>JAEOAD010002134.1:0-1440069 GCA_036365145.1 Orientallactaga sibirica
ATTTTTTTGTGTTAGAGGTTAACTTTTAACATATGATAATTGTTTAATTCAGACTTACCTCATGTCTGAAAACAAATCTTACAATGGCAGCAACTAGTTCTACCAAAAGTGACTGTCAAAAACATTGCATACTGTGGGATAAAAAGAAAGTCTGAGTCAGCATAAACAAGTATACACCAGTTGCAAAAGGAACTGTGTATTGGGGGGGGGGGACTTCTCAAGTCAGTTCAGTATATTTTTACTGAAAAGGTCAGGAATAACAATATCAAAATCTCATTACATAAACAAGTAAATTGACAGCTGAACTGTTAAGTTAGTAAGTTTTCATAAGAAATAGGAAAAATTGTAAACATAAGTGGCTAGTTCCAAGAAACAAAACATACTATATGTAAGACTTCTGTGAAAACCAAGAATTTTTCTATGAAAAACAAGGACTCAGGACTCACCAGTTTTAGCATCCATGCAGAAGCTCGACAGGTAGCAAAACAACCAAAGGTACCCAAAAGAATAATGACAGTGCCTGTGCCAATGAGCACAAAAGGGACATTGGTGGCCTTCTCATTTAAGAGGGAAAAATAATTTTCAAGGCTCACTTTGCCCCAAATGCCAACAGCAAGGAGGATAACACCACTGATCTATGTGAGAAAACAAAGAACAGAAGCAGTTAGGAACTATAAACAATTGTCTCTTCAATCACGACCCAGGAAGTATCTAAAATTACCATAGGCAAGGCATGGAGGTGTACACTTTAATCCCAGCACTCTGAAGGCAGAGGTAGGAGGGTTACTGTGAGTTTGAGGACACCCTGAGACTACATAGTGAATTCCAGGTCAGTCTGGGCTAGAGTAAGACCCTACATTGGAAAAAAATAAAAAACTACCATCTTGGGCTTACAGAATGCCTTACCCACCATCATGGTATTCCACACAGCATTGCTTCTGACCAAGGAAGTACAGCAGTGGGCTCATTATCATGGACTTCACTGGTCTTACCATGTGCCCCACCACCCTGAAGCAGCTGGATTGGTAGAGCTGTAGAATGGCCTTTTAAAGAAACAGTTACTGGGCCAACTAGATAGCAATAGCTTGGAGGGCTGGGGGAGTGTCCTCCAGCAGGCTGTATATGCTCTGAATCAGCATCCTATATATGGTGCAGTTTCTCCTATAGCCTGGATTCATGGGTCCAGGAATCAAGGAGTGGAAATGGGAATGGTCCCACTTACCATCACTTCAAGTGTCTCATTAGCTAATTTTTTGCTTCCTGTTCCCACAACTTTATGCTCTGCTGGACTAGAGGTCTTGGTTCCAGAAGTGAGAGTGCTTTTCCAGGAGGAAGAAAGAACTGTTCCATTGAACTGGATACTAAGACTTCCCCTGGCCACTTTAGGCTCCTGATGCCCTTGAGTGAACAGGCTGAGAAAGGAGTGGGTTACATTGTCAGCAGAAGTGATTGATCCAGACTAGCAGGGGAAAATTGGACTGATCCTCCACAATGGAGGTAAGAAAGAGTATGTCTGGAGTACATGAGATTCTTTAGGGTGTCTCATCTTTTACCATGCCCTGTTATTAAAGTTAATGGACAACTGCAACAATCCAATCAATGCAGTGTGATAAATGGCCCAGATCCTTCAGGAATGAAGGTATGGGTCACCCATCCAGGTAATGAACCAAGGCCTGCTAAGGTGCTTGCTGAAGGTGGAGGAAATACAGAATGGGTAGTAGAAGAAGGCAGTTACAAATACCAGCTAAGGCCACAGGACCAGTTAGAAAAATGTGGACTGTAATTGCCATGAGTGTTTCTATCTTACCTTGTTAAGAGTGTTTGTACATATGTATGCCAATATTAAGATGTTTTGTTCTTCCTCTATTTTTCTATTAGGTAATTAATTAATACTGATTAAGATCATAACACTAGTTTACTGCTGTTGAATTTGTATTTGACCTATTATATTAGAGACTAAACATTCTCAAGGAAATTTGCTTTGTTTTGGGGGGAAGATTGTGCATTTCTGGTTGTACATGGGATAGTTATGACCTTGTTACTGTCTTCATTTGAAAATAAAGTATGATTTAAAGAGATATGGTTTGGTGTCAAGTTGATAAGGGGTGAACTTGTGATGGTTAAGTTTTGTGTCAACTTGATCTGTTTAGGAATCCACAGACATTCCTCATAAGTGGGTCTCTGTGGTTGCTTCCAGGAAGGTTTAACTAAAGGAGGAATCCTTTCCCCAGAGTGGATGGCACCTCTGGGGGGGGGGCTGTTATCTAAGTAAACTCTGGGAAGGAAAGGATCCCCTCCTCCCACCTGGCTTCTGGGGCTGCTTGCTGCTTGTTGCTTGCTGCTTTCCAGTGTGGACTGAAGACCAGCATAGACTGAAGACCATTGGCTCTCCAGGAAGCCTCCAGGCCTTCAGTACCTGGTTGGGACTGCTGAGACATCCAACCTCATGGACTAGGAAGCTACCAGGTTCCTTAACTCTTGGGCCTGCAACCTGCTATTGCTGGACTGCTGTAAGCTAATCCAATAAATTCCCTTTTAATGTAATCCATTCTATCTGTTCTCTTCCTCTAGAGAACCCTGACTAATACAGTGCTAAAAGTGACTTTAAGTTTCATTATTACAATCATCATCAAAATACAAATGACATTCTTCATAAGACTAGTTATATACACAGTATTAAAAATTCATATTTTACCTAATACCCTCTGTTTATCTCTGTATAGGCAAAACAATCTTTAACCAAAATGACAAAGCTAAGATTTACAAAAATGCCAAATTTTAACTACGCTATAGAATCACAATAAGCAAAACATCATGGTATTAGCATAACAAGAGACACATAGCCAATGGAACACAATGTACAATAGACCACAAAATAAGCATGAAATAAACTCACACATACCCAGTCAATTGGTTCTTGTGAAGAATACCAAAAGCATTAGAGGGAGTACAGATTTCTCTCTACTTCAACTATTGACAGCCATAGATCTTATCCTAGCAGTGTAGCTCAGCTGGTAGATTGCTTTCCTAGCATGCATAAAGCCCTGGTTCCATCCTCAGCACCACATAAACCAGGCATTTTAGCATTCAGGAGGTAGAGACAAGCAGATGAGAAGTTCAAGGTCGTCTGGAGAGTTTGAAGGCTGGCTTGGGATACAGAAACCTTATCTTAAATGTGCTGGTTTGTGTTGACTCTGTGCTCACAGTATAATGCAGTTTGACAGCATTGGTAGACATAGAAGTCCTAAGATATTTCCAACTAAGTATTATTTACAAGAAACTTTCTTCACATCTGAGGACATTCATACAGTGAAAACAAAGGGATGGACCAAGATATTTCATTTAAATGGACATAAAAGACAAGTAAGGGTAACCATACAAATATCAAATAAAACAAGTGTTTAAATGATAGTAGTAAAGAAGGCATGGTGGCTTAAAACCTTTAATCCCAGTTGAGGTTAGGAGGATCACTGGGAGTTCAAATACAGCCTGTGTCAAGCAGTTACCTTCTCCTTGCTGGGACAAAACACTGACCAGTAGTAACTAATGGAAAGAAGGGGATTATTTCTGGATTATAGTTTCATGGGGAGTAGCAACCCTGCCAACAACTTTTTTTAGTACAGTGATATCTGAGACTTTGTTTGCATTCCATAGAATTGTAAGGTGATAATTGGTGTTGTTTTAAGCCACTAAATTCAGTGTTATTTTGTTTTAGTGATGGTAGGAAATGGTTATGCCTTCTAGAAGTTTCTGTTTTTACTATTCAGAGGTTTCTCTTTTATAAATTATGACTTCAGATCTGAGGCAATTTAGCCATCTTTAAAGCAATGAATGCAGTTATGAAGTTTATTTTAAGTATGCCTAAAACTGCTGTTCTCATACTATCCTAAATTTAGGGGTAGTATCATGTTTCTCCTATTATTTACTGCAGCTGTAGTATATTTTAAGAAAGTATTCAAAATAATGATCAATAATATATTCATTAACTTATAGTTTCTCTACTAAAATTAATTTCTTGCCTTTTTGTAGATGTATCACCAGAGGGGAGGAAGTAAGATTTGTTACTTAACCTGTTTCATTATCATTTACTCTTGTAAAAATTTCATTGTCTGTAGCAGACAGCTTCAGGTTCACTGAGATGAACTTCCAGACCAGGCACAGTTATGGAGGAAGGGATATTATTTATTGAAGCTTACAGAGCCAGGGGAAGTTCCATAATGGCAGAAGAAGCTGTCCTGCCTTCAGAGGACCAAACACAGAGAGCAAAAGCCACAAGTCAAAAGCCTCACAGCACACTCCAGGAAGTCCAACTAGGCACACTTTGCATATCTTTAGATTGAAATCCTAAAACAACTACCACACCTTAAGATCTGCCCAGTGACATTGCCTCCAGCTGGGTGGCTGCTGATGCAAACTATAAACTAATAAAACACTGAATATATTGAGGGCCATCTATTCAAACTACCACATTGTCTAATCACAGGTTTTGAAATGAATTAAAGGTAATGAGGTAATGCTTAACAATATTTTATTTATTTATTTGTGTGTTTGTTTGAGAGAAAGAGAGAAAGAATCAGATAGAGATAGAATGGGTGCACCAAAGCCTCCGGATACTGCAAACAAACTTCAGATGCATGTCCTACCTTGTGCATCTGGCTTGCATGGGTACTAGGGAATCTAAAGTGTGTCCTTAAGCTTCACAGGCAAGTGTCTTAACCACTGAACCATTTCTCCAGCCCTATTCTTAACTATATTTATTCATATGATTTAGCAACCATCTATGTCAAAACCAGCAACAATAGTAGAAATGTCATAAAAATTTATCAGAGACTGACAGGTTAGTTATATCTTCCAAAGGTTCATTCACACTACTTTCTTACTTGGCAAAGGAGTAGCTGGACTTTTTCTTTTCCTTTTAAAGTTGAAAATGAAGAAGTTTGTTCCCAGTATGATATTATAAAAATTGAAATAATTTTCCCTGTGAGGTTTCACGCTTGTTTGTAGCAATTGTTTTTTTTTTTTATTTTTTTCAAGGTAGGGTCTTGCTCTAACCCAGGCTGACCTGGAATTCACTAGGTAGTCTCAGGGTGGCCTCACCTCATGGTGATCCACCTACCTCTGCCTCCCAAGTGCTGAGATTAAAGGCATGCACCACTGTGCTGGGCTTGTTGGAAACAATTTTACATGGAAAGGTAAGTGACACAATTCTACAATGGTTAGGCACTTATTCCTCATCTGCTAAGTCTGGAGAAGTAACTGAAAGAGTATAGGGTCCTAGAGGATCCATGGTCATTTTCATTCTAAGTACAGTGAATAAAAATAAAACAAATAAGTAGCAAATGTAGAGCCTTCTATCTTCCCTTAACACAATTATAACCTCCTACCATCTTGTAGTAATGCTAGCCTCCATGTTTAAACAGAACAAACAAAACAAAATATAAAGTTTCATTTTCACTTTCTCACTTGCAACTGCTGAGCTAAGAAAATTCTACTCAATGTATTATTAAACTATTTTCTAAATATAAACATATATTTTTGATCTACTAGTAAAGATCACTAATTCAACAATCTGTGATATACTTTGAAAGGAATAATGAAGTAAGAATTGGAGTTCAGGGAAGGATTAGATGTCCATAAAATGTAGGCAACCCCAGGCCCATGAACCACAACTTTGAGTCTTTCTCCATTTTATAAAAGAATTGAAAACACAGAATCAAAGAAGGGTAAATTATGAATTTTGAGATTTATTTTAGGGAGAGTTAGGATACAAATGGAAGGAAAACGGGAAATACCAAGCAAAAAGAATCTTTCCCTGTTTCCAGCCTGAAGGTGAGATGGAAAAAATCTCTCTCACACAGAGAAAGCTCTAGCACACACATATTGAAAGGAAAACAGGAGAGCCCAAAAGTGGCCAAGAGAAAAGAGGGAAAAGTGCCAAAGAGGGCCAAGAGGAACCAAGAAGGCCAAAGGCCAAGAAGCTTCCACACATGTACCGGTCCCGTTTATATGGATTAAATATCCAGTTAGGCTGAGTTTCATTATCAGACTCATGTGTGTAATGGAGGGACCTGATTAGTTGGTGAGATCAAGAGGCTGACTCAGGAAGGGCCAGCTCACATGTGTGGTAAGCAGGAAAATGAAACAGGAAGCTCCTGCTGAGGAGTTGTTGCTTGTAGCCATCTTGGATGAGACTGGATCAGATGTGAGTTGTAGTGATTCCTGGGCAGGCAAAGGGGCATCAATGTTTCTATGGGCCAGTCCATAGCTAACTACCTATGAGAAAAATAAGGTATCTTACTCCTTACCCATATCAGTGATAATTGATTTGGAAGAACTGTGTATTTCATTTCTAGTAAAGGAATAATTATGGGTAAGATATATAGTATTATATTATTTGTAGTAAAATTAATTGAATTAGACTATATTTAAATCATGGCTCTCAAGCTCTATGGTTCACATATACAGAGGTTGATAGATAGTACTTCTTGTAACAGGAAGTTATTAACTTCCTGGGACATTTGATGATATGTATGGTATGTAAATGTCTTGGGGCCAGATATAGTAATGATTTCTAGTGAAAGTATGATGTCCATTGTGCTCTCTGGAGAAACATATTGCCACATCATTCTTTATCTGCCATCCTTATTTAGATACTCTTATAAAATAACAAAACTTATGTTTCATTCTCTCCAGGTCTATTCATGGATATGGGTAAACAGGAAGTATAACAAAGACTCAAATCTTAAGGAATGAAGAGACAAAGACTATCCCTGAAAATAAAGTACAGAGAGAATGTTCTGAGAGAAACAGGACTGGAGCCAAAGTTAAGGAAGTTTCTAAAGTTCTTAAAAAATGTTTTATCCTGTGAGATACCACGAGTCACATAATTTGATAGAAAGGGCTACAGCCAACAAAATACTAAATGGGGAAAAACTTGAAGCTTTTTTCCATTAAATTCAGGAATAAGACAAGGGTGTCCACTTTCCCCACTTTTATTTAATATAGTACTGGAAGTCTTAGGTTTAGCAATAAGGCAAGAGACCCTCATAAAAGGGATACAAATTGGAAAGGAAGAGATCAAATTATCATTATTTGCAGATAATATGATTCTATACATAACAGACCCTAAACACTCTACCAGCAAACTGTTAGAGCTGATAAACATTTTAACAATGTTGCAGGATGCAAAATTAACACACAGAAATCAGTAGCTTTTCTACACACTAACAACAAACATGCAGAGGATGAAATCAGGGAATCTCTCCCATTCACAATTGCCACAAAAAAAAAATACCTTAGAATAAACTTAACCAAGAAGTGAAGGATCTCTACAATGAGAACTTTAAAACACTCAAGTGAGAAATTGCAGAAGACACAAGGAAATGGAAAGACATCCCATGTTCTTGGATTGGAAGAATCAATATTGTAAAAATCATACCAAAAGCAATCTACACATTTAATGAAATCCCCATTAAAATACCAATAGCATTCTTCACAGAAATAGAAAAAACAATCCTAAACTCCATCCAGAAGCACAAAAAAACATTGAATAGCCAAAACAATTTTGGGCAACAAAAATCAGGCTGGTGGTATCACCATACCTGATTTTAAGTTATATTACAAAGTCATAATAACAAAAACATCATGGTACTGGCACAAGGGCAAACATGTAAATGAATGGAACAGAATAGAAGACCAAAATATCAATCCAGGCAGCTACAGCCACCTGATTTTTGACAAAATTGCCAAAAATATTCATTGGAGAAAAGATAGCCTCTTCAACAAATGGTGCTGGGAAAACTGGATATCTGTATGTAGAAGGATAAAAATAGCTCCTTGTCTCTCTGCATGCACAAGAATAAAGTCCAGGTGGATCATGGACATTAATATCAGACCTGAAATTCTGAAATTGCTAGAGTAAAAGGTAGGGGAAACCCTTCAACATATTGTCATAGGCAATGACTTTATTAATATAATACTAATTGCTCAGGGAATAAAACCACTAATCAACCACTGGGATCTCATGAAATTACAAAGCTTTTGTACAGCAAAGGACACTGTAAATAGAGCAAAAAGACAACCTACAGAATGGGAGAAAATCTTTGCCAGCTATACATCTGACAGAGGATTAATATCCAGAATATACAATGAACTAAAAAAAAACCCAGAAAAATAAGAAATCAATGACTGAAATCAATGGCCCAATGACTGAACAGGTGCAATAGTGGCATGTCTGCTCTTGGGGTAACCAACTGCTCAATAATTGGATTGAAGGCCCCCTCTATGGGACAGAATACATACCTGGTACTGAAAAAACTAAGCAAAAGTCTATGGCAGGGGAGGTCATGAGCCTTAGGGATATAAAGCCTGCTCTTGTCTGGCTAAATGTATATATTATTCCCACCAAGCTGCCCTGAAAGCCCTACAGTTAATGTTCATATTCGCATATTAATGCTACTCTCACTTCTGTTTAGAGAAGCTTCTCTTTTCAGATGGTGATGACCACTGGGATGACCCAAAAGGCAACATAGTGCTGAGAAGAAGGGATGGAGGAGTGTATAGCACTGAAACACCTCTGCCACACCCTCCAAGGCTCAGGGTCCATTGTGGAAGAGGGGGCGAAAAGAATGTAAAAGCTAATGGGAGGATACGACTCCTTGCAATGCAACTGTCCAGACAGAAATTGGCCTCGATATCCATGACCTTGCAGAGCCTAGCAATACCTTCACAAGACCCTCATAATAAGAGAAAAATAATGACATCTAATTAAAAGAGACTAGTGGAGAGAGGGAGGGGATATGATTGAGAGTGGAGTTCTGAAGGGGAATGGGGGGAGGAGAGGGAAATATCATGGTTTATTTTCTGCAAGTATAGAAGTTGTCAATTAAAAAAAAAAAAAAAAGAAATGGTTTATATTACTAGTTCCTGGAATATGACATGATGCTGAAGAAAATATGTATTTATATACCCTTCCTCCTAGGTTCTAAATCTCAAATAACTGGCTAAATTCTGAATTATTCAAAATATATTATCTGTATGAGAGTATAATTGAAGTATTTATTTAAATATTACCATTATAATATTTTATGTGTTATTTCACTACATGTGACTTTTATCCACATATTAGCAGCTTCAAACTTTAAAATGTCAAGAAAAGAAACTGTAGACATGCATTACAAATACTATCTTAATGGTACCCTCCTACAAACAAACAGTATCTTCATTTTTTCATATTGAGCCAAAAGAAATTCTTATGGAATATTTTATTCTGAGTCCAGATCTTTTTCAAAAGGCCTCCATTCACCTGGGACTTTATGAACCCAATCAAGATCCTTGTTGTTTTTTTTTTCAATATGGTAGCTCAGTACAGGCAGAGTTCATTTAAGCTTCTCTTTAAGAAATATGACAGATCCCAGGCATGGTGGCGCATGCCTTTAATCCTAGCATTGGCGAAGCAAAAGTAGGAGGATTGCCATGAGTTCTAGGCCACCCTGAGATTACATAGTGAATTCCAGGTCAGCCTAGGCTACAGTGAGACCCTATCTTGAAAAACCAAAAAATGAAAAAAACAAACAAACAAAAAAGAAATATGACAGACTTTCTACATTTGCATCATGATTTACATAAGAAAATAAAATCACTTTGTAAAACTGACATTTCTGTAATGTTTTTACAGAGCAAATTTTAATTCATAGAAACATAATTTTTTTTTCTGTTTATGGGAATTATAGAGACATTTAAGTTATTAAATAGGGGAGTTGTACTGCGTAAATTCAACTCTCTGTTAAGCCTTTAAATGTAACAACACTGACTAATCTGTGTTAGGTTGCATGGCTAAAATTCAGTTCTAAATTTCTAGTATCATTGGCTTCCTAATATAAAATACTGAGTTTAGTACTATCTTGTTGGATGAACAATGAAGGATAGATGGAGTCTCTTAAAGGAGAAAGTCAGGAGTGAGATTCCTAAATTATTTGTATGAAGATAGACAAAAATGACTATATATTTAATCAACAGTTGTAATTGTTGCAGAAGAAAGTGAAATCATCTTTTATAAGTATATGCTAAGTTTCAAAAATACTTGGTTTATAGTAATCTAAAAGATAGGAAACATCAGCAGAAAAATATAAATTTCAGAACAATGTATAGTATCTCAAATGTTCAGATTAAGTGACAGGTTCAAGAATGTGTGACAGAATGTATTAGTGGACGTGAATAGAGTAACACTTTACTATTTCAGATCATCCGTAAAAATTAACTCATAATGGATAATAAAACTAAATATAAAACTCATGTTCCACAATGTCTGGAAGAAAAAAGAGTATCTTTGTAAGTTTGGGTTGAAAAAGTTTGGTTAGACAAAGGTAAGAAGCAATAATCATAAAATAAACTGTATTAACAAAATAAAATATTTAATAGGTACAAAGGTGCAATTGCATAGGAGTAAGAGATTCTAATAATCTATAACACAGCAGGATAACTATGAATGATGATAATTTATTGTATATTTCAAAGTACCTAGTAGAACATATTTAGAATGTTCCCAATACAAATAAATGATACATGCTTAAGGAAATGTGTAAAGCAATTGCTGTGATATGATCATTGCACTTTCTATATTGATAATGAAGTAACACATTATACCTCATAAATATGGACAATATCCTTGTGTCATGATCACAGTGATGGTTAATCTTGATTTGTCACCTTGACAGTATTTAGAGTCACCATGGAGACAAATTTCTGGCAAGAATGTGAGCTAGTTTGTAGATTAGGTTAATTGAGATGATAAGACTCACCCTAAATGTGGGTAACATTCTTCTATGGGCTGCCTTCCTGGACTGTACAGAAAGGACAAAGCAAGCTTATCATCAGCATTCCTTGTGATCTCCTTCCTGACTATATGGTTGTAACAAGCCACTTCCTGATCCCACTGCCATGCCTATCTCATCATAATGGAATATATTTCCTGGAACTGTAAGCTGAAATAAGATTTTCCTTCCTTAAGTTGCTTTTGTCAGATATTTTTCATAATTAAGCCAAAAAAAGTAATAGTCACTTTCCCCATTTAAAAATTATTTGTTTACAAGGAGAGAGAGAAAGTGACAGAGAGAGTGAGAGGGAGGGAGGGGGGGTTAAGAGATAGATTGAGAGAGAATAGGCATGCCAGGGCTTATAGCCAATACAAACAAACTCCAGATACATGCTCCACAGCATCTGGCTTTAACATGGGTACTAGGGAAACAAACCTGGGCTCTTAGGCTTTGCAGAAAAGCACCTTAACTATTAAGCCATTTCTTCAGCCCATTTTCCCCATTTTAATGCAAAAAGTAGATCATCTCCAAAGCCTCTAATTCTCTCATCCACTCCTCCATAGTAATGTATTCTGATTCAGTTCCTCCTATCTACATGTTATAAGAAGCTCATGATTAGATTGGCTCCCCAAGTTACAGTCTTTAACTTAATTACATTTGAAAAGTCATTTTTGACATGTAAATATGGGTTTTGAGAATTAGGATGGAAACACCTTGGAGGAATATCATTCTGTCTCCCACAGAAACAAACAACCCAGTTGTTTCAAAGGTAATTGCAAGTAAAGATATTGTGGCTTACTAGCCAAATAGATATGTAACATCTTAACTCATCAGGAAAAATAAAATCTAAAGCACAATATTATATGATTGTTCATGCCCATAATGTATTGGACTGTATGGAAATTAAGATGTTACCATATGAAGTAGTAGTGAAGATGTGCATATTGTCATATATTGTCAGTAGTATGCCATACATTTGTCAGTAGTATGGGAATGCTCCAGCCATTTTAGAAAACAGTTTTTGGTATTTTCCTGCAAGTTAACTTTTAGGGTTTTAAACAAAGAAATGAATCTTGTACACATCAACAAAATATTTACATGAATGTTATAGTCAGTTATACGTTGCTGGGATGCCCATTCTCTCCCTCTATCTATCTATCTATCTATCTATCTATCTATCTATCTATCTATCTATCTATCTATCTATCTGCCTGTTTCTCCCTGTGTCTATCTGTCACTCTCAAATAAATAAATAAAAATGAACAAAAAAATTTTAAAAAATAACCACAAGACTGATCTCACCCAAATAAACATGGAGATCAATAAGAAAACAATATGCAACAAATGGTGATGAGGCTGTTAGAAAATAATAGTTCCGACACTGGTTATGAAAATAGTACAGCCATAACTCCACAACTAGACAGGACAGTATAGGAAACAAAACTTTTTAGCTGGAAACACACTCATAAACACAAAGAGATAGCAATCCTGAATAATATGGAAATAAATTATTTTTTATAATATATTAAAATAACAGGGCTAGAGAGATGGCTTAATGGTTAAGGTACTTGCCTGCAAAACCAAAGGACTGAGGCTCGATTCCCTAGTACCCACATAAGCCAGATACACAAGGTGGAAAATGCATATGGAGTTCTTTTGCAGTGGCTAGAGGCCTTAGTGTGCCCATTCTCTATCTGCCTCTCTTTCTCTAGTAAATAAATTAAATAAAAATATTTCAAAATACAAATAAACTATTTAGGACAATGAGTAATAATTTGTGGTAAAATGAAAAATATTAGCAACTTATAAATACAAATTAAATTTCATTAAATTGATAAAGGACATCTTCTAAAAACTTAGAGATAGCATGATAATCATAAGATCTTAAAAGCATTCCTTTAAAATCAAAAATAGAGCACCATATTCCAATATTGTTTTGGATATTCTGGCTAGTGCAGTAAAAATTAAATGCAAATGAATTATATAAGAAATAAACAGTAGGAGATGATATCTTTGCCTATAAAAATCTTTGAGAGAACCACTAAATTATTATAATCAGTAAGATAATTTGGTAAAGTTGTGATATAAATGATTAATAATGAAAGGACAATGACGTATATTTCAAAAATAGATACTTAGAAAATGCATTATTTGGGGGTGATTGAGGTAGGGTCTCACCTGGAATTCACTATATAGTCTCAGGCCTCAAACTCATGGCAATCCTCCTGCCTCTGCCTCCCAAGTGCTAGGATTAAAGGTGGGTACCACTATGCCTGGCCCTTTAAAGGTGAAATTTACCATTGTGTTTTTGAGATAGTAGTTAGATAAAATTGGATAATATACCAAATTAATTAGAAACCTGCCAAAGCAAAGAAATCTACAGGTAGTGAAATTGTGTAGAATAGGGGATGTTGGACACCTGAGCTAAGTTCAGCTGATTTCTTCCTGGGGACATATACTAATACTGGGTGTACATGAGCTGTTGGAAATCTGGACTAGTCATGAAAAAAAAAAAAGCTATTTTTAGTAAATTTAAAAATGCTACAATATAATCTTGAAAATTTAGATGCAATGATTTCAGAGAAATTAACATTTGTGTTTACATAAAACATGTACATTGATGGTCTTGGCATCTTTGTTATAATTCTAAACTGGAAACACAAATGTCTTTCAACAAGTGTAAAGTTAGACCAACTCTCATACATCCATACAATGAACTATTTTAGAACAAATTATTGCTTCACAAAACAACTTTGGTAAATTTCAAAGGCATTACAGCAAATAAAAGAAGACAAATATAAAGTACTATTGGGCTAGAGAGATTGCTTAGTGGTTAAGGCACTTGCCTGCAAAGCCAAAAGACCCAGGTTTGATTCCTCAGGACCCAAGTAGTCCAGATGCAAAAGGAAGCACATGCATCTCTAATTTGTTTGCAGCTGCTGAGGCTCTGGCACGCCCATCTCTCTCTCTCTCTCTCTCTCTCTCTCTCTCTCTCTCCTTATATATTTCTCTTTCTCTCTCTCTCAAATAAAAATATTTTAAAGTACTATGTACTTATCAAAAATGTGATTTTTTTATTTTTAGAAAGCAGAACAATGATGTTCTATGGGGTGGCAGTGGTAGGAAGTAGAAGAGTAGAGTTATAAAGGGAATGACCCTATGTTAGTCTGTGCTGTGGAGATGATTAAATGCGAGCATACTGATGTAAAAATTTACCAAATTCCACATCTTATGTATAGCTCATACATGTCAATTATAAAATGAACCCAACATGGCTCAGGGAAATTTGTGTAAGAGGGGATGGAAAGATTGTTAGAGCCATGAGTTGGGTCATTGTACAAAGAGTCATTGCCTTACCCACATAATTGATGGCTACCCCCATAAGTCAAGACCCACATTACTCATGGGGGGAGGACAGGGAGAAGGCTAACGATGGTATCATCATGGCTGTATATATACTATATACATAACTAACAAAATATATATTAAAAGACTGTGTTAAGATTAGTGAATAAGGAAAGTTGCACATTTGCTTTGAACATTCTTTATGTGTTACAACTCAACAAACTTTGCTTTTAAAGCAAAAGTATGATTTCCTTCAAACTGAGCATATTTACCTAATTTTAAAATCAAGGATGGCCCACATTTTAAACATGTATGCCATATTCTCTCAATAAACTTTAAAATAGTATAAAATGGAAGAAATTGAAGTAGTTATTGCAATTGAATTAAATTCTTGCTTTTATGCCATGATCTAGAAATCTATTTTATCTGAAACCCAAAAAAACAAAGTTAACATTGAAAACTCACCACATATCCCTTTAAACTAGCCTTGCTGTAATGGCTATCTAGTCATTCATCCTTATAAGTGAGCATGTGGCTCTCTTCCTCTCACAGAATGTGTTTTACTGAGCCACTCATAATATATGTAGATTATTCAAAATATGGCCAGTATTGTGTGATATTTCCTTTGGAAAAGAATTTGCTTTTTACTCATGTAAAATTCAGTGGGAATTGAGCTTTGGTTGATCCAAAGTTTAAAATTCTATAGTCTGTCCCACTTGCTATGTTCTAAATATGCTTTGTCCCCTCTGAAACTATGTTGAAGTTTACTCTTCATTATGGAGTATTAAGAGGTAGAAACAATTGGATAATTAATGGATAGATGAGTTATGTTGAAAGGTAGTCTGCTTTAAATGCAGTTTTGCCAGCACTCAGGAGGCAGAGGTAAGATGATTGTCATGAGTTCGAGGTCACCCTGAGACTACATAATGAATTCCAGGTAATCATGGGCTAGAGAACGACCCTACCTCGAAAAACAAAAAGTTAAAATAAAATTAAGTTTATTTTCCAGCCTCTCATTATGTGATGTCTGGTGCTACCAGTATTCTGTCACCAAGAAGGCTATCATTAGTATAGATCCTGTGACCTTAAACTACAAATGTGAGACAAAATAAACCTTTTGTTGTTGTTACCCAGCCTGGGATATTATATTATTAGTAATAAGAAAGGGATGTAAATTGTCACTTCCTAAAGCCCATTTCTCTGAAAGCATTTTAATGTTTATTCAATGCATTTTAAAAGTTTCTGGAACTGCCTAGGGTAACTAATTCTCAACTATCTTACTGAATACCAAGAATATTTTGAGTGAAATGTACTTGAGTTACATACTTCTATATGTTGAAACTTAGGTATAACTCTTTCCTGCTTTCAGGACATATTTCCAGTATGTGTTAAATCAAAGTATGTCTTTTATAAAGACAATCTTTGATTATCTCCACTATATAAAAACACATTAAAAAACTTTGGTCCCTTATTACTGGCACCAAGTTACTTTTGAAAACTCACACCTTATATATCAACAGTTATTGGTAAAATACTGATTTGCACCAACACTAAGGTTATGAAGACTTAATCTAATGGTAATCTGATTCCTAATAATATCTTGATTTTAGCAAGAAATATATAACCCTAAGGTTTTGTTTTGAAATATTCTGGCTCATTTCAAATCCTTCTCTTTGCAATAAAATCATGAAGAGTAGCCATGCACACTAGTAAATTAAGAGAAATCCATAGTGATCATGAGCGTGGCTCAAGAGGACAACTGGGTAAGAAACACATTTGCGTAGGAAGGCTACAAGACACAAGAAGCTCTAGTCAAAACAGGAATAGAACAACTGCGTGAAGAATTGGAGCCCAAGAATAATGAGGAGGGTTTCACATCCGAAGACAGGAGGCTCTGTCAGCCTAAGCAATCTGAAGATGGGCTTGTCAGGGCGGCCTGCAGTGGAAAGATAGTATTTGAGGTGGAGAGTAGGTACCTCTACAAGGTGACAGCCTAGCAGGGAGTGTCAGCTCCTGGGAAAATTAATAAGGTCATCCATGGGCTAACAGGGACAGTCATGGGATTTGAACAGAGCAACAATGGCATTTGCACAACTTGATAAATTGGAGCAAAGAGATGTCAGAAGTAAAAGATATTGGCAAGCATATTTCAAAGAAGGAGAAGCCTGGCACAGTAAGTCAAAATGTAAGTAAGAATAGAAAGGCATGACATTCAAAATTTAGTGGCTACAAATAAAGCTTTATTGATATACTGACGCACCCATTCATTTAAATGTTGCCTATAGCTCTTTTCATGATACACTAGAAGAGTCAAGGATGTATGTCAGGGACAATATGACCTGGAGAGTCCAAGCATTTACCATTCAACTGGTTACAAAAAAAAAAAAAAAAAAAAGTTTTCCAACCCTTTCCTAATGTTTTGGTACCAAAATATAGATGGTTTCATAAAATAAATTCAGAAATATGCTCTATTTTTATTCTGTGAACAAGTTTTTGCAAGATTGATGCTATTTCTTTCTTATGAGTTTGAATCTTTGGTGAAACCATCTGGACAAGAAGATTTCAGTGTGATAGCGTTAGAGTAATAGAATGAATATCTTAAATTCACAGTTCCCCAAGAATCTTTTAATCCTCCCAAATAATTGGGAAAAGTCTAATGATACTGATTTGTAAATCATCCTCACTCTAGCTAAATATTTTCTGAATGATTTATGTACTATTAAATTTGAAGTATAAATACTCAATAATTAATTTTAGTATGTATTTAAATTCCACTTGTGTACAGTTTTTATATAAATTTTTGAGTTTTAAATTATATTTTAGTGAAGCCGGACGTGGTGGCACACGCCTTTAATCCCAGCACTTGGGAGGCAGAGGTAGGAGGATCACCGTGAGTTCGAGGCCACCCTGAGACTACAGAGTGAATTCCAGGTCAGCCTCAGCTAGAGTGAGACCCTACCTCAAAAAAAAATAAATAAAATAAAATAAATTATATTTTAGTGTTCCTGTACCATTGCCAATTTTTATATGCTTACTTTCTCTGTTAGTAATGCAAGTATGTGGGCTGGAGAGATGGTTTAGTGGTTAAGGTGTTTGCCTGCAAAGCCAAAGGACACCAGTTCAATTCCCCAGAACCCACATAAGCCAGACGCTCACTCAAGGGGGCACATGCATCTGGAGTTCTTTTGCAGTGGCTGGAGGCCCTGGAATGCCCATACTCTTTCTCTCTCTTTCTGCCTCTCTCTTTCTCAAATAAATAAATATATTTTTAAAAATAATGCAGGTATATAAAAGTCTCTAGTATTATGGATGTATCTCTTTGTCTGTCTGGTTATTTGAATTTGTCTATATATTTTGAGTTTTGCTTAAGTAAACAAGAATTTTAATTGTTAAATCTTTCTGGGAGATGACCTCTTTTCTTTATCAGTTACCATTTATCCTAGTAATTCTTTTTGTGTCTTTCATATGCTATGAGAATAATTATGCAAGCTTTCTTTGAGTTTGGGCTTTCATGTTATTTACTTTTTATTCTTTTGTATTAAATGTTCAATATTCTTAAATCATGTCTCTGGTGAGCAAGATATTATTTTATTCAATATAACAATACTATTATATTCCATTGCCATATTTAGTCAGTTTACACAGAAGACAACACTTAATATTCCTGAGTATATCTACACTTTGTTAGTTTATCCCACCAAACATTAGATTTCTTTTTAATCTTTCCTTTATTTTCAAAAATATATTTTATTTATTTGAGAGAGAGAAAGAGAGAGAAAGAGGCAGATAGAAAGAAAGAGATAATGGGCATGCCAGGGCTTCTAGCTACTGCAAATGAACTCCAGATGCATGTGCCTCCTTGTACATCTGGCTTACGTGGGTTCTGGGGAATCAAACCAGGGTCCTTAGGCTTCGCAGGCAAACACTTTAAACGCTAAGCCTTTCCCCAGCCAAATCTTTCCTTTCTTTTTATTTCATTAACCAGGCATATTTTAAATAAAAACTTCCTTTTAACTACTGTATATTTTATTAGATCAGGTTAGCTTTGTGAGCTTGCTAGATATATGTTCTTTTCATTGTCTTGTTGCTTTACACCTACAAGAGGGGTGAATAAATTTTTCTTACAGCCCTAGAGAATAATCACTGTGGAGGCTAGGGGACATATAGTCACAACTCTGCCATGATACTACAAAAGGAGACATAGTAATTCATAGTATGGAAGTAGCAGTATGCCATGAAACTTACTTTCAAATCTGTTGACTTAACCAAGAATTATAGTTAGCTAATTCCCACCCAAAGAAAAATATACATCCACACATGACTTTATATTAGTTAGAGTTCTCTTATCTGCCCTCTAATACTAGTGATATAAACTGTTTTAGATCCTTTTAACATTCTCTTAACTTTTTTGTATTGTGAGATTTTAATTATTTTTAATTCTCCCACTTTTTGTTTTTATTTTGAAAAAAAATAGAGATTTACAACAGTATTGTGAAGGAAAATACATGGCAGCTTTGTGTTACTTCTGCCTTTAGTCCCATAATTTGGATATCTTTTATAACCACTATAGAATATTGAAATCAAAAAGTGCCATTGATCTGTATCTTGAATCACATAAGTTGTACATATAATCATTTTGCATGGGTGCATATAATTCTAGTGTTTTTATTAAATTGGGTAGGTTTATGGCACCATCAACTCAATCAAGACACATTACAGTTCTATAAGCTACATGGGAGCATCTGTAACTTCATTCTAGCTACACTTGTACATCCCTCTCCCAATTCCTAATCTCTGGAGAGAACCAATCATTTCTCCATATCTATGATGTGGTTCATTCAAGAATGTTATTCAATAGAATCATTAAGGTTGATTAAGTTGTTGTATATTTCAAGTTATTTTATTCCTGGATAATAACCATGGTATCTATCAGTTTAAGTTTTACATAATAAAGATGTTTTCATTGTTTCAAGTTTGGTGCTATTATGAACAAGATATTATTATCATTCATGAATGTATGTATGTTTAAGTGTCCATTTCTCTAGGAAAAATAAATGCCTAGGAATAAAATTGCTAAATTGTATTATAATTGTGTGTACTGTGTTTTAAGACACTGCCAAAATGTAAGAGCAGCTGTGCTATTTTCAATTTTCACCAGCCATGTGTGACCTAGATTTTCTGCATATTCTCCATCATTTATTGTTGTCACTACTTTAAAAAAAATAGTCATCCTGCAACATATGTGAAGACCTCATTCTGATTTTCATTTTAATTTCTCCAATTATTTATAGTAATAAATATCTCTTCTTGTGCTTATTTAGCAAAAAAGACTTTGATTTTTGTTTTATATATACAGTTAGATATTGAGAGAGATTTATATGCTCTGGGTATGAATCCTATGTCATCTTCCAGGTATATAGTTTGTAAATAATTTTCCCAGTTGATATTTTTGTCTTTGTACCTTGTTAAGGTCTTTCCCAAGATGTTTTACTTGGTGTGAATGAAACTCAGTTTATCTGAGATTTCATTCAATTGTTCAAGCTCATAATAATGACCTCCTTTGCTTTGTTCCTAAAGTCTTACAATTTAATTTATTACATTTGAGCTTAATGATATATTTTGAATTAGTTTTTCCATATTTGAAAGTTATATCATGGTTCCTTTTTACATGTAAATTTCAAATTGATTCAGCTGAAAATATACATTCTCCCCTAAAAAGCCTTTGAACTTTTGTTTTAAAAAGTTATTGGACATTTACATGAGTTCATTTCTGTTACCCCTGTTGTGTTTCATTGACCTAGGGCATGATTCTTTTTTGTTTGGTGGGGTGTGAAAAGTTTCTACCAATACCAGACAGTCTATATTAGTGTGGCTATCCAATAACTCTCTAAGCCATATAAAATAATTCTTCACTGCATATATATATATATATATATATATATATATATATATATATATATATATTATTTTAAAGATGTTAGCTGTTCAAGTTCCATTAACTTTCTACATATTTATTAGAATAATCTTACATTTAATTATAAAATTCTTACTTGGAATCTGATAAACATTAAATATCATATTTGGAAAACTTGACATATTTTTAGTGTTGAAAGATCCAGTCCATGAACCCAGTCTGTTTTTTTTTTTAATTCCATGTGTACTCTTTAATTTATTTCATTGGTATTGCATAATTTCCATGAAACAAGTCCTGTGCATAGCCAAGGATTCTTTCTTTTTGGAAGCAAATAAAAATAATTATGAAAATTTAATAAATGTTTCTTATTATGATTTAAACATATCATTCATATATTTCATTTTAATTTTATCAATTTACAGTAATAAATATCACTTGTTCCTATTTTGCATCTGTATTTCCTCCTCAAGGAAACAACTTTGATTTTCATTTTTCTTATTCTCTTGAATATTGAGTATTATATTCTTTGAATATGAATCATTTAATATATATTATAAACATGTGACCTATATCTGTCATATATAGTATCCTATGACCTTAGTGAACATGCATGTTAGTTTTATGAAATTAATTTTAAGTACATTTAGGATTCTTCTATGCAGACAATTGTTTCATCTTCAATTTGGCCAAGTTTTATTTCATCTTTTTCAATACGTATACCTTTTCATACCTTATTTTGGCATTCAAGCAGTATGTGAAAGAGCAGGTAGAAATATTGTTAGAACCACAGAGTGGGAAGGAGTATCCTGAGGCAGGGTTGCCTCATGACAGAGACTAAAGCATTCATAACCCTACTGTGAATACAAATAACCCAACTGAGGGCAGACCTCAGTGGAATGGGGGATGAGGGGAAGAGATATAAGAGTATAACCCAATGGGAATAGGACCAGCACACAATTTTTCATACTTTAAAGTTCATAATTATTTTTTAAAAAATAATTATAAAGTAGATATGCTTAACTTGGTATCAATCTTAGAAAGCCTACTAAGGATAACATTAGTTAGCTGGATGGTGATGTTTTTGTTTGCTTATTTTCTTGCATTTTTCATTTCATTTATTTACTTGTAATAATTAGAGTAATTGGGTTCTCTCTTTTGTTTCTGTACATAGTTATGTAAAGCTTGGTTTAAATCCACCTTGGGCAATAACTCTCCTGTCCCCTAACCTAGTCCCATTTCCTTGTAGTATTAGTCCATTTGGGATATATTTCTCTTCAGAGGGAGGGAATAAGGTTTTATTCTTTCTTCTGAACACTTTTCTAGCGCCATTTGTCAGGATGAACTGGAACTCACTCTGTAGTTCCAGGCTGGCCTCAAACTCATGGATCCTCTTACCTCTGTCTCCCAATTACCCACCACCATACCTCATTGGTTTATGTTTTTGAAATATGGAGTTGTGATGTCTCTAGCATTGCTTTTTTCCAGATTGTGCTTTAATTATCTGAAGACCTTTGTGCTTTCATATGAATTTTCAGATTATGATTTATAGTTTGGTAAAGGTAAAGGATATTAATAATATCTTCATGGTTTTGTATTAAATCTATGGATCCCTTTGGATAATATGAATATTTTCACAATACTCATTCTCTAATACATGATCATTGACAGAGTTTCTATCATATATCCTTTGATTTCTGTCTTCAGAATCTTAAAATTTTAATTTCCAGGTTTTTCACTTCCTTATTTAGGATTATTATTTTTTTTTTGAAGAGAGACAGAGAGAGAGGGAGAGGAAGACAGATAGAGATGAGCACGCCAGCAGCATCTCAGCTCTGAGAATGAAATCTAGATGCGTGCACCCCCTTGTGGTCAAGTGAGACCTTGCGCCCTTGTATCACTTTGCATCTGGCTAAATGTGGAACCTGGAGATTGGAACAGCTGGAGATTGGAACCAGGGTTCTTAGGCTTAGGAGGCAGGCGCTTTAACCCCTAAGCCATCTCTCCAGCACCTTATTTAGGATTATTGCAAGTATTTTTAGGCTATGACAAAAATGTGTCTCATATCAAGGTTGTTTTTTATATATATATATATTACTTATTTTCTTATGTTGGTTTTGAATTATGCCATTTTGCTGAATTCATCAGTTCTTTTGGTGAAGTCATTGGAGAGTCTGGGGAATAAAATTATATTATATACAAACAGGTATAATATGAAATCTGAATTCTCCCTTTGCTATTTTCCTCACTCTTATTTATTTTTTAATTAAGTAGAAACTTTATATGTACACATGATGTGTTGGTACCATCATTCCCTTTCTCCCTGTCCCCATTCTACTGAGGACCCTCCTCAATGGGATTGCTGGTATTCAGCATGGGGTTGTGAGTTATGAGTTGTGAGAGCAGCAGTCAGTTATGGGGGGGGAGCAATGCCTCTAGATGTTCCCTCACACCCTGTGCCTCTTACAATCTTTCCACACCTTCAGCCACTTCTGAATTTTTGTTGTGGTATGTTTTGAGTATCCTCAGGGTCTGTCTCCTCCATTCTGGAACAGGCTGTAAGGCTGGCCATGGAAGTAGCACTCTTTTTCATCTCACCAATTGCTCTGTGGTTTCACCTAGGCTCTGGCTGATGTGCAAGGGGTGGCTCATCTCATGATGGGGAATCAACTATTTTTCTTGCCTTATTGGTAGATTCTGGTTGTCCTAAGTTCTAACTGCCTCCTCTAAAAGACAGATTCTCCAACAGAGAGTGAGGTCAGCATAGGTTAAAGGGGATAAGCCTAACTAATTTAGAGAGATTTTCATATATGTAGTCTCTTTTGATCAAAGATTAGTGGTAGCTTCTTGTTAGAGTCCATGATCCTGGTCTCTAGAGGATTCTAACTTGGTTCACAGTTCCAGCTATGGGTTCCTTTCTACTGAGAAGAACTCTCTGTATCATGATTTCTTAGGCTAAAAGTTCAAAAACTCTACTGAACAATTTATGTAGTAGGCAGCCTGTCTTGTTTCTTTTTTTCTATTTTCCACCATTCAGTATGATGTTATATATAGATTTGACATACATACCTGGTACTATTGTAAAGTCATAATCCTTTTTTTTTTTTTTTTTTTTTTTTTTGGTTTTCGAAGTAGGGTCTCACTCTAGCCCAGGCTGACCTGGAATTAACTATGTAGTCTCAGGTGGCCTTGAACTCATGGCGATCCTCCTACCTCTGCCTCCCCAGGGCTGGGACTAAAGGAGTGCTCCACCACGCCCGGCTTAAGTCATAATCCTTTTATATCCTCTTGGTTCAGTTTTGGTAGATCATGTGTCTATAAGTTTATCTCTTTATTCTAAAATTTCCACTTTATTAGGATAAAAATTTTCAAATTATTCCCTAAAGATCACCTAAATTTTAGCTTTCTTTACCATGATTCTTTTAATACTTCTAATTGGATTTCCTTGTGTAACCTTTCTTGGTCACATTGGCTAAGGGTTTATTTTTAATCTTTTTAAGTAGCCCAATTCTATGCTTTATTGATCCTCTTTGTGCTTTTCTGTTCATCACCATTTCATTTATTTTCATCTCTGGTCTTTATTATTTCTTTCCTTGTGCTTATATGGGTTTTCCTCTTCTTTTAGTAAGATTTTGACATGTCCTATTAGATTATTTACTTCAGCTTTCTGTGGTTTTTAATGTAGATACTGATTATTATAATCATGTCCGTCAATAACTCTTATTCACAGCCCACAGATTCTGGAATGGCATATTGTGTTTCAATTTTCATGTGATGTGTATGTGTGTGTGTGTGTGTGTGTGTGTGTGTGTGTGTGTGTGCACGCATAAGGGTTTTCTTAAGAAATATCCTTTTCTAGCCGGGCATGGTGGCGCACACCTTTAATCCCAGCACTCGGGAGGCAGAGGTAGGAGGATCACAGTGGGTTTGAGGCCACCCTGAGACTACATAGTGAATTCCAGGTCAGCCTGAGCTCGAGTGAGACCCTACCTCGAAAAAAAAAAAAAAAAAAAAAAAGAAATATCCCTTTCTTGATAATGGAGAGCGAGATATATATGTCCCCTTTATCAATGATACTTTGTCTATTCAAAAGTGTATTGCTTATTTCCCATATGGGTGTACATGCTTTTATTTCCTTATTATACTTATTTATAGTTCTACTATTATCCAATAAGATGCATGAAGTTTTTTTTTTCTTTTTTCAGTTTTAGCTTAAATATGATACATTTAGCAAAAGTTGCATATGTTGTTGAAAAAATGCATATTCTGCTAATGTTGGAGGGATTCTTTTGTATATCTATTTGGTCTATAGTATACTCTTACTCTATTTGTTGATATTTGGTCTATATAATCTATTTGTGATATAAGGAGCATGTTTAATACACCATTATTATTGTATTGTGGCCTATGTCTCCCTTCATGGAAGTACTAGTCCTTCATAAATTTAAATGCTATGCTTTCTGGCAGACCTATATTTATAATCATTGCATCTTCTTTCTTTTGTCCCTTGTTTTTGGTTTTGTTTTTCTGAGAAAGGGTCTCACTCTAGCCCAGGCTGATCTTGAGTGCCTTGAACTTATTATCCTCCTGCCTCAGTTTGCCAAGTAGCTGTGATTATTACTGGTACATTCCAGTAAGTTCGGTTTATTTATTTTTTTCACTTCTAACATATTTGCTTCATGTATGTGAGTCTGGTTTTTAGTGCATTCAGACTCATGGCCATTCTTTATTTAAAACTTTCAGATCCTTTCCTCTTGTTTCTTAATTTGCTTCATTATAAAACTTAAGAATTTGGTAAATGTTTAAAAGAGAAAACTGGCAAGACATAAAATTGACTTCAGTTCAGCCCCTTTCTTACTGTTTAAATAAATCCTCAATCCACATTTTGGACTCTCTTAATCCATATTATTACTCTTCTGCCAGAAGAACAGACTGAATATAAGAAATGATAGAGAATTTTCATTTATTATTCCATAATTTCTGCTCTCATTTATTCCTCATTTTACTTGGATTTTTTTCTCTCTCCCTTTCTCTGTCTCTCTCTCTGTCTCTCTCTCTCTCACACATACACACAAGACCCCCTACACACATATACTGTTCTATTTCAAATAACTAAATTGATTATTTCTATATACTTCTTAAGAGACCCTTATTTTGTGAAATGATACCTCATTCTTTTTACCACATTTATATCAACCAAAACATTTTATGCACATGTTTATGTATATATATACACATATATAGCATATATATATATATATATGGATATATATGAACATATATATAATGAATATACATATATATAATATAATGTCTCAGGATTAGATTTATATTTCAAGTATTTTTGTAAGACATACATTTTATAAATCTTTAGGTCTTTCCTTTTTAATTTTCTCATGTATATGAATAAATCTCCAGTAGAATTTTTAGAGATGAAGTGGCCAGTTTTCCTATTTCTTTTCTTTCTTTTTCAATTTTTTTTTACTTTTTAAATTATTTATTTTCATTTGTTTATTAACACAGACAGATAGAGAAAGAAGCAGAGAGAGAGAGAGAGAGAATGGGCACACCAGGGCCTCCAGCCACTGCAAACAAACTCCAGATGCATGCACCACCTTTTGCATTTGGCCTATGTGGCTAAGGAGGAATCAAGCCTCAAACAGGGTCCTTAGGCTTCACAGGCAAGCTCTTTAATTGCTAAGATAACTCTCCACCAGCCCCCCTTTTTAAGTTTTATTTATTTGAGAGAGTCAGAGAGAGAGAGAGAGAGAGGGAGAGAGAGAGAGAATGGCATGCCAGGGCCTCCAGCCACTGCAAATGAACTCCAAATGCATGAGCCACTTTATGTATCTGGCTTATGTGGGTCCTGGGGAATCAAACCAGGGTCCTTTGGCTTGGCAGGCATATGCCTTAACTGCTAAGCCATCTCTCCTGCCCTTACCATTTCTTTTCAACAGCTGTATATGCATACTAAGTGTCACTGTAAAGATGCCTGTTAACTAGTTACAAGTTCTTCTTAGTCTTGGATTATTAACCATACATTGAAACAATGAACCTAAATGCAGAATTAAAAATGATACAATTTCACAGAGCTTCACATGTTATGGATTTATATTTGATGACAGTTCTGAAATGGATTTTGTCAACAGGATTTGTTGCTAGTAGTATTTTTGTTTCCTTTAAAGTCCCCAGTAATATTTTTAATGTTGATGAAAAGATAGAAAATTAGAAGGATAACATGAAATTTTTACATTTGATATTAATATATAATTCTGCAAGAATTACAGAGGAGTAAGGTTAATGTTATTGAATAGTCATCCTAAAATAATGTGTTTTGATTTAATTATTTTTATCTTGTATCTATCTTTTTCACCAAGCATTGTGAAATGAAGAAGAAATTCTTATCACATCTGAAAGTTTTAATTGATTAATTCTATTTTACATTACATAAATGAGTAACATTATCTATATATTATGTGTAATATATATTATATTCTCTACATAAATATAATCATTCATACATACATAGAACCACATATATTTTTCAGTTTCTGTTAAAACTACTTCAGTAAATTTAAATCAAATTTTCACATAGCAGTTAGCTTTGTGACAGAACTATTGTAGGAAAATCAACAATGTCAATGATGAAAGGAATGTCAAGCTGCTTTTGAGTTGACTAAACAGCAACTGATGTCCTCAAGGATTCCAGCGTATTATGACCCTGTCCTCTCAATCTGTTTAGATAGTGATGCTTCACCATATGGGGTCAGAATGGTGATTTCCCACATAATGCCAAATGACCTAGAAAAGCCTGTAGCATTTGCATTGTGAACACTTACTAAAGAATGAGGCACAGATGGGGAGGTTTACCATGCATGTTTGGATGTGTGGTCATTAAATTACTGAATATCACTTATCTGTATATTTTTGCCATCATGAGTAAATTCATGGTGTTGAGATTATACCTTCTCCTAAGGTACTTCTCAGTGAAAAAAGAACTGACACTTTGGCTCTAGTTTGAGAGCTTATAATGGTATATAGAGTGTATATGTCTAAAGAAAAATCACTTTGAAATAAATGTTAATCATAGGAATCTTAGGAGATTATCTCCCTATGAGAGAGGAAGAGAAAGAAGTATGGTTATATATATGAGAGTAAAAAAAAAAGTAAGAGTTTATGCATGTTAGTAAACTTAGACACACACATATCAAAGAGAGAGAGAAAATATATATATATATATATATATATTGCATAGAGAATAATAACTTCACAAATCTCTGTGAATAAAAGCATCTTAAATGAAAGTAAATGGTTCAGAGGATGCCAACAGACATGTGCAAGAGATCAGCATAATATAATTTGAGTGTTCACAGGACTGTTGATAAGATCAGTTATTTGACACTGTGAATAACTTTTTTATAGAAAATTAAGTTCAAATGTTGAATGCAATGTGCAGGGGAAAAGGAGTTACATGTTGTGGTAGTTTGAATAGATGTCCCCCAATATATTCAGTGTTTTATTAGTTTGTATTTTGCATCTGCATCCATCTAGCTGGAGGCAGTGTCCTGGGCAGATCTTATAATGCAAAGTATGTCTAGCTACAGTTCCTGAGGTGTGCTGTGCTTTGTGGCTTTTGGCTTGTGGCTTTCTCTCTCTCTTTGTTTGGTCTTGTGAAAGCAGGCCAGATTCTTCTGCCATTATGGAACTTCCCCTGAATCTGTAAGCTACAATAAATATCCCTTCCTCCAAACTGTGCCTAGCCTGGAAGTTCATCTCAGTGAACCTGAAACTGTCTGCTACACATATTTTCAATGACAGCAAACAAACTTTGTATAACAGCCTAATGCAACATATCATGCTGAAAATGAGCATATTAGAAACTAAATAACCAAGGATATTGATGTTGACATTAAGGAGCTTTTTGTCTTAGGGTCAGAAAAGCCAACAAAAAGTGAATGGCTATTAAAAAAATCATGGACTAGTTTGGGTTAATCAAAATAAATTGCAGGAGTGAAATGAGTGTGTCTAAATTGCACAAGGAGGCAACTAATTGAAAGAATCAGAAGGCAGATTATCTGCCTTAATTGACAGGCCACAAACATTTTATCTCTCCCATTGCCTCCTGCTCTCTCCTGTTAATTTTCTTTTATTCTTATATTGGTTTGCTGATCAATGGGTTTTGTTACTCCTTCCATCGTCTGTGTCTCACTGAGGCACAATCACCTGACCTTGATCTTTTCTCATAAACAGACTAGCACTACAACAAATGTTCCCAATAAAATTACAACCTTGAAAAAGGTGTCCCTCCGTGAATGGTGACCTGTGTTCTTCATTTTCAAGAATCCTGAAATCTTTTCAAAATATGAGGTTTGAAAAAAATGAGAAGTTATCCCAAGAGATTTCTCTCAGTTCAGAAATACTGCCAACTCTCTAGCAATGAGTAAAATACCCTTTCATTTTCGGTTTCTGATAGCTTGGTGATGTCTTGTTCTACATGATTTTGCATCTAGTGAGCCTGCAAAAATGCATGCGTTCCAGTTAAAGACACACTAAATCTCCTCATTTTGCTCTTTGATGGGTGATTGGGTAATTTGTTTTTGGCCTTGGGTTAAGGTCTTACTCTCATTTGTTGATGAGAATATTATCTGTTGTTTCTCATAATGCATTAAATTCTCCCAAAGTTTTCTAAATAAGATGACACTAAATTTTTAATTAGACAATTTAGCATAAGCAAAACAATATCTTCAAACTATGTGTTATGGATATGACTAATGCTTCCATCACAGAAGGCCAAAAACAGTGCTTTCTTCATTTGTGAAAAGAATAAAGTCCCACGTGCAAATATTTCAATGTCATCAAACTCCAGAAATCATTGCCTGTTGCCTTTTCTGGAGTTAAATAGACCAGTCTTTTTGTAAGTTTGCTTGATGCTTTATACTTCCCTTAGATGCTTTCCTTGATTTTTTCTTGGATAAAAGAAAGCCCTTTATGTGAACAGCTAAAATTCTTTAAGCTTAACGAAACTGCTTCAAGGAGCAAACTGCTTGCCAGAAATACTGCTTGAAGAACAAAATGTAGAAAACATTATGAAGAAATTTGCCCAAATTGAAATTGTTACCTAGGGAATGGATTAGTTGTGGGAACAGGGGGAAGAAGACAAAAAGGTTCTGCAGCATTAACCCATCTAACTTTTCAACTTGATTGCATCCCTCATTTTAAAAAAAGTTGCTTAAGATATGGAAAAAAATCAGAAGAATCAGATCATACTTTGCCTATATGTATTGTTCTTGCAAATACTTTTATAACAGCTTACTAAGGGTCAACTTGTGTATTACTAGAGCCTTCTTTTATGTGAAAACTTAGTGTTTAAAATTATACATTTACATGTTAAGGTGAAAACTGTATGCTTATTGGCATGTAATAGTAGGCTAGGTATGGAACAAAACATCCATGTGCAAATTTGGAACTCTGGATTTCATGCTACAGGATTTTAAGACAATGCTTTTTTTAACACATCAGCCAAGAGTACATTCTTTACTCCCCACAAATGATACTCTCCCCAAACTATTTTCACTGTGTAAATAGAGTACCCAGTTTACACTTTGGCAAATGACCTAGAGGCATTCTAGTAGCAGTCTTCTGACCAATTAGGTATCCTAAGTAAAACGAATCCTAACAAAGACCTCTCTAGCACACATGAAAATAATAGAGATCTTGGGAAGAATCTTCTCTGACTGAAGACTCCTGTATAAATTACAGTCAATGGAAAAATCTTTAGCCAAGCAATGAGGTCAAAAATCCCAATCTTCCTCTATGTGTGTTCAAGAGCATTCACTTACATAATTGTAACTCAATAAACTTATTTGAAGAGCCTTTCTAGAGCACTCTAATTATGTGTTTGACTCAAGAAGGTCTTTCCTAAAGTGCTCAATACATAATTTTTATTGTATAATTGATTCCTACCTAAAGTGTTTTAACAGTGGTTGTGAATTGTATAGTTTGTCCATCAGGTACAGAAGTTCATATTTGATGAAAACATACTTTTAATTTAATTGTTAACTATCCATGTTTAGGATAAATCATTCCATAATAGAATGGCTGACATCACTGATTTTCCCACACTTCGTGACCTACTATAGACTAGTTAATTTTTGTATCACACTGAAACCTCACATACACATATGAATCTTCCTAATTGCAGTGCTAAGACTATGAATATTTGTAAAATGCACTGGGACTCTAAAATGAAAGATTGTAAGGAAACACAAATTATTAAACATCCCAATATGCATGCTCATCATGAAAGGATTTAGACTAATGAGCTGGATGCAGTTTATTCCTTGAGGTCTTTCTCAGCTTTAGTTATTATTAAAGGAAGTAACAAATATTATTGGCAGATTCAGGTATTTAAAATGCTAATGCTAATTCACCCAGGCACCGTTATAATTCACCCACACACATACACACACACACACACACACACACAAACACACCTCAAATCAAATGCTGTACTTTATTTAATCAAGAAATAATAGTATGTCACGAAGTTGTGTCCTTCATTGTGTATAATACTATGTTCAAATCATGACTTGTGGACTGTAAAGATTGCTTAGTGGTTATGGCACTTGCCTCCAAAGCTGTATGACCCAGGTTCAATTCCCCAGTACCCATATGTAAGCAGGATGAACAAGGAGATCATGCATCTGGTCCATTTGCAGTGGCTGGAGGCCCTGTCTGCAATTCTCACTCTCTCTTTATTTCTCCCTCTCTCTCACTTTCTCTGTCTCTCTTTCTCTCCTTGCAAATAAAATAGTCTAAATCATGACTTGTTGCATAGGATAGGAATTTTGACTCAGTACGCCCCTAGGAAGGTTCAATTTTAACATGTATGAGTTGGGAAAACTATAGCTCCTGAATGATACTTTGAAGAACAGGTAACTATCTGATAAAATATTTCTGGTACAACTACATAGGAATGAGAAAGCAATGAAAGGAAATGGAGTTGTGCTTATCCTCAGGCTCTGGCTTTTAAAATCTGAATGTACTGGGACAACATCCCATAAGTAGCTTGATTTCTTAGCACTTTTATCTTTTTAATGTGTTATTTCCTCTTCTGAGAAAGAACATGAGAAGTATATATCAGAATTGCAGTAAAGATTAAGAGATTTTTTTTTTCTAATCACATCACATAACACTTGGTGTATGGTGAAGAGTGAACCAGTGAGTGATTCTGTTTGTTACTGGCAAGACCATCCCTACCTTGTATCCCTGCTGCTCCTGATCCAGTCACTGCCATGACTACTACTGTGAATAGTGTATTCCTATTCCTACTATGTATCTCCTATGTCTTTGCTCATATTACTAAACAATAACACCTAATAAAATGGTTATTTTGAAGAATACAACTTAACTTTAATATAAACAATTCATAGGTTTCAAGCATCATCAATTTCAAATTGTGATCTTTGTGTAGTAAGTGCCAGTTTGACATATTTTCCCTTGCAGAGGAATGATTGTGTACCTTTCTTCTCTGAAACAGCTTGAGCTTTCTCCCTATTTGATACTACTAGCACTAGCTGTACAGTGATCTGGAAGACAGGAAGCAAGCAAAGCAGAGATAGGAAAGGACACATATCAACAATAAAACAACAACAACATGGGCTGGAGAGATGGCTTAGCGGTTAAGGCGCCTGCCTCCTAAGCCTAAGAACACTGGTTCCAATCTCCAGTGGTTCCAATCTCCAAGTCCCACGTTTAGCCAGATACAGTGATACAAGGGCGCAATGCCACACTTGACTGCAAGGGGGCACATGCATCTGAATTTATTTCTCAGCAGCTGAGAGGCTGCTGGCCAACCCATCTCTATCTGTCTTCCTCTCCCTCTGTCTCTCTGTTTCTCTCCATATATATATATATATATATATATATATATATATATATATATATATATATTCAAACATGTCTGTCTTCCTTGGGGAATATCAAAGCCACAAACAGTATGTTCAGCTTTGTGAGAATGCCACATTTGTAACCACAACATTCAGAATGTTATCAGTCAAATAAACCTCTTTCATCAAGTTTCTGAGAAACATGCTGCAAACCTAAAGACACAATTTATTTTGTGATGTGAGTGAATGTTTTATTCTCTCATTTTGACAATGACATAGGAATTTCCCAAGTGAACAAGCCCTCCCATTAAAACTTGCTGTCTTACCAGTGGTATGCCAGAAGAAGGAAACAGTGTAAGCTTTTTGTCATGAAATAAACGTGAATAAACCTTGACATAGATAGACCTTAAAGAAGAAATTTTCTACTTCTGCTCAATTCCTTTGTTTTTTCATTCATTGATCCTTTAGAATAGCATTTGAGCTCACACATGGGGAGTAAGATTCTGGGGAACCATTTTTCAGAAAGCTTAACTGAATAATTGTTAATATTTGCAGAAGTGCATCTTCTGGGTCTTGATTTTGTAATTTCTACAATGAAATAGGCACAGCATTTAAAGGATCATTTGGATTATTGGGTTAATAATTTAATGGGTGTTGACATTGTGATTAAGAAGTATGATGCTTATGAAAGTGTTGATTATAATTTTTTTGAATCAAGCAGGAAGAATCCAACTTTTTTCTGTACAATAAGCCTACAATTTGAACCAGATTTTCAAAGGAAAGTGTAATGGGTATGCTTACCAAATTTCATGTACATGTGTAACACCCTCAGAAGAATATAATTGTGTATGCAAAATGGATAATTGCATACAAAATTGCTCATTTGTGTGCGCAATTACCCATTTTATGCACACAAATGCTTGTTTGAAAATCTGGCCCTAGAACTCTAGCTATAGAAGAAAAATCAGCTTGCACACATGGTTTCTGAAACAGAAATTATGGCCTGCTTTGACTATATAACTGCTGTCAAGTACTTAAACTGTCTTCTTTTCAGAGTTGATTCAGAATGTATTTTCAGGCTGCATAACAAGACAGTAGCATGAATGATTTTTTTTAAGATCAACACAGAAACTTTTTATCCAGCTGCCATTAAAGATGATGATATAGCTTCTAACACTAGCAACCAGTGGTAAGGTCTGTGTAATCACTGCTGGGTATAAGAGGCTACCATACATAGTAGAAAAGAGAATTATGTTTGATCAAAACCTTGAAGCACTGCATATAATTTTTACCATGTTTTGCCATAGTATAATATACATTAGCAAGAAGCCCATTAAATATTGGTCTATTTAACAACCTGATATTTTTTTCTCTTCATTGTTACCTGAGTCTTTGTGTTTGTATGTATGTATTTCTTCATTCTCCAAGACCATGGAAGACCTACGTAGTGTCTATGCTATAAAGAAGCCTATGAGAAGAAATTCAGTGTGTTTTAGAAATTAGCTTGTAAATTTGGAGTGTTGCTTTAACACACAATTTTAGCCTAACTTATTTTTTCAAGAGAATAATCTATTGTTAAAAAAGTTCATCTTCAAAATTTCTATCATATGTTGAACAATAAGTAGACTTAAAACACACCCACCAAGACTCAGGGGAAATTAAGGAAGAGGAAAGATTGTAAGAGTCACAGGTAGGGAAGGAGTATGCTCCATCTTAGTTTCACCCTTCAAGAGATTGACATGTATTCATGACCCCACAGTGAATAGCAATAACCCCATTGAGGATGGTTCTCAGTGGAATGGAGGTGGGGGACAAGAATTAAAATTCCCATCACATTTCCATGCTTGTCTTTTTTTTTTTGTTTGTTTGTTTTGTTTTTCGAGTTAGGGTGTCACTCTGGTTCAGGATGACCTGAAATTAACTATGTAATCTCAGGGTGGCCTTGAACTCATGGCTATCCTCCTATCTCTGCCTCCCGAGTGCTGGGATTAAACACATATGTCACCACACTTGGCTTAAAGATGGTTATTTCTTATTGGTACTGCTTAAGGATCAATTTACCCTGTTTTCCATACTTTTCCAACTTTTCCTTATTTTGTCCACTAAGGTCACACGTACTCTCTAGTCAAGTCTTTCACTAGGACATGTAAAATTTGTGCAAATGCTGACTTCCATGATTTCAACTTTGCTCACTCTCTGATCACACACCATATTGCCCATGTTGCTACTATTGATCTAATCTTCTTAACTTCATGTACTTGACAAGAGATGTCTACCTAACAAGCCTGGCCAACATTCTTCCTTCTGTGGAAAACCTTCTACCATTTTATTAAACTTGTCCATATATAAAGGAAATGAGGTAACAACTACCTCTCCTCAACTGGTCTGTTGAAATTTTGGTGGATAAACATTCTCTCTCATACACAAACGTCACAAACATTAAAAGCATCATAGCTATATCACCATAGGTATGTATCACTGATGTTTTTATCACATTGTAAAGCATATGCATAAAAGAGTTTGGTTCATGTTGCATCAAAGCAAGCTTGTATACAAGAAGAAGATAGGGAGAAAGTTGACCTAACAAAATATATTATAGTGAGCATGTTACCCATCTTAGGAAAATACTATTTATTTAAAAATCCTTTCACCATGCTTACTTTGAGCTTCTATATCCACCATCCAATTCACTGTGCCCAATGACTCCTGCACAGACTAGATGAGGTTGTCATATTGTCATTTTTTTTTATAGAGACAGAGAGAGAAAATGGGCATGCCAACAGCCTGTCAGCCGCTGTGATTGAATTCCAGGTGCGTGTGCCCCCTTGTGGGCAAGTGCGGCATTGTGCCCTATGTCACTTTACATCTGGCTAAATGTGGGACCTGGAGAATCAAACAGGTATTCTTGGGCTTGGCAGGCAGGCGTCTTAACTGCTAAGCCATCTCTCCAGCACCATATTGTCATTCTTACTGATGGCAAAATGAACTTTGCAAGATTTCCGCTTGGGTGTGAGAACTTGGCTCCTTAGTGGAGGAGCTATGATTCCAAACCAGATTTACAAATGCATAAGTAGCTTGTGTCTCCTTCATAAGCCAGCAACCACTTATAACAGCATTTATGAAGAGTTATGTACACTAGCAGATTCTTTCCCTCTGTTAGATTCACTAAAAGTACCTGTTAAAAATTGCTAGGGCTGGAGAGACGGCTTATCATTTAGAGCATTTGTCTGTGAAGTCTACAGACACAGGTTTCATTCCCCAGTACCTACATAAGCCAGAGGTACAAGGTGGTGCATATGTTTGGAGTTTGTTTGCAGTGGGTGGAGGTCCTGGTGCTCACTCTCTCTCTAATATATAAATTTTTTAAAAGTTGGTAAAGTTGGGGATGGAGAGATTTCTTAGTGGTTAAGGCACTTACCTGCAAAGCCTAAAGACCCAGGTTCATCTCTCCAGTACCCACATGAAGCCAGATGCAGAAGGTGGCAAATCCATCTGGAGTTCACAAGAAGTGGGTAAAGGCACTGGTACAGCCATTTGCTATCTGTCTCTTTCTCTCTCTATCTCTGTCTTAAATAAAAATAAATAAATAAATATAAAGTATTTTTAAAGTTAATAAAGTTATAGAAATATTTTGAAATAAATTAAAATGTAACCTTTAAAATAAGTTTTACCTTCAAAAGATATAATTTTCCTATACTTGCTAAAGACATTCTTACAAATGAGATCATAACTTATTTTTTTAGGTTCTTTTCTTCTCAGACAATGGTATTTTTGGCAGTCCGCAGATTTTCAACTTCTCTACAAATAAACTTCTATTTTCTATGAGAAACTGCCAGTTCAGTCAATGACTTGGCACTGTCAGGAGAGAAATATGGGCTTTTTTCCTGGTGAATTCAAGTGTATTTGAAGTGGTATTTAAAGATAGTATAAGAAATGTTATTCTTGAGGAAATAAAAGTCTAATAACATATACATACAGTATATATGCATATATATATATATATATATATATATGTGTGTGTGTGTGTGTGTGTGTGTGTGTGTGTGTGTGTCAGCACGTGAGTATACATCATTACTGAGCAATCATTTGTAACACAATTTGAAAGTACAAAGTAACAGTGAACAAAATAGAACATATAAGAACTTTAGAAAATCCTCCACTGGTGTTTGAGCCCAAATATATTAATGACCATAGCATATAGAGGATGGTTTTTGCTTGTAAAATATAATATTTATTATAGAGTTGAGTCATCTTGATCCTGCAAATAAATTTATAGTAAATTACCATTTAAATAGCAAGAAAACAAATTTTAGCATATCAATTACAATTAAGAAGAGTAAATTGTCCATGTCTATTTATTTTAAATTACAAACAGGAATACTTTTTAAAATTTGCATAAAGTTTTTCCAGATTCGTAATGTAAACATTTATGCATTTCCCAGTGGGTGTTAGGATAATTTGTGACAGCATGTAATAACTTCTTAATGCCACTTTTGAAAATTCTCAGATCTCAAGAGAACAGCTTTCTAAAGGAACAAACATTTATGAAACAATTATTATTTAAATAGTATCATATTCATCTTTGTATCATCTGCCTTCTAATCTTATTTTTGGAACAAAGAATGCACACAAAAATACTTTTAAACAGGGAATACAGTGTACACATAAAGATTGTTATTCTAGTCTGCAGTTTGTTAGAGATACTGCCTGAGACATATTTTAAAGGTCAGTTTGTAGATATGTCATATTAAGTATATGTAGTATAATTATGTCACATTGTAAAATATTATTCCTGAAGTAATTGCAACCTAATTGTTTTAATTACATTCTTGTTGCAGGGACAAACATCTGACCACAAGAAGCTGATGAGAAGAAAGGGTTTATTGCAGACTTACAGTTTCCATGGGAAGGTTCATCATGGCAGAAAAATCTGCCTCACTCCATCACATATCTACAGCACACACAGAGAGAGAGAGCAGTTATCACCAGCAAGCATGAGCAGACTCTGAACATGGAAGGATGGTCTCAAAATCTGTCCCTAGTGACACACTTCCTCCAGCAGGACTCCACCTACTGGTTACTAGGAAGCATAATCAAATTATAATTATAATTATAATAACTTAGGATATCAGGACATTTACATTCAAAAAACCACCACACTAATTATATGCATTTTATACAAATATACCCACTCACCAAAAAGAAAAGTTGTTGAAAACAATGTCAACCATTTCACAAGAAGGAAATCTATGTGATTTTGTTGAATAGATAGATAGATAGATAGATAGATAGATAGATAGATAGATAGATATATCAGAGTTAAAATAAGAAATCCAACACATCAACTATGATTCAAAATGTAATAACAATTGACAAAAAATGTGAAAATACATCAAGTGATTGCACTGTAATTAAAAGCAGAACTTTGGCTGAAGAGATGCCTTAGCTGGTAAAGAGACTATGTTTATTTTTAATTTTTATTTTTTATTGACAAGTTCCATAATTGTAGAAAATATTCCATGGTAATTCCTTTCTACCCTTTACTTTCCCCTTTGAAATTCCACTCTCCATTATATGCCCTACCCTCAATTTAAAAAAAAAAAGATACTTTCTTGCAAACCCTGGTATCCCAGGATCAATTGGCCAGTCCCTATGTAAAGCCAGATGCACAAAGTGGTGCATGTATCTGGGTTTTATTTGTAGTGGTGGTAGGACCTGGCAAGCCCAAATTTTCTCTCTCTTTCTCTAATCATAAATAAATATATGAATATTTTTTTTTTTAATTTAAAAGCAAGACTAGATTAGCTTAATCACTGATGACACAGTAATAATATGGCAAGGAGCTGCTGATCAATTATTTCCATAATGACAGAAAACAGTTTTTTCATGAAAAATGAATATGGAGTGAAAGGGAGAGTGATCTGCACAATCCATTCTTATAACTAAAAAGTTCATCTCAAACGAAGCAACTTTTCAAAAGTTCAAAAATATTCCTTTATATACAAACCATTCTGTTATTGTTTGAATAAACAGAAAAAAGGAGGCTTAAGAATAATAATAAAAATGAAAAAAAAAAAAGAATTTTGCAGGCTTAGGAAATTTTCAGTGTTTTTTTTTTTTCTAAAATAAAATTGGAATTTCTTTGTAAAACTGAGATGACAAAAGACATAGAGAAGATTGATGGGGTAAAAGCAAAGGCTGTAATTTAGCTCTTGTCATCTTTCATAGGCACATTTCATAGTGAATATAAGAGAGTTAGTTTCTAGTAATGTGGTTTACAGTTAAAAAGCATAGGCCTGTATCTAGATCTTGGGTGGATTGGGAGACCTGTTCATAAAAGGGCATAGCCCAAAGAAAAGAATACAAGGGAGATTTGGAATTCCATTGGATATTCCACCTGGCCATGCTTACAGAATTATATGTTTCACTTGCATCAAATTATCATTTGCCGATTTATAAACCAGATGGTGTCCACCTAACCTTGCCTCACCTCATTGGAAAGCAAAGATAAGATGCTTAAGGTTCAAGGGTTTTTAGGGGTTTGCTGATTCTAGTAGGCTTCCAGTGGGAGGGGGTGGTGGAGCAAATTAGGGAATCCACTGATTCCCATGCTCTTGGGCAGCCCACCAGTTTCCCCATCCCCTTAAGCAGCCATCTTAGCCATAGTGCTAGCTGGAGGTCCTTCCTGCAATAACTGAAGGCCAAGTGGACCTAAGCTAGCAGGCTAGGACCTCCAACCCAGCTTTCCCACCATCTCAAAGAGCTCCTTGGGCACAATTGGAATCCCACTCATTGGTTCCACCAGAGCCATTCTGAGCTCCTTATGCAATCATGGTCCCAGCCTGTGGTCCCATGCTAGCCTTTCTGAGCTCTGGATATGTGATCCCTGTCCCATTCGTTACTGCCCGCTCCCAACTCCGAATAGGGACCCAGGCCAGTAGGTCAGTGTCCCTGCACTAGGCTTTCTGAGCCCTGCCTGTGTGATCCCATTCCCATTCACTGCTGCCCTCTCCCACCCCTGAACAGGGTCTCAGGCCAGCAGGCCAGTGCCCCCATCCTAGCCTTTCTGAGCCCTGCTCAGGTGATCCCTGTCCCATTCGCTGCTGTCCACCTCCAAATAAGGACCCAAGACAGCAGGCCAGTGTCCCCTCCCCAGCCTTTCTGAACTCCATGGGTGATAACCCTCACACTCACTGACACCTCCTCCACCCCAGGCCAGCAGGGTAGCATTCCACACCCTAGGCTTTCTGAACTGTTGTGACAGGCAGATCATGGCAAAAAAGGAATAGTATGAAAATCAGATGCAAGTAAATCCAGCCATATTGCCCAGTCCCACAATGGATGTCTCTAATCAACACATAGAAGAGACAATAGGATGATAACCCCAAAATTAAGAGACAACCTATGGCAAAGAAAATAGCAGAACTTGCAGAAATACAAAAAAGAGCCAATAATAATTGTATGAATGGTGTCCTTGCTAGATTAGACCTAATAGAAAAGAACCAGGAAGGGTTCTAAAGAGAGTTAAATGACCTGAAGGAGAGTGAACAAAAAGAGGACCTCAATAACCAGGTGGCTAAGCTCAATGAAGACATAAAAACATGCAACGATGAACTCAAAGAAACATTAAGAAAATCTGAAAATGGCGTGAAAAGGGAAGTTGACAGATGGATGAAAACTGTACAAAAAAACAGTAGAAAATACAAACAAAATTGAACAAGCCCAAAACTCTATAGAAGCTCTCAAGAATAGAGTCAGCCAAGTGGAGGATAAAAACTCAGAACTGGAAGACAAAACAGAAGAAATAGTTTTGAGGACAAAATTTTCAAGAAGTTCAAAAATTTCTGTGAACATAACATGAGGGAAATGTGGGATACCCTTACACATCCCAACATTCAAATCATGGGTATACCAGAAGGGGGGGGGGATACAGACCAAAGACATGGAAAACTTATTCAACATAATTATTGAAGAAGCCAGGCATGATGGTGCATGCCTGTAATCTTAGCACTCGTGTGGCAGAGGTAGGAGGATTGCCTTGAGTTTGAGGCCGCCCTGAGAATACAGAGTGAATTAGAGTGAATTCCAGTCCAGCAAGGACTAGAGTGAGACACTACCTCAATAAAACAACTATATATATATATATATATATACACACATAGATCTAGATCTAGATAAATACATATATACATATATATTGAAGAAAACTTTCCCATGCTCTCAAAAGAAAGTCCCATCAAGTTACCAGAAGCTAGCAAAACTCCAAACAGACTGGACAGAGAAATTCTCCAAGATATGTTATCATTAAAACTCTAAACACCAGTCACAAAGAGAAAGACCTAAAAGCAACTAGGAATAAACAGCACATTACATATAAAGGAAATCCCATCAGAATTACTTCAGACTTCTCAGTGGAAACCCTAAAAGCCAGAAGGGCCTAGAATGAAACCCTGCAAAGTCTAAGAACTTATGTTTCCAACTCAAACTACTCTACCCAGCAAAAGTATCTCTCATTATAGATGGTGAAAGAAAAACATTCGATGATAAAACTCAGCTTTGCAAATATATAAACACAAAGCCAAACCTACAGAGAGTACTTCAGAGAATCCTCCACACATAAAAGTCAAATAACCAACCTAAATTGCCTGCAAGAAGCAGATCACAATAACTAACTAAACTTCCAGGAGGCACAAAAAATACAAAGACCAAGAAAATGCCAAACCACATAAACCACCACAATATGGCAGAGATTAAATCAAACCCCACAGATATTACATTAAATATTAATGGCCTTAATTCACTCATCAAGAGACATAAGCTAACAGGGTGGATCAGAAAATGAGACCCCCTCAATATGCTATCTTCAAGAAACCCACCTCACCACTAAAGACAGACACCTCCTCAGGGTGAACAGGTGAAGAATGATATTCCAAGCAAACGAAAATAAGAAACAAGCAGGTGTAGCTATACTTATAGTGGATAAAATAGACTTCAAACAAAAAGTAATCAAAAAAGACAAAGAAGGCCACTTCTTACTTATCAAGGGAACAATCCAACAAGAGGATATCACAATCATCAATCATCAATCAAAAAAATTGCATCATATTTCATAAAACAAACTCTATTGACAATAAAATAGAAACAACCACTAACACCATCATAGTTGGGGACTTCAATACTCCACTATCAGCAATAGATAGATCATCCAAACAGAAAATTAACAGAGAGGTAAGAGAGCACAACAACACCCTAGATCAATTAGATGTAATGGACATCTATAGAACATTTTACTGAAAATCCACAGGTTTCACATTCTTCTCAGCAGCCCATGGAAACTTCTCTAAAATAGATCATATACTGGGTCATAAAGACTGCCTCCATATATTTAGAAGGATTGACATAATTTCCTGCATGTTATCAGATCACTATGCTGTATTGCTAGAAATTAACAACAAAAGATGTGCCAGGAACCCAACCAGCTCCTGGAAATTGAACAACACACAATTAAACAATCAATGGGGAGTAAATGAATAAATAAAATTGCAAAATTTCTAGAAATGAATGACAATAAGAACACAACAAACCAAAACTTATGGGACACAATGAAGGCGGTCCTCAGGGGAAAATTCATTGCTTTAAATACCTTCATAACAAAGACAGAGATTCCAAATTGATAGCTTAACCATCCACATAAAAGCATTGGAAAAACAAGAAGTATCCAACCCAAAAAACTCCAGATGGAAAGAAATAATTAAGATCAGAGCAGAAATTAATTAATTGAAAACTAAGAAAACAATTAAGAAAATTGATCAAACAAAGAGCTGGATCTTTTTAAAAATAAACAATATTGATAAACCCCTGGCCCATTTGATAAAGTGGAAAAAAGAGACAGTTCAAATTAACAAAATTATAAATGAAAAAGGAGACATCATCTGTGGTCACTTGGACAAATAGGCTTAGTTCCATAAGTACTTATATTCTCTAGAAAGACAGGCTAACTCTGTCCTAAAACAAGCACATGTGCACAAAGCCTCTTTAAGGTCTAAAATCAGAACAGGATCATCATTGGCTGTATTGTATTGTCTGCATCAAGTCACAAATAAATAGCCCAAATTTAAAGTATAGAAAATAAACTCTGAGCTATTGTTGATAAGAACAATATAGTCACATTATTAAGTATTATTGTTTGAATATCAAATGCCCTCATGGTGCTATTTTGGACACTGAAGAAAACTGAGATGTAGGACTTGAATGGAGAAAGTAAGTCACTATAGTCATATATTTCAATTGTATCTCATCTCTATTTCCTTCCTCTTTATTTGCTTCCTGGATTCCATGAACTGAACAGTCTTTCTTTTATATATCTTCCACTCTGATCTTTTGCCTTGCTTAATGTCCATAGCAATGAAACAAGTTTTTTAAGGTGTTGCAGTTAGTTTCATGTTTCTGTCAGAAAATATCCAACCAAGAGCAGCTTGTGGAGGAAAGGATTTATTTTGGCTTATAGGCTCAAGGGGAAACTCCATGACTGCAGGAGAAAATAATGGCATGAAAAGAAGGTGGACACCACCTCCTGGCCAACATCAGGTGTAAAAACAGCATCAGGAAAGTGTGCCAAACACTGGCAAGGGCAAGCTGGTTTTAACACCAATAAGCCTATCCCCAACAATATACTACTTCTAGGAGATTTCGATTCCCAAATTGCCATCTGCCTAGGACCTAGCTTTCAGAACACATAAGTTTATGGGGGAAACCTGAATCAAAGCCCCACATTTCACCCAGCTCTATAATTATAACTATATTATAACTATGCAATTCATTCACTCCAACTTTAAAAGGCTGCATAGTTTTTATCAATCCCATTGATGTTCAAACACCTCCATAGTCCAAGGTCTTTTAACTGAGACATAATACCAAAAAAAAAAAAAAAAAAAAAAAAAAAACATAATGGCACAGAATAAACATTTATACTGCAAAAGATGGCATTGGGCATAGCAAAGAAATATTTGACCAATACAAGATTTAAACAGGGCAAACATTAAACACTGTAGTTCCAAGTCCAACAACTCTAGTCAGTGATAAGTCTCCAAGTCCAATAATTCTAACCAGCAACAAGTCTCTGGAGTTCCAATTATACCAGTTAGGCTACTCACAGTCCCAGAAAACTTCATCTGGTGCAGGCAATTCTCCTTAGTATCCATCCCATAGTCTTGGTATCTCTATTGGGTCTGTATTGCAACCCACAGTTCATCTTCATGGCTCTATCTAGTCTCCAAACAAGTAATCCAACAAGCTTGCTTCACATTGCCCATTGTCATTTCCAAAACAAGAAGACTGTGTTGGAAATCCAGTGACCCTCTCTTTCCTGAACTTTTTATACTCCATAGTACCAGATGGGCTTCAAACTTGATAATCCATTGGGGGGAATAAAACAGACTTTGAAGAACAGGACACTCCTTCAGCATTCAGGCCCTTTGAAATGAATCTGCATTCTTCCTGTTGTCCCAATGCAGGTCAGCTGGCCCAATCTCAATGGTTGTAATCTCTCAAACAATTGCAGCTGAACAGGCAGCAGTTTTGGCTCAAAGATTTAATTTCTTTCTGTGCCATATCCTTCTGCTCACACCAGTCCATTTCTATGCAATTCAACCCAGCACAAGTTCTCAGGAAATTGGCATAGCAACAAGCCTGTAACACAAACTGCTTCTAGCCCAGTCCAGGTAAGTTTTTTCTCATCAACATAAGTCAAATCTCATAGTCGATAGTTCTTACTGCATTCAGGTCTTTCAACTCTGACCATAGTGGTCCATCCAACTATACTTACAGCAGAGCAAAGAGACTTTTAGGCCAAGGATTCATATCCTAACACATTGCTCTCACAAATCAACTTCAAAAGTCTAAAAGACCATACATGTTTTGGAGGGAATTTTATATGCATTGGCTCTCTTCTAGCCCACATTTGGTGGCATCTAGATCTTGGAGACTGAGCTCATTTTTTGTACATGGCTTTGACTTATTTCCCAGTTCCAGCAATGAGTTCCATTCCACTGAGTGGATTTATTAGCCAAATCAAGAGCAGTTGGTTACCTACCATGGCTGTTTGCCACTACTGCACTTGTATGAGCATTACGTCAGATTGTTCCCTGCTGGGTATCTTAGACTGCAGGTTGTTTGGACCAATGTCAGACATTTTCCCCCAGTTGCTCATGTAGCACCCTCTGGTACTAGACTAGCTAACTGTTTGGGGACTGACCTTCTTCCAGATTCTGGCCAGGTCTCTCTGTGTTTGGTCTCACACACGTATGCTGTCTTCGACAGTACGGTCTTACCATTAACCTTTGGTGGGTCACCAAGTACTCTGACCGAAGTCTGTCTTTTTTGGGAAACCTTGTAGGTGTTTCAGATCAACAGCTCATTGTGGAAGTTAACCCCATGCTGGGACTGGGAGTTATAAGTCTGCACCTAGGAAGGTGAGGGAGGAAAAAGATAGATAATGTAAAGGAGAAAGTGAGTATAGAGAGGAGAGGGAGAGGGAGAGAGAGAGAGAGAGGGAGAGAGAGAAGAGAAAGAGAAGCAGGACAAGATTAAAGTTGGCCTACATCGTGTTCTCTCCAGGTTCCTGTGGTTTGAGTATTCCCTCTGTAGGCCTGCTGAAGGATCACTGTTTTAGCCTGTTGTTCAGAGTAAAGGGTTTTGTAGTATTTTTTCCTTTTGGGTCCCAATTTGTATCCCCCCTTGTCCTCCCTCCCACCCTCTCATTCCCTCCCACCTTTACCCTCCCTCCATCCCACACTCCTTCTTGTCTCCTCCTCAGAGTGTTTATAAGTTTTGGCCGCATGTCACGTGGAATCCAGTTAGGGGCGACAGATAAATGAAACCATGAGACGATTATCTTTTTGTGCTTGGGTGAGCTCACTGAGGATGATCTGTTCCATGTTTGACCATTTTTTTCAAATTTCCTTATTTCATCTTTCCTTACTGCTACGTAGAATTCCATAGTATAGATATACCACATGTTTGTTATCCATTCATCTAGTGATGGACACCTGGGTTGATTCCAGCTCTTTGCTATTATGAATTGAGCAGCTATAAACATGGTTGAGCTAACTTCTTTCTCCATTGGAGAATTTGCTTATCTTTTTCCAGGTGGACAATGAACCTGAAGGGAGGATCAGCTAACCACACCTCACCAGCTGAAACCATAGAACAACGCAGGGTAAGGGCAAGAATACAGCGTTCAAGGTGATCACAACACCAGAAAAAGGCTGAAGGAGATAAACACAGAGAATATACAACTCCAACTAAGCCAGATATCCAGAGACACAGAGGCTCCCAAAACCTCATCAAGGAAGAAGAACTAAAATGACCCCAATGTGGCTCAGGGAAACTCGCGGAAGAGGGGGCGGAAAGATTGTTAGAGTCACAAGTTGGGGCACTATGCACAGAGACTGGGGCCTACCCCCCAGAACTCTTGAGTAAAATCACAATGCACGACCCACATTCCCCATTGATGAGGGTCCCTTTGAAAGTGGGAGGACGGGGAGGAGGACAATGGAACCAATACTATGAATGTAAAATCAGAATAAATATAAATAAAAAATATATATTAAGAAAAAAAATATTTACAAATGTAACCGCTACTTTATTTATAAAAAAAAAAAAAGTCTAAAAGACACAGAGTCAGGTTTCTAATAGCAGTGATCCCACTACTACCAATTTTAATTGTTGCAGTCAGATTCACTTTGCTGTCAGAAGACACCCAATGAAGAGCAGCTTGTAGAGGAAGAATTTATTTTTGTTTACAGGCTTAAAGGGAAGTTCCCTGATAGTGGGGGAAATGATGGCATTAACAGAGGGTGAACATCACCTCCTGGCCAACATCAGGTGGACAACAGCAGCAGGAGAGTATGCCTGACACTAGCAAGGGGAAGCTGGTTATAAAACCCATAAGCCCATCCATCATAATATACTGCCTCCAGGAGGCATCAATTCCTAAATTGCCATCAGATGAGGAGGACCTAGCATTCAGAACATATAAGGTTATGAGGGACACCTGGATCCAACCACCACACATAGATTTAAATCTGTGAAACAGAGTCAAAATAAATCATTCCTCTCATAAATTAATCCCATGGTTGTCTTTTTCTGGGTAATGAGAATCTGACTAACACACTAAGGGCTCAAATGCCAAGGGAAGTGGAGATATGTGCCACTTTTGAAATCAAAACGCCATAAATATGTTCTCATAAAAGAGAATCTCAAAGATTCAAGTGTTATCCATATTTGGAATCCTCCAATCTGTACAGTCTGAGCACATGAAGCCAACTTTCAAATAGAGGACCATACCATATCTACCCCAAATATCTGTAGGACTTCCTGCTTCAAATAATATATTTTGGCATAAAGTAGTTCATTCCTTTAAAGGTCCTCTTCATAACTACTTTTCACTGTAACTATAATTATAGACCATTTTTCATCATTTCTCTACCCAACTTAAATTATCTTTCTAGCACTTATCCCCACATATTATATTATTTACTAACTATCTCTTCCACTACAGTGTAAGTTCTTTCATGCAGAAATTTTGCCTATCATATCCATAGATATATCGTATCTGGAGCACCTAGAACCCTATCTGGTAGATTAGATATTGAAACAGCATTCATTGAACCAATGCCTTAATAGACCAGGATTGTAGAGATTCCACTGGCACTCTTTCAAGTGGCAAGCATCACAAAGCAGAAAGCCCACTGTTGGCTATACTTAGTTCTGACATGGGCATTGGAATACAATCAAACCACAGGTCTGATTCCAAATTCTCTTCACTTGTTTAAGCCTTTGTGTGCTCATTCATTGATCATGTTATGGTCTGTTTTGACCTTGATGCAATACGCCATCTCACTTGATTCTATTTCCAATCCTGTCTGTAGCAGAGCCACTGCACTAAGATTTAGGCTATAAAAATGCTTGGTTCTCTTGTAACAATGTGAAAAGAATAATTGCTATGAGAGCCTAAAGATATATATTCAGAGTTAATTTCTGATTGCCTTGTGACTTTGGAAAATCTAATTTTCCAGATTAGATTCAAGATTTCCAATCTGTCGGATAAATAGTACCTATTAAACTTAAGTTTAAATGGTTCATTATAATGGAAACTGTGATCTACAGAAGTGGTTCACCAGTTGTTTAGCTTATATGTCATTATCCATCCCAAATAATATTTGAATGACCAAAATCCAACCATTCCATCCACTTCCTTGAGATAAACTCACATTTTTTTTATATAGAATGGATTTAGTAATATATCCTGCTGAACAATTTTTTGGTGAAGTTTCAGTGATTTAATTCACATAAAAGCAAAAACATAAAACCAGCCTAGAACTTCCCTTTTACAGTAAATTACTTAGTCCTTATAATGCTTTGTGCTCTTCTCAGTAAACAAATGCATATTAATGGAAGGAATATAGCCCTTCATTACTTTGGTACTATTTACTGAAATTAATAGAAAATATACCCATTTTGATTATTTTTGTTATTTACATTTTTAATATTAATGGGATATATTATATTATTTTATAGTGTTCCATAAATTATGTTTACATTTAAAATAATTTAACAGAAATATCTACAGTTTATCATAAATTTCTTCAATAATTTTTGTTATTTGCTTATCTCACAACCATTGAATATAATCTATACTTGATTAACAAATATATTCTATTCATTTATCTTAATTTTAAAACATCAAGAAAATATTGGACTAGGGTTATAGCTCAGTTTATAGAGTTCTGTCTGTGTAAGACAAGAACAATGCATTTAAACTTCAAAAGTTTTTAACCTTATCAAAGGGAGAAAATTAGGATATTACAGCTGAAATTAATCAGTTCATCTACACAGATCCTCAGAACAATAGTGTTCACACGTAGGAGTTTTAAGAAATTGATTTGTATTTGAGTCAGAAAAAGAAAAGAAGACTAAGCTCCAAATGAACATTACTTGGCTTTGGAAAATTGTATTATTTAACCTGGACTATGTTTTTTTTTTCTTTCTTTTTTGTCAAATGCTAAAGGTTTAAAATCTACTTTGCATCCTAAGGAACCAGTATGATAGCCTGTGGAAGTTTATATTGATTGTCAATTTGACAGGTCCAAGAATCACCTGTGAGGGATTATGTAGATTAGTTCTGCCTCTGAGCACATCCATGAGGGATTATCTTGATTAGGATAATTAAGGTGTGAAGAACCATTTTAACTGTAGGCAACACTATTCCACTGGCTAAGGTCGTAGAAAAAAAATGTGTGTGTGTGTTTTGTGTGTTTCCAGTTGTCTCAAGCTTCCTGCCACAGTGCTTTCCCTTCCTTGATGGAATGTAACCTGGAGTTTTAAAATGAAGAAACACTTCCTCACCTAAACTGATCTTTGTCAAATACTTTGTACCAATAATTAGAAGTTGACTGATAGATAGCCATTAAAGTTATTTTAACACTCCACTCTCCCTTAGTAGAGACTTGCAATTGTAGCAGGAAAGGCAGCAGCATAAAGGTGTGTCAAGGACATACATTCTTTACCCCAGGTTCCCAGGACTTGCCAACTTTTTTTTTTCATAGAAGGGTTTCCATTGAGCTAGTTAAGGGGACCTCTAAGCCCAGGTTTTCACATAGAGTCCCTCAGGTACTCCTGGCTTTACACAAAATAGGGTAAGGTGTACTGGTCCTGATTCCTGATCCCTAGCAGCCATAGAATCTACACTGAGCAATTCTAGAAAACTCTCACTCAGTGTGCTATCTAGATAATTACCCACATGCAAGCACTGCTGATCAGTAAGTCATTGTAACCTTGAGGAATATATGGCTGTTCTCTACTTTCTGACAGGGTACAAAGAAAAGTGCATTTTTCTGGTCTGGTGCATGCTTTGGTGAGGAAGCAAGCAGGTGTTTGGTGCTAGCTTTGTGGAGGAGATCACAATGACAAAAGAGTATAATCAAATGAGTGAAATTGAAAAACACTCCCTCTACCATTTGGCTTAAAGCTATATGTCCAACATTTTAATGTTAATTGTACAATTAAATATGCTATTAAAAGGTGTTTTGTGGGGACTGGAGAGATGGTTCAGTGGTTAAGACACTTACCTGCAAAGCCTAAAACCTAGAACTGATGCCACAGTATTCAGTAAAGTCAGGTACACAAAGGAGTATATGCATCTGGAGTTCATTTGCAGATGCACAAAGAGGTGCATGTGTTCATTTGCAACGGCTGGAGGACCTGGTGTGCCCATTCTCTCCCTCTCTCTTCTTTCTCTCTTCTTGCAAATAAATAAATGATTTTTTTTTAAAAAAAAAGGTTTTCTGGAATGGAGAGATAGCTTAGCTGTTAAGGTGCTTGCCTGTGAAGCTTAAGAACCCAGGCTCAATTCCCCAGTTCCAATGTAAACCAGATGCACAAGATGGTGCACACCTCTGGAGTTTGTTTACAGTGGCTAGAGTCCCTGGGATGCCCATTCTCCCTCTTTTTCTCTCTCTCTCACTCCTTCTCTATCAAATAAATAAATAAATAAATTTTTTTAAAGTTTCTCACATTTGTGGAAGGCTGGAGAGATGGCTTAGTGGTTAAGGTGCCTGCCTGCTAAGCCTAAGAACCCGGTTCCAATCTCCAGGTCCCACGTTTAGCCAGATGCAAAGTGACACAAGGTGCAATTCCACACTTGCCCACAAGGGGGTGCACACATCTGGATTTCGTTCACAGCAGCTGAGAGACTGCTGGCGTGCCCATTCTCTATCTGTCTCCCTCTCCCTCTTTCTCTCTCTGTGTCTCTCTCCAAAAATAAAAAAAATAAAAAAATAATAATTTTTTTAAAAGTTTAATCACATTTGTAAGGGTAATTCAGTTACATTATTGTGGGGATGTTCACACACTATTTGCAAGTCAACTGTGATCCAAAATCAGTACAAAGAGACATACACTTAATAGACATTCATGCTCAGAGTTAAATAGTTTCCACCCTTAAGTAGAATTCACTGCTACCAGTGATTTCTGCTACCTAAATGAGGTTCATTGGTGACTCTTCTTTTGGGTATGTCACAGGGTGATCAAAGCTATGCCAGGAAGACTGGATGTGCAATGTAGCAGGACATTCACCTCTCTGTATTTGAGTGTCTGAGTAACTCAGGGAAAGCTGCTTACCGATCTTCATGGAGGGAAAGCAATATGACAACCTCCAGGCCTTCTTGTTACATGAATATCCCCACATACACTGCTGTAGGCTAGGCTTTAATATGTATATTTTATGTTATGTAAACTCTCCCTTACCTTGTCTTTCTTAAATTGTTTATATTATATCTGAGGTTATTGTTACTATTACTTAATTGGCAACATTCCTATACAGCTTTAAAAAATAAATGTCACACTGAGAGGAGTGACTTTGTAGTATATTTAAAACAAGCATACTTTAATGTTACAAGTGAATAAATATATAATTAAGACTGAAAACATAAAATATTAAAATTTTGAATCATATACTTTAATCTTTATGATTATGTCACTGTGATATCAAAACTCTATATCAGAAGAAAAAGAATCAAGACCCATGAATATGTGTGTGTGTGTGTGTTTTATTTATTGTGATGTGCTTGTATTTTATACTTATCACAATATAAATTTTCTCCAGCTTATCTTCATCATCTTATTTGTCTAACTAGACCAGGTTTTAGTATACGTAACTAAAACTGAAGCAACAGAAACATCCTCTACAGCTTACAACACAGTAACAAGGAAATTTTCCCTACAGGATTTCCAGTTCTTTAAGGACAAATTTTCCTTAAAATTATAATCTGCAGTTATATAGCTATATTAGTTAAATATTTTCTCTTAAAATTGCATTCTTTTTTAAAACTAAGATATGTGGGACTATTGTCAAGCCTCACAGTAGTTTATAACATGTTTGTAGAAAAAGATTTATAGCAAAATTGGTTATTAGACTCACTACAGGTATGACCTAGCAATATGTTAATGAAGCATTTTATTTCATGAAAAAGGTAATTAATACTATAAAGAGAACTTTCTCTGTTGGTCTGTTGGTAATTTCACCAAGCACCTCAAAAGGCAATCTTTTCCTATTCCTTCTCACCTAATGAAGTTATGCATTCTACTACACATGGCAACTAATATTAAAAAATAGCCTTTGGGCTGCTGGAGAGATTGCTCAGTGGTTAAAGAAACTTGCTTATAAAGCCTGATGGCCTGAGTTTGATTCTTCAGTATCCATCTAAAGCTAGATGCATGAATTTGGTACCTGTATCTGAAGTTCATTTGCAATGGCAGGAAGCACCAGTGTGCCTGTTTCCTCTGTCTACTCACAAATAAATTATATAGATAGATAGATGACAGATAGATAGATGATAGATAGATAGATATATATAGATATAGATATAGATATAGATATAGATATAGATATAGGTATATAGATAGATGTTGTGGTCCCCCCTAGGGCCAGCACAGGAGGGACTGCAGGGTCTCCACTGAGTAGGGGGTGAGAGGCACTGCGTCACAACACAGACTCCGGGAGTTGGGTGGAAGTAGGCAGAGGGTGAGCTGCTGCAAACTCGTTTATTCAAGGAAGTGTAGGGGGTTTAAAGGGTTTGGCTGGCCAATCATTGTATGGGGTGGTCCCCTTCTTGTGACCAATGACAGCCTGTCTCCTGACAGATCATCTCGCAACAGGTTTCTCGGGAGCATGGGGCTATAGCTGTTGTCACGCCAGGCCTATGAAGGACGCCGCGTCCACAGAAGCCACTTCCTGGTTTCTTCTGGCATGCAGTCTGGCTAGGGCCTGACCTGCATTGTGCCATATATATATTCTAAAATAGCTTTCTCATGCAATTGTTCAAAAAATTGGCATTTATATATAAACTTATTTGTTTATTTTTGCATTATAGCAATGACATGGCATTCTTTTTCCCTTAATTCTTAGCAATCTCACAAGACATTTAGTTGAATTTTAAGTAATTGTTTTCATGTACCTGGAAAATAAGGGCCTTTCATATCCAAGCAAAACCTTAATTCATGTTAAGTCAGAGTCCAACCTACTCACCCAGAATTGCACATAGCTATTATTTCCAGATGTTCAGTACTATACTTTTTCAGTCACCTGCCACTCAAATAACATAAATATGCAATGATTTTCCCTGACATATTTTCCTAAATAAATAAATATTCAGCTATACTTCTGTAGTATATTTCAGACTATCAATTATGTACATTTTTTCTGATGAATTTTCCCTTAATAGTATCACAATGCTGGGATGAATATCCAAACCAAACACAGTTTAGGGGAAGAATGGGTTTATATAAGGTTTACAGATCCAAAGGAAATTCTATTAATGATAGAAGAAGCTGGCTCACTTTCCTAAATCCAACCACAGAGAGAAAAACCACCACCAGCCATCAAACACCAGAAAAAAAAAAAAAAAAAAAACAAGCACAAAATGCACCAGACTGTTCTGCATACCTTTAGGCTGTAATTTAGCTACCCCAAACACAACACTGAAATGGATTCCAGGATCCACTCCCTAATGACACCTCCTCCAGGCAGGTGGCTGGAGATCCATGTTACAAGCTTAATAAAACACCAGAGTTTATGGGGGACATTTAAACTACCAAACTATTTAAATATAAAGAAACTCAATATATAATGTGGAACTGGGTACAAGAGTTTCCTGCATATAGAGAAGACCTAAATAATATATGCCTGTGTACTAGAAAAAAATCTTTGGAATGATTTTTGTATCCTCTTCCATGGTCATATTTCTGAAAGACTATGCATATCTTCTTATTTATTTTTTCATATAATGTAGTGGTAAAATAGAAACATTGTGAATGATTGATGGAGAATAGATCTTGAGATGCTTCTTTAATTCACTTTAGCCTATGTACAGGAACTTATAGAAACTCTTCTAATTTTGCTCACAGTATAACAACTATGCAGCCAACTTAGTTCAAGAAGGTCTATTACTAGGATATCTACACAAATAAAAACTTAGACATACCCTAAATGTTGTAAAGCTATGCTATATCATCCTAGGAATGATTATCACTGCTGAGATATGGGGTCCATTTTATTTACTTTTCTTTGCTCATTGTGTCTAAATATTACTCTCCAATCTGTATTATTATTTTTGTTATCATTAGTTACAAATACTCTGAAATTCATACCATTGTAGCTTTTCTATTCATGATTCCGTGATGAATGCAATGACTCATATCACTTAGTATTCACCAGATAAGACTATTTAATAAGTCTAAGTCCTTCCTTCTAATTCCTAACTAACAATGATGTGTGAATATGTGTGTAACCTTGACTAAATTGCATAAAATCCCTAAGATTTGTTGCCTCATTTAATCAGCTGAATAATAACTCAGATGACTATATGAAAATGCCTAAATTAGCTAATATCTTGAAGGCCATTCTAGCTGTAATATCATATGAAACCATTAAAATAAAGGACAAAGGAATAAATGGAAAAGGAGATTTTTAGCATTAATATAAGAAGAATGTTGGCTGAACTCGGGGTTATGCACCAAGAGTAGACCCATCCCTGGGCTGCTGCCTGGGAAGGTAAAACCAGCACAATAGAAGCTGGGTGCAGGGACTCATGCCATTGTGAGACAGGGCTGAAATGGGGAAGGGGTCACTCAACAAGGGTAGAGCTGAGCCATCCTTGGGCATTTGCCTGTGAGGGCAAAACCAATTCAACAGAAACTGGGAGTATGGCCACCGTGAACTCCATTGTGAGATAGGATTGAACTCATGTGTCATGTACTAAGGTTAGAACAATCACTGGGAGGCTGCCTGAAAGGGCAAAATCAGGAGAAGAACAGCTGGAAGTAGCCTACAAACTTGGATCCTTCTTCTTACATTCATGTTCCAAGTCCATCCCCCAAAACAATTATCTGAAGAAGGACTGAAGTAGAGGGAAAATGTGGAGTGACCTCAGACACCATGAAAACCTTGGAGATGATTTCACTGCAAAAAGGCTAGAAAGTTAATAAAACATGAAGAAATCCAGGTCTCCCAAGGTGTTACAGAGATTTACTCAGAGCATCCACACTCAAAGTAGACCCTGTTTAGGCTTAAGGACACCAACCTCAAAGCAGGGGAGAATCTTCAATCCCACACCCACCTTGATCAATTCAGGCAAGTCTGCCCAACACAGGCTATACAAAAGCTGTTATTGCTACATCTTCAGTGAAACAACTGAACTCAAGAGGGCAGACCACAATGCAAAGCAAAATCAAACAATACTTAATAATGGAATCCTTACCAATATTTTCTACTCCCACAATGGAAGCCTCCAATGAAAGCTAAGACATAGAAGCCCAGAATGAAATCTCAACAAGCATTTTAAACTAACTTAAAAGAAAACATGAACAAATGACTTTTTGAATGGGAAGAAATGGAATAAATAGTAATCAGACAGGAACTCCAAGAATGACTAAAGAAAATAGAAGAAAAGCAGTGTAAGAATTCTAATTACAAATCAAAGTTTGGATCAATGAATTGGAGGAAAAACAAACAAAGAGACAAACAGAAAACCCTGTGATTACTCTGAGAGCCTTAAGAGCCACACTTAACACCTTAAACTCCTACCCTGAAGATATATAATATCAGATTGTTTGATACATCTAATATTACTGCAGATATTTAGAAAACCCAAGCATTAAATTAATCCAAGATGCAAAGATCTCTACATTACAAGAAACACAAAAAATCAAGACAATATAAATCCACCAAAAAGTATTAATATATCAGAAATGACCTTCAGTGAGGCTGACTTAGAGGAAATCCCTGAGAAAGATTTCAAAAAATGATTATAATTATGTTCAAAGAACTCAAAGAGGAAATGAAACAGTTCAAAGACCTCAAAGAAGAAACCAAAGGATTCAAAGAACACACAGAAGACCAATTTAATGAAATAAGGAGGTCAATACTAGACATAAATACGGAAATAGAAATAATAAAGAAAACCCAGTCAGAAATACTAGCAATAAAGAACACAGTCAGTGAAATAAAAACCTCTGTAGAAAATCTCTCTAGTAGAATGGATGAAGGAGAGAACAGAATATCTAAACTAGAAGACCGAGTGGCAAATCTAATACAGCCCAACAAAGAGAAAGACAAAATAATAGGAAGGTATGAATGGGAATTTCAAGATATTTGGGACACTATGAAAAGATCAAACATAAGAATTCAAGGGACAGTAGAAGGAGAAGAATTTCACTCCAAAGGCATAGTAGGTGTTTTCAACAAAATCATAGAAGAAAACTTCCCCCAAATTGGGAAAGAGATGCCCATGCAGATACAGGAAGCCTTTAGAACACCAAACAAACAAAACCTGGAAAGAACCTCTCCCCACCATATTATAATTAAACTACCAAACATACAAACCAAAGAAAATATATTGAAAGCAGCTAGAGAGAAAAAGCAAGTGACCTACAAAGGGAAGCCCATCAGACTCACAGCAGATTACTCAACACAAACTTTAAAAGCCAGAAGGGCCTGGAGTGATGTATTACAAGTTCTGGAAGATATAAACTGTCAACCAAGATTACTTTATACTGCAAAACTATCTATCCAAATAGATGGAGAAATAAAGACATTCCACAACAAAGACAGGCTAAAGGAATTTATGGCAACTAAACCAGCTCTACAGAAAATACTCGCAGGAATCATTCACGCTGAAGAGAAAGCAAAATACACACAACAGGAAATAGAAAAAAATAAACCATACTCAAATAACAGTTAAAACAAGTGAGTAAAGGGAAAACAGGAAAATAAGAAGAATGGTGAGGATAAATACATATATTTCAATAATAACTCTTAATATCAATGGCCTCAATGCCCCAATCAAAAGACACAGACTTGCAGACTGGATTAAAAAGCAGGATCCTGCCATCTGTTGCCTCCAGGAAACTCATGTCTCAATAAAATATAGAAACCTTCTTAGGGTGAAAGGTTGGAAAAAGGTATATCAAGCAAATGGGCCTAGGAAACAAGCAGGAGTGGCTATCCTAATTTCTGACAAGATAGACTTCAATCCAACACTTGTGAGGAAAGATAAAGAAGGTCACTTTATACTGATTAAAGGAACACTCCAACAGGAGGACATTACAATCCTAAACATATATGCCCCTAACATGGGGGCTCCCAATTTCATCAAACAAACACTATTAGAATTAAGATCAGAGATATTTCCTAACACATTAGTAGTGGGTGACTTCAATACCCCACTCTCATCACTTGACAGGTCTATCCAGCAAAAAATAAACAGAGAGACACCTGCATTAAATGATATCATGGAACAAATGGACCTAACAGATATATACAGAACATTCCATCCAAATACCGCAGAATATACATTTTTCTCAGCAGCACATGGGACATTCTCTAAAATAGACCATATACTAGGACACAAATCAAATCTTAACAAATACAGGAAAATTGAAATAATCCCTTGTACGCTATCTGACCACAATGGGATTAAACTGCAAATCAGCAACAAGAAAAACTACAGAGCATACAGAAATTCATGGAGAATAAACAGTACATTATTGAAAGATACATGGGTCATTGAAGAAGTTAAAAAGGAAATCAAAAAATTCATAGAATCAAATGATGATGAGAATACAACATACCAAAACCTTTGGGACACAATGAAGGCAGTCCTACAAGGGAAATTTATAGCCCTAAGTGCCTATATTAAGAAATTAGAGAGTTCACAGTAAACAATTTAATGCTTCACCTTAAGGCCTTGGAAAGAGAAGAACAAGGCAAACCAAAAATCAGTAGACAGGAAGAAATAATAAAGGTTAGGGCAGAAATTAACAAAATGGAAACCAAAAAAAAAACAATCAAAAAAATCAATGAAACGAAGAGTTGGTTCTTTGAAAGGATAAACAAGATTGATAAATCCTTAGCAAATCTGACCAAAAGAGAGAAGAGACAAAAATTGACAAAATTAGAGATGAAAAAGTCATCATCACAACAGATACCAAAGAAATTCAGAAAATACTATGGACATACTTTAAGAATATATATGCCTCTTAGTTTGAAATCCTGAAAGAAATGGATGATTTCCTTGATTCATATGACCTACCAAATTTAAATCAAGATGAGATAAACCATTTAAATAGACCTGTAACAACTACAGAGATCCAAGCAGTTATAAAAAGTATCCCAACTAAAAAAATTCCAGGCCCAGATGGATTCACTGCTGAATTTTACCAGACAATCCTGGAAGAACTAACACCAATGCTTCTCAAACTTTTCCATAAAATAGAAAAGGAAGGAATTCTACCAAAAACCTTCTATGAAGCCAGCATCACCCTGATATCCAAACCAGACAAAGACAGATCAAAAAAAGAAAATTATAGACCAATCTCCCTCATGAACATAGAGCAAAAATTCTCAACAAAATACTAGCAAACAGAATACAAGAATATATCAGAAAGATTATTCACCCCAACCAAATAGGCTTTATCCCAGAGATGCAGGGATGGTTCAACATACGCAAATCCATAAATGTAATACACCATATAAATGGTCTGAAGGACAAAAATCACATGGTCATCTCAATAAATGCAGAAAAGGCATTTGACAAAATCCAACACCCCTTCATGGTGAAAATATTACAGAAACTGGGAATAGAAGGAACATATCTCAACATAATAAAAGCTATTTATGACAAACCTACAGACAACATAATACTAAATGGGGAAAAACTTGAAGCATTTCCTCTAAATTCAAGAACAAGACAAGGGTGTCCACTTTCTCCACTTCTATTTAATATAGTACTGGAAGTCTTAGCTATAGCAATAAGGCAAGAGACACTCATAAAATGGATACAAATTGGAAGGAAGAGATCAAATTACCATTATTTGCAAATGATATGATCCTATACATAACAGACCCTAAAGACTCTCCCTGCAAACTGTTAGATCTGATAAACGCTTTTAGCAATGTAGCAGGATACAAAATAAACACACAGAAATCAGTAGCTTTTATATACACTAACAACAAACATGCAGAGGATGAAATCAGTGAATCTCTCCCATTCACAATTGCCTCAAAAAAATAAAATACCTTGGAATGAACTTAACTAAGGAAGTTAAGGATTTCTACAATGAGAACTTTTAAAAAACTTGAGCGACAAATTACAGAAGACACAAGGAAATGGAAAGACATCCCATGATCATGGATTGGAAGAATAAATATTGTGAAAATGTCAATCTTACCAAAAGCAATCTACACATTTAATGCCACCCCATTAAAATCCCAATAGCATTCTTCACAGAAATAGAAAAAAAAATCCTAAAATTCATCTGGAAACACAAAAAACCTCTAATAGCCCAAACAATTTTGCGCAACAAAAATCAGGCTGGTGGTATTACCATACCATATTTTAAGTTATATTACAAAGCCATAGTAACAAAAACAGCATGGTACTGGCACAAAGACAGACAGGTAGATCAATGGAACAGAATAGAAGACCCAAATATTAATCCAGGCAGCTACAGCTACCTGATTTTTGGCAAAAATTCCAAAAATAGTCATTGGAGAAAAGATAGCCTTTTTAACAAGTGGTGCTGGGAAAACTGGATATCTGTATGTAAAAGGATAAAAATAGATGCTTGTCTCTCTCCATGCACAAAAGTCAACTCCAAATGGATCAGGGACCTTAATATCAGACCTGAAACTCTGAAACTGCTAGAGGAAAAGGTAGGGGAAACCCTTCAACACATTGGCATAGGCAAGGACTTTCTGAATATAACCCCAATTGCTCAGGGAATAAAACCACTAATAAACCACTGGGACCTCATGAAATTACAAAGCTTTTGTACAGCAAAGGACACTGTGAATCGAGCAAAGAGACAACCTATAGAATGGGAGAAAATCTTTGGTAGCTATACATGTGACAGAGGATTAATAACCAGAATATACAAAGAACTCAAAAAACAGAATAAGAATTCAAACAACCCAGTTAAAAAATGGGCTATGGAACTAAATAGAGAGTTCTCAGAAGAAGTAATACAGATGGCATATAAACATCTAAAAAAGTGTTCCACATCCTTTGTCATCAGGGAAATGCAAATTAAAACCACTTTGAGATTCCATTTTACTCTTGTCAGAATGGCTACCATGAAGAAAACAAATGAGAATAAGTGTTGGCATGGATGCCGAAAAAGAGGAACACTTCTACCCTGTTGGTGGGAATGTAATCTGGTGCAGCCATTGTGGAAATCAGTGTGGAGGTTCTTGAGACAGTTAGAAATAGATTTACCATATGATCCAGCTATAGCACTCCTAGGCATATATCCAGAGGACTCTTCTCACTACCTTAGAGATACTTGCAAAACCATGTTTATTGCTGCTCTATTCACAATAGCTAGGAAATGGAACCAGCCTGGATGTCCCTCCACAGATGAATGGATAATAAAGATGTGATACATTTATACAATGGAGTTCTATTCAGCGGTAAAGAAAAATGAAATTATGAAATTGGCAGGGAAATGGATGGATCTGGAAAGGATTATACTAAGTGAGGTAACCCAGGCTCAGAAAGCCAAATGTCACATGTTCTCTCTCATCTGTGGATCCTAGCTACAAATGTATAGACTTGTGTGTAAGCTGGAACCAAAAATAGGTAACAGAAAACAGTAAGCTGGTAAAAGGATATAAGGGAGGGAGGAAAGGGAAGGAATTAAGTGTATGGTATTGCACATATGTAAGTAGAAGAACAGATTATAGGGAGGGGAATGGCCTAAGTGAGGCCATGGGAAGAGAATGTGTAAAAGAAGGGCAGGGGGAGGGTCATTCAAAATTCAAGATAGTGTGAATAAGACTTATGTAAACCTACGTTTTTAAATAATGGCACATCTAGAAGCTGTAGACTGTTACTAGAAAATTTTCAGTGCCTGGGATGGGATACCTTCCAGTGAGTTGTTGGCCAAGGAGGTCCTGCAGCCTCCAAAACATTAAAGGCTTTGGCCAAAGCCCTTGGTTTCCCTTGAGAAACAGATAGTAAGACCCTATTGCTGAAGACATCTCTTGCCTGAGAGGCAAGGTCACTGAGAAAGCAAGCTGGTGTTGAGCAGAAAACCTTCTCCCTGTAGACCAGCCAACTGAAAGCTGGAAAAAGCTGCACTGCATGCAGCCGTATGGGAGACAGAAGTCATCAGTAGCAAAAACAGTGGACACTGAATATTCAAGTTTGGCCATACAGGCCCAATGACTGAACGGGTGCAATAGTGGCATGTCTACTCATGGGGTAACCAACTGCTTCATAATTGGACTGAAGGCCCTCTCTATGGGAGGGAATACATACCGGGTACTGAAAAAAACCTAAGCAAAAGTCTATGGCAGGGGAGGTCATGAGCCTTAGGGATATACAGCCTGCTCTTGTCTGACTAAATGTATATTTTATTTCCACCAAGCTGCCCTGAAAGCACTACACTTAATGTTCATATTCACATATTAATGCTACTCTCACTTCTGGTTAGAGAAGCTTCTCTTTTCAGATGGCTATGACCACTGGGATGACCCAAAAGGCAACATAGTGCTGAGAACAAGGGATGGAGGAGTGTCCAGAACTGAAACATCTCTGTCACACCCTCCAAGGCTCAGGGCCCATTGCGGAAGAGGGAGCGGATAGAATGGAAGAGCCAAAGGAAGGGTACGACTCCTTACAATGCAACTGCCCAGACAGAAACTGGCCTCAATATCCATCACCTTACATTGCCTAGCAATACCTTCGCAAGACCATCATAATAGAAGTAAAAGATGATGACATCAAATTAAAAGAGAGACTAATGGATAGAGGGAGGGGATATGATGGAGATTGGAGTTCTAAAGGGGAATGGGGGGAGGGAGGGAAAAACCATGCACTTTTTGTATTTAAGTATAGAAGTTGTAAATTAAAAAATTATAAAAAAAATAAATAAAAACAAGCCATAATCACTTCTCCTCAAATTATTTTCCAAAAACTGAAAGAGGGAATGCTTTCAAAATCCTTCTATAAAGGCAGAATTGCTCTAATATGTAAACCAGAAAGAGACCAAACAAAAATAAGAAATTATATGATGATATCCCTAACAAAATGCAAATCAAAACAACTCTGATGTTTCATCACACTGCAGTCAGGAGGCTAGCAATTGAAAAATCTAATTATGAGAGAGACATGAGGATTGTGGAAAGAGGAGCTCACTGCTTGTGGGTATGCAAACTTCTATAACCACTATGGGAATCAGTATGGAAACTCCTGAAAAAGATGGAAATAGATCTAGCATTTGATCCAGTTATATCACTCCTGGACATATCTTAAAGAAACTACTCTTTACTACAGAAATACTTCTTCATCCATGTTTGTTGTTGCTTTATTCACAACAGCTAGGAACTGGAATCAGCCCAGATGCTCATCAACTGATACAACAGCATATGCAGAATGGAATTCTACTCAGAAATTAGGAAAAAATTAAATAATAAAATTGGCAAGTAAATGGATGGAGTTAGAATAAAAGCATTCTAAATAAGGTCACATAGGCACACCACAACAGCCACCTGTACTCTTTCATCTGTAGTTCCTAACTGGGATTAATGAGAGATGTGTGTAAATGGCAGTCATCACCAGAAATATGGGCATAAAATGACAATGAGACCAGTAGAGAGAAGAACTAGGGATAGAGGAGAGGAAGAGTTACCTGACAACTTGGGGAAGGGCAAAATATTTTTGGTGGGTGTCCTTGGAAGGATGCAGGTATTGAGGATAGGGAGAGAATTATACAAAAAATAAGACAACATGAATTAGTCCCATATATATCCTAATTCTGACTAGCATTCTACAAGATATAACCACCAATGAAAGGTGAAGCTATGGGCTGGGGAAGATGGCTTAGCAGTTAAGGTTCTTGCCTGGTTCGATTCCCAGGACCCACATAAGCCAAATGCACAAGGGAGCACATGCATCTGGAGTTCATTTGTAGTGGCTGTATTCCCTGGCGTGCCCATTCTCATTCTCTCTCTCTCTCTCTCTCTCTGTCTCTTTCTCAAATAAATAAATAAATAAATAAATAAATAAATAAATAAATGGGGAAGGGATACCAGTGAAAACGCTTAACTGTCTTAAAATCATTCACTCTGGTCAGTAATTCCCAGGCACAAAGTTGCGTTGGCCAGGAAGACCCATGAGGTTCCCAAAACAATGTAAGCCATTGCCAAAACACTGGTTATTTGCCAGAACTCAAGAGTAAGACCCTACTGTTGAAGACAACACAGGCCCTGGTCACAGGACATTGGATTACCATGCTAGATCCAAAGGGAAAGTAGTTCCTTCCTGACTAGCTCTCATTGTGCTGGAAAGCACTATGGGAGCTGCTGGAAGAAAATGGCCACCAACAGTATAAATAATCAGGGGATCCTGCAGACTACAAAATCAACCAGCTAGACAGGAAGTACACCCTTGTGCAATATTACCACACAGCCTCTGCAGGTTACTAACTATTCCCTGATTGGGAATGAGTCATCCTCATTGGGACAGAAATCATACCTGGTACTGGAAACTAAGTCAGATTCCCATAGGCAGGAAACTCATAGACTTCAGAGAGAAGCCCCCACTGCTTGCATACCAAAAATCTCCCAAATAACTTTGCATATACCCATTAACCCAAGCTGCTCTCACCCTTGGTTGGAGAATCTGCCTTATTTATACATGGCATAGGAAATGGAGTAGAGTTGAGATCACTCAATATGACATGAAGATAACTTGACTGCCCACCATGAGACTTGCCATCTCTTCCACATCAGCTCCAGAGTTATGGTGGCAGACACAGAGATCAAGCACAACCTATCAAAGAAGAAATGTATGGCTGGAGAGGTAGTTTAGCATTTAAGCACTTGCCTGTGAAGCCTAAGGACCCCGGTTTCGAGGCTCAATTCTCCTGTACCCACATAAGCCAGATGTACAAGGTAGCACATGCATCTGGAGTTCCTTTGCAGTGGCTGGAGTCCCTGGTGTGCCCATTCTCTCTCTCTCTCTCTCTCTCTCTCTCTCTCTTCTCTCTGCCTCTTTATCTCTCTGTCTGTTGCAAATAAATAAATAAATAAATAAATAAATAAATAAATAAATAAAATTCAATTTAAAAAAAGAAGAAATGTAGAGACTACAAATATCTTACCACTAAATAAGTCTGCCAACAGAACTTCCCTGGCTCAGGGAACATTGCAGAAGAGGGATTGAAAAGATTGTAAGATCCACAGAGTGGGTGAGAATTCCTGGAGTCATGGTCCTCCCACTATCCTACTGGGATTTAGTAAGGCCTTTCATGACCCCACAGTGAATTCTATAACCCCACTGAGGAGGGCCCCAGGGAAACAGGAACAGGGGAGAAGGAATAAAAGGGTATAATCTGTTAAAAAAGGAAAACAAAAAACCTTGGTATTAAGTTCAGTATAAAGGGAATAAAGGTAGGAAAAGGAGGGTTGGGGGATAAAGGACAGAAAAATCAATACCTAAATGTTGCCCAAATGTTAAATATGCATGTTAAAAAAGATAAATGTTAGTGCATGACTAAGTTTTTCTTTCTCTAAAGATGCTTCTTTTCTTAGACCATGAGAAGCTGGATTGAGCATACTAATGTATTTGCATAATGATTTTAAAAAAACTTGACTACATAATAAATGTTAAAAATATAGTATAAACATTACTTGTTTCATGGCTATTAAGAGACTAAAAATAATACAACATATTTTGGTTGCAGATCTAAAGCATTATAACTGTCATGAGGTTCTAATTACAATCAGCCTTGTGGAATCTTCAACAGGGGCATGACTTTATCTGGGAATTTCAGTTCATACATGTTAAATACAAATTCAGTTTCTCAGTTGGGGAGAAATCTCACATGGTGATCCACACATAAAGTAAATATCACAAAACGACAAACTTGTAATTCCAGTTCTGGGGAAATGGAGACAGGCAGATCCAGGCCATCAAGTCCAACCTAATTTGTGACTTTCAGACTAATGAAGAGAACCTGTCTCACACATAGTGAATGGTGCCTGAGGAACAGTCACTGATAGCTGTTCTCTGGCCTCCACAAACACACACAAGTGCCCACATAGTTGAACAAACATTTACATACATAAAAATATCCACATAGGCAAATACCATCCTTCCCTGTAGTTTCTGACTGATTGGTTTGTTTGATTGAACATTTTTCGGACATTCATTGTGATTAGTTCAAGCAACTGAAGTCCTTGTTATATATATTATTTCCCTCATAAGTATAGCCTTTATGTTATAATGTGTGTGGTTAGAAGCTCACTGCTTTAAATATTATAAATCCCACTTTCTGGAAGTGATAGTTATTTTTTAAAAAAAGAATTAATGCTTATACATATATTACAACAGAAAAAAATATCATAAGGCTTGACAATTATAGTCTCTCAGATTCTGTTCCTCCAGAATGTTATGATTTATAAATATGAATGAAAAACTTGCATGGCAAAATGACCACTGTAATTGTTTAGTGTTTGGGTTTTTACTTAAATCACTTAATCGAGGCTTTAAATTAGTGGTCATTTATGTAGTCTTTCTATGTCTGTTCCCTTCCCCTGTACTGTTTTTCATCGAGATAGGATCTCACCATGTAGCCTTCCCTGGCCTTGTATTTTCAACAATTCTTCTGGCTTTGCCTCTTGAGTACCACTAGGATTACAGGTGTGTGCTATCATACCTAGTTATACCTTTTCTCTTATTTACCTGAAAAAACACCATTCTAATTGAGCAGTGGCTTCAAAATAAATAGTGGAATTTCAGGAGTGTGAGCATTTTATGTATGTTGTAAGTACAAGTCTTTATTTAAATTGTGATGCTTCATTTATATATTTAATAAATTCCTAAATAACTACCAAATTTTGGTTGATCTCTAACATATTTGATACCTGGGGAAAGAGTACAGATAAAGACCCATATGCCACAAGTATAAATAAATACAAATTAATCTAACAAACATATTAATCTGACACAATATCATTTACAGGGACAACATTTTAATATATGTATGAAACCATTACTTTTTAAGATGAAAGGTAGAGAAATATCAAGTTTAGCCATAAATTTTTATGTTTATCAGCAATGTTGGCATCAGTAATATATACATAATTCATAAATTGCACTTTATTCCATAATATGCATTTCTTAATTTGTTTCAATGAAATCATTCTGCTATTATAATTGCTTAATATTTGTTGCATGTTGACAATTATGACCTAGATATTTCAAAAATAAAATATTTAAGAAATTATATTCAAAATGTACCAAGTCTGATAATTTTCACCAAAATATAAATAATTACCATTAAAAATTAAGTTGAATGTTTATATGTAGTTGCAAAATATTTTTACTTTAACATATTCAAAGCATATATTTACTGCATGCCAAAATTTAAATTCTATCTTAGAATTTAAATATTATCATAGTTTTTCTAATATAAGTACCCATATCAATAAAACTGTTCATTGTCTTATTATTCAATGTATATCAGTTTTGTCATATCTATAGCTCTACTATTGCAAATTTAAAAGAATTGCATCAATTTAATATTTTATAACATTCTTCAGCTACCATATGTGAATGCTACACATAATATTCACAAAATAATGTGAATATTTCCAAAGACACAAATTTGAGCATGAACTGAATAAAATAAGCACTTAGACCTACTGGGAATTTATACTTCATTTTGTAAGAATTGATTGTATTCTTGTTATCTGAAGGGAAATATTTTATTATGTATGAAAATTGTCAAAGTTAAAAATAAGAACACTAATATCATAACAGATCCATTAGATAGAAATGAAATTGAAAATAAATTTCACTCAAAATAAAATATATGAAGCATATAAGTATATGCAAACCTACATAACATACTAATGATAACAGTAATAATCATTACAACTAAGACAAAGAAAATTTCTTACACCAATTATATTATCAAAATACTTTTACTACATTTTTTAACACAATGGAAGGACGCAGGCAGAGAAACTGTCATAGTCATACTTTTCTGGTGGTAAGGGAAATTGAGATAATTATTTTGGATAACAATTTGTAATTTTATCAACACATTAAGCAGAATTACTTATATCATTTATTTCAATAATTTCACTACTGAATTTTTTTAAAAAGTCATTAAAAAGATGAAAAAGTCCCCATGTAGAAATATATATGTAATCATTCATATCAAATAAATTATAGGAAACATTAGTGGTTCCACAGAAGGAAAGAGTTAAGTAGGTTATGCTACATCAAATGTTAAAACATCCATTTAAATGATCAATGCAAAATACAGCAAATGAAAAATTGTTTTCTAAGTAGAGAAACAGCACCAATTTTAAGGTACAGTATATTTAAATGGTGTAAAATATCCATACATATGGCTTAAATCTTTGCAGAGAATAGAAAGTTCAAATGATGTGGGACTATATACCTCCTTTTCTTTTCTAACTTTCTTGACAGAACATGTGATTTCATTTTAATGTCATCTATACCCTCTGTCCGTGGTTCTTATTTCCATGCACATCTACAATTAATGCAAATCCAGGAAACAGTTCTTATCTCTACCTTCTTTTCATGATGCTTGACAAAACCCTCACCCTATACTAAACCAAATATGGACTATTGTACTTGCCTACAAGACAGCTGATCACTGTCAGAGGAAATAAGATAATACGATTTGGGTAAGAATACAATCACTGAATTCATTTATCCTCTTCTTCCCATGGACATTTTTTCATTATCAATTATATCTTTCTCAGTTTACTCTCCATGACTTAATGAGGATCATTTTTTAATTTTGTTATTTATTTATTTATTTATTTATTTATTTATTTATTAGTTATGGACATACTCAGTATGTAAACAGCACATGTTGGTACCATCCTTTTCCTCATTCCTGCCCTCCTCCAATGAGACCCTCCTTGTTGGGGATGCTGGTCATCCCCATGGGGATTGTGGGTCATGCATTGTGGGGACAGCCATTAGTTATGGGGAAGAGGCAATGTCTCTGTTCATAGAACCACAAGTTGGACATTACGCATGAGGATCATTTTTTAAAATTTTTATTTATTTATTTGCAAGCAGAGAGAGAGAGAGATAGAAGAGAGGAAGACAGAGAGAGAGAAAATGGGCATCTCAGGGCCTCTAGCCACTGCAAACGAACTCCAGATGCATGTGCCCCTTGTGCATCTGGCTTACATGGGTCCTGGAGAATCGAACCAGGAACCTTTGGCTTTGCAGGCAAACACCTTAACTGCTAAGCCATTTCTCCAGCCCAAGGATCACTTTTAATAGTGACCTTCCCTGTCTTCAGTGAGCTCCCTTTCAATCATAGCAAGCAGATTCCATTCAATAGGAACTCTCTAAACTTGAATACTTCCCATCTAAAGTTGTTCCTTAGGTGGAGATGGTGGCACATGCCTATAATCTCAGCCCTTGGATGGTTGAGATAACAGAATCACAAGTTCAAAGCCAGTCTGTTCTACATAGTGATTTTCAGGCCTGAATGAGCTATGAAGAGAAAGTCTGTGTCAGAACAAAAAATGAACAAATAGACACATACATACATACATACATACATACATACATACATACATACATACAACAAAAGTTGCCAGGTATATTAGCATATTACTCTAAACCTATCACTCAGGAAGTAGAGGTAGGAGGATACGTAGTTTATGTTCATCATTTGCTATATATCAAGTTCAAATACAGGCTGAGATTCAAGGGATGGTATAAAAAGGAAAGTTATGTATATATTATTTTTATACATGTATCAAAAATATAATATAGCCTAGTCTTTAAGAATGGGCACTAAATAATGGTTACCTGTGTGAGAAACCTAGCATTGTTAGTTGTTATCTACAAAATTTGAAGTTATTTATCCTCACTGTTTCTAGCTCCTCACCAGTACAATAGCAGTAATAATAGTTTCATATAGATCTATAAAAACAATATAAGAATATATCCATAAGAATGCATGAGAATAATATCTGACATATAAAAAGGATTTAATAAATTGTTGATGTTATTATGTGAACCTATCCTTTTGCCTTTCATTTTTTATTACAATGCACACATAACCCTCTGCTTGGATAGAATTTCATTACTTCATGACTACTGATGAACATTATCCAGTGGAATTTCAGTTTTATTACTACATTTTCAATGTTTCTTCAGTGCAGAGTCTTTCATCACCTTTAAATATGCTTAGCTATCTTTCCCTCACAGCTAAATTTTTCAAAATAATTTTCTCTACAAATAATTGTCAAACTAGAAAATGCATTAGAATTGACTTAAAGGTAGGTTAAAACAGATGTCTGCACTTAAACCCAGAGTTTCTGAGTGACACCATGAGGAATGTAACCAAATGATTTACATTTCTACTACTATTTCAAGTAGTTTGTATGCTACTGGCCCAAAGATCATACTTTGAGAACCTGTTGTATGTCCTGACCACGGTCCAGCATTGGCCTCTCACATAATTTGTTTTCAACATCTTTAGACATGAGTCCTTGCAAGATCAGGCATGATCTTACAGAAGCTTACAGATTACAGAAGCTAATTTTGTGGTACTCATCGTTTCTTCCTTCCCTTTTTACTCTAGAGTAAACATGTGCATTTCCATCCTATACTTTGATAGACATGTTTGAAAGCAAAGCAAACATAATCTCAAATAGCAATGACATTCAAGTACAAAAATAGAGACAATCTTCTCAGGCTCCAGAGAAACAGAATGAACTAGATAATGTAACAATCACTCACATTAAAGACATAAAAACAGTGTAGTTTGGTTGACACTATCCCCATAGGATGGGGAAAATAATAGTTTCATTTTAAAAAGTCTTCCAGATCATAAGGATGCAAGTGTGATTTTGATAATGCCCAGAAAAAAAAATGTAGCGATCCTGATAAAATAAACAATACTAACTTAGTTAAGAGTCAAGAAATAACTTATTTCCATCAGAATGATGATTTTGTAAATAATTTTACCCCTTTTTATTGTATGTTTCTTCATTAAGTTTTAGGAGTTTTCATATCGTATGGATAGCATTACCATGTTCTATGCATATATTATGTATGTAATTTCCTACACTGTTAATGGGTTATCTTCTTACTTTTAAAAGTACATTTTTGATAAAGAAAATTGATTTTTCAATATACTCAAGTGTTCCATATTTTCTTTCAAGATGTGTATAATTCATGTTAAGAAAGTTTTATATCTTTCAATATCATGAAGATGCCTTACATCTTATAAAAGTGGTAAGTCATGTGTGTGTGTGTGTATATATATATATATAAACTGATTTGAAGTATATTTACATATGTAGCTCTGATTTAGATATATTTCATTCTCAAGAGTCCTTTCCTGTTGAAAATTAGTGATTACTACAGGGTATTTGTTTATGAATTGTATCTATTGATATTTAATCTAATTGAAAGTAATTGAGAAAAATTTAAGTTGTCAATTCTGTTAAAAAACTGCCTGATAACATAATTAACATATTTATGAAAGACAATTATATTTTGCAAAACAAAAATCCCATATGATAACATTAGCAACAGTGTTTTTGTTATGTTTGAAAAGTTCTTAATATAAATCAGCTGGATTCTCTTATCTACTTTAGTATGCTATGTAATTTTAATTCAAATATTTAAAAAAATGTTATTCTTACACAGATTGGAGTTCAGAAAGGAAGAAGGTTTATTTTTTATTTTCATTCATTTATTTGAGAGAGAGAAAGAAGCAGATAGAGGGAGAGAGAGTGAGAGAATGTAAACACCAGCCACTGCAAATGAACTCCAGGTGCATGTGTCACCTTATGCATCTGGCTCATATGGGTCCTGGGGAATCAAGCCAAGGCCCTTTTGCTTTTCAAGCAAGCACCTTAAATACTAAGCCATCTCTCCAGCCCAAGAAGGAAGGTTTTAATAAGTATTAACATTCAATCCAAAAAATGGCAATTTCTATTTCACCACTGTTTTGAATTATGTGAGGAGTTCTATTTCTCAACATTTTGGAAAAATACAATGGGCTAAGGAGAACCCAGATGAATCTCAGACTTTGCTGGGTGCTTTCCTTAGGGAAGACTGTAACGTATGACAGACAGTGTTCTGTGACTCTACATAACACAACATTTTCCTTGTGATCAAAGCAACCCTTAGGGAATTGGTCACAAGGCTCTGTGTAGCTACTTCAGGAATCCCCAGAGATCCCTGGATTACAGTTTGATATTTTTCCATTGGAATGTTCAATGGATCAAGCATACATTCAAAAGCACAATGTTATCTTTTTTTCATTCCAACATTCCCTTTTTTTTGAGGTAGGGTCTCATTCTAGCTCAGGCTGACCTGGAATTTACTATGTAGTCTCAGGGTGACCTCGAACTCACGAGGATCATCCTACCTCTGCCTCCTGAGTGCTGGGATTAAAGGCTTTCTCCACCGTGCACAGCTTCAACATTCCCTTTTTCATTTGTCAGGAGAGAGTGTATAACTGGGTCTCTTTCTTGGCTCTTTTGTCTGATCATTTAGTTCATGTTCCCTCAAAAGATGAGACTGAGACCAGAGCTCAATGGATAAAGTGATTGCCATGCAACTATGAGGATCTGAGGTTGGGTGTCTAGCACCAACATAAAAGTACAGGTGTGGTGGCAAGTGTCTATAAGGTTATCAATGACAGGGTATGCTCAGGGCTTGCTGGATAGGTAGAATAAACAAACAGGTGAGCTCTGAGTTCAATGAAAGACCCTGTCTTAAGAAATAAGGTGGAGAGCAATTGACGAAAACACCTGGTTTTTGTCCTGTTGCCTCTACATGAACACACATACACATGTACATACACCAACACACACAGGTGCACCCACATGCAAATGAATACTCATACACAAACCACATAAATATACACAGGCAATATGTATTTATATATACCTGTATAGATATATACTCTGGTTGGTGGCACTTTCATGTTTTTCTTTGCTTCTTGGCCTTGAATAGCTTGTCCCATATTCCTATAGGCCTCAAAGCAAGAGGACCACTTAACCATGGACTCAACACTCTAAAACTGTGAACCATAATAAACCTTTACTCCTGAAATGCTAATTTTAGGTGCTTATTTTTAATTGCTTTAAAATACATATAAAATTAAATTTAGCATCTTAACCACTTTGTGGGTATATCCCAGTAATGTTATTATATACACATTGTCATGCTACTATTCATAAGATGTCTTAGCAGTTAAGGCACATGCCTGTGAAGCCTAAGGACTCAGGTTCAATTCTCCATTACCCAAGTAAGACAGATGAACAAGGTGGCACATGCATTTGGAGTTCGTTTGCAGTGGCTAGAGCCAATGGCACACCCATTCTCTCTCTCTATGTATCTGCTTTTTCTCTCTATCTCTCTATTCAATAAATAAATAAAATAAATATCCAACCTATAGTAATCACTACAGTACTTTCTGTCTGCATGAATTTAAGTATATGTAATTCACATAAATTGATTTATACAATATTTGCCCTTTTTGTCTAGCTTATTGAATTTAGCAAAATATTTTCAAGATTAATACCTATTTTACTATGTATAAAAATTCCATTCCTGGACTGGAGATATGGCTTGGTGGTTAAGGTGCTTGCCTGCAAAGCCAAAGGAACCAGGTTCGATTCCCAGGACCCACTTTAGCCAGCTGTCTGAGGTAACACATGTCTGTACTTTGTTGACAGCAGCTGGATGCCCTGACTCTCCCATTTTCTCTCCCTCCCCTCTTCCTTGCAAATAAATTATCTCCTTGAGTCTGTATTTTCAATTTGAGTTTATATTAATTAGATCATGAAGCAATCCCAGGTTTAACTTCTAGAGGAGCTGCAAAAGTCCCTTACATAATGACTGCACTATCTGACATTTCTCCAATGTTGGATGTTGTGTCTTGAAGAAGTGTATTTTGGCTTGTAGGATTCTGGCCAATAAACATTTTTTAGATTTTCTAGGTGCATAATTATACTATCAACATCTAATGAGTGTTCTATTATTTCCTTTCCACACCATATACCTTTATTTTCTTTCTTTAAAGCAAAATAGCTCTGCTTTTTTTAGCTTACTAAATAAAATCAGAGATAACAGTCTTTTCTCATGTGAGTTCAGTGGGATAGTTTCCAAATTTTTCTGATTGACTATTACAATTCAGTGTAGGATTTTTTTAGGTTCTTTAATTAATATTATTCTTATAATTTTGTCTAAAAGTCTCTCTCCAGAGTATGGTTATAAATTTTGTGTGTGCCTTTCACAAGACATTTCTTTATTCTAGTGGATAGACTAATTGGCCCACTTCTAGGTGGTCCTCATTTAGTCATACTCACAAATACCTCTGTATCACTTTTCTTATATATATCTAGTTTATTTCTACCAAAATAGCCACTATGAATAGTAGAAAACTTCAAGTCTGGTTGAGTTAGTCAGGCAAGACACAAAAGAAGCACCAAAACAAAACACATGAACACCAAAAGCAATGACCTACTTGGATATCCTAAAGAGAAGGTAGCTTCATGCCTCAAAAGCTCAACAGGAAAAGAGAAACCTTCTGGAGCACACATACTCAATCAACAAGACAGTGAAAAATGGGCCTGTGGCCTAAAGTTATTATTGGGGTCATAAGCATTATGACAACAGGTTTTCTAAGGTCCTAATTGGTTAATTTAAGTCAAGTAGCCACATGTCCCCTAGATTCATGCTGTGGTGAATGTGCCACATCTACAGAGTTCTTATGTGGTATGGGGCTTTGTGAGGGATCAAGTTGGCTGTATATAGTTGTTCCATAGAGAGATTACCACTGAAATTGCTTATGTATGGCAAATATCTCAATAACATTGAGGAACTGAAGGGAAATAGACAACTAGAAACTGTTTCAAGGAGGACTAAGCTCTACATCTCTTATGAAAAAGTTCAAATTGTTTGAAATGGATTTGGTTTAAAACTTATAGCCATTACTTATCCCCTAGTTTAGGTTGATTGGTCATAATTTCAGCCAGGCCCACCCAGACTTCAGAACATATGCACAGAAATAATAAATGTGTAATAAATAACTTCTTTATAATAAAATTGATTCCTATTTTTAATTTTTCTTAGAGTTTTAAAAACATATGCTACATACCCAAACACTTTGTTTTCATCAATCAGGATGGTTTTATGACTTATTTAAATTTCTCTCTATTAATGTAACTGATTACCAATACTAACACACTCTTACATAACTAAAATCATCTTCAGTTGAATGTAATATATTATTCTCTTAACATAGCAATGATCATAATTTGACAATATTTCATAATTTTTTGAATTCATGTAAGTGGGACAGACTTATCTGTAATTTTTTCTGCCCTACTCAAAAGGGATCAAACCATTAATGTTCTTCTCTTATTTAAAAATAGAATAAGAGCTGTAGAGATGGCTTAGCAGTTAAGGTGCTTGCCAGCAAAGCCTAAGGACCCATGTTCTACTGTCCAGATCCATAATTCAGACACACAAAAGATGGGAGAAGCACAAGGTTACACATGCCTACTAGGTGGCACAAGCATCTGGAGTTCAATTGCAGTTGCTGAGGCCCTAGTGTGCCAATTCTGTCTCTCTCTCTGTCTCTTTTGGTCTCTCTAATAAATGAATAAGTAAATAAATAAATAACTAGAACAAGGATGTAGTCCTTCCTAGTCTTCTCTTTTAGGTGAGTCTGCATAATATTGATTCTATACCTTCCATAAAGATTTGAATATATTTATTGATGAAGCAATTTAACAGTGTGTATGTGTGTGTGTGTGTGTGTGTGTGTGTGTGTGTGTGTGTGTGTGTGTGTTTAAAGGTAACAGCAAATTCACTTATTAAAAAAGAAGTCAGGGTATAACGATTTTCAGTATTTGCTGTCAACTGTGGTAGTTTATGTTTTTGAAGAATATTCCATTTCATGCAAATTGTTAAAGTCATCTGCATAAAGTCACTCTAATGACCTCTTATTGTCTTATATGTCTATAGAAACCATAATGATTCGCCTGGGCTCCCTTTTATTTTCTTGACCAGTCTTTGTAGAGATATATCATACATATTTAACATTTATAACAAACAAACACCTGGCTTTAGTTATTTTCTCTTATGTTTCTTTTCTAATTAATTTATTTCCATTCATATCTTTTCTTTCTCTTTTCTTCTACATTCCCTATGTTTGTTTCTAGCTAAAAACATTTATTGTCCTACTTATTTTATATTATATGAACTTAAGGGAATGAATTTCATCTTAAGCATTTGATTTAGGTACATCCTCTGATTTTTTAAAATGTATTGTTGTTGGTATGTGTTTTGTCAACTTTATACCATCTGTTTTTACTTTTTCCTCATCCATGAACTAGTTTTAAATTATTTTTTAATTTTTTCCAAAATGTAATTTTCATGAATTTTTATTGCTTTTTAAAACTTTTGTTCATCTTTATTTATTTATTTGAGAGTGACAGAGAGAGAAAGAGGGAGAGAGAGAGAGAGAGAAAGAGAAAGAAAGAGAGAGAGAGAGAGAGAGAGAGAGAGAGAATGGGTGAACCAGGACCTCCAGCCACTGCAAATGACTCCAGATGCATGTGCCACTTTGTGCATCTGGCCTACATGGGTACTGGGGAATCAAGCTTCCAACAGGGATTCTTAGGCATAACAGGCAAGCACTTAACCACTAAGCCAACTCTCCAGCCCCTGATTATTGGTTTTTAATTGAGTATTACCTTTATTCAATTATATTGTGAACATTTATGATTTAAGACATGGAAATTTATTGAGACATTCTTTATGAAACAGAGTATGGTCTATTTTAATAAGTGAAAATGAGCTCTGTCAATATTAGGCAATGAACTATATATATATATCAGATAGAACAAAGTTATTAATGTCCTTTACCCGTATTGTTTTGGGTTACTATTCCGTTATGGAGAAATGTTTTAAAGATTATCACTATGTGATTTTTCTTTATTTTTGTAAAAAGAATTCTTCATATGCTTTAATTCCAGGGTGTTAGCTACATGAAGATCTAGAGACTATTTCTATGTAATATTTAATAATATAAATATTTTGTAGTGAATTTTCTTGTAATTAAAATAGTATTTATTTATTTATACATTAGGGAGAGAAAGAGAAAAGGATGAGGCAGAGAAAATAGTTGCATCAGGGCCTATAACCGCTGCAAACAAACTCCAGATTCATGCACCACCATGGGCATCTGGTTTACATGGGCTCTGGGGAACTGAACCTGGGGCCTTAGGATTTGAGGGCAAGCACCTTAACCACTAATCCATCTTTCAAGCCCATCCATATTGTCTTTAGACTTTATGACTGTTGAATATTTTTACTTTTATGGATAACATGCTCATAAACATGCTATATACATCCCTTCTTATGTTTTTTTTTTTTTAATAAGTGCTCAAACTTTACCTTGCTTTAATTGAACAAAACCAAGGACAGATAGAGGGTGAGATATATTGTATAATTCTTACCTGCTTCAGAGCTGGTCTACAGAGTTTTTTTTTTTTTTCTTTGTGTTTTTTCCATTTTTTTAGAACAACTTTTTTCTCTTTTTTGTTTTATTAAGACCATACATTGTATGGATACATCATGTGTTGTTCTATCTTTTTCCTCCTTCCTGCCCCCATTCTGCTGGGGGCCCTCCTCAATGGGGTTACTGGTATGCCCCATGGGGTTGTGGATTATGCGTTGTGGGAGTAGCATTCAGTTATTGGGAGGAGGCAATGCCTCCGGACATGATGTCACAACCTGTGGTCCTTAAAATATTTCCACCCCCTCTCCTACAAAATTCCCTGAGCCTTAATGGGTATGTTTTAAGTCGGCTTCAGTGATGAGCTGTTAGGAGCCTCTGGATTTCTGCTTTGGTATGTATTGAGTATCTTCAGCATCTGTCTCCTTTACCCTGACACTGTTTGTCAGGCTCACCATAGAAGCAGCACTCTTGCTCTTCTCCCCAGTTCCTCTGGGATTTCACCTGGGCCTTGGCTGAAATGCAAGGGATGGCTTATCCCCTCAGGTCTCACCACTTTCTGAAAAAGAAAAAACAGATTTTCCAATGGAGAGTGAAGTCAGCATAGGTTAAATTTGACAAGCATTATTAATTTAGTGAGATTTGATGGATGTAGCACCTCTTTTAGCCAAACACTAGTGGGAGCTTGACAATGGAGAGCATAATCTTTGTCTCCATAGGATTCTGACCTGTTTTCCATTTATAGATATGGGTTCCTTTCCACTGAGCAGATTTCTTAGTCCATCAGGAAGCCATTGGTAACCCACTAAGGCTGTGTGCTACGATTACATTGGTGTGTACTTCATGTCAGTACAGTTGCATCTGAGTAGATTAGACCTCTGATTGCTCACACAATTGTTGGCCGCTTTTCCCAAGTAGCCCATGTAATGCTTTCCAGCACTAGACCTGCTAACTGCCTGGGGACTGGCTCTCTTCTGGATACTAATCAGGTCTCTCCATGTTCTGTGTCAGCAGCATATGATGGTGTCTTCAGCAATAGTGTCTTACCTTTTACCTCAGGGGGGTAATCAAGTACTTTGACAGAAGTCTGTCTTATTTTGAGGACCTTATAGGGCTCTCTGGTCAACAGCTCAATGTGGGTATCACCAATTTCTGGTACTGGGAGTTACAGTTCAGAACCAAAATTTTTAAGGTTAGGCTTTATTACACCTTCTCCAGGGCCATTCTTTTCAGATGCTCCCCCTATACTCTTGTTGAGGGTTACACCTTTTAGCTTGCCTTCAAGGAAAAATGTATCTACGGTACCAGTTCATTTTGGGTTAATTTTGTGATTATTTCTATCCATCCTCCTCTTTCTTTCTCCCCAAACCCTTCCATCCTTTTTTTTTTTTTCTGGGCCTCATGTTGCCTATCCTGTATGTCAGCAACTGAACTGCAAATGAGTGAGAACATGCAGCATTTTTTTTTGTTGTTGTTATTTTCACTGAGTATGATCCTCTTTAAGCCTATTCATTTTCATACAGATTTCATTGTATCTTTTTTCTTACTGCTGAGTAGAATTTCATTGTGTATATGTTCCACAACTTCATTATCCATTTGTCCAATGATGGGCACTGGGGTTGATTCCAGTTCTTAACTATTATGAATTGAGCAGCTATAAACATGGTTGAGCAAATATCTCTGTAGAGAAGCATGGACCATTTAGGGCAAATGCCCTATAAAGAAATGACTAAGTCTCTTGGTAGTTCTACATGCATCATTTTCATGAATGTCCATATTGATTTCCATAGTGGTTTTACAAGTTTGCATTCCCACCAACACTGATTGAGTTTTCCTCTTTCCCTACATCCTTACCAGTATTTGTTGTCATTTGATTTTTTAATGATTGCCATCCTTACTGGAGTAAGGTGGAATCTCATAATTGTTCTAATTTGTATTTCCCTCATGGTTGGGGATGTTGAATATTTTTCTTAACTGTGTGTTAGCCACTTGTATTTCTTTCTCTGAAAACTCCCTATTCAGTTTTCTACCTCATTTTTGATTGGGTTTGATTTTTTTTTTATTGTTTAGTTTTTGGAGTTCTTTGTAGAATCTAGATATTAAGTTTCTGTCAGTGATATAGCTGGTGAAATTTTTCTCCCACTCTGTTGGTAATCTATTACCCCTACTTATGGTATGTTTCTCTGTGCAAAAGCTTTTTAGCTTCATGAGATTCCATTGGTTGAGAGACTGTTTAACCTCCTGGACTACTGGAATATTGTTCAGGAAGTCTTTCTTTGCTCCTATATTGTAGAGATTTCCTCCTATTTTTTTCTTCCAGTAGTAAAAGAGTTTCAGGTCTTATATTGAGGTCTTTAATACAACTGAAGTTTTATTTTATTTTATTTTATTTTATTTTTATTTTGGTTTTTAGAGGTATGGTCTTGCTCTGGCCCAGGCTGACCTGGAATTCACCATGTAGTCTCAGGCTGGCCAAGAACTCACAGCGATCCCCCTAACTCTGCCTCCTGAGTTCTGGGATTAAAAGCATGTGCCACCACACCCGGATTGGAATTTATTTTTTCATATGGTGAGATGAGTGAGTCTAGTTTAACTTTTCTAAATGTGGTTATCCAATTTGTCTAGCACCATTTGTAGAAGATGCTGTCTTTCTTCAGTCTATGTTATTGGGGCCTTTGTCAAAAATAAAGTATCTGTAGTTACTTGACTTAAAGTCCAGATCTTCAATTCTGCTCTGCTGGTCTATATTCCTGTTATTATGCCAGTACTATGCTGTTTTTGTTATTATGCCAGTACTATGCTATTTTTGTTACTATGGCTTTGTAATATAGCTTTAGATCAGGTAAGGTGATACCTCCAAAGGTGTTTCTTTTGTTGAGGATATATTTAGATATCTGAGGCCTGCTGCCATTCCATATGAATTTTGAGATCATTTTTTCTATCTCTATGAAGAATGAAGCTGGGTGTTTTATTGGTATTGCATTAAATCTGCATATTACTTTTGGTACTATTGCCATTTTCACAATATTAATTCTTCCTATGCAGGAGCATGAGATATCTTTCTATCTGCTCAAGTCCTCCTCAATTTTTTCTTCAGTATTTTTATGTTTTCATTGTATAAGTCTTTCACATCTTTGGTTAGTTTTATTCCAAGGTACTTGATTTTTTTGTGGCTATTGATAATGAGACAGCCTTGCTGATTTCTGTTTCTGAATATTTGTCCTTTGTATATAGAAAGGCTACTGATTTTTGTGTGTTTATTTTGTATTCTGCCACGGTGCTGACAGAATTATTCACTTTTAGAAGTTTTATGGTGGAGACTTTTGGGTTGCTTACATATAGGATCATATCATCTGCAAATAGGGCTTAATTTGCCCTTTCCTTTCCAATTTGTCTCTCTTTTATTTCTTTCTCAAGAACTGTCTCACTGCTTGATCTAGGAATTTTAGTTCTATGTTGAAGAGCAGTGGTGAGAATGGGCACCCCTGTGTTGTTCCCAATGTCAATTAGAACTCCTTGAGTCTTTCCCATTAAGTACTATTTGGGCTTTAGGTGCTTTATATATTGCTTTTATTGTGTTGAGAAATAAACACTACATGCCCATTCTCTCAAGCATTTTGATCATCAAGTGATGTTGTATTTTGTCAAAGGCCTTCTCTGCATCTATTGAAATTATCATGTGGTTCTTATGAATAAGTTTATTTATGTGGTATACTATGTTAACTGATTTTCTTATGTTGAACCATACCGGTGTCCCTGGGTGAATCCTACGTGATCAATATAGATAATGCTTTTGATTTGTCACTGAATTCAGTTTTGAGGATTTTGTTCAGTATCTGTACATCTAAGTTCATAATGAATATAGGCCTATAGTTGTCTTTTCAAGTTATATCTCTGTCTGGTGTTGGTATTAGGGTGATTCTAGCTTCATAAAAGGAGTTGAGGAGCATTCCCTGTTCTCTGGTTATGTAAAAAAGTTTGAGAAAAATTGGGTTCAGTTCTTCAATGATGATTTGTTATATTTTGACCAAGAAGCCATCAGGTCTTGGACTTTTCTTTTTGGGAATGTTTTTTATTACCTTTTCAACCTTGATGGGTGTGATAGGTTTGTTTAGCAGATTAATATGCTGTACGTTTACTTTGGGTATGTGGTATTTGTCTAGAAATTCAACTATTTCTTCCAGGTTATCCAATTTTGAATATAAATACTCCTTATGTGGATATTACACAAGTGTATACTTTCTGGGCCATAGGATAAGTGCATGCTTAGCTGTTTTAAGATTCCTTCAATTAATTGTCAAGCTCAATTTTACTGTTTGCCCTTGTATGGATAATGTATGATTGTTAACTTCTCTACATCTGTGGTAGTTTGAATATGAATGTAGCTTCCTCATAGACTGAGGCATTTTAGATTAAGGTTAAACTTGCAACTTAAGTCTCCAGCAGCCTACTGGAAGAGGTGTCACTGGGGGTGGGGGAAGATCTTAATTCCAGCTCTGTGGTGTGTTCAGAGCAGTTTGCCCTCTGGCTGCTTATATTATCCTTGATGATTTTTGGTATCTCTCTGCATGGACCTATGGCAATAAGCCAGCTTCTTCCACCACTGATGGTATCTTCACTGGAATCTCTAAGCCTGAAATGCACCCTTTCCTCCCATAAGCTGCTTCTGGTTTTGGTGTCTGTCACAACAATGGCAAGAGTAAATGCAGCAATAAAATTGGTCCTGAGAAGTGGGGCAATTTAACTGATGAATCTGACCATGTGGGTTTTGGCTGTTTGGAACTTATGTGCTAGAGAAATGTGGAAGGATCTTGCATTTTGGAATGGAAAAGCCTTACAGTATTGTAACAGAGATTAGTAGACTATTCTGGTGAGAGTTTGAAAATGCCATATGCGGAGAAATTGTGTACTTTGCATGCCTGGCTTATGAACTTTTAAAGGGGAAAGAGAAAACTTTGTTTTAACTGGGTTAGTGGTGTTAAGGCTGATATGTTCTTCTTTTCTCCCAATGCAGAGAATGTTTGATGAAGGTTGAATTTAAAAATAATGGGCTGAGGGCTAGAGAGATGGCTTAGTGGTTAAGCACTTGCCTGTGAAGCCTAAGGACCCTGGTTCAAGGCTCAATTCCCCAGTACCCATGTAAGCCAGGTGCACAAGGCGGCACATACATCTGGAGTTTGCAATGGCTGAATGCCCTGGTGCACCCCTTCTCTCTGTGTGTGTCTCTTTCCTCTCTGTCTTCATTCTCAAATAAATAAATAAAAATATAAAAAAATTATAAATAAATAAATAAAAGTAATGGGCTGGTATGCTTGTTACAAGATATTGAACAGAAAGATATGAAGGATGTATGATTTTATCACACAAAAAATATTCAAGCAATTTTAAAGTTACTGGCACAGAGACTGATTTAAGTTACTGAAGCTGTGGTCCTTAAGCATATTACCACCTTCAAGGGTGGTCAAACTGTTTTCCATTTAAACAATGAAAAAGATGCCCTGTGGTTGAACCATTGAAAGGATGGGGCTTGAAGGAAAAATTCTAAAGGATTATGCTGCTCTTCAATGTCAAGTTTTGTTTACAAATTTGGCTATGCTACTTACATGTTATTGATTTTGAAAACATGAACAATGTAGGGAAGTAGGCAATGAAGTAGAACATTTTTGTTATTGTTTTAAAGTGGCTCCTGGGGAAAATTAAGCAGATTTTAAATTGCTGTATGGAGAACCAGTAAAGTTATTATATGGAGGTGAGCTGGAGCTGCTGAGATGTCAAATGTAAATCAGGGTTGTAATCCCTTTATGGAGGCATAGTATGGCCATTATATGAAGGTGAACCAATTCCAGAAGCCACTGCTAATATGCTGCATGTGAAGCAAGGTAGAAATCCCTGTATAATGGAGGACAAGAAAGGCAATTGTATGGAGCTATGATGATGAACCATGCTTTACAGTGTAGACCTGAAGATGATTTAGATATGCCAGGACTGGGGAATGGCTGTCAGCTGAATGGTGGAATTGGAATCTGGAGACTTTTGACATTGGTTATGGATGTTGGACTTGAACTGCAGGTATTTGATGTTTATCTGCTGGTTATTGATTTTGCATTGGTCTAGTTTCCTTGTTATGCTTTTTTCTTGCAATGGGAAAGTTTACTTTCTGCCATTATGTGTTAGAAATATACAACTGCGTTTTGATCCTTCAGGGTTCACAGTTACGAGACAGTCTTGAATCCCAAATGAGACTTGAACAGTATTAAAAGTAACAAAGACTCTGGGCACCTTTGAACTTGGTCTGAGTGCCATTTTCATTGGGAGATGATCATGAGTCTATGAGAGCCAGGAGCAGAATATGGTGCTTTGAATATGATGCATGCACCCACAGCCTGAGATATTTTGGAGCAACATTAAGCATGTGACTTAAGTCTCCAGCAGTCTAATGTAGGAGGTGTCACTGGGGGAGGATCTTAAGTCCAGCTCTAAGGTGTGCTCAGAGTAGATTTAGCTATGGAGTTCATGTTTTGCTGACTGTTTGTTGGTGTCTCTCTATATGGATCTATGGAAGTGAGCCAGCTTCTTCCTCCATTGTTGGTTTTTCCTTTGGAATCTGTAAGCCTGAAATCAACCCTTTACTCCTATAACCTTCTTCTGGTCAGGTGTTTGTCTGGCAATGAAAAGGTTACTGCAACAGCATCCTTCACAACATTCAGTATCTTCAAGTTTTTAAATTTACCTTTTCTGATGTGTGTGTGTGTGTGTGTGTGTGTGAGAGAGAGAGAGAGAGAGAGAGAGAGAGAGAGAGGGAAAGACAGAGAGAGACAGAGAGATAACATTGGTTTTAGAACTTCATTTTATTAGTGAATAATAAAATTGAATATGCCTTCATGTTTAATATACATATGGACAGTTTTAGCTGGAATTTTCTTCATTTTTTTTTTAATTTGTTTTGACACTCCTCATCATTTCCCTATACATTGTTTCCATAGTTCCTTTGGTCTACCTATATGAACTTACAATATTCAAGTACTAGTGACTTTCAAAACCTATATTTACACTCAACACCAGTATATTATTTTTTTTTTTTGTTTTGCTTTCTGAGGTAGGGTCTCACTCTAGGTCAGGCTGACCTGGAATTCACTGTGTAGTCTCAGGGTGGCCTAGAACTCATAGCAATCCTCCTACCTCTGCGTTTCAGGTGCTGGGATTAAAGGTGTGTACCACCACACCCAGCTTGACTTTTTAAATCTTTATATTGAAATGCCTATTCCACATCTTCCATCACTTCACCATTTTTATTTTGCCTGTTTATATCTCTCCCTTTCTTGACTAGACTATTTCTATGACTTCAAAATACACAGTAGTTATCCTGTGACTATAAGTATAAGGGCAAAAGCCAACATATTTGTAATGTCAGAAGATAAAAATAGAAAGCACCTATGTCACATATAATATTGTAAACCTCTATTACTATCCCAGAATTGTATAAACCTGGACATCTTATTATATTAAACATATGGAAAATGGTATTTCAAGGAAGTGTAATGGGATTTTCTTACATTTTAAGTATAATGTAATACTGGTACAACTTGGATATCAATAAATGTCACTGACAATTTTATTCTATTATGTTTAAAAATAAAATCTGAATGGTTTGTTCTATACAATTAGATTGTATTATTTAACAGGGATGTTTAGATTTTTAATTTTGTCATGTCTTTAACATTCACAAATTCATAAATTATTTATTTGCATATTTTATTTATATGTATATGCATAGAAAAATGGATATGTATGATTATTTTATGTTTTTGTATTTATAATGTGTATTTATTTATAATGTATATATATATATATATATATATATATGATATATTAGGGCTTTTAAAGAAAAGATAAACTCAAAAATAAATATAAAGATGTTTATATATTAATGTATATAGTAAGGTCATCCTTAGATCTTACATTTGTAAGAACAATATTTTGAGATTCAAACACTAGTATTAATTATTTATTTCCTGTCTTTCACTCCCTTCTATTTTTCTTTAGTTAATGTCTAATTTCCGTGTGTTACACATGCTCTTCCCTACTACATGGATGTTTTCTCTATATAGAAGCATATATAACAAAAAGCAGCTTCATGTTTATATCAGCTTATGACTCCTAAAGCATAGAAAACTCTCTCCCTTGGCTAGAGAAAAACATATAAGGACAAGTCTCTTTCTGACCAATTTAAGTGAGTAACTCAACTTTTAACTTTCTTTGGTGATGAGATCAGGTATTATGTTTGATGGGCTTGGAAAGCATTATACTTTTTTAGCATGCTGGAGAATTCATTTTTAAAATGTAAGAGTTTTATGCATGATATTGTCTTAAGTAGTGAAGTAACATTAAGGAAATAATTAACCAGTTAAGTTATAATTATGTGTACATATAAACATATGTGTGTTGATGTGTGTTGATACACAAATAAACAAAAGCTTTGGTGACTTTTTTCCTTCAAAAATAGTGTTATTGCCAGGTGTGGTGGCGCATGCCTTTAATCCCAGCACTTGTTAGGCAGAGGTAGGAGGATCGCCGAGAGTTTGAGGCCACCCTGAGACTACATAGTTAATTCCAGGTCAGCCTGGACCAGAGTGAGACCCTACCTTGCAAAACCAAAACAAAAAAAAATAGTGTTATCACCTAAGATATAAACTTGAAATGTATTATAAGTATAGGCAAAAAGATTCATGCTCTGACTTAATTAAGTAGGCAGTCAATAATAACAGACCTTCACTTTCAAAATTAATAAATTCTGATCTCTTTAATCCAAGAGAGTTTATAATACTGAAATGGCAGCATGCAGAACCTTGCAGAACTATTTGTCAATGACAAGCATAATTGTTTAAAGAAAATAGGTAGACATGTAGAGAAGTAGACAAGAGAAAATAGAGGGTAGAAAGACCCATTGCATGTTTTCTTCCATAAAGAAAGCTAGAAATATATCAATAGATAGATACATAGATAGATAGATAGATACTACACACACACACACGCGCGCGCGCGCACACACACACACACACACACACACACACACACACATATATATATATATATATATACATGAATGACATCAAAACAGAATGAGGGCTAGTGAGAGGAGGAAGAGGACTAATGAAGGGAATGAGAGATTAAGTGAGGCAGAAGAGAAAGTATGAGCAAAATATATTAATATATGTATTAACATGTCACAATAAATAAAAATAATCAGATTTATTATAGGTAGATGAGGTACTACTTACCTTTGTTTCCCAGTGTCAAAATCCCTTACAGAACAAAATAAAAAGAAAAGATTTATTTTGACTCATAATTTTGAGTGTCAGACCATGGTCACTTGGACACATGTACTTTGGCAGGATATCATGTCATGTCTGACAGGCAAACAGGTGGTTTTGGTTAGGAATCAATGCAAGATATAGCTCCATGGTAAAGACCCTGTCATCAACCTCCTTCAAGTAGGTCTCAGATCCTAACCTTTACTACTTCTTAATAATGAAATCATATTATGAATATGTATAGGAAAACAACAACTCATGATGTCAGAGTCCTCATGAACATTTTTAGTAAAGTTGTTACAGATATAACCAATGATCTACCTCACTAATATATCAGATATTTATCTTTCTTTGGTAATGTTCTCACAACTCACAGATATAACTGAATTCCTCACTAATTTCCCACGTATTTGTAATCCCAATCAAGTTGACAATCAAATTAAGTATCACACATGATTGTATATATTTATGTTGAACTCTATCTGCCTATATCTAGGTATTCTAAATGTCTATAAATCTACCTAAGAGCATATAGCAAATGCAAAATATTTATTTAACAAAATGTACAAAAAAATGACAAGATGACATCTGATCTATGACCTATACTGTTTCTCCCCCCACTCAGTTCAGCTTGACTGAAATTCCATTCAAGGTAAATATATCCAAGAGCACATTTCTCTCAATCAAGGATTACACCTTCATCTAGGAACATCAGGATGTGAGCATTTCTCTTTTAGTTGTGCTAGTAGATGAAGAAGTTAAATGTTAGATGAGTACTATGGATATATTTGGTAATTCTTTCTCTACCATGTCTCCACTCATAAGGCAAGAGTTCAAGACTAGGAAAACAAGCAGAGATTAACAGAAGCTACTACCATGTCCAGCATCCAGAGTACAGGGTGGATATTTCTTTGCACAAAACACAAATTACTTTAGTAGAGAGGGAGTTCTGAAACAGTCCACAGATTAATTTACAGATTAATAAACCCTTGAAAGTAAATGACATGGCATGAGATAACAGCATGAGAAGAGACTGATGACTCCATGATCTGAGCACATTAAATCAGTATCTAGTTACCATGAGAGAGTCAGGAAAAGAAATAACAAAGTGTCTTTTGGGTATAAGAAGAAATCTAAAAACCCATATCAGTAATTACTTCTACAAATGATCCAAGATTCAATTGGGTCAGACTATAGTGCAATTTAGAATCCAGGACATTATTAATACAATATAGCATTGAACCAACAATTAAGGAAACCTAACAGCTGGGTTTGCTCAAGGAAACAGTCAAGAAAATTACTGTGAAAATTCTCTAGTCATGATGTATTATGTCCAAATATGTACTATCATTCAACATACTTAAATGTAGAAGCTAAAACAATAAAGCTCTAAAATATACATGAAAGGGCATCAAAAAGACACACTGGAATATAAAGACAGCATATGCATCAGAAATGGTGCTGGCAAAACTATATCTATAGAACAATGAATTTATAGTGTCATCACTCAACCTTCACAGAGATCAATTTAAAATGGATCAAAGATATTTATATAAATCTAGAAATGCTGAAAATATTAGAGAAAAAGGCAATCCAATAGAAGTTATAGGTATAAGTAAGAATTTTCTGAAGAGGACTCCAATAGCACAGGAAATTGTCTCCAAAATCAACAAATGATATCCATGAAATTAAAGTTTCTTATCCTCAAAGTAAACTATTAACAGAGTAAACATGAATCCTACAGAATATGAGAAGGTATTTTGCAACTATGAGTCTGACAGTGGGTTAATATCTAGAAAATACAAAGAAATATATAAAAAAAAACTAAACACAATAAAAAACTGCCAATCAATAAATGGAATAGAATGGACTGACAGTTCTCAAGAGAAACACAATCAATAAAATGAACAATCTACAGAAGAAACACAAATGGCCAATAGATTTTTTTTTAATGTTCAACATGCTTAGACATCATGGAAATGAAAATTAAAACCACTTTGAGGGTTGGAGAGATGGCTTAGCAGTTATGTTATTTGCCGGTGAAGCCTAGGGACCCCAGTTTGATTCTCCAGATCCCACGTAAGCCAGATGATGTGGTGGTCTATGTGTCTGGAGTTTGCTTGCAGTGGTTAGAGTCCCTGGCACAACCATTCTCTCTCTCTCTCTCTCTCTCTCTCTCTCTCTTTCTCATCTCCATCTCCAATAAATAAATAAATAAAAATAAAAACTTAAAAAAAAACACTTTGATATTTCATCCTACCCTGGTCAGAATGGCTATCATCAAGAAAACTAATGCGATGACTTTCAGTCAAGATGGCATCCACCTAACCATGCCTCACTTCATGGGGAAGGAAAGGCAAGACCTTTAGGATTAATTGGGAAATTTAAGGGTTTGCAGATTCTATTAGACTTCCAGTGGGATGGCACAGAAAAGCAAAGTAGGGAATCCACTGATTCCCACAACCTTGGGTTGCCCAACAGTCCCCCAATCCCCTCAAGCGCTTATCCTAGCTGCAGTCCCAGTCAAAGTTTCCTCCTGCACTCATCACAGGCTAAGTTGACCCAGGCCAGCAGGCTAGCATTCCCCCCTACCTAGGCTTTGCAGCCATGGGGGAGCTCCACCCATGAATGCCATCCCACTCACTCCCCATGTGGATGAATCATGGGAATACCAGAAGAGGAAGAAATTCAGACCAGAAGCATGGAGAAATTATTCAACAAAATTATCTATGAAAACTTCCCCACTTTCTCAAAAGAAAGTCCCATCAAGTTATAAGAATCTAACAGAACCCCAAGCAGTCTTGAACAAAGGAGAAATTCTCCAAGACATATTACATAGAGAAAGTCCAAAAAGCAGCTAGGGAGAAACAACATATTACATATAAAGGTAATCCCATCAGAATTACTTCAGACTTCTCAATGGAAATCCTGAAAGCCAGAAGGGCCTGGAATGAAACACTGCACAGTCTAAGAACTCATGGCTTCCAACCCAAACTACTCAACCTAGCAAAAGTATCCCTCATAATAGATGGAGAAAATAAAAACAAAAAAACTTTCCATGATAAAACTCAGCTTTACAATTATATGAACACAAAGCCAAACATAAGGAGAGTACTTCAGGGAATTCTCCATACAGAAGAATTAAATAACCAATCTCAAGTGCCTACAAGAAGCATATCACAATAACCAAACTCAGAGAAGGCACAAAAAACTACAAAGTCCAAGAAAACGCCAAACCACATAAACTACCACAATATGGTAGGGATTAAATCCATCCTCACAGTTATTACCCTGAATATTAATGGCCTTAATTCACCCATCAAGAGACATAATCTAATAAGATGTATCAGAAAATTAGACCCCTCAATATGCTGTCTTCAAGAAACCCACCTCACCACTAAAGACAGACACCTCCTCAGGGTGAATGGGAGGAGAATCAAGTACAAATAGATCAAAGATCTCAATATAAGACCAGAAACCCTGCTACTTCTGGAAGAAAAAGTAGGAGGAGCGTTCCATGATATAGGAGTGGGAAAAGACTTACTGAACTAAACCTCATTTGCTCAGAAAATTAAACAATCCCTCAACCACTGGAATTTCATGAAGCTGAAAAGTTTTTTTTTTCACAAGCATACAATAAGCAGAGCAAATAGATTACCCACAGAATGGGAGAAAATTTTTGCTTCTATACAATAGACAGAGGCCTAATTTCTAGAATCAACAAAGAACTCAAAAACCTAAACAATAAAAAGTCAAACAACCAATTCACAAAATGGGATAGAGAACTGTACAGGGAGTTCTCAGAGAAATAAATACAACTGGCAAACACACACTTAAGAAAATGTTCACCATCCTTAACTGTCAGGGAAATGCAAACTAAAACAACTATGAGATTCCACCTTACCACATTAAGGATAGCAAACATCAAAAAATCTCTTGCAAACAAATGCTAGTGAGGTTGTGGAGAACTAGGAACCCTCATTCACTGTTGGTGGGAATGTAAGATGGTACAACCACTATGGAAAGCATTATGGTGACTCCTAAAAAGTTTAACTATAGAGTTACCAACAGACTCAGTTATTCCCTTACTGGGCATTTACCCTAAAAACTCCATGCCTCAGTTCAGAGAGCTTTTCTCTAACATGTTTATAGCTGTTCATTTTTTAATAGTTAAGAAGTGGAATCAACCTAGATGTCCGTGTTTAGATGAATAGATAACCAAGATATGGTATATCTACATGATGGATTTCTACACAGCAGTAAGGAAAAATGACCCAATGAAATTTGAAGAAAAATGGTTGAACTTGGAACGGATCATTCTTAGTGCACTCATCCAATCACAGAAAGAAAATAGGGAATGTGGGGTAGAGGGGAGGGTTAGGGTGGGAGGGGACACAAAACTGGACCCAAATAGAAATGGTACCATAAAATTCTATATTCTGAAAGACAGACTAAAAGGTTGAACCTTCATCAGGTCCACAGAGGGAACACTTGAATCACAGGGCCCTGGAGAGGGTATGATGAAGACTAACATTAATCTTCTCCTGTTTCACTCTCTCTCTCTTTCCCTCTTCTCTCTCTTCTGTCCTTCTTTTTTATAGTACCTATCTTTTTCTTCCTTCTTTTCACTTGGCACTGATCTGTAACTCCCGGTACCAGCATGTGGATAACATCCACAATGAGTTTTTGATCAGAGAAACCTACACGATTTCCCAAAAGAAGACAGATTTCTCTAAGAGTACTTGATGATCCACCAAAGGTTAATGGTAAGACCATACTGCCAAAGACACCATATGCTGTTGGTATGGAACATGGAACAACCTGGTTGAATCTGGACGAGAGTCAGTCCCCAGACAGCTAGCTTGTCTAATGCCAGAAGTTGCTACCTGAGTGAATGGGGGAAAATGACCAACATCTGTCCAAGTAACTCATTGTCTAAGGTAATCTGATGTGATGCTCACACAAGTGCAATAGTAGCACACAGTCATGTTGGGTCACCAACTGCTCTTGATTTGGCTAAAGGATCCACTCAGAGGAACAGAACCCATAGCTTGATTGGGAAACAAGTCAGATCCATATCCAAAAATACGAGCCCACTATCTAATATCAAGCTCCCACCAATCATGGGGTACAAGAAGGCCTACACCTGTTAAATTCTCTCTAAAATAATAATGGTTATCACATTTATCTGGTGCTGACTTCACTCTCTGTTGGAGAATCTGCTTCTCTTTTTCAGATGGACACAGAACCTGAGGAGAGAATCAGCCCATAGCACCTCATCAGGTCTCCAGCTGAAACCATAGGGTTTAAGTAATGGGGAAATGAGCAAGAGTGCTACTTTCTTGATGACCCTGATACCAGAACAAGGGTGAAGGAGATAGACACTGAGAACCCTCAACTCCTATCAAACCAGATATCCCAGAGGCATAGAGGCTCCCAAGACCTCATCACTGAAATAAAACTAAAACAAACCCAACATGACTCAGGGAAATTCATGGAAGAGGGGGCGGAAAGATTGTTAGAACCACAAGTTGGGACATTATGCTCAGAGACATTGTTTCTTCCCCATAACTTATGGCCGTCCCCACAATTCACAACCCACACTCCCCAATCAAGAGGGTCCCTTTGGAAGAGGGAGGACAGGAAGGAATCTAACGATGGTACCAAGATGGCTTGTATACACACTATGTACATGACTAATAAAAAAAAAGAAAAGAAAACTAATGACAACAAATATTGGAGAGATTTTGGAGAAACAGGAACTCTAATTCACTATTGTTGGGAGTACAACTCCTTCAGCCAATATGAAAATCAGTGTGAAGGCTAACTGTCTGGGGACTGTCTCTCTTCCCCATTCCAGCCAGGTCTCTCCATGTTGTATAATAACAGCATATGGTGTCCTAAGCACAAGGGTCTTACCATTAACCTCTGGTGGGTAATCAAGTGCTCTGACAGAAGTCTGTCTTGTTTTGGGAGACCTTGTAGGTCTCTCTGATCAACAGCTCACTGTGGGTGTTAACTGCATCCTAGAACTGCAAATTACAGGCCAGCTCCAAGGAAAAAGTAAAAAGAAAAAAAGAAAGAAAAAAGAAACAGGAGACATTTAAGGTTGTGCTTCATCTCACCCTCTCCTGGGCCCTTGGATTCAGGCGCTCCCCAACAAGTCCTTTTGAGGGTTCAACCATTTAGTCTATCTTCCAGGATATAGGTTTTTATGGTACCAGTTCAATTTGGGTTGAGATTTGTGTTGCCCCCTACTCTTCCCCTCCCCTAAAACTCTACCCTCCCTATTGTCCAGGCCTCAAGATGCCTATCAGGTTAGGAATGACTGATGAGAGAGATCATATGATGATTGTCTTTATGTGATTATGTGAGTTCACTGAGTATGATATGTTCCAAGTTTGAGCATTTTTCTACAAATTTCATTTTGTCATTTTTTTTTCTTACTGCTGAGCAGAATTCTATCATGTAGATATACCACACCTTGGTTTTCCATTCATCTAATGATAGGCACCTGGGTTGATTGCAGTTCTTAGCTATTATGAATTGAGCAGCTATAAACATGGCTGAGCAATTATCTCTGAACTGAAATGTGTATCTTTTAGAGTAAATGTCCAATATGGGAATAACTGGGTCTATTGGTAACTCTATATTCATCCTTTTCAGGAGTCTCCATAGTGATTTCCATAGTGGTTGTACCAATTTACATTCCCACCAACAGTAAATGAGGGCTCCTATTTCTCCACATCCTTGCCACTTGTTTTCATTAGATTTTTTAATGTTTGCTATCCTTACTGTGGTAAGGTGGAATCTCATATATGTTTTAATTTGAATTTCCCTGATAATTAGGGATGTTGAACATTTTCTTCAGTGCATGTTTGCCATTTGTATTTCTTCCTCTGAGAACTCCTTATTCAGTTCTCTGCCCCATTTTGTGAGAGAGTTGTTTGATTTTTATTGTTTAGGTTTTTGAGTTCCTTGTAGATTCTAGATATTAGGCCTCTATCAGTTGTATAGCAGGCAAAAATATTCTCCCATTCTGTGGGTAATCTACTGGCTCTGTTTATGATATGCTTGTCTGTGCAAAACTTTTAAGCTTCATGAGATCCCATTGGTTAACTGATTGTTTAAGCTCCTAGGCTCCTGGGGTTTTGTTTAGGATGTCTTTCCCCACTCCTATATTGTGGAGAGTTTCTCCTATTTTTTTCTTCTAGTAGTAGAAGAAATTCAGGTCTTATATTGAGGTTTTTAATCTATTCGAACTTAATTTTTGTTCATGGCTATATGTATGGGTATAGGTTCATTTTTTTTTCCTTATGTTTATCCAGTTTGTCCAGCACCATTTGTTGAAGATGCTGTCTTTTATCCAGTCTATGTTATTGGGGCCTTTGTCAAAAATCAAGTAGCTGTAGTTACTTGACCTAAAGTCTGAATCTTCAGTTCTGCTACATTGGTCTATATTCCTGTTTTTATGCCAGTACCATGCTGGTTTTTGTTGTTTTTGTTACTATGGTTTTATAATATAGCTTTAGATCAGGTTATGGTGATGATTCCAGAGGTGTTTCTTTTGGTGAGGATATGTTTGGATATCTGAGGCCTGCTGCTATTCCATACAAATTTTGAGATCATGTTTTTCTATCTCTGTGAAGAATAAATGTGGGATTTTTATTAGTATTGAATTAAATCTGTGTATTGCTTTTGGTGCAATTGCTATTTTAACAATGTTAATTCTGCCTATCCAGAAGCTTGGGAGATCTTTCCATCTTTTCAAGTCCTTCTCAAGTCCACTTTTTCTTGAGTGTTTTTTATGTTTCACTATATATGTCTTTTACATACTTGGTTAGTGTTATTCCAAAGTAGTAGTAGCAGCAGTAGTAGTAGTAGTAGTAGTAGTAGTAGCAGCAGCAGCAGCAGCAGCAGTAGTAGTAGTATTGCTATTGAAAATGGGACACTGTCACGAATTTCTTTCTCTGGATCTTTGTCCTTTGCATATATAAAAAGGCTACTGATATTTTGTGTTGATTTCGTATCCTACTACTTTGCTGAAGGAATTTATTCACCTTTAGGGGTGTTGAGATGGAAGTTCTCAGGTCACTTATGTATAGAATCATGTTGTCTGAAAATAGGGCTTACTTCACTTTTTTCTTTCCAATTTGTATCCCTTTTATTTCTTTCTCCTGTCTCATAGCTTTGGGTAGGACATTTACGACTATGTTGAAGAGCAGAGGTGAGAGTGGTCACCCTTGCCTTGTTGATGATCTCAATGGGAATTCCTTCAGTCTTTCCCCATTAGCTATTATTTGGGCTTTATGTACTTTATATATAGCCTTTATTATGTTGATATATAAACAGTCCATGCCTATTCTCTCCAACGTTTTGATAGTGAAGTTATGTTGTATTTTGTTGAAGGCCTTTCCTACATCTATTGAAAAGATCATGTGGTTTTTGTGATTAAGTTAATTTATGTGTTGTATTACATTGACAGATTTGTGTATATTGAACAAACCCTGCTTTCTTGGGATAAACCCTATTTGATCAAGATGGATTATGCTTTTGATGTGCTGTTGAATTCAGTTTGCAAGGATTTTGTTCAGGAACTATGGGCCTGAGTTCATCTAGTATATAGGCATATAGTTTTCTTTTCTTGTATCTCTGTCTGATTTTGGTATTGGGGTGATACTGTCTTCATAAAAGGAGTTGGGGATGATTCTCTGGTCTCTGTTTATGTGGAACAGTTTGAGGAGAATTATTTCCAGTTCTTCCATGAAGGTTTGATAGAATTCAGCTGAGAAACCATCTGGTCCTGGACTCTTCTTTTGGGGGAGGTTTTTGATTACCTTTTCAATCATGATGGGTGCGATAGGTTTGCTCAGGAGCTTAATCTGGTATGAGTTTAGTTTTGGTAGGTGGTATGTGTTCATGAATTTATCCATTTCTTTTTGATTGTCCAGTTTTGTGGAATAGAGGTTTGGGAAATAAGTACTGATAATTCTTCCAATTTTACTTATGTCTGTTGTAACCTCTCCTTTTAAATTCCTAATTTTTTAAAGTTGAAACATCTCTTTTTTTCACTTGATCAAATTGGTCAGGGGTTTATCAATCTTGTTTATTTTTCCAAAGAGCCAGTTATTTGTTTCATAATTTTTCTTATTTTTTCGTTTCTGATTCATTAATTTCTGCTCTGATCTTGATAATTTTATTATTTTATCCATTTTTAAAAGCTATGACTTATGAAGTTTAAACTCAAAACCAACAAGTGATAACTTCATTAGAATTAAAAGTGTTGGCTGGGAATAAAGCTGGTAGATTATTTGCCTAGTATGTCCAAGGCCCCAAGTTCAATGTCCAGCACTTTAAGAGAGAAAGACAGACATACAGATAGACAAAGATTAAAAGTGGCAGCTTTGCTTCAAAAGACAATATCAACAAACCAAGAAAGACCACATAATGGAAAAATATTTAAAAATTGTATCTGATACACAAATTAAATTTAGACAGATTATTTAAATCACTCATATGTTGATATTATACCCAATACAAAATAGGCAAACTAAAATGTGCAAATGAGTGTGTGCAAATGGTCAACAAAGGCATGAGCAGCTCCTCAACATCATTTGTAGGGGAATGCAGATCCAAAGCACAAAGAAATATTTCATAATCATTAGTTTTCTATACTAAAAAATAACAGGTGTTAACATGGGTATGGAGAAACTGGAGCCATCATGCACTGCTTGTATGAATGTAAAATAGGGAAAATTGTATGAAAACAGTCTGTTTTAATTTCTCAGATGTTAAATTAGAAGCTCCCATATTATCCATTAATGCCATTTTTAGGTATATACAAAGAAAAATAAAATCTTATTTTCATGTAAATACTTGTATATTCATAACCAACATCATTAATAAAAGAAAGTGAAGGCAGCTCAAAAATATCTACCAACATATAATTCCAGAAACATAATGTGATATATCCTTATAATGGAAATATTAATTGAGTAAAAAAGCAATAAAGTCATAATGCAAGATACAACGTAGATGGACTTTGAAAATATGCTATTTGATAAGGGGTAATCAGAAAAGAACTACAGCCGGGCGTGGTGGCGCACGCCTCTAATCCAAGCACTTGGGAGGCAGAGGTAGGAGGATCACCATGAGTTCGAGGCCACCCTGAGACTACAGAGTGAATTCCAGGTCAGCCTGAGCTAGAGTGAAACCCTACCTCGAAACCCCCCCCAAAAAAAAAACCAAAAAAAAAAAAAAAACTACATATGTATATTTCTATTAATGGCAAAATTACATAACAGCAAATTTATAGAGACAAAAATTACTTTTTGCCTATGACTGGAAGGATTGGAGGAATGAGGAGTAATGGCTATATTTTTACAGATTTAGGGGAGAGTTGTTGAAAATGTCATATAATTTATTTCAGTGATGGTTTATAACTCAGAATATACTAAAATGCTATTTAATTATATACTTCAAATATGTGAATTTTATTGTTTATGACTAATATATTCATAAAACCATTAACAAAAGAAAATTTTGATCATGAGGATATATGGCTTCTCTAATACTGTTTCCATAATATTTCTTAATATTTTAAATAATTTTAAATAAATGATTGCTTAGTTTTTATTATCACGAAGAAAAGCATTTTGAATGTATGCAACATATATGACTTCATATATAATTGGAAAAAAGAACAAATCTTATGTGAAAATTATTGTTGACAAGTTATACTGTAATAATCTAAATATAGTCAGTATATGAATGGATGCTGGGCTGAATTCTATTGGTAATTAATATCATGATATATAATTGCCTCATCAAATAGAAGCTGAGTTATAATGGGCCACTTTTCCATAAACAAATCCTAATCTGCATTCAAAAGTATCTCAATCCACACCTCACCTCTAAAACAGGCATTTCCTCACGCTAAACTCACCAGTAGAAAGGAATTATATTCTTTCTAATAATAAGTCTAATTAATAGATCTAAAATCTTTACTTTCTAGATATAGTTACTCAATTTTACAACTTTGTATGTGTTTACATAATAAGACTCATGTTTAAAAACTCAGAATAAAGAGATTGGATTGCCAAGATCAAAACAAAAACTTTGAAATGAACAATTTTCCAATAATAGCATGTTCATTTAAAGAATTTTCAACCTTTTTGCTATGCCAATTTTGTTTTCCAAAGTTAATCCAGCTACCCTGGAGAGACTTTCAAAAGTATTTGCTTGAGGCAATCAGCTCTTAATCAATGTTTCAGGTCAATCAATGTGTTGGGCACTTTTTAAATAAGGACAAAACTTGCTTTGGCACCAAAAAGAAACTTATTTTTCCTTTCCCCATCCTTTAATTAATCACTTGTCACTCTGTACCTTAGACAAGTCTCTGTGTATGCCTCCTGTGTATGACTTGTTTAGGATGCTTCTGTTCTCACTCTTCCTGTTTCTGTTTCCTATCTGTTTATGCATTTAAAAATGGTTATGAAGCCAATAAAGGTGAGAGTGAAAACAGAAAAAAATTTCTGTGTGTGTTTCTTCATATTCCTTCAGATTTAAAATATTTCCTGCTATTTTTAAATACTTACATTTTATTGGAAATTTGTCTTTTTAAAAACAAAGCATACACTCTTTTCCCTAGAACGTTCAGCAAACAACTTGCTCTTAATCTTTTTAAGGCCATCATAGGAAAATTCAAGAGATGATTTATTCTTCTTGACTTGAAAACCACACCTACAAACTGTTGCAAGTAAATTATTCACAAATATATTGGTAATATATTCGAGAATGTATCCAAAGTCAGAAGTCAACTTAAGTTACTTTTCTCAAAACTGAACTTTCAAAATTAACTAACTGTTTTGGTGTTTTGTAGAGTCAGATGCATATACACACATTTATGTGTATGTGCATTCATATATATTATTTTCCAGTTCATGGAATTATTGTTGGAGTTGGTAGATAAGTAAATATATCCCATTGTCCTTAGTACTTGTCATATTTTTAGAGAATACTATTCCCAATTAAGCACTATCATGTTTACATAAGTTTTGTAAAATATTACACAGTTTAAAAACAGATTTTGTTGGAGAAAATTACAAACTGTGGTTCCATAGAAGGAAGAATATATTTCCTAGTCTTTTCAGCATAATTATGTCAATTGCTTCACTCATACATTTTACAGATGTAAGTATCTGAGCTCAGCAATTTGGACTGACTTATACACTAGGTTATCCATTAAATGAACAGTGGACCCTAGTGTAGACATATTTTTGTTTCATTTTGTTTCTTTATTTTTTGTTGTTTTCCTTTGTGTTATTCAGCAGACACTGAAAACTAGGTAAGTCAAGAGTTCTTTTTTCTGGAATTAGGAAATTTCAGTTCAGCGTTATTCTTCCAAGTGCCACGCTGGTAAATATTTTAGGAACGATATACTTTGCAAATGCTAAATATATTAGGCATATAAGTAATATTTTATTAATTGCCCTTTTATTGCTTTTAGGCAAAAAAATATCACATTAAAAATTGCAAAAGCAAAATGTTTGAATAAGATCCTATAACAAATGTATTTTGTCACCCCTGTATTGTGCTCCTTTGCCTACTTATGATTTTCAACCTCAGCTTCCATGGAGAGTTCCCAGTGAGCTAGTTCCAGCTCATACTTTGTATCTTTGTCTTAGGTTTTGATTTTGTTTATCTCCACAACTTTCTCTGAAATCACTGAGAGCAAAGAAGATTTCTGCAGAGTCTGATTCAACTTTGATCATGCCAGGTAGTTTTCTGAGTGGCTGCCAACTGTCAAAGAAAAATGCTTAATACAAATTCAAACCATCACAAAATACATGCTTGAGCAGGCTTTATTATGTGATAATTTACCTTAATTATCAATTTGACTGAACCTAGATTCACCTAAAAAATGAGCTTCTGCACATGACTGTGAGGGATATACTTCATTAGGTGAATTGAGGTGGAAAGACCCACCCTAACTGCAAACAATACCATTCCCATTCCATAGGCTGGTGTCCTAAACAATATATATAAAAGGAGAGAGTTGGCATATCAGTAAAATTCATCACATTCTGCTTACTCACTGTGAACTGAGTGTGACCAGCTGCCTCATGCACTTGCTGTCTTGACTTCCCTTCCATGATGGACTATAACATGGAATTCTAAGTCAAAATAAACCTTTTTTTATCTTACCTTGCTTCTGTTCAGGTATTTTATCCAAGCGCCAAGAAACTAGCTAACATAATCGTAGTTGACAGACCCAGGTGTTAGTAGAGAAATATGAATACCCTTATTTTTCCCTATTTTTTGGATGCTTATTATAATTGCCTCATTCCTGAGTTTAATTGATGGAGACATATGGACCTCCTCCTTTTGACTGACCAGTGTCTGATTGCCTAGTCATTTATTTGTGGACCAAAGTTAGAAATGAGTCTAATGTTTCAAGGTCAGCCTTTACCTCCTAATACCAATATTTTTAAATTATATCACATGCATTGATATCACTCAGCCAGTTGCTTGTGAAAACGCAGATGGAAAACCCATTTTAGCCCTTTCTACTTTTCTGCCTTACATGTTTGAACACATAAATGCAATGTGGTGTTGAATTTTAGAATCTCCAAATCACACACACACACACACACACACACACACACACACACACACACACACACACACAAACACCTAAGGGAAAACTCTGGTACAATTTTAGTCAAATATCTCTGTATGTATTAATTAGCTGAGAGAAAAGAGATAGTTTGTGTATAAAAATAATCCTCTGTCAAAATTTAGAGGAAGGAAAGTATAGAGCAATTATAAAGAGGAGTGGATTGATTTAAAAATAATGGAAGATTAATTTGGCAAGAAAATAATGAAAAAACAACTTGGAAAGATCATAGTGGACTTTATATGTCAGGTACCAGTTTGAACTTTATTCAGCAAATAACAAAAAATCATTGAATATTTTTGATCAGAAAGTGGCATGCCAGAGATATGGACTCATCTCCTACCAAAAGTGAAGTAAGATTGAGTAGGGAGTGACCAGAACAGTGCTACTCAAAGACATGTGTCCAGATAAGTATTTAAAATGTGAACTGGACTGAGAGATGCATTTCAGGAGATGCTTATCCAGGGTCAGGTCCAGAAATGTTTCATACATGCAATGAGCTTTTGAGTTTCTTCTCTGGTTTATGTTCCCTACTGGCATCATTATCAATGCATTAGCAGTGACTGTGGAGTACATTGGCCTGCACTGGAGCCAAGAACACAGGCTGTATCCACAGCAGGCAGCCAAGACTCAGTTCAACTCAATTATGGCCACGCAGGAATGTAGGTCATATTCTGTTTATCTATATGATTTTTAAAGAGACGAAACACTTCTGTGCCACTATGGAAGCTCTTTCAAATTTTAAATGTTTGATGTGACTTATGTGTGTTTGCAAACTAAACCAAAGAGAACATTTGGATGTATTTGGCTTAATATGATGGTTAGAGTCCTCTTACATTTCTTGATTCAAATCACCCAAGCTATTCCATTTTTATAATCTTTGGTTTGTATGTGAGAAGCTCCAATTTTGCCTTAATTTCTATGGTGGTAGATATATTAATGTGTTCTTTAGACACTGACTCTCCCTAATTGAGTCAATAGCTCCATCAAATCAGGGAATGCATCTTGTATTTAACCAATTTTGAATGAATACATCACAAGGAAGGGAGGAAGTTGACTTATGCCTGGAAAGAGATGCTGCTGGTGCTCAGCATGATTTGCAACCTAGTGTTAAAATGTATCTGATAATTACTTATGAAGAGGAACATAACTCCCTTTATTAGATTTTTGACTTAAATCTCCTTATGTTGTATACATCTATGCCTCATTTTCTGCAACCCAGTATGTGCTTGTGTGTTGTGCAAATGTTTCTCCACACATACTTTTCAAGTGCTTTCTCAGAACAGATGTTCCCCCAAGTGTACTTTCTTCCTCTTTTACTAGCTTTTTTTTTTTTCTGCACAAACAACAGCTTGCTTTTCGGCTGTCCTTTAGATTTAAGGAGAAGAAAATTTCAACAGTGCAGATGTTTGTTTCTCCCTACCCAAAGATTCTTCTTAGCAATGATTCAAAAAAGAAGAGGCATCCTTCTGTCTTTCTTTCTTCCCTGACTCCTTGATGTCACATCATAAAAAATGTCTTTTTAATATTTCCAGGGTTATCTTCTGTGGGTTTTTCTGAACAAAATGGTCTTCTCAGAGTGCTAGAATTAGAATAAAACATGTATAAAGCATGGTGTTTGAGGACTCACAAACTAAACCTACTTGTGTAAATATAACCAGATATGATAGAATACATTGATATCATCTATTGCAAAGTATGCAAATTAGGAATGTTAGTTATTTCATCTAAAATTAATTTTTGAGTGTTATGAAGACAGCCTGTACAATAAGAATAAAAATATAGGTATCACTTATTGGGCTTTATATACTAGTTTATGTTATAATAATTACATAGTTTATTAAGTACTGCCTTATATTTTGATAGCCATTTTCACAGCATTTTTAACTGTAGTATCTCATTTAATCTCCACACAAGCTAATGTAGGTTTTATTGCCCCTAGTTTTAAAGTTCAAGGATGATAAATGGTTTCTCCAAGCTTACAAAGACACCAAACTAAAGTGACAACATTGTAGCCCAAACATAGTTCATTTCTTGTTTAAGCAGGTACAGTTTAGCTCAAGCTGGCATAGGAGAGCCTCAAACACATAGTGATCCTCATATGTTAGCCTCTTGACTGTTGCCATTAAAGGTGTGAGCTACCAGTCCTGCCTTTTTTATTTCTGGTAAATTTATTTATTTATTTATTTATTTATTTATTTATTTATTTAGGATCTTACTCTATAGCCTAAGTTAACCTGGAACTCTTGATCTTCCTGCCTCAGCATACCTAGTGCCAGTATTACTCAGTTCTTTATACTTTCTCAGTGTGACAGTATGAATGAATGGCTTCAAATATATTCAAGAGTTTATTAAAGCTTGTAATTTAGATCTCCAGCTGCCTGGCTAGAGGAGGTATCACTGCAGGTCGATCCTAGGGTCTAGCCCTAAGGTGTGTTTGAGGGCAGAAGTGAATTTCAGCTAAAGATAGGCAAAGTGCAGGAGTTCTGGCTCATGTTCCTGGAGTATGCTTGCTTGTATGTTGGTGGTGGTATTTTTTCTCTCCGAGTGAACCTGTGTGTGAAAGCGGGTCCAACTTCTTTTGCCATTATGGAACTTCCCCTTGATGTCTAAGCTTCAAATAAATTCCTTTCCTCCCATAACTGCCTCATCTGAAAGTTCATCCCAGCAAACTAAAGCTGTCTACAACACTCACCTTGCCTCTCCAATCATGTTTTTATTTGATTTTTGCCTTTTATTTGCTTTCCTTTGCCTGTTTGTTTCTATGGCATAGACTCACTATGTAACCCAGGCTGGTCTTAAACTCCTCATCCTCATGCCTTAGTCCTCTGAATGCTGGATTAAAGGTAGTCACTATCACACCTATCTTCATCTATGCTGCTTCCACACTTATTTTCAAAGCAGATTCAATCAAATCTTTAACAGCTTTGTTTAAACATAATTTTAAAACATAAAAGTTCCCCTTTTGAATTTATGAGTTACTATCTTTTAATGTTCACAGCCGTCACAAGAATCCAAATTCAGAAAATTTTCTGTATCCCAAAAAAGAAACATCACACCTATCAGCATTACTCCTCACTTTGCCTTCATTCAGTCCCTGGCAACTACTAATCTTTCTATCTCTTTGAGTTTGCCTATTACAGACATTTCACATGAATGCAATCAAAAGGAAATCTTCTATAATCTCAATATCATAGTAAGTGTTTTTTTGTGTCTGGCTTTATTCACTGAATATAATGTTTTCACATTTCATTCATATTATAACATTTTTAGTACTTCATTAGTTTTTATGACTAATACTAATTTGTATGGATAGTTTTGTTTCTCTATTAGTTATGTATATTTGTCTTGCATTCTACTTTGCCTATTTTGAATGATACTGATATGGACATTCTGTTTTTTTTATTATATATTTCATTGACTTTTTTCATCTGTAATATATCTTCCACTGTTTATTTGTGAAGTGATTATCCCACCTGGCAAAAAAAAAATGACCTGTTTAAAGGGCAGCATAGTTATGTATTTTCAGCTCATTTGAATGTGTATAAAGAGCATATGAATGAAACTTAGAATAACAATTTTGAATCATAAGGGTAAAAGGTAGGGTTGAGCTTTAGGAAGTTATCTGATTCCCTAAGCCTTAAGAGACTACTTTAAGGAATTTTTTTTTATCCCACCAAAAGAGCTCAGGAAAGCTTTTGAAGAGCTTCAATTAGACTGGTAATGTGATTTGTTTGAAAATGAAGACAAACCACTTTGGTTACACTGTGGAAGACAGATTGAGAAAGATACTGGAAGACTTCTTCAAGTAGATCTTTTAGCACTGTCTTTTAGAAAATCAAATCCATGCATCACTCTTAGCTGAAAGATGTTACTTCATTTCTGTCTGTTACTGAGGCTTCTCTACAGTTACCACAGGTAATGCATCCAGCCACTTCAAAATTCAAAGTTCTCCTAAAATATTTTCCCAACTTACTTTGATTGTGATAAATAACCCTTTCCTTTCCAAATAGCATTTTTTTTTTCTGGACCTTCTGGATGCTATTAGAATGTCAGAGCTAGAAATAATGCCAGAGAACTTCTTACCTAATCCATTCACATTATAAAATGGAATACTCAGAGATTATTTTCTCAAGATTTCATAACTGTATGATTCATATTTCTTTATTTTCTATAGAATATTCCTCCTATGACATTCCCATTTTTTTCAAGTAACAAGTATAGGTGTAATGTCTATGTGGGACCTAAACAGTGCAAAGGACTGTGAGAATTGTTAACAGTGTAATTGTGCTTTTTCATCACTGAGAAATCCTGGAAGTGATGAGGCTTACTTTTTTGAGTTGCCGGGCAATAGTAGTAGCACTCAGAATCCCTAAAGAGATGACAATAATCTGTCATAATTGAAGTGTTTTGTGAATAAGAAATGAGATAATGTCTGTTATGTTTCTTGTACAAGTGCCTGGTAAACAGTAGGCATGTAATAATGTTAGTGAAGAAAGTACATAGAGGCCAAGTTCCATAGGATGTTAGAGAAGAATAAGATCAATACTTGCTGTACTCAGTGGGGAAGGATTCATAAAGAAAGGACTTTTTCAGTTGGGCTTTCTTTCCCTGATGGGAAAATGCTGTTCTTTTTTCTTGGACTATCAAGAATAGCAAAGTTGCAGAGTCTAGATTCATCTGATAATATTAGTCTGATTGCATTATCAAAAATATGTGGTCATTTTCAGGATGAGGCAAGAAGATAGGCAATGTGTTGTTAGTCATATAGCATGGTTTCTAAATTGGAAGAAGCCTAGTTTTGATCAAAGGTATCTTAACAATGGGTGGCTTAAGCTTCTCACAGAAGGTATAGGACATTAAACAAAAATCCCAGTGCCAGGGAAAAGATATCTCTTGTTGTACTTACCTTTGTATTACTTGGACAAAACACCCAACTAACAGCAGCAGATGGGAGAAAAAGATGTATTTTGGATGACAGTATTAAGTGGAAGGTTTATGATGCCAGGAAAAGAATGGTAGACCAGAGGCTGGACAGCACTCCTTGCCACAGCAGCTGGCAGAAAGCAGCAAGAAGACTGAACAGAGCTCTGGAAAGGGGGAGCTGGTTATAACAGCCCTAAGTCCACCAACATAAATACACTGCTTCCAGCAAAGCTCACATATTAAATTGCCATGAGATGGGGACCAAGTATTGAAAAGATATGTGATTATGGAGACATCTGATTTAAACCACCAAGCTGCCCAATGGTCAGGAGTTAAGTAGGATACAGGGGCTTGTAAAGCAATATAAACTATTGACATTTCTCCTGGTTACCTTGCTCACCAAAAGTAGATGTTAAGTTCTTATTTTTGAAGATACTGCATGCTTGATTGCAGGAAATAAAGAAACCAAGCTGGAACTGAGCTGGAAGCTTCTTCCCTGCTGTTTAGCTGTAATAATGCCAGAAGGATCTAGGTAGGATGCTGGGTGAGAAAAGTCATCAAGTCCTATCTCTCTATAGTCCTTTGTGCTCCACAACCAATTTGACAAACAAAGATGTGCCCAGTGGTACAATAGTGGCATGAATGTCTTGGGGATAACCAATCACTTTGTTATTGGATTTGAGGTGCACTCCACAAATGGAATTACATGTTTGGTACCATGAAACTGATCAAAAAACCCATAGCTAGGGAGGTTATAGGATGGAAGAAGGAGTCTACTACTGCTTATATGCTAAATGTACAGATTGTCAAACTACTTTCTAAATATTTATGTTATGGGGCACTGGAGAGATAAATATATAGAGATGTTGGCTTGCAAAACGTATTGGCCCAGGGTTTAATTTCCTAGCCACCAGCAAGAAACCCTGGAATATTCATACACCTTTCTGTCTCTCTCTGTCTTGCTCTTTCTCCCTCTCTTTTACATACATATAAAAAATTAAAATAAAAGTACATATTTTTATACCCATACATTGGACTGCCCCTAGCCTCTATTACAAACATTTCCCCTTTCAATAGGTAGAGATTAAAGCAGAGAAACACAGATGGCAAAAGTGCTGAGAAGTAACTATTGTGTGCACAGCCCCGAATGCAGCATCTATAGCATCCCACCCCAAGGATCAGGTAACAATGCAGAAGAGGAGGCTAAATAAAGGTAAGAACTGGAGGAGGCAGGGGGAATGTGATGGAATGCTGTTTTCTGCACACCACTTGGCTGTGAAACTCATGAACTCACAATAGCTATAGCTTCCTGCACAAGATTGAGCTTATCAATCCATCTACTTATCTCATTTGTAAATTCTGTTAATTAAACTTGATAGAGATTTGTATATTTGTTTCCTAATTAAATAAAATAAATTTCAAAATTATTTGACATGATTATAGACCTTCGAACTAGGAGTGTCATTATTCTCCTTTACTTGAGTGTATTCCAAAGACTTCTCACTATACCATGATGCCCCCCATAGCCTCAGGTGTTTTTGATTAAGCTTCCTGCTTAGTCCCCAGCTGGTGGAGCATTTGAGAGGTGTATCCCTGCTGGTGAAGGTATGTCACTAGTGAGTGGTCCTTAAGTCCAGCCCTAATGTGTATAGAGCCAGCTCACTCTTGCTGTTCTCTCAGTGCTGCAGATGTATGAAGTGAGTCAGCTTTCTCTACCATAATGAAGCTTCCCATTGAAAATGCAAGCCTTTTATAAACCATTTCCTCCCATAAGCTGCTCATAATCAGGTTATTTGTATCAGGAATGTGGAGGCAACTATTTTAGTTCTTGACTATGTATAAGAAAGTTGAAAACACATGTAAATTAAAAAAATAACTTGTGTACAAATTGCCACAAAATATTCAAAATAATTAAATTCAAAAATAACTCAAACATATATTAATTAGTGAATGGAGAATCAATATATGGGATATTCATCCAAACCATTATTATTTAACTGAAAAAAGGAAGGAATTCTGGACACATGCTACAAATATACAAATTTTGTAAACAGTATCTAAAATAAAAAAAGACACACAAAAGTTTCATTTAACATGTAATTATATTTATTTTAAATATATAGAATATATAGATCCACAGAGATGGAAATTAAGTTAATAGTTGTCATGGATGGTGGAGGAATTGGAAAGTATTACATATTTTTGGAGTGATGAAAGATTTATGGAATTATTTACAGGTAATATTTGTCCATTGTGAACTTACTAAAAAACAAAACACTTGCTGGGTTTGATAATGAAGCCTACAGTCCAAGGAAACAGGGCCTTAAAATTGGAAAATTATAAATGTGAAGCCAGGCTTTCCAACATCATAAGATCATGTCTTGGGCTCAGGCTAAAGAAAACCAAACAACAATAACACACACATACACACACACACCATGTAAAATGATTAAAATGTATACTCATGTTCCCTATGATTATATGTTAATAAAACTGTGCTATCACAAACATAAATTTTAATGAAACAAAATATTGTTAGATTGAAATATTTAATATTATCAAAATCTTAAGGTGATTAGAATATATAGGAATAAAGTCCTTATAGATTATTAATTTAAATTTTGCAAATTTTACTTTTTATCCTTTTTTGTTTCCTTTCTTTTTTTCTGAGATTGGGTCTCCTGTTGCCCAGATTGATCTGCAACTTGCTACGCTGCTAAGGCTAGACTTGAACTCCTGATACCCCTGCCTCCACCTCCACCTCCACCTAAGACTTGAGATTGCAGGCATGTTCTACCATGGTTTTTTTTTTTTAATTATTTCAAGCTTTGAAAGTATAAATGCCTCAGATAAATAAGTTTAAAGTATAAAATGGGGGCTGGAGAGATTGCTTAGTGGTTAAACCACTTGTCTGCAAAGTCAAAGGACCTCGGTTTGATTCCCCAAGACCCACATAAACTAGATGCACAAGGTGGCACATACATCTGGAGTTCATTTGAAGTGTCTAGAAGCCCTGGTGCACCCATTCTCTCTCTCTCTCTCTCTCTCTCTCTCTCTCTCTCTTTCCTTCATGCTCTCAAATAAACAAATAAAGAAATATAAAATTGAGAATTGAAAGAATTTTTTATTCATTTCCAGAATGCCAAATGAAGCTACTCCAGTGAAATGAATGTGACATTGGTTAAAAAATAGATGCAACTAACAAGTAATTATAGACATAGTGGTATTTTTTAATTTATTCAAATGGCATAGTACGATTAAGGATTTGGGCTCAAGTACCTTTTTTAAAAATTAGGTTTGTCGTCAGGATATGATACATCTGCTACACTCATGTACTCACAGTAGATGGGGTGTGCAGTATATGACTGAGCCTGTCAATATCTCAACAGAGATGAGGGAGAGGTCCATGAGACCCCACATCTCCCAGAATAAAGAGTAAAAACTGATGATTGTTGGCAGAGGAGAAATAATGTCATTTAGGGGTAGAATAGAGAGAATTGCAATTATACCCCATGTATGATTATTCTAGTCTCCCAAATTTAAATCAGTGGGTAAACAAAAATAAACAAGGAATTTAAGAAGGGTAGGGACCTAATGGGAATATAAAGTATTTTCCTAGGAGGAGAAAGAAGAGAAGGCAAGTGGAAAGATAAAAATGCATCATGTACATGTTTGAAACATCAAAAAGAAAAAAAAATGCTTACTTGCCAGCTTATACAAAATGAAACCTCAAAAGTCACATAACAATTGAATACAAGTGTGGAAGTTTGAATTTATGTCCCCATAGACTCAGACTGGCAATTTGCATCTCCAGTGAGCAGGGCTGTACTGCAGAAGAAGTATGTTTGGGCGTATAGCTTGAGTCCAGCCTAGGGTGTGTGGAGAGCAGTTGGAGGTCTGGTGGTTTGTGCTTATGGTGTTGGTGTTTGCTGGGTGCTTGGTCAAGTGTCTCTGTTGTGATCCATGGAAATGAACATCTGCTGCCATTAAGGGTGATCCTCTGAAATTTGTAAGCCTGAAATAAACCCTTTCTTCATATAACCTGCTTTTGCTTGAGTGTTTGTCCAGCAATGGTGAGCTGACTGCAACAAAAAGATAAACCATAGATCATAGAATTGAATGAATTGGCATAACATATAGCTAGAAAAAAGTTATCCAAAAAAATGAATCACAGAAGATACAAAAAACAGTGGGTAAACTTAAGTATGTGTTTAAATATATAAGGATATATGTACAAAAATGTATATATGAGTCAATAAATATATTAGTCTTAAAAAGAAAGCATAAATTAGGAGAACATGTTATTAAAACATTATATTAAGGAGATAAACATTAATAAAAATAGGCAAAGGATATCAACAATTTATGAAATATCAAACCAAAAGTATACATCCACAAATTTATGCAAACTAAGTGGTAATGAGAAAAATGTAAATGAAAGTTAGAAATAGCATGATTATCCATTTAAAAATATAATACAGTAACATAAAATGCAGTAGTACACATATTACTAGTCTACTTGGGCACAAAACATATATTTAAAGATAAAAGAAAGAAATATAAATTGTTCCAAGTGTTTAAAAATGCAGTGTATTGGCATCTGTTAATATTAAAAGCATTTAAAATTTAACCATTTATTCATATTCAAGAGTTCTGTGCCTTAGAAATAGAAGCAAAACTAAGAGTGTGTGCCAACAATAATTTAAGCATTACTTAAATTAACAAATTGAACTCCTACTTAGTAGTCATTAAAAATCATGAATTAGGGGCTGGGGAAATAGGTTAGCAGTTAAAGTGCTTGCCTGCAAAGCTAAAGGACCCTGATTCAATTCTCCAGGACCCACGTAAGCCAGATGCACAAGGGGTACATGTGTCTGGAGTTTGATTCTAGTGGCCAGATGCCCTGGCATGACCATTCTCCCTCTCCCTCTCTCTCTAAGTAAATAAATAAAATATATTTTTAAAAATTCATGAATTAGGTTTGGTGATACCTGCTTTTTGAAGCATTTTCTGTGATAAATAGTTTAATGAATTAGTAAAGCTGTAGAAAGTGTCTGTAGAATTATGTTTGGCAAACAATGTCTTTCACATGTATGTGTAGTTGAATGTGCTGATGCAAGTACGAAACATATGGAATTATAAATAATATTTGTATAGGTTTCTTTTGGCTTTTTGAGGTAGGGTCTCACTGTAGCCCAGGATGACCTTGAATTTACTATGTGGTCTCAGGGTGACTTTCAACTCATGGTGATCCTCTTACCTCCACCTCTAAGTGCATAGGTTTTTAACATGATGTGTGAAGACTATAACTAAGGTAGAAAAAGGAAAAGAGAGAGTATGGAACAGTAAGGTAATAGAAAAAATTGTTCATCTGAATCATAAATGCCACATATTATTTTCCCATCTCATTTATATTTAATAATACATGATTCTTACAAATATTTTTTTATTTAATAACCTTATACAATTCTAAAAACTCAAACTCTATGTTTAAGATTGTCTTAAATACTAAAATTAGGGCTGGAGAGATGTCTCAGCAGTGAAGGTGCTTGCCTGTAAAGCATAATGACCCAGGTTTTATTCCTCTGTACTCATGTAAGCCAAATACACAAAGTGCTGCATGCATCTGGAGTTCATTTGGTGTGGCTCATGGCCCATTCTCTTTCTCTCTCTCTTCCTCTCTGTATATCTCTACTTGTAAATAAATAAATAACATATTTAAAAGATATATTAAAATCAGCCTGGTGAGATAGAACAAAACGGGTGTATGGCACAATGCAGATCAGGCCCTAGCCAGGCAGACTGCTAAAAGAAACCAGGAAGTGGCTTCTAAGGATGTGGCATCCTGCACAGGCCTGGTGTGACAACAGCTACAGTTCCAGGCCCAAGAGCAAACTGCTGTGAGATGATCTGCCTGGAGACAGGCTGTCATTGGTCAAGAAGGGAACCACCTCATACAATGATTGACCAGCCAAACCCTTAAAACCCCCTATACTTCCTTGAATAAATGAGTTGGCAGCAGCTCGCCCTCTGCCTGCTTCCACCCAACTCCGGGAGTCTGTGTCGTGACTCTGCACCTCTCGTCCCCTACCCAGCAGAGACACTGCATCCCTTCCTGGGCTGACCCTAGGAGGGACCCCAACAAACGGGTATCAGGTCTTTGAAGAATGGACTACGTCTTCATATATTCTAGCCTTCCAATAATATTTCCATATATTTTCTTCTTTTCATATAGATCTTTCAGATTTTGTTGTTGATACAATTTAGAAGTTTAAAACATTTGTTTTCTTTAAAAAACTATTATTACTTTTTCAAATAAAATCAAATTATACATGAACATTCATTAAAATATATCATATGATATATCACTTCATTAACATTACAAAATATTTCAAACTGATGACCTATATCTTAATAATTATCATTAATGTTTGAAAATTCAAGAGCTATAGGTCAATATTTTAATATAAGAAATGTAACTATACTAAACAAATATTCTATAAATTACTATAACTCCATATACCTTAATTAATATTTTAGACCTTTGTTAATATAAACCAATGTTCAGAATTTGTTAATAATTTCAAAATAAATTTAATATAAAACATATGTTGCATTTGAATTATCTTCCTCCTCATATGATCAATCTTCTTGATATTTCAGGATTCTTTATCAAATGACAGAGTAAGAAATTTGACTCTTTTCCCATTTCTTCTTGGATCTGTTTGAGAATATTGTTAACCGATTTGCCACTTCTTTATTATCTGTTATTCTCTTCCTGAAAATCTAAAATATGAGGAGGAAATTGTTAGATTACATAAAAAATTTAAATAGCACAGAGATATTGGTCCTCTATTATTTTCTCCACTGATAATCCATGGCTTTGGCATCTGCCCCTTTACATTCCACATTGACAAGTTGATATGGAGCATTAAGTGAATATACAACTTGGTTCAGAAGAAAAAAACTTTTAAACATCTATTTACAACAAAAGTAAATACACAATAAATGTCATTTTATACTTAAATTCCAGTTCCCTATTTGTTTTACTGTGTAAAACTATATATAAAGTGTGAATTAATGATATAGAAGAGATGAAGGCTGACTGTGGACCTCTCAGAGTTACTGTTTACAAAAGGAAATCCATTTAGATTTAACTTTTTTTTTTTTTTTTTTTTTTTTTTTTGGTTACTGTTTGACCTGGAATTCAAAGGGTGGCCTTGAACTCAATCCTCCTACCTCTGCCTCCCGAGTGCTGGGATTTAGATTTAACTTTTTTTAACTTATAATAGTAAGATATACCTCTTTGCACTTGCCAAGAAGAAATGTGAGTGTGATTCACAAATTAAATCTATCCACTGTAGAAATATCTTTCTGGGATCTTTCCATTTCACTTGATTTCTACATCAGTCAATATCATTATTCGTTAGAAATACTATTTTAAGCCAGGCATGGTGGTGCACACCTTTAATCCCAGCACTTGGGAGGCAGAGGTAGGAGGATCACTGTGAGTTCAATGTCACCCTAAGACTACATAGTGAATTCCAGGTCAACCTGGACTAGAGAGTGAGACCCTATCTTTAAAAACAAAAACAAAAAAAAAAATATATATATAATTTTAGTTAGAAAAATATCATCATTAATGAACACTTGTAGAAACATAGCACCATGAAAAATTGTGATTTGTGACCGACCACTAGAAGTACTAGACAGTCTCTCCTGCAGTGTTTTGTCTAAATCTATGGTTAAAGTCTTTGAAAATAACCCAAAAGGCATTGTGATGTGGAGACTTGATGTCTGAGGTTGCTTTGACAAAAAGCATGCCATCTTTGTGCTACCTATGCTAGCATTGTTTGTCAGGTAGACATTTGACAATTTATGTTTGGAAAGTATCAACTCATCCATAGGCCACAGAGCAGATGAGCAGCTCTGTGAGTCACTATTTATATTGACTACATTCAAGACTAAGGCTAAAATGTGGCTTCTTTCAGCCTCAGCCCTTTATTTATTTATGGTATTATTGATTTCAAATAAAATCTTAAAATCTGCTTTTTTTACTGATGTTCTGCATCTCTCCCTACCATAGTATAAATATTTGCATTTCATATGATATTCTGTTTGAATGATATTCCCTTAATATTGTGATTTCAATCAAGAACAGCTCTTTGGAACTCTAAGTCCTAATATATATGAGTAAAACTCATGTACAAATCATCAAGCTATAACTATTGCTAGACATTAACTCTTGCAAAAATGCACATGTGTTTACCAAAGAGAATGTGTGTGCCAACTAAAAGTAATATGACACTTTTTGAATAAAAATTTGAAAATTATGTTTAGAAGTTGAGTGCTGTGGAGATTAGATAGATGACTTAGTTTGTAAAAAGCTTGCCTTGCAAATATAATAACATTGGTTTAATCTCAAGTATGCACGTAAAAATGTGGACTTTGTATTTTGTCCTTATTAGCACAGTTTTGGGCATTCAGAGATAGGAGAATTCCAGAGGTTCACTGGCTAGCCATTCTAGAACAATGGGGCACTCTGTCTCAATGAAGGTGGATGGTGTTTCTGAGAATGACTTCAAGGTTGTCCTCTGGTGTGCCCACTTACATTCATACAAACATATGTGGACTCAAATACACACCCACACCCACATATTCCCACATGCATGCATTATAACAAAGAAGTTGAATGATTTGTTCACATATAGTTTCCCAGTTGTAGTGGAAAATATTGAGATCTCAGAGACTAAATGAAGTACCACGTCATATGAAGTAGAATGCATGCTTCTGCCCAGAAAGCTAAAACACTATCCATTTGTTTTGGTTTGTTTTGTTTTATCTATAAATAAGTCCTCCATGTTTCTCTTTCCAGCTAGCCAAAACAATTATTTCAAGAAAATTTGACTTTAAATTTTTAAATAATTTTGACATATCTCCTCCTGTTTATGATTTCTACTCCAATTCAGTACAGTCTGTGGTATTTTACATTGTAAAATCTAGGCAACCATCATGGATCTTGCTGGTATTTCTCCTTTACTGATAAAGAAATAGATGATCAAAACGTTTTTGTGACCTGTTCAAGATGTCACAGCTACTCAGAATCAGAGATGATAGAGCTCCCATCTCTTGATATTCACTTGTGGCTCCTTATGTGAAAATCATTATCTAGCATGCAGTCTAGCTCTAGCTTCGTTACAGGCATCGTGTCAGGGAGTTACAAAATATCAGAATTTCCTTTTTTATTATCAGATATTTGGTACTCATGGGATTTCTGGGACATTAGTTATAAGCTATAGTCTTACTATGGAGAAAGACATGACAAGCATCTGAAATAGATAAAATGATAGAATAAAAGGTGGGAAAGTACTTTGAAGACAAAGGTTATGCCAGTGTGAAGGAAGACACTTCTTATACATTCTGTCTATGGCAAAATGGAGACCATGAGATGTAATTTAATGGCAAAACAGAACTCATAAGCTGACCAATAGTATCTGGATCTTAATGTCCTTCAACTACAATATATATCATTACTTCAGAGTAATGATGATCTACTTTTACCCAGGAAATGATGACTATTTCTGAATAGACTTACTTGAAATATGATACACTTGTGCTGTGATGTAAAAGTATTATGTGACTAATTCTAAGGTCCTTGATGAAAACTTATGGCAGATGAAGGCTTTTAACAACTTATGGCAAAGGAATAAACATTAAATAAATAACTATACATTTTCATTAGAAGATAACTCCCTTCAATTAAGTACATTTGAAATATTCCAGATTGTGGGTGTGCAAAAATCAAACATATGAATGACTACTGAGCCTATGCCTCTGCATGCATGGCCACTTTTAAAGTACTATCACCCTACTTTCGGAACAAAAATTTTGAAATACAAGAACTGTTGTGCATGCCAATGAAGACTTTCAAGGAAAGAAAACACAAAACTAAAGTCAGTCGAGTTTTCAATGTGCTTCTCACTATAGATGTAATCTGCTTTGCCATGACTATGCATGAATTCGAAAGCATTTTCTTGCATTTGTTAGCCATTAGTGGTTTTCCTTTTAAAATTCCATTTCAAGTATTTCAGTTATTTTCCTTTTTTTCTGCCTCGTGGATTTATAGAAGTTTTTTTTTTTAATAATTTCTGGGTTCTTGTCTAACAGTTTTATGATTTGCAACTCTCTTCTAACATCTTATGCCTTGCTGTTTACTTCTTTTGGTGGTGTTATTTGATGATCCAAATTTGGTAAATTCAGTTTTATCAACTATGTACTGTCAACTACATGGAAGAAGATACCTTGGTGCTTTATTCATTTAATGTTTAAGTTGCACGAATAAACTTCAATAGCCCTCAAATGACTAGGAGTTTCTTTTTAATTTATTTTTTATTGAAAACTTCTATACTTACAGACAATAAACCATGATATTTCCCTCCCCATCCCCCTTCAGAACTCCACTCTCCATCATATCCCCTCCCTCTCTCTATTAGTCTCTCTTTTAATTTGATGTCATCATATTTTTCTCCTATTATGAGGGTCTTGTGAAGGTATTGCTAGGCACTGTGAGGTTATGGATATCGAGGCCAATTTCTGTCTGGACAGTTGCTTTGTAAGTAGTTATACCCTTCCTTTGGCTCCTATATTCTTTTATTTTAAAGTAAAAATTAGTAGTTCCTTTTCAGCACTTCATTGCCTGTCCAATGTTAACCACGAATGAACTAGAATTTGCTAGAACTTGTGTGTGTGTGTGTGTGTGTGTGTGTGTATGTGTATCTAAAGAAAGACAGTATAACTAGTGATCAAATCATGCTATTGGAACCAGGTTTGTTTTTTTTTTTTTCTTTTTCGCTATGTGGACTTAACAAGTTGTTTCACGTTTCTTTTTTAATACGTTCCTGTGAAAATGAAAAAAAAATACTAATATCCAAGTCTCAGAGTACTTACGAGGTTAAGTAGTTGTAAGGCACTGTAAACAGTGCCTGTCCCATTAAAAAGTAGCAGGTAACATTTTTTTTTTTTACCATTACTATGTATCAAGCACTTTCTACATATTAATCCATTTGACTTTCTGTACTAATTATTATTCTTGTTGCTATGATAGAATACCTGACAAAAAACAATTTATGGGAGGAAGGTTATGTTTTGTTTTATGGTATAAGAGGATATAGTCCATCATGGCATGAAAGGTATGTCAGTAAGTAATCCATGGAAGCAGGGGCATGCAATAGGCACTTGTTTCATGGCGTCAACCAGGATTCAGAAATACATTGGGATAAAATCAGAGCCAATCAATAACCCATGAAAACTGCCTCTCAGCCACCCACTTCTTCCAGCAAGAAACCACCTGGTGATGGCTGCACAACCTCCCAAACAGCTAGAGACTATGTGTTCAAACAAAAAGGACTGGATGGGGCATTTTACATCCAAGCTATAACACCCACCTGGTAATTATGTTAGTGTTTTAGATGATGAAACCAAACTGTGGCACAAAGTTGCTAATATCTTATTCTGAGATGACAGTACTTGGCTTATGAAGCCTAGGCAGTGTAGTTCCAGAGTTCACACTCATATGTGCTAAGGAATACATGAAACATCCCCCTCAAAAATGATCCAAAGATGTTAGAAAGGTATAATTTAGTGTGTTTTTATTACAACAGTGACACCAAACTAAGTCTAATATGGTGTTCCTTGCTTTCTTTATTAAACTGTATTGTATACAAATATGTTTTACAGTATACACATATGTTAAATAATGTAGCATGCATTATATATTAACAAACCTTGCGGCCAGTACCTTATCTTCTGTACCTACCTGAATGTCATAGTATGATTGCCTACAACAGATGTACACATTTCTATGCTGATGTACCTTCAGGTTCTTTCTTTATTTTGGCTACTACAATGTAAAAAGTGACCATTCTTTTACATGCATCGTTTATATGTGCAAATATTTCTATCGTGTGGATACCTAGTAATAGAATTTCCTTAGGCAAAGGCTTTTATGTTTAAGCATTTGCTCAGGCAGGACATCCTTAAGTAAACACAGGTTTTATAGGTTACCTAAAATTTACATGATAAATCTTGATACATTTGCTTTCCAAAATCAGAATGTGTTGAATTTTCTATGCTTGCTTCTCTCTGCTATGGCCCAAGTGCCTTGCTTGGCAAATAACCTTTTATTTCTTTTACTCATAAGGTACCTTTATAACAAATTCCATAATATATTTAGATAAGAATTTTATGAGCATCCTATTTTCATTCTCCTTTCTTGGAACTAACCTTAAAATGTCTAGCAATTCATTTTATTGGTAAATTGCATATCCTCATTTTTTTCTGTTATTTTTGCTTTACACATTGACACAGACCAGCTACAGTACTGGTGCAATATAGCCACTATGTCTGCTTGTTCTTTCCTTATCCACAAGCAAGTTATCAATCATTTAGGTAGCAGCATAAGATTTGCCTATCTTCTCAAGAAGCAGGATAGAATATGCAACATTATAAAGAACTTCCGTTCAGTCAGTGCTTCTTCTCATGGAAAGTTAAGACTAACATGTATGTAGTGATTCAGGTCAGTCCCTTTAATCTTTTCATCTGCCTGGGAGTCTGACAAAGTATTACAACAGAATAAATTGGGATAGTTTGTTTCTGGACAAACCATTCAGTAATCTTTGTGCTACTGCACAAATTATGCTTCCTTCTGATTTCATCTCTACTAAATAGCCTCTACTGGCCTACTTTCCCCACTTTTATGCATTTGTATCATATTCAAAATGCTATTAATTCCTCTTTAAAGGCTTGGCTTTGCCATTATTGGGAGGCATTTTTTTGTGGGATAATTAAATTTTCAGGAAAGCTACAGGGAATTTTTTTTTCTGAAAACATGTGTGCAGTACATCTCTAGACTGAATAAGTGAGTTGTTTCCTCTTAGAAAAGATATATGTCAGCTGGATAGATGGCTTAGTGGTTAAGGTGCATGCCTACGAAGCCTAAGGACCCTCGTTCAATTCTCTAGGTCCCACATAAGCCAGATACAATGGTGGCACATGCTTCTGAAGTTTGTTCGAAGTGGCTAGAGGTCCTGGTATGCCCATTCTCCCTCTCTCTCTGTAACTCTCTCCCTTTGTCTCTAATAAATAAATAAAAATTTTAAAAGATATATGTTTAATATAAAGCCTCTAACACAAGTCTAACAGCAAAATGTTTGCTTTCCTTGCAAAGTTCATATTCTTCAAGGAGAAAAGCCAAATGTATACATGGAAAATGGTTATGAGAATGACTAACTGTATAAACTTGGGAATGTGTAAGTGAGTAAATTTCCTAAGGCTACCCAATATTATGTTTTAATCATTTTTTTTTCTGTATCAGCATAAACACTCAGTTTAACTGATATCTGAATTATAAGGAACAAATTGCTGTTGAACACATTGATTTCTCAGTATATTCTAGGATTTTTGTGGTTTTTTTTTTTCAAGTAAGCATGTTAGAATCTGATAAACATACTTGGTAGGTTGGTATTGTGAGGATGCAGATGTGCAAATAATTTCAGCCTTGTGTTTGTGACTAATTTGTAATCTTCACAACTTGATCCTGAGAGAAAAACCAATAGTTTCAATGACAAGTTACTTAACTACACACAATTCTTCACATATGATCACATTTTTTCTCCTGATGGAAGTTTAGCAAAATGTTCAGTAGTCCTAGCTGAGATTCAAATGTCAAATTATTATATGACTCGCTACCCAAATAACTGAGATAGACTTAGTTTCAAAGGTTAAATTTCAAGTGGTCCTTTTTATTTTTTTAATTTTAAAGTAATTGGAAATTAATATAAAAATAGCCACAATAGCACTAAGAGTTTTCATATATCCCAAACAGTTTACCTAATTGTTAACAATGTATATCAAAGAGGTACATTGATAAAAACTACTGACATTAACGCACCACTACTAACTGAATTAAAAGTACTCACTTTGTAAGAAGCCATAGGACATAATCCTGGCATCTCTAGACACTGAAAAATCCTATTTGAAACATGATTACACAAAGAGTTTTAGGACAAAAGGCCTCGAGCATAGCTGGCCTGAAATACCTTCCCCTGTTTCTTCTCTTTTATGTTTCTTTCCAGGGCTGCTAGGCTAAGAAGATATAGCAGGCTGTGGCTTCTGGCCTTTTCTGAGGCAGTATAGAAAGAAAGAAGAAGTTATAGGTAACATGAGAAGAGAAAAGGGCCTCACACCACCAGAGTCTGGTTGAAGCCTCTCTATAGCTGGAAAACAAAATTTCAAAACAATTAACATTTCCTATTAATGTTGCTGACACAGATAGCATTACTTTCCTATGTAGGTATTTTCCATTAAAATAGCAATGAATCAAGTTTAAGGCCTGAATGTATATAATATTGGATAGGGCATTATTTCTCTTTTAGACATTTTCTAACAATCTCAAACAAGATCATTAACTTTGTTTAAATTAGAGATACCCTAGGGCTGGAGAGGTGGCTCAGATGTTAATTGCAATTACTTGCAAAGCCTGATGGCCTAGGTTTGATTCCCTAGTACTACTGTAGAGCCAGGTGTAAAAAGTGGTGCATACATCTGGAGTTTGTTTGTAGTGACAAGAGGCCCTGGTGTGCTCATCCTCTCCCACTTCTTGCAAATAAATACAGAAAAAATTTTAGAAGACTCTCTAATGTCCTATTTCCCTATGATCTAGAGTTTTATCTTATCAATTGTAATGCTTTCAGGTGCCCCTCAGTAACCACCTTGTAATCTCATTTAGGTTCTCAAGCAAACCTTTGAAAACCCACCAATTCTATGTATGATTGTTATAAAGACAATGGAGTTTTAGGCTATTCTACTCCATAAGCACACACCCATACTGTCAGGCATGCCTTACTTTCTTCCTGAGTGCCTCTTTCCCTTTCTTAACCTGCGTAGTTAAAATTAAAAATCTTTTTGATAAACCTCAACTCTGCTTCATACTGGTTCTTCCTGAAATACTTTACTGCATCAAAAGCAAGGATCCAGTTTTATCTGAGTCAAGATGCCTAAAAGATTAAGGGAACTCCTCATACTGGTGAAGGGGACAGTGGGGAGATGTGTCGCTTCCCTGTTACTGTTGACAACCCTACTGTAGCAACACATGAAACAGTAGAAATAAAAGAAAAAAAATGGTGTAGAAGTAGAATGAATATACTAGAAAAGAAGGATTTCTAAACATTTACTCATGCCACTAAAAGCCATAACCCAACAACATCAACAGGGTAAATTTGTGATTAGAAGAATGCTTAAGATATCTTCATAGACTAAGGTATTCCACAGTCAGTTGTACTTTGTTGTTGCTGCTGTTTAGAAACAGGATCTCATGGTGTGGCACTAGATTATCTGTTACTTGCAACAAACTCACAATGAACCTTTCCTGCTGAAACTTACTGAGTGGTAGGATTAAAATAAAAAATAAAATGGGGTACTCTGAGAGAATGAGAATAGGCAATGTTCTGTTACTAGCCCTTACTCCATTTTATATGGTATTTTAATTCTCAAGATGGGGCAATTGTGATCCTTTCCCCTTAAACTTAATGTATCACCAGGGATATAGGAGGAAGTGTGCTCATGTCTCGTGAGGGAAAAGTCCATCATCAATTACCTTCAAGCCTAATAATTTCTCATTAGCTATATAAAAGAATGATCCTAGTTCAATATTTACCTCTATAAATATATATACTGTTAATGCCTATCTTAACCTGTTTATACAAGAGTTAAATAAATAAATTTATTCATGTAGGATGATAACCTCAACTAAGATTCATGTACTATTAGTCATTTTACTAAATTTATTTTTGACGTTTGTACTGTATATAATATTTTTTAATATTCACCCCCATTATACTCTCTTATCCCCTACTACACCTGCTAAATCCCTTCTTCTCATCAACTATTCCCTTCCTTTCACATCCTTTTATTAATTTATTATTTATTTAATTTTATTTATTTATGACTGAATAAGTGTAATTAAAGTTGCTTGCTTAAGTATGGTGGTCAGGGTTATTAATGGAGCATGGGTAACTTACCAGTGGCTATACAAATGAAGAAAATTTCTCCCCAAACCCCAGTAACCATTAACTACCAGTCGCTTATTATAGAGGAGTGGGGACCCCCATCCATGAAAGAATGTTGGCAGGCCTAATCTTGTGCAGATTTTGTGCAGGTAAACAGAACTGATTTCTTTTTTTACAATTGATGAATATAATGGTAATGCTGTATCTAGAAGAAACTATACCTCCCCAGCCTGTGGCTCCTTCTTTCTTTCCACTTCCTATCCAATGATATCTTCTAAACCTTGGTGTGTATGACATATAGATGTTCCTTTAAGGGCTGGGCACTAATTTTTAAGGTAATCATTTTTTAAGCATTGACATCCTTAACTTGTACACGGCACTATAAGAAACAATTTATTTTAAAACAGACCATATTCATTTTTTTTTCCTTTTCATTGTCACTCACAAAACATTAGAATCAAAGGAAGTAAAAGAGGTGCTATTTGAAGAAGACTATAGGAGAGAGGAACTCATGCCAGGTACTTTATTTTAGCCATATCAAAAATTAATTTAATTATTAGTCTCATCAGGCATATGTTTTGAGGAAAAATTTCAGCAGTTAATTAATTAATTGCAATTAACTCATTTCTTTTGACTCATGAACTGATGAAGTTCCAAGAAATTTTTAAGGTATAACCATCTATATAATATTAGAAAATAATTTAGTGCTGATATTTTAAATGATGGATTAAGAAAATGATAATAGTTCTGTAGCACCATGTGAAAAAAGAAAGAAATATATGCAATTTCCAAGTATATTACTGAAACAGACACTTAGAGAGAGCTTTTTCTTCCAACTCCTTACTTGGACCCACAATGTAACTAAAGCTGGATATTGGCCTGCCATGTCTGTCTTCATTCTTTGTCTGCTTTGCCTGGATTTTAGGTTTGCTTACTTCTGCATATACACATAGTAATCACTCAATCAGTGTCAGTCTAACCTATCTCACAGACCTTCAAAGCTGGAGACCTGCAGATATATCTTTTTCCTAAACAATCAGTCACCTCGGATGTTAGAAACAACCACACCTTCTAGAACTGACCAACTACAAAAGGAGGACAACTACCCTTGAAGGTTGAAGACAAAGTTGACCCCCTACAATGAAGTGATTATCTTCTAATAGCTGCCTTGTCTCTTTAGACTATCTTGAAGTACCAGAACAGACACAATGATCAATCAGACCACACCTAGGCCAAGACTAATTAATAATGCAAACTTCTACCCCTTTGATACAATTCTGCTTCTATTTAATCATAAATCTCATGTCAGTACAATGAAGATGGACTTAGAGGTAACTGAAACCTTTTTGGTTTTCTTCCCAAAGCGGCTATGTGGAATAAATTGTCCTTCTCTGCTTTTCACCATTATTTCTCCCTTTAATTGTTTTATTGGGACAGTTGTCCAAACCTAGTTTGGTTGGACTGTTGGAACCAGACATCAACTATTTCATAAAATCTGGTTGCATTCACCAGTGTTCATGAAAACAGTGCTGGTCTCACTTCAAAGAGGGTAAAAGATAGTTAATTCTGAAGATAGATATGAATGATTGTGGCCTGGGCGTATAGAGTCAATTTATGCCAAATTCTATGTTCCGATGTATTAACAATTTCATGAAGGGTTTGTAATGACAGAATAAAATAAAATCATAAACTAAGTTGCATTTCAAATATATTCATGGAAAAATCAGGAAGGAGGTTTACAGAAAAAAAGAAAAGTAACTCTCATAGGTGTCAGATGATAGGTGATAACATTTAAGCCTTTAGAGTGATGGAAACTTTTTTTTTTTTTTTGGTTTTGCAAGGTAGGGTCTCACTCTGGTCCAGGCTGACCTGGAATTAACTATGTAGTCTCAGGGTGGCCTCGAACTCTTGGTGATCCTCCTACCTCTGCCTCCCGAGTGCTGGGATTAAAGGTGTGAGCCACCACGCCCGGCTTGGAAACTTATTTTATGTTAGTATATTCCTAAAAGTTAACATGATCACCCGATGGTCACAAGGATATTAGATAAAACACAGAGGAAACAATAAATGACAATTGAGGGTCTAAACATATTCCAAGGTAATTGAGCTCTGATCCTACAACATTCCATCTCTCCATGATCCCAAGCATTCTCTGTCCATTCAACCTTGTTCAAAGCAGAAGCAGCACTTTTTGAGAACTTTAGTTCCCATCAGTATTGACTAATAGGTCATATTTTCCATATATCCATGTTCTTTTGCAGCACTGTGCAGTAGCTTTAGTTTGCATTTAAAGTCGTTTTTTTTTTTTAATTAGTCCATTGAAAGTGAGCAATTCAGAAAAAGCAGGTGTATAATGAAAAGAGCACATTTAACCAACCTCAATTTTGAAATTATTTCCCTTCTTCCATGGCTTATTGATAATGTCAAAATGATGGCTACTTGGTCAGAAAAGCACATTGGAGAAATAGGATAGAAGGCATGGTGAAGTCAATTATTTCTGTCAACCTAAGAAAATCAGTTACAAGCTAGATCAATGTCCTTAATGGCAAGCTGTCCTGGGAAGTGAACAGTCTGCTAAATATTCAAGAACAGCTATTGGCCAGATATCAAGTATCAAATCCTCTTCCTATGTAGTTCAGTCAAAGGAATTCCCATGACACAGTACTGGAATCCTCAGGTTCTAGTTTGTATCTGTGTTTTGAACCTGTGAGTGTCATCCAGGTGCTAATTGTGGCTGTTTATCATCCTTGGCTGGAAAACTCAAATCTGAGGAAGATATATTCAAATGATAATTAACATTCAGCCCTTCAAAAGAAAAGACCCTGAAGCAATTTCCCTGTTCCTACTAAGCAGACCTTGACAAGCCAGTTTTACCAGGAATTTATTGAAAATCTATGATCTTGGCAACGTTTCTTAATCACTGTGCCATGACAATTTGAGCCATTGTCAAAACACTGTGTGTGTTGAAGCATCCTGAGTTTCCTTACTCGAGGCAGTTGGTTTTTCGCCAAAATTCTTGTTTCTAAAGTCACTGCTTTCAGTTGCTGTCTGCAACTAGAGATAAAAGCCAACTAGCTCCTTTGAGGAACATAAACGATTGAATAGGGCAATCAAGATTAAGGAGGAGACCTCCAGTACAAATGCATTGTGTGTTCCTGACTGAATTCTAAAATTCAAGAATGCAGTTGTAGAATGTATGGGAAATAGAAACTTTAAATACATTTGTGGTGGTTTGAATTGATGGCCCACAATATATTCAGTGTTTTATTAGTTTATAGTTTGCATCTGCAGCCACTTGGCTGGGGGCAGTGTCTCTGGGTGGATCTTAAGGTGTGGTGGTGGGTTTGAGATTCCATTGTAAAGATATTCAAAGTGTGCCTAGCTGGAGGTTCTGAGGTATGATGTGCTTGTGGCTTGTGGCTTTTCTCTCTCTTTTGCCTGGTCCTGTAAAAGAGCAGGCCAGCTTCTCCTGCGATTATGGAACTTCCCCTGGATCTATAAGCTACAATAAATATCCCTTCCTCCACAACTGTGCCTTGTCTGGAAGTTCATCTCAGCAAACCTGAAGCTGTCTGCTACAAAATTCCATATTCAAAATGAACTCTGCTGCATATAGCAAAAGGACTCAGATTCTGAAGTATCAAAATTGCCTAGCCTGTGGAAATACTTAAGGAAATTTGAAAAGGGGCTGAATAAACCTTCAAACTTTCATCTTCACATATCTAGAAGATATAGACTCTCCTTGCCAGAAATTTCACTCTTGGAAGCCTCTCTGTAACATAGAACTTATGGATATATTGAGGTTGGGAAATTTTCATTCCATTTTTAATGAATAGATCGAATTTGGAGTATGCTAAAGTATAGATACTTCCTCAATTCACTTCTGCAATGTGATCTAAATATAGATTGTTTATATTGTTCATGTCTTATTCCTAGATTTGAATATTGTACAATAACATTATTACAGCTTACTCATTATGAACAGAATATTGTGCTGGAGAATTTTTCTTCTAGCTGTCTGACAGCATTAAGAATGAATTTCTAAATGCAACTTGAGGAAATAATTCATCTTACAACAATAAGTGTTCTTTCAGACAAAATGAAATGAAGAACTAAACATGTATTAAATGAATTGGAGACAACCAATCCTAATTTTGATAGTTTAAGGTTCCCACATCACCTAAATTATTCAAACTCCCTGTCTCTGTTACTAGGGAGCACTAGTTAATTGCTTAATATGTGTTTAGCTCAATAGACCAGGCTCTTAAAAGATATAAGATCAATGTATCATTGGTCAAAGGTAAAACAATAGAAAGCAGATGTCATCACTCTATCATTCATATACAAAATACTTGTCTGACATCAATTTTTATAAGCCATGTTAAACAATTTTCATCAGGGAGTTTTTAACATGATAAATGCATGAAAATAGAAGAATTCTAAGTAACTGAGAATTACTCTGAAGTACCCTTAGCCTGGAGTGGTGATACATGCCTGTCATACTATTTCCTGGGAGGTATAGGCAGGAATTTCAGGAGATGAAAATCATCCTCATCTATATAGAAAGTCTGAGGCTACCCTGGGCTACATAAGATCCTGTTTCAAAAAAAATCACAAAAAGAAAGATGAACTCTCTTATGCAAATTCTCTATTGAGTGAAACACCTAAGGAAGGCATGTCATATTTTATTCCATAGGGTGTGAACAGAACTTGTGGTATTTTAGTAATAGGCAAGGGACAATAATCCATTACATTTATGAATATCTTTATATTTTTCCAAGAAATCTTTATATTTTTCACCTTACTTGATCCCATACAAACACTACAAAGGAGTTAAAACATATAACTTTTTTTCTCTATATGTTAACAATGAAACCCAATTTATAGGAAGGTGGTTCTAATGGTATGTGATTGAGCTAAGACTAAACCTTTCTCTCTAGACTCTAAACTATTTCTTGTTCAGTATGCAAGATGTTTGTTAACTGAAGATAACATTTACTGAGAGCATACTTTGTGCCAGACTTTGCACTGAGAACTTAATGCATATTATCTCCTTTATAAAAATAGAGAAATCCAAGCTTAGTGAAATACAATAAGTTGAAATAAAGACTGAGTGACAGAACTATTATTTGCATGATGGTCTTCTCATTACAAGGCTTACATATTTAATCACTTTTTCCTGTAGCTTTTTTCCACCACGACTAGAAAGACATCAATTATGTATAATTATCTCTATTCCTTCTTTTCATTATACTAGTGTAGAGAACAAGTCACTATTGTATATTAAGAATTATTTCCCAGCACTCAGGAGGCAGAGGTAGGAGGATCGCGATGAGTTCAAAGCCACCCTGAGAATACAGAGTAAATTCCAGGTCAGCCTGGGCTAGAGTGAGACCCTACCTTGAAAAACAACAACAACAACAAAATTATTTATTTTCTATCATTGCTCTTTTGAAGATTTATTTTTTAAAAATGCTCTTCTTTTTTTTTTTTTTTTTTTTTTTTTTTTTTTTTTGGTTTTTCGAGGTAGGGTCTCACTCTAGCTCAGGCTGACCTGGAATTCACTATGTAGTCTCAGGGTGGCCTCGAACTCACGGCAATCCTCCTACCTCTGCCTCCCAAGTGCTGGGATTAAAGGCGTGCGCCACCACGCCCGGCTTCTTCTACTTTTTTTAAGATTTATGATTTAATTAGTTATGCTCATAATGTGAAAACATTCATGTTGGTGCCTTTGATAGCCCCCTCCCTGTCCTCCCCCCTCTGGAGGGACCCTCCTCATTGGAGTCGTGCATTGTGGGAGTAGCTATTGGTTATAGGTGTTGGGCCCTGCCCGGTGTGAAGCCTAGTGGTTAGCCCAGCCAGTTTGTACTTGGCCTACTCCTGGTGAGGCCTAGTCAAACTTCCGGAGCCTGAGTAGAGTTTTGCGACCTGTCCTTGGAGTGACTCAGCACCTAAGCTGAAACTGCCTCCGCCCAGCTACTGCTGATGTGGTGAAATACTATTGGCCCTTACACCTTTATCTCATCCTTTTTACCACCCTCTTCCTCAAAATATATAAATACCTTCCCATGACAATAAACGGAGAGATTTCCACCCCAGACGGTCTCCCGGCTCAATGTGGTTTTCTTTTCCCCGGTGGCTTGGGGAGGTTTTTTGAGTCGCCGACACCCACCTTCCCGCTCAATCCCTAGAGAGTAGCGGCTGGCCCAACTCACTCTCTCTTCCACTCTACCTGCCAGTGGTGAAGGAAAAGAACCGGCAACTGGTGCCCAACGTGGGGCTCAACAACTGATGCCCCATGTGAGGAAACAAAACTACCTAGGAAACTATGGGTAAAGGAACCTACGGACTACGGACTGGTGTCCCCGACGTGACGAAGGAAAAATACAAAATTAAGCTGACAGGCTAATCCGGACTGTTGACGGATGTATCCTCATAAGTTATGAGGTAATCTTCATATTTAATATTCTAACCTTTGTTTCTGTAATCTGTGCTTACTTCAACATCTTTTTTTTTTTTTTTTTTTTTTTGGTTTTTCGAGGCAGGGTCGCACTCTGGCCCAGGCTGACCTGGAATTCACTATGTAGTCTCAGGGTGGCCTTGAAATCACTGTGATCCTCCTACCTCTGCCTCCCGAGTGCTGGGATTAAACGTGTGCGCCACCACGCCCGGCTTACTTCAACATCTTCTCATTCCTTTCTTTCCTTTCATTTCTGGGTTGCCGACAAACCGCTTCTGTTCTGCCGCCATTTCTAAACACCATTTCATGGCGGACGCACCACGTGGGCAGACCTAAAAAAGAAACTCACCACGTGGATAGACCTAGAGGAGACTCACCACGTGGGCAGACCTAAAGGAGACTTAAAGCATTTTGCCTCCTCCTTTAAGTAAACACTCCATCCCAAAAGACAAAACAAACCTGATGGGGAGATCTACTCCCAGTTGTACTGTGTTTTATACCATTGAGCCTCCCATAAGGGCACAGGCTCATCTGGCCGTTACAAATCTAAATCTAAACTTAATTCTACAACATGTTTAGCTATTTTTTGGGACCTTGTGCTTATGTTGTACTAATGTGTATTACTATTGCCCTGATTTTACAAAAACTTCTAAAATGTGACTTAAAAGAAAAACAAAAAAACCTCCATGGCTTTGGGGACAAAACTTTTGTTTCAGCCCCATGGATTAATTCAATCCTCCTTGCCATAATTGCCGGCCTTAAAGACATCTCTGTAAAGGAGTTCATTTTTGCCCTTAACAAAAAACTATAAGAAAAAACTAAAACTAATTTTTAAAATCTCGTTCCTCCCAAGGCCGCCACCCAAGCCGCCACCGGCCCCACTGTCTTTTCAACTGTGACTGCAGCCTAAGACAATTGTGCTCATAGTAAACTAATGTGCTTAACTAAAGATATCGGACTAAGCCAGGCGTGGTGGCTCACACCTTTAATCCCAGCACTCGGGAGGCAGAGGTAGGAGGATCGCCATGAGTTCAAGGCCACCCTGAGACTACATAGTTAATTCCAGGTCAGCCTGGGCCAGAGTGAGACCCTACCTTGAAAAACTAAAAAAAAAAAAAAAAAAAAAAAAAAAAAAAAGATATCGGACTAAGATTTTAAAATTTTAAGTTAAAAAACCTCAAACAAATTAACATTATAAAGACACTAAGGCTAATTTCAGGTTACTGAGCTACTATTGTCAACCACATTAACAATCTTAAGGAAGGCCTGCCAGACCGGACGGCGAGGAGGCAGGCAGGTGGGCTCTTTACATTAAAACAATAAAAAGGATAAAATATCTTAAAAATGGGCTGGCGGTCCGCCATGAGGCGAGTCGCTGCCATCCCCGCCCCTTTGCCTCTGGGCGCCCCCTCTATGCTCTTAACTGAGTGTCCCGTGGGGCCCAAAGCATTTACTTTAAAAAAAAAAAAAAACGACTGGGGGCATTCGTATTGCCCTGCTAGAGGTAAAAAAAACCTATTTTTCAAGTCTATATGGCTATATCCTACACACCATTGTTCCACCCTTCACTGCCTTCCCATTAACGTGGGGCTAAAGAGATGGCTTAGTGGTTAAGTGCTTGCCTGTAAAGCCTAAGGACCCCGATTTGAGGCTCAATTCTCCAGTACCCACGTAAACCAGATACACAAGTAAACACATACATCTGGAGTTCATTTACAGTGGCTGGAGGCCTGGCATGCCCATTCTCTCTCTCTCTGCCCACCTAGCTCAATTCATAAAACATAAGACTAAGCCCAACTAACTCAATCGGTAATACAATGTTGGCCTGGAATTAAAGTTTTCCCTAACAACTCCGCCCAGCTGGAGGGACAAAATTAAAAAACCTAAAAACTGTCAGTCTCTGGTTACTACAAAAGTTTAATAATGGCTAATAATGGTTAAGTTTACATTGTTCTAGTCTCTCCTTACTATGCCTTATACCAATTAACTTGTTTGATTTTATTATTATTGTTACTGTTATTATAAATCTATTAAAAGCCAGGGACGAAATGTGGTAATTTAAATATATGTCCCACAATATATTCAGTATTTTATTAATTTATAGTTTACATCTACAATTGCCTTACTAAAGATAATGTTACTGGGGGCCAATTTTAAGGTGTGATAATGATTTAAAATTCCATTATAAAGATATATAAAATGTGCCTAACAGGAGTTCCTAAAGCTTACTCTGGCTTAACTACAATAATTTTACTCTGTGTGCCTATTTAACATTTTTTTCTTCTTGCTTTCTTAACTCTGTAAAGACAGGCCAACTTTTTCTGCCAATATGGAACTTCCCCTAGATCTATAAGCTTCAACATCATAAAAAACTAACTGTCAGCCCTAGATTGACCCTAACAATACAAGTCTCATATCTTTTCTTCCTTAATTAATCATCCTAATGTTTTATTATTATTTTAGGTCATTCCAACCCATCTGATCTCCAAGACCTCACTGCTAAATGCCTTGCCATTTTACAGGTGTCTCCAGAAAAGATTCAAACTGCCCCTCCCTTCAAGATTTTGGGCTCCAGGTTATTCCTTGATACTGTCTTTCCTGTCAAACCCCAACTCCATATTCAAAAATTAACTTACAAATCCTGTCAGCCTTTCCTCCAGGTACCTCCTCTTCAAACTACAGGAGCCAATCCTCGAGGGCTATGCCCTAATCACCTTTGGCAGATTAACATTACACACTATTCTCCATTTGGAAAACTTAAATATATTTTTCTCTCAGTTGATATTTTCTCCGATGCTTACTGGGCATCGACACATGCCGGGAAAAAAAAATAAAAACTAAACATGATATTAGCCATATGCTTCAATGCTTTGCCACCCTTGGATTGCCAGATCAAATCAAAACCAATAATGGTCCCTGCTTTGTAAGCAGGACTTTTATAGATTTCCTCCAAACCTGGAAAATCTCACTTTCCACAGGCATCCCATATAACCCGCGGGGCCAGGCCATTGTAAAAAGATATAATCAAACTCTCAAGTCTCAATTACAAAAACAAAAGGGGGAATCCCTACCCCCACATGACCAACTAAAAAAGGCATTATTAACCCTAAATATTTTAAAATTTTCTAAAGTAGATAGACACTTGTCCCCTTTTCAAAAACATTGGACCTCAGCTGTCACCTACAGCTCCATCTGGGTCAAATGGAGGGACCCATTAACTGGGGCCTGGAGGGGACCAGAGCCCCTCCTCACAACAGGGAGAGGATTTAGATGTGTCTTTCCTCAAGAGGAAAAAAGACCTACTTGGGTACCAGCAAGAGACTTAAAATATTTACCCCAACAAGGGAACGATAATCATCAATTCTCCAGGGAGTGTCCCACCCCTGAGAACTATGCCTCTGTTTCTTCCCCAGGAACAACTGAAGGTGTGGATGCTACTAGACCCAAATGAAGCAAAAAAAAAGCTCCAGAAAGGTTTACAAAAGTAGAGACGGGACTTCCAAGACAACCTGCTGTGGACGAACTTACATGGCTCTTTACCCTACCTTCTACCTCCCCCTGAACCCCTTCTTCTTCTTATCCTCACTCTCAGGCCCTGTGTAATTAATAAGATTACACAATTCATTCACCAACAACTTGAGGCAATTAAACTTCATCAGGTCACTCAAAAACAACGGCTTTTCCACTTACTGGCTATCCACCTAGCATCTCTCCCCCGCCCTCCATCAAACCAATGACGGGTCAGATCTCAGACAGGCTGAGACAACCTAAGACAGGGCGTGGAGTGGTCAACGGGCTAAAGGCATGGTCCTCAGTGACGGGTAAGATTCCCAGAGGGGGACAACCTAGGACAGAGGCCATGATCGTCCACCGTTCTTACAAAAACAAAAGGGGGAGATGTTGGGCCCTGCCCGGTGTGAAGCCTAGTGGTTAGCCCAGCCAGTTTGTACTTGGCCTACTCCCGGTGAGGCCTAGTCGAACTTCTGGAACCTGAGTAGAGTTTTGCGACCTGTCCTTGGAGTGACTCAGCACCTAAGCTGAAACTGCCTCCGCCCAGCTGCTGCTGATGTGGTGAAATACTATTGGCCCTTACACCTTTATCTCATCCTTTTTACCACCCTCTTCCTCAAAATATATAAATACCTTCCCATGACAATAAACGGAGAGATTTCCGCCAGACGGACTCCCAGCTCAATGTGGTTTTCTTTTCCCCGGTGGCTTAGGGAGGTTTTTGAGCTGCAACACCCGCCTTCCCGCTCAGCCTCGAGAGAGAAGTGGCTGGCCCGACTCTCTCTCTCTCTTCCACTCTACCTGCCGGTGGTGGAGGAAAAGAACCGGCAACTGGTGCCCCATGTGGAAACCCACAATAGGGAAGAGGCAATGTCTCTGTGAATAATGACCCAATTTGTGGCTCTAACAATCTTTCTGTCCCCTCTTCCACGAATTTCCCTGAGCATTGTTGGGGTTGTTTAAGGTCTACTTCAGTGATGGGGTCTTGAGAGCCTCTGTGTCTCTGGATATCTGGTTTAGTAAGAGTTGACTGTTCTCTATGTCTATCTCCTTCAATCTTGTGCTGGTGTCAGGTCCACCAAGAAGGCTGCACTCTTGCCCATTTCCCCAGTTACTCTATGGTTCCAGCTGGGCCCCTGGTGAGGTACGATAGGCTGATCCTCTCCTCAGGTTAGGCATCCATCTGAAAAACAGAAGCAAATTCTCCAACACAGAAAGAAGTCAGCACTGGCTAGATGGGATAGCCATTATTATTTTAAAGAGAATTTTATAGGTGTAGGCCCTCTTGTAGCCCATGATTGGTGGGAGCTTGATACTGGAGAACAGGCTCAGTTTTTGGACATGGTTTTGACTTGTTTCCCAGTTGCAGCTATGAGTTCCATCCCACTGAATGGATCTGTTAGCCAAATCAAGAGCAGTTGGTTACCCACCATGGCTGTGTGCCACTATTACACTTGATTGAGCATCACGTCAGGTTGTTTGCTTCTGAATAGCTTAGACTAAGAGTTGCTTGGACAGATGCCAGTCATTTTCCCATAGTCATGCATGTAATACCTTCTGGCACTAGACAAGCTAACTGTCTGGGGACTGACTCTCTTCCAGATTCCAGCCACGTCACTCTATGTTCTGTCCCAACAGCATGTGCTGTCTTCAGCAGTAGGGTCTTGCCATTAATATTGGGTGGGTCATCAAGAACTCTGACAGAAATCTGTCTTCTTTTAGGAAACCTTGTAGGTCTCTCTGATCAACAATTCATTGTGGAAGTTAACAGCATGTTGGTACTGAGAATTACAGGTCAGTGCCAAGGATGAAGAAAGAAAAGGATAGGTAATATAAAATAGAAAGAGCAGAAAGAGGAGAGAGAGAGAGGAAGAAACAGGAGAAGATTAAGGTTAATCATCATGATGTCCTCTCCAGGGCCCTGTGGTTCAGGTGTTCCCTCTAAGGGCCTGCTGAAGGTTCAACCTTTTAGTCTGTCTTTCAGGATATAGGATTTTATGGTACAATTTCCATTTTGGTCCTTGTTTGTGTCCCCCTCACCCTTACCCTCCCCTCCCATCCCACCCTCCCTATTGTCTGGTCCTCAACATAATTATTAGGTATGATAGCATCTCAGGCAGATTCTGGTTAGGAGCCACAGATGAGTGAGAATATGCAATGATTATCTTTCTGTGATTGGGTGAGCTTACTGAGAATGATCTGTTCCAAGTTTGACCAATTTTCTTCAAATTTCAATGTGTCATTTTTTTTCCTTACAGCTGTGTCAAATTCCATAGTGTAGATATACCACATCTTGGTTATCCATTCATCTAATGATGGACATCTGGGTTGATTCCAGCTCTTAGTTATTTTGAATTGAGCAGCTAAAAACATGGTTGAGCAAATATCCCTGATCTGAGGCTTGGAGCTTTTAGGGTAAATGCCCAGTAAGGGAATAACTGGATCTGTTGGTAGGTCTATAGTCATCCTTTTTTTAGGAGTCTCCATATTGCTTTCCACAGTGGTTGTAACATTTTACATTCCCTCTGACAGTGAAAAAGGGTTCCTGCTTCTCCACAGCCTCAACTGCATTTGTTTTCTTTAGGTATATATGTATATATTTTAATGTTAGATATCCTTACTGGGGTAAGGTGGAACTCATAGTTGTTTTAATTTGCATCTCCCTGATGATTAGGGATGTTGAACATTTTCTTAAATGTGTGTTTGCCATTTGTATTCTTCCTCTGAGAACTCCCTGTGCAGTTCTCTGCCTCATTTTTCAAGTGGATTGTTTGACTTTTTATTGTTTAGGTTTTTGTGTTCCTTGTACATTCTACAGATAAGGCCTCTGTCACTTGTATAGCTGACAAAATTTTCTCCCATTCTGTGGGTAATCTCTTGGCTCTGGTTATTGTATATTTTTTTCTGTGAAAAACCTTTTCAGCTTCATGAGGTCCCAATGGTTGAGTGATTGTTTAATTTCCTGAGATACTGGGGGTTTGTTCAGGAAGTCTTTTCCCACTCCTATATCTTGAGAAGTTCCTCCAATTTTTTTCATCGAGTAGTAGCAACATTTCCAGTCTTATATTGAGGTCTTTGATCCATTTGAACTTGGTTTTTGTGCATGGCGAGATGTGTGGTTTGAGTTTCATTTTCCTACATAAGGTTGTCTAGTTTTTCCAGCACCATTTGTTGAAAATGCTGTCTTTTTTCCAGTGTATATTGTTAGGGCCTTTGTCAAATATAAAGTAGCTGTAGTTACTTGACGCAAAGTTTGGGTCCTAGATTCTGTTTCATTGGTCTATAATCCTGTTTTTATGCCAGCACCGTGCTGTTTTATTACTATGGCTTTGTAGTATAGCTTTAGATCAAGTATGGTTATGCCTCCAGAGGAGTTTCTTTTGTTGAGGATATGCTTGGATATCCAAGGACTTCTGCCATTCCATATGAATTTTGAGATCATTTTTTCTATCTCTGTGAAGAAAGAAGTTGGGTCTTTTATTGGTATTGCGTTAAATCTATATAATACTTTTGGTAAGATTGCCATTTTCACAATGTTAATTCTTCCTATCCAGGAACATGGGAGGTCTTTCCATTTTCTCAATTCCTCCTAAATTTCTTCCTTGAGTTTTTTTTTTTTTTTTTATGTTTCATTGTATAGTTCTTTCAATTCCTTGGTTAATATTATTCCAAGGTATTTTATTTTTGTGGTTGTTATTGAAAATGGGACAATGTTGATTATTTCTTTTTCGGTATTTTTGCTTTTGCATATAGAAAGACTACTGATTTTTGTGCATTGATATTGTAACCTACTGCTTTGCTGAAGGTGGTAATCACCTTTAAGAGTTTTGAGATGGAGTTTCTCAGGTCACTTATGTATAGAATCACGTTGTGTGCAAATAGGGCTAATTTAACTTCTGAGTTACTATCCTCCACATGGCTGATTGTAGTCTGGAGAGCTTCTATAGAGTTTTGGGATTGTTCAATTTGGTTTCTGTTTTTCTACTGCTTTTAATGTATAGTTTCCAGCCCTCTGTTTAGTTCCCTTTTCACATCATTTTCTAATTTTCTTAGTGCTTCTTGGAATTCATCCTTCCATTTATTTAAGTCTTCATTGAGCTTAGCCAGCTGGTTATTGAGGTCCTCCCTTTTTTTTTTTTTTTTGCTCTCCTTCAGGTCATTTAGCTGTCCTTGGAGACCTTCCTGGTTCTTTTCTATTAGTTCTAATCTAGCAAGAACAGCATTCATACAATTATTGGCCCTTTGTTGATTTTCTGCAAATTCTTCTATTTTCTTGGCCAGGGTTGCATTGCTTATGTCTTCATTTGGGGGTTCTGATCTTATTATCTCTTCTGTTTTGATTAGATAGATCCATTGTGGGACTGGACAATTTTGTTTGATTTACTTGCATTTAATTTTTCATGTTATGCCTTTTGTTCTGTGCTTTGCCCATCACAGTGAAGGAATCTTGTTAAATTTAAGAGGAAGCTGTAGCTTACATTGAAGTGCCTTCAGTGATTATTCCCTTTTATGTTTGCTTTTATTAGGCTTGTGATTGTAGTGGGACTTGCCTGCTCAGAGCCCATGAAGGTCTGAGTGACTGATGAAGGGGCTTGTTCTTTGGTGGTTCGGTGTATGGGAGTGATTGATCATGTGGCCTTAGGGGCAGGGGGTAGGGGGCAATGAGACAAAGCAGACTAGTCTTGGGGCTGGGCTGCAGAGCGGTGGAGTATGGGGATGTGTTGTAGTTCTGTGATGCTGTGGGTTGAGGGGACAGTGGGTCTTTTGGGACTATGTTGCCAGCAGTGGCTGGGACTGCAGAGTTCTATGATAAGGCAGCACAGGGATATGGGATTGCTACAGGTCAGTTGAAATACATGGGGGCAATTGGTGGTGGTCCAGGAGGAGAGGCAGGAATGGCGTGGGAGTGGTGAAGGATAGCTTTTTGGCTTGAGTATGGTCACTCATGGGAGGAGGGAGAGTGGGGAAGGAGGACCATGGCATTTGTGTTGGTAGTTCCCATGTCCATGGTGGGGTTCCCATGCTTGGGGGTGGGGGGTTGTGGTGGTTGTGATGGTGATGGGCATGGAGCTGTTGTGTGGGGTTCCCTGGCCCTGGGAGCAGAGAGATGGTGAGGGGGATGGAGCTGGTGTGTGGGGATCCTGTGCCAAGGGGGTTGGTCCGGCGGTGATAGGGGGAGTTTTTGAGTAGAGTTCATTTTCTGGGGGGGGGCATGGCAGTGAGGGGGAAGGAGTTTGTGAGTGGAATTCCCAAGTCTAGGGGTGGGGGTGGGACAGCAGTGTGGTGGAGTTCCAACACACACAGAGTGGGAGTGGGGTGGTGAAAGGGATGGAGACAGTGGAATGCCCACATGCATGGTAGGTAGGGGTGGTGTGGTGATAGACCAAGCAAGGGGGATGGAATGTGGGTGTAGTGGTGATGGGGACAGAGTGAGTGGGGCTCCCGTGCCAATAGAGGGTGGGGTTGGGTTGACAAGGTTGCAGAGCAAGTGTAGTTCCTGTGCCCATGGAGGGTGGGGCAGTGAGGCTTTGGAGCAAGTGGTGTTTCCCCACCCATGGAGGATGGAGATGTGTTGGTGAGGGGGCAGAGCAAGTGGCATTCCCCTACCCACAGAGAGTGGGGGTGTGGTTTTGCAGGGGTAGAGTGAGTGGAATTCCCCTGCCCATGGAGGGTGGGGGTGGGGCTGCAAGGTTTGGGGTGAGTGGAGTTCTCTCTCCCATGGAGGGTGGGGTGGGGTGGGGTGTGGAGGGGACAGAATGAATGGAATTCACTCTCCCATGGAGGGTGGAGTTGGTATGGCGAGGGGGCTGAGAAAGTGGAGTTCCCCCTCCCACTGAGGGTGGGGATAGGGCATCGAGGGGGACATAGAAAATGGAGTTCTCCCTTGCATGGAGGGTGGGGTTGGGGTGGTGAGGTACCAAGCAAGTGGAGTTACAGCAGGCATGAATGGTGGGGATTTGGTGGCCAGGTGGACAGGGGGAGTGGAGTTCCCATGTCCACAGAGGGTGGGGAGGGGCAGCATGGGTGATAGAGCTTGCTTGTGGAGCTTTGAGGTGGAGGGAGCCTAGGGCTGGGGAACACTATCCTGCGGGCCTGGATCTGCTTAACTAGTGCAGGAGGAACCTGAGGCTGGAACCATGGCTAAGGTGGCTCTTTGAGGAGATTGGGGGACTGGTGCGCTACCCAACAGCATGGGAATCAGAGGATTCTCTACTTTGTTCCTCAGTGCCATCCCACTGAACCCTAATGAACCCTAAAGGTCTTGTCTTTCCTTCTGCACCAGGTGAGGCATGTTTACATAGATGCCATCTTATCTGTTCTAAATCTTCAAGCTACATACTAAGAAGTATTCTCAGTGTGCTAAGATAGTCTGTAATTTCTTCTTATTTCTTTCTTTCTTTCTTTCTTTCTTTCTTTCTTTCTTTCTTTCTTTTTTTTTTTTTTTTTTTTTTTTTTTTTCGAGGTAGGGTCTCACTCTGGTCCAGGCTGACATGGAATTAGCTATGTAGTCTCAGGGTAGCCTCAAACTCATGGCAATCCTCCTACCTCTGCCTCCCGAGTGCTGGGATTAAAGGCATGTGTCACCATGCTGGGCTCTTCTTTCTTCTTTTAATAATAGCTTCTTTTTGGTTCTTCTGTAATATTGTACTTATATCTTCTTAAACAAAACATCAAATTAAGAATTTGTTACCAATAATATAACAAAAATATTTCAAGAGATGCATGGCCAGCAGACAAAAAAATCAGTTTTTTATCTTAAATGACATCTTTTTTATTTATAACATTCTGTTCCTTCTGGCCATTCTAGGAACATAGTGATGCTGTTGCTTCCAACAGTTGTAACTATATATATTTTAATGAAGAAAACTTAGAATTCTAAGTGGAAGAAGTTACCAGAAACACCACTGTAATAAACTAAAAGGATTGTTTTGACTTGAGATATAAAGGAGTAAATTAAGTATACTAATAAGGCTTTTTATATATTTAATGATCCTAAACACCAATGTTAATAAATGCTATTTTAACACCATTTATATAAATATATAAAGTGAAGTTTAGATCGATTACATTATTTATTTTCATAGAAACACTGCCAGTACAATTATGTTTATCTGGGAACCATACTGTATAGTATTGCTTTATAGCCATTTTGGCCTGTAAGTATACCACAAACATTTTCTACACTCAATAATGTTAACTATGATTTCTAGTCACAAGTTAAAAATCTATATTAGAAATGTATTTTATCTCAGTTATTACTTCACAAAACACTAATTTGTACTATTACTTCATTTATAATTTAATGTATTCATTTTTCCTATAACACTGAAATAAAATGACTGTGCTCTTCACCAAAAAGAAGAGTTCCACATCTGTTTTTATTTATTTATTTATTTATTTATTTATTTATTTATTTATTTATTTTTGGAGAGAGACAGAGAGGGAGAGGAAGACAGATAGAGAATGGGCGCACCAGCTGTCTCTCAGCTGCTGTGAAAGTAATCCAGATGTGTGCGCCCCCTTGTGGGCAAGTGCAGCATTGCGCGCTTGTGTCACTTTGCATCTGGCTAATCGTGGGACCTGGAGATTGGAAACAGGTTCTTAGGCTTAGGAGGCAGTCACCTTAACCGCTAAGCCATCTCTCCAGCCCAGCCATCTCTCCAGCCCAGCCATCTCTCCAGCCCTGTTTTTATTTTTGATACGGCGTATGTGTTAGAAACCAATGTGGATATCTATGTCTCACCCTTGCTTCAGGAAAAATCTTTCCATCTATAGACTTTGTCAAATGGTTGTCCTTACTCTTTGTAAGATTGTTGTGGTAATTTGCATGGATGTCCTCCAGTATACCCAGGATTTTATTACAGTTTGTAATAATTTTATTTAATTATTTATGAGAGAGAGAAAAGCAGACAGAGAGAGAAAGAGAGAATGGGCATGCCAGGGCCTCTAGCTATTGAAAACAAACTTGAAAGTCATGCACCACCATGTGCATCTGGCTTATGTGGGTACTGGGGAATTGAACCTGAGTCCTTTGGCTTTGCAAACAAGCATCTTAATAGCTATGCCATCTCTCCAGCCCCAGTTAGTGATTTAAATCTGCAGCCACCTGGGTGGAGAAGGTATCACTGTTGATGAATCTCAGGGTCAAGTCCTAAGGTGGATTTGGAATTTCAGTCTAAAGATATGATAAGTGCTGCAGCTTTGCCTGGAGTTCCTGAAATGTGCTTGCTTGTGCTGGTGATGGTATTGGTTTCTCTCTCTGCTGTGGCCTGTGAAAACAGACCAGCTTCTTTTGTCATTATGGAACTTCCCCTGGATCTGTAAGCTTCAATAAATATCTTTTCCTGCATAACTGTGTTTGTGTGAAAATTCATCTTAGTGACATGCTAATTTTCTATGTTTCTGAATAACAGAATAGTACCCAGTGTTCTTTGAAATTCATGTTTTCCCTATTTTCACAGCTAAAATAACAGTTGTTCACAGTTCAAGTCCTTGTTTGAAAGGACACACTAGCTAACATAACAGAATAAGAGATATGTTGAAAACATATTGAACAGGTTAAAAATGGATGGGAAGATGGAAGACAAAACAGCTAAGAAAATGAATAGTAACCAGGGAAGATTAAATATCAAAAATAATACCAGAAATAATAGACTAGTTAGATCAACATAATACCACTTTCACCAAAAAGCCATTGGTTTGGTACTTTATACCTCTTTTTATTTGAATAGTTTCTAGGCTGACCCTGGTTCTTTGTAGTGCTTTCTCAGTCTTCAGTCTAGTATTTTTTTTTTTTTTTCGCTGCTAAGGATGAAGCCATGACAGATATTGCCTACATTAGCTACATTGCATAATAGAAGACAGAAATCCAATTAACAGCATAGAAAATGAGGAATTTCAAATTGGTAGAAGATTTAAATGCTAGGAAATCTATGCAAAGAGCAAGTGTCCTTTAGAGTGATAGATAATGAATTTTGCCAGTTAAGAAACTATGTTTGGCTGGAGAAATGTCTTAGTGGTTAATGCACTTCCCTGCAAAGCCAAAGGACCCAGGTTCAATTCCCCAGTACCCACATAAAGCCAGATACACAAGGTGGCATATGTGTCTGGACGTCAATTGCAGTGGCTAGAGGCCCTGGCGCACCACTTCTTTCTCTCTCTCTCTCTGTCTCTTCCTCTTTCCCTCTCCTCTCTCTCAAATGAATAAATAACAAATAAATAAGTAAACTATTTTTAAAAAGAAATGATTGTTCAGTCTTTTAGATTAGTCTTATCTCGTATCTCTGGCAAAATGTTTCAAATTTTTGGCATATCAGTGATAACTATTTTCTGAGTTACTGACTTTTAAATCCCCTCCAGTATTCTTGGTATTTTGCAAGTCTTCATATGCATTGCAGCATTTCAAAGTGTTTATAACATGTTAATATAATTAAAACACAATATGTCATATGTATAGCAATGTTTGGAGTCTACATGACATAATGAGTCTAAACTAGAGGAAGCTCATTAGAAATATGAGGCTTTGACCAGAATGGCCTTTATACATAAACATTTACTTAATTCCTAACTGCACCTTTGACTGTCATCAATGGAGTAAATTTGGTTATTTAGGTCAGTTGTGGAGAGAATGATCTAGGAAAAGAATTGAATATTTCCACTCTAGCTACCATCATTCAAAGAATCTTCTATTTATGAATTATTTATGGTATTTTAGAGTCTCCTTCATCCTGGGAAGAATGAAGCCATTGCTGATGTAGGATGATTATCTGAACATTAAATTGCCATCCAATCAGTACTTTTCAGTTTGCCCTTGCATCACACTAACCCTTTAAAAATGCATAGTACTTCTTATAACTTAAAAAAAATTCACTTTAACTGTATCAGTTAATCATCTTTACCTCAGTTAATGATTTCCAAACTGGGTAAAACTTTATTTCATTTTATATTAGTAATAAATTGGCAAAAATATTGGTTAATTGACATTGGTTAATTGAATCATTATGAAAACAAACACTTGCAGGCAACTCAAGAAGAATTAAATGGAAAAACCAGGCTTGGATTTGCATTGTAATGTGATGGGCTCAGTCAATGTTCTTTCCCCGTCCATTTGGCACATCATGAAGCTTTCAAATCCAAACTTTTTCCTAATATTGGTTGTAATATTAATACTATACTTTCCATTAAAAGAACATAGTAGTGGCAGAAATATTAGACACAATTTAACATAGTATCTTTTTAAAACAACCTATCATTTTCTAAAAAGTATAAAAACCTGGCTCCAGACAGGTGTATATTTTTTTATGAATATGTCATATCAATTGAATCTGATCACTGAAATTAAAAAGTAATGATATTCCACTGGTTTGATTTTTTTAATGTAATTCTTAGGATATAGTGTATCTGATACAGTTCAATGAAAATGAAAAGCAAAGACTCAATATTTTAAAATATTTTATTTTTATTTATTTTTATTTATTTGAGAGAGAGATACAGAAATAGGCAGGTAGAGAGAGAGAGAGTGGGCACGCAAACGACCTCCAGATGCATATGCCCCCTTGTGCATTTGGCTTACGTGGGTCCTGGAGAATAGAGCCTTGAACCAGGGTCCTTAGGCTTCACAGGCAAGCGTTCAACCACTAAGCCATCTCTCCAGCCCAAGACTCAATATTTTAAAAGCATAAAGGTAGGTCTACTTAGGAGGAGAAAGGGGACAGTAGGGAGGAGGAGGTAAATTTGACAGAGGCACATATGAAAATGTAGATTTCATTCATGCTTTGTGAAGATGTCATAATGAAACATTATTTTGTACATGAATTTAATGTAAAAAACGTAGAAATTTTTTGACAACTTCTATACTTACAGACAATAAACCATGATATTTCCCTCCCCTCCCCCACTCTCCCTTCAGAACTCCACTCTCCATCATATCCCCTCCTCTCTCCATTAGACTCTCTTTTAATTTGATGTCATCATAATTGGGGAAATGGTTTTTTTGAGACTTATAGGTAGTCCAAATCCTATACAATTCATAGCTAAGTTCTGTAATGATATTAACTTTTTCTTGTTTTTGTTTTCATTTTTTTTTTCGGTTTTTAAAGGTAGGGTCTCACTCTAGCCCAGGTTGACCTGGAATTCACTATGTAATCTCAGGGTGGCCTCGAACTCATGGCGATCCTCCTACCTTTGCCTCCCGAATTCTGGGATTAAAGGTGTGCGCCACCACGCCCAGCTGATATTAATTTTGAATGTATTTTTTAAACTATGCAAAATATTTTGTTCCTAGTGCCTGAAAACTCGGAATGTTTTAGGTATGACTGGTAAGGTTCTGTATTAATAAAATGATTAGCCAAGTTGAAGAGTGGGACACAAAAAAGACCAGGATTGATAATGCTTTTTACACTTGGAATGAAGGTGAAAATGGGAGCAATATTTTGGGGTATACACCACGAGAGAGTGTAGTGATGGAGTTCTTAGTAGTGTTTTCTAAGAATTTTGGCAAGTGAATTCAGTACTATGATTTAGTGTGGAAAGGTAATAGACAATTAAATGAATTGGACAAAACCTGAATATATGCTGGGCGTGGTGACTTACACCTTTAATCCCAGCATTTGGGAGGCAGAGGTAGGAGGATTGCCATGAGTTCAAGGCCACCCTGATACTACATAGTGAATTCCAGGTCAGCCTGAACTAAACTGAAACCCTACCTCAAAAAACAAAAACAAACAACAAAAACATTGATATATAAAAATATGGTTTGATCTGCAGGTTTGTTTCACCTCAATCATGCTCCTTGCTGACTGTGCTGTGCTCACCTGGTCATTGGATTTTGATTCATTTTCTGCTTCTTCATTATTTTCAGTACCTGATGTGCATTGCTTTTCACTAGACACAACTAATAGTTCTCACCTGAATATAACACTTGTCTTTATGAGAAATCATCAACCTTTTTTTTGTCTTAAGGCACCACTTGGTGCCGTATCATCTCCTATGACTATTTTTCTCCATCTTGCATAATATATGATATTCATGCATCTTATGTACCAAACATTCCTTAGAAAAGTTGAGGGAATTCACATTTAGAAATTAAGTTATTAATATTCATTCACTGAATTCTTTAGTCAAATATTTTATTTTATTTGGAAAATCTATGTGTTTGATGTGGACACATACTACCAATTGTATGCCAATTATTCCAGATAATGCTAATATCTTTTACTACCAGCTTCAAAATCAGTTTATGCTAAGCAAAATATATTTCCCCAAATATACTTTTTATATTTCTTTATAAAAAGAAATGAAGGTTATTCAAGCTGCCTTATAATCTTTCTTATGCCCATCCCTTTACTCATACTCCTACAAGATCACACTTATGATGACATTTAGGGCATGCTATCCAGAACTGTGAGACTTTAGCATTAGAGAAAATAGCAGAAATACTAAAATCACTCTCTCCATCTCTCACTATCTCTCTCTCTTGACCTTGGCCTTCTTTGAATCTAAGCACTAACCTTGAAAGGTCATTTTCTGTTTTCTTCTGTCCCTTGTCCATGAACAGGTCATCAGATTCTCAGGAAATATTACCCTTTACTTGAAGTAATTAAACCGAACATAGAGAAATAACAAGACAAATCTAAAATTAGGGACCTTCATATGGCTTCCAGTTTATTAGTGTTAAATTACACACTTATGTCCTCTAGTCATACTCTTGCCCAGTGCTTTGCTCCGCTCCAGCAAAATTAAGTATAAATATATAAATGTAGCTGTCTCTTTGAGTCTGCATTTTTATTCCATTTTATTTATTTATTTGAGAGATATTGAAAGAGAGAGTGAAAGAAAGAGAATGGGCATGACAAGGCTTTGAGCCACTGCAAATGAACTCTAGATACATGTGCCACCTTGTGCCTCTGACCTTATGTGTCTACTGGGTAATTGAACTTGGGTCCTTAGGCTTTGCAGGCAAGTGCCTTAATGGCTGAGCCATCTCTCTAGCCTTGAGTCTCCACTTTTTAAAAGTATTTTATTTATTTATTTGAGAAAGATAGAGAGAGAGAGAGGAAGAGGCAGAGAGAAAGAGCGAATGGGCACACCAGAGCTTCCACACTGCAAACGAACTCCAGACGCATGTGCCCCCTTGTGCATCTGGCTTACGTGGGTCCTGGGGAATCAAACCTGGGTCCTTAGGCTTCGCAGGCAAACATCTTAACCACTAAGCCATTTGCCCAGCCCGAGTCTGCTTTTTTATAGCTTCTTAAAATGACATAACACTAATGAGAAATAAATATGAGTTTTTTTCTATTAATCTGCCTTTCAGCATAGAGTGCTAAGCCATAACCCTAACAATGAGAGAGAGAATATTAACTCTTCTCTTACACCTCTAATCTCTATTGATCCTATGGCTGAAATCATTTTCACACATATACCACCCCTTGCATCTTTTTGATTCCAAGTTCTCACTACTCTATACCCTAGTTCAAGTTACCATCATTTCATGCTTGGATTGTCCCTTGTGGCCAATCAATTCTTCACAGAACTGTCAGAACAATCTTCACAAATAGTGAAATGGCCAGTACATCCCCTAACTTTAAATGCTTTTTAGGATGTTTTGCAGCTTCTTGGCATGGTTTATGAGGTCTTTCATATCTTTGTCTCTTGAATGCTAACACAAATCCTAACTAGAATCAATTGTAGAAGGGGTCATTTCATGATACCCACCTAAAGACATTTCTAAGATCTTAACCACATTGAAGCAACAACTGAATGTCTATGGAAATATCATCATCTATGTGGCCTAAAATGGGCCATCATTCTGCCCTTTTGAGACCATTAGTATGAATTGCACTCCCATTTACCCAATTTAGGGTTTAATAAGTCTGCCTTTTCTGTATTCAAAAACATCAACTCTCCCCAAATTGTATAAGAAAATTAGCAAAAATTACTGGACATTTTTTGAATTTCTCATTCACATTCTTCCTACAGGGACATGTTACAACTCATCTGTTTCTTGCACATATGTGGCACCATGCTGAATTTGGAAAGTTTCAATTAATAACCAAATACATATTTTCTTTGTAGTTCTAGAAACCTCATTTGTGATAATTATAAAATACATAATAATCAGTACTAACTGTTTAGAAAGAAAAACACATTCCATTTCACATAAAACATCAACATTTTTGATGAAATTCTTCTACCAATGAATTTCCAAGGGGGGAAGAGAATTTATGAAGAAAACAAAGAAAAAGTGAAAAGAAGAAATGATAAGAGGAAAAAAAGGCAATTATAGCAAGAAACTTGGACAATCCAAGAAGGAGTTTTTCCCAAGGAAACATAGATTCTTAGAAGAGATATGAAATCCTTCCTACAAGTACTCAGGAATCTAGATAGCAAGCAATGCATCTGACTCATCATAGAATTTATTATTTAAAAGACTACTAAAGAGCCAGGTGTTGTTGTACACACCTTTAATCCTAGCACTCAGAAAGCTGAGGTCCGAGGATTGCCATGAGTTCGAGATCAGACTGAGCTATAGAGTGAATTCCAGGACAGCTTGGGGTAGGGTGATACACCGATCTAAAAAAAGAGGCTATTAGAATTTTAGGATTATTTTTCTTTTATAATAAGCTACATTCATGGATTTTCTCTTATAAAATAATGCATATTTATACATGCTTATTTTTGAAATGTAGAAATGTGATGAATAAAACAAACTTGCCTTTTCATCTTCCAAATAGCATAATTATGATTTAAAGATTCCAGGCTTATTTGCATGCATCATTCTTATTTTAACGATAATTTCTTTAAAAAGAAAATTAGATGGGCTGGAGAGATGGCTCAGTAGTTAAGGTGCTTTCTGGCAAAGCCAAAGGACCCAGGTTTGATTCCCCAATACACATATAAAGCCAGATGCACAAGGTGGCACATGAGTCTGGAGTTCATTTTCAGTGGCTACAGGCCCGGCTGCTCCCATTCTCTCTCTCTTTCTATCTGCCTCTTTCTCTCTCTCACCAATAAATAAATAAAATATTGTTTAAAAATTATTTCCTGTGTTGTTACTTAAATAAAACAGAGGATGTTCATGTAGATTAAGATAAAGCATGAAAAATGTTGAGCCATACACATAAGGACTTTTTGGGAGAACACTGTCACTCTTATACAAGAACATGATAAGCCTTTTCTGGAATAAATTTAAGAATTTCCCACTAAATATCCAGTTTAAAAGTATTTGAAACATTCTGACACAGCAGAGTTATCCACTACAACAGGTACCATATTGACCTCTTAATATTGCCTTATGAACCAAAAGTTGGGTGAGTTAAATTGTTTCACAAAACCTTTATCCAGAAATTATTCTCTCGTGAAAAAGACTTCAGGAAAGCTTCCTAAAATGCAACACTGAAGCATTAAATTAAAGATCAAGAATATGTTAAGGATAGGCATGTAAAGTTCAGAATCACTTCATTCCTGTCAACCATTTATTTTAATTCTGCTTCTTATACTTAGCCTTGGTAACTGTAAATATCTTCTGAAGAACATCAATTCATGGTCCTTTACTGCTTTTCAAATCTATTCAGGGACAGAATTGTTCTAGAAGTTTCAACTATCAGAACTCACAGAAGTTATTGAATTTCTTACTCCATCACTATGTTACTGCTATATAGACAATGAGATATCTACTATCACCCCTCAGTTCTATACTCAGATGTGGCCTTTGTGTTATTCTTAACATAAAACTGAGTCATCCACTGCTTCTCAATCAAAGTCAAGGCATTAAATGAAACTTCTTTATCATCATAGGAAACTAGTTAAGTATACCACAGGGCAACATTCTGTCAAGAAGTAGAATTCTCTTCTTATTGGTTAGACCATATGATTATTTGTGACTCAGGCAGCCTTTAAGGGAGAAGTTGCTTTTGCCTCTTATTTCTTTCTGTCACTCTTGAATCCATTTTCATATTAGATTAGCTAATGCTTCTGTATTCCTCTCTTACCGTTCCCAACTTATATATATTTCATTATGCCACTGCCCCCTTCATTTCCTTGTAAAAAACATATATGTGTCCTTAGATTCCAGAAAGAGGGCAATTGTTTAAATTTTGTAACTAAGTTTCCTTTAATATGAGTTCAAAAAATTTGAAGTTAAAGTATAGCTAATTCTTCTGAATTTAATTTCAAAATAGTTAATAGTGTCTTATAAATTTAAAGACTAGGGAGATGGCTTATCAGTTAATTATGCTTTCTATAAAAGCATTTGTGCTTGAGGGGAACCTGAGACAACTTTAGGTAGAATCTCCAGAACTGAGGCTTAACAGCTAGGCACAGCCTCATGCCCCTGCATCCCCATTACTATAGGTGAGCATGGACCTAGGAATCACCTGAAATTCATGAAAAAAAATGGCAAGCTCCAGGATCAGTAAGAGAGTCTTTCTCATACTAGAACAGGCAGAAGAACAATGGAGTGAGACACTGTTCTGCCCCATCACAGGTGAGTTCATGGATTATATCAAGGGCATAACCATGGGCATACATCACAGCTTGTATATGTGCATGTGTGCATGCCTACACACAGAGTTTATTTTAAAGTTTTTTTTTTTTATCATAACAGTATGAAGGTAAGGGTTCCAAAGATTATATTGGCTATGTGATGTCCAGCAACCCAGGTTACTTATACACTCAACACAGACGTGCCCTCTCGAGTCTTCCAAGGGTGTATTAGCTACTTGCTATCATACTTGTAGTTACTTATGTGGATGGACAGAGAAGGAAGTAGAGAGATTACTTTTTCTTAGTGGCATAGTCGAGAAGCTTCACACAACACTTAGTCAACTCACTGTTCAAATATAGCCACAGACCATGTCTGATTAGCTGGGAGAGATTTGTCCTTATGCATAGTTAAAATTCAAAAGTTCCATTGTAATATGAATAGGAAAAATACATATTAGAGTCAGATAGCCGATTGTCCCAATATACTTTTTTCTAGTCTGGTCATATCTGTGAACTATGGTCAAATTTCCCTTAAGTTTTGTCTGCTCAATTTTGTTTCTACATCATTGTCTCATACTTATTATTGCCTTATCTCATAAATCTTCCCTCTTATCACCTTTACTTTTCCCACATTGAAGTAATAACCATGGAAATTCATGAATTTACCACAATAGGTATAATAACAGAAAAGATTTGAGTTATGGACCCAGAGGTCGAAGGTGTAGCTACTATGTCATTCTAACAGTATATACTAAATATTCAATGAAATAACATGTAGGATAGGCTTTGAAAAATTACATAATTATATCAAATTGCTTGTGACATTCCATTTCTTGGTAGTATTTTACAGCTTCATATTCATAGTATTGTCACATGATAGCTTCCAAATTGTTCTGTCCTATCAGTGATTTACTTCATTAAAGTCTCAACTCTTAGCTCTTATTGCCTTAATATTGCCATAAGCATGGATCGTTTGGTTTTTGAATCATTTAGCCATAGACAAATTAAAATTCTACTCATATGGAATTTTATAGGGGTTAGGAAATTTGTTGCCTTTAGTTGAAAAGAAGACATAATGCGATTCATCTCACAAATAGTACACCACACTCTCTACAAACTCCGCTTTGGGCCTACATAAATTCCGGATCTGAATTATGGTGTCATTTCTAATGCATGATGATATTTAATCTTCACATTCCTTTCCTGGGTCATTTTGTATTCATTTAAGCTAGTTAGCATTACTAATTTTGGCCATATACAAATTCTGTCAAATTACAGCAATTTTCCTGGTAACTATAGCAACATGTATTCCTGTTCCCAATCAGAAAGAAGAAACTTCAGTTCACATGAGTTTACTTTGTATATTTCAGTAAAACAAATATTCCTATCTACTCTAGATCCCATTATAAAATGGAGAATGTACATTGGGAAGTTCATAATAGAAAGTATTTAGGGTTTCATACTTTTAAGAAATCAAATTATATGTGTCAGTAACTGTGTTTTAATAAACCACAGATTTAGACTATGCTCCTTCATAATTTTGCACATTTTGTTAGGAATAGAGGTTAGAGTAATGAGTTTCAGGCAGGCATGCTCTGAAGGTCTGTTGGCTATACAGGTTAATGATCTAAAACATCCTGGAAATGTTTTCTGTTCTAGTAAATGAGCAATACAAGTGAGAGAGAAGTAACATCTAATGAAAACTCACTCTTTATCATTTACTCCTACTATTTAGTTTATATGAATTTAATTAAATGTTAACGGCAATCCTGGGAGATAGATATTGTTAAATCTTATTTTTGTAATAAAAAATAAAAAATTCAGACAGATTAAGTATATAGCTTAAGTCACAAAACTATTAGGCTCGGGACAAATCCCAGTCCCTCTACTTGGAAACCATTATTCATATCTCAGTATCATACTACTTTCTAGAAGCACGTGAAAGTTGAAAAATGTATGTTTTAAAATAATCATTATAAAAGTTGTGAAAATACTATTTGAAAGCAATTTCTAGTTTTTTTTCAGCAAAGACATGCTTTTTGGATATTGTGAAGCCATGTAGTAGGTCTATTTTCTTTAAAATTACTGCTGATTAAGCTTGAATTATAGAAGTTGTGAGATACTATTAAGAAGTAAAAAAAAATAGAGTAAATAATAGAAGTGTAGTTTTGGTGAAATATATTAATCATATTATAAGTAAGTCTTCCAAAATAATTTGTTGATAAGTATGGAGTTAAATTGCTTCAGTCTGTTCTTAGCACTATCTGTAGGATTTTTTTTTCTTCAGTGTTGGCAATCAAATGTTGGGCCTTACATATACAAAACATGACATATGTGCCAGACAATTTTAGTCTCAGTAAGAAATATAGCCAGATATGTTAGTCTTACTATACCCCATTTCTGAAGATTTGTATGAATATATATTAAACTTATTCTGCATTTCCATTGAGACTGTTATGATTTAGACATATATCCTCACAAGGAAAATGGTTTGGCTACTCATACAATAATATACATTGAACTTTGCTTAACATAAATCCTAAAATTTTAGTTACAATTTCTAAATTGAATTAAACCAATATTTATTTGACAGATTAAAATGAAAATTCTCTAACCCTTTTGTAGTCCAACGAAAATAATTTTAGGTTTAGAATACTGTGAACTCAGAAAAATCAGAGATCAACTCCAAGGCCAGGATTCCCTAAGGTCTTCCAAGCTTTCTCATTTGATTCCTAGAACAAATGCCAGCCTTTCCCTCTCCTGAGCATATGTGGCATGTAACCTTTACACAGCAAAGCTCTGATCACTCTCATTTTACATATCTTATAATATTTGAAGAATCAAAGGAAATGAAAATTTCCCCTTTCTAAATTCACAAAGACAGAATCAAGGGCTGCATGGCTTGTTTGGCTTGACTGAGGTCTGCTACTGGTTATACAAAGAACTGGCTGCTAAATCACAATGTAATCCAGCTAAACAACATCCCTGTTTCATAGTGGCATTGCTTAGATTAAATGAATAAAGGACCTCACATAGAAAAGTACCTAAGTTTGTTTCACTATCCAGAACTCATAATAGCAAGCACGCTCATGGTAATTCACTGTAACTAGGGCATTAACAAACTTCAACATGCCTTTCAGTTCATAAACAAAAGAATGATGTGTAACTTACAGTTAAGTACTGACTTAGATCATACTAAACTGTCTTCAATTATATTTTCTTCTCACCTATGCTATGAGAATAGGTTTAACATTTGTAAAAACAATCCAGGTCTCTGGTTACAGCATCACCCCTTTTCAATGTAACAAAGTGCAGAAAGGCAAAGCTATTCTCCCATCAGAAGGACATGCTATTCAGGGATGAGGAATGACTAAATTGAAAAGTCCCAAAGGATGAATTCCAGTAGGCAAAGTTTACCTATAATACTGTTACACGAGAATCAGTAGCATTAAATGTCCTTGTATATGCAAGCAATTACTTTGCTAGTTTAGTATCAAGCCCTTTTCATATTGTCAAGACATTCCATGTTACTACTAAAAAAGAAGAAAATGTAACATATTGTCTTTAACATTATGCAACTTATAAGGATAAACAACCAACACTGAAATTTAAATATTTTAAATATGAAGCGACCCCAATGTATGTGAAATTGAATTCTGGGATTATTTGTAATGTTGCCTTGACCTTCATGGTAACCCCATGAAATGAGTTTTTCACTTCTCCTTGAAGTTAAATTAGAGTGAATTAGAGTTACATGCACTAGAAATTTCCATCAGATCTCCATTTTTGGCTCATTAGTGAATTGGTTTATTATTATTAATATTATTGTTAATATTATTATATTATATATTATTTATAATACAATCAAGTGAAGATTAAAAAATATAAACATACCATTTCCTTGGTATTTCACCTAAACTATAGTAAAATTAGGCTTTCTTGACAAAAATACTAAGATATTTGGGACCTATAAATGACGGAGAATTGATGTGCACTCAGATCTGAGACAAAGATATGTGATAATAACACCTACAGAAAGGGGGTGGTGTGAGACAAAATCAACAAGTGAACTTACTCTGAAACTTTTAATGAAAAGCTTTCTCCTCTTCCTTGTGGGTGGCAAAATGGCCTGACAAGCTTTGCTCTAGCATTCAGTATAGTTTTTGACATTAAATCAAAAAGATGTGATGGCATTTCTAAGTTCAACAACACTCAGATTTCACAGGTAAACTGTAAGAATTGCAAAGAAAGGGGAGATGGCGTGAAAAGCATAACTATGCACATAGTTTCTGATAAATGTCAACCTACTGTTCCTTGTTATACACTAACCAGAGGGCCTTTGAATGATGTGAGAAAATGTGTGTGTGTGTGTGTGTGTGTGTGTGTGTGTGTGTGTGTGTGTAAGCTTTCAAAAATGTCTCGTTGAGTATTATTGTAGGCAATATTTTGCCATCAAAATTATAAAACTATGTGTTATTATTTCAAGAGAATAAGTATTTAAAATGAAATGCATTTTTAATTATGATAAAAAGAACTTGGGGAAAATGTCACTGAAATCCATTCCAATCTTGGGTTGGAGAGATGGCTTAGTGGTTACGACACTTGTCTGTGAAGGCTAAGGACCCATGTTAGACTCTCCAGCTCCCACATAAGCCAGACACACAAAGTGACACAAGTGCACAAAATTATACATGCGCACAAGCTGGGACACAGAGTTCAATTGCAGTGGCTGAAGGCCCTGAAGAGCCAATTCTCTCTCTCTCTCTCTCTCTTTCTCTCTCTCATTCTCTCATAAAAAGGCTAGTCTGTTGGGCCTGCTTCAAAAAAAGTAGATAATCTCAATTTCCTGTGTTTCCTTATATGAAAATACCCAATCTCAGTTAATTTATACTTTCATTTTTATTAGTCCACATTTTTCTCCATAAAGTGGTGTGATGAGAGTGATAATGGTCAGATATAGAAGTGAATTATTGATTTAAATCAGATATTATTCTGAAAAAAAATGTTGGAAATTGTTAACAATTTACTATCCCCATGTCTAATTAAGGTAGACTTTACAAAACACTCTCAGAAATCATTTTATTTGTGATAAATACCATATATTTTAAGGGAAAATTTCCTAAATGTCTTTTTGGATATTTATAAATTAGCAATTAGACATTTCCGTCAAGCCTCAACTTTAGCTATAAGATTCAACTGTTCCATTCTATGTTTAATATTTATACTAGTAATTCATATCCTTGGATTACACATCCATCTTACACAGTTCTAAAGAAAATGGGAATTTTTATACTTAAATAAGAAATACATAGGGAAGTATCTTAAAATACATATCAATATAGCTACACTCAAAATTTAAAGATAATTATATAAATGTAGCATTTGTTATTTTATGTAAAATTTGTGTGTTGATGCAAGAAAGCAGAGTCAACAGACTTTTGGCAAATAAGCAAAATGCATTCAATGGTAAAAAAATATCTTCTACAAATGATGCTAAAAGCAGTGGAAATACACAGCTTTTATAGAAATTAGCTCAAAATGGACCATCACAAAATTTAACATGTAAAACTGTAATTCTATAAAGATATCATAGCAGAAAATTTAAGTGATCTTGAATTTGGCAATGACATTTTAGACACAGCCCCATAAATATAATGAAAGAAAGCATTGCTGAGTTGTAGTTTATTAAAATTAAAAGGTTCTGTTATTAAATATAAACCCAGGCAACAGACTAGAAGAAACTCTTGCAGAGTACATCATACTGATAAAGTATTGATGTCCAAAATACATAGACCTTTTTAAATTCTGCAATAAATCCAAATAACACAAATAAAATAAATCAAAAAAATCTGAACAGACAACATATCAAACAATATATGCAAAGCATGTGAAAATAGACTCACAACCATATATCCAAAGGAACTTGTATATTATATCAATAATATGGTACCTCTATACACCTATTAGAAAATTTGGAATCTAAAATACTGATAATACTAAATTCTAGAGGACAATAGAACTCACTCACTGCTTATGAATGCAAAATGAGGTAATGGTCTTGGGCTTAGGGGGTAGGGGCAGCTTCACTGAAAATGAAATATATGCTTATCATATAAGTACAGAAATTGAACTTCTTGGAATTTACTCAAAAGATTTGAAAATTTATGTCTACCAATACTTTGCATACAATATTGATAACAGTTTTATTTACAATAGCCAAACCTTGAAGCAACTAAATATCTTTCCATAAGGAAGTGATTAAAAAATCAGTGGTATATCTAAATCTTGGAGTATTATTCTGCAATAAAAATAAATGATGTCTCAAGCTATGAAAAGACACAATGGACAATTAAGTGTGTATTTACAAGTGAAATAAATCAATATTGAAATGCTAAATTCTTTATGATTGCAACTATATATGTTCTTTTGGAAATGTCAAAACTATAGAGATAACTAAATGATAAATGAGTCCAGGCAGGAAGAAGAGATGAAGCTATGGAAGACAGAGAAAATAAAATTTTCTGTATGATAATGGAGTAATAGATTTATGACATTATACATTTTGCAAAACTCTCAGACTACACAGCACAATTATGTGTTCTATAGATCTTAGTTTTCTGGCCGTAAACTCAGTATGTATCTGAGGATGACCTTAAAGTTCGTATCAACCTGCCTCCACATCCTGAGTATTGAAATTACAGGCATGCATTATGACACACAATGCTGGAGATGGAACCCAGGGCTTTACACATGCTTGGAAAACACTCTACAATAGAGTTACATCTCCAGTCAGATTTTTGTCAATATTGATGCATTAGTTGTAACAAATGCATTGCACTAATGCAAAATAAAAATGTTAAGCAGAACCGATCATAGGGGAGTGGTCACAGTGAGGAAGTGTTTAGAAAACGCTCTGTACTTTCCACTCAGTGTTCCCATATTCTAAAACTACTCTAAAAATTAAAATCTAACAAAACCAATGTAAATTGTGTCCATGAATTCCATGGCTAAACGGAGAGTCTTTGCTCAAAGTTTGTGTTTGCAAAAGAAAATTATGGAAAGTAGACATATGCTCATCATATCTGCATAGTAACACATTGTTTAAGTAGGAAAATAATACTGTGAAAGTGATTAAAAATAGAAAATCTATTAAGTAGCCTGTTTCCAGTGGAAACATCTCTAGTATTATAACAAAACTATATAATCCTACTCTATTAGTCAGGGTTCTCTAGAGGAACAGAACCACTAGAATGAATTATATTAGAAAGGGAATTTATTGGATTAATTTAGGGTGTCCAATAGCAGTTGTAGGCCTGAGAATCAAGAAACCCCATAGCTGCTCAGTCCATGTGGCTATATGCCTCTGCAGTTCCATTCCAGCACTGAAGGTGTGTAAGCTTCCTGAGGAGCCACTGGTTTTCAATCCACATAGGTCTTCAGTTGACATTGGTCTTCAGTGCACAATCGAAGGAAGCAAGCAGTTCCTGCAGCAAAGTGGAAGGAAGGGGCTCTTTTCACCCAGAGCTTCCTTATATAAAGTTCCCATCTGAGAGGGGCCTCCCACTCTGGGGGAAAGACTTCCTCCTTTAGTTAATCCTTCCTGGAAGTATCCTCAGAGACCTACCCAAAAGGGATTTCTGTGGATTACTAAACAGATCAGGTTGACAACCTTTTAACCATCACACCTACTTATCTGAAATTATATGTTCTAAAGGTTTAAAGTAAGATTCCATACTTTATTTTTAAAAGTCCTTCATGCATTTGTTATGTGCTAGATTATGGGAGGTAATGATATGAACTATGTGCTCCCTTCTAAATCACAAGGTAACTTTTTGAGACTCATTATCCCATTTACTCAGCTATATTGCATGCCTAAAGGAACTGTGTTAAAAATTAACCAACAACATGCTCTCATTAATTCCTCCTGAATTATATCAACACAAAAGATTTGTCTTATTTGAGCCAATCAAGGCATAGTCACATAATTTCATTAAACTCCATGAAATACTCATTTTCTATAATTTTAGTGACAATTAATGCTATATACTACTTTCTCAAGAATTCTGTCTTATGACATTTCAAAATATTTCTAACTTAAGATTTAACCTCATTCTAACCATTTAAATAACAAAATTATTTGATTAATTTTGATCAGCCTATTTCTATGCAAGCGAATACATGAATCAAAGTGAATGGCTGAACATTTGTGGAATTCTAAAATAAATAAAATATGTAGACTGGGTAATTTCAATCTAAACCTGATACAGTTTATATATGGATAAATGTATCAACTTACAGAACAATTTTGACCTTTTAATTTTTTTTTTATTTTTTAAGGGTTTTCTTTTCTTTTCTTTTCTTTCTTTCTTTCTTTTTTTTTTTTTTTTTTTTTTTTTTTTTGATTTTTTTTGTTTTCGAGGTTGGGTTGGGTCTCACTCTGGCACAGACCAACCATGAATTCTCTATGTAATCCCAAGCCATCCTTGAATTCAAGTTAATCCAACTATTTCTTCCTCCCTAGTTCTGGGATTAAAGGCTTCACCACACCTGGATTGTTATTTGAAGGTGTTTTATTTATTTTTATTTTTTTTTCTCATACAGGCTGGTTTAGAGTTCATTATGTAGACCATGCTGACCTCTTCCTCCTGAGTGCTAGAATTATGCATTTGCTATGATAGCCAGCTATGAAAGTTTGGGCTTTGAAGGACATTCTTTGTTTAAAAAAAAAAAAAGATAGAATCATCATTCATGAAGCCCAATTTAATAGTACAATATATTATATAAATGTGTTCAACATATTTAAACTTATTAATCGATATGCATACATTCAGCTTTGTGGGCCACCTGACTCTGGCACAACTATTTTATTGTAACATTTTAGGGTAAATGTAGACACTGATAATACATATTAGAATTACCACCTATGACTTTCAATAAAACTTTATTCATGTATGTGAAGATACAAATAAATTCACATACACACAAAATATTCTTCTTTTTTTTTTTTTTTTTTTTTTTTTTTTGGTTTTTCGAGGTAGGGTCTCACTCTAGCTCAGGCTGACCTGGAATTCACTCTGTAGTCTCAGGGTGGCCTCGAACTCACAGCGATCCTCCTACCTCTGCCTCCCGAGTGCTGGGATTAAAGGTGTGCGCCTCCACGCCCGGCTTCCTTTGATTATTTTCCTCTAATAATGTGAAAACCATGTTTATCCCACAGGACAATCACAAACAAATAATATAATGGGTTTAGTCTGCTATCTGTACTTTGTTGGTACCTTAATTAAATAACCAAAATTTGAAAGTTGCTTTTATTTAGAGTCAGTAAAATTTAAAGAAACATGAATTATAAGAAAAAAATTGTAAAATTTTGAAAAACCATAATCATTCTCACATGTATCTTCTAAACACTTTCTGTATAACTCAAAATAATGAATAAAAGAAAAAGATGTAATATAAATTATAATTGTGTATGCTGATTAAAATCAAAATTTTAATTTAAAATAGTCTTTAACATTTTTGAAAATTTAATGAAATCTAATTAAAATTTTATAAAAATAAAATGATTTACAATTCTAGTGATCAATGTTCATACATTTGCCAACATAAGACATTCATGTATAGCCTGCTTATATACATATTTAATAACAATACAGAGCAAGTAATTATAAACTATTTCTCAGCTGTTCTGTGAAATTTTGTGGATACCATGATAATATGTGACCATGAATAAAGATATCAAAAAAGGTTACAAAATGAATACTGGTCACTCAAGATAAATTCATCACACAGAACCTTTAGTATCCATGTTATCTAGGAGAAAGAATAAAACAACTTAATTACTTTGTTCATTTTCTCAAGTATCTTTGTTCAAATATACGCCATAACTTGAAGTACTATGTATCTCTGAGGTTGGCACAATGCAAAAAAATATACTTTGTAGCACGTAGATGTGTTTACTTTTATTTAAAATACATAAAGGAAAAAGAGGTAAGCTGGCCAAGCTTGGTGGTACATGCCAGTAATCTCAGACTCTGGGAGGTTCCGACAGGAGCATCATGAAGTAGACCAACCTGGGCCATAGAAGGAGCTGAAGATAAGCTTAAACTACATGAGACATAAAGAGAAACAAAACAAAAGGTTTTTTTTTTTTAAGAAAATGAAATATATGAAATCATTCCCTTCTCCTGGTGTCTGAACAACTAGTCATCTGAGCAGAGAGCAGTATTTGAAGGTCTAGCTCAGCAGTTAAAGGCATGTGCTTTTTAACAAAGCCTGCTGGCTCCTGTTCAATTGCCCAGTCCCCCAGTTAAAGCCAGATGGGTATTCATTTGCAGTGACAAAAGAACCTGGTGTGTGTGTGTGTGTGAGTGTGTACATGCACACACATATACACACATAAATAATAAACATTTTGTTTTTTTTAAGGTCTTTTATGGCAGAACAGAGCATGTGATCTCAAGTGACAGAACACTGATCTTTAAAGCTGTTATCTGAGTATGTGTTCATGTATTTGTCTGTGTATGTGATCTGATGAAGAAATCTGCTTTTGTTATCTATTGATATGTAGCATTGCTACCACAAGTTTAGCCACTTAAAACATAACACTCTTATTCTCTCCATATCTATGGATCAGGAGTCAAAGCACAGCTTAGCAATGGCCTCTGCTTCTGAGGCTCTGAAGGCTGCACTCAGGATGTCAGATGGGGCCTCAGTGTCAGATGAGAATTAACAAGGAAAGGAACCACTTCCAAGTTCATTCAGTTTGTTGACACAATCCAGTTTTTTTGTGATTGTAGGATTGAGGAATTTGTTTTGTTTATGGCTATTGGCTACAAACCCTTGTCAGCTGTCAGCTGGAAGATACCTTCAGCTTTTGGAAGCCACCAAAAGTTCATTGCCATGTTGTGCTTCCAAACATGTCTGTTTGCTTCCTCAAAGCCAGTAGAGAAGAGAAAAATTTGAGATTGCAGGTGCACAGTACTATGACTAGCTGGGAGAATGTGATAATATCATGTAATTATGTGTATGTTATCATGTATACCCCTATGTCTTTTTTAAATCTTATTAGTCAGAAGCAAGTTACAGGTACTGTTAACCCTAAAAATGAGGGATTACACACATAAGTGCACAAAAAGAGGTAGATGTGATGGAGACTAGGATAAGAGGTTAATCACAATGGAGATTAATTGTTTAGATCCAAGATGATCCCAGAAAAGAAGGTACATTACTTTTCAGTGTAGTAAATTTGAATAATTCTTTTATAAGATGTTTAATAATACGATTCCTCTTTCAAAATTTCCCCATTTGCAAGACCACTTGTTATCTTTTTCAAAACAGTGTAGATTTCATATATTCTATGACAATATATCTAGCACTGTCCATTAAAAAAAGGGAAAAAAAGAACATGAGGATAAAGGAGAAGAGCAGCCAGAGGTAAGGAGACAGAGATGGAAAGGATGGAAGAAATGAACAAAGGGAAGGAGACAGAAAAGGAGAGAAGTAAGTGTTACAATTCAAGTTATCAGGAGCATAGGGAAACAGGGTGCTATGCTGAGAATGTGAATACTATTTGGTATAGCAGGTCAATGCAAACCTCAGGTGGTGATTTGGGGCTTTTGGATATATATGTAACAAGACTGTTTCCAGGGGGTGATGCTTATGTTTTCTTTTTACTTCATGACATCTAGGGTAGGCTACTCTAATGTTTGATCACAAACTTGAGCTGCCACTCTCCAGATTCTGGAAACCATTCCTTGATCAAGACAGACAAGAAGATTATTTGCTCATTGAACTGTCAAAACCTTGCCATAGGGATCTTCCCACACATACATGGATTTGGGTAGAAACCAAGATAAGGGCAAATAATCTCATAGATATCAAAGTAGTCATTATTCATTAATTGTCATCTGAAGATTGACCTTGCTTCATCTACAACTCATTTCAAAAATTTAAATTGGGAATCTGATTAAAACACAGCATCAATCTAATGGCACATATTTCACCATTGTATTTGTATAACTATCAATTGTTCACAAATAGTGATATAAAACCTACAATTATGAATTTAAGAAGCTAAATCATATATCAAACCTGTGCCAAGAATTTCAAGACTCCCACAGACAATGTTTAATGAAAATTAACATACAGTATAAATGGGATTGATTGCATACCAACAGTGTGATTTTAAGAACTAAGTGACAATATTTCAGTGTTTTCTGCTATGGACCCTTGAATTGTCCCAATTTACAAGATTAATCCAGTAGTTTTAAGCAGCAAATCAATGATAAGGTGCAATAAGAAGTGATGAGGAAGGTTTAAGTACTTTAGTTTTCTGATTATATATAAAGAGGCCAGATTGCTTTTTTTTCAGGTGAATTCCATGATAAATAGCCAAATTCAAATGCCTTGCAAACTTTAGGATTAGAGTCTGGTCAAACATTATGTCCTGAGAAAAGTGGGTAGTTATCCAAATTACAAAATGGAATATTCAGCTAAAATATAAACATATAACTGAAACTATAAAGTTTCAACTATAGAATACTTTGCAAAGAAGGCCCATAAAGGAGTAATAACACTTATGTAAAAAACTTTATATTTGGTGCTATTATTATAGGATCTTGTAGCATTTGCAGAAAGGTTTTCAAGTGTGATTCAAACTAAAATTAGTGAAGATAGACAGGGGATAAGTTTATGTCACTTAGTGAAGTAATGGATCCGACAGAACAGAATAAGTTTGCATGAATTATTGCCAAGAGAAACATGCATTAAGCTTCTCTTAAGTGTGAATGTTATTTCACATATATTTCAGTACTGTTTTCCAAACAATCAATGGACTGAATTCATTGACTGAAAAATAATAAAAACAACATTTCTTGAAGCTGTAGACTGTTACTAGAAAATTTTCAGTGCCTGTGATGGGATACCTTCCAGTGAGTTGTTGGCCAGGGAGGTCCCAGTAGCCTCCAAAACATTAAAGGCTTTTGCCGAAGCCCTTGGTTTCCCTTGAGAAACAGATAGTAAGACCCTATTGCTGAAGACATCTCTTGCCTGAGAGGCAAAGTCACTGAGAAAGCAAGCTGGTGCGGAGCAGAAAACCTTCTCCCTGTAGACCAGCCAACTGAAAGTTGGAAAAAGCTGCACTGCATGCAGCAGTATGGGAGACAGAAGTCATCAGCAGTGAAAACAGTGGACACTGAATATTCAAGTTTGGCCATACAGGCCCAATGACTGAACGGGTGCAATAGTGGCATGTCTACTCTTGGGGTAACCAACTGCTCCATAATTGGACTGAAGGCCCTCTCTACAGGAGGGAATACATGCCTGGTACTGAAAAACCTAAGCAAAAGTCTATGGCAGGTGAGGTCATGAGCCTTAGGGGTATAAAGCCTGCTCTTATCTGACTAAATGTATATATTATTCCCACAAAGCTGCCCTGGGGGCAATACACTTAATGTTCATGTTCACATATTAACGCTACTCTCACTTCTGGCAGTGACCACTGGGATCACCCAAAAGGCAACATAGTGCTGAGAAGAAGGGATAGAGGAGTGCCCAGCACTGAAACACCTCTGTCACACCCTCCAAGGCTCAGGGACCATTGTGGAAGAGGGGGAGGATAGAATGGAAGATCCAAAGGAAGGGTATGACTTCCTACAATGCAACTGCCCAGACAGAAATTGGCCTCCATAACCATGACCTTTCAGTGCCTAGCAATACCTTCGTAAGACCCTCAAAATAGAAGAAAAAGATGATGACATCAAATTAAAAGAAAGACTAACAGATAGAGGGAGGGGATATGATGGAGATTGGTGTTCTAAAGTGGAATGGGGGAGGGAAGGGGAGGGAAATATCATATGTTTTTTGTATGTAAGTATAGAAGGTGTCAATAAAAAATTAATAATTAAAAAATATTTCTTGAGCAAGCAATAGGAATGCTTATTGCTTGATCATCAGGTATGAGAATTTTACCACATTTTTAAAATCAAGCAGACAACAGCAAAATAGTATCCCAATATATATTAATCACCCAAGCAGAGTTTAATTTAAGATTATATAAAGAATTACAGCAGGAGCTATGTGATAAAAAGGAGTGTTGGAGAAAGATTCTCTACTCTTATGGATTTCAGCAAAGACATACTGCTGTTGGTTTAATCATACATTTACTTTTAAATTAATTGTTGAATTGATTTAGATATCAAGATAATTAATTTCATAGAATGTGTTTTCTAGTGTCTTGTATCAGGGTCTCATCTTGTATGTTGACTTAGAAGTGACACAGCAGACAAAATGAGGAAAGTTCAAATACATTTAAATGTGCTTGGCCCACTAATTCCCTGGCTCTGTTTCTCTATAGCAGTTCATTCCATTATAAACTTAATTAGAAACCTTTTATTTTTAATGTTGAGAAAAAGCATTTTGAAATTACTTGCTCTGAATGTAGGATTTTCAAATGTTATTAAATGGCTGATTTACAGTTACACTAAAATGACTTTTTATTTTTAATACACCTAGAAGGATGATGCTATAAAAGCTTTCAAGGAAGCCAATGAATCTTTTGGAGGAGACGCTATGCTGGATCAGTCTGTATTAGGCACTGATTGTCATAAGTATGAAGTGAATTAACACTGTAAAGTTTTGGATGCAAGATTAGTGGAAAGAACAGTTGGCAGATGACTATTTATGGATAACCTACATAAAGAAATCTGTGTCTTTACTTTTATAGAAAATGATAGGAATTTTCTTGTTCAAACTATGATTCTATTGCATTTGTGTAATGATTTGCAGTTGCTGAAAGTCATTAGGCATTCTAAAAGCCAAAGTATGAATGGGTTTACAATCATCCTGAAATTTACTGCATTCAGTAAAGAGCTAAAGCATTCAAACCTTGAAATCATCTACTATGTAGACTGTTTATTCCCCATATATAATCTCACTTTATATTGTGTCCTCAGAAATATAAGGACTGCAACCGAACAGACTGAAAAACACCTCAAATATATATATATATATATATATATATATATATATATATATATATATATATATGCTTCTAAAGCTGTACTTGAAAGCATACAAAGTAACAGATTAGGGGATGATAAGAAAGAGTGAAATTTGACAATTTTTCATGAATTTTCTTGGGTTTGGAATTGAAATATTTTCAGACTACATGAGTTAATATAGATATGTTGACCAAATAGTTTTATAAAGTGGGTCTGGTTTTAATACGAAGAAGGATTTTTTTTAAAAATTCACTTTATTCTTAGAAATAGTTAGAAATAGGAAGCACTTTATTACAAATATCAGAAAAACTCAAATGGCACAAACTCCCTTCAGGCTAGTATCTGGCTCACCCTGGTGTGAGTTGCAGCCTCTGTGGCACAGGTGATTCTGTCTTCATAAGTCACATTAACTCTTGGTCTGAGAATTTCATTTTGTATTTATGGTAATGTGGGTAACAACAAAAATATGTTCTGTACATATACAATAGGATTTCAGAATAAGAAATTTAACCTGATTTGAAACAAATTGCATTTAGATAAAAATATTTTGTGGTTAATTGATATCCGAGTTTCTAGCATAAAGTATAAGATGGAGAAAATGATATGAGGGAGAGAAAGAATTAGGAATTAGTTCCTTGTGCAGCCTTAGTAATCAGCCTATCAGAGTACTATATAGCCGTCTGTTTTAACATATTACAATGATTTGAAAATAAGAGAAGGAAATGTTCTTCTATTTAATGACACATACTAAACCCTGGGGTAATGAATAAAGCAAAACAAGTGATCAGAAAACAAAAGCATATTGAGAGGTATTAGTTCACATTCTTAAATGTCTGCTTTGACCTCACTTTTGCATTTTAGGTTCATCTTCTCCCTGTCTTTACTTTGCCGGTACACTATTTCTCCTACTATTCAGATACATTAGAAGGGAATTCTTTTCTAATGTGTATTCCACAAAATACCTTTCTGAATACACTTTTCTCATCCCCAGATCACTACTTTATAAACAAACTGACCTAGAAGCTAAGAAACAGAGACATTATCCTCTAGACACATCCACATTCTGACATTTAAAAGGATGCACTGAGACTTCAAGAGAGAAAGGTTATTTCCCTCCTTTAACACATCATTCGCAAGTTAGAAGTAAGTTCATTCTCTTCTAACTATGGGGGTGCTGTCTACAGATTTATTTTTGCCATTGGTATTTTTTTTCAAGATTTCTATTTATCTATCTTTTCTTTCTATGACCTTTGTAACTGGTGCAAGTTGGATTTGGTTTTCCAACTAGCTCAGTTACCTCATAACCAGTCCCAGGAGCCACACAGTCACTGCTCTTTTCTGCTTTGTAGTGCCAAAACCTTCATGCCTCACTGAAAGCTGCATAACATTAAACACATGCTGCAGATATATGTTCAAATTAGAGATGTAACAAACTATCCACTGAGAATCCCGTAAATCACTGAAGCAACAAGCCTGCAGACCAAGAGTTCACACCAGTAAATTACAATATACTCCCTCTGATGATAGAGGTAAAGCATATTTTATTTTAAAATGCTGACAATAACTCCTGAGCAATCAATATCCTTCTCGAAGAGGGAAAATTGCACAGCCCCCAACTGTTACTGTACATACATTGAAAAGGACAGATGAACTATAGATGTAAGCCCTTCAGCAAAACCTAGGTATGAAAAGTCTTTGGCATCTGGCACTTAGATTGGATTCAGCAGTCATCCCTTGAACTCTTTGTGTTACATGCACTGAGCTTCTCACGTTTGACAGCATGTTGTCTTGCAAGCTTGAGGGATGTCTAAAAATCAAATGTGAAGACTCTGACAAATGTGTGATTTTTCTCCACCTCTCCTTCAGGGGATAAGGGCTGAGTGGATGTGATAAAAACAGAATGGCAAGAGCTTCAAGGCGATACTGCATGGAAGACTGAGGAAAATATGCATGCCTCAAGTGCTAAGTCCTCGATGATGAAGAGATATGACTTCTTGAATCATTTTTTTTTTCAAAAGGAACAGAAATAACAAACCTTCTCTCAAAAGAAACCTGGCTCTGGAAAAAAACATTCCAGTGTGGTATGCCTATATTTGTGTGAGGTGAGGTTGAAGGGCTGAAAGGTTGTATGGTAGAAAATAGCATTAGTGTAAATACATAAGTTATTAGTGGAAAGGAAAGGACACTCAGAAATAGGACTAGGCAGTACACACATCTGAATGTCTGGTGATTTTAGAATATACAAATACAAATATCAGATTATATAACATTATATAACAATAGAGAAGAGATCTTAGCAATGTGTGCAGATGAAACTTCAACACTTTTAGTTACCAAAGTATCCAAAGCTCAGTGCATCTGTGTATTTGCGTTATCACTCCATCTATAAAGATGTGCAGATACTTGGAAAATTTCATTTCTACTGGAAGTGCCTTTTATTATTCTAAGCTAGATACTTCCATTTGAAACATTTGATGGATCTTTTTTCCATATGCATATCCTTCAAAATATTTGATAATGTAGATTTATATCTGATTAAAATCTTAGATATAGAAAATGACAAGATGCTTCAAATCAGAGTACACTGAAGCAAGCATCAAAAATTTTTTTGCTTTAGGAGCTGTGGAGATTGCTCAGTGGCTAAGATCATTTGCCATGCAAACATTAGGGCCTAAGAGAGACTGATTCACCCTGAGTTCAATTATAAGCACCATTGTGAAGAGGTGAGAATGGCCATCCATGCCTATAACCCTAGTCCTGCCAGAGGGAGGACACAGGAGAATCATTGGGTCTTGCTGGTCAGTCAGTTTGACAGAAATTCCACAGCTGTGTGTTCAACGAGAAACGGTCTTAAGGAAACAAGCAGATGAATTGAAAAGGATGAATATCCTAAAGATCCTATTGTATTCTGTACAAGCACCTATGCACATACAAGTGCATAGACCATGCACATACCACACCCCATGCAACACACATACAAAAAGATTAGCTTTAATAATTTTTCTCTGCAAAACAAAATAAACCTAAATACTTCACAAAGGAAAAGTTGTACCTTTAAATTATTGCTACAAACTAATCCCAAATGATACAATTCTTTCACTACTCCCATAAATAGTGAAAATATACCTTGTACATTGCAGCCACAAGCAGTACATCAAATTTTTCTAAATCAGTAATATGTAATCTTTGGTCAAATCATGGTTCTGTCACCAGTGAATTAATCAAAAACATGTGGAAAGCAACTCATGTTTTCAGCTAGTTACCTTGATCATTAAGTTGCCTATTCAGTTAGTCAATGTTTATTGAGTTAATCTTTTTATTTCTTCATAATTACAAAACATTTTATCTCCTCTGAAGTTGTGTATAAGCTTGGAGGAAGGCAGCCCATTAGGCAAGTAACTACATTAGGAAGGGTGGGTCAGAATGCTATAGTAGAAGTAGGGGCTTCTATGTTTACAGTTGCAATGGGATTGCAAGTAGTCAGATGAGCTTAAGTTTGGTGAACCCAGAGAAGAAAGGAGTGATTAGATAAGACTAGAGCCAAAGAAACAGTCTATATTGTGCCAAAATGTGGAAGAAGAAGAAGACTGAAACTTTGAAAACTATCATGTAAGGGAATCATGTGATCCAACATGAAATTTACAGATAAGCCTTGAATCTACATGCAGGGCGGTCTATAAAAGCTCAAGGGAAACATTAGAAACATTGTGACAGAATTCGGTATTCTTAACATCATGCAAGTCAGACAGGCAAGGTAGTGATATTCTAGATTTGGGGCATATTTCAAAAAAGATAATAGGTTTTAGAAACATGTGAGTGTGCCATTTTGAAGGTTATTTGGGAGGAGAAGGGACACACAAGAACCATTGGATGCTGCTATTTGGTGAGAAGGAATGCAAGAGGAGAGAATCATATATTCAGGAAAAAGAATTTTTTTTTTCCTTTAGACATTGACTTTAATGTCTGTGTATCCTATGGGTAGAGATGCAAACAAAAAGTTGGAAATTAAAGCTTTCATTTGTGAAAAGAAAGTAAAACATCTGACAGTAAAGGTTTCCATAAGCATGTTCTTTACTACTGTATGAAGGTCTTTAATATATTTTTGACTAAATTTTCCTAAATCTCATCAGCTTTATTTCTGTAGTCAAGAATTTAAATAAAAATGGAAAACTATAAATTATGCTCTAGCCTTACACTGTACTTCCTGTTAGTCTGCACTTCTTGAGACAAGCCACTCAACTCCCTGGTGGGTTCCATTTCTTCTCTCTCTGTCTCTCCTCAATTCCTTACTTTGTTTATTTCCTTTCCTCTTTGTTGAAAAGGGGTTTCAGGTAGCACATCTGGCCTCCAATTTAATATGTAGCTGAAAAGGACCTTAAACTTCTCTTCTCCCTGTAGCCACCATCCCAGTGGTGACATTTCCAGCATTATGCAGTGGTGGGACTGAAGCATGCTAGGCAGGCACTTTATCAGCTGAGCCCCATACTCAGCACTGTGATAGTAATTTCAAATCAAAGGAGTGTTTATTGCCTTATTTTTTCTTCCAGAAATGAATCACATTGCTTTTTTCCATTTTGCCTTCTGTTGACTCTCAAATCCTTTCATGACATTCCTTTAGGAACCATTTTTTAAATTATTTTTATTTTTGGAGAGAGACAGAGAGAGGGGGAGAGGGAGACAGATAGAGAATGGGCACAGCAGTCTCTTGGCTGCTGTGAACAAAATCCAGATGTGTGCGCCCCCTTGTGGGCAAGTGCAGCATTGCACCCTTGCATCACTTTGCATCTGGCTAAATGTGGGACTTGGAGATTGGAACCCTGTTCTTAGGCTTAGCAGGCAGGCTACTTAACTGCTAAGCCATCTCTCTAGCCCATAGGAACCATTTTAATATGTCTCTGAGCATACTTGTTCCCACTCAGGCACAGTGTCACTTAACAGAGTCACATGACTTTGTTAGGTCTCCCCATGTCTTTTGTCCCATTACCTGGCTCTACTGGAAGACTTTACCAGATTGTTTCAACTGTGGAGCATATATAGAATTAACTACACAAATTCCCTGGAAATCCTAGCATTTGAATTCTCTATTTTAAAAATATCTGTTTCCCAAATTAAAGTAAAATGTCTGTTTTTATAGTGGAGGTGTTTTGCTTTGTTTACAGTTCTTTTTGTTGTTTAAAGTCTTTGAATATATGGAACCTTATCAAAGGTTTATTGAGATTCTAGATGTCTACAGGAGTCTATGTCATGCATATATCCCATGAAAGAACATCAGTCAGACTTGATTCTCCTTGTGCAATGCTTATGGTGTTTTTCTTGAATATATACTTTGTTTATTGTTTGATATTTGATAATGGAAATAAAGCACATTATTTGGCAATATCTCAAGATAACTAAGTCAATAATGAAAAGAATGACAAAAATTTTAAATGGCAATTTACTTGTGTAAATAATATTAATAAATAAAGTCACCAACATAAAGATTCTTTTTTGTTATTATTGGTTATGGACATAGTCAGTATGTAAACAGCACATGTTGGTACGATCCTTTTGCTCATCCCTGCTCCCCTTTAAAGGGACTCTCTTCTATGGGGATGTGGGTTGTGCATTCTGAGGGCAGATGTCAGTTATGGGTAAGAGGCAATGTCTCTGTGCATAATGTCCCAACTTGTAGCTCAAACAATCTTTCTGTTCACTCTTCTGAAAAATTCCCTGAGTCATGTTCGATTCATTTTAAGTCTACTTCAGTGATGGGCTCTTAGGAACCTTTGGAAGAGAAAGATTCTTAGTGATGTAAATGCATACTGTACACTCATGCCACTATGCAGAAATGCCTCTTGTATTTTCAGATGTGGGTAAACAAGGTGCATGTTCAGATGTGTAGGATGGGGGAAAGAAATAAAACCTGAACATTAGAGATCACAAAAACACAACCTAAATGCAATCCCTGCAAAATAAATAAATGGACTGATTAAAAAGTTTGTGCTTTTGGATTTGACATTTTTGGGGGGAATGACTTTTGTTAAGACGTAGAGAAATACCAGCTTTTAAAAATGCCAAGTTGTTCCTTTCTAAATAGCTTTTTAAGTAAGCCATTTTTTTTCTTTCTCACTCACTTAAGAGGGGAAAAAAAAATCAACCTTCTTGAACATAGTACATATGGTTGCCTGGGCAACAAGCACAATAATAACATCTACAGCATCCGTGTGAGCCTTAATTATAGCATTATATTAAACTAGCACATGTTAATACTTTAGAGAAACATATGTATTTCTTACTATGAAGAATATTAACTACTGATACATGGCTTTTCAAATTAAAGCACATGCTTCTTTACAAAAACAGTTTCATGACAAATAACTAAGAATCCAAACAGTGTCTCTGATAATATTTCGGGAGTGAAAGCCATGGTCAGTTTGTATACATTTGGCATATATTATGTTTACCTTGTCAATTACTTATTTGAGTATCAATGATTGCTTAGATAAGTGAGAACATTTTAGCTATTTTTTCAGCACAAAATTATCTCTGCTATAAGGAGTTTAAAATTATAATATGGGGTGGAGAGATGGCTTAGTGGTTAAGAGGCTTTCCTGCAAAGCCAAAGGACCCAGTTTCTGTTCCCCAGTACCCATGTACAGCCAGATGCACAAGGCAGCACAAGCATATTAAGTTTGTCTTCAGTGGCTGTAGGCCTTGGCACGCCCATTCTCTCTCTCTCTGCCTTTTTGTCCTCTCACTCTCTGTCAAAATAAATACATAAAATATTATAAAATTAAATAAAAATTAAATAAGATTATGACAATGAAAATTCCAAGAATATCAAGACTTACATGATGTCACAGCATTGTCTATATAAAGTATAATCAAATGTTGTTTTAGTCAAGCATTACCTAAGGTCTTCCTGAATAAGAATATGTCATACATTTCATAACTTAAAATAGCAGAAATCAGCTATTCTAGATCCCAAATGCCTTATCAGCCTTCTTTCTTACATGTTTCCCTCCATTTTCAAGTCAGTCATGGTTAACAAATCTCTCTTGGACTCTCACTCTCTGATTTCTCATTCTGTGATCAGCTGGAAGGAAGTTTTGCCTTTTAAACTACTCACCTGATTATGTTATTCCCACTAAGAAAATATATTTTATGATGAACAGATTTGGGACTTTAATTATTTTACAAAATCACTCCAGTAATTTATTTTAGTGTATAACTGAATGACTATTAGATAGAAATTGAATATCTGTATTCATAGTGTTGGCTACTACACTGTGGGATATAGGGGAGTTGAATTCATTGGAAAATCTTCATGATTGAAATGAGACTTAGACTTGCCTTTGAAAAACAAAGTAAAATTTTAACATGTGGGGAAAATCAAAGATTATCTCTCTACACCAGAGAAATAGTGTGAAATAAAGCACAAATACTAAGACTTCAAGAAAGAGAGAAGTGAAATTTTCATGGATTTCTGTAGAGGGTAAACATTATTGAAGAATGGGACATGGAAGTGAAAAGGGTTTCTGTTATCTTCTTTATACTTCTTGTTATAGTTACCTTTCATGACTGGGACAAACCACCTGACCCAAAGCAGCTTATTGGAAGAAAGTTTAAATTTTGTCTTACACTCTTGAGATGAATCTTCATGATGACAGGAGAAAGCATGGCATGAGCAGAGGCTGGGCATTACTTCTGCCACAAAAGGTGGAAAACAGCAATAGGGAAATGAGCCTGATCCTAGCAAAGGGTAGCTAGGTAAAACAACCCTAAGCTTGCCCCCAATAACAAACTCCTCCACTAAGGCTCCACCTACAAAAGGCCACCAGTTGTCATTGAAGTATACAAAACACATGAGTTTACTGGGGACATCTGATTCAAACCACCACATTCCACCCCTGGCTCCAATAAACTAATGACTATCTGTGATATAAAATGCAATGTATTCCATCAAACATTAAAAACTTCTAGTATTTTATCAATTCTACCACTGTTCAGAAAGCCTCATAGTTAAAGGTATCTTAACTGTGAGCCTGTAAAACCAAAAACACATAATGATACAGAGTAAACATTCACACTGCAAAAGATGGCATTGGGCACAGCAAAGAAAGATGGAGCCAATGCAAGATCTAAAACAAACATGGAAAACATCAAATCCTGTATGTCCAAGTCCAACATATGTAACCAATGTTGGAGTCTATGGGATTCCAATTCTCCCTTGCTACTTGTCATATTGCAGACCAGGGAAAACATCATTCTGATCCACAGGATTTTTATTAGTCATCTCAGTCTTGGCATGTCCAACACATCCTGGGATCTGTACTACAAAACATGCTACATCCTCATGGCTCTAGCAACTCTCCACACAGGGACTACAAAAACCATGCCTCAAATTTCCCAGTAGCCATTTCCAAAAAACACATTGCAAGTTCAATGACTCTTTCTTTCCTGAAATTTTTGTACTCCATACTAGGTAGGCTATTGAATTTGTTAATATAGGGAGAGATGAAGGCAACTTTGAACAGCAGGACACTCCTTCAGCTTTCAGGCCTTCTACATTCAAGAGTCCACATTCTTCTTTCTGTTCTCATACAGAACAGCTGGGCCAAACTCAATGGTGGTAATATCTCAAATAATTAAAGAACCAGGCTGTAGTCTCAAACTTTCATTTCATTCTGTGTCATATCCATCTGCTCACACTAGTATAATTCTTGTAAATTCAGTTTCATTCAGGTTCTTAGATCATGGGCATAATGTAGTAAGCCCAATCAGAGCCATGATTTTTCTTTTTCTTATAAGCCATTCCTACACAGTCCATAATTCTTTCTGCATTTGGGTCTTTCAACTTTTGAATAGAATGGTTTATAAAACTCTGATTAGAGAACAAGGAATCCCTTAGACCAAGGTTTCAAATCCTTCCACTTGTTTCCCACAAAACAGTTCCAAATGAACAAAAGCAACATACTCAGGTTTCTAGCAGTAATGAATCCACTATATTAGTACCAATTTCTGGTTGTTGTTACCTCATCATTGCTGAGAAACCAACAAAGCACCTGACCAAAAGCAGCTGATAGGAAGAAAGTTTTGTTTTGTTTTGTTTTGTTTTTTGGTTTTCCAAGGTAAGGTCTCACTCTAGCTCAGGTTGACCTGGAATTCAATATGTAGTCACAGGGTGGCCTCAAACTCATGGCAATCCTCCTACCTCTGCCTCCCAAGTGATGTGATTAAAGGCATGTGCCACCATGCCCCGCAAAAGTTTTTTTTTTTTTTTTTTAATTTTGACTTACACTCTCTAGGGGAATCTCTATGACAGCAGGGCATCAGCAGAGGATGGACATGACCATTTCCACAGAAGGTGGAAAACAGCAAAACGGGGTTAGCTGGATTTTTGAAAGAGGGACCTGCCTATAAAACTGCTAATCCTGCCCCCTATAACATACATGCTTCAATAAGTTTCACCTTCACAATTGCCACTATCTCATGAGCAAGCATACAAACACGTGAGTCTATGGAACACGTCTTATCCAAACCACACCACATCTCCTTTTCTTTTCTTTTTTTTCTTTTTTTTAAATTCTTAGTGATGTTTGAAAAGCCACTGTTTTGTTTTCCTTAGTAGTGAAGTACAAGTTTCTTGCCTGAATTATCTCTTCCTAGAATCTGTAGAACAGAAATTACATAAGTAACTCATAAAATTAACTGGAAGGTGTTCTTTCAGACTACTTTACTATTGAGCTCTCAGGGAATTTTGTGGACGAGGGGGCAGAAAGAATGTAAGAATCATAGAGTGTAAGTTAATAACCAGAAGAATTGCCCCTCACCCAAAATGAATGACTGATGCTCTCACAACTCATAACCTTACAACTCCATGGTGAATATAAATAATTCCATTGAGGAGGACCTTAAGTGGAGTGTAGCAGGGGCAGAGAAGAAGGAAATTATGTTACCAACACATGATGTATCCATACAAAATTTCTACTTAATAAAAAAATAAAAAATGGCTAACTGAAACCAATTTCTTTATACTTACAAAGAAAAAAATATTTAAAATATTTATAAAAAGTTCAATGATCATGTCTTATATACCTACTTTGTGGAAAAGGAAAAGAAATCATATATATATAATGCATTTCTATATGTCTGTATCTCTGTTGCTCTTATTTATATATGTCTGCATTTTATTATTAATGCACAAAAGGCATGAAGAGCCTACAATGTTGACATATACTTAACAATCTCAGAATTCTAGAGGCTAAGGCAGGCGATCCAAGGGTTTGAGGCAAGCCAGTGCTATGTAGAAAGAACTAGTCTAGCTTGAGCTATCTAGTGAGATTTAAATGTAATATGTGTCCCATGGCCTCATGATTTTGGCATTAAACCTTTTACTTAATTCCCAGCTGATGGAGCCTCTGGGAGGTAAATCTTATTAGGGGATATATGTTGCTGGGTATTGGCCTTGATATTTTATAGTCCAGCCCATCTTGCCATACTCCGTTCATTCTTGCTGTTTCTTCCCTGCTGATAAGATGTGACACTGGGCTGTTTCTTCCTGCTATGCTTTCCGCACTATGATGAAACTTCCCCTCTAAACTGAAAACAAAAATAAACCCTTTTATTTTCCACATTCTGTTTCTGGTCGAGTATTGTGTACTAGCCACAAGAAATTAACAGCTACACTGTCTCAAAAATAAAAAAAAACAAAAATAGAAAATAAAGTAGAACAGAAAGAGAAAAAACTAAAAAGGCATGCTGCAATAATATACAAATTTATATGTATATATACAAACAGCAGAGTTTACTCAGAATTGATATTTGGAAAGTGAACATAATAGAGACTGGAAAACAGTTTTGGTTAGAGTTTAGGGATTTTTTTTACATTTATTTTTATTGTTTGAAGTAGTAAAATGATGTACCCCTTTTGTTTAAAGGGTATGTGTCAAGTAGACACAAAACTGTGTAGATCAACATGGCCAATTCCGACAACAACCAGCTGGCTGCTTCATTATAATGGCACCTTTGCACTGTAGGTCTTGCAAAAGTTCTTGCTCTCTTAAAATGAATTATGACATAATGAATCCAGAAAAATCCAAATAAGGACAGAAATAGGGGTGAAACCATTTCAAGGGAAAATTTTTACCCATATTTGTAATTTCTCCCCTTTTCTCTGTGTTACCCCCTAAATAATCTTCCTGTAGATTAAAGTAAGCCAATCAAACAATCTTTAAAATACCAATGATGCAGCTCTTTCTCTCTTGAGAAGTCTGTCTATTATAATTTTAAAAAATAAACCAAAACAATACTTATCTATATCTCTATGTGTCTAAATCTGAAGCTCTTTGCTATTGTGACATAGTAGGAAGGGAACTTTTCATCCATAATATATAAGCAAGCTACTTAACCTGATGAGTCTCCATGTGTTCCTTGATAAAATGAGGTAATAGTAGAATATAGCTCACAAAGTACTTGGAAGCCATTGGAACTAAAAATATGTTGATAGATAGGCAGACAGAGAGACAAACAAATTGGATATATAGATGATCAATATGGCTGGGCATGGTGGTGCACACTTTTAATTCCAACACATGGAAGTCTAAGGTATGAAGATCACCATGAGTTTGAGTCCAACCTGGGTTAAAGAGTGATTTCCATGTCAGCTAGGCTAGAGTATGACTCTACCTTGAAAACAAGCAAACAAACAAGAAAATATAGAAAATCAAATGTTTAAACCTAAGTAAACTAGAACATTTATAATTTGTGCATAGCAATACCAACATTATCCTATCTTTCATCACAGGCACTTGCATTACAAACAAATATTCTATTTACAGTCAAATTTGGAATTATACAATACCTGATGGTAGTTTTGTACTCTTTCAGATATACAGATTTTTGTACCTTTGAATATTTGAAAATATTTTATTTTTTATGAATAATTAAAATATTAACCTGGTTTAATTTTTAAAAAATGAGAAAGATATAGAGCAACCCTATTGCAATCCCTTGTTTTTGCTCCTCAATCTTGACATGCCACTACTGATTACTGTTATTTGGGTATATATTTTCCAATTGGCTAATCCTTCTTAATAGTACTGTAATGCTTTTAGTGAAAATCGGAACATACAATTCATAACAGAGTAAAGAATGTTTATGAAGTAAATGTAACTTCACATGTTTGTTTTAGTTTTTGACCCATCAGCCATTTAATCAAGAAGTGGAAATTTGGGGCTGGAGGAATGGCCTAGCAGTTAAGAAACTTGCCTACAAAGGCAAAGGACCCATGTTTGATTCCCCAGGACACACATAAGAAAAATGCACAAGGTGACATACACCTGGATTTCATTTGCAGCAGCTAGAGGGCCTAGCACTCCCATTCTCTGTCTTTCTCTCTATATCATATCTGCCTTTCTATCAAATAAATAAATTTTTAAAAACTTAAAAACGTGGAAATTAAACACCTATTATGTACCACTCACTGTATTTGAACACTATAAAGGTGAATAAAACATTCTCTCTCCTTATAATGATCTTATTTATTCATAAATAATATATATGCACATGCAAAATACATATTTACACAAATGACTAGTCATAAACTTCTTGAGACTTAATAAACAATACCAAATTTTTGGAGATTTTTATGATATTCATTTAGTTAAATTATGTGTAAGATTCCATTGAGTGTCTGTATGTGATCAGACAAGTCTCTATTTATGCATTTGTTCTTTCCATAAGCATTATTGAGTCTTTCTTAGAAGACTGACATGTAGCAATAACACAATGATGATGAAGGCAGAGTCTATACCTATAAGTTGCTCATAGCCTAGAGAATGTAAGAAATTCCCAAAGAATGTTATTAATAGTCATAGTCCTAACTTAGTTGTCGGTAAATTCTGTGTTTTACCATATGTAGTCTAGAGAAACCATATAAAACCAAAATTATTATTCTTTGTGATGATTTGATTCAGGTGTCACCCATAAATTTATATGTTCTGAATTATAGGTCCCCAGCTGTTGGCAATTTGAGAATTGGAGCAACCTGGAGGTAGTATCTTGTTTGGGGGCAGTTTATGCTTGTTACAGCCAGCTTCCCCTTGCCAGTGTTTAGCATATTCTCCTGCCTCTGTTTACCACCTGTTGTAGTAGAAGTGCTATCTGGCCTCTGGTCATGCAGGCATTTTCCCTGCCACTGTGGAATTTCACCTTGAACCTGTAAGCCAAAATAAACTCTTTTCCCTCAAAACTGCTTTTTGTAGGGTACTTTTGGCCAGCAACAAGAAATTGACTGCAGCAACTATATTTCAAAAAAAGGTAAAAACCCAGAAGTTATTGCAAATCTTGAATCAATAGAATATTGCATTAAACTTCAGAATATTTTCTTGGCTTTTGGGGGCTTAACACAACATTGTCTAAGGTGACCTTTCAAAATGCAAACACCCTTACATATTTAATACGTGTTATCAATACCATGCAGTTAGCATTTTTTTTTCCTCTAATACAAGGGACTAAACCATCATGAGATACATAAAATGAAGGGAATGGAGAGTGCATTGAGGGGTTTCAGAAAGTCCATGTACAACGTGCTTTTCTCAAGGTCCTGAAGCTACATTTCTACCCTAACTACAGGGGTATTTTACACGGAATCACTTTAAGCAGCCAGAATTCTGTTACCTTTTCAAATTTTTAATATATTCTCAATCCATGTTTAATGAAGACATTTAATGTTACCGCTTAGTAGAAAACCAGCCTGTATGAATTTAGACATTGGTTTAGCTAAAATACTTTCTTACACTTTTAAATGAATCATACATAAACATATTAAAGTGCTATGAAAAAATATTCTGTACAAAAAGATTTAGTTTAATTTTAGTTAAGTATATATACATATATGTACATAGTAGATGATGCCCCCATTTTCAATCTGCATGCTGATTTCTACTAAAAGAAAACAGGTGCAAAAATCTGTTTGGCTTTCAATATACCAAATGATTTTCTGTCTTCTTTCTATTTGGAAACTAGCTAAACCTTCATTAATTTTATAAAATAACATTTTTCCTAATTTTCCTAAAACACTTTGCAAATACTCTTTATAGAAATATACCATACATATAATGAATTGTGCTAAGTTTTTACCTAACTGCAAAGTGAAACAATGTAATATTTTTGTTCCTCCGTGATTGGATTCCATCATTTCCTTTATAACTTTCTCATGTTTATTCTCTTTTAAAAATATTTTTAAATATTTTATTTTTATCCATTTATTTGAGAGAAAGAGAGAGAATTGGTGGTCCAGGGATCTAGCCACTGCAAACGAACTCCAGATGCATGTGCCACTATGTGCATCTGGCTTACATGGGTACTGGAGATCTGAACCTGGCTCTTTAGGCTTCACAGGCTAGAACCTTCTCTGTTAAGCCATCTCTTCAGGTCCATGTTTTATTGCTTTTTATTTTCCAATATTCTATGAAATACTGTTTAAAATTAGCAGTCTCATTTTATGTATATGGTCAGCAAATAATAAAAACTGAAATAATAAAAAATGAAAACATAAATCCTCTAAAGCCACCTGGTATACATTATCAGAACTATAATGACAAGCATTATTACAGTGGCCTAACTACAGCATTGTATTCATCAAGCCTTTTAATGCCAGTTATCTATCTGTTCCTGACTATTTCAGTGACCTCTGATAACCTATTTAATATATTTGTGTTTATTTTTCCATTTTAAAAGGTAGAATACGTCTTATATCAAAGGAAGTCATTTAGAATCAGTTGTCATTAAATAAAATGTTTAGTCCTGACAGCAGGACTATAGAACATGTAAATATTACATATATCCTTGAGTATGTATTTGTATAGCTCTTTAATATTACATTAAGATTTAAAAAGCTATACTGATGCTATTATTGTTGTAGTGAAATAACCTTAGTATTTTATCTATGATATGGAAACATATAATTTTGTTACATTTTATATATATTTTTAAAAGGCTTACGTATTATATTTATGATATAATTTTAAAATGTGAATGTCTCAATGGGCATCATATTATAACAGATTAACAAGGTAGCTGCTTTGATGTGTGCCTCCTGTTTGCACATGTTCATTTTTTTTTTATTTTTTCCCATAATTTATTTTTATTTATATTATTATGTAAATTTTATACTTTTGTTACCATGATTTTATATAATCATTACTGCCCATATATAAGTGTTTGAGCATACTATATATTGTTCAACATTCTAGATTTCCCAAGCAGAAAGGAGTAGAGTGAATGGAGGTATAGATTGCTGACACATTTAGTGGCTGAAGAATCTAATTATACACATGAGCAATATTTTCTAAGGAATGTTTAACATAAGCTTTAAAGTATGGGCATTCAGTAATACATCTTAATTTTGCAATAATTAGAACATCTTCGTGAACAATATAATTAAAGCTGGTGAAAAATACAATTATTAAATTCCATGAAGAAAATAGGCTATGTTAATAAGGACCAATGAAAGAATCAGATTTGAAGAGTTAATAACACTTTAGAATTTTGTATGACTTTATAATATAAGCTATTTGAGTGGCTTCTGGAAAATAAGCACATTTTAATTTTTATATCAGTGGCAAAAAAGGAGTCACTTTCCATGTTCTTAAGATTAGCTTCATGGAAAATAAAACAGTGTTTCCCTTTGACTAAAGAAATAGGAAATCTACATTGTTCAACTTCTTAATATGTTTAGGTATTGGTACCATTTCACAACACTAAGTTATTAGTTCAAAGTTTAGTTGAGGTCTCATATTCTATACATATACAAATATTTTTTCAATTCAAGCATAAAAATTTTGAAATAATTTGATAACCAAAAACATGCTCATCAATTGGCCTAGAAATTAAGATATATAAAAGCAGATAGCCAGTATCCATCTGTGTCTTCACAGGCATGTTGAAGCACATGAGGGGGATCCTAAAGGAGGACTTCTTAAAGTCTACTCATTGACAGACTTAAAAACACATACTTTACTTCATATTTTTGAATGTTGAACCTCATTTATATATAATGTAATGTGTATAGAGACGTGATGACATTCGTGGAGTAGGTATTAAAATATTACCGAGAGAAAATACTTGAAGTTAATGACAATAGGAAAATACATTTAGTAGTGGTACTCCTTCTGAGCAAGTATTTGAATATATTTTGTTGGACTTCTTAAAGACACACTTTTACTCTTTAGCAAAGCATAGGATACATTCCTGAAATTGCACATGACATGTTACTGTTGTTTAAGTAGAGTTAAAAATACCTAGACTAAAAGAGAGATGATGACACATACCTGTAATCCCAGCATTCAGGAGATATAGGAAGGAGTATCAGAAGGTTGAGGCCATTCTCAAATACATGACACCTTGTATCAAAAAAAAAAGAAAAAAGAAAAAGAAAAAGAAAAAAGAAAGAAAGGAAAAGTGAAAATAATAAAACAATTTCTGATGCATTTAAATAAAACAGAAAATAATTTGGACATGTTTTATTTTTGTAGGATTAGGTATAGCAAGAGTTGGATGGCCTCTCATACAACCAGGGGAAGATGAAGTAAAAGAAAAATAAGAAGACAGGGAGGAAGCTCATGATGAAGACCATGAGCTCTGGCATTACAGTGAGGATCTTGGTGAGGAATAAAACAATGACCAGGACCAGAAAAAAAGAAAAACGGGCACTGTAGATTAACACGGAAATATGAAAATTCTCATAAAGGTGGCCAAGAAGCTGGGAATAAGAAGAAAACTAAATGAAAAAATGAAAAACAGGTAGAGAAACCTGCCATTTACCAGACATAACTACGAAATTTTAAATTCTAGTAGGCATGATAGACAATTACAGGGAATGACTCAGAAAAGTATGAACAAGCACAGGGAGGACTTATTGTGCAGTGAAAGCACAGTAAGAGGGGACCTTGCCTTGTTTGTCTTTATCCTGGCAGAATTAACTCTTTGTTTTCTAAAAGTCAGAGTGTTTATATCATATTTACAAATGCTTTTGTTGCTAAAATCTAACATACTTCCTAAAATTAAAACTCAAAGTATGTTTCTATCTTCCCCTTTCATACCATACACCAATTATAATCCTGTGGTACCCAGTAAAAAAAAAAAAGTTACATTTACCTAGAACCTCCTCATAAAGTCCCATCGCAATTAGACATCTCAAAAGGAGGTGGGCGTAGCTTGTGTAGTTCTTTTTTTTTTTAACTCAGGAGGGCTGTCGGTCAATACTGAAGCCCCAAATTTATTTAGTTCAGCCTTTTTATACTTCTTCTCAGAGCACAAGAATGGAAGCAGTACAAAAGGTAAATATTCGCACATGATTTCTTGGAAAGGCTACATCATAAACAGTCAAATCTTTGTCTTCAAGATCAATGGACACTCCCTTCCCAATTCCCATAAACTCAACAGGTATCTGATATCTTGCTTGACAAACGTCTTGCTTATCTTTAGCCCACTGTCAAATAGAAGTCAAATCAAGGTCAAAATGGCTCCCAACACGAGGTCAAAATGGCTACCGACAAATCCTCCTTTTTTACTTTTTAAGAAACCATGCCCTTCTAGGCAATAGTGCAGAAAGACTGTGCCTGTCTTAGGTTGTTCTCTCCGATATTTAGGTCTTACCCGTCATTGGCACATGAATGTCATCATTCATCATTCATGCCCTGTCTTAGGTTGACCTAATTTGAGAGAATCCTACCCATCTGTGACAACCAGCCTCTGCAGGGGAGAACATCTTCTTTATGGGGTCCGGAGGCGGACATTATGCATCTCAGCTTTAATGTCCCAAAGCGAGCTGATGACATGTTTAATTATTGGTGGAAGCAGGCCCCAAGCACGATACAGATACCCAAAGCTGTGATACTTCTTATCCAGGTAGTAAATGAAGACCATGAAGGCCATGAAGGTAGGGAGGCTCTTAATTTTTCCAAGGTATCATTTGCTGTCTTAGCTGGATCAAAATTAACCTCCATGTTTTTTAGCATTAGAATGTCTTGATGCGTTTGAATCAAATCTAGAGATATATTTGCATTATGCCATATTCCTTGTAAATGCATTTTTATCTTTTCCCAATGATATTGACTGTTATTATATTTTTTGGATGTAACACAAATCCATTGATAGTCTGCATGGCATTCCAAATGTGCTCTAAATTTCAACTGCTTGTGTAGTTCTTAAAATTGCTGTTTGCTACTTGGCATTTTTGGTAGGACTGATAAGGATCCTTGATAATTTCTACAGTTATGCAATTCAGTATCTCTCTCTTCTTCTCCTGTTCTTCTTCTTCTTCCTCCTTTTCTCCTCTCATACTCTTCATTTTCACTATCACCTTCACATTAGTGGTTCAAATCCTTACATGTGTTATTTGGGTCTTACATGTGTAGTATGAGGAAAGTGTAATAATTCTATTATTCTGCCCTGCATATTACAGCAAAATTTCTTAGACTCAGTGGCTTACAAAAGAAATGTATTTGTGTCTATTTTCCATATTGAAAAGTCTAATGTTAAAGCACTAGCCTACTCAGTTTGAAGACTTGCTGTCTGACTCAAAGTTGGCAGCTGCTTGTTGGGTCCTCACATGGCAGAAGGGGTAGATTATCTCAGGGACTATGTATACTTCAAACTATTCCAATCTGGTATCCAATAGTATCCTTAACTCAGTGAACTTTTTGCTTGGGTTCATTCCTACCTCTTTCAGAGTCAGTTCTCATTTGACACTGGACTTTAATCTCAGATGTCAAATGTATATTTTTGGCTGACATATATTGAATTATTCCTGATCCTAAAGGGGTATACTGATGGAATTTCATACATTATCCAACTGAGGAAGGTAAAGGGAAGGACTTATTAAATCTTTCTGTGACCTTAGGCTGTCTACACTTACTGATTTGTTCTACATCCTAGACTTCTTTTTCTTTTTTTAAAATATTTATTTTATTTTATTTTGGAGAGAGACACAGAGAGAGACAGAGAGAGAGAGAAAGAGGGAGAGGAAGACAGAGATGGGCATGCCAGCAGTGTCTCAGCTGCTGAGAATGAAATCCAGATATGTCCGCCCCCTTGTGGTCAAGTGTGGCATTGAGCCCTTGCGTCACCTTGCATCTGGCTAAACGTGGGACCTGGAGATTGGAACCGCTGGAGATTGGAACCAGCGTTCTTAGGCTTAGGAGGCAGGCGCCTTAACCCCTAAGCCATCTCTCCAGCCCTAGACATCTTTTCTTAATGGTAGTGGTGATTGGGGAAGAGGCACCAACTTTCAGTGTGACCTCACACTAGTCATATCAGATCTTTCAGCCTTTTTATCCCATAAAATTTGAATAGTGAAAATTCTGGTTTTATATTACATATAAATATAATTTGACATTTTCAAAAGCATATGAAAATAGAGGTGGTGATATAAGTAGATATTTAATATTTATCCATGGTATCTGTAAATGGGTATGCTTATGGTGTAATCCCTGACATGTTGTAAGGGCTTCAGGAGCCTGTGGAGAGAGCTCATATCCCATTATTACATGAGGGGAGAAAGCAATCCACTAATTCTTCTCATTGCTTCTCAGTTCAGTTGAGCCTCCAAAGTTCAAGTTACAGGGGCAGATTTATAATCTCAAAGTGAGACTCTCAATACTGAAAGTCTAGGTAGAGAAGTCCCAAAAGGCTTGCAATCATTCTTCCACACACAAGTTCATAAAGTTATTAGATATCCTTTTTGGAAAAGAATGTCTGACAAGGGACACAGCATGTGGCTCAGCTCAAGTCATGAATTTGATATAAGGTTTTCTGGAAGCTACAGCAAAGGGCAATATGAGTGTGCTTATCAGCTCTCCAGTTTTCTCATTTCCACTCCATGCATCTGCTGATCTTTTGTTTCATGTGGAACTACTTGACAAAACTAAAAATTCCTTTTATTGCTACAATGGGGTTGGACACTTCCTTTAATGGAGATAAGATTATAAAAACAATACCATAGGAAAGCATATCGGTAAAGGATGGCAAATAATTGATATTTAAGTATCAAATATGTCCAGGATAATAATAAGAGTTCCTGCCTGCCACTTATCTATCACTAACTACAGAGGAACAATTAGAAGGTATGTAGCTAAAGAAGCCCACAGATATGATAAGGCAATTGTAAAGTTCAACACTGTTCACAAAACTAAACAGCAGGTAAAAAGCTACAGCAAGTAGATGTACTTAAAGTACATCATAGACTGGGGCTGCTTTCTTCAGTATTAAAAGAATGCACAGACATGAGTAAGATACAGATTAGCAAAGAATAGAAAAAAAGCAATACAAGTTAGAAAATTAAATGATCAATGATGAGTTCAGTATAGCCTGGGTTACCTAGCAAGATCCTATCTCTAAACAAAACAAATACTTAAATAGCCAGTAAATTAATAAAAGTAAAAAGTAAAAGGATACTCTAATGATATTACTTTAGAAACTTTTTAAAATGTTTTTTTTTTAATTATTCATTTTGAGAGAGAGAGAGAGAGACTGGGGATACCAGGGTCTTCAGACACTGTGAATTAACTTGAAATGTGCTCCCCCTTGTGCACGTGTGACATTGTATGCGGTGTCACTGCATCTGGCTTTGTGGGACCTGGAGATTCAACATGAGTTCTTAGGCTATGCAGGCAAGTGCAATAACCACTAAGCAAACTCCCCAAACCAAAACGTTTTTAAAAACATTAAAGGTCTTGGAGAGATGGCTCAATGGGTAAACTGCTTACTGCACAAACATGAGGACCTGAATTCAGAGTCCCCAGCACCTGTGCAAATGCTATTTGGGTTTAGCACACACATATAATCCTAGCGTTCCTGAGGCAGAGATGGGGGAATCCCTAGGGCAAGCTGGCTGGCCAGGCTATCGGAATTGGTAAGCTTTGAGTTCAAATTATAGACCTGGTGTCCATAAATAAGGTGGAGAGCGATCAAGGAAGATATCTGAGGTCAACCTTTGACACACGTGCACACACACACCCGTGCACACACACACATATACCACACACATACACAAATGCACATATACACATCCACATACAACACATACATACAAAATAACCAGATTATTATAACCTAATTTTTTTCAGGAAATGACAGCATTCTCGAGGACCATGGACATTGTCATTCATAGTTTGTGAAACATAAGTTAAATATACATTCTAATCCTTGAAGGAAATGTGTTAATATTCATTATGAACCTCAAGATGGTGCATGCCATTTTAATCATATAGATGTAGACTAATGAAATTATAGATGAGCACCAAATGATATTACAAAAATACTTTGCATTATTATTTATCAAATTAAAAAATAGCAACATATTATCCAGTAATGTAGTATTCACTATGTAAACACTGTACATCCCTGCTAAATAACACTAAGTAATCATTAAATATAATGGTGCTGAGAAATATTTAATGATGTAGAAAATTTTTGTGTCAAAAATAAATTAAAAGATCATATTATTGTGAATCATGATCTTATTTATTTAAAAAATGAATATGCTCACTATACACTCTCTATATCTATCTATCTATATATAAATGTTGATAAACTCTACACAATAATTAAATAAACATATAAATAAAGAAAGAAATAATAATAACTGTATCTTACATGGGATAGTGAAAATGCAAACATTTTTCTTTCTTTAAATTTAGTTGTTATAGTAATATCTTCTAAAATAGATATTCTTTTGTACCGGGTCACATGTACTCCACCTCCTTTGAGACAGGGTCTCTCATTAGCCTGGAATTCATTAATTAGGGCAGATTAGCTGACCAGAGATCCTGAGGGATCTGGTTGTTTCTACCGCCCCAGAATTTTAATTACAAATGCACATCAATACACCTGGATATTTTTAAAAATATATTTCTGGGTACCAAACTCAGGTCCTCATACTTATATAGCAACCTTATTACTGACAGTTATCTCCCTAGCTCCTAACATATGCATTCTTATTGTGATAAAAATGTTAAATGAGGGCTGGAGAGATGGCTTAGTGTTTAAGGCGCCTGCCTGCTAAGCCTAAGAACCCAGTTCCAATCTCCAGGTCCCACATTTAGCCAGTTGTAAAGTGACGCAAGGATGCAATGCCGCACTTGACCACAAGGGGGCGCATGCATCTGGATTTCATTCACAGCAGCTGAGAGACTGCTGGCGCGCCCATTCTCTGTCTGTCTCCTTCTCCCTCTCTCTCTGTCTGTCTCTCTGTGTCTCTCTCAAAAAAAAAGTTAAATGATCTAAACTACATTGGAAAACTACATAATCAAAGGATCTTAAGGTTTGTTTTTGAAACGTCTTATCTTTAAACCACTATATAAAGTTTCTAAATTTTGTGTAAATTGGTTATACTAGAGAATAGACTCATAGACATTAATAACAGAAATGTATAAAGAAAAGAAACAAAGAAATCCATCACATTACTGAGATGAACAATTTAATCTCGATAAACAAATATATTAATGCTGGTGATATTATCAATATTTTGTTATATGTGATTTCCTGGATAAATAAACATAGATACACAATCTTTTTAAAAGTTATTTTCTTCAGTAAAATATATATTAGCTACATGATTTTTTTAACTTAACAATATATCATAAATGTTCTCTTTAAACATAATTCAATAAATTACTTTGATTGTCTCATATCATTCTGTAACATAAATATTTTGTGATTCATTTGACAAATTCCCCATTGCTAGGGCTGTACATTATTGTCATGGTTTTAGACTGCTATGACAAAAACTTTTGAAGAACATCCCCATTGATGAATCTTGGAATTTTTCTTTGGAAAAATACCTGGATTTTGAATAATAGCTTTAAAGTAAACTTGATTAAAATGTCTTTGAGAAGAGGTCTATCAAAAGCACTTTTCTTCAAATCTATTGCACTTGCTGTTTCTCCACACTCTTTCAAAGTTGAACACTAGTGTTGGGTCGTGGCTCAGCATCTAAGAGCACATGCCAATTAAGCTTGTCGGCCACTTGGTAAAGAGACAGCCAAGTTTGAATCCTCAGAACCCATCCTGAAAGCTAGGTGTGGCCATGCATATTTGTAACCTCATTCTGGGGAAAAAAGAAGAGTATAGAATTGGTGAGATTCCTGAAGGACAGCAGCTCCATGTTCAGAGGATACTCCATCTCAAGTGGATTAATGATAGGAGAAGCACATCTGATAGTCTCCTCTGGCCTCTACACCCATGTGCATGGGGTGTGCACATCTACACATTCATGTGTATACACTACATACAACATCCCATACATATTCACACACAGAGAGATACTTACCAATAGATAGATAGATAGATTTTTTTAATTTTTTTCCTTTTTTATTGACAGCTTCCATACTTAGAGACAATAAACCATAATTCCTTCCCATCCCCCACTTTTCCCTGCACAAATCTACACTCCATCATATTCCCTCCCTAGGTCCACTAGTCTCTCTTTTATTTTTATTTTTTATTTATTTTTATTTATTTATTTATTTATTTTTTGGTTTTTCAAGGTAGGGTTTCACTCTAATCCAGGCTGACCTGGAATTCACTACGTAGTCTCAGGGTGTCCTCGAACTCATGGCAATCCTTCTACCTCTGCCTCCCAAGTGTTGGGATTACAGGCGTGTGCCACCATGCCTGGCTTCTCTTTTATTTTTATGTCATCATCTTTTCCTACTATTTGAGGGTCTTGTGAAGACAGTGCTAGGCACTGCAAGGTCATGGATATCAAGGCCAATTTCTGTCTTGTCGATTGTATTGTAAGCAGTCCTGCCCTTCCTTTGGATCTTACATTCTTTCCACCACCTCTTCAGTAATGGACCCTGAGCCTTAGCAGGTGTGATAGGTATGTTTCAGTGCTGAACATTCCTCTGACACGTAGATAGAGATTGAAAATCATTATACCTTACTTCCTTTACTAAATTGAGTAGTGGATTGGATCACTTTTTCCACATGTTCCTTTTATAATTTTTCAGATTCACTGTATTTTTCAACACAAGTGATATTGTTATTGATTGATAAAGTTTACTTTATATTAAGAATTTATATAGGGGAAGGTTAGCATCAGGAACACCCAGTAGAAATTTGCGTAAGATATACTAGGCACCAAACTAAACAATAAACCAATGCACTATGATAACTCAAAGAAAATACTCATAGCAATATCTGAATTTCTTCACTATTGCTCTACAGGGCCTCTATTTTTTTTTTAAACTAAGATTAAAGTATCACTTGCTGACAGGCATTTCTTTTTGCCTTATGGGATTTTATATTCTACTTTCTAAATAGAATATTTATACCTTAACTCTATTGGCTTTTTTAGGTATCTTTGAGGCCAGACTTCTTATCTAACCAACTAGTGAAAGATATAGACAAGGACATATAGAGTTCATCCATACACTCTCAGCCTCAAAAGCCAGAGGGGGCAAGCTGTTAGATACTGGGTCATTGGCATATTCAGTATCTAGAATAAATCTTATAACACATGAAGTATCTCCCAAAGGATGACTTTTTAGAGGCAAAAATTGCAAGAATGAACTTCTCCAAATTATGGGTTATGGCTACTATGCATAGCTATATCTCTTGTCTTTCCTGATAATGACCAAGTCAACTTATAAAGGAAAAGTTAGCAGTATACTGAGTGCCATGAAAACTATCCATAAATGTCCCTATAAAATTTTCAAAATTTTAAACCTTCGGGTTAATATTTTGCATTTTCTAAATCCGTGCTGTTGATTTAAAATAGTACACTGATAGTTCACAAGATTTTGCAAGCTTGAATCACCTTAATCTTCCCGATACTGTGCCAGAGTTCCCAAGAAAGATATAGTTTAAAGGAATGTTGAGTATTTTGCTGATTTTCTTATGGTTGCAAGCTCCCTCTGAATGCCATCATAAGCCCTAAAATGTTTTTGTTGCTTCTCTAGGAAAAGATCAGAAAGGATTCTATCACAGTCATTTAAGAATGCACTTATAGGTAAAACCAGCCCAGATAGAGTACACAATCAGATCTGTAATCTAAATAAGTGTTTTACTTGTCCTTTTATAAATAGCAAGGCAACTCTGTTTAGGTGATCTTAATGACTGAATGATTGATAACATAAAAGTGTTAAAACACCTCTTATCTGATAGGAGCCTTTCTTTATTGTAGAAAGAGCTAATAGAGGAATTCTGCTAGCTAGCTGTTACCAAGAACTCAGAGAAGGATAACAGCAATGCAAAGAAGTTCAGTTGAAAACTATCAGAAGCAGAAATAAAGACCTGTGCTAAGTGACTATGCTTCCAAAAGGTTAATCTGCAGCTGGAATAATTGCACTATTTTTGAAACAAGTCTGAAAAATCTTACATACTCTATATCAGACTTGACAAAAAGAAGCCATCATGACAGGAAAGTGATACAAGTTGAAATAGTAAATAAAATGCTTAAGGAATTGTTAGTTCCTATTTGGGCGTTTATTAGAAAGCCCACTGACAACATGTTTCTTCAACATGTTTGGTCATAAATGTGCAGCTTAGTCTTGATCCACTAATGAATGGACATCCCCAAAGCATAGTGAAGTGAAGGGGATAAGATTGCACAAAGGGTGAAAAAGAGAAGAAGAAGGAAAGGAAATGCATATAAAAGAGCTATTTCAATTCCAAACATTTTCCCTTCTTAAAAATGTGTCTAGCCAACAACTATAAAGCCAAATGTATGTAAAAGTTTTATTTCTGGATCACTTATAGGTAAACAGATTGAGAACCAACCTAGAAACTCATATAATAATAGGGTAGAAATACTTTCTCCAAGGTCGTCTTGTTTTGTCTTCCTGTCTTCTGATAAGGACAGGTTTTCCATTATCTATCTTAGATTATAAAATAATTGTCTTGGGGGCTGGAGAGATGGTTTACCAGTGAAGGCACTTGCCTATGAAGCCTGAGGACCCAGGTTTGATTCTTCAGGTCCCATATAAGACAGATGAACATGGTGGTGCATACATCTGGAGTTCACTTGCAGTGGCTAGAGGCCCTGGTGCACCCATTCTCTCTCTCTAGCTTTCTCTCTCTGTCTCTAATAAATAAATAAGTAATAAATTAATAAATAAATTAATAAATAACCTTTAAATCCAACATTTTAAGGGAATTATTTTGAAATCACATGAATATTGAACTAAGGGACACTAATTTCTTCATTTTATAGATGGAAAACTAAAAACCAGAGAGTGAAAAAGAATTGTTGCCAGTCACTTCAAATGCATATGTTAATCTATAGGATCCAGAAACATAAGCCAAGGGAAGGTCTAGCCATGCTCAGAAACACAATCAAAATCAATAACACCATTAGCTACCATACATTTATATGTCTAGCTAATTTTTACATTACAGAATGAAAACACTCTTAAAGGTGAAAAGGGAAAACAAGAATAAAAGCAACTAAGTAGTAATCTTGGTAAGGCAGCAGGAGGATAAGATATGAGGCAGTGATTAGTGGAAGGCAATAGAAACAGGTATGGTCACCTTTGCAATGTTGTCCAGCCTCTTCATTCATATATTGAACAGCATAAGCTAAATATGTGATCGTTTACCTCTAATAAAAATAGCATGGCTGGGACTGTGGAGATGAATCAGTGATTAAAGTCATTTACTTGCAAAGCTTACTGGTATGGGTTCAATTCTCCAGCATACCCACAAAGGCACTCATGGTCACAACCCAGTTCCAGTGACAAGGGACACTGTCAAGAAGGTCAAGAACAGAGAACTCTTCTGAACACCTCCTACACCCTTGAATAATGAAAAAATACAATTTAAAAAATCATGGTGTGTTTACAAAGAGGGTAAGGATGAGCAGAATTAGGAGGGGAATAAAAAAGGATGTGGAATATGATCAAACTACATTATGTACATGTATGACAATTTGAAGATGAAAATATATATAATTAATAAATTCAACTAAAAGTAAAAAATACAATAACATGCATTTTGTTATTGTTGGAATATTATGCCATATTTTAACCGTTTGATTTTTCAAATCAAGTTTAGTTTTGCAAATGTTTTGGTTTGGAAAAGTCATGAATTAGGAAGAGATACATAGAAATCTGCCAAGATAGTAGTTTTAAAATTACTCTACCAACTTTTGCTTTGTACAATGAAAAACTTTGATATTAGGCACATTTACATTTGAATCTTATATCTTCATGATGAACTGATCTCATTCATTTCTATATATCAATTGTCTTTATATTTCTAGACTGCATTTGCTTTAAAAGTATTTTACTAGCTAGTAAATACAAGCTTCATTTATTTTCATAGTGAAGATGTCATGGCACTAATTTGAAGATATGAAAAATAATCTTAATGCATAGAGTATATACAATAATTTCTCTTTTATTTCTGTTCATTCATTTTCTTACATCTGCCTTTTTTTTTCACCACCTTCATTAGGTAGCCAAGTTCACACTTTATTTTTCACATTTGCATTTTATCTAAAAATACAAAAACACTAGCAAATAGAAGACAACATTTTTTCAGACGTTTTGATGGGGTAAGTTAAGGTCAATGTTGTCAGCATTAACTCTGAATGTCCTTGTTTTTATGAAGTTAAGTCAGACCCTTAATATACAATTTAAATGCAGTTTTGACTGACTAGAAAATGTTATTTAAAATCCCCAGAAGACACAGATCAAAGGACAGTAAAAATGCATCCCATATTTGATTTAATGATGCTTTGAATTAAAGTAAAAGGAACATATGTCAAAACCTTGATCCAATGATTATTCAAGTTCAGTTTAAGGCTAACTTGATGTAGCTTCACATGAATCCCTTACCTAATACATAATACATAATAGAAACTACCTATTTGGAGCAAAAACATCTTAATCACTTCAAAGCTATTGTGGGTTTCTAAGTCCATTTATGTCTGCTATGTTTATAGATTTAATAGGGTAATTTTCTTCTCTGACAGCAAAGATACTTTCCTTCTTCTGCCCAAACATGGAGGAACTTTAAAAGGGGCATACTCTTGCTTTTATTTAATAAGAATTGAGATTTTTTTTCAGTGTTTTAGGTTGTTATCTCTGTTTTTTCCCCTTCCAGTTATCTCCATTGAGCTGCCACAGCTCATTCCACCATTTACAGATCAGAAAGGCCACTATCTTCTACTCTCACCACCTATGGACTTATGCTATGGCTTCTTTGCAATAATCTCTGAAATCTATGTGACTGACAACTATAGTCAGAACTTCATGTCCATGTTTCCCAAGAAGTGATTCACATCTCTAACTAGATATCCCACTTGTCCTTGAAACGTACATCCTTCTTTCCTTTGTCTGTTAATAGTAGTAAGACCTTGTGTCCCTGTCACTCAGGCCCGAGCACTTCAGTCACTCTACACTCATTTCAGTCCCTGGCCCTTCACATGCAATCAATTTCTAAGTGCTCTTGATCCTACTTTCTCAGTATCTCTTGCATCTGTCACCTCCATTCTATTTCCACTGCCAACACTCTGGTTAATGCTCTCATTCCCTTTCATCCTGGGCTCTTCTAATAGCTTTCTAATTGGTCTCTCACCATTTATCCCTCTTCATTCTCCTGTATGCTACATCCACTGTCAGAGAAGACTCTCTTAAGATAATTCTGATAACACTGCTACCAGGTTTGAACATTTTAGCACCTGTCTATTTTCAGCCAACACATATTACCTACAGACTCTAGTAACTAAAGTCTTCTACAATACTGAATCAAATTTCAACTGGTATTCATGAAACCTAAAAATCTCATAAAACCTGATTTGAACTTCTGGGAAATGACATATGATACTCAGTCACTTGGTGATGAAGTTGTGCTTTCTCCCCAGCCTGCAATTCTCTGCTTTTCTCCATGAAGAAATGCTTGCCATTCTTCAAATTGACTTTCTTATGGAGTCTTTTATACCTGTCTGCTAAAGCCATTTTGATATTCTAAAATTATAATTATGAAAGGATTCTTTTTTTTTTCAAGGTAGGGTCTTACTCCAGCACAGTCTGACCTGGAATTCACTGTTTTCTCAGGGTGGCCTCGAACTCACAGTGATCCTCCTACCTCTGTCTCCAAAGTGCTGGGATTAAAGGCATGTGCCACCACATCTGGCTCTTGACAGGATTTTTGTAAAAGTGGCATAGAGAAATATATAATCAATTATTTGGAGTAGGTATAGATCATTGAAATCTCAAGATATGTGGTATTTGAGGAACACACACACAAATACCCACACGTTCTATGTGGATAATCATTGAGAACAAAATAATAAGGTCAGTCAGATTAAGCAATATCAGATATTTTCAAGACCTGTAGAACATTCTACCTGCATCTTTTTACTTCCATCCAAGATAATCTTTTGTTCAGATGACTCTAGGCTGGTGCTTGTCATATCCCAGGGCTTTTACATGAGTAACATTAAACCAAGTAGGTATCTCAGAGCTGAGTAGTTTCTAACCCCTGCCAACTCATTTGTTTTTGAACCCTAATTGAATTTCAGCATTAGATACATTATGGAATAGTTTTCTTTATTTTGTATTATAAACAATTTGTGTGTTTACCTTATTTGCTTCTTCAGAGCTATAAGATTCTTTAAAGAAAGACTATGCTTCAGTACCTAAGCCTCAGAATTTCTATATAAAAAGGAAGCAAAGCTAGGCGTAGTCACAGACACGTTTAATCCCAGCACTGGAGATGCTGAGGTAGGAGGATCACTGTGAGCTCTATGCCAGCCTGTGACTACATAGTGAACTCCAGGTTAGCCTGGGCTAGAGCGAGACTATGTTAAAAAAAATCAAGGAAGCAGAAGTAGCAATCTAATCAGAACTGTTCAGCTAATGGATGGACTCAAGACTTGGAAGTTGCTTTTGTTTAGCACATACTATTTTATTCAGCTTGTATATTTGTAGTGACACTAATGACCAATGTAGGGCATTACATGACCCAATACATCACCAGAACTCTATCTTAACTTTATATCATTCTTTACAAACTTTACAGCAAACAGATCAGTAACAACAATACTTTTCACACTCCTGCTCAAATATGATTGTCTTTAACTACTACATTATGGGAATAATGAAACTAGTCTCCTTCCATTACCCTTCCCTCCCTACCTCCTTTCTTTGCTTTCCATCTTTCTTAGTGTCCTTCTTGTTAAAAACAAATGGATTCTTCAGAGTTTTGTTAGCAGATGTGGTATAATGGTTTTGAGTTCAATCAAATTGAAGTTCCTATCCACCTGTGTTCATTTAAACAAATGATTTGACTTCTCTGCTGTTTACTATCTGGTACTAAACATTTTCAGTACTTGTTTTGCTTGCCATGTAGAGAAGAGGAGTGACACTACCTCAAGAAACATGAGGCTCCCATGTACAAATTTTGCTTATATTTCCATTTTATGTAGTGAGGATCTCTTCAACACTTGGAAAATATATGCATGAGGATTGGACTAATTCAAAGCAGAAACACATTCAGAATAAGGGTAGACTCTGTGTCTTTGATATTCTTTATTTACATTTGTAATTTGAACATCATTAGAAATTACATTGTGTTCTTGAACAAATTAAAAACCACTGTGAAAACAAATGGTATAAATTCTTCTTTCACTTATGTTAATATTTTCAGAAAAACCTCAGCACTATCTATTTATGATTCTTGTAATACAGATAGATACTGTTGTGCTACCATAGCATCAGCTGTGAAACTATAGAATTTTACCATCCTAATGGGGCTTATCTCAATAAAGATTTGAGGAAATAATTTTGCTGTCATTTGGACATCCTATTATCTTCTCCTCAAAATTTGGCACTAGAATAGTGTTTCCCTTTACTCATTTGCTTCTGGAAGAAAAATAAAATTGAGAACAGGTTTTCTAGCAACATGGTGATTATCTAAAATTTTTTAAACAGATTTCCTACTTTTTTACCTGATAGACTTTCTACTTCTACCTTCTACTCCCTGAAAATCTAAATATCTAATAAATAAGCACACAATAAATACAATGAAAATAATTTCTTGAGTAAGTGTATGTTGTCTATCTTAGTGTAAATATCTTAAATAATAAATTGGTTCATCTTCTTAGAAGTTCTGAGACAGAGCAGTCTTCAACGCTGACATAATTTATTGAACATCACAAGCTCTGGCTCCACTAACTCTGTAATTCTCTTCTATTGGCTTTTCTCTATGGGGAGTTGGCTACATTTTCAGATTGATATTGAAATGGCTACAGTATTTAGGGTCTGTTATCCAAGCATGATACTGTTTGAAATGAAAAACGTGTGTGCAATTTTTGTTTCCTCCAATTTAAGATTTTTTTTATTTGTACGTTTGTTAAAGGAATCCAAGTCACTATAGGCTTCACATGACCTGGGCCAAAGCAGATAGTAAGCAGGTGTTGGTTAAACAAATATATGAAGTATTGTATAAATGGAAGGTTTTGCTATTGTGTATTGCCCCTATGGTAAAGGAATCTACCCAATTTAATGCTTAGCCTAGTGTAGTTAATGTGAATAATTCCTTTGTAATATATACATAATATAATGACAACTTTTTTTTTTTTTTTTTTGGTTTTGCGAGGTAGGGTCTCACTCTGGTCCAGGCTGACCTGGAATTAACTATGTAGTCTCAGGGTGGCCTCGAACTCTCGCCGATCCTCCTACCTCTGCCTCCCGAGTGCTGGGATTAAAGGCATGCGCCACCACGCCCGGCAATATAATGACAACTTTTAAGAGTATATTTCTCTTCTAGTTTTTTGAAAAACTGTATCATTGTAATAAATAAGAACATTCTTGAAAGAAATATAATTTTGCATCTGTAATGCTGAGTGTGTGATTAAAATGGAAATGCAACAATGGAAAATACACATCTGATAGCATGTAAGCATGTGATTCTTATATATTTATTTTCTTGGAAAAGACTGTAATTCTCTGCAGTTCTACATAGCTTGTCTCCATTTTTCCACAAGGGATGCCTTTGTAGAGACAAAAGAGCCAAATATGCATGTTAAAAATATTCTCCCACACACTACAAATATGATGTTGGTTAAGTTATGTGGCTTTTTTGAGAATCAGTTTCCTCACCTATAAATAGGCAAAATAGTTCCTCTTTCAAAGCTCTGAGGTTATCCAATACATACTCATCATTCTTGTTTTATTTGGCCTTTGAGCATATTTTGCAAGTAAATCTTAAAAGCACTACTTACTGCCAGTGACATATGCACCCAAAAATGTGTGCTACCAGCTTTTAAAAAAATATCCTTAAAAGTTCTTTTTCCTATGCTGTTTTGACTTCTCATTCCCACAGAAAAAGTCAATCTACTTGTACAAGTCAAGTCTATTATACAAGAAGTTGGCAGTTTTTTCATTTCCTGTTCATTTGCTTTATATACTTGAAAACTATATTTTTTACTACTTGCTATTTGACTCATACAAAATAAATTTCCTTATCAATTTAGATTGCCAGTGTCTTCTCAACACAATGTTTTCTCAATATACACCTTAATACTGAGCTAATTTTCACTTTTTAACTCTCATTTAAATTTACATGTCTTTTAGAAAACAAGCACTATGTTTTACTCTTTTAAAAACAGATATAATAATTCTTGCTGATAATCTGAATTAATTATTTTCATTCAAATTTCCTACTATGGTAAACTAGACAACTAACTGATCCTGGTGCTATACAATAGCACATGTCTCTTCACTTAGAACTGGTTCAACAGAAATTATTTAAATTAATTTTCATCTGATAAAGAAAGCTGTGCTGTGGCTAGAATTATAAATGTCAAGGTAACGTTGATGTGAAGGAATGTGTTCTTCTTGTAAGGACTCTAAGTGCTGGATTACATATCACTTCAGGAATGCTATAATGAATCTACACTCTATTTATTTAGAGGAATATTATTAGCATAGTAATTTTGTAAGATTAATATACTGCTAAATTGTCTCAAAGGTTTCAGATAACTCTTCTAATTTTATGGAAAAATATTACCAAAATTGCATTACTTGTGAAAAATACATATTAAGGTAGCAGACAAGATAAATACATTTTAATAAATAAGAATTATGTTACAAAGCAGTTATATATTATGTGAACCTGATATAATGAGTAATGGAGCATTTCAACTTGATGCAATGAGTAATGAAACCTTTCACCAACACTGATGATTCACTATCATTAAAATACACTAAAAGTTTAAAAGAGAGACATTAAAATAACCACAGACACCCATTCAGAGTCTACAAGAATAAAGTCTGAACTATTTTCCATGCTCTGGCAGAGCAAGAGACAGAAGCTTCTTGCACAAGTTGCTCACAGAATCCTAAAAAGAACAGAGTCTGAATAATTTATTTCCCCTGTAGTTGCCCAGTACTGTAGTACAAAATCATATACCTGATGAAGCTAACCCTTTGTAACTTGACATCTTAATAGTCTAGTGTTAATTTTGACAAGATTTTATAGCATCATTTATTTTTCATTATCTCTGTAGATTTGCACTGGCTTTGTAAGATTGTTAACAACTGAATATAAAATTGGAGTTATAAATCAAGAGGGAAAATGGGAAAAGAAACTCTAGTATCAAATAACAATATATTGCTTAAATTTCAATAACAGGCAACCAAATACAACTCTATTTGCTACATTCAAATTATTTTTTCTAGGAACATTTCTTTTTCTCTTTCAGGAATTATTTCAAATTTCCTCTTGAGCTTTCTGTATGGCTTTTATGTTTTGTTCAGTTTAATATATATATATATATATATGGATAGATAGATAGACACAGATAGATATATATGTGATATCTAATATAGTGTTGCTGATAACCTTTGCACAAAATGGTGCTAAATTGCAAAATTAGACTACTTCTAATACTATCTAATTTCTTGTTGAATTACATTTTTAAGTCAAAGTTGTGCATGATTCCACCCCAGGTCAGTAGGTACAAGAAAATAAAAAATGTCTAAATATGGAAAATATTAATAATCTATGTGGTAGTTTGAATATATGTCCCCCACTATATTCAATGTTTTATTACTTTATCGTTTGCATCTGCAATCACCTTGCTAGAGGCAAGGTCACTGGGAGCCGGTCTTAAGGTGTGGTGATGGTTTGAGATTCCATTGTAAAGATATGCAAATGTGCCTAGCAGGAGTTCCTGAAGTGTGCTGTGTGACCTTTTGGCTGTAGTTTTGCTCTGTGTGCTGTGGTGGCTGGTTGGCTTTTTCTCTCTCTGCTTGGCCCTGTTGAAAGCAGGCTGCTTTTCCTGCCTTTATGGAACTTCCCCTGGATCTGTAAGCTTCAATAAATAATATCCTTTCCTCCATAACTGTGCCCGGTCTGGAAGTTCATCTCAGCGAACCTGAAGCTGTCTGCTACAATCTACATCTTTTAAATTTGCCAAAATTCAGGGAGTAGATACTTCAGATTTCAGGGTTGATAAAATTTTAACTCTCTATATAAGAGTTCATTCTAAATACAAGTAGTAGTTGTGGTACTGGGAAGAACTTCAGCCCCAACTAACAATCTTTCCTCTGTGGAATTTCACATTTAATCTAATTGTGTCCATTTGCAGTTGTCAATACAACCCAGTGATTTCATCTGTCACTTGAAATCTGTTAGGGTCATATAGACAGGCAGAAAACACACAACCTGTAGTAGCTAAGTTACATGGATGAAAACAAGTATGATTTTTTTTCAACATTGATATAAATGCAACCATCATCAAAAAAAAAAAAAACACATGTTTCTATAGATTTTTTTATTAAGGACTTATTTTGTATAAATACATTATGTGTCAATACCATCTTTTCCCTCCTCCCTGCCCCCATTCTACAGAGGGCCAGAAATCCAGAAGCTCCTGAGAGCTCATCACTGGAGTAGATTTAAACATGATTTTTTCATGGGTTTAGAAATGTGAATGTAAGAAGAGAGCATAGATATTGGGACAGAAGAGATCAGTTAAAATAACTTGCTTGCAAAGCCTGATGGCATGGGTTCAATTCCCCAGTACCCACCTAAAGCCAGATGCCCATACATCTGGAGTTCATTTGCAGTGGCAAGAGATCCTGGTATACCCATTCTATCTATCATCTATCTATCTATCTATCTATGCATCATCTAACATATATATATATATATATATATATATATATATATATATATATATATATATATATATATTTTTTTTTCTCTTGAAAATAAATAAAAATAAAATATTTTTTAAATGAAGCATAGATATCAAAAAAGATTCTCAAACATAATTGTATGGTGACATGCTAAATACTTCAGGGTATAATTGTTCTTTTCATGTCTTTCAGTTTTCTAACTTTATGCATAGTTTTGATTCTGCAGCAAAAGCTACTTCCACTCTTATTATACAGTAGTATCATCTCCCCAAAGCATATTTTTGCATTCAGCTACGATATCAATTTTCTGCATGTGAATGAATAAGTGTGAGACCCATCAGTAATTACTAGTTTTTAGAATGATTACATATTATTATTGTCATTAATTTTTCTAAAATCTAATCTACCCAAAACTGACTTGAAATTATTATTTGAATTAATGCTGTTCTCATAAAAGTAGGCGTGAAACTGCTAGGAGAACAATGAATGCTAGTGAAAGGGAACTGGAAATGGGGAGGTTTTGTAAAGCAATATTTCTCCCACAATAATAAGATGCCATCTTGGAGTAGAGAATGCTGTGGCCCAGTAGCCATGGTGACTTTGGAGAAAAGCAGTGCAGTGATAATCAAGTTTACAGCTATTGTAAGAGAGCTATTGATAAGCCCTAGTAGCCACAAGTCCCTCGCCTGGGATTCTAGCTATTGCTCCCTCCTGCCTCACCCCCAGCTCCAAGTAATTTGGGAGTATCTAGAAGATATGGTAGAAGAAAGGACAAGGTTAGGTAGAAGGGGAACTCCCTGATACAATTTCAAGGAGCTCCATCCAGATTGAGGTGGAGCTTTGTGATTATGAACTTGCCTTTGAGTCACCCATTCTCTTCTAAGTAACCTAAATAAACTTGTTTATTCACCAAAATTGGATTTTGGTGCAATCAGAATTTAGTTTGTTGTATGAGCCCTATATGTGGTCAATAGACATGCCTTTGCATTTCCCAGGGGCAGATATGAGGGGCTAATGCTCAAGTACATTATAACCTATATGAAATTATCCTCAAATATCCATGTAAAATGCACAAAAGGATATATAACAATATGAGCAAATAAAATATAGTAAGAATATATTTATCAAAATCCTAATAACAAACATTTTTTTATTGCTAAACACCAATATGTCACTTTATTTGGATTATTTAACCATTTGTCACATACCTACAACCAATGTTTCCACAATGAGGAAAATTAGCCAGAAATGGAAGCAACTAACCAAGTCAGTTGATAATTTTCTGTACCCTATTAACATACTTGGTAGAGTATGTTAACTCATTTAAGATTCATAAGTATTCTTAAAATTGGTGTCAAGATTGTCATATCTTTAAATACAGATAGAAATGCTGTAACTGTATATACATATATATGACTATCTTTTACCACAATATTTAATTTATACACTACTGTAACTTTTGAAGACAGGTTAAGGGGACAACACACTGTTTAGAACAAGCAAGTAGTTTGGTTCAATATTATTGTATTGTTGTCCCGTCCAGCAGGACTCAGTTATTCGGGGGACGCGAGGGGGACCAGGCCTGAGGGGAGATGGGCGAGAAAGAAGAAGCGAGACCAAGCAAAGAGTTGGCAAGGTCTCGTTTATTAGACTCCAAGCACAGTTTTTTAAGCAGACAGAACAAGGAAGTCAAAAGGAAGCACTGGGCAGGGGACCAGGTCTTGGGTAAGGGGAGGCACTGGGTGGGAGACCAAGTCTTGGGTAGACTGGGTGGGGGACCAAGTCTTGGATAAATTCCTGGAACATTCTACAGTTACAACATTTTGTGGTCATTCTTGGAATGTAGGTTATACATTTAACATTTACAGGTGTTTATCATTCCACATGCATGGTTAGCAACAAGTCACATTGTTCTTAGGGCAGCTACCTCCTTAAGCCCAGTTTCGGCTTGGGTTCCAACATTTCCCCCTTTTTTGTTTTAGTGATCCCGGTGACCCATGACATCATGGTGGGCTTGTAACCAACTGGGGGAGCAGAGACCTGACTCCTCCCGTGGGCTTTGATTCACCCACAATTTGGGCCCTTGGTACCTTTTGGGGAGGGGAGGCAGGGCCAATAGAACGATGACATATATTATGGTACCAACCTCCTTGCAAGTCAGGTGTAACTCTCAGGGAATCCAGAGGTGGTCAGGTAATGACCTTCCCTTGCGTACTTTTTGTCCCGCACCCACGTCGGTACCCATGCTGTAGAGCATGCCTAGATCTGGCACTTAGGCAGTTCCTTTGTTAAGGAGGGGATCATGTTAGCCAGATTGCGTGGGGAAAATGAAGGACTACAGGACCAGAGAACTGAACAAAGAAGAGTGTCTGAGCATCAATTACTTGTAGTTTAGCATTTGAAAAGTTTGTTCCCAAGGTGTTTTTTCTTTAAGACAGAAAAGTCCAGTTTAGTTGTAGCATCCACAGGTTGATCACAGGAGTCCTCTGGTTGATCATGAGAATCCTCCTCATGAACCTCTAGACGATGGTAGTGAACTGACACCGAGGCCTTCCTGAGGGCGGATTCCACCTGTGACTTAACGAACTGGGTTAGTTTTTGAAGAGCCCATGGGCCAAAAGAAATGAGTAAAATTAATCCAATAAGGGGTCCCAATATGCTAGGGAGTAAGGTAGATAACCATGGGGAGGTGGAAAACCAATTTTTATACCAAGACTCTTTTTGTTTTCTTTCTCTTTTGCGTTTTTCTAAGCTTTCTCTGACTCTTTTTAAGCTATCTTCTACAAGTCCTGTTTTATCTGTGTAAAAACAGCATTCTTCTTTGAGTGCGGCACATAGACAGAGTTTTAAACCCAGGCCTAACTAGCTAAGAAATGTGCTGACCTCTAACTCTGTAATCTATGCTTATTTGTTTGTTTGCCCAGCAGTAAATTCCCCCCTGCTTAAGCCAAATGAGAATCTGAGAAAGAAACTGCTTGGGAGATACTTAAGGCATCAAAAAAAAAAAAATCCTTTTGCAGCCTTAGCAGGACCACCAAAAGACAAATGACTATATGAAATAACAAATACTTTCTTTTGTAAACCTTGTAAATCTATGTTAAGATTATTATGATTTTAAATACCCCAAATATGATTTTTAACCTTTTACCATACAGTAGCAGCCCCATTGTAGGATAAAGGAGTAATACTTATGAATTAATAATTTACATGACAAAACAATTGCTTTTGAACCACCAGATTGACAACCTGCCTTTTTAAAATACATAACAGCATTTTTTAGAGCATCTAACCTGACTGACAGTTTTTTATCAATATCTATCTGTGATGAAAAAGTTTGAGAAAAATTTTAATCAGTCCAATAACATAGCTTTTGGGGAGTTTTCACACCTGTAAGACCTTTTAGAGATACTCAGCCATGGGAGCCTCTGGTCCTTGTAACAGACAAATTTTGTAAACCATTTATTGACCTGACATGTAACTCCCAGTCCCCATTCCTTCCCCACACAAGAATTGGGACTGAAGCTTCAACGGTGGGCTTGATGTCTCTTTTGGCTGTGGTCGCCAGCACCTGTGAAAAAGGGAGTGAAAGAGGGGGAGGAAGGCTTAAGGGAAAATTTTTTTTAGATCACGATGTATGGGATCTGGTCTGGATGTCCGTTCCTAGGACAGAAAACACTCTTTTTTAACCTTTAATATAATATTTGAATGAAGGGTGTCCTCTGATAGCCTATTCAGAGGAACAGAAAGTGATTTATTTGGCCTTGATAATAGATACTCCATTTTTCTGAGCGATGTCCTTGATTTCTGTCCTAAAGAGGGGGAAGGGAACTGTCCTATGTTATTAAGTCAAGGGAGAAGTGTCCGTCCATAGGGAAACAATTAACATATAGACACACAAATATGACAGAAACAGAGGGCCCAATAACATAGACACACGAATATGACAGAAACAGAGGGCCCAATATGACATGAATAGAAACAGAGGGCCCAATAACATAGACACACGAATATGACAGAAACAGAGGGCCCAAGAAAAGCTATGCGTGCTTCAGAACCAAATTTAAAAAGGAGAAAGAGAGAGAGCGCTCAGGTACTCACCAGACTGGTCTGAGAAGAATTTTTCGAGTCTTGAGTCTTGGGTTAGCTTGGGTTTCTTAGTTAGGGAATCAAAGGAAGTGTTAAGTCCCCCACACGAGTGTTTGGGGACCCCCAGGGTTGTGTGACATTTACCGGAATCATAACAAAGGCAGTTATGTTATCAGGAGCACATAGTTGGATAGGAAACAATTATCACAGGCAATGGAGAGAGATGTTAGGCATTTTTTGTATATTAGTTATATTAACCATGTGAGAGAATTAAATATTAATGAACCAATTTTAACTTTAAAATATAGTTAAAATGTTGACAAATAGGAACTTAATTAACTTTATTGGGTACTCTAAATTTAGTCTTTTTTAACCATCATCATGAGCAGATTAATATCAGCAAGTTAAAGTTGTAAATTTACAAACTGAATACCATAATAACCTTTTATCAGCTAGAGTCATGTTTTTATTAGTTTGATGTAAGCCCTAGGTTGATAATCACTTTATTGCATCTTAAAAAATCTGTAATCTGGTTAAGTGTTTTGTCTTTAACCTTGTTCAAGTTTACTTAATATCTACAGTTACATATTTTTATTTTACAAACTATGTAACCACTCTGTAATAATCTTTTTTATTAAATAGTTACCAACATTTAAAGTTTTTTCTCCAGTTTAACATTTTTAGTTAGTTTATCTTATTATTACCAGTGAAAACTTTTATTGTTTTTACCATGAGGCTTTTTAAAAAAGGCCTTATGAGATATCTTTAAAGAGTAGATCAGACTTGACTTTTGACACACATTTAAATTATGAAAGTAGATTTGAACATTATTAAAATTTTTTTAACAAATTTAGTATTAAGCACATATTTTTTTTTGTTAGTAGTCCCAGAAAAGCATAGAAAGACAAAGTAAGCTTAAAACAGTTGTAAATACTTAAAAGAAATCCACATCTACTTATAGTAATTTGGCATTTACCCATATTTGAGATTTTGTTAGTAGTCCCCAAACTCTGCAAGCCAGGGAAGCTAAAAAGAGCCTCTTTCTCCTTGTTTACCCTGTTGGGCGGTGGGCGGGTGTGACTGGAGGCCACCTGAGCCCACGTGGGGTATGCACGCCCCTGGAGTCTGGGCTTTGCATTCAGCTCTGAGCGGAGAAGCAAGCGGGAAGGGGCTTATTAAATAGTGAAACTGAAGAATGTCACTAATCAGGTTTCAATAGGAGAAGGCGATAAAAATCTTTTAAACAATCACCCATGTGACCTCATCGTTCCTCATCGATAGCGTCTTTTTTGGGGGGAACCATGGACATACATTTTTTAAGAGAACAAAAATTTTAATTTGGGTCCCCTGCATCTTGAGAGATTTCTTAAGCCCTTGAATAAACAATTTCTGTTTGTTTAATGTTTGCTAAAAAGAAAAGCCTGTAGGAGCCTGAGCCCTGCCCCCAGCTATGAGCTTTTGTCTTTGTTGCTGCCTGTGGTTTTTGAGCAGTTTTTCCTGTCACAGTTTTTTGGTGAAAGTTAGTGTTTTTCATGATAGAAAAAGTTTAGAAATGCCAATACTACAGGGCAACGTTCCTGGGCTATAAATAGCTCAGGGGAATTCCCCAATGGATCTTAAACATAAGCCTGACCGCAAGTTTTAAAAGTCTGGCTGTCGCCCTAAAGGTTATTGGAGAGAGGACTAGATAGGAGGTTACTGCCAACACCCGGTCGGGCTGTCGGGTCTTGAACAATGAGCTCGGGGCCTTCAGTCAATGCCGGAGAGTAGCCCCGGCCGAGAGACTTCAGTTGCCCTGTCGCCTTGATTCAAGTCCACGTGATGGCTCAAACCGAAAATAAAGAATGAAAGAAAACTGTCTGAGAGAGAGATTTGTCTTTTTCTTTGAGAAGGAAAAGTCTGTTTTTCTTTACATTACACCTTGCCTAATTCCTCAGTGGGGAGGCGGCCACTGGGGCTGTAGTTTTACCTTTCTCTGATGGAGAAAGGGAAAGTTTGTTTGTTTGTTTGTTTGTTTGTTTGTTTTTTGTTTTTTTATTTTTATTTTTTTTTACATTATATCTCGCCTAGTCCGTCCCACCTGGGGAGGCAGCCACTGTGGGCCTGTTAGTTTTGCCTTTCTCTGATGGAGAAAGGGAAAGTTTGTTTTTTCTTTACATTCCTTTTTTTGATACTCTAACTCCTCTTTCCTTGAGAGAGGTCTTAATATCCTTAATGAATAGAGCCTCCCTGGAAATAGATGTCCCATCTCTAATGTGACGGATGAATCACTCACCAGGGAATCTTTTCTTCATGAGCGGTGAAGACGTTCCCAACCTGACACTGTATTCAGCAATGATGCTCCGGAGCCTTCTGTATATGGTCCGTCCGGCGAGTGGTCAATACCTCGAGCCCCAAGTTGGGCACCACTTGTCCCGTCCAGCAGGACTCAGTTATTCGGGGGACACGAGGGGGACCAGGCCTGAGGGGAGATGGGCGAGAAAGAAGAAGCGAGACCAAGCAAAGAGTTGGCAAGGTCTCGTTTATTAGACTCCAAGCACAGTTTTTTAAGCAGACAGAACAAGGAAGTCAAAAGGAGGCACTGGGCAGGGGACCAGGTCTTGGGTAAGGGGAGGCACTGGGTGGGAGACCAAGTCTTGGGTAGACTGGGTGGGGGACCAAGTCTTGGATAAATTCCTGGAACATTCTACAGTTACAACATTTTGCGGTCATTCTTGGAATGTAGGTTATAAATTTAACATTTACAGGTGTTTATCGTTCCACATGCATGGTTAGCAACAAGTCGCATTGTTCTCAGGGCAGCTACCTCCTTAAGCCCAGTTTCTGCTCGGGTTCCAACATATTGTGATGGCTTTTATTCCCTCCCTTTTATGTAATGACATTCTATGACATTCAACACATGTACAATCATTCACTTATCAACAGATGAGTAGAAACCACTCAGACAGACATGTATACTCGCAGGGTAACCAACCAAACACAACTAATAAGACTATGATACAGCTATGCAGTATAAATGGTCAACACTGCTAATTCTAAAGTGAGCACCATATATGCATCTGAATATAAAAGCCAATGAAAACTAAACTCAAGCTCCTGGCTCCTTCCAGCTCCCAGGTCTGGGTTCCCAGCACAGACAGTGTATGTGCAGGCAGAGTTGTGTGGAGTGACTAGTTCAGACCCCTGTCTCCAGGCTCCTTCCAGCTCCTCCCAGATCCCTGGTTTGGGTTGCCTGGTGGGCAGGGCAGTGCGAAGTGTGTAGGTCAGACCCACTGTTTCTGGGCTCCTCCCAATTCCCTTGTCTGGGTACCCTATATGGATGGTGGTGGTGTGCAGTGAATAGGCCAGACCCATGTCTCCTGGGTCCTCCCAGCTCCTGGGTCTGGGTTCCTAGCATGAACAGTTTGCAGGCAGGTGTGGCAGTGTGGAGGGAGTAGGACAAACCCCTCTTTCCTGGATCCTTCCAGCTCCTCCCAGTACCCTGGTCCTAGTAGGTCCCATTGTGCCTTGCATGGGGAGGTCTGTACCCTGAATGGGTTGTGGAATCAGGCCTTTTGCTCTGGAATCCCGGCTAGCCACTGGGTACCAACATCCCTGTTCACCTGAGTCAGAGGGTACATGGGACAAAGAAAAAAACTTGCTTCCTCCTCAATAAAATAAAGAGTCTCCCTAAAATGGGTAGACAACCATGCAAAAAAAGCCAACGAAAGTCAGAAAACTGAGGAATCTCCACCAAGAATGCCTAGTCCTACAATGGAAGCCTCCAATAAAATCAAAAAGAAATCAACAGAAATTCATTCTCAAAATGAAAACAACAACTAATGAGACCCTGATCAAAAAAAAAAAAAAAAAAAGTCACTGAACTGGAAGAAAACAATCAAAGAACCAACAATCATATCAGTGAAATTGAACATAATTGTCTCCTAGAGCATTCAGCTTTGACAGTAGGCATATCTTGATGGAAGAAAATGTTAGAACCTTCCAAAGAGATATGAATAAATCGAAGGTGAGTCAAGAAATGGGAGATCTCAACAACTGGTTGATTATGCTTAATGAAGACTTGATAAATGCAGAATAAATTCCAGGAAGCATCAAGAAAATCAGAACTTTAATTGAAATCATACCTCAAGCAAGAGATGGACATGATGCAAAATAACACAAGAAAAAAAAAAAAACAAAAATCAAATACAGATTATAAATCTCTCTAGACCCCCCATACCAACAGAGTTACTCTTGTGGAATACAGAACCTTGGACCTGGACAATAAGATAGAAGAACTGGTTTGGGAGGCCAAAAACTTTGCTAAGTTCAAAAAATACAGTGAACAGAATACTAGAGAACTGTGGGATAACCTAAAATGACCAAATATCCAGATCATGGGTATAACAGAAGGAGAGAAAATGCAGGCCAGAGTCACAGAGAAAATATTCAACAAAATTATTGAAGAAAATTTTCCAAATCTCTCAAAAGAGAGGCCCATCCAGATACAAGAATCCCAGAGAACACCAAACAGACAGGAGCAAAGAAGAAACTCTCCAAAACACATCATAGTTAAAACTCTTAACAACAATGACAAAGCAAGAATGTTAAAAGCAGAAAAACAGAAACAACTCACAACATACAAAGGCAATCCATCATAATTACATCAGATTTCTCAATGGAAACCCTGAAATCCAGAAGGGCCTGGAATGGAACGCTTCAAAGTCTAAAGAACTATAGCTTAAACCCAAGCTACTCTACCCAGTAAAAGTATCTCTCATAATAGATAGTAAAAGAAAAACTTTCCATGAAAAAAGGAAACCCTGTGATTATATGAATAAAAACCCAAACCTACAGAGAATACTTGAGGGAATATTCCACATAGTCAAACAACCAATCTTAAGAGCCAACAAGAAGAAGATCACAATAACCAAAATAGACCAGGCTCAGAATATTAGAAAACACAAGAAAGCACCAAACCCCATAAAACACCTCATCATGGCAGGGATTAATTCAACATCACAGTAATAACCTTAAATATTAATGGTCTTAACTCACCATTAAAAGACACATGGTTATCAGGGTGGATCAAAAAAGTGGACCCAGGGTTGGAGAGATGGCTTAGCAGCTAAGGTGCCTGCCTGCTAAGCCTAAGAACGCTGGTTCCAATGTCCAGCGGTTCCAATCTCCAGGTCCCACGTTTAGCCAGATGCAAAGTGAGGCAAGGGTGCAATGCCGCACTTGCCCACAAGGGGGCGCACACATCTGGATTTCATTCACAGCAGCTAAGAGACTGCTGGCGCGCCCATCTCTGTCTCCTTCTCCCTCTCTGTCTATCTCTCTCTCCAAAAATAAATAAAAAATAAAAATAAATATTTTAAAAAGTGGACCCAGACTGGAGAGATGGCTTAGCGTTTAAGGCATCTGCCTGCCAAGTCTAAGAATGCCAGTTCAATCTCCAAGTCCCACATTTAGCCAGACTCAAAAAGTGACACAAGCACACAATGTCACGCTTGTCCACAAGGGGGCATACACATCTGGAGTTCATTCACAGCAGCTGACAGGCTGCTGGCATGCCCATTCTCTGTCTGTCTCTTCCTCTCTCTCTCTCTCAAATAACAAAAAAAAAAAAACACTGGACCCTACTATCTGCTGTCTTCAAGATATTCACCTCTCCTCTAAAGATAGACACCTCCTCAGGGTGAAAGGTTGGATAACGATATCCTGAGCAAATAGAATTAAAAAACAAGCAGATGTTGCTATGTTAATATCTGATAAAATACACTTCAAACCAAAAGTAATCAAAAAGACAAAGAAGGCCACTTCTTACTCATCAAGGGAATGATCCAACATGAGCACATCACAATCATAAATATATATGTGCCAAACACGGGTGCACCAAAGTTAATAAAACAAAATCTACTTGACAATAAGACAGAAATAAATACCAACACCATCATAGTCAGAGACTTCAATACTCCAATATCATCAATAGGTCATTCAAGCAGAAAATCAATAGGAAAATAATAGAGCTCAAGAACATCATAGATCAACTAGACCTAATGGATATCTACAGAACTCTGCACCCCAACTCTACAGAACACACATTCTTCTCAGCAGCCCATGGAACCTTCTCCAAAATTGGCCATATATTATGACATAAAGTATGCTTCCATAAAGTCAGAAAAATTGAAGTAACTCCCTGTATCATGTCAGATCACAATGCTTTTAAGCTAGAAATTAACAAAAAGAGACACATCAAGAGCCCCACCAGCTCCTGGAGACTAAACAACACACTTTTTTTGTTTGTTTGTTTGGTTTTGCAAGGTAGGGTCTCACTCTGTTCCAGGCTGACCTGGAATTAACTATGTAGACTCAGGGTGGCCTCGAACTCTCGGCGATCCTCCTACCTCTGCCTCCCTAGTGCTGGGATTAAAGGCATGCGCCACCATGCCCGGCTAAACAACACACTTTTAAACAATGAATGGGTCATGGAAAAAATTGAAAAAGAAGTTGTAAAATTCCTATAATTGAAAGAAAATGAAAACACAACCTACCAAAACTTATTGGACACAATGAAGGTAATCGTAAGGAGAAAATTCATAGCCCTAAATGCCTTCATTACAAGCTCAGAGAGATCTGAATTAATCAACTCACTGTTCCCCTAAAGGGACTAGAAAAACAAGAAGAATCCAAACCAAAGAGCTCCAGGTGGAAAGAAATATTCAAGATTAGAGAAAATATTATTGGATTAGAAACTAACAAAACAATTAATGGATGAAATAAAGAGCTGGTTCTTTGAAAAAAATTTTAAAAAAGATTGACAAACCCCTGGCCAATTTGATCAAGCAAAATAAGAGATTTCTGAAATTAAGGAGAACAGAAATGAAAAAATTAGAGATCACCACAGACATCAATGAAATTGGAAAAATCCTCAGGGCATACTTCTGAAACCTCTAGTCCACATAATTAAATAGTCTGGAATAAACTGATGAGTTTCTAGACACATACCTCCTACCAAAACTATACTCAGAGCAGATTACTCTCCTAAACAAGCCTATCACATCTATGGAGATTGTAAAGGTAATAAAAAACCTCCCCCACAAAAGAAGTCCAGAATCAGATGGCTTCTCAGCTGAATTCTATCAAACCTTCATAGAATAATTTAAACCAATTTTTCTCAAACTGTTTCACATACTCTGAGACCATGTATTCTTTCCTGACTCCTTTTATGAAGCAAGCATCACACTAATACCAAAACCAGACAGAGTTGCAACAAGGAAAGAAAACTATAGGCCTATATCCCCAATGAACTTAGGTTAAAAGATCCTGAACAAAATCCTTGCAAACTGAATTCAACAACACATCAAAAGCATTATCCATCATTATCAAGTAGGCTTCATCCCACGGATGCAGGGATGGTTTAATATACAGAACCCAGCCAATGTAATACAACACATACATAAACTTAACCATAAGAACCACATGATCATCTTGATGCTGAGAATACCTTTGACAAAATACAGCACCATTTCATGATCAAAACGCTGGAAAGAATACGCATGCAGGGTTTATATCACAACACAATAAACACTATAAATAAAGCTCCTAAAGCCCAAATAATATTTAATGGGAAAATGCACAAGGAAATCCCACTGAATTGGGAACAAGACAGGGGTGCCCACTCTCACCAGTGCTCTTCAACATAGTACTAGGGGTACTAGCCCAAGCAAAAAGACAGGAGAAATAAATAAAAGGTATTCAAACTGGAAAGGAAGAAGTCAATTTAACCCTATTTGCAGATGACATTATCCTATGCATAATTGACTCTAAAGTGTCCATCTCAAAACATCTAAAGGTGACCAGATCATTCTAAGTGAACTCACACAAACACAGAAGGACAATGATCACATGGTCTTACTCATCTGCTGTTCCTAACCCGTATCAGCCTGAGTTGCTGACATACCTGAATTGCATCTCCAGGCATGGACAATAGGGAGGATAAGGGCTTGGGTGAAGGGAAGAGAGGGATGGGTGACACAAATCTGAATCCAAATTGAACTGGTACCATAGAATCCTATATCCTGGAAGTTAGACTAAAAGTTGGAACCTTCAAGAAGACCTTAGGGGGAGCACCTGAATTGAAGGCCCTGGAGAGGGTGAGATGAAGCTTAACCTTAAATTTGTCCTATTTATCTTTCTTCTCTGTCTTTTTCTTTTTTCATTTCCCTTGGTGCTTGCCTATAACTCCCTGTACCAGGATGTGTTTTACATCCACAACGAGCTGTTGATCAGAGAGACCTACTAGATCTCCCAAAACAAACAAGACAGATTTGTGTCAGAGCACTTGACTACTCACAGAGGTTGACAGTAAGACCCTACTGGTGAAGACACCATATGCTGTCACCATGGACCATGGAGAGACCTGGTTGGAATCCAGAAGAAAGCCAGTCTCCAGACAATTAGGCCATTTAGTGCTGTAAGGCACTACATGAGCTACCAGCAGAAAGTGGCCAACATCTGTCCAAGCAACTCAAAAACTAAGTGACTCAGAAGTAAACAACCTGATGTGTTGCTCACAAAAGTGTAATAGTGGCACACAGCCATGGTCGGTAGCCAACTGCTCTGGGATTGCCTAACAGATCTGCTCAGTGGAAAGGAAACTATAACTGGAAATGGGAAACAAGTCAGAATCATATCCAGCTAATGGTTTTGTTTTCCATTGTCAAGCTCTCACTAATATTGGGCTATAAGAGGGTCTACCCCCTTTAACTTCTCTCTAATAATGGTTATCCCATTTAACTGGTACTGACTTTACTCTCTGTTGGAGAATCTGCTTCTCTTTTTCAGATTGGAGCTGTATCTGAGGAGATATACAACCCAGCACACTCCACCCTAGCACCTGCTGAAACCAACAAGGAGTTGGGGAAATGAGCAAGAGTGCTGCTTTCTTAGTGAATCTGATATCAGTATAAGGGTGATGGATATAGATACTGAGGTCACTCAACACCTACAAAACCAGAGATCCAGAGGTTCCGGAGATCCCATCACTGAAGTAGACTTTAAATGCACCCAACATGGCTCAGGGAAATTTGCAGAAGAAGGGGTGGGAATATTGTTAGAGCCACAACTTGGGACATTTGGAACAGAGACGTTGCTCTCCATCATAAATGATTCTTGCCCTCATAATGCATGACCCACAATTCCCATGTGGTTGACTTGCATGCCCAACAAGGAAGGCCTCTTCAGGAAAGGAGCAGGGAGGAGGGAAATAATGGTACCAACATGTGTTGTTTATATAATAAATATGTCCATATCTAATAAAAATAAATTTAAAAGACACAATTATTATTTTTATATAAATATACTTTATGTGAAAATGAACTTTCATAGGAATTATTCAATGTCAGATGACATTTTTTGCAATATTAATTAAGCCTGGTTATTGATCCTTTTCAAAATCTCCCGTGAATGTGTTCTAATCATAAGACAAACTCAAAGACAATGTCTGGTCAGTGAATGACAAGGAATAAATGTAATCTTTTTGTTTTTCCATTTTCTTGAGATACAATTGCATAGATCCCATTCTGGCCTCAAACTCACTATGCATGCAAGAATGACTATAAACTCCAGATCTTCCTGCTTCTATATCCCAAGTGCTAGGATTATAGATTTGTTCCAACATATGCAGTGAAATTTAGTTTGCTGATGAACACATTTGATGAAAATCATTTATTTTTTCAATGTTGCTAACCTGCCCTACCTAAATATGACAGGTCTTTTCTCCAATGTGTACTTGTTGACTCATTTCTGCCCATTGTTTCTTAGGTTAGCATACAGGAAAGGTGTGTGCACTAAGAATGTGTATTCATTTTGTTTTCCCAGTGTTCATTATATTATTCCTTCTCTTTTTGAGAGACAAAGATTTATCACCATCTGTCTTGATTCTACCAGTATCAGCACCAATATAAATAATGAATGAGAACCATTCCACACCCACATGAGGGCCAGTAGTCATTCAACTTCAGGCAAATACTAGTGGTGTGTTATCTTCAGATGTTTCCTCAAGCTTTTATTTCTATGGCAGATAAGAGTCAAATAAGGAGTTAAAAATGATGTTGTATCAATGAATTGTCTTAGGAATATTCTGCTTTAAATTAACAATTGGATTAAGAAAAACAAGGTGGCAGAGATTATAGTATTGACCATTATCTACCTAATACAGTCAAATATCAGTTATCCAAATGGAATTAATTTGAATAAGGTGATAGTCAAATGAGAAGGAAAATGAAAGTCATTTTATGTATATATTCATATCTTACAAAATGACCTCATTTAAATGGCTGGTTTGGGATAAGAAAGACTCTGATGAGTGAGGTTCCACTGTAGATTTCAGTTCAAAAGGGGAGAGGAAATATGTAATTTCATCTGCATCATGTGTTACAGACATTTTCTTGGGCAATAAATTCAGGTTGTTAGAGTCTTTAGGGAAATGTGAAGACTAATACCTTTACGATGAATATGAAAAACTTTATATCAATGAAAAGTGTTCTTGTAAGCAAAACATCCAATGTCACTTTAAGACTTGCAGTTCTCTGCACATTTCATGCAAATAAATTTTAATTTTTCAATAAGGAATCAACTATTTAAACTGATGTGAAAGCACATTGATTGACCTAATTAGATATAAAACCCTGTGACTACAGTCACCAAGAGTATGTGTTCTCATGCCCTGAGTAACACATTCAGTGTTTTTATTATTATTGTATGATAATTCCCCCAGCTTTTTCTGTAAGGAACTCTCTCTGGGCTAAGTAATTGGTAGTTTCTCATGCATGTTTTAATAGTCTTCAGAAGAAAGGTTTCTGAACAAATGCCATCTACCATGGAATACTATTTGAACTGCATTTATTTCTACAGCAGATTTCCCTAGTTGGCCAATTAATTATAAGGTATAAAGGTCTTTTTAAAGTCACTCCAAAAAAAAAGAAGGACAACAGTTGCAGTTGATTGTTCCATCTTGAACTGACTCCAATGACATAAGTAATATATATAGTAATATACCTTTTCAAAATTGTTAGGACAACACATATCCATTTCAGAGTTGTTATTAAAATGATATGGATTTTGATTTTTATTATTATGAGTTTTACAAGTAGAGTAAAGTAAAAGCAAATCTATAAGTATTTTGACCATTATTAAAGATATTAAAACTAGAAGGGCTATTATTCCCATGGATTACAGAATAAATTTTCACGACCAGTGCTGAAATACTTAGATTTGGATGGTTTAAAAATTAAGATCAGAGTACACTACAAATTTTATTTTCTCCTATTTGTGTATCTATTCTTGGAACCAGACAATCAATTTTATTTTTTAATTCCTGAAATATTATTTAAAGGTTCTAGCAGGTAATTGCTGTTACTTGTCTATCTTTGACTAAAGAATTGACATCAAATATTTATAACAATATTTGAAACTTCAGATTTCCAAGATTATATATGCTTTTGAAGTAAATATATTACTAGTCAGTTAGCTTGCCTTTAAGAGATCACAGATATCATGATGATTTTTCTCTTAAATGAAGTAATTTCAAATATTATAGTGGAAGGAGCTAAGATAGCCTGCAATAGTTAGAATGTTTGTATATGAAACTAAGAAATCCAAAAATCATAGAAAATATAAAATGGTGAGAATTTTGAGTCAGAGGGTCCTTGCTGGAAATGTTATTACATTTTCCTAATGTAAGGAAGAAGACTCAGCAGTAAAGAGCTCTTGCCAACAAAGCTAGAGGGCATCTTGGGTTGAGACCACCAAGCTCAAAAGCCCTAAACACATTTAAAAAATTGGGTGTGTCTACACACATCTGTAACCCCAGTCTACAGGGGATGGAGAGCACAGAACTGCTGGGGCTCAGAGACAGGCAGCCACTCTGGGGAAAGACAGAGACCTCATCACAGGAAGTAAGTATTAAACAAGGGCACTCAACATTTGCCTCTGTCCTCTGCCCACATGTGCATGGGGCACACACATGTGCATTTTCCATGCAACACATACACCACATAATACTCTACACACACACATGCAAAAAAAGACCTCATATACAGTACATAAAATATATATGTGTAATATGTATGTGAAATTAGCAAATGAATGAATGAGTGTGAAAAACTACACATTAGTTTTAATTCCAGTCATATATCTGGCACATATCAACATAATAAATGTTTAACCATACTTAGTTCTTTAAAAAGAAGAGTTACTGTTATCATCCAAGAAAGTTAGTATATAAGTCAATGTCATTGGCTATGACAATCATACTTGATATTTGCTTTTCAGGTACTCTTTTCCCTTTTAAAAGGTATGGGTTAGAAAGTCTTCTTATCAGAAAGGCAATTTAGTCAGTGTACAAATTACCAGAAACCCCTGAGTGGTGAAATTTGTTAAAAGACTCCTGAGAGCTCCAGCTGCTATTTGCTCAGGCCAGGGGAGCTGGGCCTATTCCCATTGGGCTCACTGCTGGTAATATTGATACAGTCCTCTCACTTCATTAGCTTTTAGAAGGGCATTATTTCACACTGCTTATGAGAAACATAAGCAAAGTTCTTGTGAGCAATGGAAATTCTGCTTTTATATGTATTTAAAGTCTATCTTCATGTACCTTTACCATATTGAAAAATATATTAAGCACAAATTCACACTGTGAAGTTGGGCACATAGCTTTAAAAATACTTTTGATCATTTTGGTGTATTTTCTACTGTTACTAGCTCTATATTACAGATGAGAAAACAAAGGACTGAGTAATTAATTATAGTCACATAGCTAAGAAGGAACATAACGGGAATTCAAACACCAGGAGGTTAAGAGGGTACTTAGTTTAAGTTCCAGATTTTTAACTTAGTATTTGAATGTACAAAAGCCCATTATTTAAACTCTGGGTCTTAGTTCTTTAAATAATTCCTAGCTATTGTGAATAGAGCGGCAATAAGCATGGTTGAGCAAGTATCACTAAAGTAGTGAGGTGAGTCCTTAGGATAAATGCATAGGAGTGGTATAGCTGTGTCATATGGTAGATCTATATTTAGCTGTCTCAGGAACCTCCACACTTATTTCCACAATGGCTGGACCAGGTTGCATTCCCACCAACAGTGTAGAAGGATTCCTCTTTTTCCACATCCTCGCCTGCATTTATAATCATTTGTTTTCATGATGGTAGCCAATCTCACAGGAGTGAGATGGAATCTCAAGGTAGTTTTAATCTGCATTTCCTTGATGACTAGGGATGTAGAACATTTTTTAGATGTTTATATGCCATCTGTATTTCTTCTTCTGAGAACTCTCTATTTAGTTCCATAGCCCATTTTTAATGGGGTTGTTTGATTTCTTATTATTTAATTTTTTGAGTTCTTTGTATATCCTAGATATTAACCCTCTGTCAGATGCATAGCTGGCAAAGATTTTCTCCCATTCCGTAGGTTGCCTTTTTGCTCTATTCAGTGTCTTTAGCTGTACAAAAGCTTTGTAATTTCATGAGGTCCCAGCGGTTGATCTGTGGTTTTAGTTCCTGAGCAATTGGGGTTATATTCAGAAAGTCTTTGCCAAGACCAATATGTTGAAGGGTTTTCCCTACTTTTTCCTCTAACAGTTTCAGAGTTTCAGGATCTCTATGGGGTGACTAATCATAAAGATGGAAAAACCCACAGAGACCTATTAGACCATTATATAAGAGGCAAACTTGTTTCATAAATAAATATTTTCATTTTTATTTATTTACTTGAAAACAGAGAGAAAAAGAGAAAAAGAGAGAGAGAGAGAATGGACATACCAGGGCCTCTTGCCACTTCTAACAAACTCCCAATGTATGTACCCCTGTGTGCATCCAGCTTTACATGGATGCTGGCAAATTGAACCCAGGTGATGAGGCTTTGCAAGCAACCACATTTAACCACTGATCCATCTATCCAACCCATAAACAAAAATTAAAATATCATTTTTTTGTTTTTTGTTTTGAGGTAGGGTCTCACTCTAGCTCTGGCTGACCAACTTAAATCTCTTATTTGTGCCACTATATACTGATATCCCATTATTATTACAATAATCTTTGCCCTGAGTTTTAAACTAATATACTATCCATCAGTGTGGCTATAATAATAGTTTGGCATGTCTGATAGACTACAGCATTCTAATTATGTCAGTTATTGCATATGTGACATTGGTAAGTATTTTTTTTTTTATTCTGACACATGCTTGTGTGTGCTTACATGTGTGAATGTGTGTTTATGTGTGTGTGTACAGCTGTATATGCACATGTGTGCAGAGGTTCGAAGACAATTCCAGAGCAGCTTCCATGTTTATATTTGAAACAGTCTGGCTCATTGGACTGGGGATCACTAATTATGCTTGATTGGCTGGCCAGTGAGCTTCAGGTAATACTCCTGTCTCCACTTCCTCAGGGCTGGGATTTCAGGTGTGTACCACCATGACTGGCTTTTTTTTTAATGTTGGTTCTGAGGATCAGATTCAAGTCCCCATGCTTGCAAGTTATGCATATTACCAACTGAACTATCTACACCGCACAATTAACTCTATGAAGTCATGTCCTTAGCAGCAAAATTCTAATATCAGCATTTATTCATGTGAGAATGTAAATAATCAAGGGGGCATATCACCTTTCATGGGACCTGAACTACAGTCTGATTCTTAATAAGTGTGTTTTTATTGTCTGTTTATAATGCTCATATGATTAAATGTTTATTTTATAACTGGATAGATATTTTTCATTCAATAGCTTCTTAGCAGCATTAATACTGCTTAGTTATACAATTTAATCTAGTCAATGTCTAATTTTGTACACCAATGCATATTTTTCTATTTACGTTTTGTTATATACAGAGTCATTTTCAGAGTATAGGCAGTTGGCAAGTCAGAATCACTTGAGACTGTTTTATTTATTTATTTATTTTTTGTAGATCCACATGTCATGGCTACGATGGCTCAGTGAACAAATATGTTTCATGTCTTCTGGGATGAGATGACTGGTCAGAGAGGCTTTTGTATTAATACATGACTTGAATCACAAGCTCTTACAACATTCTTGTGATAAAACAAGAACAGTAGTTAATTCCTGAAGTCTTTGCAAGATTTTATCATTGTGAAACAGTATCTGTATGATGAGATAGACACATGAACAAAATCCGATAGTTTATAGGACATATATAAAAAAGGGATTGCAATGGTCATTGTTTGCTACTGTGAACATTTTTTTCACAGAAAATTCCTCAGTCTATCTATAAGATTTGAAAAGGATTATTATAGCATTATTTTCAAAGAATAGATATTCAAGAAATTATGAATATACAGAGAAATTGATTCAAATTATAACTTTTAAATTAGTAGCCAGAAAAAAAAAATTTTCAAAAAACATACCACATTACATTTGAGATTTCTTAGATAAACTTTGAAATCAATAATTTGAGATCCCATGTGCTCATATGAGTCACACAATGATATGTCAGTGATAAAATGCAGCCTTGTATAATATTCTCTAGTGCACTGATATCAGTTTGGGAGAAGGTGCACGGGTTAATGATATACCAATATTCTTTGCTGCTAATAAAAATGTGAAAGATTAATGTTTTTCATGCTTGAAACTCCTTTCTGATCAACCATCCAAGAACAGTAATGAGATGGAGGGTGACTATTTCTTATACCTTGCAACCAAAAAGGCTCACTATCTGTAAGGGATTTTCCATCCCAAATACTTAAAGGAATTGCACTATGAGTTATTTTCCATCAAATAGGATTAACTTTGTTTTAGATGGCACTCTCTTGATTTTCCCTGGAAAGAAGTGAAGCAGTTTGGTGTGTCATGCATTACTGCTCACTACAGACCATCAAACTCATTTCATTTGTGACAAGAGCTGGAATTAAACCTTGTTCTCTAGAGATTGGATGCCCATGTATTAATCTGATCTGCGCTTCCTCTTCAAAGAGCCTTGTATATTACTACAGAGCTTCTTTATAGTTGCTATATCCTCCTCGCTCCCATCCTCCTTCCTCCCTCCCTCTTTCTCTCTTTCTTTCTTCCTCTCTCGATCTTTCTTTGTTTTTTCTTTCTTTCTTCCTGGAATAAAGAGAAAAGACTTTTATGAGTGTGTGTGTTTCCTAGAGATACAAAAATGTTACATTGACTTTGTTTAGCCTGACCTCAGTCTTCTACTAAGCTCTAGCAGGCCAAGACAAGCCACCTCATCATATGTTCTTTATTTACTCCATGTTTGTCTGGTTCCTTTACCTATGGTTTACTAGCCATCTCTAATGCTGCAAAATAACATTAAGCTCCAATATTCAGAAAGTTTCAGATTATGTAAAAATACCTACTGTTTTTTTGAACTGTTATTATTTTAGAGAGAGAGAGAGAGAATTGGCATGCAAGGGCCTCAGCCACTTGTCTGTATACTTTATTTTGACCAAGATATCAATCATGTAGGCCAAGGTAGGGCATCACGTTTTTAAAATATGAGGAAATAAAAAAAAAAAAACTTTTCGGCCTATTAAAATGGTTCAGTTGTTAAATCTGTTTGCATGCAAAGGCTCCCAGCAGGAAGTTCAATTCACTAGCAGCCCAAATTAAGCCAGACTAGCATTCAATTGTGGTGGCAAGAGACCCTGACATTCTCAGTGACACCCACATCAAAAAAATAATTTAAAAATTGAAATTTTGCTCAGCACTTTTTTTACTGGAAATGATAAGTTCATTTATAATTGTTGTAATTGATTTTGAAGTTCTATAAATCAAGTGATTCAATAGGAAACAAATGTGTCACTGGCTATGGTAATTTAATAAAAAGTAATCCACAGCCCTAGGAATATATATTAGTTTTAATTTTAGTCAATCAAATTAAAAGCAATGCCAACACATTTGAATTAGAGAGTTTTAAGGAAGACTTTGAATAGTTTTATTTTAGAGAATGACTTTTCAAACTAAGCATTATAGTTGGACTTAATGCAGTGTTAATAGTCACATTGTGGTGTCCTTGACATTCAATAACACTCTTATGTTAATAGAAGTGTCCATGCATGTTGCTTCTCAAATATTTAATGATTTTTGATTGGCTGTTGGGAGGGCGTTTTTCCTTTGGCATAATGTCTCAGCATGAAAGTATACGGAGGGTAAACCTGTTGAAATGAATTTTGGATATATGCTAGGGTATCGCTCAGCCTTCTTGTTACATTTGGTTTAATTTGCAAACTTCATTCTAGAACAACTGTGCATTTATCCTCTTTCTGTAATGGAACTTGGAAACAAAGGCCCTTGGAGGAACACAGTAATCAAATTTTGTTCATAAAGCATTTCCTCATTTTCCTCTTTTTACTTGGTTAGTTCTATGCTAACTATGGGCACTTGTTTTATTAACTGTTTTAATAAACATACAAGTTAACAGAATTTATTCTGTAATAGAAGTATTTGGATGCGTTTTATCCTTAGTGCCTGTGAACTTACATTAGGTTGCATTTTAATGATATGCTTGACAATGTAACAGCTTTCTAAAACCTCCAAGCACATTTATAGATTTAAAGTGGACATCAGGATATATTGTTTCTAGTTTTCTAAGTATACCAGACACAAGTGCTTTAAGTTCACCTAGCCAGAGAGAGATTGTACCTCTACTGGAGGAGTTGGCATAAGGTTGACTTTGTCATACAGTGTTGTTTTTTTTTTTTTTTTTTTACAAGACAACTTAAATCTATCATTTCTTTCATCTTTCTTTCTTTCTTTCTTTCTTTCTTTCTTTCTTTCTTTCTTTCTTTCTTTCTTTTTTCTTTCATCTTTCTTTCTTCTTTCTTTCTTCCAACAGTTTTTCATATAGCTTAGGCTTGCAGCAAACTCACAATGGTGCTAAGGCTGGCCTGGAACTCCTAATACTTCTGCCCACATCTTCCAAGTTCTGGGATTATAGGCATGAACTTCTATTCCCACTTCCCCTGCTTCCATCACAAAAAGATAAGGAATATTGACAAAGTTCTTATTCACAATAGACCATTGGAAGTTCCAGAAAACTGCTCACTTCAGCATGAATACTTTTTGAATACTTACTGAATGAAGATTGAAGCTATTTGTGTATCATATTTCTATGTAAATATATTTTCTTATCTTTGATAGCAAGCCTCAGAAGACATGTAATGTTTCTACACTACACTTACTACCATGGCCAGTGTCAATGAAAGAAAACAAATTCTTTCTATGAAAGGGTGTCATTTCCTATTGTAAAAAAAAAGTTTATGAGGCTCAATTCCTACAGCCATTTTTGGGATATACACTTTGCCATAGTCTGATATGTGGAACCAATATGGCTAAGGTACCATAGAAGGTTAGTGGGGAAAAGATGATTTTATAAATTGTGTAGAGACAAGTGGCTATATATAAAAATAGATTACATCCTTATCTCACCCACCACCAAAATCAATTTCTTTTTTTTTTTTTTTTTTTTTGGTTTTTCGAGGTAGGGTCTCACTCTGGCCCAGGCTGACCTGGAATTAACTATGTAGTCTCAGGGTGGCCTTGCACTGACGGCAATCCTCCTACCTCTGCCTCCTGAGTGCTGGGATTAAAGGTGTGCACCACCATACCTGGCTGAGCCAAAATCAATTTCTAATTGATTAAGAACTTAAATGCAGAAGACAGAACTTGAAAGTTTATAAAAAGATAGCTTTAGGGCTGGGTGTGGTAGTGCCTGTCTTTAATCCCAGCACATGGGAGGCAGAGGAGGGAGGATCACCATGAGTTTGATGCCACCCTGAGACTTTATGGTTAACTCCAAGTCAGCCTTGGCTAGAATGAGACCCTACCTTGAAAAAATTTTTAAAAACATGAAAAAAAAGATAGCTTTATGACCACAAACTAAAAAGGAATTTTTAAAGATATGTCAAGGTGCTAATCTTAAAATAAAAGAATATTGAATATAATTGCATTCAAATAAGATTTTTTTTCCATGAAATACCATAATTAAGAAAGTGGAAAGATCAAAAATAGGAAAAGTTATTTGAAACACACAAATGTGTCAAAATTTTACAATCAAGCACATCCAAAGAATTCTCAAAACTCAATAAAACATGATGATACACTCAAAAGAAAGATGGGTAGAATCATGGATGACTGTCAAAGACTTTAAAAAACCTGATGGGGGCTGGAGAGATGGCTTAGTGGTTTAGTGCTTGCCTGTGAAGCCTAAGGACCCCAGTTTGAGGCTTGATTCCCTAGTACCCACATAAGCCAGATGCATAAGGTGGTGCATGCATCTGGAGTTCGTTTGCAGTGGCTGAAGGCCCTGTTGAGCTCATTCTCTCTGTCTCTACTAAGTAAATACATAAAAAATAAAAAAAAACTAATGGGTATTAACATACAAAACAAATATTACTATCAGGAATGATAGAAATCCACATTACTAGTATAATAAGCTACATTCCAAACATTAATTAAAATTAGGGAATCTGTTTGAATTTAAAAATATGATAATACCAAGGTGTGGACTGACCATAAGGTTTACCCTTAAATACTATACTTATGAAAGTTTAAATTTCTACAATCATTCTAGAAAATAGTTCATGATGCCTTTGAAATTTGAATAGGCATATATCTCCCAGCAATGCAGAGGAATGAATTAATTAATTCTAGAATCTTTGTAAATTAGAATGTTTAATAAGGGGATAATGTGTGAACTGTAGCTAAACAAAATGATTTGCATCAACTCTAAATAAAATATTGATGGCAAAATGTAGTTGTAGAGCATGTAGAATAAAGTTTACAAAAGTCAAAAGCATGCAATTCTAATGCATTGTTCTGGCATGTGGGAAGAAAAGAAAACCCTTTCACAAACAAAATGCAAGTATTCAACTGTAAATGGGATGCAGCCCACAGGAAAATAGAAAGGAATAACAATGTCTTACTTATTGAGTGACACTGTCATGCATATTCATATTAATTAGGCTTTGTATTTTGCATATGTGTTTCAATTATTTTGATATCTAATAAAGCTTGATAAATGTATTAATTAATACAAGACATTATACAAAAATTGTACAACTGTGAAAATACACACAGTAATATGCATTGAAGCACTATTTTTAATAGGAATATACTGGGCCTGGGCCTATACCTCAGTAGTACAGCACTTGTCTACCACGTGTGAAACCCTGAGTTTGATCCTCACCATTGACAAAAAAAAAAAAAAAAAGCAACAGACTGGAAGCACCAAAAATATTGAATAACTATAGTATGGTACATATAATATGAGATGTTCTGCATCAATAACCACAAATATGGTGCATTTGTATGCTCTAGCACCAAAAGTTAGCATTATGTTGATTGAAAAACTTCAGGTTGCAAAGAAAATTGATAATAAAACTGTTTCCAATTTTTGTGAAAAGAAATATTTTATATACATATATGTGCATGCATTCATATATATGGCATATAAATATATATGAAAGATATTTATGTTTACAAATATGGGAACATACTTCAGAAAAGTGCTACTGGGGCCAGGCGTGGTGGCACACGCCTTTAATCCCAGCACTTGGGAGGCAGAGGTAGGAGGATTGCAAAGAGTTCGAGGCCACCCTGCGACTACATAGTGAATTCCAGGTCAGCCTGGACCAGAGTGAAACCCTCCCTGCAAAAAAAAAAAAAAAAAAAAAAAAAGTGCTACTGGTATTTCTTTCTTTTTTTAAGATATGGTCTCAGGCTGATCTGGAACTCACTCTGTAGCTCAGACTGGCAACGAAGTCATGGTGATCCTTCTATGTTAGCCTCCTAAATGCTGATATTAAAGGTATCAGCTACCACACCCATTTTGGCATATTGTTATTAAAAATGTACATACAGGGAAAGGAGAGAACTTTGACTTTCAACTTTATATTCCTTTATTGCTTGATTTTTTTTCCAAAATCAATCATATGCTATTCAAAATTATTCAATGAAAGTTAAGTCAAAATTTGTCTGTCTTTGGGCTGGAGAGATGGCTTAGCAACTAAGGCATTTGCTTGCAAAGCCAAAGGTCCCGGTTTGATTCTCCAGGACCCACGTAAGCCAGATGCACAAGGGGCACATGCATCTGGAGTTTATTTTCAATGGCTAGAGGCCATGGCATGGCCATTATCTCTGTCTGCTTCTCTTCTATCTCTCTCTCTGCTTGCAAATAAATAATTAATTTAAAAAATTATCTGTCTCTAGCTCACATTTTCATATTAGGGCTGAAAAAGGCAATAAATGTGTGTGCTACCCACTGTACTTCTTTTAGAAATAATATGGGTACTATCCATCCTATATTAAGGAAGTTCCCTTTCACAATTTGGGTGACAGTGGTTCAGAGAGTGATTTTATACAGCAATTGTCATGCAATGTTCTTTATCTTGAGGACTGTCTGAATATCAGCAATAAATAAACTCTTCTGATCATTATCAAAGTTTCCCTCAGAATACTGGTCTCCTTTTGTCTCACTTGTTGATGATATCCTTTTAGTTCTCTTATACCAAGTCTATCTATACAACACCCAGTAAATCTTTGATAAGTTTGGGCTTCTCAATGTTTCAAAGTCAGAAGTTTTGAACTGTTGCATAGACACCTATGTTCGAGAGTAGCTTTTCTCCCTTCATCACATCTTTACTTCTAGATTTTATATCATAAATCTTATAAGATAGAAGCATCTGGACCCAATATAAATATTAAGAAGTAATACATTATGTTGATACAGTTGTTTTGCTCATAATATTCAATGTAATGACATTTTTTCTTGTAAAGGTCCATCTCATAAAAGCGAGCACTCTCCCCCTGATTTGTGCCATGGCCATTTCATGCACTAAAGGAAGACAGAAGCAAGGTGGTGTCATGCTGGTTTTTCTGACTGCTATACTTCTTTTCCATTATAACCAAAAGCTTTCTTTCTCAGCCCTTTCTTCTATCCCACCCGCATAAGCCCTTCAAAAGAGCCCTTTGCCTTGTAAAGTATAAAAGATTAAGAAAAACTTCCCTGCTGTGAATCAGAGCCCCAAAACTGTCCACTTTCAATTTTTAAACATTGTATTGTGAAGTTGGAAGATTCACCACAATAGCGGGACAGAGTGAAGAGTATAAAACACCTCGAGCTGAGAGCATAGCAAAAGCTTCATGTCGGCTCTCAGAAATTAAGCTAGGAAAAAATGCATGTACATGCATATGTAAGCACACTTGTGCACAGACACACACACACACACACACACACACACACACACATACACACACAGAGGCCAAGTTGTGAACTTCAAACTATAAAAGTGAAGATAGCAATATTTGTAAATCAGTTGTAACTTAAAGAGAAACATCAAAAATGGGCAGGGGAGATGGCTCACTCGTTAAAGCTCTTGCTTACAAATCCTTATGGGTCTGCTTGATTTCCCAGTGCCTGTGTCAAGCCAGATATACAAAGTGGAGTAGGTGTCTGGAGTTTGTTTACAGTTGCAGGAGGCCCTCACATACTCTCTTTCTTTCATTCTCTCTGCCTTTCTCTTCATCTCTCTCAGACAAATAAAAGTATTTTTAAAAAGAAAAGGATAGGGGGCTGGAGAGATGGTGTAGCAGTTAAGGCACTTGCCTGCGAGGCCTAAGGACCCGGGATCGATTCTCCAGGTCCCACATAAGCCAGATGCACATGGTGGTGCATGTGTCTGGAGTTCGTTTGCAGTGGCTACAGGCCCTGGTGCACCCATTCTTTCTCTTTCTCTCTGTCTCAAATAAATCAGTATTTTTTTTAAAAAAAAGAGAAAGATAAACATCAAAACAAATATAAACCTTAAATGAAGAAAAGTGTAGTGTAACTAAAACATAGAATTAGCAACTGATTAAAGTTCATAAGAAGCATAAGCATAAGTTGCTCAGGCATTATGTAGTAGAGAGGAACAGACCTCTAGCTCTGTCCTCCTATAACAAACATGCAAACCAGTTATAATGCCCTTTGAGCTCCTTTTGCTGCCATCCCTCCTGTGCTTCTTCCTCTCCATGTAAGCATCTATTCTGTTCAGTGACTTATGTCCATACCTCAGATTTACTTTCTCAGACCAGCAAAGGAAGAAGTACTCTTCTTTCAGCAGTTTATTCAGGAACCTTGAACAATCTTCTGACCCCTTAAACAATCTTCTGACTGACTGACTGACTGACTGACTGACTGACTCACTGACTGACTCACTGACTGACTGACCGACTCACTCACTGACTCACTCACTCACTCACTCACTGACTGCCTGCCTCACTCACTCACTCACTCACTCACTCACTGACTGCCTGCTTCACTCACTCACTCACTCACTCACTCACTCACTGACTGCCTGCCTGCCTCACTGCCTCACTCACTCACTGACTGCCTGCTTCACTCACTCACTCACTGACTCACTGCCTGCCTGCCTCACTGCCTCACTCACTCACTGACTGCCTGCTTCACTCACTCACTCACTGACTCACTGCCCCCGGGACAAGCCCGCCCAAAGCTTAAGAAGCCTTTGAACAGCCAACCCTGGTAAGCCACGTGGTGAATGCAGATAGGTCCACATATGCGAAGCAAGCCAGATCACGCCCAAGCCAAATAAGGACTTGTTTATCCAGGAAAGCACTCGCCATCGGGAAGGCGGAAGGCGGAAGCCAGCGCCATCTTTTGCACCTGCAGCTCTCTACAGTTTCCCTTTTTGTTTAAAACACGCAAAGCAACAGGCAAGGGTAGAGGTCTGATCTCCAGTAACTCTTAAAATAGGCATAGAACCGTCTTGCATTTTTTCCCTGGAGGTGGGACCATGGATGCCAACCCACATGCAATCAGACTTGCCCTTCAGAGAGTCTTTCACAGCTAACTCTCCCTGCAGTGCTTTGCCTCGCAGCCTGTGCCTGGTGTTTACATTTTTATGGTGGCTAACCATGCCTGGGGAGATTGACCTGCCTCAATAGCCGAGAAGGCCTGGACGATCATGACTGCATTCTTTTTGTGTTACTCTAATCTTACATAGACACCACAAGCAAACCAGAGAGACCAGTAACAGAAGGCCTGCTAAAGAGCACAAACCCGCCCATTTCTCTTCAGATGATTCATAAGATCAGCCAAGATGACAATCCAGATTTAAAAAAGAGGTCCATGCGGGTAGAATCACATAAAAAGCCAGTCTCAAAACAAGGTATCTTCAAACCTTAAATTCTGTAATAGAAAACTAGACAAAAATCTGATAAATTTGCAGCCCTAGTATAATCCAAGGTCTTTTAACAACATTAGCAAGGAGAAACTAAAACAATGCAAAAACTCAACCACCATCAGCAGTCATCAATTTGCATTTTTACAAGGCATCCTTCCATCAAGTCAGGCCACCTTCCTTCCACCTTCCTTAAGATTGCTAATGCGTTGACAATAGCAGCTTCAGTTGCTCTGCTTTTACCTTGCTTGAGATTTTCCAACTTAAAATCTTAAAATCTCAGTCCGATATCTAGCTCAAGTGTTGGATATAAGTTGTTCTTTGTTTTTGCCTCTTTTTCATTGTTTGCCTATTTCGACCTTTCTTCCTCGAGGCAGTTCCTCACTAACCTCCCTTGGTCTGCTGCAAAATCAAGATCTTCGCCCAATTTTTCCCATGAAGGGATTGTAAGATGCAAACCAGTTATAATGCAGGGCCCTTTATCTTTAAGTTTTTTGAGCTCATTCAGAGCCAAAAAAATTTTGCTGCTTTTAAAACTTTTATCCCTCCTAAACCCTTCCTGCTCCTCTTTTTCTACCTCTCCATTTAAGCATCTGGGAACTTTCTGCTCCCTCTTTTTCGAGAAGTGACTTTTGTCGCTGGATTCCCACCTTACCATACCAGTGCACTGCCCTGACTGCAGAAAGTTCTACTTTCTCCATTCGACCAGCAAGGAAACTTTCAGCAGTTTATTCAGGTTGAACAATCTTCTGACCCCTTAAACAACTGACTGACTGACTGATGTCTTTGAGTTCTGACCGACTCAACATGACTTTCACTTTTCCTGCTTCACTGGCACTCATAACACCACCACTGACTGCCAGGCTGGCCTCATGGTTTCATTCACCACTGACTTTGCCTGCCTTTTCACCACTGACTAGCTTCACTCACTCACTCACTGACTCACTGCCCCGGGACAAACTGAAGCCTTTTGGTGAATGCAGATAGGTCCACATATGCGGAAGCAAGCCTAGATGGCCCAAGCCAAATAAGGACTTGTTTATCCAGGAAAGCAGCCATCCCTCGCAGCTCTCTACAACTTTCTTTATTTGATGCCAAATTATGTCTTTTTCATATAATAATGATGGTTATTTTGTTTTCCCTTAGTAAGATGTAAAGAAAAATCCTTTTATTTGAAAATTATATTTGTTTGGTTATTTTGAAGTAGATGAAAGAAAATGCTAGCTATGTGTTTGGTTGATGATCTTAAGCCAAAATAAGGCCAGAGGGCAGGCTGTTTGCCTATGCAAACTACCACCAGTAGGAGTTGGGACAAAATGTTTTGGCTGTCATCCTACAGTAGCACCAGGCTCAGTCATCTTTTGTGCCAGGTTCCTGTGATTAGGACCACAGGATACTGTCACTTTGAGATACATGCAGAACAAAGCATAAGATTTCTTAAATTGAAATGTGAGAGAGATATCTTTTTCATATTTCTATTGTGAGAGAATACATTTTATTAGAGAATTCCTCTTCTTAAGACCAAAGCAAAAATAAATTTAAGAAAATAGATTAAAATTTAAATGCTTATTGACCAAAGTATTTTCATTCTCTGAGTAAACTATTTCTTGCAGGTCAAAGTGTCTGATCCATCTATGGTTGTTAGAGACTTACCATTTGGAAGGCATTGAACCTCCTGCAGTGTTAGCTCCTCCACTAAAGAAGCTCAGTAATAGTTTAATGTTGAATTGTCTGTTAGTGTGATAGTTGAATTGTTCCTCAATTTTTCACTTAGCCATTTGCAAAGTAAAATTTCAATGGGCCTGTAACATTTTAATTCTTATTTAAGAATATAGTCCTAATCATTATCATTTCCAGTATATACCCAGATACCTGATAGAATCACAATTATTTCTGGGAGCAAAAAAAAAAAAGGCTCAGTTTATTAATCTTCTCTCAGAACCTAACAATATTGAAAACATGCAAACCAATGAGGTATTTTCACTATAAAAGTATCCTAATATCAACAAACAAACTAACATAACTAAAACTTTCAAACTTGACTTCTATGAACTTCAGTCCTTGTGATTGGATAAGGAAAATAAAAAAACATGATGTTTCTTATAATGAACTTAACTAAGCCATGTCTAGATGCTTTTAAAGCCATAGATTAGGTTAGTCAGTCAGCTAAATCAAACATCTAGTTAACTTGGTTTTTTAAAAAAAGAGTTCTAGAAATGAGACACCTTTTTCTCATAGCTTCCAAACCATTTGACAGCCTTCTCTTTTATTTTGCCAATTGAATTGCCATTGTGTAAAAGGGAGCCTAAGGCCATGATTCTTAATCCCAGTTGTGTAACAACTCAAGTTGTCTATAAGAATGTCAGGAGCTGTCATAAAATTCTCAAAACAAAATTACTTTTAATTCATTTCAAATCACAAAATATGCTGCATAGAGCAGTTACTGGAAGTCATGAGCTCAAATACTTCAAGTGTCACAATTTCAAAATAGAATAGGAATAAATGATCCAGCCCAACACTATTATAGACCTATGTTTTCCTAGAAAAAAGTTTAGTAGTGAATTTTATAAACAGAAGTTTGCAGTAATGGTAGTAAAACATGCCTGTTTTCAGGGTGGTAATGTTTAGTATTCTGTGTGTGGGGGAGGGAATGTAGTGTTTGTGTTCATGTTTGTATTTGTGTGTCTGTATGTTGTGTTCAGGTGCAGTTATGAACATATGCATGTTGAGGCCAGAGGACAACTTCACATGTTATCTTCAGGAGAAGCTTCAACCTCTTTTAGAAACATTGGCTTAAACCTCATCAGTTAGGCTAGATTGGCTAGCCATCAAGCTTCAGGGATCCTTCTTTCTCCACCACCCAGCAGGACATTTTCTATTGATACTGAGGTTTGAATTTAGGTCTTCATGCTCACAAGGCAAGCACTGTACCCATGAAGATCTCTCTCAAGCCCTAAATTTCAGGATTTTTAATTTTTTCACAATATTATTGTTTTGTTGGTAGCCATTCAGAAAATGTCCTCTCAATGTCTGATGAAAATGAAAATAATTTTAAAATATTTTCACCCACTAACCTACAATGTCGAAGAGTATTTAGTCACAATCAAGGTTAAATCTATGAATTTATTTCATGTTGCCCTGATTTCCCATGATTTGACTCAGTTTTTTTTCTTTATTTTATGTGTTTGTCTCTTTTGTAGCTCATCTCCATAGAGATAGAGTCCCCTCATGCCAGGCCAATACATCCAGTAAATCCAGAGTTTTATATACAAGCTAGCAATGATAACATCAAATGATGACCAACATAATCCTAGATATCACTCCTATTTTCTCTGGACCATCTCCTTGTAGGTGAAAGAATATTCTTTTGACAATGATCAGACCTTGATTATATCTTCACATGTGTGACTGAGAGTTCTACATAAATCCCAACATCCATAAAATGGAAGATTGCTGGTTCTTTTGAGGACAATAGCACTAATGTTTAAGAGAATATAATACATGTAGAGACTGGAGTGCAAAAGTATATTCAATTCAACAATATACATCATATATTTTCTAGATAAATGCTGCTTTTCCTTCACATCTATGTCATGCAAAAATAATAATGTTTTATATTGGCCAAACAATGTGACTATGTCAAACACTATGATTGTTCAACTTTCCTTCTGGAAACTTTGAGGGATAAAAGTAGAATCTGAGGTTCCAGTGAGACTGAGGATCTGTTGAATTTTATGCTCTTACACAGACAAGAGTGGGTGAAAGAATTTTGCAAATGTTCTTGGGTAGATGGAGGAGAGAAAAACATGTTATTGATCTCAAGCCAGTGAAGGTAATTTTAGGAACTTTCACCTTTATTATATATAATCTTCATAGCAAAATAAGGGAGGCTGTAGTAGCCACATCTTGAAGATGAAGAAAGGATTGATAGATCTTAATGTTTTGATCATAAACACAGAACTAATTATAAAGGAAAAAAAAGACAGGACTGAAACTTAGGTCGTACTCTTTCCATTATATTATTTACCACACTTGATTTCTATTGTGCTGGCCTATATACAATTTTATATAAATGGGGAAAGTTTTATACTTTGATCCTAAGAAGTGAGGATGGCTTGAATGCAATATAAGTAGGAAGATTTGAAGTCATCCCTTGGCACATGAAATCTGACAATAGCAAAAACAGTATTCTGTGCTGGAAGGAGAGCAGAGTAGATTATCTCATTTGACAAGCCTGTTGACAGCACTAACCACATTAACATCCCAGAATATCCTTGATCTCATCATTGCACCCTTTGATTTCAAGATGACTATACCCTGGAAATTAAATATTGTTCTCATCATTGATGCTATGTATAATGTGAATAGAAAGCATTACATTAGCTTTGAAACTATTTTCAGTAATGTTCCTTAGCATAGAAGTTAATGCTTAAGAATAACTCATTGAAGAACAAATCACAATCAAACACAGAAATATTGAGCAGACACATTGCAACCAGTCAACCCCCTCATGCAGAAAATCATACATTATTTATAAAATAAAATCTGGGAGTTATTCCAGAGAACATAGAAAAAAGTAGAGACAGGTCTGTTCAAATGTTTTAAACTTGAAATAGCTTTTCTAATACATAACCATTTTATTTACCAATAACCTCTACAGTGCATGTGTAGGTTTTTCTTATTTTGTATCAAGAGACTTTTTCATTATGGTCATTTGTATAACAAAACTAGTGATTCTGTACTGCAGGTTTACTTTCTAGTAGGTGGCAGTGATAGTATTCTGTGGTTAGTTTGTCAGTAGTTTCATTATCAGCATTTCTTTTCTCCCTCTGAGGTATTCCACAACCATTCTCAATTGTATCTGGCTAAAATTTGGCATCAGGATTGCCGTGTTACATAGAAAACTGTCTCAAAGAAAATCCCAATGTCAGTCTAATGAGCTGAACTCTATATAGCACAGTTATGTTAGGGTAGTTTCCATCTCCTTTTAATCTCAGCAATAAGTAAAATATGGTAATTATGATATATCATCTATTGTTGATGAGAATACTGTTAACATATTAATTTACTGATTGTTTTTCACAGCTAAAGTCAGGAATTTCAGAATTACTGTTTTCCTCCTAAGAAGAAATTGATTCTTTTCAGCAAAAATGCACTGATGGTTCCTTTTCTTTTTCAGTTTTTATTTGAAATATTTCACCCAGGTGAATGTTTTCTAAAGTGTTATGCTTTATCTTAAAACCTTTTGTTTGAGCATCAACTAATACTGTCTTCACATAGTTAAAGTGGCACAGAATTGATGCATTGTAGGCTTCCTCTACTGCTCTGTGTGATAAACACTGTCTAACAAGTCTGGCAAAATCCATTTTGATGTTACTTACCCAATTAAACCTGTTAAATGATCTTTGAATGACTGAATTTGGTTTTAGTTTTACATCTAAATATATTGTTAAGCGAATATTTCAAAGTAGAGTAAACTACAGTACCATTAATATTAGTTTCTAAGTAGTGCCTTTTTTTTATCAAGTCTGACTATAAGCAAATGAAACTGTAATTACTTTCTTGAGATTCAGTGTCACTTGATTACCATCTAAATACTCAGTAATTTTTGGAAACTTTGTTCATTCAGTCTGAACAGTTGTGGATGACTTCAATGTGTGTATAAGTAAATTGTGTCATTATCATATGTTTCCAGAATGCCTTTGAATATGTTCACAGATTTGAAAGCTCCTGAGGATAAATGTTGCATTCATTCAAAAACTACTCACTGAAACTCTTTGTTACCATTTGCAAGACTTGGAAGTCATTTCTGTAAGGGTTGTAATGAAATAAAAGAGCACACACACACACACACACACACACACACACACACACCCCAAGAAACTTGTTATCTACTATGATAAACAGCATTTATATAAAATCTTTAAAAGCAAGTAGATTAAAGGTTAGACAGAAATAATGTGTAAGCTTTAAGAAAACTTCAAATGTGTTTTTGTTGTGCTTTTTATAACTATATAACTGACAATTTTCAAACATGTTCATGATGTATTTTTGTTGTTGTCTTTTTTGAGGTAGGGTCACACTATAGCTCAGGCTGACCTGGAATTCACTATGTAGTCTCAGGGTGGCCTTGAACTCATGGTAATCCTCCTACCTCTGCCTTCCTAGTGCTGGATTAAAGGCGTGCACCACCACGCCCAGCTCATAATGTATTTTGAGCATAATCTCATCCTATTACCTTACCTTCTGACTCCTATAACCACTCCTATGAACCCCTTCTTTCCAAATAGTTAGTCTTTTGTCTTGATGTGTTTTTTCCATCTCCATTATCATCCATGCCAAAATGTTGGTGGGGCCAGTATTGTACAGGTCTGGTGCATGTAGTGACAGCTGTTATAAATGCAATGGTCACTTCATGTCCAGAAGATACCATTACAAATGACTCTTCCCATCCTAAAGCTCTACAATATCTCCAACCCCTCTTTTGAAATGTTCCCCAAGTCGTGGAGTGTATGATAAAAATGTCTCATTTAACACTGAGTATTCAACAGTCAGTTACTTTCAGCACTTCAGTGAATTTTGAGTCTCTGCAATAGTCACTATATCTGCTTATCTGACAAAGGTGAAAGTAGTACTAATATATGGTCTTAAATATAAACATTTATAGTGTAATTTGATGGTCACAGAATAAACAGCCAAACAACACTAATAGTTTCCCCACTTAGCTTTCTGACTTTCTCGGGCTTTTAACTATGTTTTTATAACATGGGATTTTGATTAGGTTTTCAGTACCAGACATGAATTTCATCCTGTGCAGCTGACCTCAAATCGAAGCAGAAAGATGTTGGTTACCCCCATAACATATGTGCCACTATTGCATCAGTGGCCACATATTGCCTGGCTGGTTGGTTGTGGATTCACCACTGAATAATATTGTTAGTGACTGTTATCCCCAGCAAGTGCATAACATTTTCCAGTACTTTGACAGATAGGCAGCAGAGAGGAGCACTGCAGCACAGTTCCAGCTTGATATCTCCTGCAACCAAAACATGTGATGTCCTCAGCAGTATCATTTCATCATCTAATTCTTTTTTTCACATTACTATTTGTTTTATTTATTTATTTATTTATTTATTTATTTATTTATTTATTTAGTTTTTTGAAGTAGGGTCTCACTCTAGCCCAGGCTGACCTGGAATACACTCTGTATTCTCAGGGTGGCTATGAACTCATGGTGATCTTCCTACCTCTGCCTCCCAAGTGCTAGGATTAAAGGCATGCACCACCACTCCTGGCTAGTTTTATTTTTTAGATATTCACAACTTTTCAGTGTGAACATTGCATTTGCAATGCTTCAAAATGACAAACACAAGTTTTCAAGAAAAAGTTGATTTGAAGTGTAGACATTGGATCCCCATCATCTAAAGAAATATTTCTATTAACAAATACAAGACTTGAGAGGAGGGGGAAAAGGACTAAAAAAAAACACCTTCAAAATGCAGGGAGGCAAAGTCGAATGGAGAAAAAAATGTAACTCAAGTTTACTAATCATGAAACTGCCATCAGGTAAAATTTCATCTTCTTAGAATCTAGAGCCACTCATTTGGAATCTTAAATAAATAAGCCTAAATTTATTCACATCTTATGGTCCAAGCAGAGTTCTAATGCCATGACTCTTCTGGCTGTTGGTCCAGTTCTCCTGTGAGTCTTTTGATGTGACCTGGCTTGTCATGAAGATACTCAAAGCAGTATTTTTCTTTATGGTAATTGGGACTAGATTGCTTGATATTCTGGTACACTTTTGAGCCTGGAGAGAGTTATTTTTGTTGTGTATCCAGTTGATAGATCCAGCTACAGTCTCCATTCTGGCATGCAAATCCCTGTACTCATCATATTCGGCACTGAAGCTATCCTTGTAATTCTGGCATTGTTCATAGGAGACAGTAGAGTTATATTTTATCAAATAGCCTGGGAGGTCAATTGTTGATGAAGGGTCCATGGATGCAGTGCAACCCTCTTTAACTCCTTCATTGGGATTTGGACTGGAGTTGTTTATCTTGACAATTTCTTCTCTTTGAAGATCTTCCTCCTTTTCCTCAATAGCCTCAATGTCCTGCTTTTTAAATTATTTATGTAGATAGTGTGTATACAGTCATACTGGTGCCATCATTAGCCTCCTCCCTCTCCTCGCCCCTCTGAAGGGACTCACTTCATTGGGGAATGTGGGTCATGCACTGTGGGGATAGCCATCAGTTATAGGGAAGAGGCAATGTGTATAATGTGTATAATGTCCCAATTTGTGGCTCTAACAATCTTTCTGTCCCCTCTTCTGTGAATTTCCCTGAGCCATGTTGGGATTGTTTTAGGTCTACTTCAGTGATGAGGTCTAGGGAGACTCTATGTCTATGGATGTCTGGTTTGGTGGGAGTTGAGTGTTCTCTGTGTCTATCTCCTTTACCCTTGTGTCAGTACCAAGTTCACCAAGAAAGTAGCACTCTTGCTCATTTCCCCCATTACTTAAACACATGGTTTCAACTGGGCCCCTGGTGAGGTGCGATGGGCTAATTCTCTCCTCAGGTTCTCTGTCCATCTGAAAAAGAGAAGCAAATTCTCCAACATAGAACCAGATAAATGGGATAACCATTATTATTTTAGAGATAATTTAATAGGTGTAGGCCCTCTTGTAGCCCATGACTGCTGTTAGCTTGATATTGGAGAGTGGACTCATTTTTTGGATATGGTTTTGACTTGTTTCCCAGTTCCAGCTATAGGTTCTGTTCCACTGAGTGGATCTGTTAGCCAAATCAAGACCAGTTGGTTACCCACCATGGCTGTGTGCCATTATTACCCTTGTGTGAGTATCACACCAGGTTCTTTGCTGCTGAGAAGTTAGATCATGTGTTGCTTGGACAATTATTGGTCACTTTCCTCCAGTCACTCATGTAGCACCTTCTGGCACTGGACAAGCTAACCCTCGGAGGACTGACTCTTTTCCAGATTCCAGCCAGGTCATTCCATGTTTGGTATCAACAGCATATGGTGTCTTTGGCAGTGGGTTCTTACCATTAACCTTTGGTGAGTCATCAAGTACTCTGACCGAAATCTGTCTTCCTTTGGGAAAACTTGCAGGCCTCTCTGATCAACAGCTCATTGTGGATATTAACCACATGCTGTTACTGAGAGTTACAGGCCAATGCCAAGGGGAATTAAGGAAGAAAAAGATAGGTAGTATAGAAGAGAATGAGAAAAGTGAGGGAAAAGTAAAGAGAGAGAAAGAGAAGCAGGAGAAGCTTAAGGTTAGTCTTCATCATACCCTCTCCAGGGTCCTGTGAGTCAGGTATTCACTCTAAGGAGTTGATGAAGGTTCAACCTTTTTATCACCATCTAATTCTTCTAGGCAACTAAAATCATCGTTGATAGTCTGAATTATTTCAGAGGCTTCTGGTGCCTCCTGACCAAATCACTGGAAATTACCCAATCCCTGATACAGGGGTTTTCCTATGACAACCCATGACTCCTAGAGAGCACTATTATTTATCCTACAGGAGAGTTCTTCTCATTCTTTCCCTTCCTCTATCTCTTTCTCTCATAATTAATGTTTTGATTAGCTAACAATGAAGTAGGTTTCCCCATGGATTTTTCATAACATCTTCAGTTTTGGTTAACCCTCCCCCTATCCCTTCATCTCCTCCATTCACCTTCCTTGAGCCCACTTAAAACCTTTCATCCTCAGTATTCCACCACTTTACCTGCATATCTATCCTCCTCTCTGTTAAGCCCTCACCCTTCACCCACCTCAAGTATCATTTCTAGCTTGCTAGCCTCTTCTGACTTCTACTTCCACTTATATAGAGATCTGGTCATATAAAATTAGCATCCATATATGAGAGAGACATGTGGCATTTTTGTATCTGAGCCTCTGTTACCTAACTCAGTATGAACTTGTCTAGTTCCATCCATTTTCCTGAAAATTTCATAATTTATGTTTTCTTTACAGCTAAATAAACTCCATTGTGTATATGTAACATGTATTCTCAATCTATTTGTCATTAGAAGGCCATCTATTATGAATATATTTCCTGACCATTGTGAATTGAGCACAATAAATGTGATTGAGCAAGTATCTCTGATGTAGAGGGTAGAATTCTTAGGGTATATGACAAAAAGTAGAATATATGGTTCATAAGGTAGTTCTACTTTTAGCTTTTTGAGAAACATATACACTGATTTCCATAATAGCTTATATACCATTCATACAGGTTCCTTTTTCTTCACACTCTCCCCAGCATTCACTATTTGGTTGTTTGATGATAGCTATATTGACTGGAGTGAGATGGATTCTCGGAGTAGTTTTATTTTGCATTTTCCCAGTGCCTAAAGATGTTGAACATATTTTTAAAAATGTTTAATAACCATTTTATTTCTTCCTTTGAGAAATTGCTCAGACACCTATTCTACTTTTTAATTGGGTTCTTTGACTTTTTATTGTTTAGATTTTTGAATTCTTTTTTGTGGTCTAGATATTAATCCTCTGTCAGATATATAGCTAGCAAAGGTTTTTTTTTTTTCCCATTATATTTGTTGTCTCCTGACTAAATTGATGGTTTCCTTCATTGTAAAATACCTTCTTATTTTCACAAGGTCTCATTTGTTGATTGTGTGCCTTATTCCCCAGGCTCCTGGGGTCATATTCTGAAAGTCCTTCTCTAACTCTGTACTCTGTATCTAGAAATGCTCTCCCCACTTTTTCCACTACCTCTCAGAGTTTCAGCTCTTATCCATTTGGAGTTGATTTTTGTGCATTTAGAGAAATAAGGGTCTAGAACACATCAGATATTTAACTTCTGCTTTGTTTATAAAAGAAGTGATGTTACTTAATTTATTTTTGAATATAATGATGCCACTCCTACCCCTTTGGGGTACTCCTTAATGAATTCTGATATATCAGGTTGCTGTAAGGTGACATTTTTTTTTTTTTTTTTGGTTTTGCAAGGTAGGGTCTCACTCTGGTCCAGGATGACCTGGAATTAACTATGTAGTCTCAGGGTGGCCTTGAACTCATGGTGATCCTCCTACCTCTGCCTCCCGAGTGCTGGGATTAAAGGCATGCACCACCATGCCCGGCTCTGTAAGATGACATTTTTAAAAATTTATTTTCATTTATTTGAGAGCAACAGACAGAGGCAGAGAGAGAGAGAATGGGTGCACCAGCGCCTCCAGCCACTGTAAACGAACTCCAGATGCATGTGCCACCTTGTGCATCTGGCTTATGTGGGTACTGGGGAATCGAGCCTCGAACCAGGGTCTTTAGGCTTCACAGGCAAGTACATAACCACTAAGCCATCTCTCCAGCCCTAAGATGACATTTTATTTACTAGAGCAAATAAAATAGCTTCACAAACTTGGCAATTGCCAATCCTTCTATAGGTTTGTCAAATATATTATTGTACTATTTATGATTTAAAAGCCAGATTAAAACTAAAGAAAAATTTAAACTATTAAACTATCAGTATTGCGACTTGATTGTTATTAAAATCTATATTTGCAAAATGATAATTATACTTAAAATTGAAATAGTAAATTTTAAATTTTATTTTTATTTACTTATTTATTGGAGAGAGAGAGTGAGAATGGGCATGCCAGGACCTCTAGCCACTGCATCTCATAACCAGCAAACCTAGGGGGAAGGCCAGCAATATCACTGAGTAGGTCCCTCATCAGAATGGGATAAGGGAGGGGGGTAATGAAGTTACTAACATATGATGTATCCATACCACTTTCTACTTAATAAAAACATCTATGTGCAATGATTTACCAAAATATATATGAGAATGAAATTATTGTCAAGGTTTAGGTAACAATTGACTTCATCTACTGAAATGTGACCTGTCATTTTGAAAACACATTGAATATTACATGATTATCACCAATATCATTAAACTATTTTCCTAAACACATAAGGCCACAATTGGGTCTTGGATCAATGATCATAGGGTCTTTTATTGAGTTTTATAAATAAGGAGTCTTGTTGTGTTTATAGAAGACTATTGTTTTTATATCAGTCTTTCTTTTCTTTAACAAAATGTCCCAAATAAACAATTCAACAAAAGATGGAAATTTTATCCCATATATATATATATATATATATATATATATATATATATATATATACACATAGATAGATAGATAGATAGATAGATAGATAGATAGATAGATAGATAGATTAATTTCTCAGACCATGTTCACTTGGTTTGTTTCTGGGCTTGTACTAGGGCAAGACATTGTAATGTGTGGGCTATGGTACAGATCACCTCACAGCAGGCAGGAAAGAATGAGTATGTGAATGACAAGTAAAAATATGCTTTGCTGGGCTGGAGAGATGGCTTAGAGGCTAAGGCGCCTGCCTGCTAAGCCTAAGAACACTGGTTCCAATCTCCAGTGGTTCCAATCTCCAAGTCCCACGTTTAGCCAGATGCAAAGTGAGGCAAGGGCGCAATGCCGCACTTGCCCACAAGGGGGCTCACACATCAGGATTTCGTTCACAGCAGCTGAGAGACTGCTGGCACACCCATTTCTGTCTCTCTCTCTCTCTCCAAAAATAAATTAAAAAATAATAAAAATTTTAAAAAAATACGCTTTGCTAGTCTTTTAGGCATCTCTCAATCTCATAATTTTGATGATCAAGACTGGACAAGAGGGATGGTGGGTCATGAAGGGGTGGTAGTGGGGGGGGCAAAAAGCTAGACCCAGTTGAAAATGGCACCACAAAATCCTATATTCTTAAAGACATACTAAAAGGCTGAACCTTCAGCAGGTTCTTAGAGAGAACACCTGAATCACAGGGGCTTGGAGAGTGCATGATGAAGACTAACCTATATCTTCTCCTGTTTCTCTCTCTCTCACTCACTCCCAGTTCTTTCTCTTCCCTCTTTCTCTTTCATACTACCTATACTTTTCTTCCTTCTTTTCCCTTGGCACCAACCTGTAACTCCCAGTACCAGCATGTGGTTAACATCCACAAGGTTTCCCAAAAGAAGACAGATTTCTGTCAGAGTACTTGATTAGCCACCAAAGGTTAATGGTAAGACCCTAATGCTGAAGATACCATATGCTGTTGGGATGGAACATGGAGTGACCTGGCTAGAATCTGGAAGAGAGTCAGTCTCCAGACAGTTAGCTTGTCTAGTGCCAGAAGGTGTTACATGAGTGACTGGGGGAAAATGACTAATATCTGTCTAAGGAACTCATGGTCTAAACTACTCAGCAGCAATCAACCTAACGTGATGCTCACACTAGTGCAATAGTGGCACACAGCCATGGTGGGTTATCAACTGCTCTTGGTTTGGCTAATGGATCTGTTCAGTGGAACAGAAACCATACCTGGAACTGGGAAACAAGTCAGAATCATATCCAAAAAATGATTTTGCTCTCCAATATCAAGATTCCACCAATAGTGTGATACAAGAGGGACTACATCTATCTAATTCTCTCTACAACAATAATGGTTATCCATGTATCTTGCACTGACCTCGTTCAATGTTGGAGAATTTTCTTCTCTTTTTCAGATTGCTGCAGAACCTGAGGAGAGAATCAGCCCATTGCACCTCACCAGGGCACCATCTGAAGCCATAGAATAATTGGGGAAATGAGCAAGAGTGCTGCTTTCTCAGTGAACCTGGTATCAGCCCAGGGGTGAAGGAGATAGACACAGAGAACACACAACTCCTACCAAATCAGATATCCAGAGTCACAAAGACTCCCAAAACCTCTTCACTGAAATAGACTTAAAATGAACCCAACATGGCTCAGGGAAATTCATGTAAGAGGGGGCAGAAAGATTGTTAGAGCCATGAATTGGGTCATTATACACAAAGTCATTGCCTCTCCTGCATAACTGATGGCTACCCCAATAGGGCAAGACCTACATTACCCATGGGGGGAGGACAGGGAGAAGGCTAACGATGGTAACATCATGTGTGTATACACATTATATAGATAACTAATAAAAAAGATTAGTCATAACAATAATGAAACAACAGTTTTCCTGTATTATTTTACTTGTACATAGTTATCAACTATGTAGTGAAAGTATTGGAAATAGAAATTGGGGACATCTTTATGGTAGAAAAGGACTCAGTACAGTTTGCTCTTTAGCTGTCAAAAATTGCAAAAGGAATAAAAGTTTGACAGTGCTTGCTGCATATAGTGGCCCAAAATAGAAGATATTCCTACTTACCTATAACTCAATAATCTTACATTACTTCATGTAATTGTAACATATATCCACATACATGTTTTCAGATGGTGAACTATGAACATTATCTAACTTGCTTACCTATCCCAAAGCCAGTTCTCCCCTTCCTCTTTTCCTGTCTCATAATTGCTTGAGAATATTTTTGGAAGGTTCAAATTTATATTGCTCTATCTGGTCATTGAAAGATGTGAACCAGAAGACACTTTCTAGTTTCCTTGGTTTAAATACAAGGATTTTTCATTTGTTCTTCCTGTAATGAGCTAAATCAGTTCCCTTTATACTGAGAAGTTATTAGAGGTTTGTCATTCTGGCTGGGTACTGGAATAGAATGACCAAGTGAACCCTTTCTTAATATTAATAGTTTTTTGAAAATGACTATTGTATTCAGAAAAGGTGCAACTATGAATTAATTATGATTTAAGAATTAGAGCTGTTGTTTTTCAACATGATTTTTTTACTGCTTCATTGCACACCTACCTGGTGAGTAAATTAAAATATGCTTAATGTAGATGTATTTCCAGTTTTTCAAAATGGAATGGCTTCAGTGTTTAGGGAAAGATTCAATGAGCACATCCAATAATTAAAGTTCAATGTGTATTGAAAAATGAATTTGTTGAAGATGAAATTGGTTTACTCTCTCTCTGTAGTAACTGGCTATTTTTCAAGAAGGTTAATTGCTCTCCAGAAGCCTGGTTTTTATTTGTTTGAGTCATTCAAATTTATTTCCATTGTTTGATAACGTTATAAAAATCAAATCATACAAAGTATGAATTAGCATTCCAAACTATTGATGCATAGTTGTCAGATGCTATGAATTCAGAATGGTTCTCATCAAGCTGTAAAGAAAACGTCTGGGAAGCAAACAGAAATGATTGTGTAGCAGGGTTCTTATAGTAACATAAATTGCAATAATCACTTACAATGCAGAAGAAATCAGTGACATATAGCATTGTGTATAAACAAGAGAGGCATCTTATAATGTCCAGTTGCCTTGCTGCTAGATTTTCTAGTTGTTCCCCAAGGATAGTGTGACAAATGGCACTGTAAAACCACTTAGAAACCTTTATTCTTTCCAATAGTTTCATCTGTTTTCAAGTTTGCTGAGGAAAACATAATCACCTAAATAGAAAAGACCAATGAATATAACAACTCTTAGCAAAATAAATTGATTCCAGTTAAGTTAAGCTTTTGGAAAATGCATAGTTGCTTTATTTATTAGATATTAGCATTTTGACTTGTCATATAATGTTCAAGGGAGAAGTGAAAAATTAGAGTTTATGTGTTGATTACAAAAATCATGTTTTATCCTAAGATTTTTGTTACCACTTATTGATATTTTTCCTTGAAAATACAAATGAGTAAAGGAAACAAGTAAAGCCCTAAAACACTTATGCTCCCTTCTTTTGAGATATATTCTATTAATATTTTAAACTGTAAACTATGAGATATTTTTTAATTTATTACATAAATTAGACTATACCTTTTTAAGGTGTATTGAATTTTATAATTTCACCATGAGTTATAAAATTTTATTTACTTCATCCTATAATATTTTTTGAGGTAGGGTCTCACTCTGGTCCAGGCTGATCTGGAATTAACTATGTAGTCTCAGGGTGGCCTCAAACACATGGTGATCCTCCTACCTCTGCCTCCCAAGTGCTGGGATTAAAGGTGTGCACCACCACGCCTGGAATTATCCCATAATTTGTATCAGATCACTTTTAATAATTATGTACTATCTGTTCATATTTTCTATTAATCTTCAAATATTTGTAACCAAAACTTTAATTTTTTCCATCTATAACTTATGTAATGTTTCCTAGTTCCGAATAATACTTCAGTGGAAACCCCAGTATATATTTTGTTATTTCTAGCTTTTTAATTCAAAATACATTTCTGTAAATAGATATTCTGAGATAAAAGATGAGTAATCTTAAAACTTCTGAAACATGAGCTAGAGAGATGCTTAGTGGTTAAGGTACTTGCCTGTGAAGCCTAAGAATCCATGTTCAACTCTCCAGATCCCATGTAAGCCAGATGAAGAAAGGTGTGGCAAGCATAAGATGGCACATGTTTACCAGGTGGTGCAAATTTCTGGTGTTTTATTGCAGTGGCTGAGGCCCTGTATACCAATTCTCTCTCTCTCTCTCTCTCTGTCTCTAAATAATTTTAAAAAATTAAAATGTAAAAAATTTTCTGAAACATAATAGCAGAATACTATATTATTTGAATGATTCTCAAGAATAATATTCTTCCAAAAATAAATAGAGCAGTGAATCATTTTGCTTTTTCCTAACATTGAACCTATTTCATTTTAAAATTGCAACTCTAATTATAAATATTAATTTATTAGTGGACAGAAATCATATCTATATTCTTTCTTGATTGTGAATAATTCAGTAATTCCTACAAATACTAACCAATGCCTGTGGATATTAGTTATTTTTAGCACATACAAATATTTAAGTTGAAAATTGTTGTCTTTTCAATTTTTTTTAAAGTATTTATTTATTTAAGAGACAGAGGGAGAAAAAGAGGTTGATAGAGAATTAGTTCACTAGGTCCTCCAGCTGCTCTAAACTAACTCCAGATGCATGCACCACCTTGTGCATCTGGCTGAAATGGACCTGGGGAGTTAAACCAGGGTTCTTTTTTTTTCAGACAGATATCTTCACTGCTAAGCCATCTCTCCAGCTCTATTGATGCCTTTTTAATACAGCAAGTTTTAGTGTAATCAATTGATTCCCCATTCAAATCACGTTTACCTAGAACTTCAGAATGTGACATCACTTTTCAAAAGCTTTACAGATGAAGTTAATTAACAGTCTCTGGATGAAACCATTCAAGATTGAAAAAATGTGTTAAATGCATCTGCTAGTTTAACTTTAGAAGAGTTAGTGAAGAGGAAAGACACAGAGAAGACCATATGAAAATGTGGGGACTCATTAGAATGATGTGTGTATAAGCTAAGAAAAGGCAAGAATTATCTGCCACTATCAGGAAGCTCGGTAGGAGGCATAAAAAAAAAACTTAAAATCATATAGACCAATGGAAGATATCAAAATTCTTATCTGGGATGTCATGGGAAATAAAGTTTCAATCAAATCTATATCAAAATACACTTTTGATCTTGTACAAGCTATAGGGTTTTTCCCAGTTTATATAGAAACCCTGCTGCAAAATTAGCTACATGTGGTCTTTTAGGTGCTAGGAGCTATATGGTTTACATAACAATGGAACAGTCTACTCCTATGGCTAATCACAAGGGCCACCTTACCCATAACTCCTTCCTTTTGCTGAGAATTTACCTGCTCCTGGTCTCTTGCCTTTCCTTTCTAATAAGGACTAAGTCTACATTCTTTAAATAACCCAGTCCCTTTTTACAAATCAGCTGCTAACTTATCTGCACAAATCTAAGTTTTTTTCATAAAGAAATGTGTAATGTGTCTCACCTCTTTTGGTTTTTGCCTTTAAAACTTGATTGAAGTCTAGAAGATCAACAACACAATTCAGGCTATATGAAATGTTTTTATTAAAAGTCACAACTAAAAACAGCCCAAATAAACTCTTAATTTGTTTCTTAATTGTTAACTCAGTTTCTTTTATACATCAAGAGAGTTTGGGGGCTGCTTCTATCTCAGAACCCCCAAAGGAAACCTCGAGCACCAACACTTTGCTTTTGACTTTTGATCTCCTGACCTTTGAGAGAATAAGTTTATATATATATATATATATATAAAGTTTATGGTACATTATGTTATGTGGTAGACTATCACAGCAACTACAAGAAACTAGTACATTTCCAGAGCTGAAATTTTAACTCTTTTTTTAAATAATTTTTTTATTGACAACTTCTATACTTACATACAAAAAGTGCATGATATTTCCCTCCTTCCCCCATTCCCCTTTAGAACTCCAATCTCCATCATATACCCTCCCTCTCTCCATTAGTCTCTCTTTTAATTTGATGTCATCATTTTACTTCTATTATGACATTTTAACTCTTAAAATATTTTCTTGTTATTTATTTTTATTTTTATTGCTAAAATCAATTTACTGAAAATATGTTTGTCTTCTCCATTGGCCTATCACATGTGAATGTTTTACATTAACAAGCAGTAGGCATCAATAACAATTTTCCTCTTTTTGCCAATGTATATGTGGGGCTGTACATGTTTCAACTGCCTCAGCTCAAACTGAAATGTGTGTTTTTAACTTTCATATAAAACAATGTGACATGAAGAAAAGTAAAGAAAGAGACTACATTTTCATAGTGAAAGTACATGTGTCTCCTGTCCCTTTTTTGCATATCTCTCAGTTGGACTACTTTTCTTAATTTTTTTCCAGTTTCACTAAGATGTGTGTGAGAGTACAAAACCATGACAGTATCCCCAAAGGTATGTAGGGTAAGATATTAAGCTAAGCTCTAGTATTATTATGTCCTATCTATGATACTATTTAATGTTGGGAAATACTTTAAAATGGAGGCGGTAAAAGAAAATTTTGTCTTAGTAATCTGGTCAAGTAATTCTGAATATTATTCTTACTCTACTCGTATGTTTACCTCATGAAAATGATCATTGGGTGGGGAGAGGGCTTAGAGTGTAAAACATTTACTTCACAGGCATGAAAACCTGAGTTGGGATGCCCAGAATCCAAGTAAAAACCAGATGGGGTAGCTTGCTTCTGTCATCCCAACCCACCTGCAATGAGGTGGGAGGATCAAACAGAAGAACCCCTGGAAGCTCGTGAACCATCTATATAAAACAAGAAAAAATCACTGTCTCACACATAGTGGAAGCTGATGACTGATGCCCTAGTCTGCCCTCTGACATATACATGTGCACCAAAGCACATGTGTGCCCACAGTCATGCACATATACACATACTAAGAATAAATAAAATAATCATAAATCATATTTGTGGTAACAATTTTCTGTGGTACATAATTCATACTTTAACACTGAGGTCACGATAATGTTATGAGTTCCCTATAGAACATAGTTTTTTATTCAGTAGATTTGAATTTTCTAAATCCTCAGAATTTATAGTCTCTTCTTAAAACAAAATTTTAAATTTCAAACATTGTGTTTCATGACCTCTAGCTGTAATCATAATGAGATCCTTAGTTATAATATAAAAATATAAAGGATAATATTATGGTGCATTAGGTGTATATTTTGGTATAACACATTTCCCAAATGCATAGTGGCTTACAACAACCAACATTTTTCTATGGTTCAAGAATCCAGGTGAGCCTCAGTTGTGACAGAGTCATATATCTGAGTCAAGTTCTCTCACAAGGATACAAACAAGTAATCCTCTCAAGGAAGGTTCACTTACAAAACGATTCCAAAACTACTCAAAAGTGTTGACTGGCTGAAGGTATTCACAGGCTTTTTGATGAATATGTAAATTTCACATCATCTGGAATATTCCATAGGGCAACTCAAAGCATGGCAACTATCATGTCTCAGAGTGAATGAGCAAGGCAGCAAATCATTGGGGTTTCCATGTATATGAGCTCTTGGTAAACTGTTCTCATAAGTGACATTCTGTCATCTATCACATTTGTTATATATTCTGTTGTTTAGAAGTCACTAGGTCTGTCTCACACTCAGAAAAATGAGATGGTATAAGGATATGACTATATAGAGTCAGGCATTATTAGATGGCAAAAATGTCTCTGACTAAAAGGACCATGTTCTCTTTCTAGAGTCATTATGTTTCTATATATGAATTTATGAATATTTTAAGAGCTTCTATCCATAATTATTTAAAACATTGAGATTTGCCCAAGTTTAGCACTTCAATTGTAAGTGAACTCATTCCTAAAACTTGATTTGTTCTTCTTAAGTATAGAATATTATACATCATCTCTGTGAGAGTTTGAATAAATAAAGCCTTGGTTTTGAAGAGTTTATGATTGCCAGATATTTTATTTTACATGAAAAATGTAAATTCTTCATATCTGTAGGGCTGCTTCTTGAAGAGAATTTGTTCCGGCTTTGGACACACAATTTGGTCAAAGGAGTGAGAAAATAATTTTGACTTAAAGATTTAATTAGCAGAGAAAACCAATACGAAGAAGTTCATTATTCCCTTTTTAAGTCTAAATCTTAATTTTCAGGAAAACAAATCATGAGCATAGTCTCTGCAGTTATGATTATTTTGTGTACCTTTCCTGGCCAGGATCTTAGTCAATGTGACAGGCCACAAAATTACCATATACTTTTAAAAACACATTTCAAATCATTCATGTCATGCAAAGTTGGAACATGCATGCCTTTCCCATCTTTCCTAGTACCCAAACATCAACTCTGTACATACCATTCATGTAAAAGCACTCTGGAGTCAGAATGTGTCCTACTTTACAATCTGTAATATATCCTTACTGAGCCTCAAGATGGCCAGTCTCAACAATCTCACATAGCTGGTAGCTTACATAGTATGTCAAGTGAATGAGTTCAAGCCCATTTGTGTGGACATAATTTCTTAGTAGTTTAACCCATCCTGTTTCATAATGCTTGTACTTATTTTAACTGGACGTCTTATAATTTGCTAAATTTTGCTTTATGGAAAAGCAAGTCTTTATTCACATATTTGCATTTACTCCTAAAATCTTTTGTTTGAATTATTTAGTGAAGCTCTTTGAGATACTGATTAAATATACTCTAATATTTCCACTGACAGGTTTTGGGGCTGTGTGTTAGTGTGGTGAATATTTATGAGCTTACCTGATCCGTGTACATAATATTTAAAGATTTGTTAAGAAAAATTATGTTGGCTGACAATGTTGTGACAAATATGAATGCCAATGGTAGAAAGGATGAAAACATTTACCTTTGAAATGACAAACCTTGATAAATAGGAAAATCAGACCTGGTGATGAGTTTTATGAAGGAAAAACTACTCATAGTAAAAATAAAGGGCAATAAATGCACCTGTGCTACAAAGCTTAATACTTCTTTCATCAAATCACTAATAAGCAAGGCACATAGAAGAATCACTTGCTCCATAAGAAGAGATCAAGATTGATGAGGAAACTCACCTCGTGATTAAGGTATAAATGCTGTTGTATTAGAATTAAAACATTTCCCAGAAAATAGAATGTAATGGTGAGGGAATTGGCATATTAGAGCAAAAAGAGAGAGATTAAAGAAAGTCAAATCATGATAAAGAAATTCTGGCAAGAGCTGATTGGAAACAAGACATAATAAATGGAAACAAACTATAATCAATAAAAGTTGTTTAAGCTAATAATAAAGTATTTAGTGAGTAGTTCAGTGCAATAATATTGAAGGACAATATAGTATTAGAGACATATGAGGCTGATATGGTACAAGGCTCCACTTTATTTTCCTTTACTCATGTTTATAAGAGATGAAACACAATTTTTAGAGATTCCTGATAAGGACATGAAACACTCAAATAAAGACAATTATACTCATGCCATAGCAGGTAGCACCACAGTTAGAATGATTAAATGCTGGTGAATTATAAGGCCTCCAGAAGTAACTTTTAGCAAAGTTTCAATGAGTTCAAAATGTGTAGACCTTAATGGAAAGTCTGCCCTTTGAAGCATTTTTTTAAATTTTTTTTAATTTTTTTTAATTTTTTTTATTTATTTTTGGAGAGAGACACAGACAGAGATAGAGAGGGAGAGGGAGACAGATAGAGAATGAGCGTGCCAGCAGTCTCTTAGCTGCTGTGAATGAAATTCAGATGCGTATGGCCCCTTGTGGGCAAGTGCGGCATTGCACCCTTGCGTCACTGCATCTGGCTAAATGTGGGACCTGGAGATTGGAACCGGGTTCTTAGGCTTAGCAGGCAGGCGCCTTAACCACTAAGCCATCTCTCCAGCCCCTTTGAAGCAATTTTGAGGTGAGAGAGGAAATGATGTTTACAAGACAGTTTAAAATTTAAAGATAATTTTAATGACATAGGTAATACTTAAATAAATAAATGTGCTATAAAGTATTGAAAAATATTAGGCAAAATGACAATGTATCATCCTTGAGCCCCTTTATCCACATGATTCATTTCACTCAATTGTCCATTTCAATTTTGTCAGCAGATGAATGCCAATACGTGTGTTTGGATGCTCAGAGTGGATCCATTATTCAACAAGCAAATTTAATCCTTAACATTGTCTTAGTCATTGTTCCATGTAAGTATATAGAGATCTATCTCATTTTTGTGTTAAATATTGTGTAATTATGTGAGACATGAATGCACAGCTACTTTTAAACATGATCATAGTCATGGACTTTTAACTTGTTTTCATTTATGTCTTTACCATACACAATGCTTTAGTGAACTGCCAAGGAAATGGCTAGTAATAAATGTATATGAATAACTATTAACTTGGGATATAGGACTACACTGAGAATTGCTTATAAATTTTCCAAACAATCTCTGTTCCAATTTTCATTATCAATGAGTATGATAATGTTTGTTCCCTCAAACTCTTAGCAATGTGAGAGCATTGGGCATTCTCTTTTGATAAGTTGTCTTTCTTTCTTTGAGTCTCCTAAGGGAAAAAAGTTTATCATCATTGTTATAATTTGAATTTCTTTAAATTTTATGTGATATTCTCTGAAAATTTATTTCTATTTGGTGAATTAGCTTTGTCCCTATTGCCCCCACCTATTTTACTTTATCCTTTCTAGATTTCAAACCTTTGTCCATTATATAAAACCAGCTTTAAGGAGGTAATGCCTACATTGTAGAAGAGTCATTAGAAGCAGGTTTTTCTTGTTTATTTTCTGCCTCTAGTTCTTGTCAAGTGCACTCTGCTTCCTTGTGAGCCATGATGTGAATATCCTTTACCATATGTTCTCAGTGTCACTAGCTGAACTGCTTTTCCATATCTTCCTTGTCTCAGCCTGCTAAAATCATGCAATCAGCTGTGGAAAAAGCTTTCAAAATGGGAGCCTGCCTGGAACATTTCAGTTCTAAATTAAAACAGTATCTTGGTATTGTTTTTTTTTTTTTTTTTTTTTTTCAGCTAAAGTGCATATTTCACCATTATGGATTTTTCTTTTTGTTGAGAATTTTCATGCATAAATATACTGTATTTTATCATAATTCCTTCTCATTATCTTTATAAGCCCCCATACATTCCACTGAGCTCCATTTTCTTTCCACCTAGTTTCTCTTTTACCTTGATGGCTTTTTAATTTTTTCTTTAATTTTTAATTATTTATTTATTTGTGAGCAGGTAGGAGGAGAGAGAGGGAGAGTACGGACATCTTGCTAGGGCCTCTTGCCACTACAAACACACTCCAGATGTATGTGCCTTTTTTTTTTTTTTTTTTGCATCTGTCTTTACATAGTAGGCAATCAAGCCATAGCCAGCAGGTTTTGCAAACAAGTGACTTTTTTTATTTTGCTGAGCCAGCTCTCCAGCCCTTGGTAACTTTTTTGCCCCCCCTCCATCATCCATATCAAATGTTGATAGGCTCAATATTGTGCAGATCTAGTGGAGGTAATGATAGCCAGCAGTGGCTATGAGATCATGAATGTGGTAGTTGCATCACAGTTTACAATCTCAACAGCAAAGAGTAAATAAATGGCTCCAGAGGTTGGTCAACTCACTAGCTTGAGGCTCAGGGTTATCAAAGTCCATAGTTCTTCTTAGTTGATGAAATCTGATCTGGGCAACAGAGTGGTGCTACATTTTTCTGTGCACTCACTGCCTGAGCCAGGATTCCTGTCCTTTGCAGTTTAGAAGCATCTGCCTCCCAGTACTGGCTAGCTTCTGTTCTGGTATTGCAGCAAATTAAATTTAGGCTCTCTGTTGTATGGTTGTTTCCCATTCTCTGGCTCTGGGAGCAAGCCACTTTCAAAAAATAAGTTCTTTCTCAGGGTTGTCCCTGTCATTAAAGACATACAGGGTGACAGAACAGGATTCTTTTTTTTTTTTTTTTTTTTTGGAGAAAGGCACAGAGAGAGACAGAGAGAGAGAGAGAGGGAGAGGAAGACAGATAGAGATGGGCGTGCCAGCAGCCTCTCAGCTGCTGCGAATGAAATCCAGATGTGTGCGCCCCCTTGTGGTCAAGTGTGGCATTGCACCCTTGCATCACCTTGCATCTGGCTAAGGTGCGACCTGGAGATTGGAACCGCTGGAGATTGGAACCAGCGTTCTTCTTAGGCTTAGGAGGCAGGCACCTTAACCACTAAGCCATCTCTCCAGCCCCAGAACAGGATTCTTGCATACTCTGACCCATTCCTTAGGGGAATCACTGTCTCAACAAAACAGGTAATCTGTTTTGAGGTGTGTGAGGGTTGGAGACTTTTGCTAAGGGTGAGGCTGCTAGTCTCTTTTCACCAGAGCCACGTCGTTCTCCTTCCCCGTACTTCCTCTGGTGAGTCTTACCTGCAACTGTATTCTGCTTGGCTTCCTTCCTTTTTTTTTTTTTTTTTTGTTTTGTGAAGCTTATCTCTTTGCACATTTCAGCTATCATATTAATTCTTTCATGAATTTCCAAAGCTATCTCCTATCTTTCCCTTGTTAACAGAGTCTAACTTTTCTTCTTCTGACTCTTCTCCTTCACTGGTTCACATAGAGACAGCTTCTTGTCCACCATCTTACTTTGAAGTTCCTTCCTTCCTTCCTTCCTTTTATCCAAATTGGAAATATCTGAGATTTTGTTCAAATCCTGAATTCCTTTTTCTAACAATAAATGAACCAAAAAGTTGGGAACTACATAATGTAAAGATACAAAAGAATGATTGTATATATGATGTTTTACTTCTTTTTCTTAGGAAGAATGGACTTACATGTGAAGTTCTTATTTTTCCTCAACTCCTGTATGTTGAAGGCAAGTTATTTTATAGGGTCCATCACATTAACTGAAAAACCAAAGTTTCACGTTCTATATATGGCTCCACAAAAAAAGGTGTCACAAGTGACAATACAGAAGCCTCTCACATTAGGGAGATGATCAGTATTGCATTGCTTGAATCAATGCTGTTCTTTTTCTTCATTTTCCTTTCATTTTTGAGATAAAGAAGGGCCATCCCTTAACTTTAGATCCTCTTGCCTTTAGCATTGGGATTACAAGGCGAGCACCACAATGTGCAGCCTATGGTTTTGTTGTTGTTGTTTGTTTGTTTGAGGTAGGGTCTCATTCTGGCCCAGGCTGACCTGGAATTCACTATGTAGTCTCAGGGTGGCCTCAAACTCACAGCAATTCTCCTACCTCTGCCTGCTGAGTGCTGGGAATAAAGGCATCTGACACCTGGCAAGCCTATATTTTTATAACCACTCTTTCAACTAAATGCAAGCATGCATTTCCAGTGCTAGCTGGTCCTTCCTTGAATAATGAAAGCAACCTATTTAAAAATACCAAATGTTAGCCAGGCTTGATGGTGCATGCCTTTTATCTCAGCACTTGGGAGGCAGAGATAGCAGGATTACCATGAGTTCAAGGTTACTTTGAGATTACTGAGTGAGTTCCAGATCACCATGGGCTAGAGTGAGACCCTACCTCAAACAAGCAAACAAACAAAACAACCAAATGCACAAAGATTTCTAAAAAGTTAACAACAGCTTCCTATTCCAAGGGAAAAATCCTTCCTTTCATTATTAAAATGTGGAGCACACAGGTTAAATGTATATGTGTACACAAACTGTGATGGTTTCATTTCCATTGATGTCTTCATGTTTCTTTTATTGCATCAAAGGTTCTAGTCTTACCTAGTTAACCTGAATCAAAGAGAAGCCAGAATTCAGATGTATGAAACTTCTTAACATCTCTTTCATTTGAAATTATAATGACCATTTGGAATATAGTGGTGCAGTGCTCAATATTGCCAAAACTGGAAGACATTTTAAGAAACCTGAAGTCACCCAATTCTCTGTATTTGTTGAGTTTTGTTGCCAAATAGAAAGGATTGACAATGACCACAACCTAAGCACCTGTTTCAAAGTCCTTCCACTTACAAAATAATTTCTTTATAATTTAGCAAACTGCAGCAGAAGACCCATGCCAGCTGTTTTGTTCTTTCGATTCTAAACCACTGAGGTAATATGTAGATAGACACCCACATTTCACTAGGGAAAGTTGCTGGACTAAAGAATTGAGTTCAAAATTTTGTTTTGAGATGAATATAAAAACACACAAGTTCAGAAAAAATATTCATCCTATGTAATAAATTTTGTCACAGGGTACAGCACATACATGTAGCCTTTCAGAGAAATTACACCATATTCACTCCTTCTTGTATCCCTTCCTCTCTCTTGCATACTTGCTTTCTTGCTTTCCTTCCTTCTTTCCTTGTTTCAAGATTTCTTTTTTTTAAGTAATTTGCTATATATGGATTATCTGACATTATATCATATTTAAAGTTCTGGGTATTAATATTTTACATTTCCTGTAACTTTGGTGCATGGCGTAATTTTATCATTACATTGTAATTTTGTAAAATATTTTCTTCATTGATAAGCAGAGAGAGAGAGAGAGAGAGAGAGAGAGAGGCACACACATATACGGAAAGAGAGAGAGAGAGAAAGATCTAATGGGCATGCCAGTGACTCCAGACACTGTAAACAACTCCAGATGCATGTGCCACTTTAGGCATGTGGCTTTACGTGGGTACTGGGGATTCGGATCAGTGTAATTAGGCTTTGCAGACAAGTGCCTTAACCACTGAGCACACAACAAATTATTTTTCTATGAGAACAGAAATATTTCTCTGGAAATGGCAGAAAACCAAGTATTACACATAGGCGACATATTTATGAGAGAACATGTTTTCTGTTGCATAAAAAGAGAGAACCTGTGGTTTTCAAGCCTAAAAGCTACCATTATATCCACTCTAAACTGGAATCTCCTGTGGAGAAGTAGTAAAATAAAATGCAGCTTTTTCCACAAAAAGAAGTTAACATAATTATATAGAATATTTTTGAAAGCTTATGAGATTTATATATAGTAAAAATGTCTGTTAAATTGAGAAAAAGTAATTATGGATGGTCATCTAGTTTTATAAGAACTTCTGGTCTTGTTGTAAGGTTTGAATATCATGAAAATGTCTTCTATCTATACATAGGGAGAAAATGAATGAGGGCATGGGACTAAGCTTGAGAAGTAAAATGAAAATAGGGGTATCAACATAGATCATTCTCTAGTAATGACTAATGTGCTAGCAACTGTTATGAAAAATAAGTATACGAGAACAAAACTTACAAGTAACCATTGTATCATTGAAGCATAATGATGTCCTTATAAATATTATCTAGCTTATGTCAATATCTGGGTTAGGAAATAAAACAGGGGGTTAATAAAGAAATGAGTTGGGCACAAAGTAAGAGCGGTATCTGATATTTGAGTTACTTGAAGATATTAGCTGAAGTCTTTCTGATTGATATAATTCATTATTTCTATACGATCTGGATATTACTTAAAATTGAATTTTCATTTCTTCTTTTTATTTAGTTTCATTTATTTATTTTATTTTTTATTATTTTTTGGAGAGAGACACAGAGAGAGACACAGAGAGAGAGAGGGGGGGGAAGGGAGAGGAAGACAGAGATGGGCACGCCAGCAGTGTCTCAGCTGCTGCGAACGAAATCCGGATGTGTGCATCCCCTTGTGGTCAAGTGCAGCATCACGCCCTTGCGACACTTTGCATCTGGCTAAACATGGGACCTGGAGATTGGAACCACTGGAGACTGGAACCAGTGTTTTTAGGCTTAGGAGGCAGGTGCCTTAACCCCTAAGCCATCTCTCCAGCCCTTAGTTTTATTTTTTATTTTTATTTCAAGGAATGATCTAGCACACTGTGACCTGGAACTCATTTTGTAGCCCCAGGCTAGCCTAAAACTCAAAATGATCCTCCCACCTCAGCCTCCCAATTCCTGGGACTAAAAGTGTGCACCACCACACCTGGCTTTCATAGAGGTGTTTTATTCAATGATTTTTCCTTTTGGAATTTGTTACAATAATTTAAGTAATCTTAACAAAGGTATCCTTAAGCATATTTATTGGCTAAATAACTCTCATCCCCAAATCACATGGTTTCCTCCCTTGTTAGTTATCATGGTTTTCTGGAAACGAGTTGATCATGTTGCTAAACTCATTTAGGTTAGATAGTACATTCAAACCTTTTGTAAAAGTCATATAATCCTGAAGGGAACTTTTCCTTCAACTCTACCATTACCAATTTTAAACTGTTGTTTTCATGAGATGATAGTTGGACAGAAAAAAATATAAGGATGATTCTGATCTAATAAAATATTATTTTAAAAATTGGTGGTAGGCAGCACTAGATTTTCTGGTTAGAGTTTGTGAATGCTCAGCCTAAACACAAGCCACAAACTTAACATGAACAAAATATTAGACCAAAGAAACCAAAAGAAACCTGCACCAGTTTGATCAACAGTGTGAATGTCACTTAATGTTGCAAATTATTCTGTTTCAATCTAGAGGTGGAGCTCAGTGGTAGAGTGTTGCATGGCATGCATGAGGGCCTGGGTTCAATCCCCAGTACCACAAATAATGATAATAATAACAGTGCTTCAATAAAGTAAACCCAGTCTTAGTGAAAGACACATATACCAAGATCTTATTACTTTGAACAAAATTAATAATATATAAAATAAAAAGTAGGTTTTTGGAAGGTACAATTTTTGTTGATTGCAATTACTTCTTTTCCTTTCACTTGTGAAGGGATGTTTGTGCTTCTGATACTTTATCAAAGACTGGCAGGTGATAACACTAAATAAAAAATACTTAGAATTTTTTCTGATAGTCTTGAGAATTCTCTTTAACATGAGTAATTGATCCCATGCAGACAAATATGAGTCTAAAAAGAAAGTGCATCTATTTCTCAATGTTTCCTTGTGTATATTAATAAACAGCAATATAAGGAACAAAACAATAAAAGTATAACAACTACTTAAGCAACCAAATTTTCTCACTTGTCATTTTACCTCAGATTTACTATGAAAGAAAACAAAATCCAGTCTCTGACTGAACCTGCAGATTCCTATTTCTCTACTTCTATCAGGTTTTGTTTCAGGTTAAAATTCTGTTATGAGACACAGACATGTTTAGGATTTTTTATGTCTCTTTGATGAATTAATCTCTTTATTCTTATGAAATATCCTTCTCTATCCCTAGTACTATTTACTTGCTCTGAAGTCGATCTTGTCTGATATTAGGATAGCATTACAGCTCCTACTGCTTGCATGATACATTTTCCTGTCTTTTTTACTTTTAAGCTCTTATGTTACCTTTAGAGTGAATTTTGTGTAGGTGTAATGAATATAAGGATTATATTGTTTTGTTTTCATTGTCTAATTTTTAAATATGTGATGTTAGAATTTTCAGCCATTTATATTACTCGTGTAATTGGACACCCACATGCATACAAACACACACACACACATACACGCCCTTATAATTTATTTCCTCTGTCCATCTGCTACTTTCCACTCTCCTTTTGTTTTATTACTATTTTTTGCACAACTAGGGAAGTTTAACATGTTTTCCTCATAAATTTTCTTATTACTTACATAGCTTTGCCATTAAATTTACAGTGGTTGCCCTAACTATTATACAATATAAAATAATCGTTGATTAAATTCACTATTAAATTACTACTAATCTTCATTGTTTACTGTATTTCAGTGGTATGAGGCTTTGGCTTTATATATCCATTCTTTCTATTCCTCTTTACCTCACTTCTTTAATAAACCATCAAAGTTGACCCTTCATTACATGAGAGACTATGTCAAAAGTAATCATCACCCATTTTAACTAAAGCCACACGTTTCTAAGTGTAAAATTCTTATCAAGTTACTTGCCTAGGTTTTGGCTTTATTATTCTGAAATGTAACCCTTGCTGGGTTTGTATGAAGATTAAATACAATAATATGTAAATATTTGGGGTATAATAGGTATGGAGTTTCCATTTCAATTTTACAGGCTCAATGATGAGATTCAAAGATAATCTTCTCCTTTATCTACAACATTTAAATATCTGAGATGCTATAATTTGGAAGATTTTGTCTATGAAAAGGAAGAAATAAATTTTCATTTACATTCCCTTTTTTTCCTCTCCTATGTACTGCCAAAACACATCATTCACTCTTCAATTATCAAGCACATAGAGTGCAAGTTTTTTATGCTTTCTAATGCAAGAATGATTGCAAATATTGAGCTAGACATATTACTCAGCAGTTAAGGTGCTTGCCTGCAAAGCTAACTACCTGGGTTCAATTTCCCAGTACCCATGTAAAAGCAGATGCACAAAGTGGTACATCCATCTATAGTATGTTTGCAGCAGCTAGAGACCCCGGTGGACCCATTTATTCCCTCTCTATCTCTCTCCCTTTTCCTCCCTCCCTTTTTCTCTCTTTTTCTCTTTCTACTTAGAAATTAATTAATTAAAAGAAATTAAGAAAGAATATTCTGAACAACACTTAAAACTACACAATGCAAATGTAGATGTATAGTATACTATTTATGTTAATTGAAACTTATTGAATGAATGACCATTGCATAACCTTATTTAGTTACCTAATTATATCTACTACATTTATATGTTTACAATGGATAAAAGATATGCACTCAACATATTAGTCAAAATATATAAAGATATATAGGCATTAATTTCCTTACATAAATGGTTAATAATACTGAAAACTGGAAGTCAAAAAGCATGCATATACACAGAATGTGTACACATATACATATATAAATACACATAGGCTATACAAAACATAATATGGTTTATGAATACTTTGAGAGTTTATTTTAGAAAATCACACACAAATTGGAATAATATGCAGCCATTTGGAAACATTATTTAAATTTGTATATGCAAATGAAGAAAGATAATCAACAAAGATGTTGGAGAAAATTCTGTAAAGTGCTACACCTTACCTTAAAATAAAAGGTGTTCCATTATGTGCATTGAAACTGGAGTCATTTGAGAGAATGGGAGCTTAGGAAAATGCAAAAACTTTTAAGATCACATAACCTTTGGATATCAACCATGAGAAGAAGTTAATATTTTACTTTCATTATATTGGCTTGCCCTATTTGAATTCCATGTTGATGTGCATGTAGTTTTATTTGTAAATGTTACAGATAATTGAATTATTGACTTTAATTCTAATATGCAAAATAATAGTAAAGTGGGATAAATTTTCTATATGCAACAAGTTACTTGTGTTTTAGACGATGTACAATAAGTATAGTAAAAGGGGTACAGCACATGATCTCTCAATAACCTGGAGTATAAAAAAATGGTTTTACAGCAAGGCGTGGTGGCACACACCTTTAATCCCAGCACTCGGGAGGCAGAGGTAGGAAGATCATTATTAGTCTGAGGCCAGTCTGAGACTACATAGTGAATTCCAGGTCAGCCTGCTTGCTATCTGTTGCTATTTTACTATCTGCAAGTGTTTAATCTTCCTATATGAATAGATACAGAAGAAATGGGAAAAGAATAGAAAAGATATTCACAATTAAACATGTAAAAGAAATTGTATCATCTAGAAATTTCATTCAAAACTTGTAAAAACTGGGAGTAGCATACCTTATAATTCCAATACTTGGGAGGCTGAAGAAAGAAGATTATAAATTCAAGACCACCTTGATCTACACGGGAAAACACTGTCTCAAAACAAAATAAAACAAAACAATTACTTTAAGCTATGTATTATTGCCATATAAAGTAACAACAGAACTAGGATGCTTAATTGTACTGCATTAAAACTAGAAGGTGAAATAATATAGACAAATTACACATCTTACTGTGTATATATGTCCTCTTCTGTAAAATGAAATGCATGATAGGCAGCTCATAATATCCTTAACATTCAGTAATTGTTGACCAATAATTGATGAATGAAAATTGTTAATAGGAATGAATCTTCTACTATAAGTGTTTGTATTTTTTGTATTTGTTCGTGTGAGAGAGACATAGAGACACAGAGACAGAGATAGATGACATATAGATAGATGACAGATAGATAGATAGATAGATAGATAGATAGATAGATAGATAGATGAGAATATTATTTTAAATGAATCCGTGCTAAAAGTACTTTTCTTATACAGTACTGTAACAACTTAACTTACAAGTTAAGTCTATCAAATGAAAGATCAAATAATCAAGAGGTATGAATCATCCGAGTCTACACTCTCATTACTTTTAATGAGATCACCACTTCAATCTTTCCTCAGCTGTTTTCTACATTTGTAGATAAGCATAGCACCTTTCTTATCAAAGGTATTCTGAACAAAGCAAGCACAGCAAAAGGGCAGCTCATTCTTCTTCCACTGTATCCAATTTTTGCAAAAAGTTCTTTGAAGGCTATACCTACCTCCCCTGCATAGGAAATGTATCAGTTTTGGGAACCAAAATAGTGAAAAAATTTCACATTGTTAGGCAAACTGATTTAACAAGGCTTTTGTAGATACTTTTTACTGGGGCAAGCTCTCTCTGTGTAGACTTTCTAGGATCTCAGTAGCAAATTAGACCAGCAAAAGTCATGTTAATAATGCCTTTGCGATTGAAAGTGGAAATGAAACAACAACATTAATGGAATCCCCATTGTTAGAAAGTCAGGAGGTATTTTCTGAAGCTTTTCTCTGCTTGAACCAGTGTAGAATTCTAGGGCAGAGGAAGAGTGATTACGACAGTAGGAATACACAGTGATGCAATAGACATAATTTACAAACAGTGATATTGCTCTCATACTCTGCACTAAAGATCATTAGACATAGATATAAAATGCTACAAAGGCAACCATTCTAGTTAAACAGGTAAGGCTGATGTTGATCATTTACAGTATTTCTTTAATTATGACCGCATGAATTGGACTAAAAAAATGTACAAGTTCAAATGGGTAAATCATAATGAATTTTGGCCCATGTGAACTTAACCCCCAAAGAAAATACATGAGCTAAACCTGAACCTCTAGAGCTGTGCAATTGCTGGTATCTCTATGAGTTTTCCAAAATCTAAGCAGATGCCTTATCTAGCTTGTTTGCTGGTATTATTGACAACAGCATCAAAGTCCTTTCAATTTGTAGATCACACCTACAGTCTTGTAGGTCACTCACTCCTACCCAACTCTAGTCTCCCTAGAAGCCACCAGATATCTGATCCTACACCTGAGCAGGGAAATGTAAGAAAAAGATCGCCTGCTCCAGGCAAGCATGGAGTGAGTAGGCAAGAACTCCCTGATCCTTCCCCACCTCCCAGTTCCCTGATCCCAGTACCCTTCTTGCTGGCTTGTGGCTGCCTAGACCCTGAAGACATGCTGTTAAAGCAGGCCTTTTGCTTTGTCTTCCTGATTGACCTGCTCCTGGGTCCCCAACTCCCGATAATCTAGATCAGAGGGTGCATACAGACTGAGTAGGCAGGATCTCCAAGTTCCTTCCCCACCTCCCAGTTCCCTGGTCCTGGTACCCCTGCTGCTGGCTTGGGGTGGCCTGGTCCTGCATGTGTGCTGCTGAAGCAGGCCTTTTGCTCTGTATTCCTGATTGACTGGACCCTGGGGTCACTAAATCCCTATTCCCCTGAGCCAGAGGGTGCGCGGGCCACTGTGGGAGCTGGCCTCTTGCCTCTGGCTCCCCAGCTTCCAGGCTCCTGTTTCCCAAGCTATTGGTTCCCTTGTGCTGAAGAGTGTACTCAAGTGGAGTGAGTAAGCCAGAGCTCCCAGTTCCTTACCTCCAAGTTCCCCTGGCACCTTTGATATATTTGCAATCTCCATAATCTGCACATCTGCAGTGACATTCCCATCCTATACAAAACCAGAAAGGAAGAAGTGAAATTAGCCCTATTTGCAGAAGACATGATCCTATACATAAGTGACCCAAAATGAATTTTGGCCCATGTGAACTTAACCCCCAAAGAAAATACATGAGCTAAACCTGAACCTCTAGAGCTGTGCAAAAATCTATATCTCAAAACTTCTAAAGGTGATTAATTCCTTCAGCAAATTGGCAGCATACAAAATCAACACACAGAAATCAGTAGCCTTTCTATAGGCAATGGACAAACATACAGGGAAAGAAATCAGTGAGGCAGTTCCAATAGCCACAAAAAAGTTCAAATACCTTGGAATAGCACTAACCAAGAACGTGAAAGACATAGACAATGAAAACATCAAAAACACTCAATAAAGAACTTCAGGAGGACTTCAGCAAATGGAAAGACCTCCCCTGCTCCTGGATAGGTAGAATTAATATTGTGAAAATGACAATTCTACTAAAAGCAATATACAAATTTGATGAAATATCAATAAAAATTCCAGCATCATTCTTCACAGAGGTAGAAAACAAATGATCTCTAAATTCATATGGAATGGCAGCAGGCCTCATATATTGTGGTAGTTTGAATATATGGCCCCCAATATATTCAGTGTTTTATTAGTTTATAGCTTGCATCTGCAATCACCTTGCTAGAGGCATTGTCACTGGGGGCCGGTCTTAAGGTGTGGTGATGGTTTGAGATTCCATTGTAAAGATATGCAAAGTGTGCCTAGCAGGAGTTCCTGAAGAGTGTTGTGGCTTTTGGCTGTAGGTTTTGCTCTGTGTGCTGTGTGCCTGGTTGGTTTTTTTCTCTGATTGGCCCTGTGAAGGCAGGCCAGCTTCTTCCGCCAGTATGGAACTTCCCCTGGATCTGTAAGCTTCAATAAATAATATCCCTTCCTCCATAACTGTGCCTGGTCTGGAAGTTCATCTCAGCGAACTTGAAGCTGTCTGGTACAGGGGCTGAAGAGACTTTTTTGCTACAGATATCCAAACATATCCTCAGGGAAAAAAAAAAAAAAATCTCAGGAGGTATCACCGTACCTGATCTAAAGCTATATTATACAACTGTAGTGACAAAACAGCATGGTACTGGAATAAAAACAGAATTATAGATCAACAGAACAGAATTGAAAAACTGAACTTTAAATCAAGTAGCTATGGCTACTTGATCTTTGACAAATGTGCCAATAATGTAGACTGGAGAAATGATAGAATCTTCAACAAATGGTGCTGGACAAATAGGATAACCACATGAAAGAAAATGAAATTAGACCTACTCATCTCACCATACACAAAAGTCAATTTCAAATATATTAAAGACCTCAATATAAGACCTGAAACTCTTCAACTACTGGAATCAAAAATAGGAGGAACTCTCCATAACATTAGAGTGTGGAAGGACTTCTTGAACAAACCCCAGTAGCACAGGAAATTAAACAGTCTCTCAACCAATGTAATCTAATAAAGCTAAAAACTTTGGCATAGACAACCATACTATAAGCACAGCCAAAAGACTGCCCACAGAATGGGAGAAAATTTTTGCCAGCTATACCACTGACAGAAGCCTACTATCTAGAATCTACAAAGAACACAAAATACTAAATAATAAAAATTCAACCTACTGAAAAACTGGGTAGAAAACTAAGAAAAAGAGTTCTGAGAGGAAGAAATACAAATGGCTAACACACACTTAAGAAAATATTCAACATCCCTAATCATCAGGGAAATGCAAATTAAAAGAACTATGAGATTCCACCTTACTCCAATAAGGATGACAATCATTAAAAAATATCAAACAAATGTTGGCAAGGATGTGGGGACAGAGGAACCCTCATTCACTGTTGGTGGGATTGAAAACTTTTTGTACAACAACTATGAAAATCCATATGGAGTCCTAAAATAGATGAATGTAGACTAGCACTAGACCCACTTATTCCTTTACTGGGTATTTTCCATAAATGCTCCATGCTTCACTACAGAGATATTTGCTCAAACATGTTTATAGGTGCTCAATTCATAACAGCTAAGAACTAGAATCAACCCAGATGACCATCATTGGACAAATGGATAACAAAGTTTTGGGACATATACACAGTGGAATTCTACTCATCAGTAAGAAAAAATGATACAATGAACTTTTTTTTAGGAAAACAAATGAACTTAGAGCAGATCATACTCAGCGAACACACACAATCACAGAAAGACAAAGACCACATGTTCTCATTCATCTGTGGTTCCTAACTTGGATCAGCTTGAATTGTTGGCATACCAGATAGGAAACTTGAGTGCCAGACAACAGGGATGGAAGGGCTTGTAGGGGAGGGGAAGGGAAGGGTGAGGAGAATAAGCAAAAAAAAATTAAACCCAAAATTAACTGGTTCCATATAAAACTTTCTCCTTTGAAGGCAGACTAAATATATAACCCTCAACAGGATCATAGGGGGAACCCCCAAAAAGAGGGGCCTTGGAGAGGGTGGGCTGAAGCCTAACTCTAAAAAACTTTGGCTCTGACCTGTAAATCACAGTACCAGAAACAGGTGTTACCCACATTTGGCTATTGATCAGAAAGACCTATGCAGTCCCCAAGACAAGACAGGCTTCTGTCAAAGCACTTGATTACCCACCTGAGGTAAAAGGTAAGACCCTATTGCAGAAGGCACCATATGTTACTGGAATAGAACATGGAGAGACCTGGCTGGAATCCAGAAGAGAGCACGTGCCAGACAGGTAGCCTGTGTAATGCTAGAGAGTGTTTCATGAGCTACTAGGAGAAAGTGACCAACAATGGTGTGAACAAGCAGAGGTCTAAGCTACTCAGAAGCAACCAGCCTGACAAGAAGTACACTCCAGCACAATGGTGGCGCACAGTCATGATATAGTTGCTTTTATAAGAAATTTCAACAACATGAGAGAATAAAATGACTTTTAAGAAATCAGTGTTTAACACATTTAGAAGAAGCCTTACTAAGGTTGTTGAATATGTACTTCTATCCCTACTTGTTTGCACAAATCAATTATGTTAGCTCACAGTTCTAGTGGAAATTTAAATGGATTGGCAATTGTAATTGCTTGGAATATTCTGCTGGTAGATCAATTGTGGCTAAGTGATCTGTTTGGCTAAGAGATCTACTCAGTAGAAAGGAACCCATATCTGGAACTAGGAACCAGGTTTGAATCCTATGGAGACAAAGATTATGCTCTCCAAAGTTAAGCTCTCACTAGTGTTTGGCTAACAGAGAGGCTACATCCATCAAAGTCTGCCCAAATTAATGCTTATCCAAGTTAACTTATTCTGACTTTACTCTCCAGTGGAGAAACTGTTTTTTTTTTTTTTTTTTTTTTTTTTCAGGAGGTAGCAAGACCTGAGGAGATAAACTACCCTTCACGTCTCAGCCAAGGCTGAGGTAAAACCACAAAAGAAGTGGGGAGACTAGCAAGAATGCTGCTTCCATGGTGAGCCAGACAAGCAGTGCCAGGATGAAGGAGACAAATGGAAGGATATTTAACATATATCAAAGCTGAAATCCAGAGTCTCCTAAGAGCTCATCACTGAAGTAGACTTAAAAGCACACCCACCATGGTTCAGGGAAATTTCAGAAGAGGGGACACAAAGTTTGTAAGAATCATCTGTTGGGACATCACGCCTACAGGCATTTCCTTCCCCCCAATAACTGACTGCTTCTCCCATAATACATAACCTACATCCCCACAGAGGAGGGCCCCCTGCAGAATGTGTACAGGTAAAAGGAAAAAGATGGTACCAACCCATAATGTATCTATACAAAATATGTTCCTAATAAAAAATTACCAAAATGATGAAAGAAAAATTCTCATAAAGGCAAAAAGACAAAAATAATCATAAAGGAGCTCATAAATAATCATTTTTACTCTTTCATGGAGAGAGTCAGCACTAGCATCTTGGATATATGCTATTGTCATATTCCTTCTGAAATTAAGGGGAACAGAGCCAAGGCAACCAATTCTAAACTGTACTAATTGTTGAATTGGACCTTGCAGGATCCTGAGATGTGTTTGAAATGTGATGGAAAAACAAAACATACACAATGCATTAAACTTACATCTCTCTATAAAATTGATATACCCAGAAGAATATTCCAAGCAAGTACAATTTCCAATCCATTTAAATTTCCACTAGAATTGTGAGTTAACATAATTGAATTGTGCAAACATGTAGGGATAGAAGTGTATATTCACCAACCTTAGTGAGGCTTCATCTAAATGTGTTAAACACTGATTTCTTATGAGTCATTTTATTCTCTCATGTTGTTGAAATTTCTTATAAAAACTATATAAAACTATGAGCTCTCTTCAATTCTGAGATCCTTTATTAGTTGCTTCATAATCATCTGAGTATGGAAATATTATTTTGAGAAATTTAAGTTCCACTTTCCAAATCATCAGTGTTTATGTGTTCTCCCATCTCTGCATTCTTATTGAAGTTAGCAACATTGCTTTTGTGTGGGCCCCAAAAGAATGAGTTCTCAGTCCTCACAAGGCCTTTACATCCTTAAGAACTGGTAATCCTTTCCTATACATATCTGAAGATTGCTACTCTGGTCAACATTTCACCTAACTACTACCAATACAAAAGTGTGATTGTAGACAGGAAAAAATAAACAGTACTTATGTGAGAAAAGAGGTTTTATTGATAATGTGAATTATATAACCCTTGAATATAAACGTATACAAATAAATGTAAAATGATTACAAAGCATGGGGTTTCAGAGAAGGTAACACTATGTGCAGAGCCATTCAATAGTGTAAACCTAAAATTTGTAACAATATTTACTGCAAAGGATATTTGAAAATATAAGATATCAGAGGCTAGTGATATGTCTCAATGGTAAAGTACTTGTCTAGAATGCAAAAGCCTCTAGACTCAGTTCATAGTACTAGAAAATAAAAACAGAAAAAAGAAGACATCAGGTAATACAATTTCTGTTACTTTATTTCCAATTTCTCCACTTCCCTCCAAATTTACCTTTCTCACACTGCCAATAATGCAGTTTTTAAAATATTTTCTCCTCAATTAAAAGTTTACATTTTCAATAATGAATATGGAAGGAGAGCTGTCATTACACAACATTGTATAATGTCATTACTTGGTTGGAACTGTAGCTCAATGAAGGAGATAGCAAATTTCAGGAATTCAAGATACTATTGCTGAATGCCAAGAAGTCTATCCAGAGACTGCCCCTTTCTATGTAGATAACTCCAGGGGAGCCTGGTACCTTGCTATCTTGGAAGAAAGGAGTTCAAAGAAGTTTTCTTTCTTCAAACTTGCTAATCCATTTCTCTCCCCCTCCCTGCCAATATGACCCCAATATTCTGATATGAACCCCCTTGCCAAATGTTACATGGGCTCTTGTGTTTTCCAAAGTCCCAGCTTCAGAGATTTAATGTCCCTCTCCAATAAACTCTAATTTCTTTGTCATAGGTATTACTACTTATCTCTAACATTTCTAAGACACTCTGCTGATTCCCCCCCTCTCCAAATTTACCTTTCTCACACTGCCACTATTGCAATTTTTAATATTTTCTCCTCAGTTAAAAGTTTACATTTTCAGCTGGGCATAGTGGCACTTGCCTTTAATCCCAGTACTTGGGAGACAGAGGTAGGAGGATATCCATGAGTTCGAGGCCACCCTGAAACTACGTAGTTAATTCCAGGTCAGTCTGGACCAGAGTGAGGCCCTACATGGAAAAACAAAAAAACAAACAAAAAAAAAAGTTTACATTTTCAATTTGATTGAGTTTAAGGATCTATGGTAGTTTGTATGCATGTTCCCCAGTAGACTCAGATTTTTTAAATTAAAACTTGAGCTGGGCGTGGTCTACATGCCTTTAATCCCAGCACTTGGGAGGCAGAGGTAGGAAGATCACTGTGGGTTCAATTCCACCCTGAGACTACATTGTGAATCCCAGCTCAGCCTGGGCTAGAGTAAGACCCTACCTCAAAGAAAAAAAAAAAAAAAACTTGGGTTTTTTTTCAGCCTCTTGGTTGGAAGAGGTGTCACTTGGGCAGATGTGAATGCAAGGCTAATGTATGCAGAAAAGTGTGAGTTCTGTGGGTTCCTCCTGCTGCAGAGTCATGCTTGTTTGCTTGTGGCACTGGCTGGTGGTGGTGGGTCTATGAAAGGGAGTGAGCTTCTTTGGCCATTATAGAACTTCATCTGGATCTGTAAACTTCAAATAAATCCTTTATTCATCTAAACTGTGTCTGGTTTAGATGTTCATCCCAGCAACATGGAGATGACTACATCAGAAATTGGTAACAAGAAGTGGAGTCATTGCAGAGATAAATCTGACCATGTTGATTTTGGTCTTTTGGACCTTTTATGCTAAAAGATTGGGCATGGACTTGGTACTTGCAACTGAAGATGCCTTTCAGAATTGTAAGCCAAGTTTTATGGACTATTCTTGTGAGAGTTTGAAAATGCTAAGTTCAGAAAGAAATGTATTTGGAGTTTTTGCTTATGAACTTTCAAAGGGGAAGGAAAGACTCAGAGAACTTTATTGGAACTTGGCTTCTGGCATAAGGCCTGGCTATGTTCTTCTGCCTATGCCCAGAGTGTTTGATCAAGGTTGAATTTGAAAGTAATGCACTATTGTGCTTGGAAGAAGATATATAACTAAGAAGTATAAGATTAAAACTTGGAAAAAAATAAGTAAGTCGAAAATTACAAGCACAAATAATGTTTTTAGTTTACTGAAGCTGCTATTGTCAAAAACATTAGCATCCATAAGAAGGATGGACCAACTACTTTACATTGAAACAGTGGAAGTATGTCTGAGGTCAGAAAAGACTAAAAGGTAGAAATGCACACTCTTCTAAAGGAGATGGCTGAAAGGAAGAAATCTGCTCATTAAGGCTGATTTATTTCCTCCCTGTAGTAACAATATGGCTGTGTACTGCACATATGGTATTGGGTTCAGATGCATGAAAACTGCACGGAGTAGGTCATGAAGTGCACATGGTTCTAGGAGACCCTACTAAAATGCAGCAAATGAAGCAGGAAATGAAGCCCCTGATAGAAAGGCAGTAAAGCCACTGGATGATGAACTGTGGTTTGCAATGGGGACCAGAAGATGCAACATCTACCTTAGAGTGCTGTTGACTCAGGAAAGAAGATTTCCCCCAGGTACTCAGAGGGGTAGAATTGGAAAATCTTGAGACTATTGTCCGTGGGTATTAGACTTGAACTGAAGATGTTTGATGTTTATCTGATGGTGATTGATTTTGCATTTGTTTGGTATCTCCTTCAAATGCCTTAGAGCAAAGGAAGTGTTTACTCTGTGTCATTATATGTGGGAAGTATATAACTTGTTTTGATTTTACAGGATTCATACTTGAAAGACAGTTTTAAATCTTAAATGAGATTTGGGACTTTGAAACTGTCTTAAAATTGGTAAAGACTATGGGGATCCTTGATATTGGACTGAATGTAGTTTGCAGTGTGAGATGGTCATGAATATATTGAGGATGAGGAGTAGAATATTATGCTGTGAATGAATGTCACATGATAGACTCAAGTATTTCATTAAAACTTGGATTTCCAGCCACCTGGCTGGAAGAGATTTCACTGAGGGTGGATCTGAATTCTACTCTAGCGTATTCAGAAAAGTGTGAACTCTTGATGCTGCAAACACATGCTTGCTTGTTTGTGGTGCTCAGTGGTGATGGTTTCTCTCTGCTTCGATCTGTGAAATGGGGTTATCCTCTTCCACCATTAGGAAACTTCCCTTGAATCTGTATGCTTCAAATAAATCCCTTCCTCCTCTAAGCTGTGTCTGATTTGAATGTTTATCCCAGCAACATGGCACTAACTATAACACCATCATTATTAATTTTGAATATTTCTTAAAGACAACAGGATAGAGCATATTGCCAAATAGAAGAAGGAAGTTCTAAAGATAATATTCCTGTTTAATATAACAGTTTATATTGGGCAGAAAACGAAAAGACCTTGACCGGTGACAATGCTTTATTCAACTTTAAATAATGTATTCAATCATCCAGGTGTGGTGGTGCACGCCTTTAATCCTAGAACTTGGGAGGGAGAGTTAGGTGGATTCCTGTGTGTTCCAGGCCACTCTGAGACTACATAGTGAATTCCAGGTCTGCCTGGGCTAAAGTGAAACCCTACCTCAACCCCATCCCCCAAAAATAAGTAAGTAAATAAGTAAATAAATAAAATATTCAGTTGCTGTTAGGTCCAGGGAAGTTCCATAATATCAGAAGTCGGCCTGCTCTTACAGGACCAAAAACAAAGAAAAAACACACACACACACACACACAGCACACTTCTAGAACTCCAGGTGGAATTAGAAACTTTGTGTATCTTTAGACTGGAAATGCAAATCAACTACCTTAAGCCTAAGTCCCACCCAGTGACACCTCCTCCAAGTAGGTAGCAGCAGATCTAAATTATAAACTGCAATAAAACATTACCCACTAGAGTTTAATGGCAAGACCCTACTGCTGGAGATACCATATGCTGTTGGTATGAAACATGGAGAGACCTGGCTAGAATCTGGAAGAAAGCTATTCCTGAGACAGTTAGCACATCTAGTGCTAGAAGGCACTAGATGAGCTACTAGGGGAAAGTGGCCAACATCTGTCCAAATAACTCAAGGTCTAAGCTACTCAGAAACAAACAATCTGACATGATGCTCACAAAAATGCAATAGTGGTATCCAGCCATGGTGGATAAACAATTGCTCTTGGATTGGCTAACAAATCCTCTCAGTGGAAATGAACCCATACCAGCAATTGGGAAACATGTCAGAATAATATCCAGGTAATGAGTTTGCTTTCCAATATCAAGCTCCCACTAATCTTGGGCTATAAGAGAGTCTAAACCCATTAAATTCTCTCTAAAGTAATGATGGTTATTCCATTTAACCTGTGCTAACTTCACTCTCCATTGGGGAATCTGATTCTCTTTTTCAGATGGAAGTGGGATCTGAGGAGAGAAATGACCCATCACACTTCAACTGGGCCCCAGCTGAAACCGTAGAGGAATAGGGGAAATAAGCAAGAGTGCTGCTTTCTTGGTGAACCTGATATCAGCACAAGGGTAAAGGAGATAGACACTGAGGACACTCAACACCTACGAAACTAGAGATCCAGAGTCTAAGAGCCCATCCCTGAAGTAGACTTAACATACACCCAACATGGCTCAGGGCATTTTGTGGAAGAGGGGGCACAAAGATTGTTAGAGCCACAAGTTGGGAAATTATGCACAGAGACTGTCTCTTCCCCCAAACTGATGGCTGGCCCCACAATACATGACACATAATCCCCATTGGGATTACCTGCATCCCCAATGAGGAGGGTCCCTTTGGATGGGGGTCAGGGATGAGGGAAAGGATTGTATCAACATGTGGTATTTACATACTGAGTATGTCCATTATTAATAAAAAATAATACAAAAAATAAAGAAAGCTGACATCCCTAAAAAATAAACAAACACTGAATATATTGGAGACCATCTATTCAAACTACCACAGTTTGGAGTATTGAATGTGTGTGTGTATGTGTGTGTGTGTGTGTGTGTGTGTGTGTGTGTGTCCATAGGAAACATATGGTAAAACCTTAACCTAAGTCTGATGATATGACGACTTAGAGTCTTTCAATGGTAATTAAACCATGAGGATGAAGACCTCATGAATATCATTAGTACCCTTTTACAGGACACCTTAGTGAATTCTCTAGAACTCTTTCTACCTCTTGAAAAGACAGATGAAAGGTGCCAATCTGTGAATCAGGAAGTGGACCTCATTAGAAACTGAGTTATCTTGATACCATGTTCTTCGATTTCCTATTCAAAAGAATTGTGTGAAACAAACATTGTCTATCCAAGCTCCTCAGTGCATGGTATCATGTTATAGTAGCAAAAGCTGAATGGGATACTTACTTATGTAGAATAGCCTTTCTTAGGAATAAGATTTTCTTTTTTTAATTTAAAAATAATATTTTATTATTTATTTGAAAGGATGAAGGAGAGGGGGGGGGAGAGAGAGAGAATGTGGGCATACCAGGTACTCTAGCCACTTCAGAAGAACTCCAGATGCATGCACAATCATGTGCATCTAGCTCACATGGGTGCTGTGGAATCAAACCTGGGTCTTTGGGCTTTTCAGGCAAGCACCTTAAGTGGAGCAAGCCAGATATTTAGTATAAATTCTTGATGGCCAACTGGAAAGATGGCTCATCAGTTAAAGATACTTGCTTTCAAATCCTGATGGCCTAGATTTGAATCCTCTGTACCCACACAAGCAAGTTGTACAAAGTAGTGCATGCATCTGGAGTTATTACTTTGTAGTAGCTAAAGGCCTTGGTGCATCCATTTATTTATTTTTCTCTCTCTCTCTGTTTGAAAATAACTAAAATAAAACACTTTAAAGCTTCTATATGACTACTTTAATAGAGTCAGGGCAACTGGGTTGTATTTTTGCCAGAATTGTTTTTAACCAATAAATATTCTGAACATGTATGAGCACTTAGTTTGATAATTATACTGTACATAAAAGTTGCTATATCTTTTTACCAATATAACTCCATGATGCTTTTTAAATATAGCATAATTTTGTCATTTTATCTTTTTAATTAAATCTTATAGAACACAAGAGACCCACTTATAGTAAAGTCAATTGATGTCTTCTAGCCAAAATAGCCTTTCATAGACACTAAAAATTTTTATATAGGTCCATTGTATTCCCAAAGAATAGTCTCATGTGAAACATGCATAAATAATGAAGTTTCATGTATATGACTGGACAGGGTGAATAATTGAAAGACAATAAAGCATGGATTTGGACCTTACTTTTGCTGGTTATTATAATGTAAAATGAACAGATAAGTATATACTATATTTAGATATGTTCTATCTTTTTAAATAGAAGTATAACATTTTATTTATCAATATTTTAGAAATCTTTCTGAATCATGTAAGAGCAAATAATTTGAGGTCAGGTTTTATTAAAGAATGTTCCTAATATGTGATGAAAGAGTCTTGGATTTTATCTTTTTAAACATAGTGTTAATTATTTAAAGACAAATTTTATAAATCTTTGAAACATAGACTTTGAAACAGTGTCTGTTTGCTTATTGCTACAAATAATTAACCTCAACATTAAAAGGCATCATGGCATCAAATGTAATAAAACCAAACAGAATATATTCTGACAAGATTAAATGATGAACTCTGGAGATTTTTGTTCACTTGTGCCAACTTAAATAGGCTGAGTAGTCATGCAAGCAAAGTTCCTTTCTTCTTCTTAATTAAAAAAACCTAATATTTACTTACTCCATGCAAAAATATAAATGTGCCAAATTCATTATAGTTTCTACATAATAAATTAAAATAAAGACTAACAATAAAACTTACATGTTACCTTTGTGTTGCTGGCACAGAAGAACAGCCACAAGCAGCTGATGAGAGGAAAGGGTTTATTTTGGCTTACACTCTTGAAGATAACCTACATCACTGCAGGGAAAGTATGATGAAACAGGCAACATATCATGTCTTTGGACAGCAGCTTTAAGAAAGAGGAAAGTAAGTTAGCTGAGCTTTGGAAATGGGGAGCTAGCTATATATTCCTGATCCTGCTCCCAATAACACACATCCTCCAACAAGGTTTAATCTCCCAAATTGTCACCACCTGGGAACTAACCATTTTGAAAACACATGAGTTTATGGGCAACATCTGATTCAAACCACCATGTCACAAATATAATTATACCAAGCTAAAAAAAATAAGTGAAACAAATAAAGTGAAAATCTCACCAATCAGATACTCCTCCTTCTAATGCAGAAAAATCATTATTCTGATTTTGTTGTTAAGTTTTTATTCATGTAATACATATAAGTATTTCACAAAATAATATTAATATTTGAAGAATATTTTAAAACTTCATGCAAATATTATAAACAACATATACTTTGTTCCATATTGTATATTCAGTAACTGTCAATGGTCATTAAAAGGATTAATTTATAATTCATGGTAGCATTTGTTGAATTACTTTATCATTTCATTTTAATTCTGTTTTAAAACTTATTATTGACAATTTTAAATAAGTACATAGTTTATTTGGATCACAATCCTCTATGATTACCTTCTTTTGTCTCCCTACTTCTGTCTTTCCTCCACTGAAGCCCTTCCTATCTACATTTTTACAGGTACATTTTAGGACAAAAAATGCAAAACATCAAAACACAAGAGTGATGACTATGAAAGAAGGGGTTTGGCACTACTTTTGTACTACTTTAGTGTAGTCTCTATTTTGCTTTTACAATGTTTTATGAACATTTTTATATATGTCTCCCTGAACACATGTATACGAATTTCTCTTAAAAAAAAATTAAAAAGTCTCCATATGTATCCTGTGCTGACCTAAAACTTGTGATGCTCCTTTCTCAACCATTTCAGTGCTGGGATTTCTTAGATCCATCAAATATATACTCATTTTCAAATATATCATATTCTGCCATATTATTTTCTGATAGCCTGTTTGTGCTCTAAATACAATATTTAATACCTTCTGATAGTTATAGTTGAATTTTAGTGAATGGAAAAATATATATATATATATATATATATATATATATATATATATATATATATATATATATATATATGTTCAGGCTTTAATCCTGGGTCTTTAAAGGCCCCCTGTTATTTATGTATTTTATTCCTTCATATATTCTCAAATTCACAGTGTTTTTATATTTTGAATTTGGTATGTTAATTCCTTGTTAAAATATGTTTTGTGCATATTTCTTCTTAGTCTGTTTTACCTTAATACTGTTTGTAGTAGTTTTCATTATATTCAACATTCTTGCTGACTTGTTCATTTTAATTTTGTTAAGGTTTAACAATATATTTTTAAGTTGTAATGACATGAATTTTGTGTCTTTTTGAAGTAACCTTTCTTTCCTCAAAGTACTATGCATATAACTATACATATGCATAAATACATAAGCTCTTGAGATTATAATCTATACAATGATTTTCGACAATGTCTTGTAACATTATTTGTGGGCATCACTGAATTTTCATTAAAAAACATATGTGTGCTTGAAAAGTGTGTGAATTTTCATTGTTTACAGATTTCTATGCATCATCATCATAATGTCATTTTCTAAGTTATGTTAGATCAGAAATTCATCAATAGATCATTGGGTGAGTTACTAAATGTTTTTCTGCATCATGAGCCATACGATCTGTGCTCCAATTACTCGGCTCTGTAATTGTGGTAAAATGCAAAGATTGTGTGTGTGTGTGTGTGTGTGTGTGTGTGTGTGTTAGTTACTGTTCTCCAGAGAAGAATGCTCAAAATGGTTTATACATGTATATAATATAGTATATGTAAGTATATATGAATTCACTCACAATTATGGAAGCTGGAGTGTCCCAAATTCTGTGTCCTCTAGCCAAAAACTTGAACTGAAATTATCCAGTGGTGTAGTGCTGTTAAAGACTGGCATGTTCCAGGTCAAAGAAAACCCACTGTGTCAGACTGACAGCAAAAGTAAATCAGTGCTGCAGCTTCAAAACAGAAGGAATTTCTTCCTACTTCCAAGAGGGTGAGCATTACTATTTTGTTCAGACCTTGAACTAATAAGAGGAGATTCTTATGCACTAGGATAGGCATTCTACCCAAAACAATCTCATCCAGATACATTCTCAAAGACACAGCCAGTATCATGTTTAGTCAAATATCTGGTCACTCTATTCCATAGTCAAGCTGACATGTGAAATTAACCATTGTGGTGAACATGGATGGATTTACTAACAGTTTACTACCACTAGACTAGAGATGCAAAACTGATCAGCATCTTTGCTCCCACTCTTTCCTGGATCTTGGTCCTTCATTTGGGAATTATGTTTTCTTCTTTTAGTCTGTCATTTAAGATATTCTTAGTTTCTTTCAATACCTTATCTTTTGATGTTTTTTTTTTTATTATTTGATTTTATAGAGCAGGTCTTGTGGTGATTGGATTCACGTATGCTCCATATACTTATGTACTCTGAATGCTAGGTTCCCCAGCTGGTGGCAATTTGGGAATTGGAGCCTCCTGGAGGCAATGTTTTGTTGGGGGCAGGGGTATGGTTATTATAGCCAGCTTCCCTTTGCCAGTGTTTGGCACACTCCCCTGTTGTTGTTGTCCATCTGATGTTGGCCAGGAGGTGATGTCCATCCTCATTCATGTCATTTTCCCCTGCCATCATGGAGCTTCCCCTCAACTCTGTAAGCCACAATAAACCCCTTTTTCCTACAAGTTGCTTTTGGTCAAGTTTTTTTCTGTTAGAAATGTGAAACTGACTGCAACAGGTATCATGTAACCAAGGCTGGCCTCAAGACTCCTTATCCAACTGCCTCAACATCTCCAGTGTTGAGATTGCAAGTGTTCCGACCACACCTAAGCAGTTTATAATTTTCATATTTCATTCTTGGTCTATAAGTCTTACATTTGAAGCACATTTATCTATATATGATCTTTTAAATTGCTAAATTTCTTCAGGATTTAAATTTTGGAATGGACATCTATGCAGAGTCTTAATTTTGAGTTATCTTTCTGTTGTGTTTTGAATGTGAAATGTCCCCAATAGGCTCATGTGTCTGAAAACATGGTTGTACTGGGAGCTAGTCTTGAGATTGAGGCCTAATGCAGAGGAAAATGGGACTCTGGGCATGGGGCCTTGAGGTTTCTTATCTGGCCCTACTTCCTGTCCTCTTTTTGCTTCCTAACTGGGCCCCAATATGACCAGTTGTCTCATTCTTCTGTGCTCATGCCCTTTACCGCCATGATGGACTGTGTTCTCTAGAACAACATGCCAAAGTATTGTCCTTTAAAGTTCTTCTTGTCAGGTCCTTAATTTTACTTACTTTTTGCCAGGCCCTTAATCACAGCAATAAGAAAAGTAACTAATACACTGTAGCAGACAGCTTCAGGTTCGCTGAGATGAACTTCCAGACCAGACACAGTTATGGAGGAAGGGATATTATTTATTGAAGCTTACAGATCCAGGGGAAGTTCCATAATGGCAGAAGAAGTGGCCTGATCTCCACAGGGCCAAGCAGAGAGAGAGAGAAACCAACCAGCCACCACAGCACACAGAGCAAAACTATAGCCAAAAGGTCACACAGCACACTTCAGGAACTCCTGCTAGGCACATTTGCATATCTTTACAATGGGATCTCAAACCCACACCATTAACACCTTAAGACCAGCCCCCAGTGACATTGCCTCTACCAAGGTGATAGAAGATGCAAACTATAAGTAGTAAAACACTGAATATATTGGGGGACAGATACTCAAACTACCACATACATGTTTCTTGTTTATTCTATATTTAAATTATTTATTATATTAACCTTTTGTGAGACTTTTGTAAGGTATGACCTATGTTTTCTCCTTCCAGATACTATTTGAAACTTGTTCTCCCAGGTGTCTTCTAGCATTACTATTCCAAAAAACCTTATATTTATATCTTTGAGGATTTCTAAATTTGAATGCTGCATAAATGTGAACCTGACATGTGATTAATAATTAAGAAATACTACTATATTCTTATCCTGTAAATGTATGATGAAACTATTTTTTTGGTCCTCTCCTTTGCATTCACATAGAAGTCTGATATTCTTTCATGAAAGTTGAATACAGTAATTCAAAGATAAGACATTATATGAGAGTCTTAATTCTAACTCACGTACCAGAACATGAACAGGATAAACAGATCTATACCCTATTATTTCCCATCTTTAAAAACTTAGACACATGTAAGAGGTTTCCCATGAGCATAAAAAAATTAAATGCAAGAAGTATTTTGAACAGGTCATTTATACTAGTGAGCTCTATATACATGGAGTAATAAAATTATTATAAGAAAATAAAATTGATCCTATAATTTGGTATATTATTATAATTTATTATCATAAAATAACTATAATCACCATCATCATTATTATTAATATTTGCCTTCCCACCTGGTTATAATTATCATCACTCTTCCTTAAAAATAATCTTTTTATTTTGACAACTCAAATATTCTAGTGACAGAAACTCAATAAAATCTCTAAGAATTATTTAATAAATATCAAGTAGGAAGTTAGTTATAGATCATTAGTCTCATTTGTTGTGATGAAATTGAGATAGACAGAGGTTAAACCTCTTAATAATTACAATTACTTTTCCTTCTCTGTTGAAACAACACTAATCTAGAAGGATATATCCAAAATACTAACAGCTGTGCTCTCTGGGCTTGATTATGTATTCTTGTAGCTAGTGATGCTTTCATTGTATTATGCCTCTAGGAGAAAAACAAGCTAACACAACTAGGAAACACATATAGATTATTCAGGTAATTAAGGAAAAAAAAATCCAATATTATGTAAGATATATTTTTTCTGTAGCAGTTATCTTCTCAGGCTTAGTACTTGACCAGAGGAAATTTATGAAGACCCTAGTGAAGTGCCTGCTCCACTAAGGCTCCACATCTTTTTTTATTCCATTTTACAATTTCAAGGGAAGTTTCATTCTGGTTTTCAAGTATGTATATCATTGTTTATTCTTCTCTTGAATCCTGCTCCTCCTCTCTAATCTCCCTTAATCCTCTTTCACTGCTTAAACAGTCCCTTATTTCAATCTTATGTCTATATTTTTAAATCTAGATTCTATAGAGAAAATGCTATGCTTGTCTTTATGAGTCTGACTCTTTTGTTTAAGAAGGATTTTTAAAAAGTACTTGAAAGTAGAGCAGAAAGCCTGGGATTCAGACAGCTTCAGGTTTGCTGAGACCTTAGCATGGCAGCAAGGAAAAATAGCAAGAGTGATCTACCTAGCATTGATAAAGGGGCTGTAAAGTAAAATTTGAAGGCCTGACCCTAGTGAAGTGCCTGCTCCACTAAGGCTCCACATCTCAAACACTCTATCAGATGGGGACTAAGTATGTGGCTTAATCACAATCACCTGAGGCTATGAGTGACATTTTACATTCAAACAACCACAATTTGCAATATCTTACTCTGTTTCAGATTTTATTTTGATCATAGCTCAAATTGATCAGTTTCATTCTGGTATTTTCAAGTATGTATATCATTGTTTATTCTTCTCTTGAATCCTGCTCACTCCCTCTCTAATCTCCCTTAATCCTCTTTCACTGCTTAAACAGTCCCCTTATTTCAATCTTATGTCTATATTTTTAAATCTAGATTCTATAGAGAAAATGCTATGCTTGTCTTTATGAGTCTGACTCTTTTGTTTAACATGAGATATAGATTTTTAAAAAGTACTAATGATTGAAACCCACAGACAAGACAAGGAATACAACAAAATGCTGCCAGTATTGCTGAAGAGGCTACCATCTCAAACAAGGACACAGGCCAGCAGGCCAGTGTCATCACCCTAGCCTTTCTGAGCTCTGTGTGATCACCATCCCACTCACCGCCAACCCCTCTCACCCTCAAACAGGGACCCAGGCTAGCAGGCCAGTGTCTCTGCCCTAGTCTTTCTGAGAGCCCTGCACATGATTGTCATCCTACTAGCTGCTGACACTACCACCCCCAAACAGGGACTCAGGCCAGCAGGCCAGTGTCCCTGCCCTAGCATTTCTGAACTCCATGTGTATGATCACCATCCCACTTGCCACTGCCCCCTCACAAACCAAACAGGGACCCAGGCCAGAATTTCTGAACTTGGTAGGTGATGGCATTACCCCTCACTGCTGTGCCCCCACCCCAAGCCTGCCAGCTAGTGTCCCACACCCTAGGCTTTCTGAACCATTGTGATGGGCAGACTACTATGAAACAGGAATAGCATGAAAAGTAAGATGCAGGTATCCAGCCAGATTGCCCAGTCCCACAATGGATGTCTCTAATCAAAGCATAGAAGAGACAATAGGATCAGAACCCCAAAATGAAGAGACAAGCTATGCAAACTTGGCAAAGCAAATAGCAGAACTTGCAGAAATGCCACAAAGGTCCAATAGTTGTATGAATGGTGTCCTCGCTAGATTAGACCTAATAGAAAAGAACCAGGAAGGGTTCCAAAGACAGTTAAATGATGTGATCTGAAGAAGAGTGACAAAAAGAGTATCTCAATAACCAGCTGGCTAAGCTCAATAAAGACATAGAAAATGCAAGGATGAACTCCAAGAAGCATTAAGAAAATCAGAAAATGAAGTCAAAAGGGAACTCAACAAAGGGATGGAAACTATACATAAAAAAGCAGTAGAAAATATGAACCAAATTGAACAAACCCAAAACTCTATAGAAGATCTCAAGAATAGAGTCAGCCAAGTTGAGTATAGAAACTCAGAACTGTAAGACAAAGCAGAAGAAACAGTTTGTGGGCCCAAAAGTTTCAATAATTTCAAAAATTTCTGTGAACAGAACATGAGGGAAATGTGGGATACCCTTAAGCATCCCAACATGTGGATCATGGGAATATCAGAAGGGGAAGAAATACAGACCAAAGGCATGGAAAACTTGTTCAACAAAATAATTGAAGAAAAATTTCCCACTCTCTCAAAAGAAAGTCCCACCAAGTTACAAGAGGCTGACAGAGCTCCAAACAGACTGGACCAAAGGAGAAATTCTCCAAGACATGTTATCATTAAGACTCTAAAAATCAATCACAGAGAAAATCCTGAAAGCAGCTAGGGAGAAACAACATATTACATATAAAGGGAACCCCATTAGAATTATTTCAGACTTCTCAATGGATACCCTAAAAGCCAGAAGGGGCTGGAATGCAACACTGTAAATTCTAAGAACTTATGGCTTACAACCCAAACTACTCTACCCAGCAAAAGTATACCTCATAATAGATGGTGAATGAAAAAATATTCCATGATAAACTCAGATTTTCAACTATATGAACACAAAGCCAAACCAACAGAGAGTACTTCAGGGAATGCCCCACACAGAAGAATCAAATAACCAACCTCAAGTGCCCATGAGAAGTAGATCATAATAACCAAACTTCAAGAAGGCACAAAAACTAAAAGGCCACGAAACCACCAAACCACATAAACTACCACAATATGGCAGGTATTAAATCAAAACTCACAGGTATTACCCTAAATATTATGGTCTAAGTTCCCCCATCAAGAGAAATAAGCTAACTGGGTGGATCAGAAAATGAGACCCCTCAATCTGCTGTCTTCAAGAAACCCACCTCACCACTAAAGACAGACACCTCCTCAGGGTGAAAGTGTGGAACATGATATTCCAAGCAAACAAAAATAAGAAACAAGCAGGTGTAGTGATACATATATCTTATAAAATAGACTTCAAACCAAAAGTAATCAAAAAATACAAAGAAGGCCACTTCTTACTTATCAAGGGAACAATCCAACAACACGATGTCCCAATCATTGATCTTTATGCACCAAACACAGGTGCACCAAAATTCATAAAACAAACCCTACTTGACAATAAAACAGAAATAACTACCAACACCATCATAGTTGTGGACTTCAATGCTCCACTATCAGCAATAGATAGATCATCCATACAGAAAATTAACATAACTAGACATAATGGACATATATAGAACATTCTACTCAAAATCCAGATTACACATTATTCTCAGCAGCCCATGGAACATTCTCTAAAATAAATCATATAATAGGACATAAAGCCTGCCTCCATATATTTAGGAGGATCGAGATAATTTCCTCCATAATATCAGATCACAATGTTGTATTACTAGATATTAACAACAAAAGATGCACCAGGAACCCACCCAGCTCCTGGAAACTGAACAATCCACTCTTAAACAATCAATTGGTAGTAGACAAAATAAAAAATGAAATTGCATAATTTCTAGTAATGAATGACAATGAGAACACAACTTGCCAAAACTAATGGCACACAATGAAGGGAGTTCTTAGGAGAAAATTCATAGAACTAAATGCCTTCATACAGAGATAGAGAGATCCCAAATCAATAACCTAGCCATCCACCTAAAGGCATTGGAAAACAAGAAGTATCCAACCCAAAAAGCTCCAGACACAAAGAAATAGTTAAAAGCAGATCAGAAATCAATGAATTAGAAAAGACTTAAAATTTATCAAACGAAAAATTGGTTCTTTGAAAAAATAAACAAGATTGTTAAACCCCTGACCAATTTGATCAAGCAGATAAAAAAAAAAAAAGAGATAACTCAAATTAACAAAATTTAGAAATGAAAAAGGAAAGATCACAACAAACATAAGTGAAATTGGGAGAATCATCCAGATATATATACTGGACAGAGGCCTAATTTCTAGAATCTACAAAGGACTCAAAAACCTTAACAATAAAAAGTCAAACAACCCACTCACAAAATGGGGCAGAGAACTGCACAGGGAGTTCTCAGAGGAAGAAATACAAATGGCAAACACACACTTAAGAAAATGTTCAACATCCCTAATCATCAGGGAAATGCAAAATAAAACCACTGTGAGGTTCTACCTTACCCCAGTAAGGATAGCAAACATTAAAAAATCTAATGACAACAAATATTGGCAAGGTTGTGGAGAAATAGGAACCCTCATACACTGTTGGTGGGAATGTAAGCTGGAAAAACCACTATGGAAAGCAATATGGAGACTCCTAAAAAGGATGACTATAGAGGTACCAACAGACCCAGTATTCCCTTACTGGGCATTTACCCTAAAAGCTCCAAGCCTCAGTTTAGTGATTTGTGCTCAATCATGTTTATATCTGCTGAATTTATAATAGCTAAAAACTGGAATCAAAGCAGATGTCCATCATTAGATGAATGGATAAGTAAGATTTGGAATTCTCCATGATGAAATTCTACACAGCAGTAAGGAAAAATGACACAGTGAAATTTCAAGAAAAATGGTCAAACTTGGAACAGATCATTCTTAGTGAAATTACCCAATCACAGAAAGATAATCATCACATGGTCTCACTCATCTATGGCTCCTAACCTGAATCCACCTGAGATGCTGACACACCTAATAAACATCTCAAGGACTAGACAATAAGGATGGTGGGGTGGGAGGTGAGAGTAAGGAGGAGGACAAAAAACTAGACCCAAATTGAAATGGTACCATAAAATCCTATATCCCGAAAGGCATACTAAAGGTTGAATCTTCATCAGATGCTTAGAGAACATCTGAATCACATTGGCCTGGACCTGATGAAGACTAACCTATATCTTCTCCTGTTTCTCTCTCTCTCTCTCTCACTCTCTGTACTTTCTCTTCTCTCTTTCTCTTTCATACTACCTATATTTTTCTTCCTTCTTTTCCCTTGGCACCTGCAACTCCTAGTACCAGCATGTGGTTAACATCCACAATGAGCTGTTGATCAGTGAGACCTACAAGGTTTCCCAAAAGAAGACAGATTTCTGTCAGAGTACTTGATGAGCCACCAAAGGTTAATGGTAAGACCCTACTGCCAAAGACACCATATGCTGTTGAGATGGAACATGGCTGGAATCTGGAAGAGAGTCAGTCCTCAGACAGCTTGTGTAGTACCAGAAGGTGTTACATGAGTGACTGGGGGTAAATGACCAACATCTGTCTAAGGAACTTGTGGTCTAAATTACTCAGCAGCTATCAACCTCACATGATGCTCACACAAGTGCAATAGTGGAACACAGCCATGGTGGGTTACCAAGTACTCTTGATTTGGCTAAGGGATCCACTCAGTGGAATAGAACCCATACCTGGAATGGGGAAATAAGTCAGAACCATATCCAAAAAAATGAGCCTGCTCTTCAATATCAAGGTCCCAACAATAGTGGGACACAAGAGGGCCTACACCTATTAAATTCTCTCTAAAATAATAATGGTTATACATGTATCTTGTACTGACCTCACTGTCTGTTGGATAATTTGTTTTCTTTGTCAGATGGACACAGAACCTGAGGAGAGAATCAGCTCATTGCATCTCACCAGAGCACCAGCTGAAGCCATAGAGTTATTGGGGAAATGAGCAGAATGCTGCTTTCTCAATGGTATCAGCGCAAGGGTGAAGGAGATGGACATAGAGAACACTCAAATCCTACCAAATCAGATATCCAGAGACACAGAGACTTCCAAGACCTCATCACTGAAACAGACCTAAAATGAACCCAGCATGGCTTAAGTAAATCTGCAGATGAGGGGGCAGAAAGATTCTTAGAGCCATAAGTTTGGGTCATTATGCCCAGAGACTTTGCATCACCCCCATATCTGAGGGCTACCCCCACAATGCAAGACCCATAATCCCTGAGGTGGGAGGGCAGGTAGAAGGCTAACTATGGTACCATCATGGCAGTATATACACTAAATACATAACTAATTTAAAAAACATCTAGAAGTGATTAATTCCTTCAGTAAAGTGGCAGGATACAAAATTGATGCACAAAAGTCTATAGCCTTTCTATATTCAAAAGATAAATATTCAAAGAAAGAAATTAGTGATGCTGCCTCCTTTTCAATACTAACAAAAAAAAAAATAAATATCTTGGAATAATACTAACCAAGGATGTAAAAGATATATATAATGAACAAAAAAAATCTCAAAAAAGATATTGAGGAGGACTTGAGAAGATGGGAAGACCTCCCATGTTCCTGGATAGGTATAATTAATATTTTGAAAGATCAGAAACATAGGACAATGGAACAGAAATGAAGACTCAGACCTTAGGTCAAGTAACTACAACTGCTTGATCTTTGACAAAGTAGCTAATAATGTAGACTGGCAAAAAGACAGCATCTTCACCAAATGGTGTTGTACAAACTGAATGACCATATGTATAAAAATGAAACTAGATCCATTCACCTCTCCATACACAAAAATTAAGTTCACATGGATTAAAGACCGCAATATAAGACATGAAACCCTTCTTCTACTGGAAGAAAAAATAGGAAGCACTCTCCACAATATAGGACTGAGAAAAGACTTCCTGAACAAAACCCCAATAGCCCAGGAAATTAAACAAGCTCTCAACCAATGGGATCTCATGAGGCTTAAAAGCTTTTGCACAGATCAACAAACTATAAGCAGAGCCAATAGATTACCCACTGAATGGGAGAAAATCGTTGCCAACTATACCACTAACAGAAGCCTAATATCTAGAATCTACAAAGAACTAAAAAAACTATACTATAACAAATCAAACAACCCACTCCAAAAGTGGGACAGATAACTGAATAGGGAGTACTCAGAGGAAGAATTACAAATGATTAACACACCCTTAAGAAAAAGTTCAACATCCCTATCAATTAGAGAAATGCAAATTAAAACAACCATGAAATTCCACCTTACTCCAATAAAGATGGCAATCATCAAAAAATGTAACAAAGACAAATGTGGGTGAGGATGTGGGGAAAGAGGAACCCTCATCTACTGTTGGTGGGATTGGAAACTTGGACAACCACTATGGAAATCAATTTGTAGATTCCTGAAAATGAGGAACATAGAGCTACCAACAGACCCAGTTCTTCCTTTGATGGGCATTTATCCTCAATGCTCCATGCATCAATACAGAGACATTTGCTCAAACAGGTTTATAGCTGCTCAATTCATTATAGCTAAAACTGGAATCAACCTAGATGCCCATCATTAGATGAATGGAAAATGAAGTTGTGGTATGTTTACACAATGGAATTCTAGTCAGCAGTAAGAAGCAAACAATACAATGAAATTTGTAGATAATTGGACAGACATGGAACAGATCATACTCAGTGCACTCACACAATCATAGAAACACAAACACCACATGGTGTCACTTATCTGTGGATCCTAACCTGGACCTGCTCAACTTGCTGTCATACCTGAGAGGCAACTCAAGGCTCAGACAATAGGGGTGGAAGGGTTTGGAGGATGTAGCAGACAGCTTCAGGTTCACTGAGATGAACTTCCAGACCAGACACAGTTATGGAGGAAGGGATATTATTTATTGAAGCTTACAGATCCAGGGGAAGTTCCATAATGGCAGCATAAGTGGCCTGCTCTTACAGGACCAGGCAAGAGAGAGAAAAGCCACCAGCCACACAGCACAGCACACTTCAGGAACTCCTACTGGGCACACTTTGCATATCTTTAAAATGAGATCTCAAACCCACCACCACACCTTAAGATCTGTCCAGTGACATTGCCTCCAGCAAGGTGGCTGCAGATGCAAACTATAAACTAATAAAACACTGAATATATTAGGGGCCATATATTCAAACTACCACAGAGGACGAGGAGGGGAAAAAGACTGAGAGGGAAACAAAGACAAAATTAAATCCAAAATGAGCTTATACCTCAGAAACCTTTATCGTTGGAGATACCCTAAAATATATAACCCTCAAAAGGAGTATGGGGGGAGCACATGAAAAGTAGGGTTCTTGTAAGGGTGGGATGAATCTTAAGCTTAAAATATTTTTTTTCTCTGTCTCTGACCTGTAACTCCTAGTAACAAATATTGATTGCTGCCCACGTTGAGCTGTTGATCTGAGAGATCTATTAGGACCTCAGTTAAGACAGCTTTCTGTCAAAGCACTTGATTACCTGCCAGAGGCAAAAGCTAAGACCCTGTTGCTGAAGACACATATGCTGCTGACACAGAGCACAGAGAAACCTGGCTGGAATTCAGAAGATAACCAATTCCCAGATGGTTAGCCTGTCTAGTGCTTAAAATCACTACATGAACTACTGGGGGGAAATGAATAATGGTCTGAGCAACCAAAGGTCTAATCTATTAATAAGGAAACACCCTGACACAATGTACACACCAGTGCAATAGTGGCACACAGCTGCAGTGGGCGACCAATAGCTTTCTGATTGGCTAAGAGATCCACTCAGTCTAAACAAATCCATATCTGGAATTGGGAACTAGGTCAGAATCCTATGGAGAGAAAGATTATGTTCTCTAGTGTCAAGATCTCATTAGTCTGGCTGAAAGAGGGGTCATATACATTAAATTCTCCCTAAATTAATAATGCTTACCCCCATTTAAACTATGCTGATTTCACTCTCTGTTGGAGAATCTGATCTTTTTCAGAAGGTAGCAATACTGGAGGAGATAAATTAACCCTCACACTTCAGGCAAGCCACAGCTGAATGCAGAGGAATGGGGAGGGGAGCAAGAGTGCTGTTTCCATGTCGTTAATGATAATCAGCACCAGGGTGAAGGAGACAGACCCTGGGGATACTCATCACCTACCAAAATAGAGATCCAGAGGCTTCTAAGAGCTCATCACCGAAGTATGCTTAAAACTCACACACATGGCTCAGGGAATTTTGTGGAAGAGGGGGAGGAAAGGTTGTAAGAGTCACAGGTTGAGACATCATGCCCAGAGAAATCCTCCCCCCAAAAAAACTGACTACTGATCCCACAAGTCATAAACTACAACCCCATGGGGAATATCTGCAACCCTACTGAAGAGCATTCCCAATGGAATGGGGTCAAGGATGAGGGAAAAGTGGGTACCAACACATTATGTATCCATATGAAACATCTTGTTAATAATAATAATAATAATAATAATAATAATAATAAAAAATTAAAAAGAGAAAAAGAATATCTAAATTTCCCTCGATGTCTCATTTCTACCCTCTGGATCTCACCCTAATGCTCCTTGTATCTCCTAACCTCAATTATGGATAATTAACACAAATGGCAATGCAAACTATCTTGCCTGAAGGTTTCATAACCTTCTTCAAATGCTTTCACTGCTCAAGTAAATGCTGCATGATGCTGTTCAGTTTTTTGCCATCTGTGCAATCTTCCAATTGTTCTTTGACAGACAGAGGAGACAACTCAAGTCCAGAGGGGAGTGGCTGAATTTAAACAGAAGTGAACTTTCTTTCAGTGTTGTGGGGTGGAGCAAATGTCTGCTATCACTCTGACATTTTATATTATTATTTCAGAAATTTCTTTAGTAAAGACTATGTAGTGAATTTTTTGCCAATAACGCATCAGTTAAACTCAAAGCAACCACTGACTGCCATTCACACAATGAATGTGAGAATACTAATTGCCTCTGAAAAAAATTTCATTGAGAATCAAAAGGTATGTGATAAAAGTTTATATGAATGTAAGTGGGTCCATGAGAAGAAGTTATGATGTTTAACAAGATTAGGTTGATACCACAGTGTGAATTTTTGTTCATCCTCTGTGCAATTGTTTAGATTTGTTATTTTCATAATATTCTAATGTATACACATATCAATTATAAATAAAGTAAAATGCCTATTGGATGAATTATCACAGGCAGCCCATAAGTATATGTGTCTGGCGTTTACCCAGCACTATTATGTTCTAATGTCCAATTAATTATTGGTTAAATAAAATGTGGTCTATTTAAAACAAAAAAAAAAATGAGCTCATGGGCCAATGGACAAAGCTCAACGAGGACATACTCAAATGCAGGAATGAACTCCAAGAGACATAAAAAGGTCAAAGAAATGAAAATGGAATTACAGTAAGAGATGGAAATGCTGAAAAAAAAAATATATATATATATATATATATATATATATATATATATATATATATATATATTTAGATTCGCTGATGTTTTCCATTCATCCACCTCTTCAAATAATAGTGCCCTCTCTGTCTAATTTGTTCTCTGGAGAATTGTTATAAGAAATTGGACAATATAAGAGAATATTTTATGCATGCAAACATTTTAGATGCAGAAATACTACAACCATGCTATCATAGTTGGCTGTCATTCCATGCATCCCCCAGCCCTTTTTTTTACACTCTGCATGATGGGAAATAATATAACAGGGAAACAAAGTCAAATTGGAACAATACTGATCTAGTTGATGTTTTTTTTTTTTATCATCCACCTTTCTACTTCCTGCTTTCCTCTGCTCATTATTAACTCCATGTACGTGCAAAGAGGGAGTGTTAATGCTTACCCAGCATGCAAATGGCTCTGGGTTGCATCCCAGCATTAAAATAAAACAGCAAAGAGGAACATCATTGAGATTCCACTTCAGATCCTTCCACTTTTTTTCAGGTACGTGGGAAGTGCATGCTTATGAAATAATCTCAGCCAAAATTCTCTTAATCTATAGACATGAGTAACCATGTTGACAAAAAAGTTTGAAAGTATTTAGATCTCTACAAAACAAGATGTTTATTTCTTCTTTTTTTCTGTAAAGCTTTCATATAACTCAGTGAATATTATTTGCCAAATTGAGGGGATAGGAGTTAAGGATTCATATTAAATATGGGAAAATCATGAAAGCCTAAGAATTATGTGGAATAAGGGCAGCAAAAAATATAAAGGTATCTGAAACACATGTACCATTGTTGTATGGAATAATGGTAGTTAGCAGATGTAACAATGAATAGTAACACAAATGGTAGGGCCCACAGGGAGATTATGGTATCCAGTAAAACAGACTCTTCTGTGGACTGGTTGTTTAAGTAGGCATAGAATAGAGATTAATGAAAGGCAATCAACCATTGACAAGGCTTATTCATGTGCATATGTGAAATACTCCTGGGAATGATCAGGGGGAAAATGTGACTATTAGTGCTTTTAATAAAAGGTCTAGAAATTCTTCCTTAATATGTGCAGAGAAAAAGCCATTAGGATATGAATTAGGAAAAAATAGATGCACGACAAATTCTTTCTTGGCAGTGGGAATTTAGCTGGATATTTTGTGCTATCTTCCCTTCACCTGGGAATTTACAATTTAAGGTTTTCAGTGTCTGATTGAGCTGAGAGGATAAATAATATGAAGGACTGCTTCCTTCAGTATTTACATGTAAATTCATGCTCACCCTACACATGTGTGCTCTGCTATGACCAAATCTAATGTCTGATTGAAAATATCACAGAGGCAGGTAATTTTATGATGATACTACAAAAAGTGTAGTATAGTTCCTCAGGAAGTGAGTTAAATTATGAGAGTTTTAAAGATATGTTATCCTCAGTGTTAATTATATTTTTCACATGGTAAAAGAGTCATGATCAGTGGTGACTCAGTAACCCCTTCATGACTGAACAATGTGCATTTCTGTTTGATTGATTGATGAAAATGGCACTCTCACTGTTTCAAATGGTTTAAAAATCCCAGGAAATTTCAAATTGATTATGTTCCTTCTATAGTCCAATCTATTAAGGAATTTGGGGAAAAGATTTAAAAATCCTTCAATGGCATTCTGTCATTCGACTGGACTTGTTTTTAAATAGAATCTTTGAAGTAATTATATAGTACTTGATGAATTAAAAATCTCTTCCAGTAATTGCAGATATGTTATGATTCTTCACATTTAATTAGGTTTTTGTTATTGTCTCCAGACATCCTATGACAAAATAAAAGAGATATCCATCTCCATATCTCTATTTACATAGATATAAACATTATAAATACACATATTCTTGTGATCATTCCAACATATATATGATGATTCCATTTTGTTTCATTTTCATCTTTGCTCCTAAGAAAAGGGAGAAATATTGAAATATTTTTCACTGTCTTATAATTTGCCAAAACATGAAGGGTAATAAAAGCATATTCATATCACTAATGAAAATATGATGATGGTATAGGAGGAACAAGCATGTGCATGTACGTGCATACACACATACTTACACACTTTTTTTTTTGGTTGTTTGGTTTTTCAAGGTAGGATCTCACTCTAGCTTAAGCTGACCTGGAATTCTCTATGTAGTCTCAGGGTGGCCTCGAACTCACGGCCATCCTCCTACCTCTGCCTCCAGAGTTCTGGGATTAAAAGCATGCACCACCACACCCAGCTCACTTATTTTTGTTACAAATGTTACATCTCAGTGATATAGTAATTAGAGGCTTTGAATTTAAGTAGTTTTACAATATAAAGAATTGAAAAGCAAAGCCAGGTGTGGTGGCACACGCCTTTAATCCCAGCACTTGGGAGGCAGAGGTAGGAGGATCGCCATGAGTTCGAGGCCACCCTGAGAACTACATAGTGAATTCCAGGTCAGCCTGAGCTAGAGTGATAGAGTGAGACCCTACCTCGAAAAACCAAAAAAAAAAAAAAAAAAAAAAAGAATTGAAAAGCACTATACTTAGAGGAAATTTTTTTATTGTGTGTGTCCTTATATCCAAGATTTTCTGTATTTTTCTAATTGTAAACTCTGATTACTAATTATCCAGCAGTGAAAGAGCTGTTTCTGGAAACTTTTAGATTTTCCGTTGAATCTTTAAAGACTCATATTTAAAACAAAAAAGCTGTAAACATATGATAAACACAGCCATCCCCAGACACAAGAAAACTCTTTTCAGAATGACTAACAATGTCTCTTGATATTTTATTCTTTTGATAGGTGTAATGTAGTCCTCATTGACATTGTTTAAACAGTATTCTTGTTTTTCTTAATATACATACACAAGTCTCAGCTCAGCATTTCAAACAGCAGCATAAGTGATGGTGAGAGTTACAGACTCTGTATAGATACTAATTGAAGTTTCTTATCAACTCCACTGTGCATGCACTGGGTGACCTTCAGCAAGTTATTTAACTCCTTTGTACTCCAGTTTGGGTGACAAAATATGCAATTCAGAAGGCTTTGGAAAATCTTAAAACATAAATATTTTAAATTTCTGCTATAAGTTTTGAAAATTATAACATAATTGATAAAATTGATACTAGACTAATAACTGTATATCAGATTAAGTAATGACCTGATTCACTTATTTCCCAGGTATCACTGGCAAATAACTATACTACTGGATTTAAAGTCCATTGAATGTACTGCTTATAAGTCTTCATGCATATCTCCTTTTAGGATCTGTCATGATTAGTTCTGCACTCTTCCAGTTCCATACAGCAGAAAATTATTGAGCACTGTGCTAAGTGCCAGTCTGTATTAAGTGTTTGAATGTCAAAGATGAATAAAGTAGGATCCTCACAGTTGAGGAACTTTTTAGGATTCAGAAGTAAAGACACTCATTTTATTTGTCTTTGTGCTGAGGAAAAGAGAAAAATGTTGATTATCACTCAAATTATGTTTACATTTCGATAAATGGTATCTGAGATTATTCTTTATTTGTTAAAGTGTAGAAAATGAAAAATATTCCATTATTTTCCTTTTCATTAATCTACTGTGTGTAGACAATGAATGTCAGAGAAGCAAGGCACCCACCAACATTCTATTATAAATTCCCTCAGTATTTCTTCTAAGTTTTTATTGCCTTTTTACGTGTCTTGACATTTTCATGTGAGTAAAATATGGTCCCACAGTCAAGTTGTCCTCAGTCAGGTTGACAAAGGGAAAACTCATTCAGTAAACTTGAAAAAACGTAAAGGAAAATATTAGAAGTCAATCTATAGTTGATGTATTTTTAAGTATTCTTTTTATCACTTTGATTAAAACTACATGCAATCAAGCTTTGGAGACATATTATTTTGCATTTGTTATTGTCAAAAATATGAAGTTAGATCAGTTAGTGTAGCCACAGGAGTTACCTTGGGTGACTAGAAAGGTCTCAAAGGGTTAAAATGTTTATTTCATTATATGACAGCAGTTCAGATCGTCAAGGTGCTCTACTGCAACCCTGGTCTTGATGTAAGAAATGCAAACCTCAAAATAGAAGAGAAAGATGATGTCATCAAATTAGGAAAGAGACTAATGGAGAGAGGGAGGGGATATGATGGAGACTGGAGTTCTAAAGTGGAATGGGGGAGGGGAGGGAAATATCAGGTGGGGTTTTTTTGGTATGTAAGATTAAAAGTCAATAAAAATAATAAAAAAAGAAAAAAAAAGGAGAAAAAAAAAGAAATGCAAACCCTTAGAGCACAGGATGAGTTGTAGGAGCCCTTTGGCTATCATTCCAACCCTAGAGTTCTAGGCTATTAATGCATAATTTCTCCAGGTTCCTTTTGATACAGGGCCAGATATAAGATCCAGATTGCTTTAATTCTTACAACCTCCTGTCAACAAAGAATCCTAGTATATAAAAGAGGGCTGTAGACATGGCTTAGCAGTTATGTGCTTGCCTGCGAAGCCTAAGAACCATAGTATAGAGAAGAGTGAATGGTGCTGACAAAATGACTTATCCTCTCTGATCCTCTCTTTTCATTTGTCTGATGATAATAGTATCTATTTCCTAAAATTATTGAGCATATTTTCAATATATGCATTTTAGCTGTATTTTTAGCATGTAGAAAGTGTTGTTGCATTTATACATAGATTTTCTTACCGTTTTGATGGATAATTGAAAACTGTGTCTGCATTTGTCATTATGTAAAAATAGTTTGAATTATTCAATTATTAGAAGGATATAGAGTATTTACCTTGTGATAAGACTATAATAAAATACACTAAAGAGAAAAATACAAAGAACTAGTTGTTGGCATGAGTATGGACCACATCCATCTATATTTCATTCTGGTAAAGGGTCTTTGCAGAAAGCAAGAAGAAAGAGAAGCTCTATATTTTAGAGATTGTTCGGCAATGATAAGTTAACTTTGTCTCCATTTTCTTAATTTTTATTTTACTATGATTGTTTAACTTTAAAGAAGTCAAATCACATCATGGATTTATTTCTCTCTCTCTCCCCTCTCTTTCTTCTATGATAAGTATTGTAAAATTTCCACTCTGTTGAGAAGTTCAGTGTTTTTCACATTCACTTTCATTGAATATCTGTTGCTAGATATTATCTGCAAAAGCCTTTAAAGAGATTTCTTTACAATTATACTTACATGGGAGACATTCTATAATTCTTCAGATCTTATGAAAGACCTTTATTTAAAAATAAGTATAACCAAGTTAAGGATTAGAAGTTTTTGCATCATATATATGACAGTCTATTACATATTATTTTCTTTAAGTGTGGGAGATTCAATTTGTTTGGCTTCATTTCCCAGTTTGGGATTCTTCCTTTTTATGTTTTTCAAAGTAGATACATTATCAATGATTTACCCCAAAATGTGAACAAGAATTGGATGTGTTCATACATTTTGACCATCACCAGAATCTTGGACCTGTTTCATGCTACCACCTTTTCTTTACTTCTATAACTCATTTATCTGTCCATGTGGGTGCTAGGATCTTTCCTTTTACTTTTCAAAGCATATAGAAAAGAAAATTCTCATTTTAACCTCTATATCATAAGTTTACCAGATGGATCAGTCAATTAAAAGACATGTTCTGTCCGTACATTACGATTCATAATAATAACTACTTTGCTTGGCCTTCAAATCCATTTTTGTCTGAATGAAGATGGTCAATAGAATTCAATAAAAGCATGCCCAGTACAGTTTACTATTGCATTTGAAACTAGTACTCACCACACTTGTAACAAGAAAGGATTTGTGAGATTGTAGAGAGAAATTATTATTTGTGCTATTGTTTCCTTGAACAAAATCTGGTCATGATCAACCAAAAAAGAATTAGACTCTGCCTTTTACTTATGTTAACACAGAAACATCTGACCTGAATATATTAAATTCCCACTTAAAAGTAGCTAATAATAATGAAATATTTTCTCAGTTTCTATTTTTTGTCAGTGCCATTTCCAACAAACATTTAATTCCAGCATATTTGAAGTCTTCTGTATTAGAAATGGGGAAGCATGACATAATTCCTTTCCCATGGGGGCCTTGCTCTGAGCTCATTTGAGCTGTGACCTGCTTAAGCTGCCAGGAAGCATTAATATTTTTGTAGAATTTTTAAAATAGAGATACGGAGTGAAAGGACAATGCATCTAAATTAGACCTTTTTAACTTGACAGCAAATGAAAAATATGAGAAAGTATATTTTCTTTCATAGAAATGTGTTGCACAACTTTCACCCTTTATCAGATCTTCTTAATAGGCAAAGCTTATCTATGAAATTACTTTTTCAGTAAAAATTGTTCTATGCAAATTGTGCATCTTGAATCCTAGAATTCTGACTGGCAGCAGCTAGGTTTAAAGTCTGGGAACATCTCAAACCAACTATAAAATCCTTCTTTTCAGATCTGGGGGTTGATGTTGAGTGAATAAAGTAGTGACTATAGAAATAGTTTAGGTACGTTTGTAAATTGAATTTTTATATGGTGTCAAGAAGAGATTTTTAAGCAGTGTTCTGATATTTTTTAAGGGAGAAATAAGGCATTGAGGTGAAACAGGGATTGAGTTTTTTATTTATTTATTTATTTTTTTTATTGACAGCCTCTATACTTACAGAAAAAAAAAAAAAAACATGATATGTCCCACCCCTCCCCTACTTTCCCCTTCACAACTCTATTCTCCATCATATCCCCTACCTCTCTCGAGTATTTTTTTTTGAGATAAGTCCTTTAATCATTAGATTCCTTTGACTTCCACAACAATGTAGAGACTGAGGATAGCCAGATAATATCATCCAGAATGATCACGCTTTATTTATAACAATAAAACTTTTACATTTTCAAGCTGCTCAATTTCAGAATGTAGAGACCAGAATGTCCCCATTTATTTCCAATGTCTTCATATCGAGCAAATTTTCATCCCTCCAAGGTCTCAAGTCAAATATCCCTTCTTTCAGCAACCCTTCCATGGTACTCTATTTTTATTTATTTATTAGAGACAGAGAGAGGGATAGAGAGATAAAGATAGGAAAGAGAGAGATAGAATGGGTATGCCAGGGCCTCCAGCCACTGCAAACAAACTGCATACACCTTGTGCATCTGGAGTAGGTAGGACCTGGAGAATTGAACCTGGGTAATTAGGCTGTTCAAGCAAACACCTTAACCACTAAGCCATCTCTCCAGCCCAGATGGTACTCTAAATAAACATGTGTCTCTCTCTATGACTTTTATGGAATCATTGATTCTCTACTGCAGCACACATCTCACCATATTGTAATTCCTTATTTGCACATTTACTTGCTAATTGTAAACTGTCTCCAGTATGAAAATGGAACTGCTATTTATTTAGTCCACACCAAGAGCAAGGAACCATTTTAAATACTTTGAACACTTTATTTATTTATAACTCCTAGCAGTAATATCCCATCAATCCATTTCACAAATGAGCAAACTGAGGTCAATTAAATATAAGTATCTTGCCCCAAATTATATAGTCGGTAATAAACAAAATATTTGAGATGAACTCCAGAGTATAGGCTCTTAGCCACTTATTTCTATGTCCATTTGATGACAAGACTATGTCTTGCTGCTTCGCTTATATTGTCAGAGATGAAAACAATGCCAGTAGATAGAAGGTACACAATAATGCATTTGTGGAATGACTTAATGCATTTACACAAAAAAAAACTTCAATTACTATGCAAATGCTGTGAAACTATTGCAAAGTAGTAGGAACATAACTGGCTCCTGACTGAAACCTTCCTGAAATTCAAATTATTCCATCTAATTAGTAGGATCCAATATTAGACCTTATGTCTGTTCCACTCATATCAACAAATGAACACTATCTACGTAAAGCAAGCCATGCTTTGTTTTTCCAGTTTAATTAATGAATTCAGGCAATGGAGAAAAGTAATAATATAACATGGATCTTTAGAGAGAACAAATCAGTGGAACTAGTGAGAGGTGGACCACATGAGAAATCTAGGATAGGATGGTCCCTGCTGTTGTATACTTTCAATGATGAGAATGTAAATTCACATAAAATTTGAATATCAAAAGGCAAATGTATATTCTCTTCAGATGTGGGGGGTGGATGTGAGTCCTTTGGTGAATAGAAACTATGAAAGTAAGTTTTCCGAAGATTTTAAGGTAGACTTAGTTAACAGATGTGTACTCATACTCCCACACCCCTCCCACACATATGTACTTCCTACACCTGTGAACATTACTCTCAGAAAATGTCAAAAGTTAAATATTGGGCTTGAGATTCCCCACAGGTTTTAAATTCTTGTTTCTTCATTCATAATGGTTAAGTTGGTTCTACATAAGAAGTTATGCTCTATTCAAGTATGAGGCTACATTGCATAGAATATTATGCAGAATATGAAGTTTCCTGAGAAGATAAGACTATATGGTAGAATCTGTCATCATACAGCATGTAGAGGAAAGATCAGAGGATCCCTTGAATTTTCTTCACTCAAAAAAAAAAAAATACCTGGTATACTTTAACAAAGTTATCAATAATGTTGATATATCAAAATAATTTATAGTCTTATGAACTATTGCTCTGGAACTGTTACATATTGTAACAAAAACAGTAGCAATCATCAGACAGTGCAACTTATAAGGGCCCTGAGACTTTTGTGAGCTTATGAAAATGAGTTAGGAATAAAAATTATGTTCTATAAAGAGGTTCTAGAAAGAGTATCCAAATATTTCCAATTTCAGAAAGAGATTGACATTCATATTAAGAAACAAATAGAAATGGATTCTCATATATGAAATTGTTCATATAAAGGATCATGGTTATATTTTTCTTATTTTTCTATTAGGTTTTCAAACTCAGAAGGTTGCCATGTTATAAAATTATCCTTAAAAAATCAATACAGATGAGTCATGATGTTGTATCACACATTATGGCTAAAATGTCTGGTTTCCTTTGGCTACTACTGATATAAACATATATAAATATCAAATTATCAATGTATTTACCTCTGTACAATTATCTTTAAACTAACTTTTCTAAATGCAGGTTAACATTTGCACTGACAAAATAAGTATATGCTGTTTCCAGACGTCCACAAAGAGCTTCCCTGCTCCCAAATCACAATCTATTCTTCAGTTACATCTGAAAACCTATCTCAACCATTCAAAAATGTCTAAAAAAAATGTCATTCAAGTGTTAAAGGTAAGAGATTTGACTAATGTTATTCTCACTGCCGTCTCCCCGTCAGTTTAAAGAGGTTTGGAAATCTTTGGGAGTATCACTCTACATATAAATAAGGATGATACTAGCTATCCACTATGGATTTAGATCTTATATTAAAATTGTGTGAAGCAAGCAAAATGATGAGGTTGAGACATATGCATGTGAGAAACTCATTATAACTTGGTTCTGCCCACTTTGTGTAGCTTGGGAGAGGGTTTATTTATTTTAATGTTGTAGTATTATATATATATATATGAAATGTCACAACTTATATATATGATACATAATATATATATATATATATATTAGTTGTGACATTATGATTACAAAATCTTGAGGGTTATGGATAATGCCTCTGTACTCTGAGAAACATTAAATACTGCCAAAAGGAAGTTGTCTTACTCTCCTGGATTTACTAAAGGTGATTAAATCACAGCGATCCTCCTACCTCTGCCTCCAAAGTGCTAGGATTAAAGGTGTGTGCCACCATGCCCAGCTCTGTATATTCTTATTCATATAAGAGAAAATAACCAACAGTTATCACATTTAGATATAGACGATTAAGGAAAACAATTGGAAAGATAACAACAGATTAGCATCAGAGGAAATTGTATTCTAGGAGAAGATATCTTGTTTGGTGAATTGTAAAAGAAGTGTAAATATAAAAAGTAGTTTTTACTTCAGCAAGGTATGCTTGTCCAACCTTGTTAAGTCACACAACTAATATTTCAAATGAAAGACAAGTTCTGTTCATAAGCTTCAGAATATGTAATAGCTGTGTGCTGAGTTTTACATTTAAAAAGTTAAATAATAAGTCCATTAGGCATTATTTCATAAACTAGGTATAAAAGAGATATTTATTTGTCAGATTTAGACAAAAAAGTATATTGATCATTAGAAAATTAAAGATATAATGAAATTATTATGCTTGCATAATTCTTTATGGATCATTAAAACACAAAAACAAATGAGGTAGGTTCTCATGTACCAAAGTAAAAATATTGTTCCCTAATTTGCTATGTATTTGTTAGAATTGAACAATGAAAAATATCTTTAATGTGTCATAATCAACAATATACATCATATACAATATCAAGCCCCAGATAAAAAATTTTAAGGCACAAGATATATTTAGTAGCTGCATATCAACTTGAATATGTCAGTTAATTTCTTATAGTAAATGCAAGTGGATATAAAAAATAGTCTTAGCAAGCCGGGTGTGGTGGTGCATGCCTTTAATCCCAGCACACGGGAGGCAGAGGTAGGAGGATCGCCAAGAGTTCGAGGCCACCCTGAGACTACATAGTGAATTCCAGGTCAGCCTGGACCAGAGTGAGACCCTACCTCACACACACACACACACACACACACACACACACACACACACACAAAATAGTCTTAGCAAAGTGGAGGAAATAAGTGAAACTAAGGAGGATGGAAGCAGTATTTAGGTCACTAAATTAAAGCAGTAATGCAATTGTACCTATCTGACTCCACTATTACTAACAGATTAGCTTTGATCTCTGAGATTATCTGTTTTTATCATATCTCATATATCAGTTTAAAAAGCAGAGATCTTATGTGTTGAGTATTCTCTGTGTACACATACCAAAGCAGAAATCCCGAGGCTCCTAAGAGTTCATCACTAAAATAGACTTAAAACATACCCACCAAGGTTCAGGGAAATTTGTGGAAGATGGAATGGAAAGATTGTAAGAGCCACAGGTTGGGACATCATACTCAGAGACATAGTCCCCCCTTTCACAGGTCCATGCACAGAGAAATACCCCACCAGTACTATGACCAAGCACACTCCAGGAACCTGAGTATGAGCTCAAGTACTCTGCATACCTTAGGCTGGAAATCAGATAACACCCCCAAACACACCTGAGGGATGGACCCTAGGATCTGCCCACAGGGACACCTCCTCAAGCCAGGCTGGAGATCTAAGTTACAAACTTTAATAAACTCCTGAATCTATTAGGGGACATCCATTCAAACTACCACAATGGGTAAATGGGAAAGGAAAGGAGCCCCTCACCTGGAGTCTGATTGAAGCCTCTTGCCACCTGTAAAAACAAGAATTTCAACAGCTTTAACATTTGACGAAAAGGATGATAACATAGGGCTAATTTTCCCTTTCCTATAGAGATATTTTATGGCAAAATGAAATGACCCAGGTTTAAGGACTATGTGTATATGAGATTGGGAAAGAACTCATTCCTATCCACAGACATTGTCTGAAAAATCTTAAACAAGATGCTTCCAGAAATGATAATCCTATCTTCCTGCATCCTGGGAATCTTATAAACTTTAAGCCTGTCATGTGTTCCTCAGGACCTGTATTCTCATTTAGATTCCTTAGTATCTCTTTAAACACAGTAACTTCAAACCCATTAAGATATATATATATATATATATATATATATATATATATATATATATATATATATATATATATGTATGTATATAATATAATTCCTGGCCTGAAGTTGGCCCTGTTTAGTGAATATCTGAAACATCTCTTTCTAACTCCTTTTACCTTTTTGTCTATTATAATAAGAGCAAAGGTTCTAACAGTCTTCTGAACTAGTTAAATATTGTGTCAAAAGCACATGATATGAAAGGCATGTAAAGTTTGGAAATATTGTCTTTTGTAGTTGTAGAACAAAAACACATTGTATCTCATTTTACGGAATTTAAAAGTGTTTTGCTTACATGCAAAACTGAGCAGCCACAAAAATTTGATTAGCCACAAATCACAACATGCCTGGAGCAAGGCATAGGTTATATTCTTATCTTATACATCAGCCTCTCCAGTGTTTTCCTTTCATGGATAATATTTCCTCAGACTTTTATGTATTTCAAACAATAAATAAAAGACATTGCAATAGCTATGTTCTACCACTGAACTCATCTGCCATTACATCTGCATTTGATATGGCTGCACTTGAGTTTCACCCATTTACAGAGTTAAGTTACTATGATATCTAGCATGGGAGTGACTTCTATGAGTTTTCTGGATGAACAGCCAGAGTATCTAATGGAAGAACAAAGTGGGGCACCATCAGGCATTTTCCTTTGCAAAATTTTAGAGAAAAATTATGGTACTGAGTGCCTCAAGAAGTGTGGAAGATAAAAAGTTCAAAGCAGTATTGAAAATATACTTCCTGATATAGCACTTCCATTAACCAAGGTTTGGCCAAAATACAAGCAGGAGGAAAATGACACAAGGGACTAATAAGCATTTTACAACTGTTGTTTTTAAAGAAGGTCAGAAATCAAACACAAAGGACCCAGCTCAAGCTGTCTGCCACCTGTCTGGGTCTGGCTGCATGAAGCTGCCACACAGTCCCTAGTTGCTGTCCTTTCTGATCAACTAACGGGTTAACCAGCCATCTGTGTCTCCTGCCTTTGCTAATCAGGATGGAACACACATCTATTGTCCTTGGGCTTCCGGGCTCTTAGAGCATTATGGTTCTTCCCTTTAGCTTATTGCTTAAGGGAAGCAAGGCTGGTCCACAGAAATTTTCTGTGATTTTCCTTTTCTCTTTCTGCATGACCCTCTGACAGCTTCTCAGCTCTTTCTTCCCTTCAATGGTCCCTCACTCGATTTCCACTTAATAATTAAAATCATCATCACCAAGCTGTCTTTCTCCTGGACTCCATCTGTTTCTCCTTTCAAATTCCACATGCTCTGGGACAAAGCACCCCTGAGAATTCTATTTTATAGTCTTTAAAACTTGAGTTTGGCAGTTACTACCTCTTAATAGTGAAGGAAGCTCCAGCTGGCTGGCCTTAAAGAGGGTAACTACATATACACACATATGTAAACACACACATACACACATACACACATACACAGAGAGTGAGAGAGTCAAAACTCAGCAACAGGAAAAACTAAAGAAACACTGGTAAAATTCTTAGTTGCTCATTCATTCTATTATCAGTTAAATTCCGTTGAATCAGTACTAAAGATAACACAAAGTAATAGAATCTTATATAAAAATCTCTCTCTCTCTCTCTCTCTCTCTCTCTCTATATATATATATATATATATATATATATATATATATATATATATAATGTACATATATATTCCAACCATATTATATTTATATAGTATAAATTAATAATATTATAATGGGATTTTGTTAATCATACTATGTTAAATACAAAATCAATAAGTAGAGAGTATATTTATTATAATATAAACTGTTGAGAGTTTCAGTAAAAAAGAAATAATGTATAATACCATGTTCTCCAGATTTATTTATTTTTAGTAATTTTATTATTTTACCTCATATGCATGGCATCAACCCCTTCTATCTAATTATTAAATATCCACAGCAAGATAGCTGAAATATTCTTTCCTGATCCATGCAATTTTTATTTCATGTGAGAAATTTCACCTTTAATGTCTTAAGTTCTTTGCTAGCATTGCAGAATACTTTTAATTACAAGAATTAGGCCAGAACTTTGGTTTTAATCACTGTGGCAATTCAACTCTTATTTCTCTTATACATAAAGAAAGGCAGTACATTTATTATGTGACAGCCTTTTACCTGGTGAAAAGAAAAGAATGTTTTGATTATAGTAATCCAGTCTTTCATTAGTACTATTCAGTTTTACTACTACTCCTCATCCCAATATTCAGAAACTAATTAAGCAGTCTTAATTATTACCTGCCACATGCCTAGAATACATGTCAAACATTCAATTAAATGTCTTAAAAGTCCCTTACCCTGCTCTTTTATATCTCTCTACTTTTATAGTACTTACCACTGTCATCTAGATAACTCAAACAAAAAGAGAGTCCAAACTTACAGAAAATAACAGTGATTGTAAAAGTTTGATAAATACTAAGTAATGAATTTTAATAGCAAAAGGACAATGATGCATATGAAAACAACCCTGAAACATGTGAAATAATTTTGGTAAAATGAATAGCTCAAGCTTTATCTAAACTACTGATTTTTGGGAGGGAGGAGTTAAGATTATAGTTGAATTATTTTCTCCTATTTTTATTATTCCTGCTTCCTTTTCTAGTCACTCACAAATATTCATTCCCCAGATTCCCTTTGAGGATGTAAGCAAGAAAGACTATTCTTAGGGGCCTCTTTAGTTTAGAAAACATTTTTCTCTATGTATGGATGTGCACATATGTGTGTGTATTTACTTCACTTAGTCCACAAAAGAGTAAAAGCAGCTACTAAACATGAGCACATTTGAGATATACTCTAAGGACTTCTGGAAATTTTTAATCATGATGCCATTTCACAAGGGGTATGTAAACAAATCTATGTAAAGTATTTGAACTCACCAGGGACATAAGAAGTACAAACTGAAACCATGAAATATAATTTGTCTCTTACCAAATTAATATAATAAATTAATATAAAATTAACTAATTACTTACCAAATTAATATAATAAAAATGCATAATGGCAGCAAACTTGTATGGAAACACATATGGTGGCTATGAATTTGGTAAAGTACTCTGGAAAACTAATTTGAAAATAAGTACTACAATTGTTAAAAAATTATATTAATGATTAAATATATTCTGCTTGAGGACAAAGTGCACTTGTTATAATCCCAGAGACAATATATTTAGGTACAATGATGAGCATGGTATAGCTGATAACAGTGAAAAATTGAAAGCCAATGAATGAGAAATTGTTTGATACTCTATGATGCTATCTGTAATAGCTACTTTCATGTTGCTGGGACAAAATGCTGCACCAGAAGCAACTTATGGAATGAAAGAGTTTATATTCTGCATATAGTCTATATTGGTGGGAAGATATGACAGGAGCAGGAACCTGGGATAATACCATCACCTCTGCAGGAAGTATAGAGAGCAAGAACAAGGAGCAGGAATGGCTGTAAATTTCATTGCACACTTCCTCCAATAAGACACACTTCCTCCTGCAAGGCTCCACAATCTTCCAAAACAGCACCAACATCTGGTGAGTAAGTATTCAAGCAAAAGTCTATGGAGGACATTTTACATTCAAAACACCACACCAACTAATCAATGAAATATTGAGCAGCCATTAGAAATAATGATTTGGAACACATGGAAAGATGAATAATATATTGTTAAATAGGAAAGTAACATAAATGTGTAACACTGTATAACATGCACTGTTAAACATGAACTTACAGTGTATTGGTGGCCAAGTATGGGAGATAGGATTTCAGAAACAAAAAGGAATATCTTTGGCAAAGTTCAGAAACTTGAGAGAAAATTCCAAGAAATTCATGGTTGTCCATTATAGCCAATGAATGTTTTAAATACATGATCCGATAGGTCTTTTAGAAACATCACACTGGCTCCAAAGTAGAGAAAGAACTGGAGAGAAGAAAGACATGAGATAAAGGAGGGTATTTCCCTGGGATTTTTCTAATGGTATTGAAGCTTAAAGCAAACAACTTGCATTTCATTATTCTGTATCTTTACTGATGTTTGGCTTGTTTCTGGACTCTGTATAAGAGCACAAGATTAATTTCAACCAACAATAGCTTGGCACAGTGAACGTACTCAAGTCTGTCTATAAAAGTCAAAATAACTGGCTTTCTTAAAGTAGCATTTGCTGTAAAATTGGGATTTTATTTTATTGAAGCAAAGTTTGAGTTTAACAAAGGTGTTTTAATATAGGCATAGGCATGAGGGATAAGAAAAAGAGAAGTTCTTAGAATAAAGTAAGAAACACCAAAAAGCATGGGTGTGAGTTTCTCTAAGAGTTCCACTCTATTGTCCTTATAATACATGCACACACTCCATATATATATATCAATACTGCTTTGAACATTTTATCTTCCCCACTTCTTGAGGCACTGAAAATTTGCAAAGGAAAATGTCTGATGCAAGGATTTTTTTTGCAAGGATTAAGTGAAGCAAGGCAAACTGATTCCCAAGTTACTACTTTGCTAGTGCATGTGTGAAAGTTAGGTTTCAGTTATTCTCCTCACCCCAAAAGGTTCAGAAATTCTGTATCAATTGAAACTAAAGAATTGTCTTTCTCTGTATAAATCTTCCCAAAAACATTCATAAGCTTAAGCATATGAAATTTGGAAATTGTATGTGCAATTCTTGCTGAACTTATTTGATCATATTGAATCCTCCTTTCATTGTGTCACAGAGCATCTCAGGTGCTAGTTGAATTGAGAAACAGTCTTTCACAACTTTGAGACTGTCATGTGCTATATCATATTGAAAGAGAAATTATGAGAGCATCCATTGAAAACCAGGAGAGAGACTGTACCAGAGCTTTAATTTCATAACTGTCTAAACCAATATCTAATATGAGGGCTAACAGAACATTATGGTACTTGGCTATAGCTTATTGCTTAAGTAAAGCTATATTAGTCCATAGAAATGCTCTGAACCAATCCCTCTTTCCCCCTCTCTCTCTTTTAGATTCAATAGCTACAGTTAGCTAATTTGACCTCTTCTCATGAGATCTTCTTTGTCTTGGGTAATATCCTACAGAAGATTAAGTTTGAAGCCACCTATGAAGAGGCTGTTCTTTTTGTATGTGGATGTTGTTGGCAGTTGTGACCTGGTTTGCACTTGAGACTGCATGGGTAGGTGCGTAACTGCTGAAGAGTACTGGTTTCCCTGATGATTAGGGATGTTGAGCATTTTCTAAGTATGTGCTAGCCATTTGTAATTCTTCTTCTGAGAACTCCCTATTCAGTTCTCTGCCACATTTTTGGAGTGGGTTGTTTGATTTTTTTTTATTGTTTAGTTTTTTGAATTATTTGTAGATTATAGATATTAGGCTTTGGTCAGTAGTATGAGGCTCCGCTTATGGTATGTTTGTGCAAAAGCTTTTTAGCTTCATGAAATCCCATTGACTGATTGTTTAATTTCTTTGCCTATTGGGGTTTTGTTTGGGAAGACTTTCCCCACAAATATGTCATGGAGAGTCCCTCCTATATTTTCCTACAGTAAGTCTTTTTTTTTAAAGTCTTATATTGAGGTTTTTAATTCATTTGGACTTGATTTTTATGTATGGTGAGATGAGTGGGTCTAGTTTCATTTTTCTACTTATGATTATTCAAATTGTCCAGCACCACACAGTTTTTAAACATTATACGATGGAATTCTACTCAGCAGTAAGTGATACAATGAAATTTGTAAGAAAAAAAAATGGAGAGAAGCCAGGTGTGGTGGTGCACGCCTTTAATCCCAGCACTGAGGAGGCAGAGGTAGGAGGATCACTGTGAGATCAAGGCAACCCTGAGACTACATAGTGAATTCCAGGTCAGCCTGGACTAGAGCGAGACACTACTTTGAGAAACAAAACAAAACAAAAATGGACAGACTTGGAATAGATCATAATCAGCGAACTCACACAATCACAGAAATACAAATGCCACATGGTCTCACTTTTCTGCACTTTCTAACCTGGACCAGCTTGAGTTGCTAACATACCTTATAGGAAACTCAAGGCCCACACAATAAGGATGGAAGGGATTTGGGGGAGCAAAAGTGGAGGGTGGGGAAAACCAACACAAAACTAAATCCAAAATGAACTGGTACCATAGAAGCCTTTGTCCTTGCAGATAGACTTAAAGATATAACCCACAAAAGGAGTAAGATGGGAGCACCTGAAAAGAAGGACCCTATAGAGGATGGGATGAAGCCTTAGGATATATATATATATGTCTTTGACCTATAACTCCCAGTATCAGAAATTGGTTGCAATCCACAATGTGTTGTTTATCAGAAAGACATATAAGGTCCCCCAAACATGAAAGTTTTCTGCCAAAGAACTTGATTACCCACGTAAGGCAAAAGGTAAGACCCTGTTGCTGAACCCACCATATGCAGAGTATGGAAAGACCTGGCTGAAATCTGGAAGACAGTTAGTCCATCTAGAGCTGGAACATGCTACATGAACTAGTGGGGTTAAGTGGCCAACAATCGTTTGAGTAAGCAGAAGTCTAAGCTACTCACAAACAAACACCCTGACACAATGTACATGCCAGTGCAATAATGGTACACATTCTTGTGGGTAACCAATACCTTTCTGATTGGCTAAGAGATTTGTTCAGTGTAATGTAACCCATATCTGGAATTGGGAACTAGATCAGAATCCTGTGAAGACCAAGATTATGCTCTCTAGTGTCAAGCTCTCACTAGTCTTTGGCTAAAAGAGGAGTTATGTACATCAAACTCTCCCTAAATTAAAAATGCTTATCCTATTTAAACTATACTGATTTCACTCTCTGTTGGAGAATCTGTTGTTCTTTTTCAGAAGGTAGCAAGACCGGAGGAGATAAACTACCCCTTGCACTTCAGCTAAGCCACAGCTGAAAACACAGAGGAATTGGGGAGGCAAGCAAGAGTTCTGCTTCCATGATAAACCTGACAATCAGCACAGAGTGAAGAAGACAGACCCTGAGGATACTCAAAACTTACCAAAGCAAAGATCAAGCGGCTTCTACGAGGTCATCACAAAAGCAGATGTAAAACTCAGCCACCATGGTTCAGGGAATTTTGTGGAAGAGAGGGGCAGAATGATTGCAAGACACACAGGTTGAAATATCATGCCTAGAAGCATTCTCTGTCTCCAAAAATAACTGACTACTGTTCCCACAATGCATAAACTACAACCCCATAGGGAATACTTGAAACCCCACTGAGGAGGGTCCCCAGTGGAATAGGGACAGGGACAAGGGAAAAGAGTGTACCAACATGTGATGTATCCATACAAAATATGTTGTTAATAATAATAAAAGAAAAATAAAAATAGAGTACTGGTTTCCACTGAAGTAAAACTAGTGGTCTACTGTGGTAATTTGAATATATGTCCCCCAATATATTCAGTGTTTTATTAGTTTATAGTTTGCATCTGCAGCCACTTTGCTGGAGGCAATGTCACTGGGGGCCGATCTTAAGGTGTGGTGATGGTTTGAGATTCCATTGTAAAGATATGCAAAGTGTGCCTAGAGGGAGTTCCTGAAGTATGCTGTGCTGTGTGGCTGGTTGGCTTTGCTCTTTTGCCTGGTACTGTGAAGACAGGCCAGCTTCTTCTGCCATTATGGAACTTCCCCTAGATCTGTAAGCTTAAATAAATAATATCCCTTCCTCCATAACTGTGCCTGGTCTGGAAGTTCATCTCAGCGAACCTGAAGCTGTTTGCTACATCTACCTTCTTCAGAATTGTACTCTCCTGGACCATGCTGTGGTCTAGTCCTGACAGTTTCCATTGGTTACTGCTATGTAACAATATACCCCAATGGTTTGTTTATATTCATCATTTCTCAAGAATTTGAAGGCAAAGAGAATGATGATTGTACTCTGTGACTGGTTTAGAGTGTGTGGTCAGGACACACTCATGGCCCTATGGTCTGAGATGGTCTTTGCGGAGGAACTGGCACTAATGGGGTGAACTTAAGTCTGTTTTTCACTATCCTCAAGAAGGCATGCTCACAAGGCAGGATCAATAGAGAAGGATACAGAAAAAGAAGGAGGGAAGGAAGAAGGAAAAGAGGGAGGGTGGAAGAGAAGGAAGAAGGAGAGATTTGAGAGAGAGACCCACAATCAGAAAGAGAGAGACTACATACATTATTTGAGTTCTCAGCTTAAACTGGAGCACTATCACTTGGGTTACATTCCATTAGTCAAAGTAAGCCTCAAGTCTAGGCATGTTTCAAAGGATTGAGAACTAGACATATCTTCATGTTGTAGGGAAGTACAAAGGCACATTGTAAGGGTGTTGCTATAGAGAGGTATAAAGGATTGGGAGCAAGCACACTTGCTTCTCAGAGGGGATTGCTGAACCTCTTCCAAGCCCTTCTTTAGCTCCCTATGCAGAGCCAATCCTGGATCTTGGGCTGATTTCTGATCCTCTAATTTGAGGCATGGGATAGACATTGGTATTCATCCTTGAATATTCTCAAACTCTGCCTAAGGGAGAGACCCAAATAACTTATCCACCACAATGATGATTTCCTTACACCATGGCTGAATAATTTGCCTTTTAAAAAGTTTTTTTGCTAATATATTTTATTTATGTATTTGTGAGATAGAGAAAGGGGCAAAGAGAGAGAGAGAGAATGGGTGAAACAGGGCCTCCAGCCACTGCAAACTCCAGATGCATGCGTCCCCTTGTGCACCTGGCTTATGTGGGTCCTGGAGAATTGAACAGGGATCCTTTGGCATTGCAGACAAACTCCTTAACCACTAAGCCATCTCTCCAGCCCTATTTTGTTTTTTATATCGAGCCATATATAGGAATAATTCAGAAAGAATATCTAATCATTAGACCTTCAGAAGGTATTGACCATTAAACTCTCTGCATGAATTCTGAAGTGATAGCTGGTTCGGGCCACATAGGGCTTTGTCTCAAATACTCAGGAGTCTGAGGCAGAAGGATTATAATGCAATCTTCTTCTCTCTCTTGCCTCTCCTTCTGACAGTTTCCCAGCATTTTCTTTGCTAATGTGTACAGACTGGTTGTTCAAAATGGTAATTTTACTTATTGGGCAAGAATAGGATTTTGTGGAGTTTAGGCAAAGCCTAGTTCAACAAAATTAAGTAGGTTTGCTTTAAAGGGCACCTCCTGGGATAATTTTAAAGGAGGACACTTCTTAGGATGGCTGCTTCACATGTTTTCTTCCTCTGTGTGAACTTCCCTGCATTTGACCATTTGAGCAGTTGTAGAAAATACTCCAGATTGGGCCATTTATTTAAAAGCTATATGACTAGTAGTTTTTGAGGTTAAGGAAGTCCAACATCAAAATGCCATCATATTCAGTTTCAGATAAAAGTTGTTTGTCATATATGGTGCTAACAAGCACCTTCAATCTTTTCTCGTGGCAGTATTAATCACACTTGCAAAGATGGAACTGCCTTAATTAATTACTTCCTATAAGCCACCACTTATTAATATTATCACATGGAAAATCAGATTTAAAAATGTAAATTTTGAGGGTCTCAAATATTCAAACCATATTGTGGTCCTGTTACTCCTCAGAAATAAGTTCTGAGCAGTTACATAGGTTCTAATTCCTGATTGCAGCTGACTGATTAAAGAGTAAAACATTTGAACCCCAAATGCCAAATAAACATAGCTGTCCTCATGAAATTTTGAGTCTTGAAATACAAAAGCTGCAATTGTTGATATCTGTCACTTGGTAGTGATATTTAGGTAGTGGTTCCAAAACATGGCCTCACTTTATTGTCAAGTATAAAGTTATACAGAAATGTGGATTCCTGTGCTCCAACTAAAATCTCTACATGAAATGTCTTGTATTGTGAACCACATTTAAAAATGGTAGTGGAAAAAAATTAACAACACACTATGTACCATGTGATGGGCACTATAGTTTTAATATGATTTCCAGAAGAAACTTATGTATACAATTTAGCAGTGGTCTTAGGATGTGTATTGGGGAAGCTCTGTGAACTCTCACTGCTGAGAGATTAAAATCCTACCCTTAATGATCCTGAGTAGTTAACTATTTTTATTGCTATAATTACTACTATATACTTTGATTAAATTCTGTTTTAGAGTTAAGCTAGATCAAGTTGTTGTCTGTATCTTGCACAGAAAGATCTAAAGTAATGTGATATTTTGAAATTCCCAGAAGGAGGTTATAGCATGGAATGTTTCACAAACTTTCTGCCCCATATGCTTTGGAGAAATACTAGGTTAAGGTAATTGATTTATCATTGCTCTAGATTTCCTACAGGCTTCATACTAAAGGCTAGGTTTTAAGCCCAGCATCTGAAGGTTATACTAATTGCTTTATTATATGCTCATAGAATTAAGGACACTCTATAGTGTTATACACACTTAATGTGAATAAATTAAGCCTTGATTTTCCATTTTAGTATTTGTCTAAGAAACATGAGGCCAGGGCTCCCCATACGCAATAACCTATGATTTGCATAGGCTAAACCTTTTTCATTAACCTGCAGGATTTACAGAAAATGGTGGCATAGGAGCCATGCCAAATCATCCCAGGGAGGGATTTAAGCAAAACTACAGCAAAATACACTCTTCTTCTGAAAAGTGCAGGAGTACAAGTTTTTCTTAGATACAGTGGGGAAGCAGGAGAGACCAAGATCCACCAGAAAGGAGGAAAATGGCCAGAATCCCACTGAGGAGCTTGTGGCTATGATCTTCTACAGCCCTGAACCACGTGCTGGCACCACCTGGCAGGCTTGCCGTACAGCAGCAGAGACCAAACAAGTGGAGTTTCCAACCTCATCAGCCTCCTTGCAGAGTCAATAAATCTAAAAGAAAGACAGCTGAGATCAACTAAGGAGCTACTGAAAGAGATACAGAGAGACCATGTGAGCAACTCCAAGCTTCCCAAACTCTCTCATCCCCCAACCATCAGAACTGTGAACCTCTGGCATTCAGCCCCCAGTGGCAGCGCATCCAGTACAGCTGAACAGAGCTCCAGCTCCGCAGCACAACACAGAGGGATTGAGGTGGGTGCTCAGCATTAGTGAAATGGGAAGCACACCAAAAAGTAACGAGGCCAACTGCCAAAAAAAAAAAAATCAGGTGCATAGGCCTACATTGGAAGTGCTAATCTCTCTCCATGTCAGGGCAGGTTATGGGTTACATATTTTTGGTTGGCTTTACCATTTTCAAATAAGCTATGTTTTCTTGTTGAATATTGCTGCCTTTAATGCTTTCAGATTTATAGGGCCTTTGACTTTTGGTTTGGTCATTATTGGGGGCAGGATCTGATCCAGATCCAGGCTGACCTGGAACACAATTCAGAACAGAATTCTCTACCTCCTAGCTGACAGGATTAAGGGTGTAGAACAACATACACCCTTAGGGATTTTGGCTTTATAAGACAATCTGTTAGTTTTAATCCCCACACTTGTATACTCTGTGATGGTTTTTTTGAATGTATATATTGCTCAGTTGAAGTTTAGAATTTGCCAGTAAATTGTTCCACCCAGTCCACTAGAATACTTGCTTAGCAAACAAACTCAACACCTAGGATTATATCTGCAGTTGGATTGGGGAACAAGAGCTACACTTGGCACCTTAAACTCATATCCTGAAAGCATATAAAGGTGGATCACCACATCTAAGAACAGTGCAGATAAGTAGAAAACCTAAACATCAAATCAATCCAGGATGCAAAATTCGCTACATTATAATATAAGAAACACAAAGAATCAAGACAATGCAATCCCACCAAAAAGTATACATCCATCATAAATGATCACAATTGAGACTGTTTTAGATGAACTACCTGACAAAGACCTCAAAAAATGATGTTATCTAAACTCAAAGAAATGAAAGAAGAAATGAAAGGATTCAAAAAAGAAAACAAACTCGTGAAAAAGAACACCAGCATAATGAAATTAGAAGGTCATTACAGGACATTAACAAGGAAATAGAAATACTGAAGAAAAACCAGGCTGAGATTCTAGCTCTGAAGAACATAGTCAGTGACATAAAAAACTTGGTGCAAAGTCTCACCAGTAGACTGGATGAAGGAGAGGACAGAATATTTAAACTAGAAGACCAGGTAGCAGACCTAATAGAGTCTAACAAAGAGAAAGACAAGCTAATCGGAAAATATGAATGGGAATTCCAAGATATCCTGGAAACTATGAAAAGATAAAACATAAGAATTCAGGGTATAGAAGAAGGAGAAGAATTCAATCCAGAGGCTTAGTAAGTGTTTTCAACAAAATCATAGAAGAAAATCTCCCCAAATTGGGAAAGAAATGCTAATTCAGATAAAAGAAGCTTTTAGAACACCAAACAGACAAAACCTACAAAGAACCTCTCCTTGCCATATTATAATTAAACTACCAAACACACAAACCAAAGAAAATATATTGAAAGAAGTTAGAGAGAAAAAGCAAGTCAACTACAAAGGCAAGCCCATCACAATCACAGCAGATTACTCTACTACATAAGCTTTAAAAGCCAGAAGGGCTTGGAATGATATATTTCAAGCTCTGAAAGATAAAAACTGTCAACCAAGACTACTTTATCCTGCAAAGTTATCTATCCAAATTGATGTAGAAATAAGGACATTCCACAACAAAAACAGGCTAAAGGAATTTGTGACAGCTAGCTTTACAGAACATACTTGAATGAATCCTTCCCACTGAAGAGAAAGCAAAACACACAGAGGAGGAAATAGGAAAAAAATAAACCATACTCAAATAACAGTTAAAAAAGTGAGTAAAGGGAAAACAGGAAGCACTACAAAGCAAGAAGAATGGCGAGAATAAATACAAATCTTTCAATAATACTTCCTAATATCAATGGCCTCAATGCTCCAAACAAAAGACTCAGGCTTGCAGACTGTATTAAAAGGCAGGATCCTGCCATGTGTTGCTTCCAGGAAACTCATCTCTTAATAAAAGATAGACACTTTCTTAGGGTGAAATAATGGAAAATGGTATTTCAACAAATGGGCCTAGGAAACAAGCAGGGTTGCTGTCCAAATATCTGACAGGATAGACTTCAAACCAACATTAGTGAGGAAAGATAAAGAAGGCCATTTTATACTGATTAAAGGAGCACTCCAAGAGGAGGACATTACAATCCTAAATGTATATGCACCTAACATGGGGGCTCTGAATTTCATTAAATTTTATTAGACTTAAGATGAGATAACACCAAACACAATTATAATGGGTGACTTCAATACTCCACTCTCATCAATTGACAGGTCATCCCAGCAACAAATAAACAGAAAAGACATCTGGATTAAATGATGTCATGGAACAAATGGACCTAAGAGATATCTACAGAGCATTCCATCCAAATGCTGCAGAATATACATTTTTCTCAGCAGCACATGGAACATTCTCTAAAATAGACCATACATTAGGACACAAAACAAATCATAACAAATACAGGAAAATTGAAATAATCCCTGGTATGCTATCTGATGATAATGGAATTAAACTGCAAATGAGCAACAAGAACAACTACAGAGCATACAGAAATTCATGGAGACTAAACAGTACACTATTGAATGATGAATGGGTCATTGAAGAAATTAAAAAGAAATCAATAAATTCATAGAATCAATTGATGATGAGAATATAACATATCAAAACTTTGGGACACAATGAAGGCTGTCCTAACAGAGAAATTTATAGCTATAAGTGCCTATATTAAGAAATTAGAGAGTTCACAAGTAAACAATTTAATGCTTCACCTTAAGGCCTTGGAAAAGGAAGAACAAGGAAAACCAAAAATCAGTAGATGGGAAGAAATAATAAAGACTAGGGCAGAAATGAATGAAATAGAAACCAACAACAACAACAAAAAAACACTCAAAAGAATCAATGAAACAAAGAGTTGTTTCTTTGAAAGGATAAACAAGATTGTTAAGCCCTTAACAAATCTGACCAAAAGAAAGAGAGAAGAGAAAAAAATTAATAAAATTAGAGATGAAAAAGGCACCATTACAACAGATATCAAAGAAATTCAGAAAGTCATAAGGACATACTTTAAGAGTATACATGCCTCTAGGTTTGAAAATCTGAAAGTAATGGATGATTTCCTTTATTGATATGACCTACCAAAATTAAATCAAGATGAGATAAACCATTTAAATAAACCCATAACAAGTACAGAGATCCCAGCTGTTATAAAAATTCTCCCAACTAAAGAGAGTCCAGGACCAGATCAATTCATTAGTGAATTTTACCAGATCTTCATGGAAGAACTAACACCCACTGCTTCTCAAACTTTTCCATAAAATAGAAAACGAAATAATTCTACTGAACTTCTTCTATGAAGCCAGCATCACCCTGATACCAAAACCGGACAAAGACAGAACAAAAAAGGAAAATCACAGACCAATCTCCCTCATAAACATAGATGCAAAAATTCTCAACAGAATATTGGCAAACAGAATAGAAGAATATATCAGAAATATTATTCACCCCAACCAAGTAGGCTTTATCCCAGAGATGCAATGATGGTTGAACATGTGCAAATCTATAAATGTAATACACCATATAAATGGTCTGTAGGACAAAAATCACATATTCATCTCAATAGAGGCGGAAATCAGTGAGGAGGTTTTTGAGACAGCTAAAAATAGATGTACCATATGATCCAGCTGTAGCACTCCTAGGCATATACCCGAATTACTCTTCTTACTACTTTACAGACACTTGCACAACCATGTTTATTGCTGCTCTTTTAACAATAGCTAAGAAATGGAACCAGCCTAGTTGTCTATCCACAGATGAATGGATAATAAAGATGTAGTACATTTACACAATGTAGTTCTATTCAGTGGTAAAGAAAAATGAAATTATGAAATTTTCTGGGAAATGGAGGGATCTCAAAAGGATTATACTAAGTGATGTAAGCCAGGCTCAGAAAGGCAAATGTCACATGTTTTATCTCATATGTGGATCCTAGCTACAAATGTATAGACTTGTGTGTGTGCTGGAACCAATAATTGGTAGTGGAGGACAGTAAGCTAGAAGAATGTTATAAGGAAGGGAGGAGAGGTAAGGTCTTAAGGGGATGGTTTTGTATATGTGAAAGTAGAAGAAAAGATTACAGGGAGGGGTAAGGCCTAAGCAAGGGGAAGAGAATGTGTAAAAGAAGGGCAGGGGGAGGGTTAATCAAAATTCAAGATATTCTGAATAAGACTTATGTAAACCTACTTTTTGAATAATGGCACATCCCAAAGCTGTAGATTGTTACTAGAAAATTTTCCATGCCAAGTATGGGATACCTTCCAGTGAGTTGTTGGCCAGGGAGGTCGCTGTTGCCTCCAAAACATTACAGGCTACTGCCAAAGCCCTTGGTTTCCCTTGAGAAACAGATGGTAAGACCCTGTTGCTGAAGACCTCACTTGCTTGAGTGGCAAAGTCACTGAGAAGCAATCAAGCTGGTACTGAGCAGAAAACCTTGTCCCTATAGACCAGCCAACTGATAGCTGGAAAAAGCTGCACTGCATGGAGCCATATGGGAGACAGAAATCATTAGTGGTGAAAACAGTGGACACTGGAAAACTCAAGTTTGGACAGACATGCCAAATGATCAAACAGGTGCAACAGTGGCATGTCTGCTCTGGGAGAAACCAACTGCTCCCTAATTGTATTGAAGGCCCACTCTATGGGAGGGAATACATGCCTGGTACTGAAAAGACTAAGCAAAAGTCTATGGCAGGGGAGGTCATGAACCTTAGGGGTATAAAGCCTGCTCTTGTCTGGCTAAATGCATATATTATTCCCACCAAGCTGCCTGAAAATACTACACTTAATGTTCATATTCACATATTAATGCTACTCTCACTTCTGGTTGGAGAAGCTTCTCTTTTCAGATGGCAATGACCACTGGGATGACACAAAAGGCAACATAGTGCTGAGAAGAAGGGATGGAGGAATGTCCAGCACCTAAACATCTCTATCACACCCTCCAAGGCTTAGGGTCCATTGTGTAAGAGGTGGCAGAAAGAATGTAAGAGCCAAAGGAAGGGTATGACTCCTTACAATGCAACTGTCCAGACAGAAATTGGCCTCAATATCCATGACCTCACAGTGCCTAGAAATACCTTCACAAGACCCTCATAATAGGACAAAAAAATGTAGGGTGGTTACTATTCTCCCACCCATAAAAAAATATTTAAGAACATTGCCTAGAGTTGCACCATAGAAAGAAGAGTGGGGATACAAACCCGATTGTCTGAGTCCAGGGCCAACATATTGTAAGCACTCAGTATATAAGTATTTTTTCTAGCAAGCTCCCTCATTCCCTTTCGACCCTCAATAAAAATATATTGTCATTTCCATAAATTTAGATGTTGAAGAAAAATTATAAGTGTGAATGCATGACATGGGTGAATTATCTCTTCTGTTCTTGGTCAAGCTAACCATTTTATGAAGCATAATTTTAATGAAGGAAATATGAAATTAAATTGCCATTAGAGTCATGATAAACCAAGGAGAATTACCTGCATCGCATGCAACATCTGAGAGGAGATGAAGGAGTGGTATATTCTAGGCAGAATTTGAAGTAAGGATTTTAACCAGAATAGAGATATGAATTTGTGGAAAACAGTAGGCTCCTGTAAGCAGGCATAATACATTCAAAGTCTGGTAAGGATGAACAAACTGATTTATTTATGTGAAGGACAAAACTCAGTCTAAAAGGTATGTGAATAATAGGAATGGCTAGCTTGAGGAATGGATCAGAGATAAAGCCCTCTCTATTAAAAGTAGAGCTAAAATTTATAGGTTACTCTGTGGGAAACACTAACCTAATCATTTTACCTACTCAAAATCATTGAATCTTCAAACCAACCCTATGAAGGTGGCACAATTATTAGATATATTTTATCAATGATGAAAAAGGAACATTTAGGAGATTGATAAAATACTTGATTATAAGGAAGTAGAGCAGCAAGTATTCAAACCCAATAATTAAGCTTCAAACTATGTGACCCACTCTAGGATGCTCCTATATTGTGGACTAGTTCACTTTATTATGTTATTCCCTTTCTCATAGAGCTACAGTAGCTCCATATTTCATTTTTTTGTATCGCAGCTGGATGTGTGTGTGATGTATATGTATACATGTCTACATATGTGTGTGTAGGTTAGAGATATAGATTGTATTTCTTCCTTAATCATCCTCATCTGATTCTTTGAGACTGGTGTCTCACTGTATCTGGAGCTCACGCATTTGGTTTGTTAGTGACTGAGCCTCTGGAATTCCCTGGATCTACTTCTCCAGCATTGAGATTACAGGAGCATTCCAACATATCCTTCATTTATGTGGGTTCTGGGATCCAAATTCAGATCCTCATGCTTGCATGAAAAGCTCTTACCCACTGAGCCATATCCTCAGTCTCAAATAATACTGTTTTTTTAAGATAGATTATTTATTTATTTGAGAGAGATAGAGATACAGAAATAGGCAGGTAGAGAGAGAGAGAGAGAGAGAGAGAGAGAGAGAGAGAATGGGAGCACAAGGGCCTCCAGCCACTGCAAACAAACTCCAGATGCATGTTCCCCCTTGTGCATCTGGCTTATGTGGGTCCTGAAGAATTGAGCCTTGAACCGGGGTCCCTAGGCTTCACATGCAAGCGTTTAACCACTAAGCCATCTCTCCAGCCCTCAAATAATACTTTTATTAGCAAATCTATATATCTCTGCCTGACATTTATATAGATCCATGATTTTGCAATATTTGTTCATTTTCCCATTCTTTTCAAATGGAAATTTTTGATGTTTTTCTACCTAGTATACACATTCTGTGCTAATCCATGTCTTTGAATTCTAAAAATAAGCTAAAATTGTTGTTATTTCCTCCAAGATGCCCTGTGTGATTTGATTCAGGTGTCCCCCATAAACATCTGTGTTATGAATGCTAGGTCCCCAGCTGATAGCAATTTGGGAATTGGAGCCTCCTGGAAGCAGGTTACGTTTGGGGGCAGGCTTATGGGTGTTATGACACACTTTCCATTGCCAGTGTTTAATACACTCTCCTGCTGTTGTTGTCCACCTGATGTTAACCAGGACTTGATGTCAACCCTATTCTTATGTCATTGTTTTTCCTGCCACCATGGACCTTCCCTTCGAGACTATAAGTGAAAATGATCCCTTTCCTCATACAATGTGCTCTTGCTCAGGTGTTTTCTGGCAACAACATGAAGCTAACTGCAACAAGCCCTTTCTGATTTTTTTCAATTGACTACTAAGTCTAAATTATTTTTCAGCACACAATGTGTTATTAAGTGAATATAAATTATTTTTTCCTTAGTGAACTTACTTGTTAAGGAATATTGAGTCTGTGTTTTGAATATTTGTTTTTCCAATAAATAATCTGACTTTTGCAATCAACATATTATCTGTATGCTTCTTATCTATTCATTTATATAGACCAACACAACTGATGGAAAGAACAAAACAGCACCAAAAGTACTAACAACAGTTTTGATTTTCCTCCTGTGTTTTCTAGAAACAGATTCATGTTTAAAAAAATCTATATTTTCCCCTATAGAAACTTAAATTGAGAATGTTAATATTTTTCCTAAACAGAACATAATACCAATGTTGAAAAGGTTGAGGCTCATTTTCTTGTCTATTAAAAGGAGATCATTGGTTCAAGGAACAGCAGACCTTAGCTTAGAAATAAGTGTGAACAAGCATACCTTTTATAAACAATTTTAATTATACAGAGCCCTTCAGAGATTGCTTATTCTATAATTGCTGAAAATGGCAACTATCACACATAATACCCTTTCCTTCTGAGTATGGAAATGTGTTGGGCCCTGCCCGGTGTGAAGCCTAGTGGTTAGCCCAGCCAGTTTGTACTTGGCCTACTCCCGGTGAGGCCTGGTTGAGCTTCCAGAGCCTGAGTAGAGTTTCGCGACCTGTCCTTGGAGTGACTCAGCACCTAAGCTGAAACTGCCTCCGCCCACCTGCTGCTGACGTGGTGAAATAATATTGGCCCTTACACCTTTATCTCATCCTTTTTCCCACCCTCTCTCAAAATATATAAATACCTTCCCATGACAATAAAGGGAGAGATTTTCCGCCAGACGGACTTCCGGCTCAATGTGGTTTTCTTTTCCCCGGTGGCTTGGGAAGGGTTTTTGAGTCGCCGACACCCGCCTTCCCGCTCAGCCCCGAGAGAGAAGCAGCTGGCCCGGCTCTCTCTCTCTTCCGCTCTACCTGCCAGTGGTGGAGGAAAAAATCACCAGCAGAAATGCACTTCCACAAGTGCAGATAAGTTTGGCAACTAGATAATGGAGATTTCATTTGTGCTTAGTGGAGTATAGTCAGTTGGTCCTCACCAATTTAGCCAAGGTTTGCCCTGCTAATGGCAAAACACATGTGTCCCTGTAGCTAAACAAACATTAGATTATTCATTTTCTTTTTGGCAAATGTCATTGTGAAATTTCCCACCATTACTTATACAAGATAATAAGAATAAATTTAAATATTATGAAATTTGTATACAAAGGTGTGTCCAAGCCTTTGTATAACTTGTTTTATTTCAAATACTCTATTTTTTGTAAAAACTTCTATTATAATGTTACTTGTTTAGATTAAGAGACTTTTCCTATGTGACCTTGTATATGTTCAGGGGTCAGGTAGTGGTGACTCTTTATTGAAATATTGAAATATATAGTAAAGACTACTCATAATTTCTGCCCTCACAAATCTCATTTTATTTGTGTGTGTGTGTGTGTGTGTGTGTGTGTGTGTGTGTGTGTGTGTACATATATATGGAGGCTAGAGGACAATTTCTGGTCACATTCCTCAGGTGCTATAACACCTTTTGTGAGAGATGATCTCAATAGACCTAGAATCATCTATCCTAGACTGGCTGGTCAGTGATTCCCAAGGATCAGCTAGCCTTCACTTCACCAGCTCTGGGATGGCAAAGGTGCATCTCCATGTGCAGCTTTTTTTTCAGGGTTTCATGCCAATAATTTATTGAGCAGAGGTCTGTACACAGGCATACCTAACTGTGGAAACTAAGATACCAAGAGTTCTCCTCACTACCCCAGCCCTCAAGGGTGGGAAGAAAGGGAGGAAGCCTTACTGACCAGAGAACATGAGGGAGGGGTACTACAAGAGGGGCAGGTCAGATGTGGGAATCCACATTTATTGAGAAAAAAAAATTATAACAATATATTTACACCTAGGGGCCAGGGAAGGAAGGAGTAGATAGGCTGGGATACAAGGAGTATGGGTAGCAGAGAAGGTAAAAACCTGGAAGGAGAGGAGGGAGTAAAAGCCCTCACACCTCCAATTCCCACCCTTCCTTCTTTTCCTCCCCGCAACCAGTTAAAATCCTCTTTAAAAGCCCACTGCAGGTGAGGCTGGAGGGAGGCCTGGTGGCTGGGAATAGCACTTTATTCACCTCTGCTCTCTATTCTCAGGGCCCAGAAGGGCAGGGGCTTGATGGGCTATGGATCCCCTTCCCAGCCCTATGTGGGGCTCCCAGACTGATGTCAAGGGTAGTAGGTGGCACCTTCAGGAAGATTTAGTGAGGGTAAGTGTGACATTATATATCTGCCAGTCTGGGCAGGTCTGAGCTTCAGTTAAAGCTGGAGAGGATGGTATGAGGGCAGTAGTGCCCACTGAAGACCTCAAGTGAGGAGGGATGAGAACGGCATTGATAGGTGGTTGGATGGAGAGTTCACAAGGACTGAAGTTGAAGGGGGGTGGGGAGTGGGCTGTTTTTAGAGAGCTGATTTCCAGGATACTGCAATTTGTCAAAGAAACTGTGGGTGCAGGATTCCAGTGGGGATAGTCTCAAGTCTTAGTTTCCACAGTTAGGTATGCCTGTGTACAGACCTCTGCTCAATAAATTATTGGCATGAAACCCTGAAAAGAAGCTGCACATGGAGATGCACCTTTGCCATCCCAGAGCTGGTGAAGTGAAGGCTAGCTGATCCTTGGGAATCACTGACCAGCCAGTCTAGGATAGATGATTCTAGGTCTATTGAGATCATCTCTTACAAAAGGTGTTATAGCACCTGAGGAATGTGACCAGAAATTGTCCTCTAGCCTCCATATATATGTACACACACACACACACACACACACACACACACACACAAATAAAATTTGTGTATTCCAACAGGCTTGAGCAGAGTGTCAAAGCTTTAGGCAGTGACTGAGACTTGAACACCTTTGTATAGGGTTGAGCTTTGATCTGGGGAAACTTGAACTCTGTGTAGTTGGGGTTCATCTCTCAGATTTGTTCCTGGTTGGGTGTTCCTAATATCTTGATGATCTCCACCAGCTGGTCCACCCAACTGACACCAGGAAAAATGGGCTGGCCTAGGAGGAGTTCAGCCAGTACACAGCCAGTTGACCAGACATCTATAGGTGAAGTGTAATCAGTGGCTCCAAAGATAAGCTCCGGGGGGTGTTAATACCGAAACCAGATATAGGACACATTGGGCTCCCCCTGGACAAATGGTTTACACTGCTAAAATCACAGAGCTTGAGAACAGCAATATCAGGGCACACTAGGGGTTTCTAGGGCTTTATGTCATGGTGACACACACCCTGGGAATGGATGTAGGCCAAGCTCTGCAGAAACTAGTACATTGGATGGAGAGATGGCTTAACAGTTAAGGCACAGGCCTGCGAAGCCTAAGGACCCCAGTTGGATTCTCCAGATCCCAAGTAAGCCAGATGCACATAGTGGCACATGCATCTAGAGTTCATTTGCAGTGGCTGGAGGCCCTGGTGCACCCATTCTCTCTCCTCTCCCTCACTCTGACTCTAATAAATGAATATTTTTTTTTTAAAGCTGGTACATATTCACCTTGACATAGACGGTAGGGATGGTCAACTTGGCCTTGATGAAGTGGTGGGCCACTGGGTACACAGTCTCAGGCACGTATTCCAGCACCAGATTTAAATAGATCTCATGCTTCTTCTTAGCCCTGGAGTAGAGTTAAATATGGCAGCCTCACGATATTGCAATGGTCCAGCTTGCACATGATCTGTAGCTCTCGGTTCTTAAACCTCTTGTCCTGAAGAACCTTCTTGATGGCCACCAGTTCAGTACTGTCAGCCAGCCCTGCTGGTACACAACCCCAAATGAGCCATTGGAGAGAACTTTGATGCCTGTGTATGCCACCTACTGGGCCTGGTCTGGGCTTTGGCCACCATTGTGATTACCACCATTGTGATTGCCACCATTGTGATTACCTTTCCACTGTCAAGACCCACCTTTACTCCGGGCGTCAGGAAGCTGGTGCTCTAACCTGGGCCACTGCTGGCTCCACCACCACCACTGCTGCTGGGGCAGCCCCCCAGAGCTCAAGAATCCCACGCCCCCACCCATGGTCTCAACTGAAGCCTTCTGGTTGCTGGTGCCTCCTGGGCCAGAGTCCAAGACCCCAGGACCACTGTTACCTCCTACTCCTTCTCTGCCACCTGGTTCCATGAAAGTGCTGTTCCTTGCCTGGCCAGAGCTCCAGGGCCAGCTCCCCAAGGCCTGCCACAGTTCATTAGGCCTGATGAAAGCTGTGCAGGGTTGGGAGGTCGTTCTGCAGGGGCTGACACTGCCAGTGCTGTTGCTGCCTCCCTTGGGCTCTAACCTCTTTAGGTGGCTTTGTTTTTAACATGGGTTCTTGGGATCTGCCTCAGGTCATCATGCTTGCAAGGCAAGCACTTTACCACAGAAGCTATCTTTCCAGCCTCAACTAATCTTATTAAGTAGGTATAGAGTATAATCTGTGTGAGCAGAGTAGGTGTGAATAAATTGGCTGTGTAAACTGTCCATAAGAACAAATGATATTTTAGATCTGTCTTAAATTAAAAAAGAGATATAAAACAAATAAAATGCAATGTATGTTTTGTTGGATAACCTTAGCTGAGTACACAAGGTACTAAAATGTATGGGGGAGTTAGAAATGAAATGGGACTCAGAAGACCTGAGTTCTAGTTTCAGAGTTATAATTACCTAGATATTTGATATAAGAATGGATATTAATGGGGCTGGAGAGATTGCTCAGTGGATAAGGCACATGCCTATGAAACCTAAGGACCCCTGTTCGATTCTCCAGGTCCCATGTAAGCCAGATGCATATGGTGGCACATGCGTCTAGAGTTCATTTGCAGTGGCTAGGGGCCCTGGGTGTGCCTATTCTCCCTCTCTCCCTCTCTCTGTCTCTAATAAATAAACATATAAATAAATAAATAAATAAATAAATAAATAAATAAATAAATATCTTTGAAAAAAGAATGGAGATTAATGTTTTAACATTAAGAAATAGGAATAAATGTTTGTAGAAGTGAAAACAAATAAAGTTCAAACTTTATCAGTAATAAGCTTAATAAAGTAGACAGACAACATGTAAAATATATTTTAAGAAAGAGAGATCACTAGGCTACAGTTTAAGTGGTTCATTATTTCCTTATTTCATTTTGAGAACACACACATTCAGGAAAAACATTCTTTAAATGAGGATGTGATTTCATTATGTCATTAAGAAATTTCATAGAGGATAGCCCATAATTGTGTATGTGACTGGAATAAATTATTTAACCTTCCTTTAAGTAAGTTTATGCTCTGTAAAAATAACAATGTGGACTACATGAAATCATACCAATAAAACTTTTAAGAGCATACTCAGTACATAGTAAACAAAACCAAGCTTTAGAGGCTAAAATATCAAGAATAAGGCCAATAGGTTCAGACTATGAGTTCAACTCCTGAATCTCTAATTAATTGCTCTTTTAACTTCAGCAATTAGTTTACCCATGCAAATCTTAAATTTTACATTCTAAAAAGTAAGAATGTTAGTACCTAACCACAGAGGTATTGTGAATATTAAAGACTCATAAAACGAGGCCTGGCTCATCACAATTAACATGTGTTTTCTTCATAGAAGAAATGTTTATTGAACATTTACTACATCTCTGGCACTGTCATTTATGTTTGGATACACCGATGAACCATTATAGAAAATAGTCCTGGCCCTCAGAGATACTGTATACTAGGAGGAAAGCTAGACCACACATGAACAAACAAGTAGTATCTGATATAAGTGCCACTAAAGAGACTGAAGCCAAAAAAAGGACTAGTAAGTGATGTTAGGTATTTTACTCAAGTGTGTCTGAAAAAGCTACTTCTCTAAGAATTTGTTACTTGATTTTGAACCTGAAAGATGCAAAAGAAAAGCCTGGTAAAACTGGTGAAAGAATATATCAGGACATGAGAACATTATGCACCTTGTTCTAAATGAGGGAATGATGGTCCTAGTTTTCTCTTAGAACAGACACACTCAGGTAGTAGGAAAATTTTGAGTGAGGGGATTAAGAGAACAAGGATATGAAATCAGATAGGTACCAGCACCAGATCATGTTGAATTACATCAAGTATGAGCTGGTACAGTTGTTATAATTGTTAAGCTCCGTGTGTTTGGATTATTGAAGTAATTTTTCATCCTATTTAGTAAATTCTTTAAAGACCCCACAAAGCAAAATTTCAGAAAAGTGCCAATACCAATAGTGGTTGACTTTATCACTTGACCTTGCACAAAAGGTATTGTACATACATGATCACATTCACTGTTTGCAGTGCCCTGTAAGTGAATTATTTGTATGTTTCTTCAGAAGAGACAGGCTCTCCTCTCTCAGGCTCTCTCAGGTAAGATTAAGTCCTTGCACAACCATGTAACAAGGTATGTGTAAATATGGGACTTGGAGAGATTCTGCATCATTGCTCTATTTATTTTATGCCTCTCTTGTCATGTTGACTGACAAACAAAAGCGATCGACTAAAGAGGATCTGGTTTAACAAAGAAGTAGAGGTTAGTTGCAAGGTTACAAATAGAATTCAGGATCTTGATTTTATTCCCTCAATATAATCAGCACCTGAATTCACAGAACCCAGTCATTATTGAACAAATAACTGTTTGGTCTTAATATATGTGAATTTCATGAAAAAAATTAAGTGTAAAACAGTATATTTGAAGAGGCAATACAAATTCCTAACATTTGCTGTTGCTTTTAGTATAAGATTCTGTAAGAAGTGAGTATTGCTTACTCTCATTCTCTGCTGTTTTCCATTAGTTCAAGGATAAAGTAGACTTATGAGGGACAACATCAGAATTTGATTGAACAAAAGGTAATCTTATTTAGGAAGAATCATACATTTCAAACACAGATGCTGGAGCTTGGCACCTCTCCATACTCTATATAACATTTATTAAGATGTATCAAATGCTGACCAAGTTTATTGTGAAACAGAAGACACAACATCAGGCTGTTACTTTGTCTCTTACTTTAGATATCTCTGAGATTGTTTTCTAAGATAAAAATTTCCAAGAATGTCCTGTGTATCAAAATATCACTTGTGTTCCATAGATTTTAATGATTATGATGTCAGTTAAAATTTTAGAAAGTGCAATGAAAAAAATGAATCCTAAAATAGAGTAAAAATTGAGAACAAAAAAGCCATATCTGCTAATACAGAATCCGTTTCTTCATTTATTTCTTTGTTTCTGACATTCCAACAGTAGTTTTACTGTAGCTGCCATTATGACCTTAGGTAAGACAATCTGGTCAGAAAGTCTAGTAATATTAATTCTCTGTTGAAATTTCCCAAAGAGGCCTATTTTACTACTGTGAACTGTACTGAACTAAGATCATAAGCCAGTTGATATTCCAGATGATTAGTCTGGTCAATAACATTTTTAGGTATAATGGGAGATATAATTTTTCTGTATAATTGCTGATCTCAAGAACATTGTAATTCAGTTATTGAAATCAAACACAGGTGAATAACATTTGACTTATATAAATGATATTTATAATGTATATTCAGTCAGTTGGATATAGATTGATAATCTTCAGATTTCTTTTGGCTTCCTAGAATTCCCTGTTGCAAAACATCTCCATCTTTGGTGTTGAAGAGATGACTCCTTGGGAAAGGTGCTTGTTGCACAAGTATGAAGACCATAATTTGGATCCCCAGCACCAATATAAATGCCAGATGCACATAGAGACCCAACTGTAACCCCAGCACTCTGGAGACAAAAACAGATCCTGGGGCAAGCTATCTAGTTAAATATGCTGAAATCACCATGAGTTCTGTATTCAACTGAGGGATTCTGCAGCATAAATAAGGTGGAGAGTGATTGAGGAAGACACACAATGTTAATCCCTAAAATACACACACACAGCATACACATACACATGGACTTGCACATGTGTGCCCACACACATAAACATGAACACATACCACAAACATACACATGAAAAAACATTTCTATCAAAATATTCTTTAGAAATTATGTAATCATAATTATTATTATGTAATACAAGTGAGCTCAGAAAGTTTTCTACCAACCTAAACGGGATTGTGGGCTCTCTGATGAAACATAAGCATAGAACTCATATAGATTGAGAAAGGCCACTTTTTTAAGGTAGGAAATGTGTTGGGCATTGCTGGGACTGTGAGGAGGCTGGCCTGAACTGTCGGACATGGCCAGAAAACCTGGGTTGTGGGGTTGCAGCTGGCCCTATTGTCAGGAGTCCCTGGCAATGGTGACTGGCCTTCCCTAGGCTGTAGGTTGTAGTGTGCCCTGTCATCACCCAGAGTGGGCAGAACTGGAGAAGCCCTCCCCCTGGATCCTAAAAGGCTCTGACCATTTAATAAGTCAGACTTTGCCTCCCACAGTTCCTGACCTTGTGGCTAGCTGCCCAAGAGACCCTTATGTGGCTGAAGTCACGTAGACTTTCCATCATCTCTCTAACCCCCACAGCCTTTGAAGTCACAGCCTTCCACCATTCCCCCTATCTTCTCTCGCAATTCCTCCCCCCATAGCTTTGAAGTTACTAGTTCTTCTGCCACTTAGCAGCCCATATACTATGCATCCGATCTCCATATAGTCTGTATATGCCATCTCAACCTTCCCCAAGTATTTATAAACCCACTCCCCTTCTGAATAAATGAGTGCTGTCCATCAGACAGTCTCCCGGGTGTTCATTGCCTGTCATGTCATTGTCATCACACTCGCCTTCTTCACCAGGATGGACCCTGCTTCCCCCCAACTCCTCCCTCCCTCACCCGGGATGTTGGTGGCCAACGACCCCATGAAAAGGTAAAGACCCACAGAAATGAACAGGGCTACTAAACTATTATTGCCCATTCAAAGCTGTAGAAGAGGTTTTAGGATGCATTTTTCAATGAATAAAATTATAAATGATACTTTAATGTACATTTGGAGAAAAATGATACAATTTCTAATATTCCTTGTTTAAATGTATTTTTAATTTCTTATCTGTAATACTATTGTAATTTCTCATCTATAATACTGTAAAGTAATACTCGTTTTCTCAGATTCCTTTTTTTAACCTTGTTTCCTTTTAGTCAACGGAAAAACAGATGTTATTTGCATGTTGGTTTTATATTTTGCCATGTTGCTGAATTTATTGTCATGAATATATATATATGGTATTATTTAGTTTTTAATATTTTATTTGTATTTATTTCTTTGAGAGGGAGAGAGAGAGAACAAGAGTGAGAAAGAAACAGTGGGCACTCCAGGGCATCCAGCCACTGCAAACGAACTCAAGATGCATGTGCCACCTTGTGCATCTGGCTTATGTGGGTCCTGGGGAATTGGAACTGGGTCATTTTGCTTTGTAGGCAAGTGCCTTAACCACTAAGCCATCTCTCCAGCCCTGTATTACTTATATAATCTGAAAAGGGATTACTATCTTGAAGATGAAAAAAAATCCTAAAATTAATACCAAAGAACAAATAAACCAATCAATGAATGGGTAGATGGATTAGACAATTCCAAAAATAAATAAAACTAAACAGTCAATACATGAGAAAATGTTGAATATCATTAGCCATCAAGGAAACACAACACTGCTTAGGAAAAACAAAAAAAAAAAAACTGCTTAGGGATTCCATCTTACCAGACAGAATGGCTATCATCAAGGAAACAAATGTAACAAATATCAGTAATGGAATGGGCAGACTGGAAGGAAAGAATGTGTGTGAATATATGACACAATACACTAACTATGTAAATATATATGTTATCCTCCAAAAGCTAAGAATAACTGCTATATGATCATACTATACCATTTCTGGGTACATGCCTAAGCATATAATAGCAATATCTGCACATCCATCTAGATGACCTTCAATAGACAAATGGATAAAAAGTGTTATTCATACAATGGATTCTTATTCAGCCATTAAAAAACACAAAATTATGACATTTATATGAAAAATGAGTGATGTAGTGATTAAAATAAGCCAAACTCAGAGAGAGCTATGTCTCCTATTTTCTCATATTTATAATGCAGGGTTTTTAAAGACTTGAATGTAGAAGGATTTTCAGAGGATGAAAACAAATATGTGTACAAGAAAGGTTAATATTATAATGAATTATGATGAGTATATTACAAACGTATGGCACAAGGTGTTGCATGCACATAGAGTTCACTTATTGTGGCTAGAGGCCCTAGTATCCCCATTATCTATCTATCTATCTATCTATCTATCTATCTATCTATCTATCTATCTGTCTATCTGTCTATCTGTCTATCTGTCTATCTATCCATCTATCCGTCTATCATCAATCTATCTAGTCATCTATCATCTATCCACCATCTATCTGCCTCTTTCTCTCTCTCTCTCTTAAATAAATATTTTTTAAAACTTAGAAAAATACTTTGTTTAATGTTCCTTTATTGGTGAACTGATTTATAATTTTATTTCACTGTATTTGGATAAGGTATTCATAGACATATCATTCTTAAAACTTTTGTGGCAAAGAATATGATCTAATTTGGGCAAGGACCCTTGTAAAGATGAGAGCAATGTATTCATCTCTTGTTAGATAGTGTTCTGTTAGGTCAAATGGTTTATTATCTTTTTTAAAGTTCTCTTATTCTTCATTGATTTTCTGCACAGATATTGTATTCATCATATTAAGGAAGGTGCTATAGTTTGAATGTTTGTATCTTCTTCAAAATTCATGCTGACAATTCCTCCTCAATTCATCAGGTTTAAAATGTGGAACCCAGAGCTAGGTGTGGTGGTGCATGCCTTTAATCCCAGCACTTGGGAGGCAGAAGTAGGAGGATTGTCATGAGTCTGAGACCACCCTAAGACGACATAGTGAATTCCAGGTAGGCCTGGGAGAGAGTGAGACCCTGCCTCAAAACAAACAAACAAACAAAAAAAGTGGATCCCTTAGATATTGATTAGATCATGATGGATCCATTCTCATGTGTAGAATAATAGCTCATCAAAAGAATTGAGGGGATCACTTTCCTTTTTCATTTATTCTGTCATTTGAATATCCATCCCCTCCAAATGAGACAAGAAGGTACAGTTTCATAATAGGTAGTGAGGTGCAATTGAATATAGGGAATAACTTCTAATGCTCTATAACACCATGGGGTAACTATGGTTAACAAGAAATAATTGAATTTTTCAAAATAACTAATAGAGATTTTGAATGTCCCCAAACATAAACCAAGAACATGAAATTATAGATATGCCAATTATGGCTTCAGATTATTACACATGTTTTAATGAAATGTCAAACTATATTTCTTAGTTACAAGCAACATTAAACATCCTTGTGGAAGTATAAGACAATACTGAATATGTGGCCATATTTATCTTGACTTTCCCAATGTCCATAACTATAAGAAATAAGTTTTATTATTTATAAGTTACCAAATATGATATGCTATTTGGGGCTTTTTTTTACCAGTATATATGTACATATATTTATCAGAGTTAAAATTCTTTTTAATGGGTGTGCCAGGGCCTCTAACCACTGGAAATGAACTCCACATGCATGCACGACCTTATACATGAGGTTTTATGTGGGTACTGAAGAATTGAACTCAGGTTGTTAGGCTTTTTGCAGGCAAGTGCCTTCACTACTGATCCATATCTTTAGCCTTAATTCTTTTTTTAAATTTATTTATTTACTAGAGAGAAACAGAGAAGAAGGGTGAGGATGGGTATGCCAGGGCTTCTAGACACTGCAAAAAACAAGTGGGTTCTGGGGAGTCAAACCTGGGTCCTTAGGCTTCACAGGAAAGTGCCTTAACCGATAAGCCATGTCTCCAGCACCAGAGGTATAATTCTTAATAGGCTGATATTTTATGAGTATGTAATTTGTTTTTCTTTGTTGTATTTTTTACTTAAAAATATTTTCCTGAAAATAATGGAGATACCTAATCCTCTTTTGGCTAAGGTTTGCAAGGAATATCTTTCCATTCTTTAATTTTTAACTTTTTTCTATTTTTTTCCTCAAGTGAGTTTCTCATAGACAGTATAGATAGAGCACACTTTTATTTTTTTAATTAAAAATGATATAGAGCCGTGTGTGGTGGCACACACCTTTAATCCCAGCACTCGGGAGGCAGAGGTAGGAGGATTGCTGTGAGTTTGAGGCTACCCTGAGACTACATAGTTAATTCCAGGTCAGCCTAGACCAGAGTGAGACCCTACCTCAAAAAACCAAAATAAATAAATAAATAAATAAATAAATAAATAAATAAATAAATAAAATGATACAGGATCTTCCTACATAACACAGAGTGTTGTGCAAGCCACTATATAGTCCAGGCTAGCATTAAACTTATGATATTTCTGTCTAAGCCTCCCAAGTGATGTGATGACATGTGTATCCTGACATGCACAGTTTGGATCATGTTGTTACTTTATGTATTTTTTTTTTTTTTTGGTTTTTCAAGGTAGGGTCTCACTCTGGCTCAGGCTGACCTGGAATTCACTATGTAGTCTCAGGGTGGCCTTGAACTCTTGGCGATCCTCCTACCTCTGCCTCCCGACTGCTGGGATTAAAGGCATGCGCCACCACGCCCGGCTTACTTTTTGTATTTTTTAAAAATAATTTATTTATTTATTTATATTATTCTAATTTTACATTCATATTGATGACTCCATTATCCTCCTCCATGTCTTCCCCCTTCTAAAGGGACCCTCACCAATGGGGAATGTGAGTCATGCATTGTGGGGGTAGTCAAGAGTTCTGGGGGATAGGCCAAGTCTCTGTGCATAATGCCCCAACTTGCGGCTCTAACATTCTTTCCGCCCCCTCTTCCACAAATTTCCCTGAGCCACATTGGGGTCATTTTAGTTCTACTTCAGTGAGTTAGTAGGAGTTGGATGTTCTCTGTGTTTATCTCCTTCAGCCTTTTTCTGGTGTCAGGTTCACCAAGAACGCTGTACTCTTGCCCTTCCTCCACATTTCTCTATGATTTCAGCTGGGGCTCTGGTGAGGTGTGATTGGCTGATCCTCCCTTCGGGTTCCTTGTCCATCTGAAAAGATAAGCAAATTCTCCAATGGAGAGAGATGTTAGTACTAGATAGATGGGATGGCCATAGATATTTTGGAGAAAATTTTTTATGCATAGGCCCTCTTCTAGCCCACATTTGGTGGTAGCTTGATCTTGGAGACTGAGCTCATTTTTTGTACATGGTTTTGACTTATTTCCCAGTTCCAGCAATGAGTTCCATTCCACTGAGTGGATCTATTAGCCAAATCAAGAGCAATTGGTTACCCACCATGGATGTGTGCCACTACTGCACTTGTTTGAGCATTGCATCAGGTTATTTCCTGCTGGGTAGCTTAGACTGCAAGTTGTTTGGACAGATGTCTGTCATTTCCCCCAGTCGCTTGTGTAGCACCCTCTGGCTAGCACTAGACTAGCTAACTGTCTGGGGACTGACCCTCTTCCAGATTCTGGCTAGGTCTCTCCATGTTTTGTCTCACACATGTATGCTGTCTTTGACAGTAGGGTCTTACCATTAACCTTTGGTAGGTCATCAAGAACTCTGACAGAAATCTGTTTTTTTTTTGGGGGGGGGAACCTTGTAGTTCTCTCGGATCCACAGCTCATTGTGAAAGTTAACCCCATGCTGGTACTGGGAGCTATAAGTCAGTGCCAAGGAAGGTTAGGGAAGAAAAAGTTAGATAATATAAAAAAGAAATTAAGTATAGAGAGGAGAGGGAGAGAGAGAGAGAGAGAGAGAGAGAGAAGAGAGAGAGAAGCAGGAAAAGATTAAGGTTGGTCTTCATGCTGTTCTCTCCAGTTTCCTGTGGTTCAGGTGTTCCCTCTGCGGGCCTGCTGAAGGATCATTTTAGCCTGTTGTTCAGAATATAAGGTTTTATAGTATCGTTTCCTTTTGGGTCCCTATTTTTAATTTTTTGACAATATTCATACATGTACTTAATGTTTTTGGATGATGAGTACTTCCCGTTACCTTCTCTTGCTCCTTTCTCCATCCTGAACACTGAATCCCTTCTTTCCAACCAGGCCCTTTTCTACTTTGCTGTCACTTTTTTTGCCCTTCTCCACCATCCATAACAGAATGTCGAGGGGCCCATTATTGTGCTTCTCTTGTGCATGTAAACATAATTTCTAGGAGGTCATGAATGCAACGGTTTCTCAATGTCTGGAACATAGTGTTCCAAAGCACTCTCCCATGCTATGCTCTTTCATTTTTTCTGCCACATATCCACAAACTCCATGAGCCTTGTAAGGTAAAATAGAGATGTCTCAATTATCACTGAGCACTCAGTCATCACTTATTCTCAGCACTTTGAGGAGTTTGGAGTCTCCAAGTAGTGTAAAAAGCCTCTTTGACCATAAGTGAGAGCAGCACTAGTCTATGTGCACAAATGTAAAGATAACAGTTTGATGGGCACAACATAACCATTTAACAATAACAGTGGTATCTTGCCTCTTAGGGTCTATGACCTTCCAAGCCATAGGCATTTAATTAAATTTTCAGGACCAGGCTAGAACACCTTCCTGTGCAACCAGCCTCACATTCAATCAGAGAGCAGTTGTTTAACCCCATAATGACCATGGCACTATTGCACAAAATGGGTACTTCTTGCCTGGTTTATTAGTTGTATAATTCATAGGGTCTACTGCTGGGTAAGACTCACAGCACTTTTCACACTATGACAGCTATCCAGCAGGGAGGAAGCTCCCAACTCAATTTCAACTTGATTTCTCAGTGCCCTTCAACAGAAGCATGTGGTATCTTTTTGCAATAGAGTCTTACCATCTAGTTCTGTTGGGTAACCAAAAACATTGGCAATATCCAGCATTGTGTTGCCATGCTTCAGGGGTCTCCCTGACGAACCACTCACTTAGAGGTATCTCATTCCTTACATTGTAACAACCTATGACTTTTGGGAGCAGCATTGTCCACACATGCAAGGTACTTCCACTCAAACTGGATCATTTGTCTGAATCCATTCTGCTAACCTCTGTTTTCTAAGTGGAGAGTTTAATTCATTTACACTTTAAGTATTGACTAATGAAGAAAACATTTCTTAGATAATTTAGCTTTTTTTTTCTGAGTCTTTTCTACAACTCAATAAAATTCTCCACTGGTAACTTTTTCTAAATTTCTATATTCAGCTGATGTTTTCTGGTATTGGATGAACATTACTGATCTGAAAATTGTAATGTTTCAAATACTGAAACTTTAAAAATAGATTTAAGGATGCCACAATTTGAAAATTCCATGCCTGACTTCATTTAGGGTTATAGTCAAATTGCATGTTCACTAAAAGTAGTATATAAAATTACCTTCAGGTTACATTTTGAAGGTATTATAATACATAAATAAATTTGTGCTTAAATTTGTGTCTCTTCCCCAAGATATCTCATTATGTATATGCAAATATTTGAAAGTTCAGAAAGAAATACAAAAGTTAACACATTTCTGAACTCAAAATTTAGGAGTTTGTAATTTGTATACCTACTTTTACTTTCTTCTTTACATACATTTTTTTCCTAGTGGTTACACTAAGGATTATAATACATACCTTAAATTTATAGAAACTACTTTAATAACAATTATTTTTAATTACATATACACTAGTCCATTACTTCTACATTTCTTTCTTTTTATATTATTATTGATGCAGGACATTTTCTTTTGAAATAAGAGAAAGAACAGTTATAAGCCTAAAATAGAGTAGCTTTTAAATAATAACCTATATAGACACTTCTGTTGTTATCTTTTATTTCTTCATATGGCATTGAGTTACTACTTTACATGCTTGCATTTTTATCTGAAGAATTCATTTAAGCATTATTTGTAGGGAAAATGTACTTCCTACAAACCTGAGAGGTTTTTCTTTTAAATTTTTCTTTTATCCTTGAGTGACAATTTCACCAAATATAGAAAACATGATTGATAGTCCTGGCATTGTTTTCCTTTTAGCCATTTAAAAATCTTTTGGGCTGGACGTGGTGGTGCACGCCTTTAATCCCAGCACTTGGGAGGCAGAGGTAGGATCGCCACAACTTCAAGGCCACCCTGAAACTACATAGTGAATTCCAGGTCAGCCTGAGCTAGAGTGAAACCCTACCTCAAAAAACAAACAAAAAAATCTTTGGGGTCCATTGTACATGATAAGTCAGTTTGTTCCTGAGATATGAAGTCTTTCTTTGTTCTTGGATCTTGGCAGGATAATTATATTACATATCATTGGCAAATGCTTTTTTTACTACATGGAGTTCATAGAGATTCATAGTTATATTCATTAAGTCTTAAATCAAACTTTACATTGTTTTGACCATTATTTCTTCAAATATTTTCTGCCCCTTTATCATTTGGTATTTATTTTTGAGAGTTCTATTTGCATATTTTGGTCTGATTGCTATAATTTAATTCTAAAAAGTCCCCCACAGGCTCAGGTTATGAATGTTTAGTTTCCTGCTGTGCTGTTATTTTGAATATATATATATGTTATATTTAGAGCATTAGGAGAAGACTGGCTGGAGGAAATAGGTGACTAGGGGTGGGCCTTTGGAAGTGATTCTCCCAGTATCCTAGGAGTTCCTAGTTGTGACTACAGTCTCTGTTTCCTGATCTTTCATCAAGATGTGTTGCTATTGCTGCTGCAAGCTGCTACCAACATTGACAGTGAAGCATCTCTCTCTCTCTCTCTTTTGCTCCTGCAGATGCTGGAGTAAGCCATCATTTTCTGTCATGGTGTAACTTTCTCTGGACTCTGTAAGCCTGAAATAAATACTTTCCTCCCATAAGCTGTTTCTGGTGGGGTATTTGTCCAGAAACAAAAAAGTAATTGCAATAATTGTGGGGTCCAACCCCCCTCCCGGGGAGTCTGCTGACCTGCTTGACTGATGTGACCAAGGATTGTTTGCCTAAAAACATCCTGTTCCACTCCCATTTCCTGGCCTAACCACAAGTTCCCTTTGCCCCAGGTGGCTCTTGCTTAACAGTAAACAACAGGATATGTAAACAACAGGATGTGAGAACATGACCTTCTGATCCTGGTGCTTTTCCACAAGTGCTGTAAAGCTGTATATATATCACCCTCTGACTTCAATAAATGACATTCTTGAAGTACGAATGACCCAGTGATTGCCTTTTCAATCCTCGGCACTTCGCCCAGCTCTGGGTCTTTGTGGTAGCGCGGGCGCAACAAATAATCACCAATAATGTGTATGTCCTCAAAGTTATTCTGTTATATAGTAATATTGCTATATCAGCTATCCTTGGAAATGAAATAATATACATATAAAGTTAATATTGCAATATTAATATCTATATTTTATTAATTTTATATTCATTTTCTGTACTATTTATAGTTAGCCATATCTGTTATAAACAATGAAATGATTTCTAACTCAGTCTGAGCATTTCCTTACAAAGTGATTTAAGTATTTTAAATTTTACTACTAATGTACTTAAATGGTAATGATTTATGTTGTAGTAGGTTTATTCATTTTTACAATATTTTGTATATTGTCTCATGTCCTTGAATTTTGTCATTTTCTCAGTTGTTCTTATACTAGTGTGAAGGTATCCATCCTTTTGGTAGATACACTTCATACTTCATTTACTAAATCCCAATATTAATCGATAGTATACATGAAATTTGAGGATTTTTCAAATGCTTTGCTTGATTTACACACTAGTAATTCTATTTTATTATCCCCCCATTTTTCATTTTATTTCCAAGTGAATTTAAGAAATCGGCTATGGTTTTTGTTTTGTGTTTAGCAAATTATTACTATCTATCTATATATATAATTTTTTACTAATTTTATTTATTTTTGAACTTTCATTCCATTTCCCCTTGAGTTCAGTTTCTTTCTACTAATTCTTCAATAAGACCCTGAATATAATATAGTAGAAAAGTCTCCGTGTATATAAAGCTTTAACCTCTATGTATATAACAGAGAATTCTACTTTCTGAAGTTTGTGGACTTCTAATCCTTAGATCTTGTTGCATCTTCTAATTCTCACTTATGATGGGTCATATCATATTTAAGTATGGTATTATAGTGATCTCATATTCGTCAGCAAAATTATTTTTATGGAAATAATATTTAGCATTTATTGTGTGTTACTCTAAAATGATTTGACTTTGGCTTTTATTAAAGACAAACTTGGAATTTTAATAATCTGTTTTGATATTTCATTATTTCTTCACTTTGAGAATTTCTGTGCCACACAGGTAGTATGAATTCATATTAATATTTCATGATGATATAGGACTCAGCTTTCAATTGAGACCAGAACATATTTGTTTGGTAGTGCAACTGTATCAAAGTACTATTTACTTAGTCATTTAAAAAAGAGGACTTTGTTGTCTGACAGTTATTAAGGCTATAAATCCAAAAATAGGATGTTAGCTAAGTTTTTATTTTAATTACTGTTTTGTTTTTCTGATGGATGGGAAAATATTTTAGCCAATTCTTGGATTAGATTTGATTTTATTTTCCTTAATTCTTCCTATTTCTTCATATCATTCTTGATTTTTGTGTGTATATATCTCTGCTCAAATTACTTTTTGAATGAGGACACCATTCACGTTGAATAGTACACATGCTGATGACCTAATTTTAAGTTGTTTTAATTTGTTTATCTTGGTAAAGGTCACATTTCCAAATATGGTCTCATTCTATGATACTAGAGGTTAGAATGTAAAATATAATCTAGATAAATTATATTTAAATGCATACCACAAAGATATCTGTGCCACTTAGAGTACCAAGAGTAGAAAAATATCAATATTACTATCTTGGCTAATGGTAGGAGTCTTAATAGCCTCTTTTTAATGAGTTGGGCTGCCATTACAGGATCATGGGTTATGCATGTGCATCTTGTACAGTTCAATGCCTTATCCCAATGAGCAGCCACAAATTTTGGGCAAAAATAAAGCCATATGAATACAAAAATCTGTATATCTTTTAGTCATTGGTGTATTCAACACAGTATTTTCATAATATTTATACTTAATTCCTACCTTATTTTGAGATTTGGGAAATGATTCTCTACTACCTCAGCACTTGAAGGGACCATTTCATAGTTTCATGTCATAAACGCATATTAGAACCTGATGTATGCTGTGTAATTCACTATGCATCAGGGAGAAAAAAATAATGTTTCATAGTCATTCTTTCAAATTCTACTATATGAATTAAAACATTAGACATTTAGTCTCTGTTTTATTCTTAATGGTTACAAGTCTTTTGTCTTCATTATGCTAACCTTAACATCTTTCACATTAGTAAGAACCTTCTTTTAAGTCATAACTCCCAGATCCCTCTTTCTGTACTATGAAGGTGTGAACAATGTAAAATTATTTTTCACAAAACTTGAATATGTATTTAAGGCCAGAAAGTCTGGGATTTTAGTCCTTTCCATACCCATAGTATCATAACTTTCTGTGTCTAGTTGTATGCCTCCACCTCTACCTCTTGGCTATCTCAGATGATAATATTTGTGTGCAACTTTTCCCCTAGGTATACATAAACACACATGTATTCAAACCAGATAAGTTTTAGAAAATAGATCAAAGCACAATTATAGTGAAGTTCAATTAGTAAACCAATGAGTTTTTTGGGATCACTTACAGAACATGGATGAGGGATTACTTTTAGGAGTGTGCGTGAATAAAAGACTGCTGAATCACTGCAAAGTCCCACACTATTCTGAATGAAAAACTCATGGAAGCTGTTTCATGGAGTCCCTCTTCTAGATAATTTTCAGCTACCCGTATTCTCTAGCTCCTCCCAAGATCACTTCCAGCTCAATGGTAGGGAGCAGTAGTAAACAATAGATGAAATTCCAGGTGAGGGCCTTGTGACCTTTCCCTCCTCTTTTTACTAGGTTGTGTCATGGGTACTGTAGCAGACAGCTTCAGGTTCACTGAGATGAACTCCCAGACCAGGCACAGTTATGGAGGAAGGGATATTTATTGGAGCTTATAGGTTCAGGGGAAGTTCCATAATGGCAGAAGAAGTTGGCCTGCTTTCACAGGAACAAACACAGAGAGCAAAGCCACAGCAAAAAGGCACACAGCTATGCACAGTTCAGGAACTCGAGCTAGGCACACTTTGCATATCTTTAGACTGAAATCCTAAACCCACCACCACACCTTAAGATCCACCCAGTGACACTGCCTCTAGCAAGGTGGTTGCAGATGCAAACTATAAACTAATAAAATACTGAATATATTGGGGGACATCTATTCAAACTACCACAGCTATAGACTTGCCTATCATTGTATTGTTCTGCTCCAAAATTGCCATGACTATTAAGCCTAAGCAATCTCTACTTCAAGATGGCATCATGTTTTAACCAAAGGATAAATGCCATCTAACATTAGTCTCACATTCTGTGTTCAACTGTGGTGGTACTTTAGATTCAACCATCTGCACAATGGGTCTAAGAAACTTTTCCATAAAGCATCATTCAAAACTAAGGAAGTCTATTTTAATGTAAATTAAGATCTTGAGTCAATAGACATACTCTAGGTTTTCTGGCTTAGTGTCTCATTATCTATTTTATTTCTAACAATTCTGATTAAATCAGATGTTCTCTTCCTTTCAATCTTCAATGTAGAGATAAATTACTTTTATCATGAAGTCTGGGGTTTCCAAGTATTTTAGAGGACACAGATTTCTATTTGAGCTAAGAACTTGAGTTTCTATATTAAGTCTTAATTTCTCCTTGACTTAGAATATAAGCACAATGGGTTGCTGTAAGGACAGCCTAAAATAATTTCAATTCACATTGATATTCAAATGTTAAAACTCAACAAAAAAGTTTACTATGATTCTCAAATTCTTACAAATAATAAAAGTCAAGTTAGTAAGTTTAGAAAAAGTGATTCTTTATTATATTTATAGAGAAATATATATTATATATATATATATATATATATATATATATATATATATATATTCATATATAAAAATAATTCTTTACACCATTTAAAGAAAAATATTTCTCTATAAATGGATGTGACATAAAGAATAATGATTTTTTTCTATGTGATATAACTTACTTCATTTTATTAAAGAGAAGTTCTCTATTCAGATAAAAGAGCATTTTCAAGGCTTGTAGAGATACATTTCATCAGCATAGTTATAGGCCATTCTTGCTATATGAACTCTTCACCAAGCTATTAATAGTTTTATTTAAAGCTGGGGAGATGGCTCAGTTTGTGGGGAAAAAAGCACTTACCATGCGAACATGGGACTTGAGTTTGGATCCTCAGAACCCATATAAAGCAGTCCTGTGATGACATGTGAGTCATATAAAGGAGAATTCTCAGAAGCTTATGGGCCAGATAGACTAGCATACTCAGTAGTGAAGAAGAGATCCTACCTCAAAAAAGGTAGAAGGTAATGAACAATACCCCAAGTTGTCTGCTGAACTACATACATGCTCTGTGGCATGTGCATGCCTGTAATCATACACATGAACACACAAACACAAAATCATTTAAAAATGTTGCTTTATAATAATGTCAGAAACATCTATAGCCTAGATCTTAATTTCATTGCAATTCTTATGTTTTATGCTCATTTTCTACTTCTTTTTTAATACTCATTTTGTTATATGATAATACAAACAAAACCTGTTCTGTTATCATGTCTATACATTTGTTTGTTAGGAGATGTTCTGAGTAATCCATATAGTAATTTTTAATATTGTCCCTTCGAGTTTTACGAGTATCTTGGTTTATATGATGGATTGTATGGTTAGTCTAAGGATTAAAAAAAAAAAAAAAAAAAAAAAAAAAAAAAAAAAAAAAAAAAACTTAGATAGTCCTGTATAACATAAAGCCATCTCTGGTGCCCAATTTATCTTCTTCTGTCTCCAGGTACTTTAAGGTCCCATTAATTGAAGTATCTAGCTGTCAATTATTACTGTGCTTTTCTATCTCACTTGGTATTAATTAAACTGAAATCAGATTAAAATCCTTAAATATTATTCCAAGCTTTTATCTTGACTTATGTGATGTTCAGTGGAGGCACATTATGACCAATCAGAGAGTAGTCTCTAAGTGGTTGTTCCATTTATTGAATTTATCAAGGAGAAATAAGCTTCTTGGAAAGATTTCAATACAGTATTTACCTCAGAGAATCTCTTCTTGTTAAATAGATATAAATGTTAATCCTGTGATTTACGCAAATCATGTTATTTTGATAAGGAATAACACCACTCATGAAATTATATTTTAAAAAAGTTAATGACATTTGAACTGCATAGATATTAACTAATCTAAGAGAAGGCTCTTTTTTACATCCTTAATAATAATACTCTGTCTGGCATCACATGGGATTTGGGGCCAGATAGAAAACAAGATTGTGTTGATTTAGCATTAAGCATATATAGTAGGGAAACCAAAGGGAAAGACACTGGCAGAGATTTAAGGTGATTACTATGTGAGTAAGCAAGTGAGACACACTTTCAGCCATCCTTAAACACAAAAGAACAGGGAGTAAGAATTTCTAAATATTACATAATGTGAGATACAGAATATCAAGCCCAGGGTAACTTAAATAATTCTGTAGAAGGTTACATAAGTTGTTTTTTTCTGGGAATGCTCTGAAAACATGGTGACCTTCCTCAAGGTATCTAAAAGATACCCATCCCCTGAAATATTATGTTAGATAACATTTGACTATATATTCCTAGTATGAACAAAAATGTTAAAATTTACTATAATCACTTTATAAGAGGTACAACTCCTTTTTCTCCTTTTCCCATTTCTTTATTTGTTTGTTTTGTTTGGGCATATCAACTCTGCATAAATTGGATTTCTATTCTGACAAGGGAGCTTTCAGTCTTGTGTTCTACAACATTTAAAATTGCCTCAAAATTCATTTTGAATCATTGAAAAGGTTTTGAAAGTCAATGTTCCCACTTAATTTTAGATGGAATGATTTATATGTGTTGTAGCTTCCCTTTCCACATTCACATTTACATCTATTCCTGAAATGTGCCTAATTAATATGCTTATCCTCAAATTTCTTAAGTCAGCACACTTAATTCTGATAATTCTTTAATATTCTTCCCTTGTCTCAGAAGAGATGTGCAGATTGTGATGGTAAAATTCAGTGTTAATGCTTATAAGGAAAATCAGTGAGCTAGCTGAGGCTAGAATGCCATAATCCTCAGCTTGCTAAATGTCACTGGCAAGAGGCAGGCTCATTTATAACCTTTGTGAACCTCCATTGTGGAAGTGAAGAGCCAAGCATGTACATACAAAAGGTAGGCACAGTTGCCAATTTGGTTTTCATTTTCCTTTTGTATGTTTATTTTTAAGATGATCAACAAAAAGAATTACATACAACCTCAGAGAAATGAAATATTCTGTTAACACAGCATGAAGTCCAGAGGGGAAAATGTCTTGTCCAAAGTGTAGATTTTTTTAAATAGACACAAGATTTCAAATGCTAGAAATAGCATTTCTGTGACCTTCTTCACATCCTAAGCCTATTAAACATTGTTTTTCATTGCTTGAGAAGTTGAGTCAGGTACTACCAACAAATACATCTTAAGTAACCTCACCTTGTGGCTGACTGATGAGAAAAAAATAGCTCAGAATAAGTATAAAAAATAACTGTGGATGAATTCAAAAATGATAAATATTTGCACTGATTGATCTAGCCATCCCTCGGTATCTATGAGGATTAGAACTATCTTTCTTGGATACCAACATATATAGATGTGCTAGTCCTTATATGAAATAGTATAGTATGTACGCATAAGTTGTGTGCAGTGCCCCCTATCAATCAGCTCTATACTACTTACAATAGCAAATTCAATGTAAACGCTATGCTAATAATTCTTACTCTGTTCTGTTTAAGTAATGGTATGACACAATGGCCAGTTTCTATGTGGTACAAACATGATTTTCCTCATATTTTATTGAGAATTTTCATGCATGAACATACTATAATTTATTCATAATTTCTTCCTATTATCTACTTTTATCACCCTCCCCAGTCCCAACTACAATGAACCCTTCCTCTCTATGACTAATACTTTTTCTATTTTGATGTCTCTTTCTTCTTGCCCTTCACCATCATCCATATTTTTCATGGGAAAACATTTTCCCTGGGATAATGCAAACTCATGTCTTCTCCCCAGATATGACATGAATGACAAACCAAAGGACAATTACATAAAAAGAAGTTTGGTGCACCAATGAGTTTATTGTGGTTACTTAGAGAATAAGGTGAGGGGTTGCTTACAGGAGCAATACATGACTCAAAGATGGGTACAACACCAAAAGGTCTACCCCTTAGGTAATGACTCAAGGAAGCTGATTCTCTGGAGCATACTGCACAGCCTGCAGGCAGCTCAGCTTATCAGATAGTCTTGAGCACATTACGTGCCTTGTAGGCAGTTCAATAGGAAAGTCCCTAAGACAGCACACTATACCACTGGCAGGCAGCTCAATCAGAGTCCCATTCTCAAGTAGTTGTTTTCCCTTTATATGGCCTATGGAAGAGTCTTATAACTCCATTCCCAGACTTGTGACTTCCTGAGTCTCAAGAGCTTCTTTTCCCAAGGAACAAATGTATCAGTTTCTGATTAACATAACCTTGGGGAGTGGTTGTGTGACCTTTAAGTTTCAGGTCTCCTAGACTTGACTGTCTGAATCCAAGCTCCCTTCCTGTCTTCAGGAGAGAATATTTCAATTCAAGACAAATCTGTTATACAACGAAGTCGAAATGTTAATGGGCCCAATATTGGACAAGTCTTGTACATATAATAACTGCTGACAGCCTCTATAATGTCCTCACCATTGACCCAAGAAACTTCTTTATACAGATGACTGGGAAGACTCAAAATCCATCAAAGTGCTATAAATATAAAACTATTTGAAAGCTTATCACTAAATGAGCTGTCCCTATTTTCCCATCCATGGTTCATGGAATATACATTGCAGAAGTGAATTTGGAAAGAAGCTAAGAGAAGGGCTTTGGAACACTATCCTGCAGATCTGAAGTGAGTGATACAGTCATGATTTCTTACTATTTCTGCTTCATGAATGGTTTCAGTCTGTGCATGTAAAACCCCCAGGTATGGAACAATAAAATAAGAGATTAGAGCTAATAATGTTTTAGGAATAGGAGTATGTAAAGGCTAAAGTGGAGTGAATTACCATTACTAATATGAGTAGGCTTCATCCAGACAGGCATTGAGAGCAAAAACAGATGTTTCCCAGAAAATAAGGAATTCTGTTGCAAGACAGTAGCATAGAAATCCTGTCTAGATTTCCATTTTTTTTCAGTTACCTATGGATTTTGGACTCAAGGCTACAGCAACTCTTGTCTGAGGTTCAAGATTGCTTGGCCTACTGTATGTCCTATAGATTTTGATTTTGTGGTTACTATCCCCTACAACAGTGTGAGTTGTTCTTTAAGGGAAAGAAATAAATCAGCATTCCAATGATACCATGTCCTGGGAAACCAATGGGTGTTATACAGCAGCACTATTTGTTTGTTTTCATGGTTGACATGGAGTTTTAAAATAATTTTGAATTATAATGCCTTTGGAAAAAGTGTATAATTTCCAGTTATTCTACATATGTATCATTCCATGTTGTCATTTGCCCCTTAAATTATCTGACTATGAATCTTCTGTGCTAGGTTACTTCCTCAGCCTATAGATGAAAAATCTAAAGCAAACAGTAGGGAATGGGAATGATTAAGTGAAAATTCTTATGTTTTGGCGGATGTAAGACTAAATAGAAACTCAAATAGCATGGCTTCCCATAATCCATCACTGCCTTCTTGTTGCCTCTTTTTGTAGCTATGCCAGGAGTTTAGCTTTAACCTTGTTTCTGTCATCTTTATTTTCAACCAAAATTGAAGAAGTCAAAATTTAGTCCAATTTTAATCTCTCAATAATACTTTTATTTTAGGTTGAAAAGTGTTTGTTTCTAGACTTTCCCATCAGCTAATCAAGTAAAGGACTTTGCCTGTGATCGACATAAAAGAAGGACTATGCTTTTGTTCCTACTGTGATGAGAGAACTATCACAATGTAGGGCAGAACCAGCCAGAATCCTCCCTAGTGTCAAGAATTAGCTCAGGACGTTCAGAGACCCATCATAAGTAACAGAATCTCAGTGGAAATTGAAATTCTGTAGAAGGCAGTTGATGAATCCCTTTTTACAAAACATTTAATGGCAAATGCCATAAATATAAACAATATACAATGATCATAATTCCCTCCCACTACCCTTCTTTTTCCTCCTCTAAATGTCCCTCCCAATGAATTTCTTTTCTTTCCAAATAGTCTCTCTTCTATTATGATGTCATTTTTTTCTGCTATTATGCAGTTTTTGTCTAGATAGCTTCAGCCACTGTGAGGTCATGAATATCAAATCCACATTGTATCTAGAAGACAGTATTTTAAGCATTCTTCCAGTCCCTTCCTTTGGCTCTTAATTCTTTCTGTCACCTCTTCTACAAAGTTCCCTGAGCCTTGGATAGTGTGATAAATATGTCTCTCTTAGTATTGAATACTCAACTGTCACTTCTTCTTAGCACTATGGTAAGTTTTGTGTCATCCTGGTAGTCATCACTATCTGAAGAGAAGTTTTTCTGACCAAAAGTGAGAGTAGCATTAATATATGCCACACATATCAGTATTTAGAGGGAAGTGTGATGGACACAATATATCCATTTAGCCAGACAATAGTACATGATTCACCCCCAGGGCTTATTTCTACCTCCACCATAGGCTTCTTATTAGATTTCCAGTACCAGGGAGGAATTCCCTCTTGTGAAGTGTACCTTAAGACCAATCAGTAAGCAGCTGGTTTTACCCATAACAGACTTTCCACCATTGCACTAGTTGGTACATTTGACCTCCTGGAAAGCTGCAAAGCATTCAGGGTCTACTGCTAGTTCGGATGTTGATGACTTCCCCCCGATAGTCTTCCAGCATCCTGACAGCTAGTTAACAGGAAGGAGGCTCCCACCTCAGTTCCAGCCTTATTTCTCAGTGACTTGCAAACAAAACAGGAAGAGTCTTCAGCAAGAAAGTCTTTCCATATATTTATGGTAGGCAACCTGTAATGTTTTGGGGTCATCAGGGTCTTCCTTGGCCAACAACTTGATGGAAGGTACCCTAACCCTGTCATTGAATTTTTTTCTAATAATAATATATGGCTTCTGGACACAATATCCACTTCCATAGGATGCTTCCATTCAAACTGTCTCTTTTTTAACATATAAATTATTAAGTAACAAAAATTAAGTATTGAGAAGGTTTAGTAGAAGGTTATTGTAAAGACCTAGTTCCAGGAAGGAATCAAATGAATGTCATCCTTTGCAAGAGAACAACTCTATTGTTATCCTTCATGTATTTTTATTTTGTATACAAAATAAATCTGAGCTCTACAGTACTTCTCACATGTTATTTAACCTAATTCCCTTATTTGGCAGAAGAGGGACCTTACATTGAACCTATAAATGTTTTGCCCTATGATATATAGAAAACTCATAGATCAACAGGGATTGGAGTGAAAGCATCTTCTTCATATTCCAATGCTCTTTCCATCATGCAAAATTTACTTGTCCACAGTAGGAAGAAAAGCCATAATAACTCTTTTATGTAGATCAGAATCAAAGTCTTTTCCTATACTAGTTCTGGATGTGATTCACCATTCTGAGACTCACTATAGCAGTATAAATGTACATTTTATTTGAATTTCCTTTGCATTATTTATTACCAAGAATATTTTTGGGATATTTTTTCACAAGGAACTCCCCTGCTTTTCCTGATTGTCATTGTTTTGTTTTGTTTTATAAAAATGCAGGTTTCAGTCAAAATGCTTAACTCTCCTTGCAGAGATTCAGGGTTTCTTATCACAATGAATAGGAAAGGAAAGCACACACAGAAGAAAATGATTCCATTTTGTGAAGTTGCACTGTCCTCTTTTTTTTCTCAGATTAATGTTATCTGACATGAACATTGCAGTTCACTGCATCATGCAGAAAATGTAAAAGGACAGCTTTTCTGAAAAGCAAATGATAGGTTTTTTTTAGAAAAAAAATTATAACTCAAATGAAAGCACCACATAGATGTGTTTTCTGGTCAGACTCATGGATTTTTTTTTTAATTTGGAAGCATTTATCCATAGGACAAGAGAGTTCATTACCAAGAATGTTACTATTATAAGCAAGTGTGGTTCTTTCTTCTGTTCCCCACTCTATTGTCTCTTTTCCTGCATTTTATTTTTCTTGTCTTAGCCATTCATTCTGCCATCTCATCCCTTAATAATAGTCATTAAAAAATATCCATCACTTGGCCACTCCCTGTCATCCTTTCTACTTCCAACCATATTAATATTTACTAATAAAGATGGCCATATATGTATATTTTTCTAAGGAACATACCAAGTCTTCATATTGTCTTTATACATAAAATGGACCAAAATATGCCACTGATTTTAGAATGACATTGACTTACTACCAATGCCTAGAATGTCAATTAAATGCACATCAACTTAGAGACACTTGGTAGAACACTATTGTAATCTGTACATAGTGCTGGACTGTTCTGTTTATAAAGTGATAACCTCCCAACCTATTAACATTATGTGGTTCTAAACATTCATATGCATCATTACCAGTAGTTGGCATAAATTGGATACTCAGTATGTATTTGTTTAATTATCAATGCTCAAGATGAACATATTTGACATGAAGCTAATCAAATCTATAGGATAAGAAATTGAAAAAAAAACATCTCAGAGCATTATTGTTGGTTCAGGCAATGAACCAGATCTCATGAGAAGTTGGCTATAGCCATTTTAGAATTTCTTAAATGTAACACAGTACAAGTATAGTTTAAGAGAAGACTCTGTTCAAATCAAAATTAAAACAAAGTTCTGAGATAGGGCTTCAGAGATGGCTTAGCGGTTAAGGCACCTGCCTGGCAAGCCTAGGATTCGATTCTCCAGGTCCCACATTTAGATAGACTCAAAAAGTGACTCAAGGGTGCAATGACACACTTGCACAAAAGGGGGCAAACATGTCTGCAGTTTGTTCACAGCTGCTGAAATGGCCCTGGTGCACCCATTTTCTTTCTCTCCCTGCCTCTTCCTCTCTCTCTGTTTCTCTCGGTCTCTCTCTCTCTCAAAAAAAAAAAAAAAGTTCTGAGATAAAGCCGGCTTAGGAAAATTCTATGAGAGCATGATTGGATGATAGGGCTGCCAATTAAGGTAATGTAATATTAGGGTTACACTAAGAAGAATGAGGTCTTGTGGGCGTGGTGACACACACCTTTAATCCCAGCACTCAGGAGGCAGAGGTAGGAGGATCACCATGAGTTCAAGGCCACTCTGGGACTAAAGAGTGAATTCCAGGTCAACCTGAGCTAGAGTGAGACCCTACCTCGAAAGCTACAATTTAAAATCCAAAGTTGTACTGCAATACATGTATTTGCACACACACACACACACACACACACACACATGTGTGTGGAATTTATGTGGTATGGTGTATGTGGTGTGTGTGCTGTGAAGGTATATGCATGTGTTTGTGCAGATGCACAGGTTCCTTGTGCATCCATCTGGATGCCAGAGGAGAGCATCAGGTATTTTTTTTCTTTTAGGTCATCCACATATTTTTTTCTTTATTAAGACAGGGTGTCTCACTCAACCCCAACAGTAATTTTATAGTCTCTTTCCCCTGAGGATTTGGGCATAGATGTGTTTGGCCATGCCCAACATTTTATGTGGGATCTGGGGAGTCAAACTTGACCATCTCTAGCCCAAATGCACCTACCTCATAGATAAACAGCAAACTCTCTTAATCACTAATCCATTCCCAAACCCAAAATTCACTTTTACATAATGGATTTGATATACCCCAAATTGACAAAATAAAGTAAAATAAAATGCAAGATTCCTTAGATGGAAAAGTACTCTAAAAAGCAATGTGGTTCAAATGACCCTAGTCTTCACTGGTCAACTTACAGACAAAAACTTTTACTGACTTATGAATATTCATTGAGACAATTCAACATGTTGACAAAGAAAAAAAACAAGGATGATTGGAAGATTTGAAGTTGTAATCTTTTATAGAGAGGGGAGGCAATGGTAGGTGATTTGCATGGAAGTCAAATAAGATTCATGTTGGTCATATCTGAAGATTAATCATTGTCAACTGAACTAGATTTAGAGTCTGTATGGAAAACTACTTCTAGATGTATATATAAGCATGTTTCCAGAAAGGATTAACTGGGGAGGGAAGCCCCACCCTTAATGTCAGTGGCACCATTAATGAGGGTTGGAACTATGGATTGAATTCAAAGGAGAAAGTAAGCAAACATTAACGTCCATCTTTCTCTGTTCATGACAGCATATACAGTGTGACCAGTTGCCTCATGCTCCTGATCCCATGTTATTGCAGTCAGGTTTGCATTGTTGAAGAAATTACCCAACCAAGAGCAACATGCCAAGGGAAACTGGCTGTAATACCCATAAGCCCACCCCCAAAACACACTGCCTCCAGGAGGCATTAATTCCCAAATTGCCATCAGCTGGGAACCTAGCAGTCGTAACACCTAAGTTAATGGGGGGGCACCTGAATGAAACCACCACATTCTGCCCCTGACCCCCATAAACTTATAAGCATACAAAATATAAAATACAATGCATTGAGTCCAACTTTAAAAGTTCCCAAAAGTTTTATCAATCACAATGATGTTTAAAAATTCCCATAATTCTGTCTTTAATCTGAGCCATAATAGCAAACATTCCCCAAAAAAACCCATAATGGCACAGAATAATTATGCACACTGCAAAAGATGGCATTGGGCATGGCAAAGAAATATTCAACCAATACAAGATTTAAAACAACAAGGGCAAACATCAAATTCTGTAGCTCCAAGTCAAACAATTCTAGCCAGTAACAAGCCTCTAAGTCCAATAATTCTAACCAGCAACAAGTTTCTGGTGTTCTAATTTAGCCCCTCCATCTAGGATACTGACAGTCCTGGAAAAAATTCATTCAGGGCTGCAGCTCTCCTTAGCAGCCATCTCGGTGTCCTGGCATCTCCACTGGGTCTTCACTGAAACCCATGGTTCATTCTCACAACTCCACTGGGACTCCTTGCAGGCATCCAGCAAACCTGTCACACGCTGCCCATGGCCATTTCCAGAACACAAGGCTGTGTTACAAATTCAATGAGCCTCTCTTTCCTGCATTTCTTATACTGCATAATACCAGGTAGGGTACCAATTTGTTATTCTGGGGGATGGGGGAGAATAAAGCAGGCTTTGAAGAACAGGGATATTCCTTGAACATTTAACCAGTGCTGACTTCATTCTCCATTGGAGAATCTGCTTCTCTTTTTCAGATGGGAGCTATATCCAAGGATATAAATGACCCAGTGAACTCCACCTTGGCCACAGATGAAACCACAGAGGAAATGGGGAAATGAACAAGAGTGTTGCTTTCTTATTGAATCTGATATCAGCACATGGGTGATGGAGTTAGACACTGAGGACACTCAACACCTACTAAACCAGAGATCCAGAGGCTCCTCAGTGCCCATCACTGAAGTAAACTTAAAATACACCCAGCATGGCTCAAGGAGTTTTGCAGAAGAGGGGCAGAAAGATTGTTAGAGCCACAAGTTGGAACATTTTTCACAGAGACAATGCCTCCCCCTCCAATACATGACCAAAATCCCCATGAGGTTGACCTGCATTCCCAACGAGGAAGGCCTCTTCAGAAAAGGGATAGGGAGGAGCAAAAGGATGATAACCAAATGTGTTGTTTACACACTAAATATGTCCATATCTAATTAAAAAATTTAAAAAAGAGTTTACATTCTGCTTGTTGTCCCAATGAAGGTCAACTGGCCAAATATCAAAGGTTGTAATCTCTCATATAATTGCAGCTAAATGGGCAGAAGTTTTAGCAAATGATTTCATTTATGTGTCATATCCCTCTGCAAACACAAGCCTCTTTCTATGCAAAGCAACCCTGCACATGTTCTCAGGACACAGGCATGATAGCAAGCCTCTCACACAAACTGCTTCTAGCCTAGTCCAGGCAAAGCTATTTTTTACCCTCATGAGCCAAACCTCAAATTCCATAGTTCTTACTGCATTCAGCTCTTTCAACTCTGTCCAGAATAGTCCATCAATCTGTACTTACAGCAATGCAAGGTCTCTCAGGCCAAGGTTTCAGATCCTTCCACATTCCTCTTGAAAATCAGCTCAAAAAGACTAAAGACACTTAGTCAGGTTTCAAGTAACAATGACACCACTATCAGTACCAACTTTACTATTGCAGTCAGGTTCACATTGCTTGCAGAAAACACCTGACCAAGAGCAGCTTGTGGGGGGAAAAGGATTATTTTGGCTTACAGACTTGAGGGGAAGCTCCATGATGGCAGGCAAAAGCAATGGCATGAGAAGAGGGTGGACATCACTTCCTCACCAATATCAGGTGGACAACAACAACAGGAGAGTGTGCCAAACACTGGCAAAGGAAATGAGCTATAATACCCATAAGCCTGCCTCCAACCATTCACTGCCTCCAGGAGGCATTATTTCCCAAGTTTCCATCAGCTGGGAACCTAGCATTCAGAACACCTAAGTTTATGGGGGGCACCTGAATCAAATCACCACGCATGTCCTCCCTTCCATGATGGGCTTTGTCTTCAAAATGTAAAATAAATCAGGGAAATAATCTTATTTATAATACCCTCAATAGATGTGGTACTTTGAATATATGCCCTCCATAGACTCATGTACTTTATAAAAATTAGGTTTGTAGCTTCAGACCCTTGCAAGCATACTCCTGCTACAGGATGGCATGCCGCTGGGGGGTGGATTTGAATACCAGCCTAATGGTGTGCCAAGAGGCTTGGAGCTCTGGCTGTGTTTGCTTCTGGTGCTGGCTGTTTGGTAGCATCTCTCTACCTGGATTTATGAATGGGAGCCAACTTTTCCCACCAGTTAATGGAACTTACCCTGGATCTGTAAGTTTAAAATAAATCTCTTCCTCCCATAAACTGTGTCTGGTTTGGATGTTAATCCTAGCAATGTAAGTTGACTAGAAGAATATATATATATATTTTTAAATGTGTTATGCATCTTTAAACATGAGCAAATTGCATATTAAAATATTCTGAGATTTCATCTCACTCAGAATATCTAATATCAAAACCACAGATGATAATAAATACTGGTGAGGATATCAGGAAAAAAACAACCCTTACTCACTACTGGATGAATTGTAAACTGATCCAATCACTATTGAAATTGTTATGGAGGTTTCTCACTAGACTAAAAATAGAACTTCAATGTGCCTCAGGTATAACAATTTGAAGCATACATCCAAAAGACTTTTTCTTACCACAGAGGTAACTGTGCATGCATGTTTACTGCTATACTATTCATAATAGTTAAGAAATGTAACTTGCCCATATGTCCATCAACAGAAGAAGAAAGAATGTGTAGCATATTTACACACTGGAATTTTTCCCAAAGGTATTTTTTAAATTATTTATTTATATACATATGAGTGTATGTACACATGCACATGCATGCACCAGCGTCTCTTACCGATGCAAATGAATGGCTGTCTGGTTGAGGACTTTATCCTGCTTTGCAAGAAAACACCCTTAGCCACTGAGCCATCACCTCAGCCCAATCAGTGATTTTTTTTCATATTTAAAAATTAAAGGAGTTTTAACATTTGTAGGAAAATAGATGGAATTAGAAATTATTATGTAAAGCATAAAAAGCAAGACACAGAAAGTCAAATATTGTGTAATGTCTTTCTTATGCAGATAATAGATATGAATTTCTCCGTGTTTTTATTTGTGTGTGTGTGTTTATATAGATCATGAAACTAGAAATGGGACCATGTAAGGGCAAGAGGAGATAATGGAGAGGGGAAGATGAGAACAAAAAGAAATTAATCAAATACACATGACATGAGAGGTTTCCCAAAAAAGACAGATTTCTGTCAGAGTTCTTGATGACCCACCAAAGGTTAAGGGTAAGACCCTACTGTTGAAGACAGCATACACAGGTGAGACAAAACATGCAGAGACCTTGTCAGAATCTGGAAGATGGTAAGTCCCTAGACAGTTAGCTAGTCTAGTGCTAGAGGGCGGTACATGAGCAACTGGGGGGCGGGGATGACTGACATCTGTCCAAACAACTTGCAGTTTAAGCTACCCAGCAGGAAAAAACCTGACACAATGCTCAAACAAGTGAAGTAGTGGCACAGAGCCATGGTGGGTAACCAACTGCTCTTGATTTGGCTAATAGATACACTCAGTGGAATGGAACTCATTGCTGGAACTGGGAAATAAGTCAAAACCATGTACAAAAAATGAGCCCAGTCTCCAAGATCAAGCTCCCACCAAATGTGGGCTAGAAGAGGGCCTACACATATAAAATTCTCTGTAAAATAACCATGGCCAGTCCATCTGTCTAGTACTTGTGGGGTCCAACCCCCCTCCCGGGGAGTCTGCTAACCTGCTTGACTGATGTGACCAAGGATTGTTTGCCTAAAAACATCCTGTTCCATTCCCATTTTATGGCCTAACTGCAAGTTCCGTTTGCCCCAGGTGGCTCTTGCTTAACAGTAAACAACAGGATATGTAAACAACAGGATATGTAAACAACAGGATATGAGAACATGATCTTCTTACCCTGGTACTTTTCCACAGTGCTGCAAGGCTTTATATATATTGCCCTCAGACTTCAATAAATGTCATTCTTGAAGCACGAATGACCCAGTGATTGTCTTTTCAATCCTCAGCACCTCGCCCAGTTCGGGTTCTTTGTGGTAGTGCAGGCGCTACAGCTGGAGGTCTCACCAAGATTGGGAAAGAAGGAAAACTGCTGAAGGATCGCTCCTGAAGGCTGGCCAGCCATAGAAGAGGTAAGAGAGGAGTGCATTGAAAATGGGTACCGCTAGCTCTCATTCATTGCTAGTTGATCAGTTAGTTGAATTGCTAAGGAAACAAGGTATGGGCATTGAACGTACTACAGCAAGAGTTTTTATTAAGATTTTACAAGAGGTGAGCCCTTGGTTTTCGGTTTTGGGGGGCCTTAATGTTTTGGACTGGGAACAAGTGAAACTTGATTTCCAAAAGATCCTTCATAGGGAGGGACCTGAGAGCATTCCTATAGCTACCTTCTCGTTGTGGAGCTTGGTTAAGGATGCTCTCGTTAGTGATAAAGAGAAAGTAAAAGAGCAATTGGCCGAGGCGGAACGGCTTTTTACTGAAACTCAAGAACAGGAGTCAATTAAATCTTCAGAATTCTGATAAGTCCTCCTCTGATTCCTTGCTTTCTTCTAGCAATGAGGACTCTGAGGAAGAGAAAAAATTAAAAAACGACATAAAAACCTTAAGAAATAAAATTAAAAGACTCACTCCCGTGTACCGGCCTGTGCAGCTGCCGCCTCTCACATTTCTCACAGAACATCCTCCTGCGTATAACTCTAACTTCTCTCCCTGTCAGCCATCCTCCCCTTCAGAGGGACCAGAGGGAGGGGTGGCATTCCCTGTTATAGAAACTACTAATGTACTGGGACAGGCACAAAGACAACATACCCCTCTAAATTTTGAAGACATTAAGCAAATAAAGGAGGTTGTGACAGCATATGGGCCCCATGCTCCTTTTACCCTGGCTATTTTTCAATCTTTTGGAGCTCTAAATTGCACTCCTAGTGACTGGAAACAGCTATGCCATTCCACCTTGTCTGGAGGTAATTACCTATTGTGGTGAGGAGAATTCCAGGAGCTCTGTAAAGAAACAGTGCAATGTAATGCGGCTGCTGGATTCCCTGGTAGAAATTTGGACATGCTAACAGGACCCGGGCAACATGCCGATTTGCAGCAACAAACTTTATATGACCCTGCTGTATATGCACAAATTAATGTGGCTGCCACTAGAGCCTGGAAGGCCTTGCCTAATAAGTCTGCTGGAGATCAATTATCTAAGGTTCTTCAAGGGCCCTCTGAGCCATCTGGGGACCCATTAATTGGAATAGGAATATCACTGGATCTCCTGGTCTGCATCGACCTGGCCAGAGATGTTGGCCAGGACCATTGACTTTTAATCTAGAATTGCCTATGCTCTGGGGAGACTGTATAGTACAGGAACCTTGGCTGTTGAAAGGCAGAAAGGACATCTGGTGGTATGGTCACCGACCTCCATTTATGAATGGCTCTGTGCCGTCTTCCTCCTTCCATTATCGTAATCCTCTCCAGCATGGAGTTGTTTCCACATTTTCAGGCATGTTTTTGTGTGGACCTTTTACTTGCTTGAATGCCGTGCCTTTAGTAGCACAAAATATTATGTATTTCAACTCAACAGGGGCATGGAATGCTTCTGATACATTCGAGACCACATTAAACCTTATTTCGGTCCAAACCAGTAGAAACATCACTATTAAATCTGCTGCATGTGTGGTGTCACCTTTCCTTTTATTGTAACTAATGAAACTCCCTTGGGAGATATCCTCAATTGTTCTTCACAGGACTGCCACCTGAAGACTTGCTGGGACCAAGAAAAACTGGCATTCATGGTACAGATCCCTGGCCTTGTTCCCCTTCCAGTGGAGCACAATGGACAGACACAGCTGATTCTCACTCGTCAGAAAAGAGACTTTGGCATATCTGCTGCAGCTACTGTTGCTGGCGTAGCCCTTTCCCAATCTGCTGTTACAGCGAGCACTGTGCACTTGCTCTCAGGGGAAGTGGCTTCTGCACTCAACACTCAAAATCATTTAAATTCTCTTATACAGTTAGGTATACTAAATTTAAATCAACAGACAGCTCTACTACAAGAACAAATAGATTTACTTTGGGAAACCCATATGGTGACCTGTACTCCCCTATACCATCACATTTGCGTTACGCCAGCCGAGGTGTCAAATGCTTCTGCTCAACTTAAGATGTTAAATGCATATTTGTCAGGGCCTTGGAATTGCAACTTTACTAATTTCACATTCACTTTAGCTACACAGATTATTGCTATTAATGATACAAGAGTTCCACCAGTCTCTGGGAAAACGTTGCTGAAAGGATTGCAATTTGCAGGCCGTCTCTTTAAGGAATGGAGTGGGTCCATGGCCCTAGGGCTAATCGCCCTGGGTGGTGTGGCTTTGTCCTTGGTCTGTCTCTGCCGTAGGGCAAAAACTCAAGCCCAGTGCCAATTTCAGACCAAGCAGGTCTTAATGTCTCTGGCAGCAGATAACCCCACTGCTCAAATATGGCTGAGCTTACAAGATAAATGAGTAATCAATGATGGGTAAGACCTGGGGGATGTCTATCAACCTAAGACAGAGAGTCTGTGGGGCCTGGGCAGGCTTCTCCATGATGGGTAAGATAGATATCCAAGTCTGAGGCAACCTAAGACAGATGCTCATTTATATTTAAGGAAGGGGGACCTGTGGGGTCCAACCCCCTCCCGGGGAGTCTGCTGACCTGCTTGACTGACGTGACCAAGGATTGTTTGCCTAAAAACATCCTGTTCCACTCCCATTTTATGGCCTAACCGCAAGTTCCGTTTGCCCCAGGTGGCTCTTGCTTAACAGTAAACAACAGGATATGTAAACAACAGGATATGTAAACAACAGGATATGAGAACATGACCTTCTGACCCTGGTACTTTTCCACAGTGCTGTAAAGCTGTATATATATCGCCCTCTGACTTCAATAAATGGCATTCTTGAAGCATGAATGACCCAGTGATTGTCTTTTCAATCCTCGGCACCTCTCCCAGCTCGGGGTCTTTGTGGTAGTGCGGGCACTACAAGTACTAACTTCTCTCTCCGTTGGAGAATTTGCTCATCTTTTTCAGATGGATGACGAACCTGAAGGAAGGATCAGGCTATCACACCTCACCAGGGCCCCAGCTGAATCCATGGAGTAATGTGGGGAAAGGGCAAGAGTACAGCTCTCTTGGTGAACAAGACACCAGAAAAAGACTGAAGGAGATAAACACAGAGTACATCCAACCCCTATTAAGCCAGATATCCAGAGACACAGAGGCTCCCACAACCTCACCACTGAAGTAGAACTGAAATGATCCCAACATGTCACAGGGGAATTTGCAGAAGAGGGGGCGGAAAGAGTGTTAGAGCCACAAGTTGGGTCATTATGCACAGAGACTTGGCCTATCCCCCATAATTTTTGACTACCCCCACAGTGCATGACCCACATTCCCTGGTGATTATGCCTTTAGAGGGGGGAGGACAGGGAGGATGATAATGGAGTCACCAATATGAATGTAAAATTAGAATAATATAAACAAAATAATAAATTATTAAATAAAAAATAAAAATAAAATATTTTTAAAAGAAATCAATCAAATACATGTGACATAAGAGGATAAAGAGTAGTAATGCAGTAAAGAAAATGAACACAGAAAGAGAGATACTGGGACGAGAGAAGTAAGTTAGGGAGAAGAATGTGTATAAGAACAAATTATTCATAAATATTTCATGACAAAGTCCATTATTTTGTAGGCAAGATTTTAAACTAATTTTAAGAATAAAGCATTATGAATGTTAGGTTGTTTTATAATTTGCAGATTTAAATAGTCATTCCAAATACAGTTTGACAGTAAAAAAAAAAAAAACCTAAAATATTTGTCATTAAGCTATGACAAAGTATCCTGTGTCTATTGATATCAAATTTTTACAAGCTAAATCCTTAGTGCTTTATTCCAAGCTGCCTCAGAAATAGCAAATTAGAAATATGATTGCAGAAAGAGTGCATTATAGATACATTGGTCTTCCATTTGAGCCCCAATATTTGATAGTTACACAAATCAGGATAGTTATATTCATTTGAAGCCAAAAGAGTATAACTTAGACAAATAACTGTACAACTATAGTAAAATATATGTACATCTTTTGTGTGTGTATGCCCTTATGTATTAGTGCATGTGTACATACATATGTGTGAAGGTGGGTGTGCATGTAGACCCCACATGCATGTAGTGTGGAGCCCACATTTTGTCACTGTGTGTCTTACTTGACCACTGTCCATCCTATTGTTTGAGACAAGTTCTCTCACTGAACCTGGAGATGACAAATTCGGCTACACTAGATAGCCAGTGAGCCCCAGGGATCCTCTGTCTCCCCAGCATGACTATTATAGGCACATGCCAATATGTCTGGCATTTTTAAGTGGGTACTTCTAGGGACCTGAACCCATATCCTCATGTTCATACAGTAAGCCTTTTCCCACTTATCCATCTCCCCAGCCCTCATATTTCTCTTTCAACACAAAATAGTAATTATTTTATTATAAATTATCTTTATTTTTAAAAATTTATTTGTGAGAGAGGGAAATGCAGGGGAGGGGAGACAATGGGTGCACCAGGGCCTTCAGCCACTGCAAATGAACTCCAGATGCATGTTGCACCTTGTGTATCTGGTTTAGGTGGGTCGTGGGGAATCAAATCTGGGTCCTTTGGCTTTGCAGGCAAGCATCTTAACCACTAAGCCATCTCCCCAGCCTGCAAATAAAAATTATTTTTAAAAATCATGTCAACAGGACTAGAGAGATGGCTTAGGGGTTAAGGCACCTTCCTCCTAAGCCTAAGGATGCTGGTTGGTTCTTTAGCGGTTCCAATCTCCAGGTCCCACGTTTAGCCAGATGCAAAGTGATGCAAGGGTGCAATGCTGCACTTGACCACAAGGGGGTGCACACATCTGGATTTCGTTCTCAGCAGCTGAGACACTGCTAGCACACCCATCTCTGTCTTCCTCTCCCTCTTTCTCTGTGTCTCTCTCCAAAAATATAAAATAAAAAATAAAAAATAATAAAAAAATCATGTCAACAAAAATATGAATTTCAATTATCTAATGATAATTTTCTTTAAGTACTTAGAGGAACTTTATACTCATTTTAGAAAAAAAAACAAAAACTCAAGCAAACTTTGATTTATCGATTAAAAACAAAATAGCTGAGTGTGATGGCACATGCCTTTAAACTCAGCACTCAGGAGGCAGAGGTAGGAGGATTGCTGTGATTTCAAGGCCACCCTGAGACTACATGGTAAATTCCAGGTCAACCTGAGCTAGATCAAAATCCCACCTCCAAAAACATAAACAACAACAACAAAAAAGATGCAGATCAGTTACATAGAAAATTCTGGGGGTAATGTGTCCCCTTTCAGAAAGATATCATATAAGCTCCTTTCCATTTGATTACTTGGCTTTATAACATTAAAAATATTTGGCCATAAAATTAGTTTTGCATGCTTTCCAATTCTAAAGTAATTGTTACTGATTGTTATGATGGGGTAGAGGTTAGGAAGATAGAGGATGTCTGATTGCTATAATGTTTGCTTCAAAATGTCCCAGGAAATAAATACATGAGAACTATGTACCAAAGGTATAAAATGTTCATTCTTCAGCTGAACTAAGGAATAATCATTCTCTCTCTCTCTCTCTCTCTCTCTCTCTCTCTCTCTCTCTATATATATATATATATATATATATATATATATATATATATATATATATATGATGTTATGTACATAATGTGTATACAGCTATGTTGGTACCATCATTAGCTTCCTCTGTGTCTTCCCCCCTCTGAAAGGACCCTCCTTGTTGGGGTATGTGGGTCTTCCATTGAGGGGGAAGTCATCAGTTGTGGGAAAGAGGCAATGTCTCTTTGCATAACATCCCAACTTGTGGCTCTAACAATCATTCTGCCTCCTCTTCCATGAATTTCCCTGAGCCATGTTGGGTTCATTTTAGGTCTATTTCAGTGATGAGGGCTTGGGAGCCTCTGTGTATCTGGCTCTCTGGGTTGGTAGGAGTTGAGTGTTCTCTGTGTCTATCACCTTCATCCTTGTGCTGGTGTCAGTTCTCTGAGAAAGTTGCACTCTTGCTCATTTCCCTAATTACTTTATGGTTTCAGCTGGTCCTGGTGAGGCACAATGGGCTGACTCTCTCCTCAGCATCTGCATCAATCTGAAAAAGAGAAGCAGATTCTCCAATGGAGAGTGAAGTCAGCACCAGATACTGGGATAACCATTATTATTTTAGAGAGAATTTAATAGGTATAGGCCCTCTTGTAGCCCAAGATTTGTGTGAGTTTGATATTGGAGAGTGGGCTCATTTTTTGATATGGTTCTGACTGGTCACCCAGATCCAGCTATGGGTTCTATTCCACTGAGCTGATACATTAGCCAAATCAAGAGCAGTTGTTACCCACCATGTCTGTGTGCCACTATTGTACTTGTGTGAGCATCACATCTGGTTGTTTGCTGCTCAGTAACATAAACCATGAGTTGCTTGGTCAGATGTTGGTCATTTTCCCCCAGTCGCTCATGTATCAGCTTCTGGCACGAAACAAGCTAACTGTCTGGAGACTGACTCTCTTCCAGCTTCCAGCAAGGTCACTCAATGTTCCATCCCAACAGCATATGGTATCTTCAGTAGTAAGGTCTTACTATTAACCTTTGGTGGGTCATCAAGTACCTTGACAGAAATCTGTCTTCTTTTGGGAAAATGTGTAGGCCTTTCTGATCAACAGCTCATTGTGGATGTTGACCACATGCTGGTATTGGGAATTACAGGACAGTGCCAAGGAAAAAAAAAGGGGAAAAAGATAGGTAATATGAGAAAAGAAAGAAAGGAGAGAGAGAGGGAGAGAGAGAGAGAGAGAGAGAGAGACAAGAAGATTAAGGTTAGTGTTCATCATATCCTATCCAGGACACTGTGATTCAGGTGTTCCCTCTAAGAGCCTGTTGAAGGTTAAACCTTTTAGTCTGCCTTTCAGGATATAGGATTTTATGGTATCAGTGCCATTTGCATTCAGTTTTATGCCCCCCACTCTAACCCTCCACTCTCGCCCCACCCTCCCTATTGTCCGGTCCTTGTGATACTTATTACATATGTCAGAATCTTCTGCAGATGCAGGTTAGGAGCTACAGATGAGTGAGACCATGCGACAATTATCTTTCTGTGATTGGGTGAGTTTGCTGAGAATGATCTGTTCCAAGTTCAATCATTTTTCTTCAAATTCCATTGTGTCATTTTTCCTTACTGCTGTGTAGAATTCCATAGTGTAGATATACCACATCTTGGTTATCCATTCATCTAATGATGGACATCTGGGTTGATTCCATCTTTTAGTTATTATGAATTGAGCAGCTATAAACATGGTTGAGCAAATCTCTCTGGACTGAGGCATGAACCTTTTAGGGTAAATGTCCAGGAAAGAAATAACTGGGTCTGTTGGTAACTCTATAGTCAACCTTTTTAGGAGTCTAAATATTGCTTTCCATAGTGGTTGTACCATCTTACATTCCTACCAACAGTGAATGAGGGTTCCTATTTCTCCACAACCTCACCATTAGATTTTTTTAATGTTTGCTATTTTTACTGGGGTTAGGTGGAATCTCATGCTTGTTGTAATTTGCATTTCCCTGATGACTAGGGATGTTGAACATTTTCTTAAGAGTGTGTTTGCCATTTGTATTTCTTCCTCTGAGAACTCCCTGTACAGTTCTCTGCCCCATTTTGTGAGTGGGTTGTTTGACTTTTGTTGTTTAGATTTTTGAATTCTTTGTAGATTTGAGAAATTGGGCCTCTGTCAGTTGTATATCTGGCAAAAATTTCTCCAATTCTGTAAGTAATCTATTGGCTTTGCTTATTGTATGTTTTTCTGTTAAAAAAACTTTTCAGCTTCATGTGATCCCAGTGGTTGAGTGATTGTTTACTTTCCTGAGCTACTGGGAAGTCTTTTTTGTCATGGAAAGTTCCTCCTATTTTTTCTTGCAGTATTAGCAGAGTTTCTAGTCTCATATTGAAGTCTGTGATCCATTTGGACTTGATTTTTTGCATGGCATGTGCATTGTGTGGATCAAGTTTCCTTTTATTGCTTATGGTTATACACTTTGTCCAGCACAATTTGTTGAAGATGCTGTCTTTGTTCCAGTCTACATTGCTAGGGACTTTATTCAAATATCAAGTAGCTGTACTTACTTGACCCAAAGACTGGGTCCTTAATTCTGTTTCCTTGGTCTATAATCCTATTTTTTATGTCAGAACCATGTTGTTTTTATAACTATGGCTTTATCATATAGCTTTAGATCAGGTATGGTGATGCCTCCAGAGGTGTTTCTTTTGCTGAGTATATGCTTGGATATCTGAGGCCTTCTGCCATTTCATATGAATTTTGAGATCACTTTTTCTATATCTATGAAGAAAAATGTTGGGATTTTTATTGGTATTGCATTAAATCTGTATATTGCTTTCGGTAAAATTGACAATTTCACAATGTTAATTCTGCCTATCCAGGAGCATGGGAGTTCTTTCCATTTTCTCAAGTCCTCCTCAATTTCTTTCTTGAGTGTTTTTATGTTTTCATTGTATAAGGTCTTTCGCATCCTTGGTTAATGCTATTCCAAGATATTTTTTGTTGTTTTTGTTGTTATTTAAAATGGAACAATGTCACTTATTTCTTTCTCTGTATTGTTGTCTTTTGCATATAGAAAAGCTACTGATATTGTGCATTGATTTGGTATCCTGCTACTTTGCTGAAGGAGTTAATCACCTTTCAGGGTTTTTAGATGAAGGGTCTCAGGTCACTTATGTATAGAATCATGTTGTCTGCAAATAGGACTAACTTAACTTCTTCCTTTCCAATTTGTATCCCTTTTATTTCTTTCTCCTGTTTTATTTCTTGAGCCAGGACATTCAGTACTATGATGAAGAGTAGAGGTGAGAGTGGAAATGCCTGTCTTATTTCTGATCTCAATGGGAATTCCTTGAGTCACTCTCTATGCAATAAGTATTATTCGAGCTTTAGGATCTTTATATATAGCCTTTATTATGTTGAGATATAAACCATCCATGACTATACTCTCCAATGTTCTGATCATGAATTGATGCTGTATTTTGTCAAAAGCATTTTCTGCATCTATCAGAATGATCATGTGGTTTTTGTGTTTAAGCTCATTTATGTGGTATATTACAATGACAGATTTCTTTATGTTGAACCACCCCTGTGTTCCTGGGATGAAGCCTACTTGACCAAGGTGGATATTGCTTTTGATGTGTTGTTGAATTTGGTTTGTGAGAATTTTGTTCAGGATCTTTGCACCTAAGTTCATCAGGGAAATAGAGCTATAATTTTCTTTTCTTGTGTCTTCTCTGCCTGGTTTTGGTATTAGGGTAGCTTCATAGGAGTTGGGGAGCTTTCACTGTTTGCTGATGGTGTGGCATCATTTGAGAAAAATTGGTTTCAGTTCTTACATGAAGGTTTGATAGAATTTAGCTGAGAAGGCATCTGGTCCTGGACTCTCCATTTTGGGGAGGTTTTTGATTACCTTTTCAATCTCCATGTGTGTGTAGGTTTATTTAGAAGAGTAATCTGCTTTGAGTTTCACCTTGATAGGTTGTATATGTCTAGGATTTCATCTACTTCCACCATATTATCCAGTTTTGTGGAGTAGAGATTTCTGAAATAAGTCCTGATGATTCTCCCAGTTTCACTTATGTCTTTTGTGATCTCTCCTTTTTCATTTCTAATTTTGTTAATTTGAAGCTTCTTCTTCTTTTTTTTTTTTTTTTTTTGCTTGATAAAATTGGCCAGGGATTTATCAGTCTTGTCTATTTTTTTTTTATAGAACCAGCTCTTTGTTTCATCAATTTTCTTAATTGTTGTCTTAGTTTCAAATTCATTAATTTCTACTCTGATCTTAATTATTACTTTCCATCTGGAGCTTTTTGAGTTGGATTATTTTTATTTTTCCAGTGCCTTTAGATAGATGGTTAGGTTATTGATTTGGGATCTCTGTCTTTGTTATGAAGGAATTTAGTGCTGCAAATTTTCTCCTGAGGACCACCTTCATTGTGTCCCATAAGTTTTGTATGTTGTGTTCTTATTGTCTTTCATTTCTAGAAATTTGGCAATTTCATTTTTTTATTTCATCCACTACCTTTTTATTTTTTTAAAGTGTGTTGTCCAGTTTCCAAGTGCTGGTGGGATTCCTGATGCATCTTTTGTTGTTAATTTCTACAGCATTGTGATCTGATATCATGCAATAGATTATGTTAATCTTCCTAAAAATATGGAGGCAGGCTTTATGACCCACTATGTAATCTATTTTAGAGAAGGTTCCATGGGCTGCTGAGAAGAATGTACAATCTGTGGATTTTGGGTAGAATGTTCTGTAGATTTCTGTTAGGTATAATTGATCTATGGTTTTGTTGAGCTCTTTTACTTCCCTGTTAATTTTCTGTTTGGATGATCTATCTATTGCTTATAGTGGAGTATTGCAGTCCCAACTATGATGGTGTTGGTGATTATTTCCGTTTTATGGTCAAGTAAGTTTTGTTTTATGAATTGTGGTGCACCTGTGTTTGGTGCATAAAGATTGATGACTGTGATATCCTCTTGTTGGATGTAAGTGACCTTCTTTGTCTTTTTTTATTACTTTTAGTTTGAAGTCTATTTTATCTGATATTAGTATAGCTACACCTGCTTCTTTCTTATTTCCATTTGCTTGGAATATCATTTTCTACCCTTTACCCTGAGGAGGTGTATGTCTTTAGTGGTGAATTGGGTTTCTTGAAGGCAGCAGCTTATGTCTCTTGATGGGTGAATTAAGGCAATTAATAATTAGGGTAATAACCATGAGGTTTGATTTAATCCCTGCTGTATTGTGGTGGTTTATATGGTTTGGTGTTTTCTTGTATTTTGTAGTTTTCTGTGCCTTCCCTGAGTTTGGTTATTCTGATCTGTTTCTTGTAGGCACTTGAGGTTGGTTATTTGATTCTTCTGTGTGGAGAATTCCCTGAAGTACCCTCTGTAGATTTGGATTTGCGTTCATATAGTTGTAAACCTGAGATTTTTTTGTGGAAAGTTTTTCTTTCACCATCTATTATGAGGGATAGTTTTGCTGGGTAGCGTAGTTTGGGTTGGACGCCATAAGTTCTTAGACTTTGCAGTGTTCCGTTCCAGGCTCTTCTGGCTTTCAGGGTTTTGATTGAGAAGTATGAAGTAATTCTGATTGGTTTACATATATATATATATATAATGTGTTATTTATCCCTAGCTTCTTTTAGGACTTTCTCTTTGTTGTTGATGTTTAGAGTCTTAATGATATTATGTCTTGGAGAATTTCTCCTTTGTTCCAGTGTATCTGGAGTTCTACCAGCTTCTTGTAACTTGATGGGATTTCCTTTTGAGAGAGTGGGAAAGTTTTCTTCAATAATTTTGTTTAATAACTTCTTCATGCCTGTGGTCTGAATTTCTTCATCTTCTGGTATTCCCATGACCCAAATTTTGGAATGTTTAAGGGTATCGAACAGTTCCCTCATGTTCTGTTCACAAAAAATTTAGAACTTATTTGAAATTTTGGACTCACCAACTGTTTCTTCTGTTTTGTCTTCCAGTTTTGAGTTTCTATCCTCCACATGGCTGACTGCATTCCAGCAAGCTTCTATAGAGTTTTGGGCTTGTTCGATATGGTTGGCATTTTATACTGCTTTTTTATGTATAGTTTCCATCCCTCTGTTGAGTTCCCTTTTCCCATCATTTTCTGATTTTCTTTTCTTAATGCTTCTTGGAATTCTTCCTTGCATTCGTTTCTGAAGCTGTCTTCATTCAGCTTAGCCAGCTGGTTATTGAGGTCCTCTTTTTTTTTTATGCTCTCCTTCAGATCATTTAACTGTCTTTTGGAGCCTTTCCTAGTTCTTTTCTATTATGTCTTATCTAGGGAGGAGAGCATTCATACAATTATTGGATTTTGCTGATTTTCTGCAAGTTCTGCTATTTACTTGGTCAGGGTTGCATAGCTTGTATCTTCATTTTGGGGTTGTGATCCTATTATCTCTTCTATGTTTTGATTAGAGATATAATTGTAGGACTGGACAATCTTGTTGGATTTATTTGCATTTGATATTTCATGTTATTCCTTTTGCACTGTGGTCTGCCTATCACAGTGTAGGAATCTTATTCAATTTAGGAGGAAGCTGTAGTTTACCCTTGAAGTGTCTTCACTGATTATTCCCTTTTACGTTTGCTTCAATTAGGGTTCTTATGGCAATGGGTTCTGCCTGCTCAAAGTGAAGGAGCCTATGAGGTCTCAAGGACCCTATGAAGGGGATTGTTATTTGGTTGTTCATGGTATTGGATTGCTTGGTCAGATGGCCCAAAGGGACAGAGGGTAGGGGGGAATGGGACAAAGCAGACTGGTGGGGTGGCTGGACTGCTGGGGGGATGGGAATGGGTGGTGGATCCGCTATGCTGAAGGGCAAAGGGATGCGACAGTGGGTCTGTTGGGACTGTGTAGTAGGGGGTGGATGGGACTGGCAGGCCCTGTGACAAGGCAGGCTGGGGATTTGGGACTTCTGTGGGTCAGGTGATACTTACAGGGGGGGTGGGGATTGGCAGTGGTCCCCATGGGGTGTCAGGAAAGGGGAAGAGGGTTGAAGAGCAGCCTGCTGGCCTGGGTCTGCCTAGCCTGCAATAAGTGCAGTAGGACCTGGTCCATGCAGGACAGAGTCGCGGGTGGGAAGGTGATCTTGTGTGGAGGTCCCCTGTGGTGGGAAAGCCTAGGGCAGTGGGAAAGCTAGCCTGCTGCCCTGCGTCCATGCACAGGGGTGGTGGGCAGTGGTGAGTGGGACAGCATTCATGTATGGAGCTTCACAGTGCCGGGAAAGCCTAGGGTGGGGGAAGACGCTAGCCTGCTAGCCTGAGTTCATGCACAGGGGTGGTGGGCAACTGTGAGTGGGGTGGCATTAGTGTGTGGATCTCTAAGTTGGTGGAAAAGCCTAGGGAGGGGAACGCTAGCCTGCTGTCCTAGGTCCATGCATGGGAATTGTTGGGGTGGCAGCAAGTGGGATGGTGTTAGCATGTGGATCTCCATGGTGGTGACAAAGCCTCTGGTGGGGGGAATGCTAGCCTGCTGGCCTGGGTTCACACAAGGGGGATAAGGGGGTGCATGTGAGTGGGACTGAGACGGGGTTCATGTGTGGATCTCCATGGTGGTGGGAAAGCCTAGGGTATGGGGGGATGCTAACCTGCTGGCCTGGATCAACTTAGCCTGCAGTTAGTGCCAGAGGAACCTGCCCCTGGGAATATGGCTGGGACAGCTGCTTGAGTTTATTGGGGGACTGGTGAGCTAGCCGAATCAATGGATTCCCTGCTTTGCTCCTCTGTGCCCTCCCGCTGGAGGACTACTAGAGACTGAAAAGCCCTAAAAATCCCAATGAACTTTAAAGATCTTTCCTTTCCTTCCCCATGAGGTGAGATGTGGTTAGGCAGATGTCATCTTGACTGGAAATCTGACCTCTTAATATATTTCAACAAATTCTCACTTTATTATTATTATTTTTCATTCCAATATTTAGCTAGTAGGAGATTTCATCATATTTGGACATTTGAAGATTATTGTCCAGGAAAATAGTTTGTAAAACAAATTTGTATATAACAAATTGTCTGTTTTTCACTGTCCTTTATAATAATGTAAGAAATATGTTCCTGAATTTTCATTTTAGTTTTTTCTGCTCCTGCCTAAAGGTGATTATATCACAAGAGGGTTACAGTTACTCCACCAACTCTGAACATCTGCCACCTGCCTGAAGCCATGGCTCATTCAGGCATGGGATGCAGGAAACCCTGCTCTTTCCACCTTGCTTTAGTTTCAAATGTTTGCTTCATGCAGGCAGCTTCTCATCCCCCACTGCCACAGCCTAGATTTAATGGCACATCCAAGATCAGGCTGTGGGGGATATGAGAAGCAGCTGGTCCCATCATGCTGCTCCTGTGGCAAGGTACAGACAACTGGCGAACTCATTTTGTATATGCTCTTGGAAACTGTTTATATACTGGCAAATTTCTATTCATGTGAGGATTCTGGATCATATATTGAGGTTACTCTCTACTTTCCCATAATGGTAAAATTTTTGTTGGTGAGTTCCCATATAATGGAGTACACCTGCACTGTTGAATCAGGAAGCTGGAAGGAGGAGGAGTAAAATTAACAGTCAGCATCCGTGTTAGGACACATTACTGAATTTGAAAATTCAGCCAATAAATCTACAGACTTCTGTACTCCTCTGTATGTGTGTCTGTGTGTGCACATTATATATCAGATAAGAAATTATCACATCTGATTGCTTCTCACCATGACTCAGTGTTGGGGCAGCATTGAATCAGCATCTAAGAGGACACAGTTATTGCCAGCTTTGTCTTTTAGCTGAAATGCACAAAGGAAGTCCTGACTACTTTGTACTCTCTAATTATCCTATGCCACTTCTTCAAGGATATGGACATTAATTAGCTCCTGCATCCTAAACTAATTTTAAATTAGGTGATTACATTTTATACCCTGCAGTTTCTGCTGGGAAACACGTTCTTCACTTCCTGTCTGTAACTGATGGCCAGCTGTTAAATAGCTTCCAAGTTTTCCCCAGAGATGGTTACACATCAGAAATGATTCCTTTATAGGATGTTTTCAGAGCATTCAAAATGAAGGAGCTGTGTAAATGATATTGCTATTCCTTTTTATTATTATCAGTGACAACTCTCTTCACAGCATTGTTGCATTGGTAATTTGGAGGCAAATAACAATGCTGTAAAAATTAACTCTGGGATTTCAGGGATTTTTTTTCCTGCAAGATTCTTTGCCTAAAAATCATTTTCTACCATCTTCCAAGTTCTGAGTAAACATATATTAGAAGAAAAGAATTTTGAACTCATCTTGCTTTGACATTTGGTCAAATGTGAGGCAACAAGGAGAAGAAAAGAAAGTAAGCTACAGCCCATTTCTTGGAACATTAGAAATACTCTCCACAATCCTGAGTACTCTAGTAGACGAAATATTCGCTAGTGATGAAAGGGAAAGGTAATGTGGGGATTCATCTTATAAGCTCCTCGTGTATCTTCACTCATGAAAATAAACTCACCAGATGTCTGCATTGAATGTTCTTGGTAATCCTATCTTCCCAAGAGTTCAAATGTAAAAACTTGCATTTAATTGGAGACCAACGCTTTAAGCTACACACAGGCATTATTTTTAAAAACATTTTATTTTTTTATTTATTTTACAGAGAGAGAGAGAGAGAGAATAAGTGTGCCAGGGCCTCCAGCCACTGCAAACAAACTCCAGATGCATGTGCTACCTTGTGCACTTGGCTAACGTGGGTGCTGGGGAATCAAACCTGGGTCCTTTGGCTTTGCAGGCAAATGCCTTAACCGCTAAGCCGTCTCTCCAGCCCCCCCTTTTTTTTCTAGATAGGGTCTCACTCTAGCTTAGGCTGACCTGGAATTCACTATGTAGTTTCAGAGTGGCCTCAATCTCATGGCAATCCTCCTACCTCTGCATCCCAAGTGTTGGGGTTAAAGGCATGCCACCATGCCCATCCCAGCCCAGTTTTTAACTCCACCTTTAATAATCACAACACATTCCAAAATTTAAGGAGTTTGTATAATATTCACACTTAAATATACAGATTAAACATTCTCTATATAAAATTCTTGTGACCAGAAGTGTTTTAGATTGCAGGATATTTTATTTTAATTTTGGAATTTTGATTTTTTTTGTTTTTTGTTTTTTTGAGGTAGGGTCTCACTCTGGTCCAGGATGACCTGGAATTAACTATGTAGTCTCAGGGTGACCTTGAACTCACAATGATCCTCCTACCTCTGCCTCCTGAGTGCTGAGATTAAAGGCATGTGCCACCGGGCCCAGCTGGAATATTTGACTTTAAATAATGAGATATGGGATGAGACTCAAATCTAAATATGAAATTCATTTAGGTTTCAAATCTAACTTAAACTCAAAGCCTGAAGGTGAATTATTATATACTGGTTTTAGTGCAATTTCATTTTGACTGAAGCCCATGAAATGGATCAGTTGGAAAAATTTTTCACTTGTGACATATGCTGGTGTACCAAATGTTTCAGATCTGGGACCATTTCAGCCTTTGGATTTCATATTTAGGTATACTCAAGTTCTATATACAATCAAAGTCTGTAACTATCAGGAATGCGCTTCATTTTGTTTATAAAAATTGTGTTGATCACATCAACTATTTTGATGGTTGTTGAGATTGAGACAATTTTTAATAAGCAAGTTAGATGTTAATGAAATCAGTATTCACTCATCCTGAATTATCACAGAAAGTCAGTCAGATCTTCTGAGAGAAGAGGCACATGAAATTAGTCAAATGTAAACATCCAACCTATGCATGTAGCCATTTGAGGTACATTGTGGGATGGGCTTGGTATGGCTATAGTTTCCCAGTGTGGTTCCTTTTTTTTTTTTTTTGAGTGCATTTTGCACTGATCAGTGCCCTTTTTTTATTGAGAAATGAGCAGGGATATGTAAAACTGACATTTTTTTACACAAAATAAATTCTAGACAGAGAAATATTAAAAGATCATAAAAAATGAAACTCAGAAATTAACCAATAAAACAAACATACAATATTAGAAGATAAGCCTTCTTAAGCATGATATAAATCCTATCTGCTAGAAGGAAACAATTGACATTGAATAGATAAACACTGTGTTTTGTGACTCAGGACTGATGATAGACATATATACTATACACCTAGAGAACTCTTAAATATTAGTAAGAAAAATGTTAAAGACATTAGAAAATAAGTGAGTATAAAGAAAACCATTATGAGAGGAAAACAACTTGCCTTTTTCCCTTCCCACTGCCCTCATGCCCTAAGACCCCTTTTCTGTCCTTTAAAAATGGTTGTCTCTGGGTTTGCAAGAATTGAACACATAATGGTGTGCCCTACACTCCTTGCAGTCTGGTTTTCTGCATAAATTATTTCCCTAATGTTTGCTTACCTGTTACATTCTTTTTTAATTAATTTATTTATTTTAATTTTACATTCATGTTGGTGCCTCCGGTAGCCTCCTCCCTGTCCACCCCTCTCCGAAGGGACCCTCCTCATTGAGGAATGTTGGTCATGCATTATGGGGGTAGCCAACAGTTTTGGTTCTTTTATTTACAAAAAAATGGAAGCTTGTATAAAATCTCTATGTTGTAGTCACAGCTGGGGCCCCAGGTTATTCTTTACTCATGTACACTATGATTAAAAACATCCCTGGCTTCTCTTAATAACCACTTATCAATTTCAAACCCATTGAAAAGTACTCTTTGAATGTGAATACGATGTCTCATGCCTATAATCCCAGAGCTTTCATCTCAGAAGAGGAAAGTCTTAGAGAGGCTGGAAAGGAGCCTCCCCTCCAGCTGTGATCCCAGCTGGCAGCTCCATAGACAAACCTCCCAAGCAAACCTCGAATTGCATGGTTGTTTGCCTGTACCCATCTTGACAAGTGAATACTATTTCTGACCACTGACTGCACCAACAGTCAGGGAGGAAAGGGCCAATGGTTGGAGTACAGGCCTGAATGTCCACTGCTGCTCATCACTCTGCCATCTTTAAAAATATAATTTATTTATTTGAAGAAAGAGAGAGAGAGAGCTTCAGGGATTCTAACCACTGAAAATGAACTCCAGACACATATGCCACCTTGTACATCTGGCTTATGTGAGTACTGGGAAATCAAACCTGGGTCCTTAGGCTTTGCAGGCAAGTGCCTTAGCCACTAATCAATCTCTCCTGCCCCTCTGCCATCTTTTTGAAAGCCTTCACAACTACATAGTTGTTGCAATGACACCAAGAAAAAATGGATTGAAGGGAACTTTTGAATTTTGGCAGTTCAATTGTTCTTCTGGTTGGTTCCCATGATTTCACTTTATTTATATGCACTAATCATAGCCCTCACAATAAGTAAGCTCTTCAATATAAAAATACAGTGTACTCTCGAAAAGAACTAAGACCTGTCCTGCTTCATGTGTCAGACAGTTGGGTCTGCCCCCTTGGGCTGCTTGGGCATGGGCTGATGGACTAGATGCCCCTGGGGTTGCTTGTACTGGGGCTTCTGCAACTCCTCCTTTTCTAATAGCTGCAGAACTCCCTGAGTTCTGGGATCAGAGCTTGTTCCTGCCTCTGCATGGCCACAGTTGATCTTCACCTGGAAATACTTCTTGTCACTTGGACATTTGAAGCCAGTACTCTTCGCTGCCTCCTAGAGAGACCCAAAGGGACTTGCTGCATTGTCAGCCTCTGATTCCTCATTACATAGAACCCTCTGCTGTTCTGGCTTCCCATGTAATGTTTAAATGGCCCTTGACTAGTGCTGCAAATCCTGCCAAGGATTTAGAGCTGTAATACTTACATGTCCTCATGGCTGACAAACCACTGCCACCAAGGGTTTGAGCTGTAAGAATTTAGTTTCCTCTAGGATGGAAAACATGATGCCACTAAGAACCATCTGTAACCACATTAAACACTGTGTCCTCTTAGGTGGCAAACCAGTTACCATCAGAAGTCCAGTGTTCATACAAGTTGTTATATTCCCATGTAAATAAATCCTTGTCTGATCACCTTTAGCTGACTACTATTATATTCTTTGGGTGTATTGGTAAGAATCCGGAAAGAAGAATAGACCTCTTCATTAGTGATGAGGGATTGAGGCTCTGTGTGATAAGAACTCCCATGCCGGTAATGTTCAAGTCTTAGGTTATCTATGTTACTAAGAATTGAAGTTGCAGATGCAAACATAAGAGGGGGTAAGTTATGAAATTTATTTTGGGGTGTATAAGGATCAAGAGGGAAAATAAAGCAAGAAAGCTCAAGACAAAAGGAAAACATGTCCCTCATACAGGGAAATGTCTTGAGGGAGGGAGTAAGCAGCCTACAGGGAAGACACCCCCCACACACACACACGTGCAATGCAAAGCAGGAAATCACCCAATAAAAAAGAAATTCTTTCTTTTCCCACAAGAAGGGAGACTGAGACGATTCCCCTCACATAGGGAAAGAGGGAAGGGTAAGGGCATTCACATGACTCATTAAATTGTATGAATCAGGCATCCAATTAAAATGAGCCTCATCATCAGACTCAGGTGTGCAAGGGAGAGACCTGAGTGCTTGTTTTGCCCAAGAAGAACACTGACTCAGGAAGGGCCCAGCCCACAGAGGTCAAGACCCCAAAATTGGGGAAGAAACAGGAAGCTGCTATTGGTGAGGAGTTGTCTTCAGCCATCTTGATTGAGATCGATCAGAAGTGGGCTCTAGTCCTAATGAAGGACACTCAGGAGAAAGCTAGCTGCATTTAAGCATTTTTAATTAGGGCCAGGAGCCCAAAGAGAGAACCAGAAGATGCTCTCCTTCCTTAGCAGGAATGGATCTCAAGTCTTTCCCAGTTATATCCACAGCCGCTTCAGGGCTCCCTGCTACCTACCTCCAGGTAAGCACACTAAGTAGTGGGCTGATCTTTGGTTCAGTCACCTTGAATCTGCAAAGCAATCAGGTTTTCCTTTGACATAACTGAATCTGACCAAAGAATCTACTTTTAATTGACCATAAAGGATATTCTGTGCTGATATCTGCCTTGTCTGCCCTGTGTTATCTTCCATCTGGACATACATAAGTCTCACCTCTGCTGAGACAAGAAAGGGCTCCCCTTTGGCCTGGGCATTTCCTTGTTTTGTCCTCCATCTGCATCACACCTTGGGGTAACTTCTCACTTTACCTGTATGTTTTTCTGTGATTTCTGAGTCTATCTGTGGGTATTTCCTCTGGGCCTGCTACACATGTAGCTCTTTTTATTACTCATCTATCCTCTAAATTTTCTGGACTCTGCTTTGATACTTTCCTGCTGCTCTTCTTAAACATCTCCACTTACTATCTGAACTTTCTTCCATGGGGAGATTATGGGTGGATGCTGTACATGTACAAGTATATGGGTTTCTTCTAAATCTCTCTACATGAGCTCCAAGATCCTATCTTCCACGTGCCTGTGACTCTGCTCCAACCTTTAACAAGACCTCAAATTCTCTCAAACATCATAGACTATGCTGTGCTTTCCACACCAGAGTATGTTTCTTCAAAATCTCTCTATCCTATCTTCCACATGCTTATGATTCTGCTCCAGCCTTTTCTTAGATACCAACTTCCCTTATGTGGACCTCACAATTCCACAATTTATGATTTCTCCCTAAATAAACTCAATATTTCATAATTTATCATCTTTCTTGATTCCATTTTTATCAATTCTTTGTTAAAATAGGATAATGACCCAAAAATTGGGGTTCATAATTTGGGAAACCCCTCCTGAACCCCCAAATCCTGCCCCATTATCAGGGCAGGCCAGTCCATAGCAAACTACCTGCCAGGAAAGGACTGCAGAGATGTCTCAGCAATTATGGTGCTTGCCAACCTACCAGTACAAACGCTACCTTGTTCCTAATGCACACCATTAGTACACAGATAAGTGCTATGTGACCTCAGTGGAAAAAGATGCAGAAACTCTGGGGATGTATTAAGTCAGGACCAATCCAGACTGTAATTTTTAAGTGAAACTATTTGTTTTCTTGATTGCTTACGAGTCCATTTAAAATCTTGTACTAATACTATGAATTGTCTTTAACCTCTTTGTGAAGCTAGTTCTTGTTGACAATGTAACTTATTAACTTTCTCTGTAATGCTTGAACTGCTGAATTCCATGGTTACTATGCAATGTGATGCCAAGTGCCATTGTGATAAGCAATCTTACTAATGTTATCTTCCCTAAGGCTTTCTATTTTTTTTCTACAGTCACTTTGTAAATTCAAAGTTAACTTCAAAATTGCCTTATGTAATACTACATGCACACTAGTCAAGCCAATGAATTTCTAATAAAACTCGCCTCTTCACAACAGAAATGTCTTTTAGATCACCTTAATTTTGTTTTAAAATAAGTTGTAGAGGAACAGGTCAAGCATGTACAAGCCACTGGTCAACCTGCTATTTCTCAGCTAATGGGAAATGTCTCCTGTGTTTCCATTTATTATAAATTATTATGATAAGAAAAGGGCAAGTACCAACAATCATTAGTCAATCCGATAAAAGAAATCAAGCCTCACTGGAACTAAATGACAAAATGCTGTAGTCCATTTCTTTCCTGAAATCCATTAACCTCTTTCATATGAAACCTCTCATAGAATTTATTATTATCTGAATACACATTTCTTTTAAAATAATTTACTATATCACACAGTGTATTAAATGTACTCTGCACACAGGAAGAAGTTAGGTGGCCCAGAAATTAAATATCTATCCTATCTTGTGATGATCTAATACCACTCTAGAAAATAAGTGAAGCCATTGATGAAAATAATCTGAGATTTAGACAGATAGTTGTGTGCAATAATGGGTAAATAGCTATGGTCTCATTCATGAAAGAGTAAAATGCTTCATTGTAAAGGTGATTGAAAGGAAATTACAAGACTTTACATGTTAAACGTCTAACTTACTGTCTTTTCCCTTATGTCCTCACTTTATGCTAATTGAACCAATTAGTCTTGTTGCTTTAAGATAAAAGTATGTGTTGATTGATAAAATATCTTTCTCAAGTGTCTGTTAGTTTTGTTCCACAATAACACAATTAAAATATATTTTTCATTTCAAATATATGGCCAGAATTAGTGTTTATAGTATAACTTATGAATTTCTAGGTTAACTTGGACAGTTTTAGGGTCTGGGTCTCGATATGTAGCTCCAGCTGGCTTCAAATCCATGGCAATGTTCTTATTTCAGCTTCCCACGTGCTGGAATTATAAACATGGGTCCTAATGCCCTGATAATTAGGTATCTCAAGGAAAAATACATTTGTGGAATACTACAGCAATTCAATCAGTATCTCTGGAAAGTCTATACTAGTGCTCTGAGAAAAACACATTGATAGTTCGTGTTAGAGCTATCCCAAAAGGGAACATTGTGTTTCAAAACAGCAAGGAAAGTAATGACAACAGCACTGCCAATATAATAAAGAAATTTTTTTCACACGTTAATTCAATTTTATATGAGGCTAAAAAGTATTGAGATGAAAATAAAGGCTTCAGCTAATTAGATACTTGTTTATCCTGAATGATTACAAATGACCAACAAATAAATCTTCCTTTTATTATTATTTTGCAAGCAAGCACTTTTTTATTGACACTTCCTTAATTGTAGACAATATCCCATGGTACTTCCATCCTTTCCCCCACTTTCCCCTTTGAAACTCCACTCTCCATCATATCCCCTCCCCTTCTCAATCAGTCTTTCTTTTCATTTTGATGTCATGATCTTTTCCTCCAATTATGGTCTTGTGTGGGTAGTGTCAGGCACTGTGAGGTCTTGGATATCCAGGCCATTTTGTGTCTGGAGGGGCATGTTGTAAGGAGTCCTTCTCTTCCTTTGACTCTTACATTCTTTCTGCCCGCCCTCTTCTGCAATGGACCCTGAACCTTGGAAAGGGTATTAGAGATGTTTCAGTGCTGAAAAATCCTCTGTCCCTTCTTCTCAGCACCATGGTGCCTTCTGAGTCATCCCAAGGTCACCATCATCTGAAAAGAGAAGCTTCTCTAAACAAAAGTGAGAGTAGCATTAATATATGGGTATGGAAATTAAGAGAAGTGCTTACTGGGCAGTTTGGTGAGCATAGTATATGCATTTAGCCATTATACCCTAGGGCTCAAGACTACCCCTGTTGTAGATTTTCAGTATCAGAGATGCATTCCCTCCCATAGAGCAGGCCTCCAGTCCAATTACAGGGTGGCTGGTTTCCCTCATAACAGACATGCCACTATTGCACCCCTTGGCTCATTTGGCCTGGCTGGCCAAAGTTAAAGCTTGCAGTGTTCAATGTTGTGTATCTTCACTGGTGTTTTCTCTCCCTCCCATTGAAATGCATTAGCGTAGCTTTTTCCAGCTTTCTGTCAGCTGGTCCACATGGAGGAGGCTTTCAGCTCAGCTCCAGCAGTGTTTCTCAGTGACCTTGCAGCCCAAGTATGTGGAGTCTTCAGCAATAGGGCCTTACCATCTATTCCTGGTGGGAAACCAAGGGCCTTGACAATGGCCTATAATGTTTTGGGGGTATCTGTGACCTCCCTGGCCAACAACTCACTGGAAGGTATCCCATCCCTGGCACTGAAAACTTTCTAGTAACAATCTATGGCTTCTGAGTGTTCCATTGTCCAAAAAAGTAGGTTTCCATATGACTTATTTATATCCTCTTAGATTTTGCTTAGCCCTCCCTCCACCTTTCCATTACTCAATCTCTTTCCCTGACCTCACTTAGGTCTTTTCACCCCCATTAATCTGTTCTTCCTCTTACATATATACAGTGCCATCCTATTAAGTCCCCTCTCCCTCCCTTTATATTCCCTTTATATCCCCTTTCTAGCTTACTGGCTTCTGCTCCTGACTTTTATTCCTACTCACATATAACTCCAATCATCTGTAGCTAGGATCCACATATGGAAGAGAACATGTGACATTTGGCTTTCTGGGCCTGGGTTACCTCACTAAGTATAATCCTTTCCAGATCCATCCATTTTCCACCAAATTTTATAACTTCATTTTTCTTTTTTTTTATCAATATATATTTTTATTTATATTATTCTGATTTTACATTCATAGTATTGGTTCCATTGTCCTCCTCCCCTTCCTCCCACTTTCAAAGGGGCCCTCATCAATGGGGAATGTTTATCATGCATTGTGAGTTTGCTCAAGAGTTCTGGTGGATAGGCCCCAGTCTCTGTGCATAATGCCCCAACTTGTGACTCTAACAATCTTTCCGCCCCCTCTTCCGCGAGTTTCAGGAGAAAGAAATCAAAGGGATACAAATTGGAAAGGAAGAAGTTAAGTTAGCCCTATTCGCAGATGACATGATTCTATACATAAGTGACCCGAGAACTTCCACCCCAAAACTCTTAAAGGTGATTAGCGCCTTCAGCAAAGTAGCAGGATACAAAATCAATGCACAGAAATCAGTAGCCTTTTTGTATGCAAAGGACAAAGAGACAGAAAAAGAAATAACTAACATCGTCCCATTTTCAATTGCAACAAAGAAAATAAAATACCTTGGAATAACATTAACTAAGGAAGTGAAAGACCTATACAATGAAAACATAAAAACTCTCAAAAAGGAAATTGAGGAGGTCCTGCAAAAATGGAAAGACCTCCCATGCTCCTGGATTGGTAGAATTAACATTGTGAAAATGGCAATTTTACCAAAAGCACTTTATAGATTCAATGCAATGCCGATAAAAATCCCCACTTCCTTCTTCAATGAGATAGAAAAAAGTATCTCAAAATTCATATGGAAAGGCAGAAGGCCTCGGATATCCAAGCTCATCCTCAGCAAAAGAAACACCTCTGGAGGCATCACCATACCTGATCTAAAGTTATACTACAAAGCCATTGTAATAAAAACAACCTGGTACTGGCACAAAAACAGGAATATAGACCAATGGAACAGAATTGAAGACCCAGACTTTGGGTCAAGAAACTACAGCTACTTGATATTTGACAAAGGCCCTAGCAATGTAGAATGGAAAAAGGACAGCATCTTCAACAAATGGTGCTGGACAAACTGGACAACCATATGTAGGAAAATGAAACTCGACGCACACATCTCTCCATGCACAAAAATTAAGTCCAAATGGATCAAAGACCTTAATATAAAACCAGAAACTCTGCTACTACTGGAAGAAAAAATAGGAGGAACCTTCCATAATATAGGAGTGGGAAAAGATTTCCTGAACAAAACCTCAGCAGCTCAGGAAATTAAACAATCACTCAACCATTGGGATCTCATGAAGCTGAAAAGCTTTTTCACTGACAAAAATATAATAACCAAAGCCAGCAGAATACCCACAGAATGGGAGAAAATTTTCACCAGCTATACAACTGACAAAGGCCTAATTTCTAGAATCTACAAAGAACTCCAAAACCTAAACAATATAACTTCATTTTTCTTTACCACTGAGTAGAACTCCATTGTGTAAATGTGCCACATCTTCATTATCCACTCATCAGTATAGGGACATCCAGGATGGTTCCATTTCCTAGCTATTGTGAATAGAGTGGCAGTAAACATGGTCGAGCAAGTATCTCTAAGGTAGTAAGACATGTCCTTAGAGTATATGCCTAGGAATGATATAGCAGAGTCATATGGTAGATCTATGTTTAACTATCTCAGGAACCTCCACACTGATTTCCACAATGGCTGGACCAGAATGCACTCCCACCAACAGTGTAGAAGGAAGGGTTGCTCTTTTTCTGGATCCTTGCCAACATTTATGGTCATTTGTTTTCATGATTGTCGCCAATCTGACATGAGTGAGATGGAATCTCAATGTAGTGTTAATCTGCATTTCCCTGGTGACTAGGGATGTAGAACATTTTTTATATGTTTATATGCCATCTGTATTTCTTCTGAGAACTCTCTAGTTCCCTAGCCCATTTTTTATATTGGGTTGTTTGATTTCTTATCTTTTAATTTTTTAAATTTTTTATTATTTTTTTGGAGAGAGACAGAGAGAGAGAGAGAGAGAGAGAGAGAGAGAGAGAGAGAGGAAGACAGAGATGGGCGCGCCAGCAGTGTCTCAGCTGCTGCGAATGAAATCCAGATGTGTGCGCCCCCTTGTGGTAAAGTGCGGCATTGCGCCCTTGCGTTACTTTGCATCTGGCTAAACGTGGGACCTGGAGATTGGAACTGCTGGAGACTGGAACCAGTGTTCTTAGGTTTAGGAGGTCGGCGTCTTAACCCCTAAGCCATCTCTCCAGCCCATCTTTTAATTTTTTGAGTTCTTTGTATATCCTGGATATTAATCCTCTCTGAGATGTATAGCTGGCAAAGATTTTCTCCCATAGAGGACCCCGATGTAAGTCCAGGTAGCTATAGCCACCTGATCTTTGACAAAAATGGCAAAAATACTGATTGGAGAAAAGACAGGTTCTTCAGCAAATGGTGCTGGGAAAACTGGATATGTATCTATAGAAGGATGAAAATAGAACCTTATCTCTCTCCATGCACAGTAATGAAGTCCAAATGGATTAAAGACCTTAATATCAGACCTGAAACTCTGAAACTGCTAGAGGAAGAAGCAGGGAAAACCCTTCAACATATTGGTCTTGGCAAAGACTTTCTGAATATAACCCCAATTGCTCAGGACATAAAACCACAGATCAACTGATGGGACCTCATGAAATTACAAAGCTTTTGTACAGCAAAGGACACTGTGAATAGAGCAAAGAGGCAACCTACAGAATGGGAGAAAAATCTTTGCCAAGTTTCCTTTTATTTAACTTGCCTTCAAAATAATGTAGCTGCATTCCATTGTCACAATTTGGAGAATATGAATTCTAATATATAACATCAGAGGTTTGATAGATACCTCAGGTATGACAAGGAAATCTATCTTATGATTAACTATTAATTTTATCCTTAATATAAGACATTTATGGAAGTCAAATATTTATATTAGCAGTTCACATGGAGATGGCTTTGGAAAACTTTAACTTCTTTGGAAATTACAATTATAACCTCTAGAAAGTCTAGGTTATATTATGAAAGTATAAAACTGCATCCACTTCTCTGATAAGAACTGGATTTATACTGAGGAAGAAAACCCTCAAATTTTGAGAACAAATGCTTTTTTTTCTTGTAAATGCGTACAGACAGACAAAGAAGGAAGGAAATTAAACTTTCAGATTATTTGGAGGAAAGTTGGATCAATATCAGTTTGCCAGTCATAAAAAAAATTCAGTGGTATATGCTTTGTATATACTTATACTGTAACTTAATGCTTTTATTATCTGTCTTCCTTCTACTTCATCCAGAAGTGTAACTCCCAAGGCAGATGATAAAATTTACCTGAAAGTAGTTTATAAAATATGTTACAGACACATTTTTGAAAGAAAAAATATTTTTACGATGCAATAAACATGCTTGTTTCATTGGATTGCCAATTAAAATATCTTTAATTCTATCCATGTGAACACTTTGCACTCATTCAAATACACACACACACACACACACACACACACACATTCAGTCACACACACCACGAGAATTTCTATTTCTAGTCTAAAACCTACTTTTAAATGCCCCTCCCCTACCTCTTGGGATGTAATTATTCTGTTTCTCACCTATAGCTCCCAACCTAACCACCTAAATCATGTGATAAGAATACCAAAGAGAACAGTAAATCCTTTAATCTTGAATCCCAAGTGGAAAAATACCACAAAAAGTCAGGAAATGTAAGGCTGGCTTTATTTGCATACGTTTACAAAAGGAACTTGACAGGTTCCATTTGCTTGTTAAGGGACAAAATCAACTAAAATGAAGTTAAATAAAATATGTGAATATCCTTGGTTAGTATCACTTTCAGAAATATTTGAGAAACTAAAAATGAATACAACAGTCATAGAAGCCAGAAATTCATTGTGTATAATATACATAAATATAAATGTATAAAATATGTTTCAAAATACCTATATATCTATCCATATCTTTTCATATACCTACTATATACATGTATTCACTATATTAGCCAATATTTATTCCTATTGTGCACTACAAAATATACAGAGAATTCAAATTATTTAAATGTGACTCACAGGAAAAATATATTTTGCATCATGACATACTATGTTTGTTTTTCTTTATACAACTTAAACCAAGAAATATGAAACACTATTTACCTTATCATATATGATCCAGCATGTCATTTATATGTTGTATTTCCTTTAAAAATAATGCTGGCCATGATCTATTAAATTAATGTCTTAAGTTATTATGATGTTGCACTTTATAGTTTGACAAACATGGTTCTGACAATGATGGTTTTAGCCATCATGCTTGCTTATTTTTTCAGTTTCAAGAATAACTGCATTCTCCAATTACTAACTTCAACAAACAAACAAAAAACAAAAGCAAAACAACCTAAGTCATTCATTCTAGATGGCTGTGGCATTAGCACTTCTTCAGTTAATATGCCTTCTCACTCTACCTCCCTTAAGCTAAGTAAGAACTCAGATCTTTATTCTACTTGTTTAGAAGCTTTCAAGTGTTTCACAAAAGATTCAGGGGTGGTTCAACATATATGTCACATAAATAGTTTCAAGGACAGAAATCACATGATCACCTCATTGATACAGAAAAGGCTTTGAAAAAAATATAGCATATGTTTATGAGAAAAATATTGGAGAGAATAGAGATGGAGGAAATATATGATGATATAAAGGATATGATATATATGCCAACCTATAAACATCATCATTCTTAAAGGAGAAACAGTTGAAGCATTGTATGATCTAAGACAATGGTGTCCTCTCCCCAATTTCTATTTAAGATAGTGCTTGAAGTCTTAGCTAGAGTGATAATATGAAAAAGAAATAAAATGGGAGAGAAGATGCCAAATGATCCATATTTACAGGTGATATGATTTTATATATGAAACCCCAAAAACTCCACCAACAATTTTTAGAGCTTATAATATCTTTCAGCAAAGTAGCAGAATATAAAATCAACACATAAAAATCAGTAGTTTAGTATATAAAAGCATGCTGAGAAATAAATCAGGAAAGCAAAAATTTAAATATCTTAGAATATCCTTAACAGAAGAAATGAAGGCCTTCTACAATCAAAACTTACAAGAAAAGTAAAGAAAATCAAGGAAGACACCAGAAGATGGAAAGATTTCCCATACTCATTGACTGGAGGAATATAATGAAAATGGCCATCACACCTAAAGTAATATAAAGATTAAATGCAATCATAATGAAACTTCCAGTACCATTCTTCACAGATATGGGGGCTGTGGAGTAATGTTATAATTCTTATGGAAGCCCAGAAAAGTTGGAATAACCTAAACTGTCTTCAACAAAAAGAATACTGCTAAAAGTATCTCTATACTTGATTTTAAGGTATACTACAGAGCCATGGCAATAAAAATGCCATGATACTAGAACAAAAACTGACCTGTAAGTCAATGGACTACAATAGAAGATCCAGGTATAAATCCAAGTAACTATAGCCACATGACTTTTGACAATGTTAATAATGCAAATTTTGGAGAAAAGACATTATTTTCAAAATGATTCTGGGCAAAAGGGATATCTACATGAAGAAGAATGAATCAAGAACCTTATCTCTCACCATGCATAGGCATCAACTCCAAATGGATCAAGGACCTCAATGTAAGATGTGAAACCCAGAAACAACTAGAGGAAAATAGAGAGAACACTTCAATATATAGGTGTAAGGAATGTTTTTTTCCTAATAGAACCCCATTACACCCAAGAAATAAGGTGAAAAAGTTACTGCACAGCCAAGTAAATTATCAACTTTTTCAAGATACAAGCAAAATATCTGACAGAAGAATAATATCTAGAACATGCAAATAACTCAAAAATAATAACTACAAACAATAAAACAGCAAACAACAAATTCAAATATGGGCTATGGAACTGAACAAATAGTTCTCAAAAGAAGAAATAAACATAGTCTATATAAGTTTTATTTTGGCTTACAGACTCAAGGGGCAGCTCCATGGTGAGAAAGGATGGCATGAGCAGAGAGTGGATATTATCATTGCCACAGCAGGTGGAGCAATGCATAATGAGGATGAATTGAACACTGCCAAGTAGAACCTGGTATAATGCTCATAAGCCTGCCCCCAGTAACACACCTCTTCTAACAAGGCCCCAATTCCCAAATTGCCACCAGCTCGGGACCTAGCATTCAGAACACATGAGTTTATTGAGGGCACTTAATTCAAACCACCACAGGCCCTATTGGTAAAGATAACATATGTGTAAGTTGTGTGACATTGATAGATCATGCTAGGAACTAAGCTGTAAGCCTGCTCAATGCTGCAAAGCTGACATACATTGGGGAAAATGCTATGCTAGTTTCTAGAGGAGAAAAGTCATCAACAGTCTTACCCAAAGATGGATCCTTCCTTCTTGCAATACAACCCACCAGGCAGGCAAGATGTACCTACTGGTGCAATAGTGGTATAAATATTATGGGCTAGCCAACTGATCTTTTGATTAGCTCTGAGGCCTGTTCCATGGAAGGGAATCTATCTCTAGTACTGAAAACCTAGTCTAAAATCTATGGATAAGGTCATATATCCTAGGAAGGCAAGGCACCACTATTGTTTGACAAAATAGATATGATATAATCATCAAATTGCCACCTAAATATTTATATTATGCTTATACTCATAGATCAGTGCTACCCTTACCAATATACAGAAAGTAGGTTATTTTTTACAAAAGGTGGTAGATTCTGGGGAGATACAAAACTCAACAAAGGTCTGAGAATATGTGGCTGTTGCGTGCTCAGCACTAAAGACATTTCTAGTATGCCCTCTAAGGATCAGTTACCATTGCAAGAGAGGTGATTGAAAGAATGTAAGAGCAAGAGGGTGGGAAGGAGTACTTTGCAACTTTGTCCTACAGACATAAAGCATTTGTGATCGTATAGTGACTGTTCAATGTTGTTATTTCCATATGACCGGCACAATATTGAGCCCATCAATATTTGAACATATACAATAGAGGAAGGCATAAAAAAGGCATTAAAAGATGAGAGGAAGTAGGTGGAAAGTAGCATAGGTACAATACAATGGGGGTGGTGGAGTAAGAAAAAAGAAGTTAAAGAGAGGGAATTATTATTTTTTAATATATATTTTATTTCTTTATTTGAGAGAAAGAAAGAGGCAGAGAGAGAATAGGCATGCCAGGGTTTCCAGCCACTGCAAACAAACTCCAGATGCAAGTGGCCCCTTGTACATCTGCCTTATATGGGTCCTGGAGAGTCGAAAAGAGATCCTATGGTTTTGCAGGCAAACACCTTAACCACTAAGCCCCAATGAGTGGGAATTATGATCAAATTGCAATATGTTCATGTGTGCAAAGTACAACCACTATGGAAAGCAATATGGAGACTCCTAAAAAGGATGACTATAGAGGTACCAGCAGACCCAGTTCCCCTTACTGTGCATTTACCCTAAAAGCTCCAAGCCTCAGTTCAGAGATAATTGCTCAACCATGTTTATAGCTGCTCAATTCATAATAGCTCAGAGCTGGAATCAACCCAGATGTCCATCATTAGATGAATGCATAACCAATATGTGGAATATCTACACGATGGAATTCTACACAGCAATATGGAAAAATGACACTAAGGAATTTCTAGAAAAATGGTCAAACTTGGAACAGATCATTCTTAGCAAACTCACCCAATCACAGAAAGATAAGTGTCACATGGTCTCACTCATCTGTGGCTCCTAATTTGTGTTTTCCTGAGATGCTGACACACCTAGTAAACATCTCGAGGACTGGACAATAGGTATGGTGGGGTGGAAGGGCAGAGCAAGGGGGGTGGGCCAAAATCTGGACCCAAATGGAAATGGTACCATAAAATTCTATATACTGAAAGACATACTAAAAGGTCAAACCTGCATCAGGTGCTTAGAGAGAACACCTGAATTACAGGGGCCTGGAGAGGGTATGATCAAGACTAACCTCAATCTTGTACTGTTTCTCTCTCTATCACTCCCTCTTCTCTCTTTCTCTTTCATATTACCTATATTTTTCCTTCTGTCTTTTCCCTTGGCACTGACCTGTAACTCCCAGTACCAGCATGTGTTTAACGTCCACGATAAACTGTTTATCAGTGAGACCTACAAGGTTTCCCAAAAGAAGACAGATTTCTGACAGAGTACTTGATGTCCCACCAAAGGTTATTGGTAAGACTATATATATATATATATATATTTGATACCATTGTATAAATTCCAAAGTTTCAGATGTGGACATTGTTTCATTAAAAAAAAACAAAAAAAACAACAACAACAAAAAAAAAAACTCCACTATTTTAGAAACAAAACCTCGTCACTGAAATAGACCTAAAATGAACCCAACATGGCTGAGAGAAATTCACGGAAGAGGGGCAGAAAGATTGTTAGAGCCATGAGTTGGGTCAATATACACAGAGTCATTGCCTCTCCCACACAACTAATGGCTACCCCCATAATTCAAGACCCACATTACCCTTGGGGGGTGGACAGGGAGAAGGCTTATGATGGTACCATCATGGCTGTATATACATTATATACATAACTAATAAAAAATAAAACGGAATATATATATATAATTCTTCCATAAAAATGATGAAATCATGTCATTTTCAGGAAAATGGACAGAGCTCCAGTTCCAACATGTTAAATACAGTAAGTCATAATCATAAAGATAAATATCATATGTGTTGTTTCACATCCAGAGTATAGGTATCTAGATTTTTTTAAATACATGAAATAATTAATTGATTAGTTGGACAGAGAATTACTTGCTTGAAGTAAGGGTTATATAATAAAATGCATAGTAAAATATAAAAACACATTATTTTGATAAATCAAATAAAATTTTATTTAAAAATAGAATAAGTTAGGTTTTAGTTGAGCCCAATGCATTATTCCAAGCATTTTAAGACTCTTTTTTGTATTTTGGTTTTTAATTTTTTTTTGTCAAGTGTAAACTTCATGTCTTGTGATGGGACAAAATAGAGATACTGGGGAAATTTCTACTTGGTGATTTATCCACTCAAAATACTTTTCCTTCTTCCCAATCTATATCTTCCCTCGATTAGCTCTTCATGATGTACAAAATATAATGCAACTTCTGATAAAGCATTAATATTTTATTTACCTTATAAATTTTACAGGAGGTTTTCAAATAATTATTTTATTTTACTTTTAGAATGTGGTAGCCAGGCATGTTGGGTCATATTTGTAATCCCAGCATTTAGGAGACTGAGACAGGAGAATCACCATGAGGTCAAGGCCAGCCTGCAAAAGATCCTGTCTCAGATAACAAACACACGTGTGCGCACACACACACACACACACACACACACACACACACACATGTGTCCTCTGTTTGAAAAATTATTTATAAAAACACTAAATTATTTTATTTTTTAAATATGTCTTATTTATTTATTTATTTCAGAGAGAGAAATAGGGAGAGAGAGAGAATGGGCACACCAGGGCCTTTAGCCACTGTAAACGAACTCCAGATGCATGTGCCCCCTTGTGCATCTGGCTTATGTGGGTCCTAGAGAGTCAAGCCGGGATCCTTTGGCTTTTCAAGCAAATGCCTTAACCGCTAAACCATCTCTCCAGCCCCACTAAATTATTTTAAATGGAAATGATGCTAGACGTTTATTCTTTTAAAATATATGTAGAGTAGTATACACTAATATTTCATAAAAGGCTGTCAAAAACTACAAGGATCATATGCTTAAACTCTAAATGCAAACATGAAAGAACCAAAGAGGAGGCCTGGGGAAATGGCTCAGAGGTTATGAGCACTTTCTGTGCAAACATGAGGGCCTGAGAGGGCTTAAAAACACCCAAGTTCAGTACCCTAGCACCCACATAAACAGCTGGATGTGCCCACAAACTTCTGTAACCCAAGAACTGGTGGAGAGGATGAATAATGAAGAATATCTGCGCTTGCTGAAAATAATGGTGAAAACAGTTCTTGGTTGAATAAGAGACTCCATCTCAGTGAAACAAACAGAAGAGAGCAAAGAATAGGACTCTGAAATTCTCCTCTGGCATCCACACCCATATACACACAAGGCACATGCGTCTGTACACACATGTGCATACATTATAAACACAGCACATCATATCATTCACTCTTTGCATATACAAATGCATGAAATTGTGTGAAAGAAATAAAGAAGGAAGTAAAGAAAGATAGCTTTCTGGAAGCCAATGACTTCATAATGTTGAAAGCTGTTCACCTCAATGCATATGAAAAATTATTTTTAACTATAAATGTTCTCTGGCTCATGATAAATCAATACGATTTTTAACTATTCAGTGGTGTAAAAGGGATATGTATGCAGTAAAAACTCAATTTGGCATTTTAATCATTTGTTGGGCTAGCCCTATTATAACCTAACATGTTGGGCAGGAGTAGCAGGGTACAGTACCTAGTTATCTATACATTTACAAGGGTAAACAATTGGTTCTTTACAGTGTACTGTGTTCAAGCGTGAAATATTCCACACTTAGTTTTAAAATAGAATGTATTAGGTTATTTTTCCAATCAGTAGGTTAATGTCAGTGTCCTGAGTACATTTATCATTGGATGGGCTAAGTTATGATATCCAGGGGGTAGGTGTATTAAATGTTTATGCTTCATTTTATTTTTCATAGGCAATGAGTTCAGAGAGATGAAAACCTGTCATAAGTAGAAGAGCATCTTCATATAAAAGAAAGTGAATGACTTTCCTTTCCATTAACGGGAAACTTTTGCAACTGTAATACCAGAATATATTATAATTCTTAATATTCCCATGGAATTGTTAATTTTTAGACTAAAATCAGTAAATTGAAACTTCTCTGTAAATTCTTTTCTTCAAATATTTCTTTGGGCCTTTTTTAAAAAATCCATACCACATCCTTTTCTTGTAGCAAAGTATACACATAAGATTAAAAGAGATTCATTCACCATTAGCCACACCAACCTGACAGAGATCCCTAAAGAACACTAAATTAAACAAGAAAGTAGTTACATAGATTGTTTATGTGAATAAATGTCTACTCTTGTTTCCTATGCCAGACAGCCTTGCACAATTCACTGAGGTTCCAGATCAAGAAAAGATGGTTTACATGGTATTATGTATTGCTTCTAATATAAAGAACATTATCAAGTCACTTAATGAAGATGATCTAGTTTTATTTGTTAGGGAATGAGAACTCATTATTTTTACTCATGGGATATGGCACTCTCTGTTATTAGCAGCTGTCAGATTATTTCAGCACCTGCCAATAATTGTTCATGAATTGGAGAGATACTGACAACATTAGGAACATCTGTGATTGTTATTGCTTGTCCTCAGACATGTACTCTAAACTTCCTCAAGCTTATGGCAACTCAGTATACCATACATTTACTGACTTTTCATTTTCTGTTTCTAAATCTTACTATTTCTGTATCCTTAGTGGTTCCATTCTAGGATCCAGGAATGTATAAAAAATCTCTTATAAATTACTTTTAGACTTAAGGATGGAATTATGACAGAGGTAGTACAGAATTCCCATATACCTTATCTCCAATTGTTCCTAGTACTAACATCTTACATGAGAAGGGCACATATGTTATAATTAATTAACTTATATTGAGCATTTTTATTAACTGAAATCCATTCTTATATCAGATTTCTTTAATTTTCACACAACGTCCCTTTTTTGTTAAAAAATACATTTTAGGATATCATACTATATTTAAATTACTTTAAGAAAGCTTCAATTTCCTTGTTTTTAATGACTGAGAGTTTTCAGAAATACTGGTGGGGTATGTTGTAACATGTCGGTCAATTGTGAATTGTCTGATTTAAAAAAAAATATGATTATACTGAGACCATGTATTTTAGAATGAAGTATAGTGATCATTATATTGTACCAAGGATACATATAGCAATGGGACTTATCACTATTGATGCCATCTTGTTAGATCACCAAACTTAACACTGTTTCTCAGGCTTTAAAGTTGAAGAGAAAAAAGTCCTATTCCCTACTTTGCATTGGAACTGTAAATCTGAATGTTCTCATTTATAATGGAATTTTGTCAGATACATGGCTCAAAATCCTGAAAGAGGAAATATATGTTCATATATTAACTATTATATTAGTTATATTACATAGAATATACATGTTTTTAAGTATAATAGTATGTATGTGCACCTATCTTAGTTAAGCTACTGATGCCTCCAACTCTACCTCACCACCACTAAGATTATTTTAGACCTTCCCCTGATCATGTGTAAATTTCCACCCCAAAGTTGAGACATCTCCCATCACCCATCATCCATTCACCTAATTGTTTAATTCTAATATATATATATCAGTATCAGAATTGATAATCTCTATGGTGGTGTGAACCTGTTTATCATTTAGAACTTCTTGTGCAGAATTTCTTGCTTTTAGTCTTACGTGCTTTATACATTTCAAGATTTACTTAGGTCACCAATTTATTCCTCCCTCATTGACTGTTTTTTATCCATTTGTAATGTATTTAGATTCCTTTGCCATATCGTGCATTCAATCATGGAACACTTATTTTAAGACTATATTTTGTCCTGTAATGTTCTATTGGTTTCAACAGATACTTGAAATCTTGAATGCACTATTAAAGTATCAAACAAAGTAGGTTCACTACCTTAAAAATTATCCTGTGCTTCACCAAATCAGTTTCTGCCTGCAAACTAGCTTGAACTTCCATTATGATGTCGACTGAATCTAGTGAGAAAGAATGTTTTTACCTTGTTCCTAGGTGTTTCTTATAAAGCTGTGGAAAGGACCATTTTTAATGGATTAAGATATTTTAATATTAAATACCTGTTAAATTTTCCCTAAAATATTTCTGTGTAAATTGACATTGTCAGCTTTTTTTCTTATTTAGTCTATCAATATAGCAACAATGATCATATTCTGAATATTGAGGCAGATTTGTTTTTGGTGATCTTGTAGATAATGTACTACCAACAAAAATTAATTCAGATGTTGAAACTGATAGCACTCCATACAGAAACCATCGTATGAAAAGTGTTCTTAATGACATAAAATATCATTTATAGTGATGGGGCTTAGTAGGTAAAGGGCTTATTATGCAAGCATGAAGATCTCAGTTGAGATACCCAGTCCTCAAGTAAAATGCTGAGCACCATGGTGCACTCTTGAAATTCCCTGGCTGGGCAGGCAGAGGCACAAAGAACTCCTGGACTCATAGGCTAGTTTATCTAGGCAAAATCATTAGCTATGTGGTACAAAAAAGACCTGATCGCAACATAAAATGGGAAGCAAAAGGTTAATAAACCCAAAGCTGATCTCTAGAATCCACAGGCATGTGCCAACATGTGCAAACACTTCCCATAAACACAGTACATCCACTTGCATATAAGTGTGTATATACACACATGCACACATTGCATACATATACATGTAACAACAAAAAAGAGAAGCCATCTGTAGAGAGCAGGGTGGTTGCTAAAGAATTTCAAAATTGGTCTGGAAAGGTGGCTTTGTAGTTAAGGCACTTGCCTATAAAGCCAAAGGGCCTAGGTTCTATTCCCTAGGACCCACATAATCCAGATGCACACGTTGGTGCATACATCTGGAGTTCGTTTGCAGTGGCTGAAGGTTCTGGTGCCTCTATTCTCTCTTTATCTGCCTCTCTGTCTCTCTCTGCTTTTCTCTTTCAAATAAATAAAAAATATTTTTAAGAAAAGAATTTCAAAATTGGATTGAGAGATATCACTGACAGGAGACAGTAATGCCAGAATTGGAACCTCCAAGAGTGCACCAGAGATACCAAAGGAAGGTTCACCTTGTCTTTTTCATTAGTTCAACTATATGTGAGATGGAGCGAGATGGGTAAGGAATGAGTCATTTATTGTTCAACATTAATTGGCTTTATTTTGCAACTCTAGAGTCAGGAAAATTTCTAGGGAAATAAAATTGAGTAAGTGTTACATGATCTAAGCTTAAACAGTTGGTTTTATAGATAGAATAGGGTTGAAAAGGCACAAATGATAATATAGGATCTGGTCATTTCAAAATTTATTATTCTTGTAAGGTGGAAATAGGAAAACAGAACAATGGTAAAGTAACTGATTGGTTAAAATCAGTTATTTCAGAATAACTTTTTTTGAAGACTAATGCACAAAGAACTTCATTGTTACATTAATTTAACTGGTATTTTTCAGAAGATATGTTTCTTAATAATTGCCATCAAACATCAAACATGAAATTAGACTCATTGCTTTGGATTACGTATCTGATATAAATCTTAGTTGATTGTGATATAAAACTCTTTTGTATACTTTTATATGGAATTTCATAATATTTTATTGTTACTGTTATCTGTTTCTATTATCTGTAGTATTTATTTATTGTAATGTGTTTATTTGGATTTAGTATTTTTATAATAGGAAGCTCATAGAATGAGTTAAATATTCTTTGTGCTTCTATGATCTGAATTCCATGATCTCTTTTATGCAATTCACCAGTGTAGACATGTAAACCAATTGATTAATTTTTAGAAGATTATTGATTTAATTTTACAAATAGATACAGAAATATGTAGACTTTTCCTATATGAATTTTAGTTTGTGTCTTTTGAGTAATTGGCTCATTTCATATGTCATCAAGTTTACCAACATAGATCACATTTATATTCTACACTATTATATTTTTATTCTTTTTTACCCTATTATATATTTAATGTCTATGATATCATTTGAAATGGCCATTTTTGCATTTATGTTATTATTAATTACATTTTCTATATTTTATTCCTGATAAGCCTGGCTAGAATTTTGCTAATTTAATCTATTGTAGAAGTTACCTTCTCATTGTTGGGACAAAACATCCAATAAGCAGCAGCTTATTTGAAGGGTGTATATCCAGCTTATAGTTTTGAGAAGAAGTTTGGGAAAGATACCAGGAGCCATAGCATAACCTGGCATCACATTTCCTCAGCAACAGGGAGGAAGTTGTGTATATCTGGGCTTGGAGATGGGCTGTATTACCCACAGCTAATCCCAGTAACATACCTACTCTAGCAATGTTCCACCTCTCCAAAGCCCAAGAACTTTCTCAAATTTCCACCAGCTGAGTAACATTCAATGTTCAATATTCAAAAGATGTTGATCTCTCCCAAAATCTAGCTATTTGTCTCTATTTCCTGTCTTCAAGTTATTTGATTTTGGCTACAAAATTTATATTATCTATAATATTTTTTCTGTTTTTAAATTTTTTTTTTTACTTATTTGAGAGACAAAAAATACAGAAATAGACAAGTAGAGAAAGAATGGGTGTGCCAGGGCTTCCAGCCACTACAAACGAACTCTAGATGCGTGTGCACCCTTGTGCATCTGGCTTACATGGATCCTGAGGAGTCAAACCTGAGTCCTTTGGCTTTGCAGGCAAGTGCCTTAAGCACTAAGCCATCTCTCCAGTCCATCTGTAATTATTTTGTTAGGCTTAACTTCTTTCTCTAGATTCATAAGGTAGAAGCTGAGATTACTACTTTTAGATAGATTTTTTTCTACAATAGGTATCCAATACTATAAGCTCTCCTCTCAATAATGATGTTGCTGCCTCCTTCAAATTGTTTATATTTTAAGTTTTCAAAAATATTTTTATTAATTTATTTATTTGACCGAGAGTGAGAGAGAAAAAGAGGTAGGGAGAGAGAGAGAGAAAGGTGGGGGAGAGGGAGAGAGAGAAAGAGAATGGGCATGCCAGGGTCTCTTGAGACTACAAATGAACTCCAGACACATGCACAAACTTGTACATCTGGCTTTACATGGGTACTGGGGAATCAAACCTGAGCCATCAGGCTTTGCAAACAAGTGCTTTTAACTGCTGAGACATTTCTCCAGCCCTATACTTTAGTTTTTTTCCAAAAAGTACCATTTTTTTAATCTCTTGAGACTCATTTTATTGATTTGTGTGTAGTGCAAAACTGTGTTGCAGTACAACACAAATATTTGGGTATTTTTTCAGTCATTTCTGTATTGACTTATCACTTAATTTCATTGCAGTCAGATAGGAACGTTTTCATGAATCTTCTTTTTTAAGTGTATTAAGGAATTTTTGTGACTCAAAATATGGTTTTTCTTGTAAGATGAGTAGTTCATACATTTCAAGTACACTTTTGACAGGCTAACAGATTTTGGCTGTGACTCTCTGGCATCTGTGTGCATTTTCATATATTGGTATTATAGTTTTCCCAGTGATTCCAATACTATAATTTGAACAAAAATAGTCTTTCTTGGTATTTTTATTGTATGGAAAACACTGATGATTTCTCAAATCTTTATATGTGGGAGAACAAAACTGCTAGTAATCCTTTGGAAAGATTTGATAAATTGCTTAAGGTTTTGCAAACATAAGTGCAAAATATGCTTAAATGCTTCCACAATAAGTTTAACTCCAAAAGAAAACATTTTAAGAGATAATCAATGCTATTCCCATCTTAAAACACGAGATGAAATGTATCATACAAGTCTACTATATTACCCATAAGCAAAATCATGTATTTTTAGTTTCATAGTATAGTAGGACACAATGCCAACTGTGGATAACTAATGTTCTTACATCCCAATCAGAGTAATGTTTTAAGATTACATTTCTCTTTAAAGTTCTATTGCTTCATTCAATTTTATATAATGAATCACTTTAGGCAACACTGCTGTTTAGTCTGAGGCACATAGTTTAATCATTAAGTTTCCTCCCACTAACCTCCCTCACTAAACATGCTATATATGGTTTTGATAGCAACAACAAGAGGGTAATTTTTAACTAAAAACTTGTCATAGAGTATCAAATTAATTTAAACTTGCTTTAACAAAAACAATTTTTCTATAACACAAGAAGTGTCAATATATTACAGAATGCAAAACTCAGCACTATTTACTTAATAAAAATTAAAATAACCATGAAATACCCAATAGAGCATGATTTCTTTCTCCCAGAAACTGGGTAACTATGGAATATATGTTTCTGTACACCCCTCCCATGATAAAAGAAGTTGTTTGGAAGAATCAATAGGTAATTTTTCTACTTTCTGTTTTTTAAAATCCAAATTGCTTATGCACCGTGAGTTGTTCTAAATTGTTTTGACATAAATCAAAACTATTTCTGTCATTTTCCCTTCGTTGAATTTGTGACTTAAGCTGAGTTATTTAACCTTCTCTACTTTGTTGCAGTATTAAAATGGAAAGCTATATGAATTTTAAGTGAGAAAAGGGTATCAATTATTTCAAACTTCTCATTTTATAGTTGTAGAAACTGAGATTCGGAGATATTAGATTATTCTTTTTATAAAGAGGAACAACTACTCAGTTATGAAACAGTTCTAATAAATATCACATAGGATTAACTTCTATTTTAAAAAGTGAAAAAACAACAACACACACACACACACACACACACACACACACACACACACACTACAACCTGTATACCATGGAACATGCAATGTTGTGACAAAGTCCTGAGGTTACTATTTCATTTCCTGCGGAATGCCCTTGGGTCTCCTTTGTATTGCTACTCTTATGCTTTGGGAGTCACTATTAAATAGCATAAATGTCACTTGAACACAAACTCTGTGATACACAAGGGAGTTGATTTGATAGCTCGAATGACTACCAAGTAGCTAGCAATTCAGTTCTGTACAATGTTGTTATTTTAGAGCAAGAGATGATTCTTATTCCAGGTGGAATAGAGTGAGATTGCAAAAGATGTCATCATGCCACTCAGAACTGGGTACAATATAAGTTCCCATTTAATGTTTTGTTTTATTTGTGGTCATTATAGTGAACTGAAATGTGAAAACACAGAGAAGAGGGGACTATTATTCTATTGTCTCCTACTCAACAAAGCACACCCTTCACTGCAGGATGCTGGAGTCAAGAATAGGCACCAGCCTCCAGAAGTGAACTGACTGGTGATGTGAACAATATTGAGCCCATAAACAATGTGACATAGAGAATGGAGGTGGACGAAAAGAATGAGACATCAAAACAGAAGGGCTACTTGGAAACAGGAAGTGGTTCAGTGGAATAGGCATGGAGAGATGGGATAAAGAATAGTAGAAAGGGAACACAACCAGATTATAATATGTTCATATATTAAAATCTTCTCTCAAAAATAAAAATGGACTTGGATGCTTTAACCAACCAGTTTCCAGCTGTAATTGTTTCATTTTGGAAGGATAGGAATGTTAGTGTGTCTTATGCTGTTCCAGGTTACTTATTTGTACAGCTAATCTCTAATCAAGTACAGTTGAGAAGGAAGCTCCCTCATTTTAACCAGCTGTCACTCCTTATACACAGGCTGTACTTAAGGCAAAACAAGTACACTTGAGAGGGAAACTCCCTTCTTTCAACCAACTGCCACTCATGACACACAGGCTGTACCTTGGGCACAATGTGCTAAATGATGGGGTCCTGACTACATTTCACCTCATGCTTTATGGTTCCTGGGCAGTAGAGGAGCTAAGAATATACATGAGTTTCATTTACCTCAACTTTTGCTAATCCAGTGAATGAGTAAAAGATAATTTATGATGAAAACGAAACTGTAGGACTCCTCAGTATGCAGAACAGAGTCAGGAACAAGAAAGTGAGGAGATGATGTACTCTAGGCATCAAGAAAACAAAATAAAAAGCAAATACTGATCTCAGAAACTATTCAATGAAACTAAAATTGGATTAGATTTCTTTGTACAGAAATGTATATCCTAGGGCATTGTAGAAGATGACAGAATAATCATCTGACAATTGGAGTTAAACAGCTTAGTGTTGTGGTTGTCAAAAGAAAGGAATTGAGCTCTACAAAAAAATACATATTTCAGAGTACCTGTTACTCTACCCAAAGTTGTGTCCCTCTGGGCAATATTACTAGAAGTTACACACTGCAAGAAAGAAGAGGAGGGAGATTAAGACCCTATAAAATAACATTTGGTCAGTCACTAGCAAAGAAAAAAAAGCAATAACAAGCTCCCGAAGGTGGCCTTACCCAGAGTTGCTACTACGTATTATCTAAAGTGTCCAGTTTACAGAAAAGATTATGGCACCTCTGAAGAAACAATAAAGTATCTCATACATCCAGGGAAAGCGGCACAAAAATTGCCTTTAGGCAGACCAGGTATTCAATTTATAATGAAAAAAAATTAAAGTACATGTTGTAAGCATTGTAATAGGGCAAAATGAGATAATAATTATAGTGATAAAGGAAGGTATGGTGATAATAACCCCACAATGAGATTTTCAGTAAAGAGACTACAGCTTAAAAAACAATATCTGAATGAAATTCACTAAAGGAGATTTGCATTGATGGAAAAAAAATAATGAGCAAATGTAGAGATATGGTCATACAAGGAAAAAGTTAGGAAAATCATGAAAATAATGACAGGAATATCTAAATCATCAAGCAAACCAAATTATGTAGAATACAGTCTCAAATAGGACAAAAACAGAAGGGAATAGAAAATGCACTGCAAAAGAAATACTAAAATTAAGCAGATTTGTTTTAAAACAACAACCTATATTTCTGAGCTAGCTATTTATCTAACCACTATGAACAAATTCCTAATTAAAATCAAGATAAGGTAAGAAGGGTTTATTCTGGCTCAGAGTTTGAGGAGCTGCAGTCCATCATGGTAAGGAATGCAGGGCATCATATCAGAACCATGAGGCAGCCTGGTCACATTGTGTTCATGGTCAGGCAAAGAGAGATGAATGCTGATGTTAATCTTTATTTCTCCTTTATCCCTTCATATTCAGTGCAGAACCCAAGGCATGAAGAAGAGAAACACACATTCAGAGTGGATCTTCCCACTCTGTCTCAAAGACATAGCCTGTGGTGTGTTCCCTAGGTGATTCCAATTCTAGTCCCATTGATTTCAATCTTACTCATTATTTCTAAGATCTTGTTTTTCCTATCTATAACTTTTGTTTCAATATCTGGTATGCCTTCCAACAATATATTCTATTAGTTTTTGTTTGTGTGGTAATGTTCACATTCATTTTTGAAGTAGAACTATGTTGAAAATAGGACTTTTAGTTAGCAGGGTTTTTTAACATTATTTCTTCTGATATTGTTTCTACTGAGAAAGTTTGAGTATATTCAAATACAATATATTCATGGACTTTGACGGTTTAATTTCATATAATTGTCATATGTTGTAGTTACCTTAAAGTTGCGGGGATAAAACACCTTTAAAAAGTTGATGATACTAAAAAGGTTTACTTTGGCTTATAATTTCAAGGGAAATCTTCATGGTGGCAAGTGAAAGCACAGCATGAACAGAGGCTGGGTATTAACTTCTGACACAGCAGGTGGAAATCTGTAGCAAGAGAGTGAGCCAAGCAAGAGTGAACTGGCTTTAATATTGTTAGAGAGGCAGGAAGACAATGACAGCATCCTGATTGATGCAACTTTAGATGTTTACATTGCCTAACCCTTACTCCCTTGACCTTACAATGCCCTTGGCCATAGTTTTCCTGGCTCCTCTTCTGATGGCAACTCATTCTCTGATTGATTACCTCCTCCACTTGGTCTCTGCCTGCCTAATTAGTTAGTTTCTCCATTTGTTCCCTGCTATCCCTCGAATTCCTCAGTCCTTTCTTCTCAGTAAACCCTCCCCAAAAGAAAAAAAAAACTCTATAAACCCCCAAACTATCTAGACTTACAGGGGCTGTGCTGGCTGTCCTCTCTCTCTCCTCCCCTGAGACAGCCCAGCATCTTGGGCCCCAATAAACAGCTCTTTTCCTGCCACGTAGTGGTCGTGCATGGTCGTTTGTCATTCATGAACCTTATAAGTACCTCAAAGCCCACCCAAAACAACATACCTCTTCCAGAAAGGCACTACAGAGGAACAAACCTTCAAAGAACATCACAGAACATATAAGGAGTGGAGACTGTAAAAAGAAGAGGCATTAAAGAGACCAAGATAAAATATCATAAAAGACAAAAGTTAGCCCTAATATACAAACAATGAGAAGACACAAAGTATAATAAATATTTTTCAATCTGAAATGTCAGTATTTCTGCCTTGATGCAATAGGGATCATTGTCTTTGTGTGTTTGTTTTCTATGTTGAGACAAGACCTCATGTACCTCTGCTTGACATCAAACATGTTTTGCAGCCAAAGATGACCTTGAATTCTTGATCTGGCTTATATAGTGATTAAGCTTAGGGGTGGGATATCTTCCAGTGAATTATTGGTCAGGGAAGCCCCTATTATTTCAAAATATTATAAGCCATTGCCAAGATTCTTGGTTGCCCTCCAGAACTAAATTCTAAGACAATATTGTTGAACACACCACATACTTGGTCTGCAGGACACTGAGAAAACAAACTGGAGCTAATAAAAAAAGTAGAAAACATTACCAATAGAACTGATAAAGTAGAAAGACAACATCTGAGTTTGAAAATAAGGAGATTTTGGAATAATTCAATCAAGGACCAAAAGTTCATAAGAAAGTAAGAGTGGGTACATTCAAGTCATTTTGGGCACCATGAAGAAGTCAAATATATAAAAAAAATTCTGGGCATAATAGTAAAGAAGAACTTCAGACTAAATCCATAATAAGTACTTTTAACAAGATCATAGAAAAAATATTTCCCAAAATTAGGGAAAGATATTACAGACAAACAGAGGAAGCATTTAGAACACCAAGCAGACAAGATCGGAAAAGATATTCCTATCATATTATACACTACTAAATATACAGAGTAAAGCAAGTATATCAAATGCAGCAAGATAGATGTACCAAGGCACTTATAAAAGCAAACACATCAAAATGTCAATAAATTTTTAGCTAAAATTTAAAAGACCAGAAAAGATTGTAATAATGTATATCACGTTCTGAAAGATACAACTGTGAACCCAGACTACTATGTCCAACAAAGTTCTCTGTCATAATTGAATGAGAAAGAATAACTCTCCATGATAAAAACAGGTGAAAAGAATACATGACCACTACTTAAAGGAATCCTTCAGACTGAAAATAAGGGAAAGCATTTACATGAGACCACAAGAATTAACAATAATTTATTAATGGTTAATTCAAGAGAGGAATAGAAAAACACCAAGCACTACAAAATCAACAAAATTATAAACATGTATGCATCAAACTTTGATGCATCCAATTTCACTGAGCAAACGCTACTAGATGTAAAGTCACAAATTAACCCAAGGACAATAGTAGTGGGTGACTTCAGTACCTCATTTTCAACAACTGACAGGTACCCTAGAAAAAAAGAAATGTAGTACCATCTGGATTAAATGACATGGTGGAACAAATAGACCTAACAGAACTCTACAAAACACTCCATCCAACTGTTGCAGAATATAGTGTTTTCAGCAGTGCAAGGAAGTTTTTCTAACAAATATATGAATATTGAAGTAATTCTTTGTATTAGATCTGATCACAGTGGAATAAAACTACCAATCAACAGGAAGAGAGACTATAGAACACACACACATACACACACACACAAACTTATGGAAATTAAACATCACATTACAAATGATTAAAGAATCATTAAAGAGGGCTGGAGAGATGGCTTAGCAGTTAAAGTGCTCTCCTGTGAAGCCTAATGATCCAGGTTCGATTCCCCAGTACCTAGGTAAACCAGATGCATGTGTCTGGATTTCATTTGCAGGGGCTAGAGGCCCTAGTGTGCCCATTCTCTCTGTGTGTCTCTTCTCTCTCTCTCTCATAAATAAAAAAAAAAAAAAATTAAAGGTATCATTGAAGATACCAAGAAGGATATCAAGAAAAATCTTATAATCAAATGATAATAGATAAACAACATAATAAAACTCATAGGACACAATGAATGTAGTCCAGAAAGGAAATTTTATAGCTTTTAGTGCCTATAATAAAAAATTAGGTCACAAATTAATACCTTAGTGATATACCTTAAGGCTTTGGAAAAGACCAAACCAAGCAAAAAATCAGTAGACAGAAAGTATTAAGACAAAAAAGAAAAGTATATATATATATATTCAGGAACAACCACATTAGCCTAACAACAGATTTTTAAAATATTTATTTATTTATTTATTTATTTATTTATTTATTTTTTATTTATGAGAGAGAGAGAGAATGGGTGCCACAGGGCCTCTAGCTACTCCCAAAGAACTCCAGATGTATGCATCACCTTGTATATTTGGCTTATGTGGATGCTGGGTAATCAAACCTGAGTCGTTAGGCTTTGAAGCAAGTTCCTTAAATGATAAGCCATCTCTCCCACACTAACAATGGATTTTAGATCCAGAATTCTATACTGCAGAAGATCATAGGCTGACAAATTTCAACTCCTAATGGGAAATACTAATGAAAATTAGTGCACCAAGCAAGGCTATACCACCTAAATAAAGGAAAAATAAAATTTTTTAACAATAAGCAGCAACAGAGGGAATTCATGACTATCAATCAATCATAAAGATGTTACTTAATGCAGCACCACATTAAGAAATGAAAGAAAGATACTACCATGATGACAGCATTCGGAAAGTATAAATCCTACTAGAACAATAGACACAGAAAAATAAATACAGAAGAATCATATATTATCAATACAATAAATATCAAAGCATAAAGATGATTAAGGCAGGAAGAAAGAAAATAATCAAACACATAGAAAAAAATTACAGGCATAAACCCAGGTCTTTCAATATTTTTCCATATATTGGCTTAATTCTCCAATTAAAAAACACAGTTGAAAGTTTTAAAACAACGAAACAAAACAAAATTTTGCCTATAAGAAACTGGCAATTAAAGAAACACACAAAATTAAAATGAAATCATAGATAATAATATAAGCAATAGAATACTAAAGAAAGCAAGAGTACATGTCATAAAATTGGATATAATAGACTTTAAGACAAAATGTGTAAGGCAAGTCAAAGAAAGTCTCTACCTAAAGACCAAGTGATCAGTTGATAAAGAAGATAATAATGATTGTAAGTTTATATGTAAGTAATGCCAGTGCACATCATTTTATTAAGCATTACCAACCTAAGGAACATATGCATTCCATTATTATTTGAATATGAAAATTGTCCCCCCCCAACTCAGCTTTATCTGTTTAGGGCTTATTTGCCACCTGAAGTGCTTTTGAAAAATGATTGGACCCTGAGGGCTGTAAGATAATCATTGCATGAAACCCTTGGTGGATTCATAATATGATTGCATTATAGGAATGTGGTGAAAGTAGGAGGTAGAGTCCAATATTGTAAAGTTAGTAAATGGTGACATGTCCTTGTGACTATATCTTATTATAGCATCGTATTGGATCTCTCTCCAGTATTTTTCCTGTCCAATGTAAAGTGAGCTATGTCCCTCTGCTTCCTGCCCACCAGGTTGTGAGCAGCTCTGCCATTCCCTGCTTGCCATGATACACTGAACACTCTGAAACTATTGGAGCCACAATAATTCTTTGCTGCTTTGAGTTGTTCTATCAGGTATTTTTGTCACAGTAATCCAAAATCTAATATAGGCTACAATACAACATTAGTGTGTCATTTCAATACCACACTCCTACTAGTGGAGAAATTTTCCAGACCCCCAAAATTATCAACAAATAGATATCAAAATATAAATACATTACAGATAAAATTGACATACTAGACATTGATTTACCATCCTATCCAATTTCTATAGAAAACATATTCTGCTCATCAATACATGGGACATTCTCTAGAATATACCATACATTATGCTATAAATTCAGACTTTAAAATATGAAAACCCATGTGTGTTGATACATACTTGTAATGCCAACACTGAGGAGATAGTCAGGAATATTGTGTATCTGAGGTCAGCCTGGGATACAGAATAAAAATTTGCCACAATCACTCTCCAGATAAAATTAAATGAATTGAAATCATATTATTTTCTTTCTAATCATAATGAAATGATATAGAAATACAGAAAATAAACTTTGCTTTTGCTTATCATAGTTAATTTTTCTTTTTAGGATTTGGTCATTCTACTCTCATCTGTCAATTTATCCCAGATCTTCAAAATAGATTTTCTGTTCTCAGCAAGAACATTGGTCTGCTCCAAGCTAATCTAGCAAATCTCATAACAGGTATTTCTTCTTATATTAAGTGTATTTAGTGAGTATATCATAGGTTTAAAGTTTCCCAAGATATTTTAAGTGTATTTTATTTCTTATATTTATTTTTATTTAAAAACCTATTCTAGGCCAGCACTCGGGAGGCAGAAGTAGGAGGATCGCCGAGAGTTCGAGGCCGCCCTGAGAATACATAGTGAATTCCAGGTAAGCCTGAGCTAGAGTAAGACCCTACCTCGAAAAACCAAAAAATAAATAAAAAATAAAAAATAAAAAATCCCATTCTAATTAGCTTACTTAAGAACAAATCAAAACTAATAATAAATTTAGATGAGACTATTATGCATACTGCAAATTATTCTTGAGACAAGAAAAAAAATGTAAAATAAGTTTAGAATCCAAACATAAAAAAGATTAGAAAAAATAGAACACTTGATGACTATACTTTTAGAAATAATCCTTAAGAAAAATTACATTACATTTTTTAAAGAATTATAGTAAAGAAGACCTCTTTCTAAGACATAATAAATTTGTCAATATTTTTTATAAAAATGATGAAATTAGGGCTGGAAAAATGGCTTAGTGGTTAAGTGCTTGCCTGTGAAGTGTAAGGACCCCAGTTCGAGGCTTGATTCCCCAGTACCCACGTAAGCAAGATGCACAATGTGGTACATGCATCTGGAGTTCGTTTGCAGTGGCTAGAGGCCCCAGTGCACCCATTCTCTCTCTCTCTCTCTCTCTCTCTCTCTCTCTGTATCTCTTTCTCTCTCTGTCTGTCACTCTCAAATAAATTTTAAAAAAATTAAAAAGAACTAAAAAAAGAAATTATGATTTTAAAAAATTGATGAAATTAGGACAGCGTATGGGAGGGTGAGGCAGTGTGCCATGAGTAGGCCAGACCCCTGTCTCCTGGCTCCTTCCACATTCTTGATAAATGTTCCCTGTGTGGAGAGTGTGTTGGCAGGTGCAGGGGTGTGGAATGAGTAAGCCAGACTCCTGATTCCTAGCTCCTCCTACCTCCCTGGCATGAGTTCCCTGTGCCAGTCTGTGTACAGGTGGGTTTGGTGGTATGTAGTGAGTAGGCCAGACCTCTGTCTTTTGGCTTCACCCAGCTCCCTGATCTGGGTTCCCTGTGCAGACAATGTGCAGATGGGCATGGCAGTGTGGAGTAGGAAGTCCTGTATCCTGGCACCTTCTGGCTGCTGGTCTATGTTCCCTGTGTGGAAAGGATGTGGAATGAGTAAGACAGACCCCTGTTTCCTAGCTCCTCCCAGCTTCCTGGTCTGTGTTCCCTGCATGGACAATGGGCAGGCAGGCACTGTCGTGTGGAGTGAATAGGACCGACCCTGTTTCTTGACTCCTTTCAGCTTTATGGTCTGTGTTCCCTGTGCAGACAGTGTGAGTCAGGTGGTGTGGAGTGAGTTGGCCAGACCACTGTCTCCTGGCTACTCCCAGTTCCCTGGTGGTCCTGGTAGGTCCCATTCTGTCTTGATTGGGGAGGAGTGCTCCCTGTGTGAGCTATGTAACCAGGCCTTTTGCTTTGGTATCCTGACTGGCTACTGGGTGCCAACATACCTGTTCACCTGAGTAAGAGGGTGCATAGGCCAAAGGACAAGAAACATCAGCACAAAAAAGCCAATGAAAGTCAGAAAACTAAGAGATCTCCACCAAGGATGCCTAGTCCTACAATGGAAGCCTCCAGTGAAGTCAGAGAAATCAACAGAAATTCATCCCCAAAATGAAAACACAACAATTAATGAGACCCTGATCAAAAAAAAAATGCTTAACTGGAAGCATACTATCAAAGAACCAACAATCATATCAATAAATTGCAGAGAATTTATCTCCTAGAGCATTCAAATTTTGACAGTAGGCTTAACGTCATTGAAAAGAAGTTAGAACCCTCTGAAGATATATGAATAAATTGAAGATTAGTCAAGAAATGGAATACCTCAACAACCAGTTTACTAAGCTTAATAAAGACATGATCAAATGCAAGAATGAATTACAGGAAGCATAAAGAAAATCAGAACTCAAATTGAAATTATACCTCAAAAAAGAGATGGACATGATGCAAAGTAATACAACATACAAAAAATCAAATAGAAATTATAAAAACCTCTCTAGAAACCCTCACCAACAGAGTTACTCATGTGGAAGACAGAGCCTCTGTCCTGGAAGACAAGCCAGAAGAAATAGATAAGGAGGCCAAAAACTTTGCTACATTCTAAAAAGTCAAGTGAAGAGAATACGAGGGAACTGTGGGATACCCTAAAACAACCAAACATCCGGATCATGGGTATAGCAAAAGGAGAGGAAATCCAGGCCAGAAGCATAGAGAACATATTCAACAAACTTATTGAGGAAAATTTGCCAAATCTCTCAAAAGAGAGGCCCATCCAAATACAAGTAGCCCACAGAACACCAAACAGGACCAAAGAAGAAACTCTCCAAGAGAGTGTTAAAAACAGCAAGAGAGAAAAAACTCACAACATACAAAGGTAATCCCATCAGATTAATCATCTAACCAAACTATCACATCCATGGAGATTGAAAAGGTAATCAAAAACCTCATCAAAAAGGAAAGTCCAGGACCAGATGGCTCCTTGGCTGAATTCTATCAAACCTTCACTGAAGAAATGAAACCAATTTTTCTCAAACTGTTTCACATAATCAGAGAACAGGGAATCTTCCCCTACTCCTTTTATGAAGCAAGCATCACCCTAATGCCAAAACCAGACAGAGATGCAACAAGGAAAGAAAACTGTAGGCCTACATCCTGATGAATTTAGATGCAAAGATCCTGAACAAAATCCTTGCAAACTGAATTCAACAACGTATCAAAAGCATTATACACCTTGATCAAGTCAGCTTCATCCCAGGGATGCAGGAATGGTTTAACGCATGGGAATCGGTAAAGATAATACACCACATAAATAAACTTAACCATAAGAACTACCAGATCATCTCAATTGATGCTGAAAAGGCCTTTTGATGAAATACAAAAGCACTTCATGATCAAAACACTGGAAAGAATATACATGGAGGGTTTATATCTCAACACAAAGGCTATATAAAGCTGCTAAAGCCCAACTAATACTTAATGGGGCAAAGTTCCAACTGAGATCTGGAACAAGACGGTGGTGCCCACTCTTACCACTGCTCTCAAACATAATACTAGAATTACTAGCCCAAGCAATAAGACAGGAGAAACAAATAAAAGGGATTCAAATTGGAAAGGAAGAAGTCAAGTTAGCCCTATTTGCAGATGACATGATCCTATATGTAAGAGACCCAAGATTCTCCACCTCAAAACATCTAAAGGTGATTAATTCCTTCAGCAAAATGGCAGGATACAAAATGAGTACCCCCAAATCAGTGGCTGTTCAATATGCAAAGGACAAATATACAGAGAAAGAAATCAGTGTGGCTGTCCCATTTTCAATAGCAAAAATATTAATTCCTTGTAATAACACCAAGAATGTGAAAGACCTATATATTAAAAACATAAAAAAATACTCAAGAAAGAAACTGAGGACTTGAGAAGATGGAAATCCTCACATGCTCCTGGATAGGTAGAATTAATATTGTGAAATGGCAATTCTACCAAAAGCAATACACATATTTAACTCAATGCCAATAAAAATACCAGCATCATTCTTCATAGAATGAAAAAATGACCTCAAAATGCAAATGGAATGGAGGAAGGCCTTGGATATACAAAAATATGCCACCTCCCTGGAGGTATCACCATATCTGATCTAAAGCTATATTACAAAGTCATAGTGAAAAAAAAGCATGGTACTGAAATATAAACAGAAAAATAGACCAATGGAACAGAATTGAAGACCCAGACCTTAGGTCAAGTAATTAAAGCTGCTTGAGCTTTGACAAAGGTGCCAATAATGTAGACTGGAGAAAAAACAGCATCTTCAACAAATGGTGTTGGGGAAATTGGATGACCATATGTAAAAAATTGAAATTAGACCCACTCATTTCATCATATACAAAATCAAGTCCAAACGGATCAAAGACCTAAATATAACACCTGAAAGTCTTCAACTACTCGAAAGAAAAAAAAAAAGGATCCACTCTCTACCATAGAGGACCAAGAAAAGACATCCTCAACAAAACCCCAGTAGCCCAGGAAATTTTTAAAAAATCTCTCAACCAATGGGATCTCATGAAGCTAAAAAGCTTTTGCACAGACCAACAAACCATAAGCAGAGCCAATAGATTACCCAATGAATGGGAGAAAATTTTTGCCAAGTATACCAGTAACAGAAGCCTAATATCTAGAATCTATATAGACCTCAAAAAACTAAACAATAAAAACAACAAAAAACCCACTCCAAAATTGGGCAGAGAACTGAATAGGGAGTTTTCAGAGGAAGAATTCCAAATGGCTAACACACACTTAAGAAAATGTTCAACATCCCCAACCATTAAGGAAATACAAATTAAGACAAATATGAGATTCCACTTTACCCCAGTAAGGATAGCAAACATTAAGAAATCAAATGAAAGCAAATGTTGGCAAGGATGTGGAGAAACAGGAACCCTCATTCACTGCTGGTGGAAATGTAAGCTGGTACAACCACTATGGAAATCAGTATGGAGACTCCTGTAAAGGATGAATATAGAGTTACAAATAGACCCTGTTATTCCCTTACTGGACATTTACCCTAAAATCTTTACATCTCAATTCAGAGAGATATGCTCAACTGTGTTTGTAACTGCTCAAATCATAATAGCTAAGAACTGGGATCAACCCATGTGTCCATCATGGGATGAATGGATAACCAAGATGTACTATATCTACAGATGCAATTCTACTCAGCAGTAAAAAAAAAAAAATGACACATTGAAATTTGTAGAAAAAATGGTCAAACTTGGAACAGATCAGTCTAGGTGAACTCACACAATCACAGAAAGAAAACAATCACATGGTCTCGCTCATCTGCAGTTCCTAATGTGGATCAACCCAAGTTATTGAAATACCTGAATGGCATGTTGAGACTTGGACAATAGGCAAGGTAGGGCATGGGAGAAGGAGACAAGGTGGGGAAGGAACACAAAACTGAACCCAAATTGAACTGGTACCATAGAATCCTATATCCTGGAAGGTAGAGAAAAAGGTGGAACCCTCAATAGGACCTTGGGGGGGTTGCACCTGAATCAAAGGCCCTGAAGAGGGTGGGACAAAGCCTGACCTTAAATTTCTCCTGTTTCTCTTTCTTCTCTATATTTTTCTTTTTTTCTTTACCCATGGTACTGTCCTGTAATTCCCTGTACCAGGATGTTGTTTATATCCACAATGAGCTGTTGATCAGAGACACCTACTATATCTCCCAAAATATACAAGACAGACTTCTGTCAGAGCACTTGATTACCCACCAGAGGTTAATGGTAAGACCCTACTGCTGAAGACACCATATGCTGTCAGCATGCACTATGGAGAGACTTGGTTGGAATGCAGAAGAGAGCCAGTCCCCAGACATTTAGCCTGTCTAGTGCTGTAATGCACTACATGAGCTACAGGGGGAATGTGGGCAACATCTTTCTGAGCAACTCAAAGTCTAAGCAACTCAGAAGCAAACAAATGGATATGATTCTCACACAAGGGCAATAGTGGCACACAACCATGGTGGGTTACTAACTGCTCTCGGATTGGTTAACAGATCCACTCAATGGAATGGAAACCATATTTGGAACTGGGAAACAAGTCAGAATCCTATCCAGATAATGATTTTGTTTCCCAATGTTATGCTTCCACTAATCTTGGCATATAAGAGGGTCTAGACCCTTTAAATTCTCTCTAAATTAATAATGGTTTTCCCATTTAACCTGTGCTGACTTCACTCTGTTGGAGATTCTGCTTCTATTTTTCAGATAGGAGCAGAATCTGAGAAGATAAACTACCCAGTGCACTTCACTCTGGTCCCAGCTGAAACCACAGAGGAATTGGGGAAATGATCAAGAGCGCTGCTATCCTGGTAAACCTGATATCAGCACAATGGTGAAGGAGATAGACACTGAGGACACTCAGTACATACCAAAGCAGAGATTCAAAGGCTCCTAAAAGCCCATCAATGAAGTAGACTTAAAATGTACTCAGCATGGCTCAGGGAGTTTTGCCAAAGAAGGGGCGGAAAGATTGTTAGATCCACAAGTTGGGATATTTGGCACAGAAACATTGCTTCTCCCCAATAACTGCTGCACCCATAATGCATGACCCACAATCCCCATGGGGTTGACCTACATCCCCAACAAGGAAGACCTTTTGAGAAATGGGGCAGGAAGGAGTGAAAGGATGATATCAACATGTGTTGTTTACAACTAAAGATTTCCTTATCTAATAAAAATAAATTTAAAAATGATGAAATTATACATCAAATGTAATATTAAACAATGAAAAATCATTCCATTGAACATATAAGTAACCATTGTCAAAACTATAAAGTCTTCAGCAGTGGGATTATGATCATGGAATTCACTGGTCTTACCATGTGTCCCACCACCCTGAAGCAGCTGTCTTGATAGAACGGTGAAATGGCCTTTTAAAGAAACACAACTAGGTGGCAATAGCTTGGAGGGCTGGGGGAGTGTCCTCCAGCAAGCTGTATATGTTCTGAATCACTGTGCTATATGGTGTTGTTTCTCCTATAGCCCGTATTCACGGGTCCAGGAATCAAGGGGTTTAAATGGAAATGGTACCACTTACCATCACCCCAAGTGACCAATTAGCCAAATTTTTGCTTCCTGTTCCAACAACCTTACACTCTGCTGGCCTAGAGGCTTGGCTCCAGAGGAGGGAGTGCTTTCATCAGGATGGACAAAGAACATTCCATTGAACTGGAAGCTTAGATTTCCCCCTGGCCACTTTGGGATCCTGATGCCCTTGAGTGCACAGGCTGAGAAAGGAGTACAGTGTTAGCAGGGGTGACTGATCCAGACTACCAAGGGGAAACTGGACTGCTCCTCCACAATGGAGGTAAGGAAGAGTATGTCTGGAGTGCAGGGGATCCTTTAGGATATCCCTTGGTGTTACAATGCCCCATTATTAAGGTCAATGGGCAACTGGAACAACCCAATCAAGGAAGTGTGACAAACAGCCCATATCCTTCAGGAATGAAGGTATGGGTCACCCCACCAGGTAAAGTACCAAGACCTGCTGAGGTACTTGCTGAAGGTGGAAGAAATACAGAATGGGTAGTAGACGAAGGCAGTTACAAATACCAGTTAAGGCCACGGGACCAGTTACAGAAACATGGACTGTAATTGCCATGAATATTTTTGTCTTACCTTGTTAAGAGTGTTTGTACATATCTATACCAATATTAAAATGCTTTTGTTCTTCCTCTATTTCTCTATTAGGTAATTAATATTATTAAGATCATATTGCTAGTTAACTACTGTTGAATTTACATTTGACTCATTTTATTAGAGACTAAGCATTCCTCAAGGAACTTGCTTTGTGTTGGGGAGGGGGGAGATTGTGCATTTCGTATTGTACGAGGGATAGTTATATCATGTTAGGCAGAGTTATGACCTTGCTAATGTCTTCATTTGGAAATTAAGTATGATGTAAGGAGATATGGTTTGGTGTCAAGTTGACAAGGGGTGGACTTGTGATGGTTAAGTTTGTGTCAACTTGCTCTGTTTAGTAATCCACAGACATTCCTTAGGATTAACTAAAGGAAGGAATCCTTCCCCTAGAGTGAGCCCTTCTTCCAGAGTGGGCGTCCCCTTGAAGGGGGCACTTTATCTAAGGAAGCTTGGGGAAGGAAAACTCTCTCCTCCCCACTGGCTGCCAGTGCTGCTTGCTGCTTGGTGCTTGCTTTCCAGCGTGGATTGAAGACTAGCATGGACAGAAGAGCAGCATCTCTTCAGGATGCCTCCAGGCCTTCAGTGCCAGGTTGGGACTGCTGAGGCATGCAGCCTCATAGACTGAGTAGCTAGCTGACTCTCAGGCCTGCAACCTGCTATTGTTGGACAGCCATAAGCTAATCCCAATAATTTCCTTTTTAATACCAAAAAAAAACACAAACTTTAAAAGTCAACCAAATCTTTATCCAAACCTGAAGCTTACAATATTCCTCTCAGAAATAAAAATTAAGAATTGGAAGTCATAGAGGTTAGATAACATGCTGTGTCTAGTGTCTAGCACATATCAAAATCTAAAATAATATTTAAATAAAAGTAATTATGGTGAAAAATATTGAATAGAAATACAACAGAGTAATTGTACGTACATGAACATAGTTGTCAAAATATTAAAATAATAACAAAGATTTCTTGTAAATTCTTAATGAATACATTATAGCCAATGAACAACTCTTAATTTACAATGATAGTTTCCTTGTATGAAATACATATTGATAGGTTAAAAACAAAAGAATATGCATATCTCTAAGGGAAACACACCAAAATAATAAAATGGAAAATAAAATCTACTTCTAAAAGAAAGTATATATATATATATATATATATATATATATATATATATATATATCCATATGAATGTAAGCATACATATATTTTATTTATTTATTTATTTATTAGAGAGAGAGAGAGAAAGAGAGAGATAGATAGATAGAGATAATGGAAATGTCAGGGCCTTCATCCTTTGTAAATGAACTCCAGACACATGTGCCACATTGTGCATCTGGCTTTATGTAGGGACTGGGGAATTGAACCTGGGTCCTTAAGCTTTAAAAGCAAGTGCCTTAACTGCTAAGTCATCTCTTCATGTCTGCTTTCTTTAATTTATAGTAAAGATAACATTATATGAAAACACTGGAAACACTCCAAGGAAAGTCAGGAAAAGCAGGAGGATTATGCTATTCCATGTATTTTCCAACACTGATCCAGAATTCTAGCAAATGTAATTATACAGCAGAAATAAATAAAAGATATAAATGTTATAAATATAAATACTCCCATTTGTATTTTACATGACTATGTATTTAAAACATATAGTAGGATAAGAACAACAATCTTTAAAATGAATATGTGTTTAATAAAGTATCTGGATCAGATCAATATACAAGAATCATTAGTGTCCTGATATCTGCATAAATGGATAAATGTAATCTCCTGTACAAAGCAAAGAGATACTACTTTAAAGATGTCATTTCTTCATAAATTACTATATTAATTTAGTACAAAAGATCAGCCAATATTTTCATGGTATTTAGGTGATTTTAAAGATCATCTAGATGTCCCTCATATGAAACCAGTCATAAAATTTGTGAAAAGAAAATTTACAAGAGAGGCATTGTTATGCCAGTTAATTTAAAGTATAAAAATAATGTAGTATAAGTTGCCCTTATTTCATATAGTGTCATTGAAAAGAATATAGTTTCCAGACAGGGCTGTGCCATCTACTCATGTGTCTACAGTTTTGCATTTATTCATGAAATAATCCAATCATCAGTGGTAAAACTACATTATTCAGTAAAACATGCTGATAAAACTGGACAGTTTTGTAATCAAAATATATATAACCTTATTTTACACATGAAAAAGTAAAATTTTAAAAATGGTGATTTAAATATGAAAAATTCTAAAGATATTAATTCAGCTGGCCTAATGTACATAATGGTGATTTCAGTGAATAACATATTGTACACCTGAAAATTGCTGAGTGGATTTTAAGTTTTTCTACCAAAAAAATTAATTCTTATGCCAAATAATTTCGTTTTTAAATTCCATAATTTATCATTTCTTTAAATTATCCTGCATGTGCTGGCAAGATGACTCACAGGTTAAATACACTTGCTTGCACAGACTGCCAACCCAGAGTTAAATTTCTCAGTACCCATGTGAAGCCAGATGAACAAATTAATGCATGTGTCAGGAGTTTGTTTTCAGGAACACAAGACCCTGTTACACCCACACTCTCTCCATCTCTCTCCCTCTTACACTTTCTCTCTAGTACAGAAATATGAATAAATAAAAATGTTTTAGCCAAGTGTGGTTGTGCACACCTTTAATCCCAGTACTCGGGAGGCAGAAGTAGGAGGATCACTGTGAGTTGGAGGCCACCCTAAGACTACATAGTGAATTGCAGGTCAGCCTGGGCTACAGCGAGACCCTACCTTGGGGGGAAAAAATGTTTTATTCTACAGAATTTTATCTAAATATTTATATATCTTGATTTTTCTTATTTACATGCTATTATGAGGTTAACAGGTTGATTTTTTTCTTTAATATGTTAATCATTGTATAATGTTATCAATTAGTGATCTATAATATATACACATTTAAGAACATTTAAACATTTTGTCTCTATTGCTTTTTTTTTAGACTTTTTGTTTATTTATTTGACAGTGACAGACAGAGAGAGAAAGAGGCAGCTAGATAGATAATGGGCATGCCAGGGCCTCCAGCTGCTAAAAACGAACTCCAGATGAATGTGCCACCTTGTGCATCTGGCTTATGTGGGTCCTGGGGAATCAAGCCTTGAACCAAGGTCCTTAGGCTTCACTGGCAAGTGCTTAACCGCTAAGCCATCTCTTCAGGCCATTTTAAAGGTTTTTTTGTTGTTGTTTATCTTTTATTTATTTATTTGAGAGCGACAAAGAGAGAAAGAGGCAGATAGAGAATCTATTGCTTTTTAAATATTTATTTATTTATTTTTGCAAACAGAAAGAAAAAGAAAGAAGAGAGAGAGAGAGAATGGGCAAGCCAGGGCCTCCAGCTGCTGTAAATGAACTCTTGATGCAGGTGCCACTGTGCATCTAGTACACATTTATCAAAATGTCATGTTATACCCCAAAAATATGTATTAATTCTACATAGTAATTAAAAATAAAGTAACACAAAATTTTAAATAGGATATAAAATTAAAAGGAAATAGAACTCTAAGAATGTTAGAAGAAAATATAGAAGAATAACTTCTGTGCTGTAATCTTGAATTGGAAAAGAACATAAGAATGAAAAGTAAAACCCAGAAGCCATGCAAGAAAATATTAACAAATATATTTTCAAAATTTACTATAGAAATCGTGAACAAAATACAACAAACAATAACCTAGCAGTCTCAGTTATATTATTTGTGAATTTGTTACAGAAATGAAAGCTTAGAACTCAGAGAAATAGATGATAGATACAGATATATTAATATAGAAAAAAATCAAAAGCCTAACTTGAAATGTGTGCAAAGTATGTTTAGTGACAATTTAGACTAAAAATTTAAAAAATTAATAAACATTTAAAAATTTGATTCAACTCACTATGAAGATACAAAATGTTGCCTACACACACACACACACACACACACACACACGTATTTGAAATTTTAGTTAGCATACTGAGTTTTTGATATCATTAAGGTATTTTCAAACACAAATTGTTTTACTTGATTCTCCTCCTCTCCTACTTACTTGTTATTGGCTTGATATGCTTTATTTTAGATTATTTGGTTGGAAAATTAAACATAGTATCCACATATGCATATGCAAATAAACACATATATTAAAATACTTCTATTACAAATACACATAGAACTATACTATGACTTAGATTTCCATTAAAATCACAATATATGTTTATTGAGAATCAATCTCAAGGAAACACACAATTGAATGACAGAAGACACCCCATGTTCTCATCTGGCCTCCACATGCTATGAGCATCTGTACATAAACATGTATACACCATACACCACACAACACACACTATACCACACACACACATACCACAGATACCACACACACACATCATATAAATTAAGCCTTGCTAAAAATGTGGTAAATAGCTCTTCAATTTTGCTGTTAAAAAGTTGTCTTACCTAATGAGTAGTGATGCAGTAACTCTACAATGCCTCTTAGTCACTTAATATAAAAGGTTGGGGTCTTTCTTTAATTATACTTCTTTCTCATTACCATTCTCTAAACCATTTAATATCAGTTCTGAGAAATGTTCAAATAAGCTACTGTTTTTCAGTCCTTACCATTATTGTCTTATTTCAAATACAATTTTGTTTATTTGTTTTGACCTGTAGTAATACCATAGACACCAATGTTGAAGTCTAGAATAAAATTTGTTACTTACAATTTCCAAGGTGAAATATTAGGTAAACACATAATATCTAAGATCTTCTCATTTCATACATGATCATATGTGATCTATCTACTCCCTTTTCTCCATTTTCATTCTCTTTCTTAGAACACAAGAATCATTTAGTTTCTCAATTACATTATGCTTTTCTATATTTTTTGTACTTGCTTAATTCCATTTCTCACTTCTTATCTTTAGCTATTTGCTCAGTTTTAGCTCATGAAACTTACACATTTTATAAAATCATATTCTACCAAACTGAATATGTAAAAATTTCTTAAAGTGATCTAAAGCAATATCAACTATCTGTAAAATGTTACATTAAATGTATGGATGTGTCTTGTGCTTTCAATGAATTTTTCCCAAACATGATTTTAAATTAGTATTTGAAATGTATCCATTTACCAAGCTTTATAATCATCTAAATATTGACACTTTTAATTATATAATATCAAAAAGTCATATTCATTAATTTTGCCACTAATCACATCAAAAATTCCTGAAGTATTTGGAAACTGTCATTCTCATTATCATATAAGTTTTACAAAATTCTAATACTGGCATGAAACCCTAAATATCATTAATGGCAACATGATTGTCAGCTATTCTTCTTGAAGTAACAACCTTACTTAATTAATTATTTTGAAAATATCTGCCAAATATCCAACTCTGAATAAAAATAGTTTATTCATAAATCTTCCTTTCAGGTAAAAATGATGTTCCATGAAAAAAGTGGCCTGTTGAACTCATAAAACAATTGATCTCACAAGTACTTTTTCCTTGAAACAGTCATACTTCACTATACCAAAGAATTTTACATGTGCTTCCATTTCATCAAGAAAACTGTGAACAAGACATGTGCAAAATTGTCAAGCTTTCACATAATTAATGTTTACTGCTTTACAGAGGATACTCTTACATGAAACTGATAAAACTTAAAAAAGAATTCAATTGTGTTGATGTAAGGAATACAATGACTGATCATACAGCCCTGTTTCATGTCAAAGCCCCAGTAATTTTAGGCTTTGTTGCTTTTACCACATCAGTGGGAAGGAAGGTCAACATAATATGGTAAACCAATAGTTTAAGATTATTACAAAAATAGCATCAATTTCATAGGTTCATTGAGGAGGTCTCATAGTCCAAATTTTGAGTATCCCCATTAAAAAAAGCTACAATGGAAAAATATATGACCAACTCACTGTGCTTCAATAATTAACATTTATGGAAATTTGCACAAAATAAGAGTTCATCATTGGAGTCTACTTAAACCACACCCACCATGGCTCAGGGAATTTTGTAGAAGCAGGGGCAGAATGATTGTATAAGACACAGGTTGAGACATCATGCCCAAAGACATTGCCTCTCCCAAAAAATTGACTGTTGTTCCCACAATGCGTAACCCACCATACCATGGAAAATATCTGCAACCTCACTGAGGAGCACGCCCAATGGAATGGGACAGATATGAGGGAAAACAGTGTACCAACACATGATGTATCCATCCAAAATATATTGTTCATAATAACAAATAAAAAATAAATAAAGTTAGCAATTTTCATTGAATGTTTACTGTGCTTTAGGCATGTATTAAGCACTAAATATATATAAGCCTACAAAACAGACATTTATAAAAACATTTTCAAATTGGCATTGTCCTGACAGTTTCCTGACACACCTATGCAAATGAACTAATTAAAAGTTGCTACCTATCTATCTATTTATCTATGAATTTGCATTGTAAGTAACAAGACAAATAGTTGAAGAAGTTATCTCCTACCTTGACACTTTTTTGAATTTAAGCAATCAATGAGGGGCTGGAGAGATGGCTTAGTGTTAAAGGCATTTATTTGCCTGCAAATCCAAAGGATCCCAGTTTGGTTCTCCAGGACCCACGTAAACCAGATGCACAAGGAGGTGCATGCATCTGCAGTTCATTTGCAGTGGCTGGAGGCCCTGGCACACCCATTCTCACTCTCACTCTCACTCTCACTCTCTCTCTGCCTCTTCCCCCTCTCTCTCAAATAAATAAATAAATAAATAAATAAATAAATAAATAAATAAATAAATAAATAATTCTTAAAAAAAAACAATCAATGAATTAGCCAAATCTGGTCATTCACTGAGAGTCAATGAAGCTTGTCCAAAGTAAGGTAATAGCTGGGACTATTTCTGAACCTTCTTGTGTTCATTCCTGGATTTTGATTTGGGGATGCAATGTTGCTTATATTGTCATTTTATTTACTTTAGTTTTCCTTTTCTCCTTAGAGTTGGCACAATGGCATCTACCAGAAGATTACCTGGAGATAGAAGGATTGCAGAGACAAGTATACCATAGGTTTCACCTGGGTCTACACTGGGAAAAGTTCTATAGAATTTTTTGGTAACTTGAGGCCATAAGTCTCCTATTGTCACCTGGGCCTCTTTGTCATTGTCATTTTCCTCTACACAGCCAAGGTCTTTTTTCAGTTTCATTAAAGTCAGGAACTCAGTGCTATCCTAACTTCACTCTCCTATGCCTTCAAAACCCAGGGAAATGACATCTGCAAATGGAAATTCGCATGAGAATTTAGCTGAGGGTCTGGGAAGACTCATTAGCAAGAAAAAGCTTCACATAGAAAACAGTGCCACTAAGTCGAAACACATCTCCAAATTGATTCCATCTAAATTGACTTGCCCTGTCCAGATGGTGTAAGCCATTTAGTCTGTTTCCAAGAACAAGTTAAGGAGTTTAAGGTGATTCAGACGGGTGTGGTTGGCAATGGCAAATGAGCTGAGCTTTGGTCCTGAGGGATAAGAATCTCTATTCTGAATGATATTAAACTACACCATTGAAGTAATTCAATTAAACTGTATGGGCCTCTTCTTTCTTATCTAATAAAATGGGATCATCAACACATCCAACACATCCAACAAATATCACAGAGTTTTAAAGTGAAAAAATTCTACTGGAAAGTATGTTGCTCATAGGAAATTTTAAAGTGTTTACAAACTGAGTCGGGAACTTAACTCAGTGGAACAGTGCTTGCCTAGCAATTGCAACACCCTGTATTCAGTCAGCACCACAGGAAAAAATAATAATAATTGCTGGTAGAAAGAAGAACTGGAATTTTTAGTAGTTCTAGAAATAGAAACACTTCTGCAATAAAATGGCAGTCTTTAAGTAGACTCAAAGCTATCAAAGTTATCTTTAAATTTTAATTCTTTCGCTATCTATTCTTCCAATGAGAGGAATAAATTAAAATTAACAAAAGGACTTTAGTTCTTTCCTAAGTGAAAGAAGCACTTACATGCTCACTTTCTTCTTTCTTCTTTACACTCAATGAAAAGGGAGAAGGTACCCTAACCATACAAACAATTCAACGAGAACATACAAAGGCATGTTCTTTTGTGCTTTTTAAAAATTTTCTTTATTTCCAAGTGAGATTCCTTTCCACTTCTTTTCTTCTGAACAATCCGTCTTATCTATAAAATCACGACTAAAAGTCTATCTTCTCTATGAAGTATTTTGTAATTCAAATAAAAGTTAGTAGACTCTTCCTTCTTTGTTAAGTATTAGTATTTTTTTTAAGAAATGGAACATAGTGTTAAACCATTTGATGATCGATTTTGCCTTCTGTGCCCAAGTTAGTTCCAGCCACATAGCTGTTGAACAGAAATGAATGAAGCCATGAATCAGCCCTTGCAGCTAAGCCTGCCTTAGCTTTTAGATATGTGGCAGGTGGAGATAGCAATGCATTGTGTTTGGTTTGACAATCTGAGCTGTTACTGTTTATGTGATCTCTCTATGACTTCCATGTAGACCCATTTACCCCTACCTCTCTGCCTGTTCAAACACTCAAGAAAGTACCTTAAATGTGTCTCTTATAGATATTATTTCTATAGTGTTGCTTGAAATCTAATTTAGCATCTGAAAACAGCATATAAGTAAGTACTAAGGTGCCCATAGAAAATAAGAACTAAATTTCATTGTACTAAAATAATCCACAGCAAAACTTCACTATGGAGAATATTTTTGTTCTTTATCTTTTTCTATATTTTGTTGTTGTTAAATATTCTGTTTTTAAATATTCTTCCAAAGGCTTAAATTACAAGCATTATTTTCAAATTTTTAGTGACATTTGAATTGCATATACCATTTTTGTTATTGCTTAACAAAAGCAAAATAACAAAAGCAAGTAAGATAGCTTGAGTTATTTAAAATCTTAGTTCGTTTTCTTACTATTTCATTGAAAAAAATAATACACAACATAAACAAGCACAAAAATTTTACCCGTAACTTGACTACAAGACTGCTTTCAGCATTTCTAGATCCCTTTTCCCAACAGCTTCCTTCAACGTTCCATAGCAGAAGATAGCAAATGTTTTCTACAAAGGAAAGACAGTAAATGTCTTAATATTTCTTATGCCAAACTGTAAAACTGTGTATGAGTGTAATATATAAAAAAGCAAATGCACAATCTTCAATTATTACTGCAAAAAAATAAAATGCAATACTTGAGAATTATCATACAAGAGAAGACACTATAATGATGTAGAAATAACATACATTTTTCAGTCATAAATCTTCATTTTTAAACTGAATTGCTGTCCTTTACTAAAAGTGATCTCAGGTAACTTATTCAATCTCTCTAAGCAACACATGTTCTTATTTAAATGTTCATAAGGTAGGCATAATTACCTAATTTATAGATGAGAAAGCTATGCAATGTATAGTAATAAAATGAGAGTTAAATAGAATTATTTTATCTTTATAAATATAATGCATATCATTAAATATTGTTATATTAATTTTTACTGATAATTGTTCAATAGCAGCCTATTAATCATATATGAGAAGGTTATACTCTTGGAATTCCTTTTTCATTTAACAGCTACATATCTTTACTATCTCTCTCTCTCTATCTATCTTTCTATTTGATATAGAATTTGAAATCCGAGTTTCTGTGGTATGGGAGAGGAACATGTACTATCTATTTTCAAGTATACCTAAATTAATTCAAGTTATTCATGTTAATAGAATCATAGAACCTTAACACTAGAAGACACATAATATACTATTTCATCCCAATGTAACACAGCAGAAAAGAGATAATAAAAGGTGAAATGAATTGTCGAGGGTAACACTCAGCTGTAGGGACAACCCAGCTTTCTCAACTCTGAATTTAAGGTTTTCCCACTATATTATGTGGCTTTCATTTACCTCTCTTTCTTATCCTCTTTTCTCCTCTCTCCTGCCTTAATTGTAACTAGTCCACCAGTCACACCAGCTTTATGTGTCTTTCATTTTCTTTGTAATTATATTCATAATAATATATTTCATGGAAGAACAATCATAGATTTAGCACTACTATTTTTTAAACTTCAAATTTTTCTTCTCATTTCAAATCACTTTTTGGTCCAAGGCACACTGCTAGTGGTGCCAAATTAAATTTCTGATAATGTCAACTATAATAGCCATTCCAATATACAAAACATTTTCAGAATTGGATATTGTATGCAATATTTTATGAAACTTGGTGGTTCCCACAATGTATATTTGCTTTGTCATTCACTATTAACACTGGGGAGCTAAATTATGTAGAAATAAAAATAAAAATATCTTTGTCTTTCTCATTTATTCTCTAGGTTTATCTGACCCAGAAGTGTGAACTCTTCATCTATTTCTGTTTTTACTAATTTGATTCTCATTCCTTTGAATACTGTCCTGCATTTCCATTTAATTAATAACCATCCATCATTTTAAGTTCAGCTTTAATTTGTTTATTGATGAAGACATTCTGAAGTACCCTAATCCATGGGACTGTCATTGGTCTTTGTCTTCCTAGATATTATTTCTGACAGAAAATTTTACTTTGAATACTTATTCCATAATTTTTTATATTTTCAGTTTCCAAACATATTTTAAGAAACTTGATAGAGGGTAATAACTTGTATAAATTTGTATCTCAAAGTCTAAGTAATAGTTAATGTTTATTGAGAACAATTTTATGTTACTCTTAGTAAGTAAAAAATGTCATTTAGACATAATATGACTCCTGGCTTAATTGATTCAATAGCATTTCCCATATCCCGATATAGATTTTCTTCCCTGATGGTGTTTTACAACTTAATTCTATTAGGTAACTTTCAGCACTGATTTATGAACAATTAAGAAATAATTTTGTTTCCATAGTTTTTTTCCAAAATTTTATTATTCAAGATAAACAAAAAGGTATACTTGGAATAAGTTCAATATTTCAGCAAGTTGTTGACATCATGCCCCTATCAATTTGGTTTTATAAGCCTTATATATAAAATATTGTCCACTCAAGAAGAAATGCAAGAACAATAAATTTATGTTATATGTAAAAACATTGTTGTATAGTAAGTACTTATAGCCTGTTTCATACCTGACAAGTAAATCTGTCAGAAATAATTCAACTGAAATATCTAGCCAGATCTTCGTAAAATAACCAAAAGCTCATGCAAGTTGCTTTCTCTCTTTACTGAAAAATCACATTGCATAGAGTTAAAATCAATTTATAAATAGAATAAGGAAATTATCTTGTCACATGGTTCAAGGAGATACAGTCAATTATGGTGAGGATGGCATGATGGCAGGAGTATGAAGCAACTGGAAACTGGTTACATCATCATCTAGTGAGGAAGCAGAGAGTGAGGAATACTGGTACTACTCTTAATCTCTCCTTTTTCTGTAGAACAGGATCCTAGCCAATAGAATGCTGACACCCACAGTTAGGAAGGGTCCTCTCACTGCAATTATCCTTATCTAGAAAAGCCCTCATCAACATGCCCAAAGGGCTACCTTCTAGGTGATTCTAGATCCTATCAAGTTGATAATCCATGAAAATCATAATACCTACTATCTGGCAAGTTTAAATTTTTTCCCTATAGGTTTCTTTTCTGCACAATAAGTAAACATATTGGCTTAAGTCTAGGACAAACATGATAAGAAATTTCTTTTAGTTTGCCTGATAGCTTTGGATCCAGGTGGCCTAGTTCAGCTCCTGGTTAATTAAACCCCTATCCATTATTATTTATATACTCATGAAGGTAGAGGAAAACATGAGCACAGTAGAAGGACAAATAGGTGATATAAAAGTGACCTAAATAAAATTCTAGTTATGAAAAATATAAAACATAACTGAAAATGCTAGATGATGTTAATAGGTTAGACACTAATAAAATATTAGTAATTAAAGACATTATTAGAAACTATCAAAACAAAATGCAAATAGAAAAATCTCTGAAAAAGTGAAAAAGTAAATGTATCCTCAGTTAGCCAGGGGTAAAACTTTAGGAATAGAAAAGTGAAAATTGTTCTCTTTCACCTTATCTATTTCATATTTCACTGGAAGTCCTAACTGGTGTAGCAGTGAAAGAAAATGAAATAAAAGAATGTAAAATCAGAAAGGAAAACAAATAAATTGTCTTTATCTGAATACAACATGATCATTTAGGTAGAAAATAAGAAATCTATAAAAATAGTATAAGAATGAATGAGTGGATAAAGAAAAGTAGCAAGATATAGGATAAGTATATAAAAATCCTTTGTATTTCTATATTTTACCTAGCATATTTAGAAAGTTAAATTTTAAGCTAGTATCTTATAATATCTAAAAATAAATACTTAGGATAAGTTAAGAAAACTGAACAAGATCTCTGCTGTGAGAATTTTAATCATTGCAAAGGTGATTTTACCTGTTGGGAGACAATATTATTAATATGTCTTTTATCCTAATTCTAATTTAAAGATTTAACATAACAATAGTTAAAATTCTAATTAGGTCTGTTGTTTCTATTATTAAGCTAATTATAAATTTACCTGGAAATATAAAATATCAATAACAGAGACTGCAATTTGGATAATGAATAAAAACTGTGTAGGACTTAAATTATTTGATCTAAATCTAATATAAATGTAAAGTAATTAAAACAGTATGGTAGGAGTGGAGAGATTGCTCAGTGGTTAACACACTTGCCTGCAAAGCCTAACATCCCAGTTTCAATTCCGCAATGCCCACATGTATCTGGAGTTTGTTTGCAGTTGCTAGAAACCCTGACAAGCCCATTCTCTTTGTCTCTCTATCTCTCTGCACTTGCAAATAAATAAATAAAATATGAAAACCAGTATGGTATACAAAATAGATGTGTATAGCAGTGGAATAGAATTTAACATCTATAAATAGATCCATACATAGATATGAATTAACTTTTGTTCACAATGTCATCAACCTCAAAAGATTTGAACCTACAGTACACCAAAATAGATGGTCAGATTGAAAACATGCCCATGATAAGATGCTCAATATTATATCATTAGGAAAATGCAAATTAAAAGTATGACTTGATGCAACTTTTCAATTCACTAGAATGAAAATTAAGATTCTTGCCACAGCAAGTATTTATGAGGATGCAGAATAATTGGTCTTCTCATGCAATGATGGTGATGATGTAAAATATTACAACCACAATGGCAAAGAAAATTCACTAAGTTTTCAGGTCTGTTATAATAAAATGCCATAAACTTATCCACTTTAAAAAAACATAGATATTTACTCTATCATATTTCTGGAGGCTGGACATTTGAAAGCATGAGATCAGCAACTGTAGCTCTCCTACCAAAAGCTCTAGTGGAGAAAATCCTTTCTTGTCTCTACCACATAGTGTGGCCACAAGCATTCTTGGCTTGTGGCAATGTAACCGAAACCTCTGACCCTGTGTTTGCATGGCCTTCTCATTTGCACCCATGTCTTTACTTTTTTTTCTCTTGTCTTTAGATTTAGGGCTTATCTTGATGAAATAAAATGATCTAATCTGAACTTTACAGGTAGAGAATCATTTTTCCAACTACAGTTACATTCACAAATTCAAGAGATTAAAATGTAGACACACCATTTAGGGATCCATTAATTAGTTTGCTAGTTTACATAGTTTGACAGACTCTTTTAAAAAGTTATGCCTACATTTATCAATGAGTCAGACATCCCACTCCTAGGTACTTGTTAAAAGAAAACACATACCCATATAAAGACTCATACATGAATATTTATAGCAGACTCATTTGAAATAGCTAAGGAAGAAAAAAAAGACAGGACAATGCCAAGTGTTTCCTCTGCCTTCAGGCCTAAAAGTGTCTCAGGCGTACTTCCAGTTAAGATTGGGGAATAGGAGCTATGCCAAATAAACCTGGGGGGGGGAAGAGGTAAAATAATCCATAATACACTCTTCTCCCAAAAGTAAAGACCCTAGCATAGCAGCAGAAGGGAAATGGAGCTTCCACCATCCACAAAATCAGCCATGATCAGGTTCTAGCTGGCAGCAGCTGGGGAGAGCTTCTTTCTACTCACCAGCCCTCCCAGGCCCTGTTTGAATCAGCAAGAACAGAACTACTTGGAAGGGATTCTCTTACCCTGTTTTGCAAAATCAAAAATCTGGCAGAAGACAACAGAGACCAGCTGAGCAGCTCCAGAACAACTTCAGACAACTCTCTAAGCCTCCCCTCCCCCATCACCCAGCACTGTGAACCACTGGAGATCTCAGGACACCAAGCGGTCTAGGACACACCCCTCTCCCACACAGAATTCAGTGCAGATGATCTGGAGAACAGACAGACCTAACCAGCTGAGCCCATATTCAACATAGGTGAGACAGAAAGTAAACTCAAAGGGTAACAGGGTTGTTTTACATTGGGCAATACATACCCCCAAACCAGGTATATAGGCCTGCACTGGAAGGGCTAATTTGAACCTTCCATATCAGATCAGGCTGCTAAAGTAAAGAATACCAAGGAATGGATAGAAGTACCTCAGTTTCTACTGCAGTTAAGTTTCATAGGACATGAGCCACTGATAATGCCACAGCCAACAAAAACAATGGGTGACAACAACGGATGTAGAGCTGGAGTTTGCCATCAGTGAAACACCCCTGGGAAAGAGCTCTATGACTATAGGCCTCAAGAAAGTATGATATTTTGGCCTCTAGTGTGTGGACACAAGGTGTTGGACATTGCTAAAGACAGTGCTATGATGTAGTACCTGAAGGTTGCTCAGGACAAGGAAATGTAGGGAATCAACTATTCAACTATTCCAAGATTTAAAAAAAAATGTGAGAAAGAAAATATTCCTTTCTCTTGGAGTTCATACCCTTGAATTAAACATTTATGAGAAAGATGAGAAGTTAACCCCAAAGATTGGTTTTTCTTGGAGTGGAATCAGAAATACCTCTTTTCAATGACATCCAGGCACAGCAGATGAAGCCCCAGACCTGAGAGGAGAAGCACCAGAGAAATGACAGAGAGAAGGAGGATATGCTGTGGGAGGAGGCTTGATGTTGTGGCTGCAAGATTATAAGCAGAGGCCCAAAAGAGAGCTCTCAGAGCACACTGAACGAGCCCTCCAGCTAGAGGAGGAGAGGAAGCAAGCCCAGGAGGAGGGTGAGCATGGGGAGGCTGACTATGGGCTAGGTAGGAGCTGGGAAGGTGAGCACAAAATTACATAAAGAGCCAGGAATAGGTGGGCCACAAATCTCAGAGAATCCACAGCCATGATCAAGCTCCTGGAAGAGCACAAGGAGGTGAAGACACAAGCGGGTCGAAGGTGAGGATAAGCAGCACAAGGAAGCCCAGGACAACATGGCAAAGATGGAGAAGGAGCTGCATCTAGTGATGATAGCAGTCTCACTTCTGCTACCAATGGTGGAGCTGGTGAACTACCATGTGAAGAGAGTTTGCATGAGGTGGGCTCTGATCCCTTGGACTACAGGCTTAGCTCTTAAGTGAGGAAGCTCATTACAGAGGCAGAGGACAAGCAAATAGAGCAGCAGCTGCTAACCCCCTATGCAATGAGTTGTCCCAGACCAAAGGCAAGAATAAGAGGACCCACAAAAAAAGAATAAGAGGACCCACAAAAAAAGAATAAGAGGACCCACAATAGTATCACACAAAATCAGAACATAAGGCAAGTCCAAGACAAGCACAAAATGATACATCAGATCCAGCATGGTAGTAGCACCAAGGGAGGATGGAAGGGTTCAAAGCCACGTAAAGGCCAGACATGGACTGAGAGCAGACTGAGGGCGTCTCATAGCAGGGCACTGACTGTCACAGTTGTCTAGAACTCTAAGTCTAGAAACCCCCTAGATATGTTTAAATCTTTTTAAAACAGAGCAGTTACTTGGCAGGAGTTTTCCAGAAAACAGTGAATTACCTCTTGATTTATTCTTTCTAATGGTGCCATACAGGGCTCATGTTCATGACAGTTATTGAATCTCTTCCTGTTTCTTACTGAGAGGCAAGACTGACTAGTTTCAGAAGTCTATAAAGTTTAAGAAACTTCATGCTGGTCCATGTGATGTGGAGGCTCAGTATCATAAAAGGAAAGCACACTATGGCTAATATCTGTGCCATACCTTTCAGAGTTTTGAAATGAGCTCAAATTGATTGATTTGTTGGTGATTTCTATGAAGGATCCATTTCTGTGTTTGAGGGGTGAAAATTATTTTGAAAATTGAGTTGAAAGTACTCTCCCACACAATGATTTCCTTCCGCCAGACACCAGGTCAGACTCCTGGCAGAGAACAGTACAGGACTCTCTGATTAAAACAACTTTCTTGTTTTTGTTTTTATTGGGAAGCTTAATATATGGGATTACTGTAACTTGGTTGTGTTCCCATCCTCTTTTGTCCCCTCTCACATGCCCCATTCACTGAGGACACCCCTCTTTCTGTGTTGTTGTTTCATTCCTTTTGCCCTCCTCCATTCTCCATGTCAGATTGTTGGTAGGCTCTTAACAGGGTAGGTCTTAACAGGTAGGATATGCATTTACATCCTTAACTGCTAGACTATATTGTTTGACTTATATACTAATGATCTCCTATATAGTATTTTTATGTAAGGGAAGATATGGGTTTGTAACAATTTTAAAAACAGAAAGTTTTGTTCTGTATATTTTTTGGAGAATAAAAGAAATATATGCTAAAACCCATGTAATCACAACACTTGTTCTGACTGTGATGGGAGGGCAGTAATAAAACTGATTATTTGCTGTAATCACATCTATGCAAAATTTTAGGATTCTTTCTGAATATAACTACACACTTCAATTTTTCTGTCTAAGCTTCTTGTTTGAAAAATACATGCTATCAGATTACACTGTCTGACCCACTCATCGTGAGTGCCTCATTCCCACTTACATTCACTCTTGGTCTTCCTCTTCCTATGGTCCTCTGTCCTTTTCAGTACCAATGTCAGTGGCAAGCAAGTCCATGCTGCAGATATATATAATAAAATCTTTCAAAGGCAAAATTGAGGATGAAACAGCCCAAATATTCATCAATATGAAAATTGTTAAACAACTTGAAATATGTATAGAGCTGAATGCTACTCAGCAGCTACAATAACAACAGAGAAGAAATTTTAATCAGAAGTTACAGAATAGTACATCCTGTATAGAACCATTTATTTGAAAAATCCAGAAAATTCAAGTTAATCTACAATGACAAAATCAGATGAGGGATGACCTGTGAACAGGGAAGAAAGCTGAGATGGAGTATAAGGAAGCGTGATGATAATTTTACTTGTGATATATTCATTTATTATCTTGATTGTAATGATAGTTTGATGTATTTACACCAAGTCAAATATTTCAAATTATGGTTTAAGTTGTAGATTATTTAGAATACCTCAATAAAGCTATAAAAATGAAAATTAGAATTTAAAAATTTTAAACTTAAAACCACCAAATATAATTCTTGATTGCAATCAGCCTGTTCTGTCAGGCTATGAATGAAGGAAGGGTTTGTGCTGATTTGGTCTTGCTCCTTTCTGTTTCTTTCAGAGGCAGTCATGATTAGATCACTGTCCTCACCAATTGTCTGACGTCTATATTCTCCTGTACTGCTGTTTTTTCTTCCAAGACTATATATAAAGACCATCTATATTTCCTCTCCTTTTAAGGTTAAGTAAATTAAAAGGAAGGTTAACTACCAGGTTGGTGAGACTTGAGAATGATGCCATTTTCCTGTAACCAAGAAGATGTGCCCTTTTCAATTTAGAGCTTTTTTCGTCCCTGCTCTGAAATTCTCAGTACTCTAAATAACAGGTAACTCAAGCTAGAGCATTTGTTTCAAAAGAACACTTAAAATGCTTGACAGTGTTCTGAATTCTCTCAAGTGGCCACATTAGCACATATTAGCTAATTAGATTAGCTATCTGTCCTCTGGAAACCTCAGAAAATTTTCTTTTGATGGGATGACATATGGTCCCCAGAAAGTGTCAGGGAGAAGAAGCATAGAAGTGACAAGTACACTAGGAAGCAGTGGTGAATGGGTGAAATTTGTTTTGGGGTACAGATGGGTCAATAAGATAGTTCACCTCAGATGTGATTGAGAAGATAGTTGCGAAGAGAAGTTGTCCTTTCTTCACATCATTAATTTGTAGATAACTAGTTTATTGGGCAGGAGAGATGGCTTCGTTGTTAAGGTGCTTGCCACAAAGCCAAAGGACCCAGGTTGGATTCACTAGTACCACATAAAGCCAGATGTACGAGGTGGTGTATGCATCTGGAGTTCGTCTGCAGTGGCTAGAAGCCCAGGTGTGCCCTTTCTCTCTCTCTCTATCTATCTATCTATCTATCTATCTATCTATCTATCTATCTCTACCTCTGTCTTAAATAAATAAATAAAATACTTCAAACAAAAAAAGAAAACTAGTTTATCAAAATATTTTCTTTGCAGAGAGGTATTTGAAGACAGTAACTCAGAATGCTACGCGCACTGAAAGTGGCCTGGAATCACTGGATGCCAAGTACTTTTTGCTGCATGTTGTGCATGTGCCTTTTGCATGTGAAATTCTCTGTGAATTTTTGAATTCAGAGGAAGTTCAGGCAAGTAGTTATGTAGATATGATTCAAAGGGGAAATATCATAGCCTCTAATGATGTAAATTCCTCATATGTCCTTAACCATTTATGTTAATACTATTTGAACAATAATTTTGTATGCTTGTGGTATGGATGCTCCAAGAAGTGTTTGGGTGCATATATTTATAATTTCTTATAAATATTTTGATCTTGGGTCTAAAGATCATATCAGTGTGATGTGGGGAATTTTTCTCTCCAAAGTACAAATACTTTGTTCTTAATACATTGGCAACTGCTTTTTATTTTCCTTTGAGGATTTATTCTTATCTTTTTCACTATTACAAGTGTTGCAATATCTGTAGACTCAGTTATTTTGTATTTATACACAAGCAAAACTAATGTCATTCCACAAATTTCACTTTTATGCATAGACTAACACTTAGACTATGGCTTTACCCTGAACATCAAATTCATACATGATTGTCCATTCAGTGTCTTCACACAAATATTTCACAGAAAAAAAAGAAACATGTTTACAACAAAACTGGACTATTCTAAATCTACTCACCTCTCCCAGTGAGGAGCAGAATGCAGATGTAGGCTCAAGTTAGCCCTGAATGGTGCACGCAAATAAGGTGAAAATCTCATGTACCAATCAGGAGAGCCAATCAACTTAGGAAGGAATAGTGTAGGCCTGCTAAGATGGCTGATCAATTTTCATATTACCATGGTGACCATCAAGGGGATTTGCCTTCCAAAGAGATGATGTAGCTGTAGTAGTAGCACAGCCTCAATGACACTCTGATAATCATTTAAAAAATGGGGGCCCTCTCTCCTAGGCTCCATTTTACCTATTGTTGTGCCATTGGAAAGAAGTGCTAAGTTGTCAAAGGATGGACATAACAGTTTATGTGTTGGACTTGAGGGATTTTCTGCTTGGTGCTGGTCTTGTCATAGTCAGGCCCCTTTCCAATCTCACTACTTTCATGACTTTACATTCCTGCTCAGTATATTACAAATCACAGCAAAAGGGTTATAACATGAATGCATTTCAAACATTAATATGCCACTTTACATATATTTTGTTTGTTTATTATCACTGAATATCCCAAATTTGAAGTAGGTATACACAGTAGACTTGAAAAACCATACAATGCCCAAGGAAGCAAGGATTGATTTGTTATTGAGTTCAATGGTAAAGCATTGTGTTTATTTTGTGAAGAAAATATAGCTGTGCTAAAAGAATACCATATATGTTGACGTTTCCCTTCTCATTCATATTCATTTCAATATTCCAAACTCACAGCAAAATAACAATCAGAAAGAAATTTAAATTGGACTATTGTCATAGAAGAATTTCTTCACAAAAATGAAAAGTGAAAATGGGACTGATAAGCCAATTTAAGTTTCTGAGTGGTGCACATGTTAGTCAAAACAAGGAAAGCCATTTTCTGATGGTGAGTAAATTGTGCTTCATGGCAGTCTTTCACTTAAGAATAGTTGCTTTATGAGTTAAGTAGTCAAGTAAAAGCAAAACAAACTGACAGCCCCAGTGACACTTGTAATCACAGCATTCAGTACGAGGCAGGAGTATCTAGAATTCTAAGCCAGTGCAAACTTCCTAGTGTAACCCTGTCTCAAAACAAAACAAAACAAAATAAGAAAACAAAACAAAAGCAATAAAAACAGGCCATAACAAAAATCAAACAAAATTTCAGTAGTGTTCTTTGGCTTTTTTTTGGGGGGGGGGATTTGGAATTTTTCTTTTATTTTTTAAATATTTTTTATTAGTTATGTATATAGTATATATACAGCCATGATGGTACCATCATTAGCCTTCTCCCCGTCCTCCCCTCATGGGTAATATGGGTCTTGCCTTATGGGGGTGGCCATCAGTTATGTGGGATAGGCAATGACCCTGTGTATAATGACGCAACTCGTGGTTCTAACATGTTCTTTGGCTTTTAATGCATCCACAATTGCATTTTTTTAATATTTTATTTATTTATTTTTTGAGAGAGAGAAAGAGGCAGAGAGAGAGAGAAAGAGGCAGAGAGAGAGAGAGAACAGGTACTCTAGGGCCTCCAGCCACTTCAAATGAACTCCAGATGCATGTGCCCCCTTGTGCATCTGGCTTATGTGGGTCCTGGAGAATAGAACTGGGATCCTTTGGCTTTGCAGGCAAATGCCTTAACTGCTAAGCCATCTCTCCATCCACACAATTGTATTTTTTTTATTTCAGCAGGTAATGCTGAATTTGAAGTGACTAAAGAATTGACCCCAGAAGTAGTCTGCATAGAACAGCTATAGGGAAGGTCAACATTCACAGAATTTGTGAAAGCACTAATTCAGTAAAATGTAAAGTAGAACCTCCTAAGATGTATTAAAATTAATGGTAGGCAAAGTGTTAGTTGAAAAAAGTTATATATCATAAAGATATGAGTATGTAAAATAGATGAATATTTGTTGTTTTTTCATAAGCAGCTACAAGGTAGCAACTATACAAGTCTGTCATATGTCACAGAACCAATGGTAAATTACATTCACTCTTGTTTTTTAATCTATTATTAATATTGAAACCTGAATATCTTGACCTGTCCTACCAGACAGCAAACAGTTTGATGACATGGGAGTCACATAGTTTTATTGTGATTTTTATAGGTCAAGGTTGACATTGAAAATTTGTGAATGATAATTACTTTTAGCCAGTATTTCAAAGGCTTTGTGAATTAGCTTTTGCCATATACTTGATAATGTTTCTTAATAAATTCAACCTACAGTTGCAAAACAGAGCAGCACTATGTACGTGAAACTTACCATACAGTAATTATGATGAAGACCTTTGAAGAATAAGCAATGTAAACACATTCTACTTCACATCTGATAAACATAATTAGTCAGTGCATTAATGTCCTGATGGATTGGTAATATGATATGATATTATTGTGATATGGGACCAAATTTTGGGAAGCAGGTTACTGGGGTATGATCTAGAAAGATGCACCTTGTCCTCAGCACCTTCTGTCTTTCTACTTCCTGGCTGCCATGAGGTAAGAAGCTTTGCTCTACCACATACTCAGTTGCCATTTGTCATCTTTCGCACAAAAGATTCACTCATTTCTCAGAATCACCACCTTGCTTTTCTGTTATCCCTACAGAGCTAATGTCCGTGCATAGAACATAACAGGTACACACTAGCATTCAAATGTCTGTTCTTCACTATATACACAATATTTTTGATTATTTTATCTGATCTAATTTTTGTGATTAGAGTCATTTAATGACACTCTAAAATTCAGACAGATGTATCAGTTGAAACCCTGGGCTCAAGAGCTATGGAGGAGGGCTACCCTATGCAATCTAAAACATGTCACTGAATAAAATGGGGGAAGACTCAAAGCCTTCTGCTATTTCTTCATGTACAAACTCTATGAGGGAGCCCTGAGGGCAAAAGACACAGAAATCATCCTTGAAAGTCCATGGGTATAGGAAGGTGGTCCGGTACATGATGCTAGGAACAAGAATATGATAAGCCAGTGCCTTGTCCCAATGTACACATGCACACCACCTTCCCTTTGCTTCTTTACAATCTACTGCTAGAGCCTGGGGAGAAGGTGGTCCCATATTCAACACCCCTACTTCTATCCCCTTGCTTCTATTAATTTGATAAGTACTACTGTGCGTGATATAGTGATCCCAGGACCAGTGTCTGATATCCATTTTTAGGTGATTTTCATGTAGAAGACCTGGTTTCCAGAAACAGTGAAATATGGAATCTCAAACATGACCCCAGTGGAGTACCAGAATTCCATCTCCTTCTTCTGTATGCTAGGGAGGCCAAAATGTGCACGTTTCAGGTACTCTTTGTCTCTGAGGAAGGATTTGTTATTCCACAAAACTTTTTTTTTTTTTTTTTTTTCCTTTTGGCAACTATTTGGTGCTGCCCATGCTGGTCTTGAATAGCAAGAAGCTGGCATCGCTGAGTACAGCAGATCATTAGCCACTAAGAGCCCCTTAAATTGCCTATTGCACAGGACCATGATCTCCACTCAGACTTGGGAGAAATTCTCAGAAACAGACTATTCAGATAGATCAATGACTTAACTTGGGTGCTGGGGTGGTGGGACATGAGCCAACAGTGTAGTAGGTGAAGGAAATGGTTGGATCATTGTCAAGTATGAGCATCACACAGTGGAATTTTACATCTTCTGTCTCCACCAACTTGTTCTGGTTTTGGTCAGTGAGCTCAAAGATCATGTAGTCATTGAGTCTCAGCCCAAGCTTTGGAATTCCAAACAAACATGATGAGGCTGTAGGTGCCCCAAAGCTCACTCAAGCAGAACACAGCCATTGGCACTGATTAGAAAGGTGACAGATTTATGATATCAATGAAGATCTCATTTCTCTTATATGTGATACCCTCAGAGCTCCAAGTTTTCACAATGGTAACAGTTGGGGGCAGGGACAGCAATCTTGACTTGCCTGTCTCCAGCTTATAGCCTTCTTGTGTGATGTACTCATGCAGGATCTTACTGTTGTGGTCAACGGAATCCAAAGTCCATGAGCTCATCCAGCAGTTCATGCATGATAATAAAGTTGTCACCAATGCTCTTCTCCACTAACTCCTTGAAGTACTCACAGAAGCCATTCCCACAGTTGTGGAGAAGAGTATAATAAAGAAGTGTTACCTCTCTTCCACTTGTTAGCAACCAAGGTTGAACAGCTGGGCTGGAGGACTCCCCCTCCTCCTACCACATGAGCAGGGGCATGAAGATCTAAATCTCGACCATGGACACATAACCCTTGTAGTTACAGCTGGTAAGGGTTTTGCCCCTAAAGTCCAAGATAAGTATTGCCAGTGTGGACATGGTGGCATGCCTATAAACCTAGGGATTAGGACCACAGCTGAGAGGTTATAACTGCTCAGCTGCCTTTCTTTCAGGTGAGGACATCATAAAGGGGAGACAACGGATTAAGCTGTTGGGATTTACCAACACCATACCTACTGCAGGGGCCTGGATAAATGTACACCTCATTTTCATCCAGGTCTGCCTGTGTGGCTAACTACTTTTATCTGACCTTTTAGTATTTGGGGTCAATCATCTCCTTAGGTTTTGATGATGGAGTTGGTATTTTATTTATCCATTTTGAGAGAGAGAGAGAGAGAAGATTATGAGAGCTCCAAGTCCTCCAGCCACTGCAGATGAACTCCAGACACATGCACCGCCTTATGCCTCTGGCTTTTATGGGTACTGGGGAATCAAACTTGAGTCCTTACGTTTCATAGGCAAGCACCTTGATGACTAAGCCATCTCTCCAGACTGTAATTTGAATTTTGTATCGAGATTGTTACTTTGGTTTCAGGAAAAAGCAAGACTAGATCTTCAGTATTGACCCATGGGCATCACTTAAGGGCATGCCTGACTGTAGAGCACTGTCATTTTGTCTCAAACAAGCCACATGAAAACACACTGTACTTCATGGGAAGAAAGTCCACATTCATGCAAACAAGCACACTTGAAAATAACTACAGTGTGGACTATCACTGTGTCAGTACAACTATACACAAAACAAGAAATCTATATAATTAGTTCCCTTCATTGACCTTGGAAAATGTGCTTCTTCATCAATGCCAATTTTCTTTACTTCACTCATTGACTACATGACTTACTGGTGAAGTAATGATAAATTTCTTTTAAAATTACTGAAAAAATAAAAATTACTATGGTGAGTATGGTGGTACATGCCTTTAGTCCCAGCACTTGGGAGACAGAGGTAAGAGGATCATTGTGAGTTTTGAGGCCACCCTGAGACTACATAGTGAATTCCAGGTCATCCTGGGCTAGAGCAAAACCCTACCTTAAAACTAAACAAACAAACAAACAAACAAACAAACAAAACGCTAGAATAAGTGTTTTTTTTTTCTTTTTCTGGAGGGCATATGGTTTAAATACAAGCCATTTTTGGTTGGCATTTATCAAATATTATGTAGCAATGTGTCAAATAAATGTTATTTTTTGTTATTTTGTTTTTATGATATGGTCTTACTCTAGCCCAGGCTGACATGGAACTCCTCTTTAGGCCCAAGCCAGATTCAAACTCACAGTGCTCCTCCTACCTTAACCTCTTGAGTGCTGGGATTAAAGGCATGCACCAATATGCCTGATTCTTTTAATATTAAGAACTAACATGATAAATACATCCATAACAAGTACCCTAATCATAGGTAAATCTAGTTCTTATATTGCAGGTAATCCTCATATTTTCAAAGGAAAATAAGTGTACCTTTTCTGGGAAAATAATAACTGAAATTGATACTGGGGTGGCTATGGAAGCAGGATTATTGAGAAAGCTGCAGTACCTGCACATTCCTACATATACAAGCTTTCCTGGGCTTTGTAGGCAGATGCTACCTCTCCATCTTACCTGTGCCTCAATTTCAGTGACTATAGGAAGGAGATTGGCTAACGTCCTGGCTCCCCTCCTTTGCCTCATTCCTTCTCCTGCTTAGGTCTGACAAGATTTAGGAAGGAGGCTCTTTCACAGACCCCCATAGTCTGGTTCAGGATGACCATCTCTGGGCTAATATCACAGCAGGCCTACGCCTGATTTTATTCCTCCAGTTTGTTTTCATTCTTGCTCCTTGTGACAGTTCTAATTAATGAGATTCAGAAGAAGGGAAGGAGGAGTGAAATTGATAGAAACTATTCACCTCCTCAGCCTTGGTTCCAAACCATTATTACCATTTTATAAGAAGTAGAATTGGTGGAGTTTTTTGGGTCAATAATGTGTAGAATCATGTCATTTATAGATAGGGCTAGTTTGAGTTCTTCCTTGTTGTAAATTTGTAGCCCTTTTATTTGTTTATCTTGTCTTATTGCTTGAGCTAAGACTTGAAGGATTATGTTGAAAAGCAATGGTAAGAGTGTGTACCCCTGTCTTGTTCCAGACCTTAATGAGAAGGCTTCAAGTTTTTCCCAAGTGAGGTCAAATAGACACTGAAAGACACATGCCATATGTACTCTCTCATATGAATTTCATGACAGGGATCAAGTGGAGATGAGTGTAAATGGAGATTAACACCAAGAATATGGACATACAACTAGAGGGAGACCAGAAAAGAGAAAAAATGGGGTGGTGAAAGAGGAGGGATTGGGGGAGAGACAGAATGTTTGGGGTAGGAGAGGACTGGAGCAGGAGGGAGGGGGAAGGGTGTGTAGGGCCAGAAGAGGGTGAGTAGGGAGAGGGGATGGTGGGCAGGGAATTATATAAAAATTAATACAGTATGAAATATACCAGCTTGATAAGTAATACATACTTATACAATAGTGGCATTCAGTCTCTACAGGTAACCAATGGTTCTCTGTACACAAGGCCCACTCAGTGGGAGGGAACTCATATCTGGTACTGGAAAGCAAGTCAGAATCTCATGGTCTGCAGAGTGAGCTGGCATACAAAAAATCTCCTAAACAACTTTTCATACTCCTGTTAACCCAAATTGCTCCCATGCTTGCAGAAAAAATGGAGGAGAGCCTAGGTCCATCAACAAAACAAGAAGATAGATGACTACTCATCATGAGACTTTCTACCTTTACCACATCTGCAAGGGCCAGGAGAAAATTCAAAGGAAGCAATGCCATGAATACTTCTCTTACTGCTAGCCTGACAACCCTCACTAGGTTGATGGTGACAGATATATAGAATAATCAAAAGCTATAAAAACAGAAACCCAAGAGGCTACAAAGAACTCAACACTACATCATTTGGCCAACAGGGCTGTCAACGCTCAGTAAATATTGCAGAAGAGGGGCAGAAAGATTGTAAGAGCCACAGAGTGGGTAGGAATACCCTGAGACATGGTTACCCTGCTACCCCATAAGGACTGTCTGAGGCTTTCATGACCCCACGTGAATACCATAACCCCATTGAGGAGGGCCCCCAGGGTTATAGGAGTTGGGTCAAGAGAATAGAAGTATATAATGTGTTATAATACATAAAAATAATTTTTAATAAAAAAGTACAGTTGGATTTCCTAATCTACTGTCTTCACATACATCCACAAATTCAACTAACTGTACATAGGCAATGTAGTTAGATCAGACTTCTGGGTAAGATGGCAGCATAGGATCCACACCAAACCAGCCCAGGGAGGGATTTAAGCAAAACCACAGCAAAATACACTCTTCTTCCAAAAAGTGCAGTAGTATAGGTTTTTCTTAAACATAGCACAGAAGCAGGAAAGACCAAGATCCACCAGAAAGGAGGAAAATGGCCAGAATCCCACTGAGGAGCTTGCAAATCTGATTGCAAGGGCCATGATTCTTGCACAGGGCACCACCCCACAGGTGCACACAGCAACAGGGAACAAATAAGGGGACTTTCCAGCTTCATCAGCCTCCTTACAGAGTCAAGAAATCTAAAGGAAAGTCAGCTGAGATCAACTAAAGAGCTACTAAAAGAGATACAGGTGGGACTGTGTGAGCAACTACAGGCTTCCTGAACTCTCCCATCCCCCAACCATCAGAACAGTGAACCTCCAGCATTCAGTCCCCTGTGGTGGTGCATCCAGAGCAGCTAAGCCCAGCTCCAGCTCCACAGCACAACATGGAGGGATTGAGGTGGGCACTCAGCATTGGTGAGATTGGAAGCCACACTAAAAGGTAACAAGGCTGACTGACAAAAAAAAAAAAAAAAAAAGTACATAGGCCTGCATTGGAAGTGCTAATATCTCTTTCCATGTCTGGGCAGGTTATGGTTTCCATATTTTGCTTGGCTTTACCAGTTTCAAATAAGCTGTACTTGGGGATTGAATATTGCTGCCATTAATGCTTTCAGATTTATAGGGCCTTTGTCATTTGCTTCTCTCATTATTGGGGACAGGGTCTGATCCAGATCCAGGCTGACTTGGAACCCAGTTTACATCAGATTCTCTACCTCCTAGCTGACAGGATTAAGGGTGTAGAGCAACACACACCCTTAGGGATTTTGGCCTTATAAGACTATCTATTTGTTTTAATCCCCACACTTGTATACTCTGTGCTTATTTTTATTGAATGTGTATATTGCTTACTTGCAGTTTAGAATTTGCCAGTAAATTGTTCCACCCAGTCCACTAGAATACTTCCTTAGCAAGCAAACTCAACACCTAGGATTACTTCTGTGGTTGGATTGGGGTACAAGAGCTACACATGGCACCTTAAAATATATAAAGGTGGATCACCCCATCTAAGAATACTGAGATAAGTAGAAAACCTAAGCATCAAGTCAATCCAGGATGCAAATGCCACTACATTATAATACAAGAAACACAAAGAATCAAGACAATGCAATCCCACCAAAAATTACAAATCCATCAGAAATGTTCACCAATGAGACTGTTTCCTGACAAATATTTCAAAAGAATGTTATCTCTACTCAAATGAATTAAAGAAGAAAACAAACTCCTGAAAGAGAACACAGGAAACCAGCTTAATGAAATAAAAAGGTCATTACAGGACATGAGTAAAGAAATAGAAATACTGAGGAAAACCCAACCTGAAATCCTAGCTATGAAGAACACAGACACCAAAATAAAAAACTCTGTCATAAGTCTCACCAGTAGAATGGATGAAGGAGAGAACAGAATATCTAAACAAAAAGAACAGGTGGCAGACATAATACAGTCCAAAAAATAGAAAGACAAGCTAATAGAAGGGTATGAATGGGAATTCAAAGATATCCAGGACACTATGAAAACATCAAACATAAGAATTCAGGGTATAGTAGAAGGAGAAGAATTTCAATCCAGAGGCTTAGTAGGCATTTTCAAAAAAATCATAGAAGAAAAATTTCCCCAAATTGGTTACAAAATGCCAATGCAGATACAAGAAGCTTTTAGAACACCAAACAGATAAAACCTAGAAAGAACTGCTCCTCGCCATGTCATAATTAAACTACTAAACAGGCAAACCAAAGAAAATATATTGAAAGCAGTTAGAGAGAAAAAGCAAGTGACCTTCAAAGACAACTCCATCAGAATCACAGCAGATTACTCAACCCAAACTCTAAAAGCCAGAAGAGTTTTGAATGATGTATTCCAAGATCTGAAAGATAAAAACTGTCAACCAAGATAATTTTATCCCGCAAAACTATCTCTCCAAATTGATGGAGAAATAAGGACATTCCACAACAAAAACAGGCTAAAGGGATTTATGACAACTAAACCAGCTCTACAGAAAATACTTGAAGGAATCCTTCATGGTGAAGAGAAAGCAAAACACACACAGGGGGGAATAGCAAAAAAAATCATACTCAAATAACACTTAAAACAAGTAAGTAAAGGGAAAACAGGAAGCACTACAAAACAAGAAGAATGGTGAGAATAACTACATATCTTTCAATAATAACTCTTAATATCAATGGCCTCAATGCCCCAACCAAAATACAAAGGCTTGAAGATTGGATTAAAAAGCAGGATCCTACCATTTGTTGTCTCCAGGAACCTCATCTCTCAATAAAAGATAGAAACCTTCTTAGGGTGAAAGGATGGAAAGTGGTATTTCAAGCAAATGGGCCTAGGAAACAAGAAGGGGTTACTATCATAATTTCTGACAGGTTAGACTTCAAACCAACATTAGTAAGGAAAGATAAAGAAGGTCATTTTATACCGATTAAAGGAACACTCCAACAGGAGAACATTACAATCTTACATATATATACACCTAACATGGGGGCTCCCAATTTCATCAAACAAACACTATTAGACATAAGGTCAGAGATAACACCAAACACACTTGTAGTGGGTGACTTCAATACCCCACTCTCATTACTTGACAGGTCATCCCAGCAAAAAATAAACAGAGAGACATTTGGATTAAATGATGTCAAGGAACAAATGGACCTAACAGATACATACAGAACATGCCATCTAAATGCTGCAGAATATATATTTTTCTCAGCAGCACATGGAACATTCTCTAAAATAGACCATATATTAGGACACAAATCAAATCTTAACAAATACAGGAAAATTGAAATAATCCCTTTTACTCTATCTGACAATGGGATTAAACTGCAAATCATCAACAAGAAAAACTACAGAATATACAGAAATTCATGGAGACTAACCAGTACACTATTTAATGATGAATGGGTAATTGAGGAAATCAAAAATGAAATCAATAAATTAATAGAATCAAATGTTGATGAGACTACAACATACCCAAACCTTTAGGACACAATGAAGTAGCCTAAGAGTGAAATTTATAGCTCTAAGTGCCAATATTAAGAAATTAGGGAGTTCACAAGTAAACAATTAAATGCTTCATCTTAAGACCTTGGAAAGAGAAGACCCAGGCAAACCAAAATTCAGTAGACAGGAAGAAATAATAAATATTAGGGTAGAAATTAATGAACTAGAAACCAAAAAACCAACCCAAAGAATCCGTGAAACAAAGAGTTGGATCTTTGAAAGGATAAACAAGATTCGTAAACCCTTAGCAAATCTGACTAAAAGAAAGAAGAGACAAAAATTAATAAAACTAGGGATGAAAAAGGCACCACTACAACAGATACAAAAGAAAATCAGAAAATCATAGGGACATACTTTAAGAATATGTATTCCTCTAAGTTTGAAATTCTGAAAGAAATGGATGATTTCCTTGATTCATATGACCTATCAAAATTAAATCAAGATGAGATAAACTATTTAAATAAACCTATAACAAGTACAGAGATCCAAGCAGTTATAAAAATCTCCCAACTAAAAAATGTCCAGCCCAGATGGATTCACTGGTGAATTTTACCAGACATTCATGTAAGAACTAACACCACTGTTTCTCAAACTTTTCCATAAAATAGAAAAGGAAGGAATTCTACCGAAATCCTTCTATGAAACAAGCATCACCCTGATACCAAAAACTGGACAAAGACAGAACAAAAAAATAAAATTACAGACCAATCTCCCTCATGAATGTAGATGCAAAAATTCTCAATAAAATATTGGCAAACAGAATACAAGAATATATCAGAAAGATTATTTACCCCAACCAAGTAGGCTTTATCCCAGAGATGCAGGGATGGTTCAACATATATACATTGCATACATAAATGTAATACACCATATAAATGGTCTAAAGGACAAAAATCACATGATCATCTGAATAGATGCAGAAAAGGCATTCAAAAAAACCCAATATCCTTTCGTGGTAAAAGTATTACAGAAACCGGGAACAGGAGAAACATATCTTAACATAATAAAAGCTATTTGTGACAATCCTACAGCCAACATAATACTAAATGGGGAAAAACTTAAAGGTTTTCCACTAAATTCAGGAACAAGACAAGGGTGTCTACTTTCCCCACTTTTATTTAATATAGTACTGAAAGTCTTAGCTGTAGCAATAAGGCAAGAGACACTCTTAAAAGTGATACAAATTGAAAAGGAAGAGATCAAATTATCGTTATTTGCAGACAATATGATTCTGTACATAACAGACCCTAAAGACTCTACCAGCAAACCTTTACCGCTGATAAACACTTTTAGCAATTTAGCAGGGTACAAAATAACCACAGAGAAATCAGTGGCTTTTCTAACAGCAGACGTGCAAAGGATGAAATCAGGGAATCTCTCCCATTCACAATTGAGTTAAAAATTAAATAAATTAAATAAAGTACCTTGGAATAAACTTAACCAATGTAATGAAGGATTTCTACAATGAGTCCTTTAAAACACTCAAGTGAGAAATTGCAGAAGACACAAGGAAATGGAAAGACATTCAATGTTCTTGGGTTGGAAGAATCAATATTGTGAAAATGGCAATCTTACCAAAAGCATTGTACACATTTAATGCAATCCCCATTAAAATTCCAATGGCATACTTCATAGAAATAGAAAAAAGCAATCCTAAAATTCATCTGGAAACACAAAATAACTCGAATAGCCAAAACAATTTTGGGCAACAAAAATCAGGCTGGTAGTATCACTATACGAGATTTTAAGTTATATTACAAAGCCATACTAACAAAAAAGCATGGTATTGGCACAAGGACAGACATGTAGATCAATGGAACAGAATAGAAGCCCCAAATATTAATCCAGGCAGCTACAGCGATCTGACTCTTGACAAAAATGCCAAAAATATTCATTGGAAAAAAGACAGCCTCTTCAACAAGCAGTGATGGGAAAACTCGGTATCTGTATGTAGAAGGATGAAAATAGATCCTTGTTTCTTTCTATGCACAAAAATCAAGTCTAAGTGGATCAGAGACCGTAATATCAGTCCTGAAACTCTGAAACTGCTAGAGGAAAAAGTAGGGCAAACCTTTCAACATATTGACATAGGCAATGACTTTCTGAATATAACCCCAATTGCTCATGAAATAAAACCACTAATCAACCATTGGGATCTCATGAAATTACAAAGCTTTTGTACAGCAAAGGAAACTGTGAATAGAGCAAAGAGACAACATACAGAATGGGAGAAAATCTTTGCCAGCTATACATCTGACAGAGGATTAATATCCAGAATAAAAAAAAAAAAACTCAAAAAACAGAACAATAAGAAATCAAACAACCCAGTTAAAAAAAAAATGGGCCATGGAACTAAATAGAGAGTTTTCAGAAAAAAAGAAATACAGATGGTATATAAACATCTAAAAAAGTGTTCTACATCCTTAGCCATCAGGTAAATACAAATTAAAACTACTTTGAGATTCCATCTCACTCCTGTCAGAATGGCTACAATCCAGAAAACAAATGAAAATAAAGGTTGGACCGGATATGGAAAAAGAGGAACACTTCTACACTGTTGGTGGGAATGTAATCTGGTCCAGCCATTGTGAAATATCAGTGTAGATGTTTTTGAGACAGCTAAAAATGGATTTATCATATTATCCAGCTATAGCACTCCTAGGCATATATGCGAAGGACTCTTCTTATTACTTTAGAGATACTTTCACAACCATGTTTATTGCTGCTCTATTCACAATAGCTAGGAAATGTAACCAGCCTATATGTCCCTCCACAGATGAATAGATAGTAAAGATGTGGTACATTTACACAATGGAGTTCTGTTCAGTGGTAAAGAAAAATGAAATTATGAAATTTGCAGGGAAATGGATGGATCTGGAAAGGATTATACTAAGTGAGGTAACCCAGGCTCAGAAAGACAAATGCCACATGTTCTCTCTCATATGTGGATCCTAGCTACAAATGTATAGACTTGTGTGAGAGCTGGAACCAAAAATTGATATGAAATTCCAGTAAGCTAGAAAAAGCTTATAAGGGAGGGAGGAGAAGGAAGGACTTAAGGGGATGGTATTGTATGTATGAAATAGAAGAACAGATTATAGGCAGGGGAAAGGCCTAAGTGAGGCCAGGGGAAGAGAATGTGTAAAAGAAGCACAGGGGGAGGGTCAATCATAATTCAAGATATTCTGAATAAGACTTATGTAAACCTACTCTTTTGAATAATGGCACATCCAGAAGCTGTAGATTGTTACTAGAAAATATTCAGTGCCTGTGATGGGATACCTTCCAGGGAGTTGTTTGCCATGGAGGTCCCTGTTAACTCCAAAACATTACAGGCTATTGCCAAGACCCTTGGTTTCCCTTGAGAAACAGACGGTAAGACACTATTGCTGAAGACCTCACTTACCTGAGCAGCAAGGTCAGTGAGAAATCAAGCTGGTGCTGAGCAGAAAACCTTCTGTCTGTAGATCAGCCAACTGAAAGCTGGAAAAAGCTGCACTGCATGTAGCCATATGGGAGACAGAAATCATCAGTGGTGAAAACAGTGGACACTAAAAAACTCAAGTGTGGCCAGACAGGCTGAATGACCAAACAGGTGCAATAGTGGCATGTCTGCTCTTGGGGAAACCAATTGCTCCCTAATTGGATTGAAGGCCTACTCTATAGGAGGGAATACATGCCTGGTACTGAAAAGACTAATCAAAAGTCTATGGCAGGGAGGTCATGAGCCTTAGGGGTATAAAGCCTGCTCTTGTCTGGCTAAATGTATATATTATTCCCACCAAACTGCCCTGAAAGCTCTACACTTAATGTTCATATTCACATATTAATGCTACTCTCACTTCTGGTTGGAGAAGCTTCTCTTTTCAGATGGCGATGACCACTGGGATGACCCAAAAAGCAACACAGTGCTGAGAAGAAGTGTCCAGCACTGAAACATCTCTATCATACCCTCCAAGGCTCAGAGTCCATTGCAGAAGAGGGGGTGGAAGGAATGTAAAAGCCAAAGGAAGGCTATGACTCCTTACAATGCAACTGTCCAGACAGAAATTGGCCTTGATATCCATGACCTCACAGTGCCAAGCAATACCTTCACAAGACTCTCATAATAGGAAATAAAGATGATGGCATCAAATTAAAAGATAGACTAATGGAGAGAGGGAGGGGATATGATGGAGAGTGGAGTTCTGAAGGGGAATGGGTGAGGGGAGGGACATATCACAGTTTTTTTGTGTCTGTAAGTATAGAAGTTGTCAATAAAAAAGGAAAAAAAAAGTAAAAATCTTATAAAAAATGTAGTGAGCACAAAAATGGTTGAGTCTGTATTGAACTCCAGATTGTTTTCTGCATCTATGCAGTACAAAGTAATAATTCACTTATATAGCATTTTCATTGTGCAACTAATTAGGATTTAACATATAAGGGAAAATGTATGTAGGTATTTAGCAAATGATGCCATTCTAGGAAATCTAGCTGGTGCTTGTGAAATGGAAATTATGGGAAAAACACACACACACACACACACACACACACACAATTTCTTGTTTCCAAAATAGATTCCTATTATACCTCAGTATTATACTCAAGAAAATTGCCTTTAGCACATAGGAGCTTTTTTTCCTCTCTTTTCTTTCTTGACTCTTGAGAAAATCCCCCACTCCTACTACACTTGTATTTACTACACATCATCAGCCAAATTGTAGGTTCAAAGTACTTGTGATTGGTGATGCTATGAAATGAACTTCATCTGTGTTAACAAATGCCTTTTTTTTTTTTTTTTTTTTTTTTTTTTTTTTTTTTTTTTTTTTGGTTTTTTGGAGGTAGGGTCTCACTCTAGGCCAGGCTGACCTGGAATTCACTATGTAGTCTCAGGGTGGCTTCGAACTCATGGTGATCTTCCTACCTCTGCCTTCCGAGTCCTGGGATTAAAGGTGTGCACCACCATGCCCAGCTAACAAATAGCATTTTACATAAAGTTGGTTTAACAGTTACAAGAGAATAAACCGGGAAACATCTATTTATTTCTTTTTTTCTTTATTATTAACATATTTTGTATGGATATAACTGTCTTGGTACCCTCATTTTCCTCTTCCCTGCCCCCATTCCACTGGGGACCCTCCTCAATGGGGTGCAGGTATTCCCTGTAGGTTGTGGTTTATGCATTTTTGAAGCAGAAGTCAGTTATTTTTGGGAGAGGGAATACCTCTGGCATTATGTCTCAACCTGTGGCTCTTACCTTCTTTTTGGCCTCTCTTCCACAAAATTACCTGAGCAGTTGTGGGTGAGTTTTAAGTCTACTCCAGTGATGAGCTCTTAGAAGCCTCTGGATCTCTGCTTTGGTAAGTGTTGAGTATCCTCAGGGTCTGTCTCCTTCACCTTGGCGCTGATTATCAGGTTCAGTATGGAAGCAGCATTCTTGCTCATCTCCCCAATTCCTCTGTGGTTTCAGCTGTGACTAGAAAAATCTAGTCAAACTAATATAATGAGTTGTGTTCTATGAAAGCTAGGGGTGTCAATAAAAAATAATAATTAAAAAAGTTCATAACTATTTATAGAAACATAATTTAATGTATCAAGGCATATTCTTATAATGTAAACTATAAACAAAGCAGGCAATCCACTCTCTCTTACATTCCTAACACATATCTGGGACACAAAAAAGTGCTAGTTGTTCTGTTTCTTCACTTACTTCTTCCGCCATAGTGTATACCAAAGTATACCTTTATTTGGCAAGCAACCAAGACAGAAGAGAGAATGCATAAATTATTGATGAGCTTGCTTCTGAATTAAAAATCCAGAAACATACATGTATATAAATAGCCTAACTTTACCTGTGCAGATGACACGGTTTTAATGAAAAAGGAAAAATTGGTGTGATTATTTGTAGAGTTATACGACCCCAAATTTAATTGCAACATAAATTGGAAGAATGAATATAAACTTCAAGGTGCACTGTGAAGAACAGTTTTTTTTTTTTTTTTCTATCTTTGGCTTCTGGTTGAGCAGTAATTCTAGCAGAGTGAAGACAACACAAAGTGAGCAAAGGCTTGAACACACTTCATTTACTTTTAGAGATTCTGCACTTTTATGAACTTTTGAATAATCGGCTCATTTTCTGTCTTGCCATGAGCCTGAAGAAGAATTTTTCGATAGAGCAAAGAAACTGCCCACACTTTAAACCTGCTATGAATGTATCTCAATGTTTATTAGAGAATAGCTACAAGCTGAATACTACCTAACAATTTACTTTCTGCATCATTCAGAAACCTAGGTTCAAGCAAACGTAATAACAGGAAATCAGAGAAAAAGCATCATTACATTTCTTCTTTAAGGAGAGTAGGAAGGCAGTATTTAGCGATTTGTTTTGTTTTGTTTTTCCTGGGCTCATAAATTATGTAAATACAAGGTTGGGATGCTATGAACACATTTCCCTCAGTATGTGGAAAATGACATTGTGATTTAATTTTGTGAGTTACTTAGAGAACATTATTATTATCAGGCAGTTGTTCAGTCAAAAGCATTAATAAAATCTTTCAAAAGTTAATAGAAGGTTTTACCATCATGAAAGTTTGCCTTTTGGCAGTAGGAAGTACAGACTGGTACTATTTAGAAACTAGTTAAGGTCTGGAAAGATCAGTTAGCAGTTAAGACACTTACCTGTAAGCCAAGGACCCATGTTCAACTCTCCAAGTCCTGTGTAAGCTACATGCACAAGGTGATGCAAGCACACAAGGTCACACATGTGCACAAGGCGTCTTACGCATCTGGAGTTTGCAGTGGCTGAGGCCTGGTGTGCCAAATCTCTCCTTCTCTCTCACTCTCTCTTTCTCTCTCTAATAAGAAAGAGAAAAAATAAAAGAATAGAATCTAGTTAGCATATCTTAACAGAAGAAAGCAGTGTCCCAGACCATAGGTTTCTCTGTGCTCTGGCAGATTTATATAAACTATTTAACTTTTATCATTTGAAACAGGGTCTCATTTCTAGCCCAGACTGACCTGGAACTCACTCTGAATTTCAGGCTGTTTTCAAACTCATGGTATTCCTCCTACCTCAGTCTCCAGCATGCTGGGATTATAGGCCTGTGTTACCACTCTTAGCTCTAAATTATTTTAATTGTTAAATAACACAAAAATGACTCAAAGCAAAAGAACTTACTAGAGAAATATCAAAAGATTTATATTATTTTGTCATTACTGTAAAAGTCAAAAATATATTCCTTGTGCAACCTTGCAAATGATAAACAGTGCAACAGTAAGAAGCACCTCATCAAATGACTCCTGACTAACATTAACAATTCACCAAGGAAACAAACCTGCTCGCCATAGCAGTTTATTCTGATAAGCAATCTCTTCTATTCAGAATGTCAGAAAAGACAAAAACCAACCCAGTCATGTATCAATGATTCACTGGGCTTTTAAATATGACTGAATTCTAAGTTGGGCATGGCAAGCACAGGGATAACAGCAGCCTGTCACACATTACTTCATGTAATTCCAGTAGGCTCCTCTTATGTGAGGTTCTGGAGTTACACTTACCCATGGGTACCATTGATCTGAAAATAATAACAGGAAATTCAAAAGATAATCAATTCATATGCTTCCAACAATATGCTATTATGAGTAGCATAATAAAACATCACATTAATTTGTCTTGCTCCTCTAAGTCCTTCTTCATCCTGATATCCACACGTTAGACACCATCTGCTTGTAACTTGCTTAATGGTCATCTTGGTTATGAGACTTACTATTGTGGTATGGTAGCACTTGTGTTACTGGAAGATCTAGAGGAGCCTATGATATTTCACATCACATACCTCATTCATCTTGCTTCTCATCCACATAGGAATTCCATGTCACATCAACACAAAAGAAGGAAGTTGGACAATGAAGTAAACATTCATTAACATTTCTTATAGGGTATTGTTACAGTTTTTTTTTTCTTTTTACTTTGTCAAGAGATATGGTTGTTATGCTCTCCTGTGCATAGTTTATGAATTAACTTCATCATGTGTTTATATGTACAGAAAAAACACAGTATACATAGGGTGTAGTTTTTATCCTCACTTAAAAATTCCATTGGGGTGGTTGTTGTAAAGCATGTACAAGGGGTTTCTACTGTGTATGTGATACAGAAATTTTGAGTTCCTGGTATACCAATAGCTTGGGGTGTTCCAGGATCCTTGTGTATGAATACAAAGAATGAAATCCACAGAACAGAGGATAAACTTCAGAAAAAAATTATTACACTTTAAAACTTTAGGAGGACATAGAGAAGGAGGCTTAAGCCTAGAACATAAGAGAAAGAATTAAGGTGGACCTCTTGCCCAGAGGGACAAAAGGGGGTTTGAGAAACCCACCTCTAGACTCAGATCTGTTTTTGTTTGTTTGTTTGTTTGTTTTGTTTTGTTTGTTTGTTTGTTTGGATTTTAAAGTAGGGTCTCGTTCTAGCCCAGGCTGACTGGAATTCACTATGTAGTCTCAGGGTGCCCTTATACACACGGTTATCTCCTATATCTGCCTCCTTAGTGCTGGGATTAAAGGCATGCACCACCATGCCTGGCAGAGTTGGGTTTTTTATTGGGAGTGGTTATGAAAGGAAGAGCTGGTCACAGGTTACTATGGACAAAGACAAGATTTTACAGCTTTGCCAGTAATCTTAGGTAAGGATCAGAGTTTTTGTTCTCTAGGAAGTATGCAAGCTTAATCAAGAAATCTTTCCTGGATGATGTAACATCCAGGTTTCTGCAATCTTAGTGATATTTCCTGTTTTTAGGAATACAAAACCATTACTTTTGGGGTTCTGTTACCCTAACTACCTAGCCAATTTCTGTTTTTTATTATATGCATTACCCTAGGCTGGACTCAAACAGCATTTATAATAGCATTTCTGCAGTTTATTAAAACAGTTTGGAGATTTTTCTCATGAACTTTGAAATTATCTGTTTGTATTCAATAGTAAGACATTTTATCATATCTTCATTTCATATTATCAAGTATTACATTGACAGATTACAATATGGAACACCAGGAAAGCAGTGCTAATAATTAATATCGGTATTTCTGATTTTTTTTTCTCAAAGAATTACAGAATCCTGAGTACTCTGGCAATTCCTTATGAGTTGAGAAGAGTTACATTCCTTAAGAATCTTCTTACTATCATGTAGTCAGACAGAACTTCAAAGTTAGCATACTAAGTAAATGTTAAAGAGGGATTCCAAAATGGGAAAAACAAAGCCCTTGTCCTCAAAAACACATAATTTAAAAAAGAAAGTAAGATCTACTTTTAAATAAAAACTATAAATGCATGCTTACCACCACATTTTCTAATATCCACTTGAGTTTCTCAAAAACAATTCTTTATTAACCACTTGACTGTACTCATTTATCTTCAGAACAAAAGTAAGTCACACACACACACACACACACACACACACACACACACACTTTTATTTTGATGACCTGTGGATTGGACATTGGAATTTTGTATACCAAACAAGGATTCTACCTCCGAGTTATATCCCCAACCCCCATTCAACATTTACTTTGAAATAGGGTATCCCTAATTTTCTCAGACAGGCCTTGAACTTGTAATCCATCTGTCTCAGCTTCCAGAGTAGCCAAGATTACAGCCTTGTGATAACAGGCTCAGATTCTATTTCCTTTTAAACTTAAAATGTATCCCAAGCTACTATGTTCTGGAAATTTTCAAGGGCATATAGCCTTAGTTTGTTTGAGGTGGAAAGTAATAGAGTAAAATACCGCATGTCTGCACTCACACACATGGACACATCTGCACACACACACACACACACACACACACACACACACACACACACAGAGAGAGAGAGAGAGAGAGAGAGAGAGAGAGGAAACAAAGACAGAGACAGACAAACAGATATCCTCTTTTACAAAGAATTGTGGCAGGATGAGTTTGGCTTGTGGGCTATAGCTTGCTGACTCCTCTTAGGTGATAATGTTTAAAAGACTTTAATCACTACAATCTTGACAGCTCTCCTTTCCAAAAAGAGAAAGACGCTGATTACTATGTCTTTTGACAAGACAGTAGATTTCACCACTTTCCAAGCATTTCACACGCATTACACTTGTGAAACATCTGAGTAGAAGAGACTAAATTTTACAAAGGTAAAAACTCACACAAAAAAGAAAGATAATGGCCCTGAAGCTGAACAAGGCTAGCTAGTAGAAATTATCTGCTCAAAGTGAGACTGAACCTTAGCACCAGTGTTAAGGGTAGATGAGCTGTAACAAATATTTATCCTCCTGGCACTGAAGAACCACTTTTCAGGAGACCTAGCTTGTGTGCTTTCCTGTAATACAATGATGAAACCAGTCAGAAAACTGATAAAATGGAGAATTGTTTTTGTCACAGATTCTCTTTTTTCCTACTTAATAATTATTCAATTTTTTGTTTATACCATTATATGGACAAAATAAATAAAATTAAGAAAATATTAATGAACATGTCATTTTGAATTTTTTTCATTCCTGAAACACTTAAATTGTTCTTAACTTCCTCTTGAAACACACATGTAAAATCTGATTTTCTGGAAAAAGTTACCAAAAAGACAAATAACAAAGCGAAAGCAGAATATTTGTGACCTATTTTGAAGACATTTGGCCAACAAAACTTAAAGGCAAACCTTGGACTAGACTTATGAAATTAAATGGATACCACAAATGTCATGCTCTTTGCCATTAAGAACAAAAGGTCAGGTTTATTTGATCAGTTATTTTCAGAAAAGTGATTTCAAAAGAAAGTATTTTTCCTTTCCTATAATTCTGCTCACAAGAATCAAAGAACTATTCTGTTCTTATTCTTGACGAGGAGTTTTCAAAGGAGTTGTTTATCAGAATGACACTCTGAATAGTATTTGAAGGAAAGTTTGAAAGTATATTAATTATAGAGTAGTATGGTTGCCTCAAAATTTCCATGTTTCCAAGTGTTGCATCACTGATTTGGGGTGGCATCTCTCCCTTGTAGAGTACTTTTAAAAGTGCAAATGTATGAGCAGAAAATTCTCACTTCAAAGAGAAATAGAACAGTTTTGAAAGACAGCCTTTGAATAAAATCTTATTCAAAAGGAAGCTTATTTAGAGAAAATGGAATCCAAAAATGTCAACACCTGTATTCTTCCTGAAAATATGCCTTCTTTTTGACAACACCACTGATAAGCTAGGAGTACTTTTAAAAACAAACATGCCTTACTTTATTTTGTTATAGAAAAGGTGGTGAAAATTTTATGAGGCCCCCATACTTACAATATATTTTCATTAAAAAGCAATATATTTCACAAATTTGATATGGCCAATTGCCTAAACCCACATAGCATATATTGGAAGGCTAAACTTCATTTTAGAAAATAAGCCATAAGACCTGTGTGAATGTGAATGTTTTCCCAAAGTATCTACACAAAACTGAAAAAATGATTTCTTTGCTACAATTTTGATCAATTTTAAAAGTTAGGGTATAGTAAAAAAAAATGTTGGAACATCACAGTATTTTACTTTTCTTCTTTTAGATAACATTATCATAAATACCTTTTGATCCATAAGAAATTAAACTTCCTCAGTCACAATAAAAATATATTGAATATGGCAAGTCACTTTTCAATACTTTAAATAAAATTATTCTGGACAACAATGCCTACATTCCTAGACACTAGAAAAGATAGATGGCACTGTCATTGTTAGTTAAATAAGGGTGTTGGGTTGGCAGAGATTTCTAGTAGCCATTTTTAATCATTCATGCAGTTCTGTTTCAGGGATTTATATCAATAAGGCAAAATTATATATAATGATCATTTTAACCCCCAAAATACATGGATTACTTAAAGTGGTTTTGTTTAGCAATTCTACTCAAAATTCTCATAAAATTTTTGTCATTTATTTTCCTTAGTAATACAAACCCAAGGAATGATACACAATGAACACTTTTTGTTTATATAATTTATTTTCTTCCAAAAACTTTTCATTAAAACCCCTCAATTAAAATTTACCCCTACATTGAATAAGCACTACAGATGGCTATATAAATAAAATGGACACACAACATAAATGTACCACACATCTTAAAGTTGCCTGATTTTTCCTTTTACAATTGAAATGTAAACTCTGTATCTGATATCAAACTTCACAGAATAAACTGATTTGTCTGGTAGGGTCTGGGGATGTACATGGCATAGTACTTGTGCAGACTGTGAGAGCCCCAGGTTTCAATCTCAGCATTGCAAAAAAAATATATCTGATAGTAGTTAGTTCCCCCTTCTCTGCTATAACTAAATCAATAAAAGGCAAAAATTTATACCTAATCATAAGTACATTTTAGCCCCAACAAAGTATTAAAATGCACCAAGAAAGGCTTCCAGTTTTTTTTTTTAAGATTATTTGTATAGTACATGCTTTTTGCTTTTCTAAGGTAATGATATACAAAGCAGGAGTAAGGTCTCTACAGTTCAAATAACTCAAACATAATCATTCTTAGTCATTTAATCTGTTAGGATAATTCAGTAAAGGGAATAAAAGTTCTAATATCAAGAATGACTATTTTTAATATTATATATATAGATGTATTAATCAATATTGATATCAGAAAAAGATTACTTTAAACACCAATTCTGTCAAAGTGGAGAATCAGAATGTGTTTAATAGAGACCAAATCAGTAAAACTTGAGTCAAAACTTCAGGATGAATGGAAAATAAGATCTAATAAGAAACATTAGGATTCTAGTTACTTAACAGTGATCATATCACCGTTATCATGAACCTAAAGGAAGAAAGCATCAGACATTAACTAATGGGAATTCAGACAGATAATATTATCAAGACAAATTTCTTGGGCTGGGAAGATGGCTCAGTGGTTAAAGGCATTTGCTTGCAGAGCCTCCTGGCCCAGGTTCAATTCTCCAGTACCCCCAATACCCATGTAAAGCCAGATTCCCAAAGTGGTGCTTTCAAGTTGTTTGCAGCTGCAAGAGGCCTGGTATGTTGTCAATCACTCTCTGCTTTCTCTCTCTCTCTTGCTGTTCTCACAAACAAATAAAACATTAACAGAAACTAAATGCTTGTTGGGCAATTTGGGAAAAACTTATTTTTCTGGTGCTAGAGATACTTGTCAAGTGCTCTCCCACTGAACTACAATCCCAGATTTGTTTCTGTTGGGTAGAGCGCTGAGGTGTGGCTTATGAACTGGAGCACTGTAGTTAGAAAAAGAGAAGAAACAAGAATAGTGAGCCTCATTTTGCCCAATCCTTTTCAATCTACTATGCCACCAGCCACACACACACACACACACACACACACACACACACAGCAATTTTTCAGTAATTTGGGATCTAGTACATGGGTGATCCTGGAACTAGATGAGCTAGGAATAAATAATGTATATGGACTACATAGATATTAGATGTCTTAAAAATATGCAACTTTCCCTTTGTCCAGATAAGGAATATTATGCTTGCAAAATTTACTGAACCAGTCAACCATTTTCTGGCTGCTTCTTCCCAGTGAAAGCTCTTAAAAATCAGATGTTCCCTACCTGTTGCACCCTCTTTTCCCATAAAACCATTAATATTCCCATCAATAAGTACTATACATTCTTTTCAAAACTCCAGGAGTCCTAATAACTGTATATACCATAATTTTATCCCCATTTTGTTACTTTTCAATTTCTCAGAACAATAAATTTGTTGTCTCACTGTGCACTATAATGGGCAAAATAATGAGTAGAGAAAAATAAGTTTAGCTAGATGTGGTGGTGCACGCCTTTAATCCCAGCACTTGGGAGGCAGAGGTAGGAGGATTGCCATGAGTTTGAGGCTACCTTAAAATTACATAGTAAATTCCAGGTCAGCCTGGGCTAGAGCCATACCCTACCTTGAAAAATCAAAAAATAAATAAATTAATTAATTAGTTAAATTAAAAAAATAAGGTTGTGTACTAAGTTAAATTCCTATGCTAAAGCAGCATTAGTAAATATGTTTATAAAATACTCGTAAAATTTATTTTAAGGCTTTTTTATGACCCATGTAATGACAATAGTCAAATGTGTGTATATATCACAACACACTTTTCCCTGTGAAGTATAACATGAATCTGAACTATACATACCCAAAGTCCAGAAGGTATCAAATTAATTATAATTTTCCATGGTCATCTTTGAAAAATGAGTAGTGCTATCACCTTTTTACTGTCACTTTGTGCCATGAGAAATCACTCCAAGAGCAAACTATAATATAATTTACATTGGGTTCTTCTCAAACTGAATGTAAACAAATAATGATAAATTTTTGTAGAGTCATGTTTTCCAGAAAGCCAAAGAGCTTTTCAATGGAAAATAATGGGCTTGTAGTCATGACACTATGATAAGGTATTTTGGCATCCCTGGGGTGTAACTTTGGCTGATATACAGGTGTCAGAACAACACATCTTTATGGTGTGTGTTAATGGAAGGAACATGATGAATGCCCTTGAGCAGTGTAAGGAGGAAAGGAAACAGGAGAGCCTAGGGACAGATGGTGCTTGATTTATTTCTTGGAAATGTCAGAGGGTAAGTGTTTTATGCATATTGAGTTAGAGGTAATGCAGAGGTAATGTTTCAGATTATTGTATTTGACTTGATACTTGAATACTGTATTTGAATCAAAATCATCTCATCTCTTAAGTAGGCTTACAGGCAATAGACATGAAAGAATTTGAAAAGACATGACATCTTTTGGGATATGCTAAGGAATACAATGTTCTGAGTAGGTCTATGACTCTTGAAAATATTTGAAATGAATACAAGCATGCTTTCATTGTCTTCATTTTCTGTGACAATTGGACTGTGATTCAAAGTCTCATGACTGAAATTCATTGAACCAAAGCAGCAACTGTATTGTGGTTTGACAATGAGTTTAATTCTAAAAGAGAATAAGATAGATAGAACAACCACATACCCTAGACATTGTCCTGGATTTTGCTTTAATGATCAGCTCTGTACTATGTGGATTTGATCTTAGAGAAATAATTACCAGAGTTCTTTTTGACCTCATTATTTTTATATCAATTTGACAATAGGTAGTTTTAAAGCATCTAATAGATTATTAAATAGTGTCACATTTTAGAGGCATATAAATTAATATGAGCTTGTGTAAACTGCTTGTTGATTCTGTTCATGATAAAAGGCTTTTTAATCTCATATCATCTGTACCAGTTACTTTCTTATTGCTGGGACAAAATATACAACCAGAAGCTGCTTAAGGAAGGAAAAGAGTTTGTTTTGGCAGAGTCTCAGCAGGTATAGCCAACCATAGTGGGGACAAGCATAGCAGGAAGAGGAAGCCAATATCACATTGTCACATTAGCCAGGAGGAAGGTGAGAGGGAAGAGAGACAGAGAGGGAGAGAGAATTAAGTGAAAATGAACTATTGAACCACCCCCAGTGACGTCTTTACCCTAGCAAGACTCTCCCTCCTAAAGTCTCTAGAATATTACGGAACAGCACCACTAGCTACGTATTAAATATTACAACACATGAGCCTATATTGGGGGGTGGGCATTTTATATTCAAACCACCATAATACCTATATTCTAGAATCTGAGAAGAGCACAAGATTTTGTACTATATTACCTTTAGTCACATTTTAATTTTAACTCAAGATTCTTCATTGTTTAACCATGAACTGATAAGATACACTGTTTGATAAGATGTGCTTAGTTTTGTAAACTATACTGATATGTATATTGTAAAGTGTTATTTTAACTCCATTAATTATTCAGATGTTTCATTAATATTTAATTTTCAAGAACAGATTGAAGAGAAACTACGAATAAAGATGCCAGGATGAAAAGACAAACGTTCTATTCCCAGTTTCTCCTGCCTCCTTTCTCTGACTTAGGTATTTCACCTATGAAAATGTAATCATTTACATGTATTGTACATATATAAATATTATGTGCAATGTTTTCAAAGATCTTTGATTTTAGTTTTCAATGTTTTTAGAAATAAGAATCATGGAAATTTAGATCTATTACATATTTGCATATCATTTTAGAATTTACATTTATTTTTAAAATATTTTATATTTAATATATAAAAATCTTAGTTTACAGTCTGTGTCATTGATTCCATTTTTGTGTATGAGTTTCAAAGGAAATAATTAATTGGATTAAACTATTCAGATAGAAACTGGAGAAATCTGGATAATAATATAAATCTTCTATGACAAGTACCCTATAGTCCACTGCTTTATCTAGTACACAAAAGATACATGTGAATCCATTATTCATTTTTACAATGTGTAATGACAGGTATCACCTGCTTTTCATTAAGAGAAAACTTAATGAACATACCATAAGCAGGATAGAAAATATAGGTGCTCAATAAATATTTGTTGAATTCAAAATAATTAACAGAGGACATTGAACTCTCCAGGAGTTTAACCAACAGACAGATGGTTATGTTTGTTAAATATCTATTAAATGTCAGTTCCTGTAAAGTAGTTCACATATGCTCAGATTATCTTGCCCTGTCTAGTGTTTACTTTAAAGAAGTTCTAATTCATTTTTAACTTGAAAACGTCTTCAGATAATATGATACATAGTTTGAGAAAAAAGAAAAGTGATGACACCATGTATTTTTTTAAACTGGGCCAGATAAATAAATAAACAAACAAACAAATAAATAAATCAGAACTACTTTGTATTGAATACTATGTCATAGAAAAATGAGGAAAAAGTAAGAGAGCTAACCACTCAGCATGACAGCCCCAAGCCTGCCTAGTAGGGGAGCAGAAAAGCAAAGATCAAAGAAGCTGCCTCAGTCAAAGAATTTGGGAGCCTTTGTGATGCCACTAATGTCTAATCTACATTTACCCTACAGAAATTTGATAAAGACTAATTACATTTTTAGAGTCCAAAAGATAGTGTTGAAGGGCATAGAAGATTCTCACTCCCTGGGGAGTTTCTAAAGACACAGAATCTTTTTGTCTAGAAACATAATTATACAGCAGTGTTTCTAACATTTTGTACCAGTAGCTACCATAAAGATTCTCATCAATACCTTGTGTCCCAATTCCCCAAATTTCTCTGATATTTCTGTTTACAGTCCTTCTACCATCTGACATAAGAATAAAAATTTCAGCCAGACCTAGTCTTATTTTTAAATACATTGTAAATTAAGTTGTTTTTAATTAACATTTGCTGTACTCATTTGACCACAGATAAAGGAAAGAATGTTTTGCATCTTTGTTTATTGTAGGCATACCGCCAAGGAAAACACAAGGTAATGACCATAACAGGTTAAAAAAATAGCAAATTAATTAAACATACTTTCATGATCAGGTATTTATTCTCAAAGTTTTGTTTAATTAAAATCATTTTCACTTAATTGAGTGGATATCTGGCATATTCAATATGCTTAGCTTTCTAGTGAGAAATTTACAATTCAAAATGAAAGGAAAAAGATTTATAGTTTCATATGAACATAAAAAAGGTCTCTGATTATTGTAGGAAATTTAGAAAATAATAAAATACATATAGTACTGGTATAAAACTATTATTTCACCATTCAGGGATGAATATTTTGAACACTAATGTGATTTATTTAATTATTTTTCTCAAAACATAGATATGAGGGTGGGGTAGAGTTAGGACCCCTGAAGGTAAAAAGGGCAATAAAGTTTGCACTTGATAGAAATCCAAGATCATCTGACTTCTTATCTTTTGCCTAGTTCCATAGACACAAGTTTCTCCACAATCAGAACCCCTCCTGGGAGGGAGGTCTTTCATATCTCTTCCTGAGATATCCCCTAGGCCCTAACCAACCAGTTGGCCCTCTGGTTCACCTGGGCCAAAAGACAGCCCACCACCCTATGGTTACAAATACCTTTACAAGGGGAGGGCAGTGTCTCTCTGATCACTTGGGAACTTCCAGTTGTGGGTGAGTTTTTCCCTCAGTTAGGTCTGGGTTGGCTGGGAAGGTCCCCCCCTAGCCCTAACTCTTCTCATGGGTTCTTTATCTCCTCTAGCTCCCCACATGGCAGGAACTCCTTGACTATTCTTTTCTCTTTTCTTTCCATGCTTTTTTCCCCTGATCCGTTTCTGGTCACATGGACTCCTGGGCTACATGTGTCCCACCATGGGCTTTTGGGCTCCACGTATTGTACTTTTCCCCACTTTATCTCCCCTTACTCCCAGCCTTCCCCTTTTCACAGTCCTTTGTAAAATCTCAATAAAATGTGGTATTTTAAAAATCATTCTCTTAAATCTGGGATTGCCAATTCTATGGTTAGTTTTCAGATATGAATTCAGGGTCTGGGTTTCCAGGAAACACCACAGAACCCCAATTTCCCTATTACATAATGGAGGTCCCACCGAAATATCTTGAGAATGATTTTTATACAAATAGCAACATTTTAATTTGGTTTCCTCACTGTACTTCTATGAGCAGCTGGTGTGATCCAGCTGATGCTCCCATGGGTTCCATTGGTACTCCAGATGCTTTATACTTTAGCAGTTTGGGGAGGAAACAGACTCCCCCCAAAACATTACTCACACTGAGGAAGATAGAAACTAAACAGAAATCAGGTTTATGGTTTGCAGGTTGCACTGTCTCAATCTCTCTCTCAACTAACTCTGCCATGGCTTCTCAGGCCTGGCCTGCTCCACCCTGCTGCGTTTGGAGCCCTTTTGAAATGTACTATTGCCTGAGGCCAAACTGGTATAAAGCCAGGAGGGGCTATTTTATACAGGTCACGACTTTTGTAAGGAGATGCACTGGGTTGAGCTTCTCAGACCCCGAGGTTGAACTCCTCCAGAGCTTGGGAGCTGATTCTGCTGAGCTGAAGGGAAGGGAACTCATGGACACATGGAAGCTCTGGAACCAAAAACCCTGAACTGAATTTCTTCTAGGTGTTTTTTTTTTCCCTTTTTCCATTACAGCCACTGTGCCACAAGACACATGGCTGCCTGTGGGGGGTGGGAGGATGGCGCTCCAACTCCTGCTCTGGGCTCTGCCCATCCTGCAGCATGGGCCTAAACCTCACTGCCCCACCAGAGACTGTGGGTCTCTGGCCACCTAATAAAGAGGAAACTGATAATGCTCTAGCCAAGGCCCGAACCTAAGCGCTTGGCTGGAAAAGGTTTTTCAACAGGCCTGGTCTTCTTCCATATGCCTTCTCCCCACTATGGAGCTGAGGCCGATGGCTGTGTCAGCTGGGTATAAGTGATAACCATGCTGTCTCTTAGGAAATACAGGGACACAATGGGGAAGACATGCCTGATGGTGCTCACAAACTGCTATGAGTTTCTGCTAAAGTGCTCTATGACAAATATATCATTATATAACTTGTAAATCAGTTATTTATACAGGTATTATAAACTGTAAAAGGAGCTAGGCCACTTATCCTAGCTACTTGGGAAGCTGAGACATGAAGATCACCAATTTGAGGTTTAATTGTGATAGCCTTTACCCCACATTTTTAAACAATGTGACTTTTAAATTGCTTGATAAAAATAAATACATAATTTTAATTTGAACTGTGCCTGATATTTTCTCTTTTGTTTGGGCTTTAACCAAAGAAGATGTTGTTTATAGACAGCTTTTGGTTTCTTGATTAATCCAAATAGTCCAACGGGTCTCTCCTAAAGTTTTTTTTTTTTTTTGCATTTGATTTATTTAATGTTTTTTGTCTTTAAAAGACAGATTTAACTAAAGCCTATGGTGAACTGAAATTTTATGTAAACAAAGCCATACTTTGTTATGTGATATCATAAATATAATTAATGAGTTCATATTCTAGGTCAATTTCAACCTACATAGAAGATTATTGAAAACAACAAAATTCTCTCTGAGGTCATGGCTCATAATTTGCCAGGTATTTTAAAAGATTGTAATTTCCTGTTACTTAAAAGGAGGAGGCACCTGCACTGAGTTGTAGGCCAGCCTGCCTCAAGACAAAAATAAAATTTGCCTTACATACTCTTAATAAAAGCATTTCCAAGTGTGTTAGAGGTATTGATAAGGATTATCCCCAAAATGTTTGTCATATGTTGCCTGTTTTCAGACTTATAACATAATAAATGTGTATTTCATGGAGTTTATTAATGGGTTATATAAAATCTGTAGATATAAAACAAGTCTTCTTGTCAGGTAGAGATTTTTGGTGACATAAATAGTAAGGAAGGACTTTTTTCTACAAATTTCCAGTAATAATATGGTTAAATCTTTGAAGCTAGACTGCTTACTTCTTTGTCAGTTGGTAATAAGTTTAATCAATTTGAAAAAAAAAAAAACTTAGTCAATTTGGTGTAGTTTCTCTTAATAGTCTTTAAGAAAGATGGTTAATTATGGGGTGAGACGAGATGATTGAAGGAACTGGGAAGAAATTTTTCAATGTTGGACATAGAATTCTTGTTAAAAATGCTTTTTGAGTGGAACTAAGATCAGAATGTTAAAGTATGTGAATTAAGGCATGCATATGTAGGAAAGATCTAAGAGATATCAAAAGACCAAATTTTGCTTAAAATTAATTTCCTTTTATAAGGAACAGAAAGGTAATTTTCAGACTAAACCTAAACACCATGCCTAAAGTTAAAGATCTTTCAACTGTTTACAGACTCTTAATGATGCTCTAAAAGTTTTATATAGTTTTACATAGACTTAATGTAAATTCAGCTTATATTAGACACAGGTGATGCCATATGCTAGGTGTGTCACAAAGTCATAAGCACAGCTGTTACTCACATTTTTTGGAGGTCTGACCAGGTTAGACATAGACAGGACCCTATCACCTTATATATTGCAAATGTGTAAAATAGATTTCCCAGGTAAAACAAACAACTTCAGGGTAAGACAAGGAATGTCAGGATGCTTAGCCCTCTGCTCTGTTATTTCCTTTTGTTCTTCCTTACTGTTATATACTATTTACAGTCATGGCAAGCTGGACTCTGGAGAAAGGGATGGTGCCCCTTTTATCTCAGACTCCATGCAAGTTTAAGTCATGTGTCCCCCAGACCCTGTCCAGAGATAAAATGGCCAATTGTCTCTGACAAGGAAAAGGGAATGACAAACAGCATATAACTTTGTTTCTCTTTGTAGTTCCTCTCTTTTGAACACCTACAGTCACCTCTATCAAATGAGATTTCTCACTAGACAAAAAGGTCAAATAGGTAAACTGAGTCAAGTTACTTGATCAGGTTCTAAACTCCTTATAAAAGACAGACATCAGACTTACCTAAAATGTATAACAGGGTATAAACAAATATGATTTTAAAAAATGTATCAAGTAAATGATGGCTTAGTGGTTAAGGTGCTTGCCTGGGAAGCCTAAGAACCTAGGTTTGATTTCACAGTACCCATGTAAGCCATATGCACAAGATGATATATGTGCCTGGAGTTTGTTTGCAGTGGCTAGAAACCCTGGAATGATCTCTCTCATCTGTCTCTCATATCAACAAAGGGTAGGATCCCTATATTTAAGGTACTAAAACAAAAGATTACCTTTAAAATAATACCTTTAATCCCTAGACCATTCTGAAACATTTGCAAATGGTGGGACCCATATCCCAAGCTCCCATAAAGCAGAGAAGGGAAAGCAGTGCAGGAAACCCCTTACCAAAAAAGGGCATATAGACTGTCAAGACAGGAATAGATTCAAAAGTCTTCACACTTGTGTCTGTCTTGCCAATGACATTGCTTATATGCCATGATGCAAGACACATACAGGGCTGGGGGAATGCTGGAGGTACTAGGGCTTGGGAGCGGGCCAGGAGGATGAGCACAGATATCCTGTCCTGGAATTTCCTTGCTCCCAGAGGCACATAGACTATGTCCTCGTTTAGTTGAGGAGAAAACAGAAAAAAAAAATGGGTGAGGACTCTTATAAACCCCTAATTTCCTCTCCCAAATCTGGTCCAGAGGGATGCCCCTCTTCTTCAGGAGGATGCAAACCAGGATTGGGTATAACCTGACCCTAGACTCCTCTTTCACTTTCCTCCACTTTGTTTCAGATGGTACAGTTGGTTTCCAGGATAGACCAGAGGTCTCTGCTAGTCTGTCTCCTGAAAAACTGTGCTCATTTAAATAATACAGGGAGAACAGAAATTCAGAAATTGCTCATTACTTTTCCCCAGAGACTTACAAAGATTGGTAGATGAACCAGATAAGAACTTAAAACAGTTGCTCCAGGTGGCAACTTGTACTTATTATAATCAGGAAGCTAAGTAAAAAGGGACTAGAGAGGGAGATAAAGAAAAGAGGATAGATGTCACCAGGACATCTTGACAGTAATGAAAGTTGCTCAGGAAAAGGCATTTAATTGGATAAAATCTAAAATATGTTTACCTCAGTAGAGAAACTGAGTCTTATGGTTAAAGCCTCACTCATTAACAGCTCACTTATGTTAATTTGTTATGGTTTAAGGGTTATAAAAACTGGCTTCAAGATTCTCAGTAATGTAAATTGGGTTCCTCTGTTGGTCAAGGTTTTAACTATTGGAGAAACTGAGTCTTAAGATAAAGGTTCATGTATAACTGTTTAGTTCCCAAAGATGAGGTATTCATACCTAAAGCCATTGTGACTTTAAAGAGAGCTTTTGTTTTATTTATGTTAATTCTCTTGAATGGTCATCACTAAGTTTAATCACTTAGGATTAAGTGATTTAATTTCAGTAATGATAACTCATCTTTCTATTAGGTAAAATATGTTGGGATAGCTTGCCTAAGCTTTATCAATTTTAAGTCATGGGTAAAACAAACATTGTTTATGTTAATAAAAATTTATATGCTACATAAAATCAATTGCTATCAAGATTAAACTAAAAAACATTGCTTGTCAAATGGTGTTTTCTCTTTCAAAACAGGTTTGTCTAGGGTTGTATTAGCACTTAGCTGTTTTGGGTCAACAAAGACCAGATTGTGCTCTATTATATGTAAAGTAACTGTATAGTTTTTGGCATCTTGAATCTAGTGCTTATAACAAAATTAACTCTTAAGACATATTCCCTATTTTAGGGTACAGCCTCATGCTCAAACAATGGTCCTCATCTGAGAAAAATAATTTCAAGCTGTGTGGTTCTGTTTCCAATGTTCCCTGGGTAATTGGTACCCACACAGGTTTCTAGACTAATCAAAGATGTTTTCAAACAAAGGTGCCAAAACTTTATACTCTTACTTGTCCTTTTCTGACACTTTCTAGGGTATATTAATTGGTTTAGATTTGTTTTGTTTTCAAGACTGATAACAGATTCTGCCTGTATTTATAACTATTAGATATTTAAAGGCTATATGCCTATTTTCTATGCCTCAGGTGGCTTATGCCACTGAGGCAAATTTTAAAAGGTTGGTCAAAATGACTTTAAGCTCTTGTGCCATTCTTTTTATTAAATATTTTTAAATATATTTTATGCATTTATTTGAGTGAGAGAAAGAGGCAGAGAGAGAAAGAGAGGGAGAGAATGGGTGCACCAGGGCCTCCAGCCACTGCAAACAAACTCCAGATGCATGCACCCCCTTGTGCATCTGTCTTATGTGGGTCCTGGAGAATCAAACAGGTTTCCTTTGGCTTTGAGGCAAATGCTTTAAACCCTAAGCCATTTATCCAGCCATTGTGCCATTTCTTTTACTAAATCTATTTCAGAAATCAAATGTGTTCTATATGTTGTTGGTATAACTTCCTTTCTAAGTGTATTAATAACCTATGTAGAAGCCAAAGCCAATTGGAATCATCAGAGCTGAAATGGCCAATATTTTGGCCTATGCTCCCAGGTCATGAGGCCACTGAAGATGATTGGACACTTCTACACTGAACTCCTAGTAAGTCACCCGTCTTCTTAATGAGGGAGGATACGAAGACCCCCCCCCCAAAAAATGGTACACAGTCTGAAACAGAAGAGTCACAACTGAGGAGCAATCAGTACTCCTGGCTTCCCACATAAGGAAAAATTACTTGGCCAGCATGACCCCGACTCATCCTAATAGAAAGACAACACCAGTTTGCTATAGGGCTATTCCTGGGTCCCTAAAGTCTCTTTTGGAGAGCCATTAGTGACCTCCAAAATTAATCCTTGATTAAATTTTGGATATCTTCTTGGTCTTAAACACTCAGATAGAAATGTGTAAAAAAAGATGAAGGGATACCTCAAATATATGAATGACCTATCAAGGAATACAAGAGCTTTCCATGAGGGAAACAAGTAAGACCTTAAGACATATTGTCCCCAGCTCTAATAGTTCTAATTCTATAATAAGAAAAACCAAACATAGGTATAAAAAGGGTTATTTTCAGATATAGAATATATATGTTACCAAATATATATAATATTATATATTACCATATATTTTTATCTTTCCAAAGGTCACTTCATTCAAAAGACTTCCTTACGCTGGAAACAATAGTGAGTCTTTTCTAACTTGTGCCAGGACATCCTTAAATATGTACTGAGACCAAACATATGTTTGTACAACCTTTAATAACACCCAATGGCTCTATGGTATGAAACTTTGGCCCTGGCTACTCCCAGGACAAATTTTTAAAGGTACCACTCTGGAAGACAATTATACAAAATATGATATCAAATTTAAATGCTGTGTATATGTTTCTGATAACTCTGCTAATATCTTGACTGTTTCACAAGCCATATGGAAAGTAGGTCACACTAGGTCAGATACTACTGTGCCATTTGATGAGCAGTTCTGGAAGAAAATTTCAGCCAGCTCATGCTCAGATGGGCTTGAGATGATCCACCTCCATCTACCTGGGTTTCCTATAATGCTCCCCAGTGCCTCGAAGTCCACACAGGATAACTCTGACCAGTTTGCTGTGTGCTCACTCCTCATTAACTCCTTACTTTTATTCTTTCTCCCCAATATTCCCTTCCAAAACTATCTTCCTGCACTCCATCAGGACACTTTCAGTGTCCTTTAGAGTACTTCTACTCTCTAGGAGAGACTTTCTGACTGTCATAAACAACTTCATGCCCCATTCAGCAAGAAATGGTTCACTATCTGCAGCTATTACCACTTGTACTCTAACAGCAGTTAGAGTGTCTTCTCGTAAGAGTGGGGAATTTGGGGGAGTAGAGTTAGGGTGACTGGACCCCTAGAGGTAAAAAGGGCAGGAAAGTTTCCACTTGCTAGAAACCCCAGATCATCTGACTTCTTATCTTTTGCCTAGTTCTCTAGAGACGAGTTTTTCCACAATCAGAACCACTCCTGGGAGGGAGGTCTTTCATAGGATTTAAACATTGTGGTTGGTCAAGTTCAGCACCAGAACTGTTGCCAGAGCTAATCTCTTCCTGAGACAGTGCCTAGCCCTAACCAACCAGCTAACCCTCTGGTTCACCTGGGCCAAAAGACAGCCCACCACCATAAGGTTATAAATACCTTTACAAGGGGAGGACAGTGTCTCTCTGGTCATGTGGGAACTTCCAGCTGTAGGTGAGTTTTTCCCTCAGTTGGGCCTGGACTGGCTCAGCCCAGGCCCACCAGGGAGGGCCCCCTAGCCCTTACTCTCCTCATGGGTTCTTTATCTCTTCCAGCTCCTCACATGGCAGGAGCTCCTTAAACTTTCTTTTTTTCTTTCCATGCTTTTTTCCCCTGATCCATATCAGGTCACATGGACTCCTGGGCTACACATGACCCACATGGGCCTTTGCACTCCATGTGGTATACTTTCCTTCTTCCCACTTTATCTCCCCTTACCTCCCAGACTTCCCCTTTACATCCTCCTTTGTAAAAATCTCAATAAAATATGGTATTTTAAAAATCGTTCTCTTAAATCTGTAATTGCCAATTCTTTGGTTAGTTTGCAGATATGAACTCAGGGCTTAGGGTTCCTGGAAACACACAAAAAACCCAGTTTCCCCATTACAGATAGATAGATACATAGATAGATAGATACATACATACATACATAAAAACACACACATATACACTCACATACAGTCAAAAATTATATATAGAAGAGCAATCGATGGGATTGGATTGGAATTCTAAAAACACATACATATGGGAATTAAAACATATTTCAAAATAGTTTTAATATTGTGACTAGTAAAATAAGGAACTGAAGATAAATGATCACCTTTCAAGTATTATGTATGCTTGTGGTATTTGGAAGAAGGGTTTATACATTCATAAACTTTATTTTTGATATAATTAAAATGTTCAGTGGTTGCCACCAATATGGAGTGGACATCTGCCTTATAGGTACTGATTCTCACAACTAAAATTACCCTGAATATTAACATTACAAACAATCATAAGAAAACTCTTGATAGATATGATGAAGATGGACTGCCAGGGACTACAGAGGACAAAAAATGGATGGACACTGTAGCAAGTCCCCTGGGTTTCCATAATACTTTTCTTGTATTCATGCCAAAATCCCCAACAAGGAACTCCAGTAAGGCACAAAGAGAATCACTGAGAAAATTTTGTTTTGCTTTCAGTAGTTTGAATAGATGGCCCCAATATATTCATTTTTTTTAAATTAGTTTGTGGTTTGCATCTGAAGCCACCTGGCTAGAAGCAATGTCACTGGGTGGATGTTAGTGTACAGCCCTAAGGTATGGTGGTAGATGTGAGATTCCAATCTAAAGATATGCAAAGTGCCTAGTTCCACCTGGAGTTCCTGAAGTGTGCTGTGTGGCTTTTGGCTTGTGGCTTCTTTCTCTCTCTCTGTTTGGCCCTTCTTCTGCCATTATGGAACTTCCTCTGGATCTGTAAGTTTCAATAAATATCCCTTCCTCTATAACTGCCTGGTTTGGAAATTCATCCCAGCAAACCTGAAGATGTCTACTACAGGCTTCACCAAAGGAACAGAAAAAAAATTAAATTTTTTAAGTTATTTTATTATTTATTTTTGGAGAAAGACACAGAAAGAGATAGACAGAGAGGGAGAGGAAGACAGAGATGGGCGTGTCAGCAGTCTCTCAGCTGCTGTGAACGAAATCCAGATGTATGCGCCCTCTTGTGGGCAAGTGTGGCATTGCGCCCTTGTGTCACTTTGCATCTGGCTAAACGTGGGACCTGGAGATGGAACCGCTAGAGATTAGAAACCAGCGTTCTTAGGCTTAGCAGGCAGGCGCCTTAACCGCTAAGCCATCTCTCCAGCCCAGGAACACCCGTCTTCTTAATGAGGGAGGATACGAAGACCCAAACAAAAAAAATGGTGCACAGTCTGAAACAGAAGAGTCACAACTGAGGAGCAATCAGTACTCCTGGCTTCCCAAATAAGGAAAAATTACTTGGCCAGCATGACCCCGACTCACCCTAATAGAAAGACAACACCAGTTTGCTATAGGGCTACTCCTGGGTCCCTAAAGTCTCTTTTGGAGAGCCATTAGTGACCTCCAAAATTAGTCCTTGATTAAATTTTGGATATCTTCTTGGTCTTAAACACTCAGATAGAAATGTATAAAAAAAAGATGAAGGGATGCCTCAAATATATGAATGGCCTATCAAGGAATACAAGAGCTTTCCATGAGGGAAACAAGTAAGACCTTAAGACATATTGTCCCCAGCTCTAATAGTTCTAATTCTATAATAAGAAAAACCAAACATAGGTATAAAAAGGGTTATTTTCAGATATAGAATATATATGTTACCAAATATATATAATATTATATATTACCATATATTTTTATCTTTCCAAAGGTCACTTCATTCAAAAGACTTCCTTACGCTGGAAACAATAGTGAGTCTTCATATCTGTGGCAGTCAGGTTCATATTGCTGGTAGAAATCACCAAACCAAGAGCAGCTTATTGGAAAAAAGAGGTTTATTTTGGCTTACAGGCTCGAGGGGATAAGCTCCATGATGGCAGAAGAAAATGACGGCATGAGCAAAGAGTGGACATTATCTCCTGGCCAACATCAGGTGGACAATAGGAACAGGAGAGTGTGCCAAACACTGGCAAAGGGAAACAGACTATAATACCCATAAGGCCACCCTGAACAATACACTGCCTCCAGGAGGCATGAATTCACAAATATACATCAGCTGGGAACCTAGTATTCAGAACACCTAAGATTATGGGGGACACCTGAATCAAACCACCACAATATCCTATCCTCACTATAATTTAAGCATGGAATTAAGAGTCTTATTTCAGTCCTGATAAAACACAGCATGCTTCCATTCCCTTGCTGATGATGTTAGCAGAGGCTAGCAGGTAACTAGTCTTCCCTGCATTCCCTGATGGACAAAAGTAGTATTCCATTTCCATTGGCATGTGGTTTTACATACCAAATAGGGGAATCATCTTGCATCTCCCTCCCAGGAAACCACACATTTCCCAACTCCTCTGAGGATATCTATGTGGCCTAATAGTGTATTATGACTCCAGTGCTTCTCTTTATGGAGTGAATGTGAAATGGGTCCCACAGACTCATGTGTTTGAGCACTTGGTTTAAACAACTGGTGGCACTGTTTGGGAAGGTTGGATAACCTTTAGAGGGTTAAATCATTAAGCAGCAACATATGCAAAATCCAAGTCTTTTTTTTCTTACCTGAAAAAAATGTTAAGAGTATAACTTCCTTCACAGAGTTATTATGAGTCAAAAGGGGTGTTCATAATACCAGACCATATATTCAGTAATATAGAGCAGTGCATTTCTTGCTATTTGGTAAAATAATTGAAAACAATGCAACCATGATTAGAATCCATAATCTCACATGCTCAGCAAATTATGAAAGAATTGTACCTATTTAGAATATTTTGGTAATCACCTATACTACAGCAACAATTAAATTAAAAATCTATCTAAAGTGAAATAATCCAAATCTCAAAATAAAATAAAAGATGGTTATTTAGGTTTCAGGATTATCTCCGAAGCAATTCCCACTCTAAGACCCAACAAACTCTTTAATAGTGGGCAGTGCATAATGAAATCTTTCCAAGAAGTATCAAATGGAAATGGATGGGAAGGGCTTTATCTAAAGTGGAGAAATATGACAGTTTAAATCAGCTTCACATTACTGGATGAACATCCAACCAGAAAGAGCTTATGGGAGGAAAGATTTTATTTCTGATGGAATTGTCTTTGTATGTAGTGAGTTGTTTCTCTCTTGATACTTTTAGCACTCTTTGTTTTCATTGGAGAGTTTCTTCTTTGGTCCTGTCTGTTTGGTATTCTGTGAGCTTCTTGTATCTGGGTAGACCTCTCTTTTGTGAGATTGGGAAAATTTTCTTAAATAATTTTGTTGAGTATGTTCTGTACTCCTCTGTCCTAGGTTTTTCTCCTTCTGGTATACCTATGATACAGATGTTTGGTCATTTTAGGGTTTTCCAGTTATTTCATGTTCTGTTCACATGATTTTTTTCTTGAACTCACCAAAGTTTTTGGACTCGCTATCAATTTCTTCTGTCTTGTCTTCCAGCTCAGAGGTTCTGTCTTTCACATAAGTGACTCTGTTAGTGAGGGGTTCTAGAGATGTTTTCAAAGCTCTATTTTATTTTGTTTTTTGTTGTGTTATTTTACATCATGTCCATCTCTTTTTTGAGGTTTAATTTCAGATCAAGGTCTGATTTTCTCGATGCTTCCAGGAATTCATTCTTGCACTTGATCATGTTTTTATTAAGCTTAATCAGCTGTTTTTTGACATCCTCTATTTGTCAACTTACCTTCAATTTATTTATATCTCTTTTGAGGCATCTCTGCTTTTCTGCAATCTAATTCTGGCCAGTGACAAAACCTGAGTGCTCTAAGAGACAATTCTACTCCATTTTATTTATGCCATCGTTAGTATTTTTATCCTTTACTTCTAGTTCAGCATTTCTTTTGATCAGGGTCAAATAGCTTATTGTGTTTTCATTTTGGGATGCAATTTCCGTTTTTTTTTTCTTTTTTTTCTGTGATTCCATTGGTGGCTTCCATTTTGAAACTAGGCATCATTGGTGGCGATCCCTCGGTTTTCTGACTTTTGTTGTTGTTTTGAGTTATGGACTACCTATCTCTGGGAAAACTCTTATTTTATAGTGGAGGAAGCAAGCATTTAGTGTTCTGTTTTAAATATCAACAGTATTGTAAGAGGATGGGATTATAACTACATATGTGCAGATTGTGGAGAATGCAAGCAAGTACATCAAATGTACGTGGGGAAGTTAGTGGTGGGCAATTGGGAACTCTGGCCTACTCACTCCACTTGCACACACTTTTAAGCACAAGAGAATCAGGGGTGAGGGAACCAGGCGCTGGGAAGCTGTGGAGCCAGCGGCAAGCCCATGCATCTTCAGGCCCAGGGGAACAGGGATTTTGGGACACAGGAGCCGGTCAATTAGGAAGCTAGAGAAAACTTTCTGCTTACATAGCACACATGCAGGGACCAGGCTGTCCCAAGCCAGCAGCGGGGATACTGGGACCAGGGAACTGGGAGGTAGGGAAGGAACTGGGAACTCTGGCCTACCCATTCCATGCATGCACCCACTGAGGCAGGGTATCCAATCTGGGAGCTTGGGACTCAAGAACAGGTAAATCTGGAAGTCAGATGAACCGGCCTGCCTCAGCAGCACACCAGCAGGGTCCAGGCAGCCCAAAGCCAGTGTGGGGACCAGGGAACTGGGAGGTGGGGAAGGAACTAAAAGTTCTGTCCTACTCACTCCATGTGCCTCTTTTTTTCTTTGTTATCCTACAATTCTGTTGGGTTTTTAAATTTTTATTTTTGGTTTTGGAAATTAGGTAATGCATTTCTATGATGGTATTTCCATGATTATATTTTTCACAAATAAATATGAAGTTCTTCAAAGTCTAAATTTATTCAGCTATATCTACTCTTTTTGAACAAGTACTTTTGGGTTAGCATATTCAAATTACTCTCTATCCTTTATGACAGATGTCTAAAATTGTAATTCAACATAAAAGCATATGGAGCCATGTTTTCAGATAACAAATCACATTTTTCTGCTCACCATTTTGTCTGGAACATATCTCCTTTCTTCATATTTTACTTTTATTAAAAGCATGCTTTTATTTAGTAAGGGAAAGGTAAAGGGTAGATTGGGTAGTACACTATTTTGATATTTGAATGTTAGACATTGTAATTGCCCTCACTATTGAGTGTTAATTTATGTGGATATACTATTTTGGGGCAAAGGTTTTCCCTCAACACTATGAAAATATTACTTCCCTGAATTCTAGCATCTATTATTGCTCAAGGGAAAAATCTAGTGATGGCATAAATAGTATGTCTTTATGAATAAACTGTAAATTTTCACAAGAAGGTTTTATAGTTTATAATTTGAGACAAAGATTATTTTAAATTTCATTGTAATATAAATATCAATAATTAACCATCAATACCTAAAAGTGAAAATCTTAAAAGTGAATGTTACATTTTAGTATTTATGAAAGACACAGAAAAAAAGTCGAAGAAAATAGACTTAAACAGCACACCAATGCCAGAAAGATTATTTCCTACAACTGAGTATCCTTGATGCATCATCATCAATTGACATATTACTTTCTGCATCATTTCTTACTTTTTAAAAGGGCTGTCTAAGTGTGTGTTATTGGACTAGATTTCTAACTTAAAACTATCAACTTTGATGACAGTCATTCACTTCTACAATTTCATTTCTTGAATTTGAAGCCTATCCCTCCAAGAGTTCCACTTAAAAGGCAAACCATATTGAAGGAGGTCACTCCTTACAAATCAGTTAGCATATTAATATATAGATAGTACTGCAGCAGATAAATGATACCTTGATGGAAATTGGATATGGAAGTGCTAAAGAAAATAGGCTTCTGACATGAAAGGAAAAAGGATCAGCAAAGACAAAATTTACATTTGTGTGCAAGATCTAATTAAACCATTTAAAATGTATTAAAATATGGCTCGGCAATTATATGTGGATGCTACATGAAATTTTCAGTAGAAATTAGAAGATATTAACATAATATCTCTAAGTGATATGGTTCAATGAATCAGAAATATTATCTGGGTTATTTAAGGATAAAACCCTACTTATACTAGGTAGGCATAAAAAAAACTTTCATATCTTTTTAGTTCTTTTCTATATATATATCTTCTACTATTGGGAGTGTAACTATAATAATGAAATTGGTGACCTCTAGGTTCAGTGTGAAGCTTTGTCTCAATAAATGAAGAGAGGGGCTGTAGAGATGGCTTAGTGGTTAAGGTGATTGCCTGTGAAGCCTAAGGTTCCCAGTCCAATTATTCAGGTACCATGTAAGCCAGATACACAAGGTGGCGCATGTGTCTGGAGTTCATTTGTAGTGGCTGGAGGCCCTGGCACGCCTATCTTCTCTCTCACTCTCTCTTTCTCTGTCTCAAATAAATAAATAAATAAATAAATAAATAAATAAATAAATAAATAAGATCATAAAAAATAAATAAATGAAGAGAGATTGAGGCAGATACCCAGTATTTTCCTCTGGCCTCTACATTCATATGAATGCATGAACATGTGCACCTGCACACTTTTACTACACACACATATGAACATGCATATATGTACACAAAACACACACATATTTACATAATGCAAATTGTAAAAAAATAAATAAACTGAGGGAAAAATAAGGAAATGTTAGTCTCATTTAATTACTGTATACTCCATGTGTACAAATGACATGGAGGTATAACCTTGAAAATGATCTAGAAATAGATATGCCTTGCATCTTCTGAATAGTTACCTTAGGGAAGCACTTTTTTTTTTTTTTTTTTGGAGAGAGACACAGAGAGAGACAGAGAGAGAGGGAGAGGGAGACAGATAGAGAATGGGTGTGCCAGCAGCCTCTCAGCTGCTGTGAACGATATCCAGATGTGCTCACCCCCTTGTGGGCAGGTGTGGCATTGTGCCTTTGCATCTCTTTGCATCTGACTAAACCTGGACCTGGAGAATGGAAACAGCGTTCTTAGGCTTAGCAGGCAGGCGCCTTAACCGCTATGCCATCTCTCCAGCCCAGGGAAGTACTCTTTTGTTTGACTGTCCTGCCCAAGTGCTGAGATGCCCAAATTAAAGAAAAATTACAGTCTTTGTTAAAATAAAATATATGAAGTACCTTAAGTGATGTCATAACACTGTAAAGTACTTATCAATATTCATTCAATACAAATAGTCATTTCCAATTTCTGATGATTCTGCCTCATGATTTTTGTACTTAGAGATGGAGGGAAAGCATACCCACCCAACCATGCTGTTTTTTGAGACTAAGTGTGTTTTAATAGATAACCTAATATTTTTAACACTTGATTATAAAATGGATTGTGGTGATTTTGCCCCTCTGTAGACCAATATAAGTGTTCTGGGTGCTTTTAATATAGGCTATGTGATGCTGTAGTGTTTGGCATATTTAATGAATTTCAAACTTAAGATGTTTAACTTGCTATAACCACAAGTTCTAAAACTTGGCTCATAGTTAAATCAATTTAACATTCTTATCCAATACAGAAAATAAATCAAAACTAGATAGAAATATCCCATACATGGATGCATAGCTTTGAAACTAATGTAGAGCTACACCCATAATCAACAAATAGATATAGAATATGCTGTTGAACAAAATACATTTTGCAGATGTGAATCAGAATACATAGCTTTTCATTACAGTTTCAAAGGTAAATGTGTTAGTTTTTCCTGTGCCTAAAATAGTTAGCACAGCCTATCTTAGAATGTCAGTGGTATTCTTGCAAACATACACTTACTGTTGAAAAGTCACATGCATCACATTTGTGCATAACAAGCCAGCAAACTGTGACATACAAAAGCAAGAATGTGCTTGCTGAGTGTTCACTTTACTTGGTACTGTACTTCACAAAATGTTTTTCTAACACTCTTGATTCTTTGATTGCTGATGCAGCATCCTCTAGGCCGTCAAAAACTGATTTGCAGTTAAAATGAGAAAGATATATTTTCAGAAAAAAATGAGCACTTGGTGTTTTTTTTTTTTTTCATTTTGAAAAAGTAGTATTAAGAGAAACTGAAGGGGTGGGGGCAGAAGGCTGCAGGCAATTTGGAAAGCTGAGCCTATCACTGAGTATAAGGTAGAATCATGTTTGGTCTCCTAAATGGCTCTTATTTCTGCGAGCATTTGTCATAATGAAAACTGAATAATGAAGATGAACCCCCCCCAAAAAACAAGAAACTAGAAATGAGTTTAGTTTTTTGTGTTTGTTTGTATGTTTGTTTGTTTTTCTTGTTTTTTCAAGGTAGGGTCTCACTCTAAGCCCAGACTGACCAGTAATTCACTATGTAGTCTCAGACTGGCCTCATGCTCACAATGATCCTCTTACCTCTGCTTCCCAAGTGCTGGGATTAAAGGCATGTGCCACCATGCCCAACTAAGCAAGAAACTGGAAACAAATGGTGTCATGTTGGTTTTGTATTTCATTAGTATATGTGAGGAAAGAAAGCCATAACTTCTTCCAGTATTTGGATTGCCATAGGAATAACATACTCTTTCCAAACTAGCCTGTCATTGCTTCTTTGGCTTCCTACTCACCTATTCCCTCTCTTGCCTTTGGAAAATCAAAATTCAACTCCTTTGTGTAAAATAAGTTGGCAAAGGCCGGGCGTGGTGGCACATGCCTTTAATCCCAGCACTCAGGAGGCAGAGGTAGGAGGATTGCCATGAATGAGTTCAAGACCACCCTGAGACTACATAGTACCTTCCAGGGTCAGCCTGAGCTAGAGTGAAACCCTACCTCAAAAAACCAATAAATAAATGAATAAATAAATAAAATTAAATAAGTTGGCAGCCAAAAGAATCCTTGCTATGGTATACCTATGGTATCAAGTTGCTACTGACAAAAATTCCCATTATTCTCTGATTGATTCTTTCAAACCTCTTCAACAGAAGCAGAAAAACAAAGAGAGACAAGAGAAACTATAAAACTCTGCAGTTGGTAATATGACCATCACAATACCTACATTTGCCCTCCCAGGAATTCACCAATAGTGAATTTGATTTCTGTCTAAATCCAGTAACTTTTTAAGAGAGTTCAACCCTAACAGTATCCTGGAACACTTGCATTTTCCAGGAAACATCTAGAAGAGCTTTACAATGCTATTTTAGGAAGGAACTATTACATTATAAACATCATTATCAACTAGAAAGGGCTCAAAGTAGAGAAGAAAAGTGATTCTATGATAGGGTGAAATCCTGTTTCATTCTCTCTCTCTCCCTTAGTATGACTCAGCCACACTGGCTTCTCTGTTCTTAGTCTGGAGGTACACTCTGGCTTTGGTGCCATTATGTTATTATTTCTCCTGGCTCAAAAGCTTTTTCCCACAGCTCTTATTCTTATTTCATCTCTTCTCTAGTCAAATATCAATTCATTAGAGAAATCTCTTGCCTCCCAGAAGTCTCTCCAACAATACCAACTTTGGTTTTTCTGCTTTATTTTCTTCATTGATGCTTATTACTATTTTTTGTTATTTATTTACATTTTTTTCCTAGAAATACTGAATGAGAAACCTCCACAAAGGCACAAATGTTACCTAAATTATTCATTGGTGCTACAGATTGAATGCAAAATGTCCCCATAGGCTCAGGGATTTGAAAAGTTGGTGCCCACTGGTGGTAATGTTTGGGGAGATTGTGAAACCTTTGGGGGCAGAGATTGACTGGAGAAAGTGGATCACTGAGGGCCCTGGCACTGTTCTAAGCTGAGATCTCTGCTCTCTTTCTCCTTCTTCTTCTTCTTCTTCTCCTTCTCCTTCTCCTTCTCCTTCTTCTTCTTCTTCTTCTTCTTCTTCTTCCTTTTTGGTGTTTGTTTTTTTGAGGTAACGTCTCTCTCTAGCCCAGGCTGACCTGGAATTCACCATGTACTCTCAGGGTGGCCTCGAAGTCAGGGCGATCCTCCTACCCCTGCCCTCTGCCTCTTGAGTGCTGGGATTAAAGGTGTGAGTGACCTAACCCCTCTTTGGTGTTTACTTTTTAACATTTTTAAATTTATTTGCACGTATTTGTATGTCTGCTAGCCAGGATCTCTTGTTACTGCAAGCAAATGCCTATTTAGCTTTACGGATGGGCAGCCTTTGCAAGTGCATTTAACTGCTGAACCATCTCCCCAGAATTCCTGGTACAATGCAGTGGTAAGGTGAAACTCATTGTCATCCCTAACACTCTTGGTTGAGGTTTTAATGTATTTGAAGAAATTTGTTTGGGACTGGAGAGATGCGCTCAATTTATGCAAGCCTCGCTAGTTGTTGGACCAGAAGCTGAATGCTTCCAGTCACTTCACCTGAGAGTGGGAAGCAGAAGCCCTGCCTCTCGTACTGCCTTTTGTGAACCTTTGCAGAAAGATGGAGGGAAAGCATACCCACCCAACCATGCTGTTTTTGAGACTAAGTGTGTTTTAATAGATAACCTAATATTTTTAACACTTGATTATAAAATGGATTGTGGTGATTTTGCCCCTCTGTAGACCAATATAAGTGTTCTGGGTGCTTTTAATATAGGCTATGTGATGCTGTAGTGTTTGGCATATTTAATGAATTTCAAACTTAAGATGTTTAACTTGCTATAACCACAAGTTCTAAAACTTGGCTCATAGTTAAATCAATTTAACATTCTTATCCAATACAGAAAATAAATCAAAACTAGATAGAAATATCCCATACATGGATGCATAGCTTTGAAACTAATGTAGAGCTACACCCATAATCAACAAATAGATATAGAATATGCTGTTGAACAAAATACATTTTGCAGATGTGAATCAGAATACATAGCTTTTTCATTACAGTTTCAAAGGTAAATGTGTTAGTTTTTCCTGTGCCTAAAATAGTTAGCACAGCCTATCTTAGAATGTCAGTGGTATTCTTGCAAACATACACTTACTGTTGAAAAGTCACATGCATCACATTTGTGCATAACAAGCCAGCAAACTGTGACATACAAAAGCAAGAATGTGCTTGCTGAGTGTTCACTTTACTTGGTACTGTACTTCACAAAATGTTTTTCTAACACTCTTGATTCTTTGATTGCTGATGCAGCATCCTCTAGGCCGTCAAAAACTGATTTGCAGTTAAAATGAGAAAGATATATTTTCAGAAAAAAATGAGCACTTGGTGTTTTTTTTTTTTTCATTTTGAAAAAGTAGTATTAAGAGAAACTGAAGGGGTGGGGGCAGAAGGCTGCAGGCAATTTGGAAAGCTGAGCCTATCACTGAGTATAAGGTAGAATCATGTTTGGTCTCCTAAATGGCTCTTATTTCTGCGAGCATTTGTCATAATGAAAACTGAATAATGAAGATGAACCCCCCCCAAAAAACAAGAAACTAGAAATGAGTTTAGTTTTTTGTGTTTGTTTGTATGTTTGTTTGTTTTTCTTGTTTTTTCAAGGTAGGGTCTCACTCTAAGCCCAGACTGACCAGTAATTCACTATGTAGTCTCAGACTGGCCTCATGCTCACAATGATCCTCTTACCTCTGCTTCCCAAGTGCTGGGATTAAAGGCATGTGCCACCATGCCCAACTAAGCAAGAAACTGGAAACAAATGGTGTCATGTTGGTTTTGTATTTCATTAGTATATGTGAGGAAAGAAAGCCATAACTTCTTCCAGTATTTGGATTGCCATAGGAATAACATACTCTTTCCAAACTAGCCTGTCATTGCTTCTTTGGCTTCCTACTCACCTATTCCCTCTCTTGCCTTTGGAAAATCAAAATTCAACTCCTTTGTGTAAAATAAGTTGGCAAAGGCCGGGCGTGGTGGCACATGCCTTTAATCCCAGCACTCAGGAGGCAGAGGTAGGAGGATTGCCATGAATGAGTTCAAGACCACCCTGAGACTACATAGTACCTTCCAGGTCAGCCTGAGCTAGAGTGAAACCCTACCTCAAAAAACCAATAAATAAATGAATAAATAAATAAAATTAAATAAGTTGGCAGCCAAAAGAATCCTTGCTATGGTATACCTATGGTATCAAGTTGCTACTGACAAAAATTCCCATTATTCTCTGATTGATTCTTTCAAACCTCTTCAACAGAAGCAGAAAAACAAAGAGAGACAAGAGAAACTATAAAACTCTGCAGTTGGTAATATGACCATCACAATACCTACATTTGCCCTCCCAGGAATTCACCAATAGTGAATTTGATTTCTGTCTAAATCCAGTAACTTTTTAAGAGAGTTCAACCTAACAGTATCCTGGAACACTTGCATTTTCCAGGAAACATCTAGAAGAGCTTTACAATGCTATTTTAGGAAGGAACTATTACATTATAAACATCATTATCAACTAGAAAGGGCTCAAAGTAGAGAAGAAAAGTGATTCTATGATAGGGTGAAATCCTGTTTCATTCTCTCTCTCTCCCTTAGTATGACTCAGCCACACTGGCTTCTCTGTTCTTAGTCTGGAGGTACACTCTGGCTTTGGTGCCATTATGTTATTATTTCTCCTGGCTCAAAAGCTTTTTCCCACAGCTCTTATTCTTATTTCATCTCTTCTCTAGTCAAATATCAATTCATTAGAGAAATCTCTTGCCTCCCCAGAAGTCTCTCCAACAATACCAACTTTGGTTTTTCTGCTTTATTTTCTTCATTGATGCTTATTACTATTTTTTGTTATTTATTTACATTTTTTTCCTAGAAATACTGAATGAGAAACCTCCACAAAGGCACAAATGTTACCTAAATTATTCATTGGTGCTACAGATTGAATGCAAAATGTCCCCATAGGCTCAGGGATTTGAAAAGTTGGTGCCCACTGGTGGTAATGTTTGGGGAGATTGTGAAACCTTTGGGGGCAGAGATTGACTGGAGAAAGTGGATCACTGAGGGCCCTGGCACTGTTCTAAGCTGAGATCTCTGCTCTCTTTCTCCTTCTTCTTCTTCTTCTTCTCCTTCTCCTTCTCCTTCTCCTTCTCCTTCTCCTTCTCCTTCTCCTTCTCTTCTTCTTCTTCTTCTTCTTCTTCTTCTTCTTCTTCTTCTTCTTCTTCTTCTTCCTTTTTGGTGTTTGTTTTTTTGAGGTAACGTCTCTCTCTAGCCCAGGCTGACCTGGAATTCACCATGTACTCTCAGGGTGGCCTCAAGTCAGGGCGATCCTCCTACCCCCTGCCCTCTGCCTCTTGAGTGCTGGGATTAAAGGTGTGAGTGACCTAACCCTCTTTGGTGTTTACTTTTTAACATTTTTAAATTTATTTGCACGTATTTGTATGTCTGCTAGCCAGGATCTCTTGTTACTGCAAGCAAATGCCTATTTAGCTTTACGGATGGGCAGCCTTTGCAAGTGCATTTAACTGCTGAACCATCTCCCCAGAATTCCTGGTACAATGCAGTGGTAAGGTGAAACTCATTGTCATCCCTAACACTCTTGGTTGAGGTTTTAATGTATTTGAAGAAATTTGTTTGGGACTGGAGAGATGCGCTCAATTTATGCAAGCCTCGCTAGTTGTTGGACCAGAAGCTGAATGCTTCCAGTCACTTCACCTGGAGAGTGGGAAGCAGAAGCCCTGCCTCTCGTACTGCCTTTTGTGAACCTTTGCAGAAACAAAAGAGCTTGGCTGGGAGAGTTAAGGCCACAGACACAGCGCCATCTCTGCTTTCTTTTATTTTTTCTTTTCTTTTTTTTCTTTTCTTTCTTCCTTCCTTTCTTTCTTTCTTTCTTTCTTTCTTTCTTTTTTTTTTTAAGGTACTGCTGCCATGACTATCAGCCGCTATCTACCTCCTCATCTTCCCTGACATGATAGGCCAATATTCCTGGAAAATGTGACCCAGAAAAAAAAAATCCCTTTTCCTTTAAGTTGCTTCTAGTAGACATTTTGTCATAACATAAACTACAAAAGTAACTAACACGGGTAATTGGTACCAAGCAGAGCAGATTCTGGGATAAACCTGACTAGGTGGTTCCTAGGCTACCATAATTTGAATGTAAAATGTCCCCCATAAGCCATTTATTATAAAATATTTAAGATGGACTGGAGAGATGGTTCAGCAGTTAAAGGTACTTGATTACAAAGCCGAATGGCCTGGGTTCAATTCTCCAGTACCCAAATAAAGCCAGATGCACAAAGTGGTCCATGTATCTGGAGTTCCTTTGCAGTGGCAAGAAAGAGGTCCTCACACACCCATTCTTTCTCTCTGTCTCTCCCTCTCACTCTTGCTGCCTCTATGCTTGCAAATAATTAAAAATAAATTAATAAAATAAAGTATTTAAGATATAGAGCCTCAGTGGAAGAAATGAGTTGTGGTGTAAGGGGGATGTGGTGAAATTTAGTAACCTGGCCTTACTTCCTATTCACACTTCAGAATGCCAGTACAATTGACCAGCTGCCTCCTCTTCTTGTTAATATACCATTCCTTCCACATTGGGCTGTATCTCCTAAAACTATATGCCAAAATAACCCCTTCCTCTATTAAGCTGCTTCTTGTCAGGTATTTGATCATAGCAACAAGAAAACTCACTAGTTACACAGGCAATTTACAACTGCTTTTCAGGAAGAATGGAGAAACTTAAAGCTACAAGCTGGAAAAGCCCTAGGATGCCATAAGCCAAACTTAATGGGCCATACTGGTGGAAGTTTGAGATACAAGAATGCTCAGAGAAATATAGACAGTGAAGAAGCAATTCATGAGGTTTCAGAAAGGAACAAGGACTCTGGAAAACTAGACTAGAGGCAGTTCATGTTATAGTCTAGCAAAGAATCTGGCTACATTCTAATCATGTTTTGATTGAGGGTGAATTCAGAAATAGTGAACTAATTGTTTGGGAAAGGAAGTTTTTAGAAGAGCACAGAGTTCAGACTATAGTATAGTTACTACTCACTGATTTTTACCTCTGATTTACAGTGAAAAACACCACAAAGCAAAGTGGAAAGATGTAAAAAATGTGAAGTTTGGCAAGGAAAGTAGTGTGAACATGTTTAAACTTGTGGATAAGCCACTTGCAGACAAAGCAGTGGTAACTGTTAAAGAAATTAACATCTGGAGTTGTGAAGGGGAAAGGGGGAGATGGAGGGGGATTATGGTTTATTGTCTATAAGTATAGAAATTGTCAATAAAACAATTAAAAAAGAAATTAACATCATTAAAAAGGAACTGGGGACTTCACACTGGGAAATTAGGAAAAGTGTCCTGAGGGTAAGACCTCACCAGACCAAGGCTCCAGAGTATAAAATACAAACTCATTTGAAAATTTTCAATAAAAAAGGGAGTGCTTGGGAAGTTAAGATAGATCCTCTGGGATGTCCTGGTAAACAATACTATGGAAATATTTTCCCCTATTTGTATTAAGCTGACACAAAAGCCACTGCAGTTCTAGTCTGAGGGGCCAGGGCACATCTAAAGCTGGCAGAATTATTTACGGTCATCTTCAGTGTGATACTTTTGCAGACATGCAGCATGTAAGAGTTACAGAGTCATTGAGGCTTGCACCAAGTTTCTACAAAATAGGGAATGAAGGGGTGGACTCCCTGAAGTGATGACCTGAGATGCCAATGTATGAAACTTTAAAGGTAAAGCTTAAGTTTCAATGGAGACCCTAGGATGTTAGATATGGTAGGAATGTGAAATATCCACTGAGGAAAGCTGGAGGAACCCAGTGAAGCTATCCCAAGAGAGAGTCAATGTATGGTGAAGGTGTCAGGGTTATATGTATGAACTTACAGGAGCTGCTAGAATTCAGAAAATGCCATTACAAGTCCAAAATACTCAGAAGATTCACAGGTTGTTTTTTTCCCTGTGTCTACACAAAACACACATTTCTCACCTCTATGGTAATATGAGATAGTTTATTCTGGAGCCAAATATGAGTGACTATGACTAAGGAACATAGATTTAGGTAATTCCAAATTTCATGTTCCAACATGTGAATAATTTCATGAAGCTTTTATAGTTGTAAAACAAAAGATAGTCATAAACTAAGGCATTTTTCAAATACATTGGCAGGGACATCAACTAAGTGGGTTACAGCAAAGCAGAGAACTCTCCGCTATTGTCTGAGATGTGATATGATGATAGTCTTATCTTTCAGGTTGGTGAAAGCTAGGGAATCTGTTCATACATTGCACAAAGACTTGAGGCAGATGTAAATTTTCTGTCAAATGGGCTAAGCTAGCCCATGAAAATTTGTCTATGGTCATTAAGCATTTCAATGTCTCTACATTGGAATTGTAATCAGTTTATAGTCTTGTAGCATATTCAGAGTAGGTGCATTTTTCCCAAGAAATTTAGATCACACCTGCTAGGTCTCAGGTTCTTTTGTCTGATCTTTCCTTCCTCCTTTTTTATGGAATGATTAATCTGTGCCATAGTGGAAGTATTTAGCTTGTTTAGATTCCTGTTTGTATGTTTGTTTTATTTTATAAAGTCTCACAGCTAAAAGTGTGCCTTGAGTTATATAAGAGACTTTGTTCTTTAGACTTTTGCATAGTTGAGTGTTGGGATGAAGACTGAAGAGAATCTTGAAGTTTTACTCAATGCTTTTTGCATTGTGATATGGCCATAAGCTGAAGGGGCCTAGGAACAGAATATATTGGATTGTACATAAAAATGTCCCTGACATATTCATATAATTGAACACACAGGCCCCAGCTAGTGGTGCTGTTTGGGAAGGATATGGAAACTTTGGGAAATGAGTCATTGAGAATGCAGGATTTAAGGGTTGGGGCCCAACTTTACTTCTAGCCTGAGCTCTCTGCTAGCTGGATGATCAGCAAAGATGTAATAAGTGATGCTACAAGCTGTTGAGGCTGTGGCCACAAGCCAATCCCACTGCCACTCCTTTCCTGTCATTATGGACCAATATTGTGAGCTGGAAGAAGCCTGTCCACCCTTATGTTGCCTCTGTTGGGTATTTTGGTCATAGCACCAAAATAAATAAATTAATTAATAATACAACTGGTTTATCCTCACACCTACTAGAATTTGAGTTCAAATATATTTCCAGTAAGTGAAACAATAAATACATGACTTTCTGAATGATTGGGTACATCCAGATAGAACTAAAACAGTTTTATATGTAAACCATGACTTTTAAAAATATATACATATAAAACCATCATACTCTACCACAAATAGCCTCTTGTCATATTTAACTTAAGGTTACTTAGACTTACATGCAGCATCATGTTTTTGTGTAAGGTGATACGTTAAGTCATTCATTGACTTCTTTTGTGTCAGTGACTAACGTCTGTCCAAATGTGTGTTAGTAAATGAACTAGGCATTAAAATGCTGATGGATTCAGCTAGCCCTGATCATGGTTATTGTGTTGTTTCATATGACCACTACATGTTAATGGGTCTCCTGTCATTCTTTTTTGGTGTCATTAAATTTGCTGTCTGCCAAGGCAGTAACGGACAGCTCTGGAGCAGATGTTTCTGAAGTATCATTGATAACAGTGTCACAAAGATTGTGTGGAGTCAAAGGCCAACAAGCTTGACTGATGAGGAGGAGGTTGTGGCAGTTGATATATTGCCTCAGTGAGGGAAGGTTTACTCTCTATGCCTCAACAGCTTGAGGATGCAGCCAATCATTTTTTAACAGAAGCCACAGCTGCGTAACAATACCTGGTCTCTTGATTTTTTTCCCCACTTTGACATCATTTATCATTCTCCAATTTAGCTATCTTTGCATTATTTAGTTCCAGTGCTGTTAAATTTGAGTCCTCCTATTTTCACTTTATTAAAGTTGCTTTTCAGCACCCCCGGTTTATGGTGGAGAAATCTGACTTACAGTTTCACCTGACTAGTCTCTTTTTGTCATTATGTGCATCATAACATTAGATCCTTAAGAGAAATTAAGACAATTTTTAAATACAGCACTCTTAGCTTATCAGAATAATCAAACTTCTATTATCCCCTGTTGCAAAAATCTATTATATTATTATGAAATATTCAATACCTTGCATACATTTTCTGAGCAATATCAATATGCTTTTCATTTTATATAGTCATAGATAAGGTAGAACTATATATATGTCCAATTAGTAACATTAATCTTTCACATCAAGAAAATAATGTATCTGAAAAATAGCTTTTTTGTAAGAGATCACAAAATACCTACCTATATGAATATAGATCTATAACAGAACCTCTGTAAATCTGGTACCTATTTTTTGTTATATTAAAAACTGGATTAGAATTGGTGGGATGGCTTACCAGTTAAGGCACTTGTCTACAAAGCCAAAGGATGCAGGTTCAATTCCTCAGGACCCACATAAGCCAGATGCACAAGGTGGCTCATGCATCTGGAATTTGTTTAAAGTACCTGGAGGTCCTGGAGGCCCAATTTCCCCCTCTCCCCCACTTTTCTCCTTATGTACCTCTCTTTCTCTTTCTCAAATAAATAAGTAAAAATAAAAATGTTAAAAAATGGGTGCATTATTCCAGAAGATTAACATACATGGAAATTTTCTCTGTACAATTTTAAGTTCCTTTACTATTCTAAACATATTTAATATATTAAAGCAGTGTCTAGGGTTATAGCTTGGTAGTAAAGTGAATACCTAACATGTGAAAACCATGTTTTCAATTTCTAGCACCACAAAAAACATAAATTCAAAAAAATTCCATTCATTCGTCACTATACATTATATGTCTTCATTGTTCCCTGGGTCTATGCTGGAGTACTGGAAATGCCACAATTATCTCAAAAATATAACTTTTTCATCATAAACATTACTTATAGTAAGAGCACCAATACCTACTCTCTCTGTCTGCTTATCACACTCTCAAATAAAGAAATAAATGATATATTTTTAAAAAATAGGTAAGTGTGTCTAAGGCAAAGGGTAGGGTGATGGTACTGCTTGCAGAGAAAGAGAAGTTCAGGAGTAAAGGACTCTAATATGGAATGATGCACACCATGTCAGCTGGTTCAAAGGAAGCTCAGCATGAGGTGGAAATAGCACCAATGCACTAAGTCCAAAGATACAGCTAAAGAAATGAGGAAGGCCTTATCTACAGGAGCACTACAGACTTTTCCTAAGACCAATGAAGGCATCATTGAAATAGGAAGAACAAGATTAAATATCTAGTGACATAAAATGGCTTTTAACTACAAAAGAAAATTCCTTCAAGAGAGGAAATACTGGAGCCAAGGAAAAGAGTTAGGAAAATTGTACAGTAGCATAGGCAAAATATTGGCAATCAAATGCTAGAGAGATTGTGCAGTAATTAAAGACACTTCCTTGCAAAGCCTGCCCTCCAGGGTCCAATTCCCCAGTACCCACATAAAGCCAAGATACACAAAGTGGTTAATGTGCCTGAGGTTTGTTTGCAGGGGTAAAAATCCTTGGGGTACCCATATTGTCATTATATCTCTATCTTTCTCCCTCCTTGCAAATAAATAGATAAAAATATTTTTACAAAAAGAATATTGGCTCTTCCATTCTATCCGCCCCCTCATAGTAGAAGTAAAAGAGGATGACATCATATTAAAAAAAGAGACTAATGGAGAGAGGGAGGGGATATGATGGAGAGTGGAGTTCTAAAGGGGAAGGGGGGGAGGGGAGGGAAAAATACGCACCTTTGGTATGTAAGTATGTTTTGTTGTCAATAAATATTTAAAAAAATGAGTTTGGAATAAACAGTAGCAATTAAAAAAAAAAGAATATTGGCAGTCTAAACAACTATAATCATACAAGAGATGGAATTTAAAGGATGTGATCAACCAGAAATTCAACAAACAGATACAAATAGGTTCAGGCACTGGCTTAATATCTTAGAAGAGAAATGGAAAAACCATACATAACTACCAGCTTTCAAATTTAATAAACTTGATGGATAATTCTGTGATTTCTGGAGACAGAGAATACTACTATACTGAAGGCCAAATTTGAAAGCAAAAGGATCAAAATTAGACATAATAAATTGAAGTTGCTTTCAAAATGAACATGTAAAGTTATAGAATAGACCATTGGACATGCACATCAAAAGGTCAGGGAAGCGAGCTGGACTATTGATGTGGATGTAAGAACTATCATAACAACATGGTAATTCTAGCTATGAGAAAGAATGGCTATTCTGTGAGACAATATAAATTAGTAATAAAAATGGGTGAAGGAAAGAATTTAATCTACCTTTAACATTCAATTAATGAACAGCTGAATGTAAGCTAGATAAAATGTGACAATAAAATAACACAGAAGTCCAAACCATCTATTTTCTTGCAAAGCAAAGGAAGATTTTTTTTTAGAATGCATGGGCTAGAAAGAATAAAGAATATTTCATATGCTGCTGAGCAACCAACTGAAATTTAAATATCTGCATTATTTAGCAATAATGTTATTATCATCCTTCAAAAAAGATTAGTAACACAGTGGCAATATAAGTCTGATGTTATTTGTCCTTTTAATCAAAAATATATATCTTGAAAACCTATATATTGTCCGCCATTGTATTAGATGTTGCAGATGTAGTGGTAAGCTCAATCTTATCCTCATTCTAAAGACACTTGCAAAGTAGCATGTAAGAAAGATACTAAAAGAATACTTATGTAAAGAAATATTAACTTGTTCCTTTCACAGATAAAAAGTGTTATGTATGAGCATAGATGAAAAGGGGAGTGTTCTAAAAGGTGTCTGTGTGTCAATAACATAAAAACTAAAGTTGAGCAGATACATATAAATTAATGAGGCATAGGGATGTGAAGATAATGTGATGAATAGCATGCTAGGTAGCGAAGATAGTGAAGATCTGCTACAGAAAAATACAATAAACATGGCACGTCCATAGAAATAAAAAAAGGAAAAGAAAATAAAAGGGTGATTGGTAAAAAATAGTTATGAAGGATGGGAGCTAGGAATTGGTACGTTAGGATAATGGGGAACCAAGTGTGAACACATTTGCTGTTTACTTTTCCTCTTGCCTAAAGAGGAGAAGTGTCTATAAGGGGAAGGGAATATAATTTTTCTTTTTATTTATTTATTTTTTCTCAAAGGAGTACTCAGCACCTCCAACTTTGTCAGAGGCCAGAAATGCTTAAAGGAAGAGTGTGGTTTTTTCCTTATATCATTTTTCCCTAAGAGTTCTCCTTTTGTAGAAACCAGATGTGAGCATTTGAGGAAGACACGTAGACACTTAGCTTGGGAATTGGACCAACCAGCTCAATCACCCCATCTAGTAAAGACTTACTTTACAAAGAAACCCCAAAGTCACTGTGTAGATTATTCACTGGGGGGAGCTTTCTGCTTTACTTTCTTTTTTTTCCTTTCTTTCTTTTCTTTTTGTTTTTTGGTTTTTGTTTTTTGTTTTTTTGGAGGTAAGGTCTCACTCTATCCCAGGCTGACCTGGAATTCACTCTGTGTTCTCAGGGTGGCCTCTAACTCACGGTGATCCTCCTACCTCTGCCTCCAGAGTGCTGGGATTAAAAGCGTGAGCCACCACTCCCGGCTTTTACTTTCTTTAACAGTATCTCATTTCTGGGGACACCTCTTCCTATATAGGTAGCCTACTTCCTTTCTTTCTCTTAAACTCTATAATTTTTTCCCTAAACCTTACCCACTGTGATCTGTGGATTTCATTCATTGAATTCACAAGTAACTGGAGACTACTGAATCAGTGGAAGGTTTTTGTGACCATAAGGACCAGAATGAGTTCCTCAGTTCAAATCCTAACCAAGAGCTGAGAAAGGCTCTATTGCTCTCACAGACACCCCACATTCTAATATTAACATGGGTAATAGGGGTGTGAAAGGCTCAGCTCAAATAGTAAGAAACCTTTCAAGGGGTTTAAATGTATCCATTTGTCTTGACCTGAGGACTGGCATGACTTACTTGTGTTTTGAAAACATTGTTCTGGCTTCGGCTGGTAGAATCAATCTAAAAGGTAAATAGAGTAGAAATAAGCATACTAGCCTAGATCTCTAATGATCTAGGAAAGAGATGTCACAGCTGTAAGTATTAAAACAAAACGGATGTAATAGTACACCCTTTTGGTGAAAAAGCAAAGAATAGAGATTTATTCAATGTGTTCCATTGAGAAGAGGGACAAATAAAGGAGTTCAGTAACTACAAGTCCATCTTTGTGTACTAATGAAGGAGAATAGGAGAAAGTTAGCTTTTCTTTTTTTATTATTCTGTAGTCTCAGGGTGGCCTAGAACTTATGGAGATCTGCTACCTCTGCCTCCTGAGTGCTGCGATTAAAGGCGTGTGCCACCACTCCCTGCAAAGTTAGCTTTTATTTTAGGCAGTTTCAGTTAGGGATTGAAGCTCAGAGAACCATGCAATGCCATGCCACATGCCACCACAAAAATGGAACACTTGTCTGATGATGGCAGCCCCTACTGCTGTCCCATTCTAGCAGGCTACCTAGACAGAGAGCCCTGCAGTGGGCTGGCACAGGGTTTCACTTTTAATCTACCAATCAATCAGGTCTTCCTGTCTTCTTCCTGTCAATTCTTCTCAGCTCAGCTCTGTTTTCTCTTCTCTGCTTCTGTGCTTTGCCCATCTACCTCTCTTCCTTCCAGGTAAAAGTATACATGTGAGTCCTGCTTTCCCCTCACCCAGTTGGCTGGTGGATGGGTGGGGGCAGGGCATAACACTGTTTCTTGGTTTGGATGGCTGTTCTGCTTGCCTCTGCTTTATAGTTGGGGGTAACTCCTCTCTTTGATTACATGCATGATTTTCCTCTGGTTTCTGAATCTACCATGTGCTGGTTTTTCCCGTTTCCCTACACAAGCTCAAACTCCTAGATTCTACTTTCCATGTGCCAACAGCTTTACTTTAATCTCTCTTTAAAAGCCTGATTCCCTTAAATACACATGCTTGTGGCTCTACTCCAGTTTTTTTTTTTTTTTTTTTTTTTACCAAAAATCTCAGTTTCTCTTAAATGAACCTTATATAAACTATGCAGTGTTTCCACATGAGAATGCATCTCCTAAACCCCATAATTTGTTATTTATCCATTAAATAAATCCCATAATTTGTAATTTTCCCCTAAAAACTTAATAATTCATAATTTATTCTTCTTCAGTCTTTATTAATTCTTTATTAAAGGTAAGACAGAACCAAAAACTTGGGGTTCATATTTGGTGACCATAATTAGGGACTATGTAGGAAAGAAAAATTATGAAAAATGTGTTTTTTGCTCGATTTTTTCAGGCAAGTGCAAAAAAATCATAAAAAATGGTGGAGTTTCCCTGTCTTTCAAATGCTACAGGTAACCAGCCCCAGACTAAAGTGGCCTGTAGTAGATACCAATTCATATGCTAACTTACTTTCTAGGTTCTGGTGATCACACCATTCAGACAGAAGATGTTACAGTATGCTTGTCCTGTTCCCTCTAATAGCAGTTAGACTTTCATATCAGGATGAGTGAATGAAGGAGAATGGGAGAAAGATAATGTTTCTTTAGGCAGTTTCAGTTAAGGATCAAGGCTCAAAGAGAACCAGGAGATGCCACCTCACCTGCCATCTTGTCCTGGACACAAGAACACAGAAATAGAACTCATGTCTGATGGAGACTGACCTACAGTGCCCCTGCTGCCTAGTCTAGCACACTACCTAGACAATCGGCCCTGGATAGTCTGGCCTAGGGAACTGACCTCTAAATCTTCCAACAATTAAATTTTCATTTGCCTATAAAGGATCCTGTCTTCTTCCTGGTAAGGACTCTGCCCACGCTGCACAGCTCAGCTCAGCTCAGCTCTGCTTTGCTTTGCTGCTTGGCCTGCATACCTCTCTTCTTTCCAGCCACAAGGATACATGTGAGTCAGGCTTCCCGGCATCCAGCCTGGCTGGGCAGGAGGGAAGAACATTAAAACAGTTTCTTGGTTTGGATAGCTTTTCTGCTTGTCTCTGTTCTATAGTTTGGGGTAACTTCTCTCTTTGATTATATTTTTGTCCTTTCACTTTTCTGGATCTTGGAAAATTTTCCTAAATTAAGTATGTATAGATGTAGGCAGATCTATAAATAAACATTAGAAACAATAAGTATTGCATCAATTCTTTATTTTAATAATATTTTATTATATTATCATCAAGTATATTTAGTTTATAATTTCCTTATGGCACCCCTAGCATGTAGCTTAATATAGATGCTCCACACAACTACTAAAATTATATAAAGTGATTTCAAAAACTTTTTTTCAAAATAATAGCAGAACTTATCCCATTTTTCTATTAAGAAAATATTTTTTAAAATATTGCAGAAGTGTATTTCCACAGAAAAAAGAATAAAGCTGAATAATGAGCAAACAAAAATAGATACTGTGATTTTATGTTTTATTACGTGCCTCACATTATGGTTAGTGATTAATCCATAGTACAATTCTTTGAGGAGGTACAGATATAATTGTCACTTACAGATGATAATAGGAGGCCTTGGGAATTCATTTTGTCAAAATCATTTCCTGGGAAATGACAAAGTTGGGAATCCTGCTGAAGTACACAGAGACAGAAAGAGCTAACCAACTTTTCTAGGCTGATGCTGAGAAAACATAGACCTCTGTTGGCAAATAACACCATTGTTTTATTAGTTATGTAGATAGTGTGTATACAGTCATGCTGGTACCAACATTACCCTTCTCCCTGTCCTCCCCCCTTCAAAGGGACCCTCCTCTTTGGGGAATGGGGGTGTGCATTGTGGAGGTAGCCATCAGTTAAAAAGGCAATGTCTATGTGCATAATGTCCCAACTTGTTGCTCTAACAATCTTTCCTCTCCCTCTTCCATGAATTTCCCTGAGCTATGTTGGGTTCATTTTAGGTCTAATTCAGCGATGAGGTCTTGGGAACCAAAAGTGAACATCAAAAGAACCAATAAAAGAAAAGACCTCTCCTTTTCATTTACAAGCACCATTTATTAAACTAAAGATAGTTGGACCATTTTCTGGCAGGAAAAATTAATACTGCAAATGCTACAGGAATGTTCACAAGTCCTGTCTAATTTCTTAAATAATTAGCAATAGGTTAAAAGATTTTTAAAGGACAAAAATTTAAAATCTAGTGAAAATTGAACATGACATAATGGCACATTTGCTTTGAAAAAGCTATCAACTACTATGGCTTCAGTCTTAAGATATTTGCTAATTGCATTGCTATTTCCCCCATTACCATCATCAGCTTTTATGCATACTTAGAATCAGCACCAGTAAGTAAGCTGAAAACAATGCTTTTACTGCATGTAAACACAGCTCAGAACCCCTTCCCTCATTCATTCCCTTTCATACTTTCAATGAACATCTATTGAGCACTTGGCATGTGCTCATTTCCAGTACTGCCAAATGGGATGTATTCTGATGCACGCTGGTTGGCATGATGACAGTTCGGAGTTGATAAGGTGAAACAATGAATTCATCCTTAGCTTCAAGCTATTTGTAAAAGAATACTGTTTCATTACTGCAGTATAATTTCTTTCAATATCCAGTGTATTCTTTCTCCCCACATCAACCAAAAGACCAAATCAGTAACTAAGAATAAAGAACTGAAATATACATTTCTGTAGCAAGAGGGAACAAATATCTTCTTGCTGTTTGATATGCTCAGCTGGTGATATTTGAGAGGGTTCTTTGTTTCATTTCTTTTATTTCCAGAATCCCTTAAAATAGTCATTTTTTTCACATTTTTTTTCAGCTTAGAATCTCAAAGGATTTAGAAATCATATTCATTCATACAACCTATGTAAAAGCAGAAAAAATGAAAGTATCTATCATATTAAAACAGAATTCATGCAGCAGCTAAGTAATTTCATCAAGAATACTTTATATTTTAATACAGGGAATGGCATGATGCTGTATTTTAACCAACATGGTAAATTCATTAATTAGAATTATTCATTAAATTACAAAAGAGAGTCAAAATATAACTATATTGGTTGGTTTTACTGGGTATCTGATGTGAGATATTACGCCAATGCTTCAGGACTCTTTAAATATAGAGGTGAAATGGATTATTCTTACCCCCTGCCATATGTGGAGCATTCTTTAAAATTGCAGATTGAAATAAATATAAACAGTAACCAGGACTGAAAGAAAAACAGAAGGAAATAGAGAATGGAGGCAATCCTGCATAAAGGTGATATGGAGAAGCAGATAATTCTCTCCTCTGAACACTCACTGCCTACTTCACACTCTGCTGATGAGAGACTAACTCAACCTCTCTGGATGCCTTAATGGCATGAAATGAGCCCATCACAGAGAAAATCACTTAGCTGATCTCTACTTGTTTTGTGTCTTTTCCACATAAACCCCTTGACATGCTCCATATTCACAGAAGCTCTATGCAGGACTTAAGAGAGTGGTTAAAGCAAAGTAGTGTTAGGTGCACCCTTGAGGTCCTGTGTGCATGGATCCAGAAATAGGATCTGGCCACTCTTATAGAGGCTGGAATGACAGGTGAAGCTGAGAGGTTTTGAAGTGTTACACAAGAGGCATCTGTACATGACTTGTTGGGGTGCTTTCTATTGGGAAATTACTTGACCTCAATAAATTTGCTTGCCCCACTATACAGGTCATTTCTTCTGTCTTTATTTGAAGGACTTCTGTGACTGTATTCCACCTTCTTTCTTCACAAATGGAAGTTGACTGTAGTGGGATGCTGTTAATAGCTCACCCAGACTCCCTGTCCATCCTCTGTCTTATATGATTAGTGATTACTTACAGCTCACAGTAGCAACTCTCTCTGAGGAATTACCTTAAGACTGAAGTATCTTCTCCAAAGTAGTAATACCTCTCTTCTAACACAGCTGTAGCCTGTAGCCTGTAGCTGTAGCAGCCTGTAGCCAGGTATTGACTGACAAAAGGCTCAGGAATTATTCTGTGATTAAATTTATAGTTATTTTCTAATAAACTGCTTTGCCTTTTTAAAATCTTGATTTATAATTTTTGTAATATGGAGGAAATAGTGTTTTATTCACCTCTTCTTCACCATTTACTAAAAATAACACATCTGGCCCAAGATATAAGGAGTGGGAGGTTTCCTTACACATTAAGAAATTCTCCACTGGACCCCAGCTGTATACCCTGTAATTCAATATAATTGAATCTATCTACAGACAGTCTAAGATCCCACAGGCTAATGGCTGAGTCCCATGTGTCTGCCACCATCTTCAAACGCCAGTCACAAGTTTCTGACCAGCAGATTATAAATTGAAGTTGTGATAATTTTTCACCCTTCTATTATGATTAATTTGGATGGCTCATAGAGCCCAGGGGAATATTTCACTTGTGTTTACCAATTTAGTATAAAAGATAACATGTAACATGCATAGGCATGGTACAGAATAAGGGGCCTTGCTTCTATGGCATCTCCTGATGCACTATGCTTTGAGCATCTTTGCATGTTAAATTGTCAGAAAGCTTCCAATTAAGGTCCTTTTGAGTTTTGCTGCTGAGTAATGTATAAGCATGATTAATTATATAATTGCCAATTGGTGATCAACTAGACTTTCAGGCCTCTCCCCTCCTTAAGGTCAGTGAGTGAAGATGAAAATTCAGTCTCTTTTGGTCTGTTAATCTTGTTGCTAATTCTCCTGGAAATCAGCTTTCTTCCTGAAGCTACCTAAGGATCCCAGAAAGAGCTGTATTGATAAGATGCTCCTGTAACTCAGAAAATCCCCAAAGATTTAGGACTTCTGTCACAGACATTCATATCACTCAACAAATTACAAAGATCTTAGGAGCTCTTTGTCAAGAAGTGGAAATCACAAGCAATGACTCCCATTAAACCTTTTTTGTATATGGATTTTTGTAGTTTTTTTTTTTGCCAGGAAATGAGGGACAGGGACCATTTTTTAATTGTGTGTGTGTGTGTGTGTGTGTGTGTGTTGAACATGTGTGTGTGTATTCAATATATAGCATATATATTTTTCTCAATATAAGAGTACTATTTTCTAATTTCTACACCATAACTTTTTTATAATATTGCTGATGTTATTCTAACAATTTGACTTCATGGAACAAAGAGTTGGGAAGAAATCTGTACAATCTGCCCTTACAAGGCTGCTCTAGAACCCTGCTGAATTCATACTACACAATTTCTGGAGAGATTAAAATATAGCTATGGTCTAATTAAAAATGTTTCTTTTTCCTCCATGAATTCCTTATACTAGTGTGACTTCCTCACTCCATACAGACCCTCACCTTCGAGAGTCATCCATATGTTATCCAATCAAAAATTCTGCTTGTAGGGAGTACCCTCAAAAGCAATGACATGGAAAATCATTTGGTATCCTCAGTTTTTTCTGTCTAACTCTCTCACCCATAGTAACATTATGCTCCCTTAAACATGTCTATAGAACTTTGTAAATCAAGTCTAGTAGCTTCTACTCCACTCTTGCCTCTTAGAATAATTTAGCCCACATTGATTCTAGTAGGTAATCCCCAAAAGCTACTCTTTACTGTTTCAGAATCCCAGACTACCCTACATTCCACAGAGTCCTCAGTACAATAACATTATCTTCTACCAGAAAAACTATGAAATTGGCCACCACTGTATTTCACAATAATACTAACTATTTATAATAACAACAACAATCATAAAAATTATAATGCCTGTGCTGTAGACAGCTTCATGTTGCTGGAATGAATATCCCACCAAACACAGTTTATGGGAGGAAGGGGTTTATTTAAAGCTTATAGATCCAGTAGGAAGTTCTGTCAGTGGTGGGATAATCTGGATCCCTTTCATAGATATAAGCAGAGAAACCACCAGCACCCAGCAACCACCAAAAACCAAAAAACAAACCTGCAGGGACCAAGACCGCCAGAGCTCAAACATTTCTGCATACCCTTGGGCTGGAATTCAGATCCTCCCCCAAACACACCTGTGGGCTGGATTTCCGTATCCACCCCCACTGACAACTTCTCCAGCCAGGTGACTAGAGACTGATGTTATAAGCATTAATAAAATGCCTCAGTCTATGGGGGACATACATTCAAACTACCACATTCAGCCTCTGGTCACCAATAGTCTCATGACCATCTCACGTTACAAAATGTATTCAGTCCAACTTCAAAGGTCCCCATAATCTTTACTAACTTTAATATTTTTCATTCTTATCTGAGCTTCAAGACTGTCTCTTAATATTGAGTCCTATAAAAGTAACACATAGTACATACTTCCAACATATAATGGCACAGAGTAAATATTCCCATTGTTATAAGGCATAGCAAGGAGACACTGGACCAATGCAAAATCAATAACCATCAGATAAATATCAAACATCTGTACTTCAAGTCCAGCATCTATCACCAGGGATGACAGTTTCAGTTTCTGGATTTTCAATTTCTATCCCTCTAGGTGGGCTGAGAAGCCTGAGAAACTTCTCTCCTAAGCCAACAGTGCTCTACAGTAGTCCTTGAATAGTTCCAGTATATCCAAATCATCTTTAGGTATCAATTACAATCCACAGTCTATCTTACAATGGTCTCAATGGTCTTTCTACTAGGGATATTGACCTGCTCCACTTGTCATGTCTCAGCAGTGGCTTCTGGAACTGTGTAAACTTCATGACACACTTCCATGCATTTTTCAAGTTTCTAAAACCAATACCAGGTATGCAAGTACACAGCCATTTTTAATCCAGGGAGGAAAAAAGTCATAACCTTTAAGAGCAGATTTCTTCTTTCAAAAGAGGTTGTATTTCTACCATTCAATCTTTCCTGGGTAAAATCACTTCAAGCATCCTTTCCATTGTTTCAATGTAAAACAGTTAACTGACCCTCAAGGGTAATAATCTTCTTGACAATAACAGCTTCAGTAACCTAAAACTTGCCTCATTGCTTGTAATTTTGACCTTATAGATTCAGGGGAAAGTTCCATCAGTGGGAGAAGGATCCCATTCATAGATATAATCAGAGAGAGAAACCACCAACAGCCAGCAAAAACCAAAAAGCAACAAACACACACCTGTAGCAAGCAAGACCTCCAGACGTAAATCCTTTTTGCCTAACATTGGGCTGGAATTAAAATCCTCCCCCAGACACACTTTTGGGCTGGATTTCAAAATTCACCTCTAGTGTCACCTTCTCCAGCCAGTTGGCTGGAGAGGCAAGTTACAAGCTTTAACAAAATACCTAAGTCTATGGGGGGCATATACTCAAACTACCATGCCTGTCTCAACAACACATTCCTTACTATAGATATTGGAACATATTTTGTCATACACAATGTACCCACACAAGCAGGCCCACTTTACTAAGTATTTTGATTCCTTCTACCATGCTCATCTATGGTAGTTCTGAAATGTTTATTTCACTTGCTTTGAGATATCACATTACTCAGACTTCTAAGAGCCATCATCCAGGGTAATTTCTAGGATATTTAAAATATGTATGATAAAATATGTATGATAATGTATGCATCCATAGTGATCAATTTTAAGTTATCACTCTTCCCCCCATTTATCTATCACTCTCAGGATACAGACCCATACATACTATCCCAAATCCTGCAAAGATATAAACAAGATGTTCCTATGCCACATCTCAAGCCTCCTCTCCTTTACACCCAGGTTATCTAATTGGTATTATAAACCTTTCAGGAGTGCAAAAATAACCCTTCACTGAACCTGTGATGCCTTTGTAATTAGGTCCTAAGCCTACTCCCCCAGTTCATAAAGTACAAATTTCTTTAAATATTTCCAGTCTTCACTGACTTTCATATGTCACCTAAAATTGGTGATTAATCACCTTCTGCTTTCATTATTTTCCTCATGCATCTATCATACTCAGCAATAGCCATCCATTGTCCACTGTCCTTATCACTGCTTATTGTTACCACTTGTCTGAAACTTCCAAAGTCCAGAGATACAGCTACTGTCAGTGTATTACTTTCAATCCTGAGGACTTTAACAATTGCAGTGCTTTAACACACCAAAGACAACCCATAGTTCACATAACTAGAGAGTGTTCTCCTGTCCTTCTAGTTGATGAGGGATCCACCTACAATATCCCATTTTAAAGTCCACTTCTTCAGAGTCTGCCTAACCCTAACTATCCTAGGTTCAGTTCTATGTGAAATATTTTGAAATGGCTATTAGCATTATGGAAGTTTACTGAAGAATTCTCTCTGAAACAATGTTTATGAAGGAGTAAATAAAGCATATTTAAACAGAGAAAGATTAATTTCAGAGCAAGAGCAGCAAAGCCCTTGGCTAATCTCACAGTAAGCTCTGGAGCAAAGGCTCCTCAGGCTTTTAAACTGACCAGTCATGGGATATGGGCTACACATGACCTTGGCCAAGGCAGCTGCTTTCTGTGGAGTACAGAGCCCAGAAATAGACTTAGTTAAGTTTTCAACAGATAATATTCCCAAAAGCTGGGATCATGAATGTTTTATTCCAGAATGAAAGGTTGGAGTGACACATTATAGGTTTTCAATGCAAAGTCATAATAGCAGCTATGCTCCCAGAATTTCAGTTTCAGGTTTTTTATTTTGCAAAGATAATGTCTTCCTTTTATAATCTTATTCCCTAAAATCCCTTAAGTTCAATAATAATTTGAAATTAATCTTCACTAAGAATCACTTTCCTCTACATACCTAATAATTGTGGACTGTAAGTCCGCAAATAGTCAGTATGATGGTGGCTTGTATGTAGCTGGTATATATTCTCATCTTTGTTGACAACAGTATAACTATACCTACATTCAGCTGCTGAGACTGAACTGTGTCCTTCCCCACATTCACACAAATGACTTTGACTGTATTCAAAGAAAGAACTACTAAGGAAGTACTTAGTTGAGATCATAATTTGATAATACTGGACCTTATGAGAAGTTGAAGAGAAAGAGGAAAAGAGAGTTCTTAGGGAGAAGAGAGGCCACATGAGGACAAAGGGCTATCTATAGCAAGGAAGGGACCCCTCATCAAACCCTGTCAGACCTTAATCTGTCACTCCCATTCTCTAGAATCTTTGAGGTAATACAATTCTGCTGCTCCAAAAGCCCAGTCTACAGCATTATGTTACTACTGTAGATTGCATTGTCTAGTACTTCATAACTCTTTGCCAATTCTATGTCTGTACCATCACATCTAAGTTTGTCTTAAAATTGTCCAATCATACTAACTAGCTCAATTTAAATTCATGTCCATGAATCTCAAGTACAAACACTGATACCAGAAAATAACAATAAACTAAATTATTTAAGTATCACACTCTCATAGGTAAATATTTCATATTTTTTTCTTACTATTCAAACTCTGAGCACTTCAATACCTATCCTTCTGAAATCTAATAACTTTATTACTTCATCATTAAGGATTGAAATAATCAGGGAAGTAATGCAGGTCCCACTAAAACTCTGTCTCTCTAATATCTGTAAGTATACTGTCTGCCTTGATGCAGGATACCACAGAGGAATCTCCATGTTGCTATCTAAAGCCTATTGTTCCTCTTAAGGACCATATCCCAACCCTTCTCCACTACTCAAGGTCATCCTTTTTCATCTTGAATTATTTCCTCTCTCCTTCATTGTTCCATCATCATACAAGCATGGTATTATGTCTCCCATATTGAAACTGAAACAAAAAGGAGACCTCTTTAGTTCTTGTCTCAACCACCAATTAATGTTCTTGTGATTGCTATCTTAAAAAAAAAATCTATAAAGAGTTGTTTATGCACTGCTGTTTCCAACTCCTCTCCTCCTTTTCTGTTAAATCCACTTTATTTCAGCTTTCACTTCTTACTCCTGCAGCGAAATTGCTCTTTTCAATGTCATGAATGACCTCTATGTCATTAATTTCAGTGGCCAATTCACAGTCTTCAATTTACTTGATCCAATGCACCATACATATATTACATGATAGAAGTTCTCTTTTTCTCATGACTTAGGACTCAAAGCATATAGCTTGGATTTGAAATGTCCCCAAAAAGCCCATGTTTTAAAGTCTAAGTCCTAGAGTGGTTTTACTGGAGAGGCCTAGTGAGATGCCATTCAGTCACTGAGGGACATGCCTTTGAACAGGACATTGGGAATCAATTCTCTTTCTTTCTCTTTCACATCTGGTCATGAGGGGAATGATTCCTTCACCACAAATTCCTTACTATGATGTACTGTCTCAACACATGGCCAAAAGGAAACAGGAATGGAATATCTCAAATCATAAACTAAATAGATATTTTCTTTTTATATGCTGATCATCCCAAGCAGTGTTGCATAATAATGGAAAGCTACTACTTCACCCTATTTGTAACTGAAACTATGTCCTCACTCCCTGTATCTCATACTGTAGTGTGTTTCCATGTGTTGCTAGTCTGTCACCATCTAACATGCCATGACATTAACATGCTACTCATCATTACTCTCTCCTCACTGATTGTGGTAGTTAGAATGGATGCCCCTCAATATATTCAGGATTTTAATAAGGCTTGTAATTTTGATCTCTAGCCACCTAGCTGGAGGAAGTGTCACTGGGTAGATCTTAGGGTGCAGCTCTAAGGTGTGGAGGTGGATTTCTGCTTCCAGTCTAAAGATATGCAAAGTGATTGAGCTTTGCCTGGAGTTCCTGAAGTGTGCTTGCTTGTTGGTGGTGCTGGTGGTGGCTTGTTGCTTTTCTCTTTTTGCCTGGACCTGGGAAAGCAGGCCAGCTTCTTCTGCCCTTATGAAATGGCCCTTGGATTTGTAAGCTTCAAATAAATCCCTTCTTCCATAAATTGTGCCTGGTTTGGAAGTTCATCCCAGCGATGTGATGCTGTCTACTATACTGATATATTCCGTATGCCCAGAACTTCTGATACATAATATTGCTCCTCAAACTATTTTTGAATGAAAGGATTTTGACAAGAAAAAGATACTTCATGTCAGTTTCTGCCACTAGCCTTACAATAAAAGAATTTTGGTGGTAGCAGATTTCTTTCTGAGTTTGTATTTACTATAACCTTCGTAGGAATTGTGATTAAAAGTTCTAAAAGTCTGTATTTTAAGGCAATATTTAACTTTGCCTTATGTATGATGAATCTAACCATCAGCTTTGCTATTCTTGGGTTTGCTTGTATCTTCAACCTTTTGAGCCAGGTGCTTTAAAGTTTGAGAAGCACCAAACCTTTCAAACATTTATATTTCTTTTATACTTTATTATAGGGGTGCAGAAATCAATTTCACTCACATGCAGAGTTTTGCAGTAGCACTTTATTCCTACTACACTACTCATCCCTTCATCCATTGTATCTCTGTTTTTTGAAAGCAGAAAGCAGTTTTCTATGTCAATAATTTTTTTTTCTTCTCAATATATTCTTTCATTTTATTTGTGCCTTAATAAGAACATACTAAGCATTTGATTTCTGTCTTACATTAAGAATTAAAAGAAAAGTCATTGGAATGTAATTTTTGTGACTCTAGGTACTATATAACTCCTATGAAAGGCTTTATTTGAATCTTGGGAAAGGCTGTCTGAATTATGTATTATATTGTGTCAAGTTTTCTTTTCTTATGAATGCTTAGTTTGTATCAAATATTAAACATAATTCTTTCAGGTACCTATACAATCTTGCACTTTATTTTCAATCCTACTTTGCAGATATTTCTATAGGTGCTAATTCACTTGGCTTACACTGAAACTTTTTTATTTTGAAGAAGTAAATACAAACTTAGTGGTACTTAGTAAATCTTAAATGATGATGCATAGTTGTGTTTTGGTTTTGTTTGTTTGTTTTACTGTGGATGAGCCAAGTATGTTTGTAAAATAAAGAATTATGAAGCTAAACGACATATTGAGATCTTACATATGGCCTATATAAAACCAAGCTTGGAACAGAAATCCTAAATCACAAGGCTGGAAATCACAGAGCTGGTTTCATAGACTTTTCTGCAACGAATGTTTATATTTTCTATCATGCTGTGATTAGAAGCTGTAAGCCTCTTTCCTGTCCATTGGACTATGTTTGTTTTCATGCTTGTTTTCCTTTGTGGAGGGTAATTATTAAAATAGAGTTAAAATTGAATGTACTTGTATTATGTTAAGCTGTGAATTTTAGTAATTTATGATGTGCTGGATGATTTTTACATATTGTCTGAATGCAGTACAGATTTCATGTTCTAAATTTCTTAACTGTCTCAATATTCAGGGAAGCTATTTGCATACATTGTGTATTGGTGTTGCTTTCAGATGTACAACACACCAGGCTTGGGCCAGCTTCAGTTTATTGTAGTCACTATTCTTTTCTAGCACTCTAGTGAAGATTGCATTAGTTCCTGCCACCTATTATTTACCTTCTTTGAACCTGAGTGTACATTACTTAAGCTTAGAATTAGCAGTCAAAAGCAAGCTTATCCATATGCATGTGCATTTTGCTTATAGTAATTAGGAGTTTAGCTCAGTTTTCTATCTCTGTGGTATGTGGGTAGGAAAGGCAACAGCAAAATAGTCAAGGGAACGGGAGGATCACTGGGACTTGGTGACACATTGGATGTGGGTGGTAGTCACTTGTAGAAAGCTAGACAGGCAATGCCTCCTGAGTCACTTGGCTAACTATCGAGATACATCATGGGCAAACTTGCAAATTATTTTCCCACTGCAATATAAAAAGATAAGCTAAGTTTAATTGTTTCATTACTGTCTTCTCTGAGAATATTTGATGGTCACATTTCAGACATTTTATTAAAGTCCTAGTTATAGCTATATGATAACATGATTGTGGTTAAGATAATTTCTGAATATCTAGAATTGAGTTTACAATTTATTTTGAACACAACTCTGATTTTCACAGATAGAAAATTAAGCCTCAGAAACTTGAAAAACTGACCAATCCATATATCCATTGGGAAACACTGCACTCTAGTAGTCTTGAGCCACCTCTAGTACTTTTTATACCATCTTGCCTAACTGAGGAATTATTAACAAGTATATTTTATTTTCAGATACTATAAATGTGTTATCAGGTAGCATCAAAAGGAGATTTGACTTATTTCCCAGTTCCAAACCAGGTACAAAAAATGAGCTCAGTCTCCAAGAGCAAGATACCACCAAATGTGGGCTAGAAGAGAGCCAATGCATATAAAATTCCTTCCAAAACATAGATGGTCATCCCTTCTATCTAGTACTAACTTCTCTCTCCATTGGAGAATTTGCTTATCTTTTTTTCATGTGGACAATGAACCTGAAGGGAGGATCAGCTAACCACACCTCACCAGGGCCCCAGCTGAAACCATAGAACAACGCAGGGGAAGGGCAAGAGTTCAGCGTTCATGGCGATCATGACACCAGAAAAAGGCTGAAGGAGATAAACACAGAGAACATCCAACTCCAACTAAGCCAGATATCCAGAGACACAGAGGCTCCCAAAACCTCATCACTGAAACAGAACTAAAATGACCCCAATGTGGCTCAGGGAAACTCGCGGAAGAGGGGCGGAAAGATTGTTAGAGTCACAAGTTGGGTCATTATGCACAGAGACTGGGGCCTATCCCCCAGTACTCTTGACTAACCTCACAATGCATGACCCACATTCCCCATTGATGAGGGTCCTTTTGAAAGTGGGAGGACAGGGGGGAGGACAATGGAACCAATACTATGAATGTAAAATCAGAATAATATAAATAAAAAATATACATATATAAAAGATTTGAGCAGTAGTATTCAATCACTTAGACAATTATTTTAAGATATCACCACACTATTATTTGATTGATGAATACCTTGAATGAGATTTGCTAGTATTTTCCAAACGTGAGGCAACTTCAACTTATACTAAGCAATTACCACAGAACATTTTCTCAATTAGTTGTTAAAATGGACATTCAAAGGTATTTGCACATATTTTTTCTTAGGAAAAAGTTCTGAGGCTGGAGAGATGGCTTAGCAGTTAAGGTGCTTGCCAGCAAAGCCAAAGGACCCAGGTTTGATTCCCCAGTACCTAGATAAAGCCAGACTCACAAGATGTGACACATGTGAGTGGAGTTAGTTTGCAGTGATTGGAGGCCCTGGCATGCCCATTCTCTCTCTGTGTCTCTCTTTCTTTATCTCTCTCTCTCTCTCTCTCTCTCTCTCTCTCTCTCTGTTTCTCTACCTCTTTTTCTCTCTCCTCTCTCAATAAAAGAAAGATCTGCTATATAATGGTAAAGGAACATCTACAAAATCTTGCATGGGTGAAATCAACTGACATCACAAACTTGAAGGATCCAAGTCATGCCTTGAATGTAAAACGTCTCAATAAATCCATGTGTAAGTACTTAATCTCCAGTTGGCAGTGGATTAGGAAATGGAGAACAACTTGGTTGTTAGAGGAAGTGTGTCACTGGGGGTAAGACTTAAAGTTTTATAACCTTACTCCACTTCCGGTTCTCACACTATTTCTTTCTTGGTGATATAATGATGTGACACCAGCTTTTGGCTTTCCCTGCCATGATGATCCTTCTTTCAAAATTATAAGCTGAAATAAACCTTTTCCTTCCCTAAATTACTTCTGGTTGGGTATTTTGTCCCAGAACTAAGAAGCTAATTGATACACTGCATCAGCATTGGGGACATAACTAAATGCAAAGGATTCTACACTGTTGTACTATATTATGCAGATAGCTAATTTGCTTGTCACCAATTAGAATAGCCATGAATTCCTGTAACACACTTTCCATATTTGTCTTCTACATTGCAATTAATGCTTGCAAGAAACTGAGGAGAAAAAGAGAAAATAAATAGCAGCAAATCACATTTAATCATCTTCCAAATTTTGTTTGCAATTGACTGCTTAGTCCCTACAATCTCCAGCAGTTTCCAAGACTGCATTTGAACTAATACTTGCAGTCACTTCTTTTTATGCTTTCTTGATTGATTGACAAGCTGTATAGCAGCACATTGCTGCACTCTACCATTTTCCCAGTGGGTGGTACTGCACAATAGTGATGAGAAACCATAATGACACTGCATCAAAAGACACTAAAATATAAATATGACATGAACTTCTCCATTGTATGAAGCCATTTCCTTTATCCATTTACTTACATCACTTCTGTATATAGCAATGATGGAAAATCTTAACCCCCTACTTTCCAATCCTACTGAAATAGGATTTGAATTTAAATGCTTTTAGGAGAGATGCTCTTTATTATAGGTGTATAGAAGGATTTAAAGCACGGTCACTCATATGTACACAATCTCCTTTCTAAGTACTTCTTATGAGAGGAGATTTAAAGCAGATGAAAATTATTCAATATAGTTATAAAGTGAAAGCTCATAAACTAGCTGCTCTTCAAAATGCTCAGCAGAACACCTGGGCCACCAGAACTGCTGAAGTAGACAATGGAATTCATACTGAGATTATAGCATCGTCTTATTCTAAATGGTATTTTTGTCTTTAGCGTACAAGAGGGATGCCAGTGCTTCTCAATGCTTAATTGCTTTTCTCTCTTGACTTTAATTAAACTCACCCTAAGCTTGAAAACCCCAAGGCTGATACTTAAGGGTGTGAAACCCCAGTGTTTCCAGCTTTGAGTACAGTGTGATAAAGTATCAACTGTGCTGTTTGGTTAGCTGAATATGTGACTATTTTACATTTTTAGAATCAACACTCTTGTAAAAATTGCTCTATTGTGGATAAATATACAATGTTTTGTAAATATCTAACAGAAATATCTAACAGGATTTTAGAAAATATTTAACTTGACAAGCTGTAACACATGTGTTCACTGCCCAGAAATGCCCTATTTATAGTCTTTCCATTTACAAACCCTCATTATTTACTATTACGACATTATCTATGTATCACCCACATCATTTAAAAGAAATGTCAGCTTTGGTGTTTGCTTCATTGAGCGGCGTGACAGAGATCAAGGTCTTAAGCATTCTGGACATAACCCAATTCCCATCTGCTTACTCAACCCTTTATTGGAAAGTCATTTAAATTGACTGAGTCAGTTGCACCTGAACCTGGAGAGAGTCTTCTGTCTTTTCTGGGATGAGTCAGCACTCAGTTTTAATATTGTGTCTTATCAAGGGACTGGACAATAGGACCACACACATCCTTATAGCAAGTATCAGAGTTATAAAGTGCTAGAAGCCATTCCCACAAGTAAACGTAAATTAAATTCTGAGTCAGAGAAGAACAGAATAGAGATCAATCTACTATTTACTTATAAGTAATTGGAACTCTGAAGTGATATTTTAGGAGTGCAGATTTCCTGACCATATTTTTTTAATAACAAGGACTATCATTCATTTAGGTCTAATTTTAGCACTCTGCTGAGCACTTAATATCTGCTAGCTAACATAGTCTCTATGAAAACCCTATTGAGAATATTATCACCATCATTTAAACATGGAAACAAAAGCACAAAGGAGGTAAGCAATATGCCATAGGTCACATATGTAGGAAGTGATGGGGCCAGAAGGAAGACCCTTGTGTTCTCATGCCAAAGCCTTTATTCTTTACCAGCCACCATATCACTGATACATTGAATTAGTATCTAATGAAATCTCAGAATATTGACTTAAAAAGAAGAGCAAAGAGAGTTGCTAAACACCATCAATCTGAAGATACAAGGCTATTCTAGGAACATCATTGGTAATGCTATAATAATCCAGTCTGGATTATATTCTGAGCAGCCTTCCAGGCTGACAACTGTGTAACGTTCTCCCTGTGGACTGTTCTCACAAGAACATGAGTGGGAACAGGTACCACTGAATACAAACTGAAAACAAGGATCATCCTATTAAATATTACTGTTTGTAATATATTCATTCAGTAGCTCTTTATTTGACTAAGCACCATGTGTCAGGAATTGAGTGAGATAGGGCATGATGTCAGGTACCTATACATATAGTTCTTGGCTTACGTTAAGGTTATGCTCTATCTTAACTCTATTTTAAGTTGAATAGATGATAAATTCCAAACTCATCTGGCCTCCAGAAGCTCGTAACAACATGGTTACAATGTAGAATCATAATTGTTTCTCTTCACAAATGAGTTGCTGGATAGAAGCTGCGACTCTTTGACCAGCATGGCATTGTAATGGTACCACCACCCACTAAGCTAAGAAAATTTCAATATCAAAATTTGAATGAATATCTACTAAAGGTTTCTACTACATGTATATTAATATCTTGCCATCAAAAAATCAAAACATGTAATTTAAAGCACTATAAATTATTAGCTGCCTTGATAAGCAGTGACCATTGAGGAAAACTAAAATAAGCAAATAACTTTGAGCTGGAGAAAGGCCTTGAATGTTAGTCTACATGTAAAAGTCTGAGAGACTTGTTAAAATGCAGATTTTGATTTGAAGCCTAGGGACAGTTTAAGATTTTGTATTTCTAACAAGCTCAGTGGCCATGTTGGTTTTCAAATATACAAATTATATCTAAGTTACCAAAGGAAAAGACAGGCTGAATTACACCTGGGAGTATGTAGGATATTCATGAATGAAGGACTAGGGAAAGAACAGGGACATGGCACAGAGAACAAAATGTGTCATGCTGGATTAGAGAAAGTATGTTGCCAAATACTAGAAGATAATGGTCAAAAATTAGGTTGGAACTAGAACTTGGATGGTAGGGCAGGATCTATTCCAGGTTCAGGAATATGATGACATAAAAATTAAGAGTCATAAATAATGTCATTTTAAATTTAGTTTTTCTTTGTTTCAAGATAAGGTCTCACTCTAGTCCAGGCTGCCCTGGCACTCACTGTTCCCATGCTGGCCTTGAACTTATAACAATCATCCTACCTTCCCAAGTGCTGGGATTAAAGGCATGCACCACCACACCTGGTGTCATTTTAGATTATTTTTAAGTTGATAAAATTAATCACACTATGTCTACTAGATCTGAATATCTGAGCCTCAGTTTATATCTGTAAAAATTCTTTAAATTTGTTTTCCATCATAAATATTCACATGCTTACCTTATGGATATATAAAAACAAAGGAGAGTTGGATGCTAATATTTATTTTGAGAGAGAGACACAGAGAGAGACAGAGAGAGAGGGAGAGGAAGACAGAGATGGGCTCGCCAGCAGCCTCTCAGCTGCTGCGGACGAAATCTAGATGTGTGTGCTCCCTTGTGGTCAAGTGTGGCATTGCGCCCTTGCGTCACTTTGCATCTGGCTAAACGTGGGACCTGGAGATCAGAACCGCTGGAGATTGGAACCAGTGTTCTTAGGCTTAGGAGGCAGGCGCCTTAACCACTAAGCCATCTCTCCAGCCCTTGGATGCTAATTTTGAAAAAAAAAGATTTAGTCAAGTTGACCCATTTAAACTATTATGCTAATCATTATCCTAGTAAAGCTGATTTGAGTAACTAATTTATTTACAATGATTCATTGTTATATATGCTAAAGTTCTTAAAACAATATTTTGTTTGTTTTGAGTTGTTGTAGCCTTTTGCTTCAAATCAAGTGACATCTTTCATGGAAGAGTCATTTATTGCAAAGGAATTACTTGAAGAAAGCTTTAAAATAGAAGGAGACTCTAGCCAAAATATAGTGATCAGCAGTGTCACCATGCTTGAGGATGCAGACTGCATCTGGCTGAAAATGTTGGTGGTGATTACAATTCAAGAAAATTCATTGAACATTTTGGTTTTATTTCTCCTAAGAATGAAATGAATCATTTAGTGCCTGTTCCTGACAAAATATATCATAAATTCATTGAAAATGAGTCAAACTTATATTTTTTAAAATTACTTTCATGTTTCAAAGATGGTTTTCACCTTGAAGATACAGCCTTACAGTATCTTTGAAACTCAGAATCTTGGTTTGCTCGTCATTAAAATGGTAAAATTTTACAGATAGTAGTTATTACTTGGCTCTGCAATAAAGAGCCAGGTAGCACTATGGAGTATTGAATTTTTTCCTTGTGTACAATAGATAAATAACTGTTCCTTGTAGAGTTGCTAAAGGATCTCAATAGATTCTCATCATCAGGAAAATGCAGATTTTTGAAAAGTCAATATGAAACACTGACTCCTGTGGCTGTCCTTGGATTCAGAAGTCAGATCATATCAAATGCTTGTGTGAACAAGAACTATCCTTCAGACACTGGGAATACTAAGCAAAGGCAGAAATAAAACTTTTCAGCTCTAAAAGCATGGACAATTTGTAGTTTATAACCACTCTAACAATCTTAGCTTGGAATGGAAATGTTTATTTTATAATCGTGGTTGTATATAACGATCTATATGGATATACACATTTCTCAGAGCATTACTCAATTCCCAGACTTACAGTACTAAAGAAGCACAAGTTAAAGATGGAAAGTTATATGAGGTCACATTTCATTGAATATGTAAATTATGCCTTCAAGTTCAAAACAATAGAATTCTTGTAATCCAGTTGGAACATTGCTAAGTGTGATCCAATCTTAATCATCAGCCTTGTCTGTTTTCTTCACAATTTCAAATGGAAAAGATAATCTAGAAAATACCAAATCAGTCAGCACTACAGTTTGAAGAGAAATCATTATTCTACAGGTATTGGTAGAACTAGCTGGTCTGTGCCTGGAGAGATAGTTCAATAGTTAAGGCACTTGCCTACAAAACCTCATGACCAGGGTTTGAATCCCCAGTACCCACATAAAGCCAAATGCATAAAGTGTCACAAGCCTCTGGAGTTTGTTTTCAGTGGCTGGAGATGTGGCACTTCTGTTTCTCTTTCTTGGTCTCTCCCTCTCTCTCTTTTTTCTATCTGTGCTTGCAAATTAATATTTTTTTAAAAAGGAAGTCATGGAGACTTTGGTGACCTGCTGAAGCCTGTGGCTTAAAGAAAAGAAATAGGGCTGGAGAGATAGCTTAGCGGTTAAGGTGCCTGCCTGCCAAGCCTAAGAACGCCCGTTCGATTCTCTAGGTCCCACGTTTAGCCAGATGCAAAGTGACACAAGGGCACAATACTGCACTTGCCCACAAGTGGCAAGTCTGGAGTTCGTTCACAGCTGCTGAGAAGCTGCTGGCGTGCCCACTCTCTGTCTCTTTCTCTCTAACTCACTGCCCGCCCCCCCAAAAAAAAAAAAAAAAAAATTGGTCCTTTTTTCTGTAGTTGTTAGCCTGCATTTATAAATATTACAGCTTTTAAGAAATGTTAAGTTCAATTAATTTTCAGCATATAATCAACAACTAATTTCTAAGAAATTTATCCTTTTCCAATGTATATAGAAAAAAAGAAAATTTCCACAATTAGGTAGTTAAGAAAAGCTTTTTATCACTAAAAATATTTTAATTTGTTTTGTTAGGATATGTGCATGACAGAAAATGAAAGGCATCAAAATAATGTTCTAGGTTTATAGATCAGAATACTATTGGCCATTGTTTTGGTAATCTAATCCAGGAAAAAAAAAGTTTGATTCTTATTCAAAATACAAACCAGAATTTTAACCTCTGATCAAGATGAAGTAATAGGGGCCAAATTTACTTTCTTACAGGAAACAATCAAATAATTAGACAAAGAAAAATGAAAGTACAGTTTTTCAGATTCTTAGTATCTGACAACAAATGATAGTGACTTCTGAAAGCAGTGAAATAGATCCTAGGATTGCTCTAGATTACTGTTGTATAGGAGTTTCCAGGCCATGGTACAGAAAGGACAAAACTTCCCTGCAGGACTTTAATAACAAATCTGAATCTAGAAGATAGCATGCATCTTGACGTTGTAGGACATACTACTGCTTGAGAGGAGAAAACTGCAGAGAGACACTAGCAGTCTACAGAAGGTACCTCCTGTATTCTTTGGCATGCTACTTACTGATTATGGCATGCATTTGATGAGACAATTCCAGGCCAAGAAAAGTTACTGAATGAAATACCTAGAGGGAACACTAGTCAACATTCTCCCAGGGTGAGGAATAGTGCCTGTTCCTGTAAGCCAGATTGGCAAAACTCATATTCCATAGAGTTCTTAATTTTTATTTCTCTAGTACTAGGGAATAATTATCCCTAGATTAAACATGTCTTTGACACTACTTGACAAATCTTAAAAGCAAGGACCATACTCTACTTTGATGACTGCTTTCCAGATTATAGCACAAAATTATTTATAAAGAGACAAAACTACCCAGCACTCAGCAAGGTAAAATCATTAAGGTCTCCTACCTAATGAAATACCATCACAAATGAAAAGAAGCAGAAAGATATAATGTGTAATAAGGAGAACATTTAATATATTGAAGCTTAAATATAATTGACACACATGCTAATATTATCAGACTAGAATATTAAAATACTTATTTTAAATGAATTTCAGGGGTTCAAAAGTTATGTAGAGACAAAGTTATTTAAAATAAAAACAAATTTCTTTTACTAAAATAATTACAATGTGAAATATGAAAGTATGTCAAATGGCATTATCAGTAGGTTAGACATTGTAGAATAAAAGTCAATGAACTTAAACTTATAGAAAAGGAAAATATGCAAAATTATATGAAGATATAAAAAGATGAAAAATTAGGCATAGCATCTACAATAATTTTGATACATAAAGTACATGTAATTAGAGTTGCTAAGTTAATACTCTGGTTTCTCTTCAGATCATATAAATCTTTCATCTTTTAAGAGTTGTTAAGATGAGGGGCAAAAAATTATTTTGAAGAAATAATGGCCAAAATTTTTTTCCACATATGATAAAAATCTAAAACCAAACACTTTAAAAAAACTTCAAAAAATCCCAAATACAAAAAAGAAAATTACTCAGAGGTACATGATGAATTGCTCAAAGGAAGATAAAGAGAAAATATTAAAAGCAAACAACAGAGATATTAGGTACAGAGTGTCAAAGATAAGAACAACAGTAGACTTATCATCAGACAATAGATAATTGCAAAAGCAGCAGAATATGATCTCTAAGGTGTAGGGGGAAAGATAAAGCTAAAAATGTTTTTGTAATGAAGGCAAAATAAATATGTCTTCACAAATACAAAAAGTAAAAGTAAAATAAATCATCATCAATGAATTACTCTGCCAAGAATATTAATAGAAATCCTTTAGGCAGACAGAAAATTATATCAAATGAAAATAATGACCTATATGAGGGAATGAAGAACACCCGTTTGATGGCAGTTAGGTAAAATTTCTTAGGAATAACATTACTTTATAAGACAACTCACCTTTGCACAAAAAGTTAACAATACATTTTTTATCAATATACATAAAGGTAGCATAAAGCCTGGGTGTGGATAAGCACAAATATTTATTCCTGAAATTATATGTTATTTTCATGGCATAACTTCAAAATATTAAACCAAAACAATTATTATCAACCCTAACAAAATCCCTAATCAGGGCTTGGGAGATGGCTTAGTTGTTGAAGTGCTTGCCTGCAAAGCCAAAGGACCTAGGTTTGATTCCCCAGGACCCATATAAACCAGATACACAAGATGGCACATGCATCTGGAGTTTGTTTGCAGTGGATGGGGACCCTGTTGTGTGCTCGCTCTCTCTCTCTCTCTCTCTCTCTCTCTCTCTCTCCTTTTCTCTCTCAAATAAATAAATAAAAATTAAAAAATTTTAAAAATCCCTAATCATTAAATAACAAAACAGTTATGTTGAAGAGACCACATGGAAAATTTTTCAAATTAATTATTAAAAAGTAATAATCCAAAAGGAAATATAGGAAAAGTAGAATAATGAACAGATAGTTAAGGCCTGGGGCGATCAGTAGTGGATAAAACTCTTGCTACATAACTCAATATACCTGAGTTTGGATCTCCAGACCCCATCCTTGCCACTGCAAATGAACTCCAGAGGCATGTGCCACTTTGTGCATCTGGTTCTTATGTGGGTATTGGGGAATCAAACCCCAACCAGCAAGGCTTGCAAGCAAACACCTTTACCCATTATTACACCTCTCCAGCACATTATTTATTTTATTTTGAGACTGGCCTTTTTATGAGAGAGAGAGAGAGAGAGAGAGAGAGAGAGAGGGAGAAATAGCAAGAGTAGGAGAGAGAGAGAGAGAGAGAGAGAGAGAGAATTGGCATGCCAGGGCCTCAAGCCAATGCAATTAGACTCTAGATGTATATGCCATTTTGTGCACCTGTGTGACCATGGCTTGCATCACCTTGTGTGTCTGGCTTACATGGGATCTGGGGAGTACAACATGGGTCCTTAGGCTTCACAGGCAAGTACCTTAACCACTAAGCTCTCCAGCCCTATTTTAAATTGATATATATTTACTCTATATAGTGATAGTTTTCAAACAGATATTTTCATACAAACATATGATGCTCTTTGGTCATACCAACTCTTTATAGCCTCCCCTTTTTGCTCCAAACTTCTTCCCCTAGTCTTTTTTCCCCATATTCTCACCTCTACTTTCATGTAATATAAATATATAAAATACAGGAACTACAAATGAGAAAAATCATGCCACATTTGTCTTTCTTTTATTTAATTTGATATAATCATCACCAGTTGCATATACTTTGCTGCATAGGGAAAAATTTAAACCCTTATGACTGAAAACACTCTATTGTGTGCATATAACATATTTCCCGTATTCCATCTCAATAGACCTCTATGTTGATTTCATCAGATGTATAGCTAGCAAAGATTTTCTGCTGGCTGTCTCCTGGCTCAAATATTTCCTTAGCTATGAAAAGGCTTTTTAATTTTATGAGATCTCATTTTCACTTCTTAATTTTATTTCCTGAGCTATTGAAGTAATTTTCCAAAAGATATTGCCTATATTTATACATTTAAATGTTTTAACCTATGCTTTCCTTTAACAGCTTAAGAGTTTCAGGTCTATTAAATTCGTTGCTCCATTTTGGATTTTTTTTTGTTGTTGTTTTTTTCAAGGTAGGGTTTCACCCTAGCCCAGGCTGACCTGGAATTTACTATGTATAAACTCAGGGTGGCCTCGAACTCACGGTGATCCTCCTACCTCTGCCTCCCAAAGGCCAGCATGAAAGGCGTTTGCCACCGTGCCTGGCTTTGGATGTATTTTTGCATAGTGTGTGAGAGAGAGTTCTAGTCTCCTTCTTCTAAATGTGGATGACAAGTTTTCCCAGAATCATCTGTTGGAGATGCTTTCTTTTCCCAATATAACTTTTTAGCATCTTTGTAAAAATTGGTGATTGTAGATATATGCATTAATTCCTAGGTCCTGTCTTCTATTACATTGATCTATGTGACTGTTTTGCACCAGTGCCAAATTATTGTTGTTACCTTGGCTCTGTAGTAAATCAGGTTACTTTGATACCTCCAGCATAGCTCACCCCCCTCCCCACACACAAACCTCAGGCTTGTACTACCTATCCAGGGTCTTTTGTATTTCTATATGTATTTTAAGATTTTTTTTATTTCTGTGAAGAATGGTGCTGGAATTTTGATTGGGATTGTATTACACATATTCTTTTCTTATGGTAGGATGTCCACTTTGACTATATTCATTCTTCTAATGCATGAACATGGAAGATTTTTCTAACTTGTAGTGTCTTCTTAATTTATTTCTTCAGTATTTGAACATTTTGATTGTGAGGTCTTTCACTTGCTTAGGTTTATTCCTGATTATTTATTTTTTAAGCTATTGTGAATGGGATCTTATTCCTAGAATGTTCATTCCCAGTTATATAGAAAGGCTAGTGATTATTGTATGTTGATTTTATAACTTGTTACTTTGTTGAAAGTGTTTAGCGAGTTAAATAGTTTTGTGGAGGAGTTTTTATGGTCCATTATGAATAAGGTCATCTAATCTACAAAAGGGATAATTTGACTTCTTCCTCTCCTACTTATATTCCCATTTTGATCTTTCCATGTTGCTTTAGGCTAAGACTTTATGTATTACATTGAATAATAGTAGAGAAAGTAAATACACTTATCTCATTTCTGATTTTAGCAGAAATGTTTTGAAATTTTTGTTCCCATTTAGTGAACTGTTGACTATAGGTTTGTAATATTTAGGCTTTATTATATTGAAGAATTTTACTTCTATTCGCAGTTTTTTTCAGGGTTTTTATTATGAAGAGTTATTTGTCAAAGTATTTTTCTAGATCTTTTGAGATAAGCATATTATTTTTGTCTTTGAATTTGTTAATATGATATATTACGTTTATTCATTTGTTTATGTTGAAACATCTTGGAATCCTTTGAAAGAAGTAAACTTGTAAACTTGATCATAGTGAATGGTCTTTGTTTTGTTTGAGTACTTTTTGTGGTTTTTTTGCCAGTGTATTTTGTTTTATTTTGTCTTGTTTGTTTGAGGCAGGGCCTCACTTCTGTAGCCCAGATTAGTTTCAGATTGAGCTTGAATGAGTAGCAATTCTCCTGCCTCAGGCTCACAAATACCCAGATTTTAAGTGTATGATACCATTCTCCATATGATCTATTTAGTGGGATGTTGAATTTGATTTGCAAGTATTTTATTGAGAATTTTTTCCTCTGTGTTTATCAGGAAATTCACTTATAATTTTCTTTTTTATTGTGTCCTTGTCTGGTTTTGGTATCGAGGTAATAGTGACTTCATAAAATGAATCTAGTAGAATCCCTTCACTTTCAATTTTTGTGGAATAGTTCAAGAGCTAGTTCCAGGAGCACTAATGTTTGTTCTTCTTTAAAGTAGAGTAGAGCCTGTCATGGTGGTTGTGGTAGTTTGAATAGATGTCCCCCAATATATTCAGTGTTTTATTAGTTTGTAGTTTACATCTGTAGCCACCTTGCTGAAGGCAGTGTCTCTGGGTGGATCTTAAGGTGTGGTGGTGGGTTTAGGATTTCAATTTTAAGATATGCAAAGTGTGCCTAGCTGGAGTTCCTGAAGTGTGCTATGCTGTGTGGCTTTTGGCTTTTGGCTTTCTCTCTCTTGCCTGGTCCTGTAAGAGCAGACCAACTTCTTCTGCCATTATGGAACTTCCCCTGGATGTATGAGCTTCAATAAATCCCTTCTTCCCTAGCTGTGTCTGGTCTGGAAGTTCATCTCGGAGAACCTGAAGCACACCTTTATCCCAGCACTTGAGTGGCAGAGGTAAGAGGATCATCATGAGTTTGAGGCCACCCTAAGACTACATAGTGAATTCCAGGTCAGCCTTTGCTAGAGTGAAACCCTACCTCAAGCATATTTTTTAAAAAAAATAATAAATAAAGTAGGGTAGAAGCTAGTAGTGAATCCATCTGTGACTGGGCTTTTCTTAGTTGGGAGAATATTTTATTACTGTTTCTATCTCATTAGTTGTTATACATATGTTTAAGCGCACTTGATTAATTTTGGTAGACCATATATGTCTAGAAATGTATCCATTTCTTTTAGATCTATCAGAATATCATTATATCTCATAGGTCCTGGTTTGTTGTATTTTTATTTTCATCTGTTTCTACCTTGTAGAAATTAAATAATTTACTAGATGTAGTGCTCCATGCCTATAATCCTAACACTGGGGGCACTGAGTCAGTAGGCTTGTGAGTTGGAGATTAGCCTAGGCTGAGAATCCCTGTTTGAAAATGAGCAAACAGGAAAAAAAATACCCTAAACAAACCAAAATAAACAACTTTTACATATTTATATGGGTAGGAAATGGTTGAATCAGGTTACAAATACCAGTAGTCTGCCACATAAAAGATCATGCTTTTAATTATTCCACCATTCAGTTGGGTCTTCAATTCATTGTATTCATAAGCTTCAGAATCATTGGCCAGGCTTTGTTGGTCATTATTACTCAGATGGACTTTTGATCCCATGTCTGCTCTGGTTCAATTTCAAAAGGATATATAGTAAAATGTGTCTCTGTACTAGCCAATAGGCATCCCAGGCTAAAAGACCTTGGATCCTACATGACCAAGGACATTACCCATTGGATGCAAAAGAAAGACAACACATTTGAAACATGGAACCCTGTATAAAAGAAGTAATAATAATTTGAAATACCTTTACATATGTAAAGATGAACAGAATATTTTTTCTTATTATTTAAACCAAATATTACATATTATTAATATGTAAATATTACATATGTCAGTTAATCTTTAAAATATGAATGAAAATTTCTGAATTTAAATCAATTTTTTTCTAATTCTCTAAAGGAAGTGATCTACATTTTTGTAGAATCCTTAAACTCATGTTCATTGAAGAAGTTGGTTTATTGGAACCATGCCTTTGTCAGTATCTATATAAGAAAGTAATATCCATACTGAAGTGTTTAGTAAGATGTGGACATATTTTCCTTATATACACAATTGTCAGAGAATATAGTTGAAGCTGAATAGAAAGTACCAGAATAAACTTCATCTGATATCAGCATACTCAAATAATACCCAGTGCTCCTTTCTGAAGAATGTAAAGCTAAAAGTAATTTTATTTTCAAAAGATAAATGGAAAAAAGGAAACAAACATTTCACAGACATGATTTTGAGTTCTTTGCAGACTCATAGAATCACAATCATTTATGTTGGGAAACAATAAGATATTGGTGTAAATCCATATTAAGGATTACAAATTTGCTTAGATAAAATTGTAAAGAGAAATTTAAAACCTACAGTATTATTTACCTTAGAAATAATTCATTGCATTTTGAAATTTATCCTAAACAGTTTGCAGGGTATTAAATACATATGATTAATTCACCATCCTGACCTTGGTGTATCATGAAATAGTGGACAAGAAAAAGTTATTTTTGAAACTTAATACATAGCATTCTAACGTCACAATATGACACTTCAAATATAGCTGTTACATAAAATACATGTTTAAGTAACTATATAAAATCAAAATGTGTTATTGCAAAGGTGAAATAGACAAAAATTAAGTATGCTTCAATTTTCAATTTGTAATCACTAAATGTTGTGCTGTTGTACTTGTTTATTTACTCTTAATTATTTTTTAAAGTTAGCGTATAATGTGATAGATTTTACTATAGCCTTTTTGTACAGAAATGTTATATATTTTGCTTTATTCATTTACCTCCTCCCCAGTTCTCCTTATTATCCCCTCCCCCCATCTTTCTGGCCCTTCTTCATGCCTCAAAATAGTCCTCCATTCTTGTTTTCTGTCACATGGATTCCATTACTCTTTCTTGAGAACTTCATTCCCCTATTCCTTAAGTTCTCTTCTTCCCTCCTCAAACTCCATTTTTATTTTCATGATCATATCATGTATAAACACACATATGTGCACTTATACATATGTGAGTCTAGATTTTACATATGTGAGAAAACCTGTGATATACTTGTCTTTATGAACCTATCTTATTTTGCTCAAAACAATAATTTCTAGTTCTACCAATTTTTGTGCAAATATGATTTCATTTTTTCATCTAAAAAAATTTAAAACTTTTTAAAACATTTAAAAACTTTTTCAACTAAAAACTTCACATTCAGTGGGTAATCTATTGATGCTGCTTATGGTGTGTTTGTCTATGCAAAAGCTGTTTAGCTTCATAAGATCCCATTGGTTGAGTGACTGTTTAATTTCCTGGGCTACAGGGTTTTGTTTAGGAAGTCTTTCCCTACTCCTATATCATGGAAAGTACCTCCTATTTTTTCTTCCAGTAGGAGAAGATTTTCAGGTCTTATATTGAGGTCTTTAACCCATTTGCAATTGATTATTTTTATATTTTATTTATTTATTTGAGAGAAAGGGGGGAGAGAGGGAATGAGTGTGTCAGGGACTCCAGCCACTGCACACAAACTCCAGATGCATGTGCCCCCCTTATGCATCTGGCTTAGGTGGCTCCTAGAGAATTGAACTGAGATCCATTGGCTTGGCAGGCAAATGTCTTAACTGCCAAGCCATCTCTCCAACCCTGGACTTGATTTTAGTGTATGAAGAGATTAATGGGTCTAGTTTAATTTTTCTACATATGGTCATCCAATTTGTCCAAAATCATTTTTTGAAGATGCTGTTTTTTGCCAATCGACATTATTGACTCATTTGTCAAAGATCAAGTAGCCATAGTCACTTGACCTAAGGATCTGAGTCTTCAATTCTATTTCATTGGTCTGTTTCTGTTCTTATACCAGTGCAATGCTGTTAATGTTATAATTGATTTGTAATATAATATAGCTTTAGATCAAGTATGGTGATACTTCCAGAGGATTATTATTATTATTATTATTTGCTTAGGGTATGTTAGGAGTGTGTTGTTTAATCTCAAAGAGCTGGTGGAATTCATGTGTCTCTTGTTAAAAGTATGGTGATCTGACATGATGCAGGAAGTTACTCCAATTGTTCTGACTTTATGAACACACACTTTATGGCCTATTATATGGTCAATTTTGGAGAAGGTTCCATGGACAGCTGAGAAGAATGTGTATTCTATAGAGTTGGGGTGGAAAGTTCTGTAGATATCTGTTATGTCTATTTGATCTATGATGTTGTTGAGCTCTATTATTTCCCTGCTGATTTTCTGCTTGGATAATCTCTCTATTGATTACAGTGGAGTATTGCAGTCTCTACTATGATGGGTTGGTGTTTGTCGAGTAGATTTTGTTTTATAAACTGTGGTGCGCCTATTTGACACATATATATCTCTGATTGTGATGTGCTCATGTTGGATCATTCCCTTAATGAGTAGGAAGTGGCCTTCTTTGCCCTTTTTGGTTACTTTTGGTTTGAAGTCTATTTTATCAGATATTAATATAGCAACACCCACTTGTTTTTTTTTTTTTTTTTTTTGGTGTTTCAAGGTAGGGTTTCACTCTAGCCCAGGCTGACCTGGAATTCACTCTGTAGTCTCAGGGTGGCCTCAAACCCATGGTGATCCTTCTACCTCTATCTCATGTAATCATAGACTTGACATTTTTCATGGAAAGTTTTTCTCTTACCATCTATTTTGAGGGATACTTATTCTGGGTAGAGTAGCTTGGGTTGGAAGTCATAGGTTTTTTTTTTTTTTTTCACTTTGAAGTGTTCCATTTCAGGCCCTTCTGGTTTTCAGGGTTTCCATGGAGAAATGTGATGTAATATTGATGGGATTTCCTTTGTATGTTGTGGGTTGTTTTTTTCTTGCTGCTTTTAGCACTCTCTCTCTCTTTGTTTTCATTGTTGACAGTTTTAAATATGATATGTCTTGGAGAGTTTCTTCTTTGTTCCTGTTTGTTTGATGTTCTGTGGGCTTCTTGTATCTGGATGCGCCTCTCTTTTGAGAGATATGGAAAGTTTTATTCAACAATTTTGTTGAGTATGTTCTCCATGGCTCTAGCCTGGATTTACTCTCCTTCTGGTATACCTATGATCTGGATATTTGGTCATTTTACGGTATTCTACAGTTCCCTTATATTCTGTTCATTTGATTTTTTGAACTTAGCAAATTTTTTGGCTTCCCAATCAATTTCTTCTGTCTTGTCTTCCAGGTCAGAGTTTCTGTCTTCCACATGAGTAACTCTGTTAGTGAGGGTTTCTAGAGAGCTTTTTTATAATTTCTATTTGATTTTTGTTTTATGTTGTGTTATTTTGCATTATGTCCTTCACTTTTTTGAGAAATGATTTCCAGTTCTGATTTTTTTATGCTTCCTGGAATTCATCCTTGCATTTGATCAAGTCTTCATTAAGTTTAATAAACCAGATGTTGAGATCTACCATTTCTTGAGTCACCTTCAATTTATTCACATCTCTTTGGAGGGTTCTAATGTTTTACTCAATCAAGTTCAGCCTACTGTCAAAAGCTGAACACTCTAGGAGACGATTCTGTTCAATTTTATTGATAGGATTGTTGGTTCTTTGATGGTTTGCTTCCAGTTCAGCCATTGTTTTGATCAGGCCTCATTGGTTGTTGTGTTTTCATTTTCAGAATTAAGTTCTGTTGATTTTTCTATTATTTCATTGGAGGTTTCCATTTTAGGGCTAAGCATCCTTGGTGGAGATTTCTGTTTTTTTTTTTTTTTTCTGACTTTCATTGGCTTTTTTGCATTGTTGACTACACATTTTATGAAGACTGTTTTATTGAGGAGGAAGCAAGTTTCTGTCCTTTGGCCTGTGCACTCTCTAACTCAGTTGACCAGGGATGTTGGTACCCAGTGGCCAGTCAGGATACTTGAGCAAAATATCTGATTCCACAGCTCACACAGGAACCAGGCCTCCCCAAGCAAGGAACAATGGTACCTACCAGTACCACCAGGGAAGACAGGGAATAGGAATCTGGCCTACTCACTCCTAGCTGTGCCTGCCTGCACACAGATCGGCACAGGGAACACATCCCAGGGAGCTGGGAGATAGGTGTCTGTCCTACTCACTTGACATGGCCATGTCTGCCCACACACGGACAGGTGCAGGGAATCCATACCAGGGAGTTCAGATGAGCCAGGAGACAGGCATCTTGCCTACTCACTCCACACTGCTGAGCCAACCCACACACTGTCTGTGCAGGGAGCCTAGACCTGGGAGGTGAGAGGAACCAGGAGACAGGGGTCTGGCCTGTTCCTCATTATTGTTTGTTTAATGTAACAGGGAGCTTAAATATTTGATCCATATATATTTAAAACTGTTATATGGTCTTGATGAGTTTTTCTTTTTATTAATATTAATTTTTGTTTGAAATATGTCTTATCAGATATCAGAATAGCTATGTGATCATCCTTTCAGCTTCCATTTGCTTGATAGGTTGACTTCCATCAATTGACTATAAGTCTGTGGTTATCTTTACTAGTTAGATTTTTTTTTTTGTGGATATACATGGTTCCTTGTTTTTCAGTACAGCCAGCTAATGTTTGCCTTTTCAATCTTTAAATATATTTTTAATTTATGTGTGTGTGTGTGCACATTTGTTTGTGTATGCTAGGGTCTCTTACTACTGAAAACAAATATCAGATGTACACACACCACTTTTTTTTGTTGCTTTACGTGAGTGCTGCGGTATTGAACTCTAGCTGGCATGCTTTGCAAGGATGTGCCTTTTAACCTTTCAACCATATTCCAGGTTAACTTTTGTTTCTTTAAGCCACAAATCCTTAATGAAATCTGAATCTCATTAAATTTAGTAAAGTTTCACTGGATGTTTTTTGAAGTGCCAATCTCCACATTTATAAGTTGATGAGTAAGAATAATAAATAAATAATAAATAAATAATAAATAAATAATAAATAAATAATGTCATTTGGAGAGGGTTAGGTCTACTTTTACTATTAAAAATTCTTGAAAAACTCAATAAATATTAATAAATAGTAATTATATAGAAAAACCACATCTCAAAGAAGTTCTTCTTTTTTTTTTTTTTTTTAATTGACAACTTCCTTAATTGTAGACAATATCCCATGGTACTTCCCTCCCTCCCCCCACTTTCCCCTTTAAAACTCCACTCTCCATCATAACCCTCTCTCTCTCAGTCAGTCTCTTTTCATCTTGCTGTTACCATCTTTTCCTCCTATTATGATGGTCTTATGTAGGTAGTGTCAGGCACTGTAAGGTCATGGATATCGAGGCCATTTTGTGCCTGAAACAGCACATTGTAAGGATTCCTACTCTTTCCATCCCCTCTTTTGCAATGGACCCTGAGCTTTGGAAGGTGTGTTAGAGATGTATCAGTACAGAGAACTCCTCTTTCCCTTCTTCTCATCACCATGGTACCTTCTGAGTCATCCCAGGGTCACCACCATCTGAAAAGAAAAGCTCCTCTAACCATAAGTGAGAGTAGCATTAATATATGGGTGTGGAATTTAAGAGAAGTGCTTACTGGGCAGTTGGTGAGCATAGTATACACATTTAGCCAGACACTAGTATACATTACACCCTTAGGGCTCATGACTATCCCTGTCATAGGTTTTCACTATCAGGGATGTATTCCCTCCCATGGAACAGGCCTCCATTCCAATTAGAGAGCAGTTGTTTTCCCTAATAACAAACATGCCACTATTACACAACTTGGCTCATTTGGCTTGGCTGGACAAATTTAACGCTTCCAATGTTTACTGTTGAATATTTTCACTGGTGTTTATTCTCTCCCATTGAACTGCAAACAGCATTGCTTTTTCCAGCTTTCTGTCAGATGGTCTACATGGAGGAGGCTTTCAGCTCAGCTCCAGCAGGATTTCTCTGTGACCTTGCAGCCCAAGTATGTGGAGTCTTCAGCAATTGAGTCTTACCATCTACTCCTGGTGGGAAACCAAGGGCCTCAGCAATGACCTATAATGTTTTGGGGGTGTCTGTGATCTCCATGGCCAACAACTCACTGGAAGGTATCCCATTCCTGGCACTGAAAGCTTTCTAGTAACAATCTATGAATTCTGAGTGTTCCATTGTCCAGAAAAGTAGGTTTCCATATGACTTATCTATATCCTGTTAGATTTTGATTAGCCCTCTCTCCATCTTTCCTTTACTCAATCTCTTCCCCTGACCTCACGTAGGCCTTTTCATCCAATAATCTGTTCTTCTACTTACATATATATAATACCATACTATTAAGTGCCCCCTACATCCCTTTCTATTCCCTTTAAATCCCCTTTCTAGCTTACTGGCCTCTGCTCTTGAGTTTGATTCTTATTCACATAGAAGTCCAATCATTTGTAGCTAGGATCCACATATGAGAGAGAATATGTGACATTTGGCTTTCTGGGCCTGAGTTACCTCACTAAGTATAATCTTTCCAGATTGATCCATTTTCCAGCAAATTTCATAATTTCATTTTTCTTACTGCTGAGTAGAACTCCATTGTGTAAATGTGCCACATCTTCATTATCCACCCATCAGTTGAGGGACATCTAGGCTGGTTCCATTTCCTATCTATTGTGAATAGAGTGGCAATAAACATGGCAGAGCAAGTATCTCTAAGGTGGTGAAACGAGTCCTTAGGATATATGCCTAGGAGTGGTATAGATGGATCATATGGTAGATATATTTTTAGCTGTCTCAAGAACCTCCACATTGATTTCCACAATGGCTGGACCAGATTGCATCCCCACCAACAGTGTAGAAAGGCACCTCTTTTTTCACATCCTCACCAGCATTTATGTTCATTTGTATTCATGATGATAGCCAATCTGACAGGAGTGAGATGGAATCTCAACATAGTTTTAATCTGAATTTCTTTGATGACTGTAGAACATTTTTTGATGTTTATATGCCATCTGTATTTCTTCTTCTAAGAACTCTGTATTTAGTTTCATACCCAGTTTTTTAAATTGGGTTGTTTGGTTTCTTATTGTTTTTTTTTTTTTTTTGAGTTCTTTGCATATCCTAGATATTAACCCTCTGTCAGAGGTATGCCTGGGAAATATTTTCTCCCACTCTGTTGGTTAACTTTTTGCTCTATTCACTGTGTCCTTAGCTGTACAAAAGCTTTGTAATTTCATGATGTCCCAGTGGTTGATCTGTGTTTTTATTTTCTGAGCAATTGGGGTTATATTCAGAAAGTCTTTGCCAAGACAAATATGTTCAATGGTTTCCCATACTTTTTCCTCTAGCAGTTTCAAAGTTTCAGGTCTGATATTAAGGTCTTTGATCCATTTGGAGTTAATTATTGTGCATGGAGAGAGACAAGAATCTATTTTCAGCCTTCTACAGATACATATTCAGTTTTCCCAGCACCATTTGCTGAAGAAGCAGTCTTTTCTCCAATGAGTATTACTGGCAATTTTGTCAAAGATCAGGTGGCTATAGATACCTGGATTTACATCAGGGTCCTTTATTCTGTTCCATTGATCTACATGTCTGTTCTTGTGCCAGTACCATGCTGTTTTTGTTACTATGGATCTGTAATATAGGTTAAAATCAGGTATGGTGATACAACCAGCCTTATTTTTGTTACTTAAAATTGTTTTAGATGTCCAAGGGTTTTTGTGCTTCCAAATGAATTTTTTTTTTTTTTTTTTTTTTTTGCGAGGTAGGGTCTCACTCTGGTCCAGGCTGACCTGGAATTAACTATGTAGTCTCAGGGTGGCCTCGAACTCACAGTGATCCTCCTACCTCTGCCTCCCAAGTGCTGGGATTAAAGGCGTGCGCCACCACGCCAGGCCCAAATGAATTTTTGTATTGCTTTTTCTACTTCCATGGAGAATGCCATTGGAATTTTGATGGGGATTGCATTAAATGTGTAGATTGCTTTTGGTAAGATTGCTATTTTCACAATATTGATTCTTCCAATCCAAGAACAAGGGATGGCTTTCCATTTCCTAGTGTCTTCTGCAATTTGTCACTTGAGTGTTTTAAAGTTTTCATTGTAGAGATTCTTCCCTTCCTTGGTTAGGTTTATTCCAAGGTACTTTATTTTTTTGTGTGCAAGTGTGAATGGGAGTGATTCTCTGATTTCATCCTCTGTATGTTTGCTGTTAGCATATAAGGAGGCTACTGATTTCTGTGTGTTTATTGTGTATCCTGCTACATTGCTATAGGTGTTTATCAGCTCTAACAGTTTTCTGGTAGAGTCTTTAGGGTCCTTTATGTATAGAATCATATAATCTGCAAATGATGATAATGATAATTTGATCTCTTCCTTTCCAATTTATATCCCTTTTATGTGTGTCTCTTACCTAATTGCTATGGCTAAGACTTCCAGTACTATATTAAATAAAAGTGGATATAGTGGACACCCTTGTCTTGTGCTTACTTTTAGTAGAAAAGCTTCAAGTTTTTATCCATTTAGTATTATGTTAGCTGTGGGTTTGTCATAAATAGTCTTTATTATTTTCAGGTATGTTCCTTCTATTCCATGTCTCTGTAGGACTTTTATCATGAAGGGATTTTGGATTTTGTCAAATGCTTTTTCTGCATCTAATGAGATGCTCATGTGATTTTTATCATTCAATCCATTTATATAATGTATTACATTTATTTGTTTAACCATCCCTGCATTTCTGGGACAAAGCCCACTTGGTTGGGGGGTGATCTTTCTGATATATTCTTGTACTCTGTTTGCCAATATTTTGTTGAGAATTTTTGCATCTATGTTCATGAGGGAGATTGGTCTGTAATTTTCCTTTTTTATTCTATCTTTATCTGATTTTTGGGATCAGGGTGATGCTGGTTTCATAGAAGGAGTTTGGTAGGATTCATTTCTCTTCTATTTTATGGAAAAGTTTAAGAAGCATTGGTGTAGTTCTTCCATGAAGGTCTGGTAAAATTCAGCAGTGAATCCATCTGGGTCTGGACATTTTCAGTTGGGAGAATTTTTAATAACTGCTTGGATCTCCATACTTGTTATTTAAGTGGTTAATTTCATCTTTTCTGTTTCTACTTCATTAATTTCTGCCCTAATATTTATTATTTCTTCCCATCTACTGATTTTTGGTTTGTCTTGTTCTTCTTTTTCCAAGGCCTTAAAGTGCAGCATTACGTTGTTTACTTGTGACCTTTCTAATTTCCTAACATAGTCACTTTCAGCTATAAATTTCCCTCTTAGGACTACCTTCATTGTGTTCCAAAGATTATGGTATCTTGTGCTATCATTATCGTTTGACTCCCTGAATTTTTTTTATTTCCTTCTTGATTTCTTCACTGACTCATTCATCATTTAGTAGTATATTGTTTAATTGCCATGATTTTTTGAATGCTCTATAGCTTTTATTGCTATTGATTTGTAGTTTGATCCCATTGTGATAGGATAGAATGCATGGAGTTATTTCAATTTTCCTATATTTGTTAAGATTTGTTTTGTGTCCTAATATATGGTCTATTTTAGAGAATGTTCCATGTGCTGCTGAAAAGAATGTGTATCTGAAGCATTTGGATGAAATGTCCTGTATATATTTGTTAGGTCCATTTGTTCTATGACCTCATTTAATCCAGAAGCATCTCTGTTCATTTTTTGCTGGGATGATCTATCAATTGGTGAGAGTGGGGTGTTGCACTCACCCACTACAAGTGTGTTTGGTGGTGACCTTAGTTCTAATAGCATTTGTTTAATGAAATTGGGAGCCCCCTGTGTTATATGCATATATGTTTAGGGTGGTAATGTCCTCCCAATGGAGTGTTCCTTGAATCAATATAAAGTGACATTCCCTATCTTTCCTAACTAATGTTGGTCTGAAGTCTAACCTGTCAGATATTAAGATAGCGACCCCTGCTTCTTTTCTAGGCCTATTTGCTTGAAACACCAACCTTTCGTCCTAAGATTGTGTACATCCTTTGTAGCAAGGTGAGTTTCATGGAGGCAACAAATTGAAGGATCCTGCTTTTAACCCAGTGTGCAAACCTATGTCTTTTGGTTGAGGCATTCAGGCCATTGATATTAAGAGTTATTATTGAGAAATGCGCATTTATTTTTGTAATTTTTCTTGTTTTGTAGTTCTTCTGATTTTACCTTTGCTTTCTTGTATTAACTGGTATTGGAGTATGGCTTGTTTTTCCCAGGTTCCTTATATGTGTGCTTTTCTTTCTCTTCAGCATGGAGGATCCTTTCAAGTATTTTCTGTAGAGCTGGTTTTGTCTTCCAATATTCCTTTAGCCTGCTTTTGTTGTTGGATGTCCTTATATCTCCATCTATTTGAATGGATAGCTTTGCATGATAAATAACCTTGGTTGACAGTTGTTATCTTTCAGAACTTGGCATACTACACTCCAAGCCCTTCTGGCTTTTAAAGTTTGTGTTCAGTAATCTCTTGTAATCCTGATGGGCTTGCCTTTGTAAGTGACTTGATCTTTCTCTCTAGTTGCTTTCAATATATTTTCTTTGGTTTGCATGTTTTGTAGTTTAATCATAATATGACAAGAGGAGAGGTTATTTCCAGGCTTTGTCTGTTTGGTGTTCTAAAGGCTTCCTGTATCTGTATTGGCATCACTTTCCAAATTTAGGGGAAGTTTTCTTCTATGATTTTGTTGAAAACACCTACTTTGCCTTTGGAATGAAATTCTTCTCCTTCTACTATACCCTGAATTCTTATGTTTCATCTTTTCCTAGTGTCCTGAATAACTTGAAATTCCTATTCATACTTTCCTATTAGTTTGTCTTTCTCTTTGTTGGACTGTGTTAGATCTGCCACCTGGTCTTCTAGTTTACATATTCTGCTCTCTCCTTCATCCATTATACTGGAGATATTTTCTACAGAGTTTTTTATTTCACTGACTGTGTTCTTTATTGCTAGTATTTCTTACTGGTTTTTCATTATTATTTCTATTTCCTTATTCATATCTTGTATTGACCTCCTTATTTCATTAAATTGGTTTCCTGGGTGTTTTTTGATTCCTTTGGTTTCCTCTTTGAGTTCTTTGAACATATTTGTATAATTCTTTTGAAATCTCTCTCTGGCATTTCCTCTAAACCAGTCTCACTGAAGGTCATTTCTGATGCATTAATAACTTTTGGTGAAGTTATATTGTTTGGTTTTTTGTGTTTCTTGTATTATAATGTAGAGATTTTTGCATCTTGGATTAATTTAATGCTTGGGTGGTCTAATTATCTACAGTATTATTAAATGTATCAATCAATCTGATGTTATATATGTTCAGGGTAGGAGCTTTAGGTACTAGGTGTAGCTCTTAAGAATCTCAGAGCAAACACAAAAGTGACCCTAGATGTTGGGTTTGCCTGCTATGAGAGTATTCAAGTAGTCTGAATGAAACAGAATACAGGCAAATTTTTAAAATCTACCTAAGCAATGTACACATTCAATGAAAAACAGCACAGTGTATTTATTCCAAAGTAGGTATTAGGACAAATAGATCCTCTAATAAAGTCACAGTCACTAAGGATGTGTGTTGCCCTACACCCTTAATCCTGTCAAGTAGGAGGCTAAGATTTCTGATCTGTAGAGGGTTCCAAGGTCAGCTTGTGACTGAGTGAGACCCTTCCCCAATGAATGTCAGAAGAGGAATCAAAGGCACTATAAATCAGGAAGCAACAAACAAGAAGCCCAAAATATAGCTTATTTAAGAATGTCAAATCTGACCATCCATCCCATTTAACATATAATTTACCCTGACAAGGATGGTGCAATTAGCCCTTCCAATGCAAGCCTATATACCAGGGTTATTTGGTAGGTACTGACCTGGTGTAATCCCAGTTACCTCTTGGGATGGCTTTTTTCTCAGCTATGCTGCATGGCCACTTGGGTCCCTCTTTGCTGTGCTGTGGGCTCAAGTAGGCTGGCTGGGTCTATGGGTCGCTGCTCTGATCTTGCCAGGTGCTGTGTAGGTGAGCTTCCTTCTCCACATCTCTGGTGCTTGTGCTGGTGGTGGGAGAGGGGAGGCTGTGGTTGGAGGCTGAAGTCTGCCCACTGGTCTTCATGATCTTCTTTCTCTCAAGCTGCTCTGTAGGTCTTTGCTGTTCTCCTTCCATATTTCTTGAGTTTGTGAGGAGGCCAGAGTGAGTGGAAAATCCCCTCACCTGTTTATTTATTTATTTTTATTTTTATTTTTTTCATGTGGCTCAGGCTGAGCCTTGCCGCTATGGGTCGTTGGAACTTGCTGCCACTGATGGAGCCACTTCTGCTTGTTTCTGTGGGCCTTGAGGCTCTGCTGTGGTTGATAATTTACTATATACCTCACTTTTTAGTAGAACAGAGTATTTTGGTGCATTTTTTTCTCTTTCTCCCTTAGGGTGTTTTGGCATGTTTCCTACACCACCATCTTAACTGGAAGTCAGAAGTAAGTTCTTAATGAATGGAAATGTAAGACAATTAATAACTTATGATGAAAAGTTTGAGCTTGTATTCACTTCCATATAATTGGATGGACTGACTTATTTTCTGTTATTGCTACTCATAATAAATTTCATAGCTGTGGCAGTAATATACAATCTTCTATCGATATAATTGTGAGTGTTTTCTTTCCACAGTTTCTGCAGTGAAAATAATTTGAAAACTTCTGTTTTTTTGGAGAAAGACAGAGAGAGAGGGAGAGGAAAACATATAGAGATGGGTGCCCCAGCAGCCTCTCAGCTGCTGTGAACGAAATCCAGATGGTCAAGTGAGGCATTGCACCCTTGTGTCAAGTGCGGCATTGCACCCTTGTGTCACTTTGTATCTGGCTAAACATGGGACCTGGAGATTGGAACCAGCGTTCTTGGGCTTAGGAGGCAGGGACCTTAACTGCTAAGCCATCTCTCCAGCCCCTGAAAACTTCTAACTTTTAACAATAGGATATGGAAACGGAAGGGCATGATATCATTGTCCTACAATGAGGTCTTGCTCATTCTAAAACATATTCATTGTTTAGTATATACATATATAAATTTTTGATACCCCTTTTACCTAATGTCAGTCATAGAACAATCTTAGAATATTCTCACATCTGAAAGTAAGTACGGGACCATCTATGGAATCAGCTTATAAATGGGAATAATTTCATAAAAGTGGCCCCAGAGTGTTTACTTCTATGATGAGAAAACACAGCAACATATCTTCTATGAAGCACACACAAATGTCTAAACTTTTGACTTAAATTTCACAGTCTACTGAACTGTGAAACAGAAATTTCTTTATTTTTATTTTTTGATAAAGAGTCTCATGTCATTGAACTTTCTGTGTATTACTTTGAACTCCTAATCCTCTTTCTTCTATCCAAAATACTGAAATACTGAAATTATGGGTATGTGACATCATGCTTGGCCATATATATATATATATAGTGTTCCTAAACAACTGGCTTTAAAACTGGCTTTTAAGATTTACAGTAGTCTGACCTAAGAGTCTGCTACTGAGTTAAAGTGTACTGCATAAAATTTACATAGACTTTCATAGTTTTGTTCACATTTTCCTCTTAGAAATAAAAAAAAAAACTTGCTGTTATTAATTCCTTTGATAACCAAACATTAATAATAGCATTAATTTGTATGGTGATTCACACAGTAATGCACACCAGAGTAATTTTTCCATCAATGAGTATACAGAATAGCCTACCTGTTTTTACTATATAAAATTAAAACTTTTAATTAATTAATTAATATAATTGTATCAATTAAAATTCCCTTTATGTTTTGAAAAGCTCAGATTTAGCAAAAATATTGAGAATTAATGTGCATGAAAGTACAATTTCAATTACTATTATACAGGCAAAAACAAATCCAAGTAAACAATGAATCTACTCTGATAAACAAAGATATTATATGGCTTAAGGCATCTGACTAGTTATTACAATATCACAGATATACCACAGGCTCAATAAACAAAAGATTAAAGGAGTGTTATAAAATAAATAGACCCTACACTTTATTAACAAGCATGCCTGAGTCAAAATAAAGCCTCTGTCATTTACTTACTATTTTATGTCTTTCTTTAACAGGAAAATGATAAGTCTTATCATTTGAAATCTAAATAAAATTAAAATAGTTATAAACTTTCCTCTTATGACTGCCTTAGCTGTATCCAGGAGTACCTGGTATGTTTTATTATCATTTTCTTATGTTTTTAAGAATGTTTTAATTTCCTTTTTGATTTCTTCAATAAAAAAAAAAGTGTGTTGTTCAGTCTCCAAGAATTTGTCTAAGGTTGAACATAATGGTGCATGCCTTTAATGCCAGCACTCCAGAGGTAGAAAGAGAAGGAAACCTATGAGTTCAAGACCAGCCTGGGTCTACAGAATGAGATCCATGTAAGCCTGGGCTAGAGTGAGACCCTACATCCAAAAAAATGTATTTGTATAGTTACTATATTTTCTCTTCCCCTTCATTTCTACTTTTGTTCTTCTGTGGTTTCATAGGATACAAGGGTTTACCTCAATTTATTTTGTATTTGTTAAGGCTTGTTTTGTGGCCTATTATGTGGTTGATTTTGAAGAAGGGTCCATATGCCATTCAGAAGAATGTGTATTTTCTAGTTGTTGGATGAAATGGTCTATTGTCTATCTATGGTTAGTTTAGGGCTGACATTTCTTTGCTGATTTTTAGTCCTGATGACATGTTTAAGTATTAAAGTAGGATATTAAAGTTTCTCATTACTAGTGTGTGTCTGGACCTATGTGATTTTTTTATGTCTTTTAGTATTTGCTTTATGAAATTCAGACCCCCAGTGTTTGGTGCATAAATGTTTACAATTGATATAACTTCTTCATATTGTACCCTGCATTAAAAGAAACACAAAAGACCAATAAGTACTTCAGAAAAGAGTTAAATATCCCTATTCACTAGGAAAACACAAATCAAAATCACTTTGAGATACTATCCTCCTGAAGTCAGAATCAAGAAACGTGATATCCAAATGCTGGGGAGGTTGTGGGAAAAATGGAAGTTTAGTTTACTACTGTTGGGAGTGCAAACTAGTATAGCCATTATGGAAATCTGTATGGAGGTATTTCAAAAAAATAAAAATAGAACTCCCATAAAACCCTGCTATACTACCTCTGGGCAGATACTCTTAAGGACTCCATAGTGGGCCACAGAGATACTTCCACATCCATGTTTATTGTTGCTTCATTTTTCATAGCTAAGAATTGTAATCAGCCTAATGCCCATTGATAAATGAATGGATAATGAAAATATAGCATACAAGTACAAAGTAATTCCATTCAGCAATACAGAAAAAATAAACTATAAAATTTACAATAAAATTAATGGACCTGATAATAATTATATTAAATAAAGTGACTATAGCAGACAGCTTCAGGTTCACTGAGATGAACTTCCAGACCAGGTACAATTATGGAGGAAGGGATATTTATTGAAGCTTATAGATCCAAGGGAAGTTCCATAATGGCAGAAGAAGCTGGCCTGCTTTCACAGGACCAAACACAGTGAGCAAAAGCCTTAAGCCAAAAGCCACACAACACATCAAACCTCAGGAAGTCCAGCTGGCACACTTTGCATATCTTTACATTGAAATCTCAAACCCACCACCACACTTTAGATATGCCCAGTGACACTGCCTCTAGCCAGGTGGCTGCAGATGCAAACTACAAACTAAAAAAACACTGAATGTATTGGTGGGGCATTTATTCAAACTACCACAGTGATCTAAACTTAAACCAAAACTGCATATTATATCTGATGTGCAGATCCTATCTTGTAATATCTATAATTATGTATATGTAGGGGGAAAATGACAGTAAAATCTATAAAGGTAGAATGGTAACTGAGAGTGATTATCAAAAGAAGAGGGATGAGAGAAGAGTGAAAAGATACATGAACCATATAAATAGGAGGGAGGAGAGAAGAGAGCAGGATATTGGTGGAAAAGAAATCAGGAAAGATGAAGCTAGTTGGAGAAAGGAGGAAGTAAAAAACTTGATTAAAACAAATTTTATCAGAAAATATTAGAATGCGGCTGGAGAGATGGCTTAGTGGTTAAGCGCTTTGCTGTGAAGCCTAAGGATCCCAGTTCAAGGCTCAATTCCCCAGTACCCATGTAAGCCAGATGCACAAGGTGGCTCATGCATCTGGAGTTCATTTACAGTGGCTAGAGACCCTGGTGCACCAATTCTCTCCCTCTCTCCTCTTTCTCTCTTTCTCTCTCTCCCACTTGTTTGTCTCTGTGTTTGTCACTCTCAAATAAATAAAAATAAACAAAAATTTAAAAAAGAAAATATTATAATGAATGATACTTAAATCTCTGTATGCTAACCCAAATAAGTTAATTTTTAAATTAAAATAAAAATAGGGTAAGTTGATGGCATTTGATGATTGATCAAAACCAATAGTTCTATCTGGTTCTTGAAACTCAAGTACGTAACATAGATGAAGCATAATAACCTGTAAAGAGTGGACAGCCATAACACAATAAAATAAAATGTAAACAAATGAAAAACAACAAAATGATTTAAAAATATCCAGAAGGAAATGATAAATAAGTTTTTGCTGCCATGAGGAACTTTCAGCCAAGCAAGCAAGCAGTACATAATGTTGTCAGAATTATTGCTCTTGATATTAAGAACAGCAACAATATTTCAACCAATAAAAATCAGTTAATAAATCCTCACATATTTTCTAATTAAGCTATTTGATTCCCTTGTTTAAAATTGTCCTCAGGTAATTTTGCATGGCTTAATTTTATCACTCACATTATGCCTTAAAGTTAAATCATTCAAATTTCTTACTATGCAAACACAACCACTTTCCCCTTTTGACTCATTATCTATTATCAAATGTGTTGGATTGCTTTATTTCCATCATGTTGTTTTCATTAAGTCCCTTTATCATTTATATAATAAAATACCCGAGCCTGCCACATCATTGAAATAAAACAGTTTTATTTAGTTTATGGTTTTGGAAGCTGAAAAATCCAAAATTAGGTATCCTCATGCATTTGGTTTCTGGAAAAGTTAAGGCCTAATATGAGATAACCTGATAACCTCATGGCTGCCTCATGTGAAATGCATCACATGATGAGACATTAAGCCAAAGAGAGAGAATGGGGCTAAGTTTTCTCTTTTAATAATGTTCATCATGCAAGAAATACTGAGTGATCCTATAGTGACTATGCTAATTCCTTCTAAGTACAGCACCCTCAATGACCTAAAGACTTCCCAGTGGGCTCTGCCTCCTAGAAATTCCATTATCTTGCAGATTGTTGCCTGGAAGATCAAGCCTCCAATACATGAACCCCTTTGGATAACATACTTAAAAAATATCTAAATTATAACAATATTTAAATACTTACCTATAAATTATGGAATATAATTTATAGATTATTCATTCTCCATGTTTTTCCCATACTACAGTAAATACATGCATGTGTCATGAATGATACACTGAGGTCAGCATGAAAACTGTGGATTATGACATAAAATATTTCCATTAACTAACAAAATTTATTTCATTTTAATTTATTCAAGATCCAATTTCATGAACTACATTTACTTTAAATTAAAATCATTGGTTAAACTTAGAAGATAAAACTGCTAACATGTTTATTATTTATTATTTTTGATAATTGCATGACTCAGTTGGAATATCAAGACTGACATCCAAAAGGCTGTTGACATGAAATACATAAACTTAAGATAGCATTCATACAAAAAATAAAAATCACAGTAAAATAAAAAATAATTTAAAACTTCAATAATTCATGTCATCTTAGTATCCAGAAAAATATGTAAATAAACAATTAGACGCTGGGGAGATAGCTCAATCAGTAAGATGTTTTTCACTCAAGCTTGAGGACCAGAGTTAGGATCCAGAATTACCACATAAAAACCAGACAAGGTGGCATGTACCTGTAATTCCAAAACTGGGCATGCAAAAACAAGTTAATCCTAGGTCTTGCTAGCCTTTTAGTTGAACCTAGTCAAGGAATACTATGTTCCACTGAGAAATTAAAGAAAGCACAATACATTGACCTGTGGCTCCCACATACATGCATACCCTAGTGTACTCACAAAAGCAGACATTTGTGCCCACATGTATATGGACTTGTATACATGCATACATTACACACACATACACATGAAAAATATATGGAAATTCCAAGCTCTGACATGTAAACTGGTTGTAACAGTGGGTGACTAAGATCCCTCCTAAATGTTTGTTCCTTATTTCCCAGCAAATAAAAGGGTCATTTTCATGCTGAACTTGGCCTTCCACAAGTGACATTCTGTGCCTGCAAGCATTCACTCTGAGATTGTCTGTCATGGCTACACTGGTCTTGCTATGTCATCCCCAGTGAAAAGACTGATTCATTTGGTTAAAAAAAAAGTTTTCTCTCTTTATACCCCATTTTCTAAATTCTTTAATCATTTTAACAAGTTGCCTAAAATGTATAGCACTTTACAATGAGTCAAATGGGATTATCTTGCTATTCACTTCTGAATTCAGATATAGAACAATCAGAAGCCAAATAAAGTAAAAGGAATTAACACGGAACTTTGAGATCAGCAATAACCACTTGGTATGAGTTCTGATTTATCTTTTTAGGATATCAGCTTTCCTCCTTATTTCCTAGACAACTGCTAGCTTTGAAGGTTAAGTGCTTTTATTTTATTTCCTTTTAACTTTTTGACTGGCTGTCTATCTTTTGCGACATCCTCTATATATGATGAAAGGATAAAATTATGTTTTTTCAACTATTAAATTTTCATGGAGTCTGAAAACTGAAAGGGAACCATATCTGGGAATTGGAAGTCCTGAGATTTGTTTCCAGTTTCTTTGCTAGTTGTGAAACTTAAGACAACTCATTTACATTCTTTTATACTCTCATTTACAATGTGCTTATGCACTTACAGTCTCTGTCACTGAAATACAGGCAGTGAAAGTTTTCCAAGTGAAGAAGATAAAACTTGGAAATGAATTATCTCACTAGAGATAAGCATGAGTGTACAGATGTAGTAACTATCCTTCTTTAAAAGAACTAAACTAATCTAGAAGAACTCTGCTATCCAAATGGCTCTCCAGTCCTTCAGCTTATAGTGAATGAAAATCAAGAGTAATGTAAAAACAATGTGTAGAAAGTATAATCGTTCCTAAACCATTAATAAATATACAGAATCAAACATTGAAAATGGTATCATCTTTTCACCCATCATATATGGAGTTAAGTTCATGGTGACTGAATTTTCCCATAATAATTTAAATGTCCTTCCTCATTATCATACTGTACACATATTTTAGTATTATACAGGTAAGTGGTTACTCATCCAGATAAGTGCGCTGAAGGTCATCAGGCAAATTTACAATTGCAAAGCAATAGTTTATCTTTCTGCAACAAGCAATCTTATTTTGTTAGCTTAATTATATTCATAAAAAAACATTCATGAACTATATATGTTTTTATAAGGAAAGAAAATAACTCATGAGCAGAGACCAAATTCTTTCTTACCAGGTGCACAATTCACTTCCCACCTAATACTTATTTATTTTTTCACTTTCCACACCTAAATGCTTTGTTGAGAATATATCATTTGGTTCTCACAAAGATCCTCTTGAGCATGTGAAGAAACTGATTCTAAAATACACTAAGTAACTTACTGAGGAAAATTCCAACAGAACCAGGGAAATTTGAATCTACACTGTCTTCCTAGCCACACTATTATTTCCTCCAACTTCTTAGCATTCTTTCCCCATTGACCTAACTCAGGCATTGGTAAACTTTATTCTATAAAGTGCCAAATGTAAATACTTTAGGAACATATGTGTTGTGATCTCTGTTGAAAATCTTCAACTCTGCTAGTGGAGAACACATTATCCACAGACATTACCAAAAAAAGAAAAACAACACATGTTGGGGGCTATGTTCCAATTAAGCTTTTTTAATATATATAGGCACTGAGATATGAATTTTATATAGTTTTCAATATGACATAGCATTATTCTTCTCTCAATCCATTTTCAACTGTTTAAAAAGTACATACCACTTTTATTTAGTGTGGGGGCCTTAAAACAGGTACTAGTTCAATATTAACCAGAGTAAAATTGAGATCAATAATATTCACTTAAGATTTTGTGTTCTGTAGCTGCCCTGAAACCTCCTTTCCTACCCTTATTCCAAGATATCATTAAACATGGCTTTCAAAGACATTAATTTCTCAGAGGCCCTTCTTTAATTAGTCCCCTTCTTTTGACAAATAGCCTTCAATTTTTTACATGAGCATACCTCTGTTCAGCTATAACATCAGAAACTAGCTCAAACCCTTGATAATGAACTTTTTGTAAACTTTTTACATGCCTTTATGAGTTAGAATGGATAAAAGTTCTATTAATGGGGTGATCAAGAGCATAAATCAACTCACTATTCCAACTTGTGCTTCAGTATTTGAATCACCATAGTCAACCTGTTCTCATACTGGTAAAGTTCTTCAATTTTTTTAGAATTATAGTATATGGAGCTTAAAGAACTTCATGTTTGATTCCTTGAATGTCTGCTAAATGCTTTGGTGTAATAACTTCAGATTCATAGGTGCTTACTTAAGTATGGACCATATCCACCATGGATAATAGCAAGAATGTCACTTTAAAAGAATTTGTCACTAACACTGTCTTCATCATTTACTATAATGAGGAAATATTTATTTTTCCTCTTACACTTCCCATGTTTCACTACTTTTGCTGGAGACATTTCTACTCTTATATGTCTCTACTTTGTAATTTCTCCTCTATTGTTAAATCCAAGCCTCAAGATGCATTAGAGAATTCTAAATTTCTACTGAAAGGAATCATGTGTCCATCGGAACATTTTCAGTTCTAATGGACAGAAATCAAAAATAAGATGCCAGAATAAAATGATACCATATTTTCTATTACCACTCATGAATTCCAGGGTAGGTTTGGCCTGTCAGATCACATGGCTATTACTGAAATAATTATTCCTGTCAGCATTAGTCATGAAACACAGTCTGGGAGTGTATTCACATCTAAAATCCTACTAGAGACCAGTGAAAATAAAAACATCTGAACTTAGCAGAATTTCAGTGCATTAAGTCAGGAATGGTTTTCCAAAAAGGGTATATTGAGAACAGTAACATCTATCTGTTAACTAGAGTTTGTCAAAGACTTCTACTAAATCAACTCTATGGCATCAAACTATCTAATGTCCACTTAAAACTTGAAACAGTTTTGTCATGGAATATGTGTAAAATATTTTATCTCCAAAATATATGAGGGAAAATGATGATTAAGTTTATCAGTGGCTTATCCTAAGAATGTGTTTGTCTCTGGCCTATAATATTCTAACATGTCTTGGATACTTTCATAAACTAAGTAATATATAATAATATGTATACCATCACCATTCAAGAATTTATTTAGAAATTAAGTTTTATCATTGTTATAACACTAACAACTTCATTTTTTATAAAGTAGTAATACTCAAATCTAATTAGGAGGTAGGAGCAGGATCTAAAGGATTTTTCCTTATCTATTTGTTTATACATGTATACTTCCACACTACACTTTACTTCTTAAAGGATGAAAGGGGTTTGTTTTTTAATAGATATACCTTGTAACATTTTTGAGGTATGTTCTACAGTTCAATAACCACAAGTATGTTGCTGTAGCTAATTTGAACAGCTTTGTAGATACTTCACCAAGACAGTTTTTAATAACTGGAGGGCTACAGAGGCTTCAGGGTATGGCTTCCTGTAATCTATTCTCAGTTTTCCCTGTTTCCTATATAGGGAAGTATTTCTATGAAATTATAAATTATCACATAGTAACAACATTCTCCTAATTTTTTTTTTCTAAATGAGATATGCACAGAAAAACTTTATTTACAACAAATACCGATTTTATATTTATTTCCACCTAATATCAACTCAGTACTTAAAATTTCTCACACGGATCACCAGAGAAAACATTCTGCATAATTAGATAATTGAGAAACAGAATATCCTACAAATCTCTTCTTTGGCCTTACAAAATGGCAGCATTGTAAAAGCATAATTTGTTGTTTGGAATGTGTACAAGTGGTATGCTAAAAATGGTAGAAAGTTCTTTTTAACTCTATTTGCAGATAATATGACCTTCTATATAGAGAATCCTAAAGTGTCCTCTTAAAAGCATTAGAACTAATAAATAGATCAGGAAGGGTATACACAAAAATTGTATTTCCACACACTATTGATGAACAATTCCAAAATGAAATTAAGAAAACAATTCCAATTATAACACCATCAAATTTATATAACATCTGAGAGTAAATTTTGCAAACACACAAAAGATGTTCATAATAAAACTATAAACCATCCTTGAAATAAATAAAAGAAGAGCTAAATAAATGGAAAGACATCTCCTGCTTATGAATATTGGAATATTTAGTATTATTAAGGAAGGGGGGCTGGAGAGATGGCTCAGCAGTTAAGGCACTTGCCTTAAGAGCCTAAAAACTCAAGTTTGAATCCCCAGTACCCACATAAAGCCAGATGCACAATGTGGTGCATGCATATGGAATCCTTTGGCAGTGGCTATAGACACACCCTCTCTAGCCCTGGCATGCCCATTCTCTCTTTCTCTTTTCTACCTCTACTTGGAAATAAATAAATTAAATAAATAGGTAATTTTCAAAAAAAGAAGTAATCTCTAAGTTTATCTATAGATTCAACACAATGTCTGTACAAATCTCAACTAGTTTTTTTGGCTGAGGTTGACAAGGTTAAGCTGAAATTCATGCGATAATGAAAAGGATAAAAAGGGCCAAAATAATCTTAATAAAGAGGAATGAAGTTAGGAAACTCATTTCTTCTAATTTCAAAATATACTAAAAGGCAACTTTAAAAATTGTGTTTTATTTGGAAGTGGTGAGTGTGTATATACATCCGCCAAAAATTATTAGAAGTCCAATCATTTAGCATTCATTAATTTTTAGTGAAAGTACCAACACAAACCAACAGGAGGTGATCTTTTCAACTGATAGTGATAGACCTCTGGGTATGCATAAGCTAAGTAATGGAGGTGGGTCTCCAGTTCACAAATTATAAAAAAATAACTCAACATTGATTAAAAACACAGATATAAGAACTAAGACATAAATACTTAGAATAAAAACATATCTATAAGTCATCATGACCTTAGGTTTGGCAATAGTTTCATAAAACACCAAATAGGCTTAAATTAAAAAAAAACTTTTAAACAAAAAAAAGAAGTGATAGAGCCACCCAAAGAATGTGAAGCTATACTCATATGTAAAATGTACTATCATGGAATTAGATTGAGAATATAAGAACACAATAACATATACACAAATAACTTACTTCTAAATGGACAAAGGTTCTGGGACAATTGCTTGGGAGTTAAACATGCTTGATTGTAAAGTCTGTCATCCTGAGTTCAATTCCCCAATACCCACATAAACACAGATAGATGCACAAAGTGATACATGCATCTGGAGTTCGTTTGCAATGGCAAGAGGCCATGGTTCATGAATTCTTCTTGCTCTCCTCTCAATCAATAAAATAAATAAAATTTTAAAACTAAAATAAAATGATAAGGGGCTGAATTGGAAATCCAAAGTGACTCATTTGTTTTAGAAAACAGTTTGAAGTTAAAGTATGTAGTTACTGGCTCAAAAATTCTGCTCCTGGGGCTGGAGAGATGACACAGTTGTTAAAAGCGCTTGATGACAAAATCTGATGGCCCAGATTTGACTCGCCAGTGCCCATATAAAGCCAGATGATCAAAGATGCACATGTTTCTGGAGTTTTTTTTTTTTTTTTCCTGCCAGGAAGCCCTAGCATGCCCATACTCACTCACTCTCTTTTTATCTGCCTCTTTTTATCACTGTCTCAAATAAATAAATAATTTTTAAAAATGTTTGAAATAATTTCTACTTCTAGTATATATTGAAAAAAGAAATACAAACATACAAATAAAACATGTGCACACATGTTCATAACAGTGTTACTCGTAACAGCACCAAAATAGAAACAAGTCATTTTTTTTTTGGAGAGAGACACACACAGAGAGAGAGAGAGAGAGAGAGAGAGAGAGACGAAGACAGAGATGGGGCGCGCCAGCAGTGTCTCAACTGCTGTGAAAGAAATCCAGATGTGTGCGCCCCCTTGTGGTCAAGTGCGGCATCGCGCCCTTGCATCACTTTGCATCTGGCTAAACGTGGGACCTAGAGATTGGAACCACTGGAGATTGGAACCAGTGTTCTTAGGCTTAGGAGGCAGGCGCCTTAACCCCTAAGCCATCTCTCCAGCCCAACAAGTCATTTTTTTTAATCAATTGATAACCAAAAAAGTTTATTTATACAATAGAATATTTTTCTCCAATAAAAAAGAAATAAAGCACTAAGGTTGATGTCTTCCATAAACCATTAACTCTTGTGTTCTGAATGCTAGGTACCCAGCTAGTGTCAATTTGGGAAGCAGAAATTTGTGGGAGGTGATGTGTTGTTGAGAGAAAGCTTTGAGATGTTATAGCCATCTACCCCTTGATAAAGAATGTCTCATTCTCTGTTACTGTTGCCCACCTGTTGTAGGAGAGGCAATGTTCATCCTCTGCTCACATCATGTTTCCTATCCATAATGAAGATTCCCTTGGAACTGTACATCAAAAAAAAAAATCCTCCCATCAGCTGGTTTTGGTAAGGCTTTTTGTCCCAGCAATGAGAAGGTAACTAAAACAAGCACTAATATTTGCAAGAATATTGATGAGCTTTGAAAAACATGTTAGTTTGAATAAACTTTAAAAATGGTATACAGAGATGGCTTAGCACTTAAGGCACTTGACTGCGAAGCCTAAGGAGCCACGTTTGATTCCCTAGAAACCACAGAAGCCAGATTCACATGGTGGCACATGCATCTGGAGTTAGTTTGCAGTGGCTAGAGACCCTGGTGTGGCCATCCTCTCTCTAATAAATAAATAAATATTTTTTAAAAATTATAAATTATGATTCCATATGTGGAAGAATAAAACTAGATCCTCTTCTCTCATCCTGCATATGAATCAACTTCAAATAGATCACAAACCCTAATATAAGATCTGAACCTCTAAAACAATTAGAACAAAATGTAAGGAGGACACTACAAGGTATGGACATAGGGAATGTCTTTCTGTATAATACCCCAATAGCCCAGGAAATAAAACAAACACTCTACCATGGGATCTTATGAAACTAAAAAGCTTTTGCATAGCCAAGCATACCATCACCAAAATCAATAGACAGCCTACACAGTGGGAAAAAATCTTCATCAGCAATACATCTGACAGAGGTTTCATAATGAGAATATAAAAAGAACTAAAAACTAAGCAATAAAGAAATCTGGGCTGGAGAGATGGCTTAGCAGTTAAGGCACTTGCCTGCAAAGCCTAAGAATGCCCGTTTGATTCTCCAGGTCCCACCTTTAGTCAGATGCAAAAGTGATGCAAGCACACAATGTCACACATGCGCACAAGGGGGCGCACACATATGGAGTTCATTCACAGTGGCTGAGAGCTCTCTGGTGCACCAATTTTCTTTCTCCATCTTTCTCTGTCTCTCTCAAAATAAAAAAAAAAGAAATCTACCCCCTCAAGAAGTGGGTCAGGGAACTCAACAGAGTATTCTCAAAGGAAGAAAAAAACATCTAAAAAGATGTTCAACATTGTTAGCTATCAAGGAAATGCAAATTAAAACTGCTTTGAGAGTCCATCTCACTTTTGCCCAAATGGCTATCATCAGATAATCAAAAGACAAAGAATGCTGGTGAGGGTGGGGGGAAAGAGGAACCCTTATCCACTGTTGGTGGGAGTGCAAACTTGTATAGACACTACAAAACTAAGTATGGATGTTCTTCAAAAATCTACAAATAGATCTAACATTTGATTCTGCTATACCACTACTGGGCATATATCCTAAAGACTCTACTATAGAGATACTTGCTCAGCCATGTTTGTTGCTGCTGTATTCACAATAGGTAAGAAATGGAATAAGCTCAGATACTCATCAACTAGTGAATGGTGTGGTATATATACAAAGTGGAATTCCACTCAACAACAAGTTCAAAGGCCATTATAAATTTTTGAGGGAAATGGATGAACCTAGACAAAAGAAAAGTAATGCTAAGCGAGGTTGTTCAGGCACAGAAAGACAAATGTAGCATATTCTCTCTTATTTACAGATTCTTACATGACATAATTTGATGTGATTTGTCTGTAAGTTGTAGTAAGCATCAGTCATACTGGAAGGTAGAATGAGGCTTTGAGAGAAGACAAGCATGTAGGGATCAGAAGAGGGGACACTAGACACACTAATAAAGGATAGAATATATGGTGTGGAATGATCTGGGGGAGGGGACTAGAGTGAGGGAAGAAGAAAAGGGGTAAGATACATAAAACTAATGAGGACATGAATTACAACCATAGAAACCTTCTTAATTAAGGGCTATAATTCTCTATGGGCCAGATATGGTGGCACATGCTTTTAATCCCAGCACTTGGGAGGCAGAGGTAGGCGGATCACTGTGAGTTCAAGGCCACCCTGAGACTACATAGTGAATTCCAGGTCAGCCTGAGCTAGAGTGAGACCCTACCTCGAGAAACCAAAATAAATAAAAGAAAAGAAAAAAGAAAAGAAAAGAAAAGAAAAGAAAAGCTAGAATTCTCTTTATGGGGGATGGTTTGGTCAGAAGCATACTGTGGAAAACGCTTTACCCTAAAGCCATAGGCTGTTTCTGGTAAATCCTAGTGCCAGAATTGGGTTACAGTCTGTGTGGGTCTCGGTGCTGTGGGGTCTTGTTCTGTTCCCATGCCCCAGGACGAGGGAGAAAACAGCAGGGTCAATCTGGCTGGGCGAGTGAGTGCGAACATACGAACACATGACGGGGCAATGAGCACCCAGGAGACCGTCTGATGGACAGCACTCATTTATTCAAAGGGGGGGGTGGGTTTATAAACACTTGGGGAAGGTTGAGGCTGTATGGCAATCGGATGCATAGTTTATGGGCTGTTATCTAGATAGAGGAAGGACTAGTAACTTCAAAGCTATGGGGGAAGGATAAGGGAAGGTAGGGGGAAGGGTGGAAGAGATTAACAGGAGGCTGTGACTTCAAAACTGTCGGGGGTGCGAAGGCTACGTGACTTTAGCCACATGAGGGTTTCTTGGGCAGCTAGCCACAGGTCAGGAGCTGTGGGGGGCAAAGTCTGACTTATGGAATGGTCATAGCCTTTTGGGTCTGGGGGGAGCGCCTCGCCAGTTCTGCCCACTCGGGGCAATGACAGCTCACTACACCCTACAACATAGGGAAGGCAATTACCATCTCCAGGGACCCCTGACAGAGGGCCAGCTTCAACCCCGCAGCCCAGGGTCCCTGGCCATGTCCAATAGTTCAAGCCAGCCTCCTGACTGGTCCAGCCTGTTACTAGCAAAGCCGAACAAGTCTGGATTGAGCTGTTGGTCACGAAGGCCCATAAGGCCTCCCAAACAATGCAGGACATTGCTAAAATACTTTGTTATCCACCAGATATGCACAGTAAGACTCTATTGCTGAAGACACTATATTGTCTTCAATGACATTGAGACATTGAGAGATCATGATGGTACTAAAATGGAAGCCAGCTCCCTTTTGAGTAACTCTCATAGTTCTTTAAAGTACTATGTGACAAGCTCAGGGATAAAAGTCACCAACAACATGAACAAGCAGTGGATCCTACAAGTTACAAAATCAATTAGTTAGGCAAGATGTAGCCACTGGTGAAATAGTGGCACATAAGCTATGGGGGTAAACACCTGCTACCAGATTAGATATAAGGTCTAGTCAGTAGGACAGAATTCATGCCTGGAATTGAGAACCAAGTCAGAAGCCTACGGCTTACAGATTCTTGGACCCTATGGGAAACTTTCTCCTATTCTTTGACTAAAGAAAGAGGTTGTACCTGTCCAAAATTATTTTACAAATGTATGTTTGTTTGCTTTTATCCAGGCTTCTCTCAGTTTTTGCTAAAGAATCTGTTTTTTACAGATGGTGGCAAATATCAGGGTGACCCAAGATCTATCAGAATGATAAGAAAAGAAATTCAACTGCCTAGCATGAAACAAGTCATCTCTTTCACATCTGCTAGGGCCCAAGAAATATTATAGAGGTAGTGGTGGATTACATATGAATGCTACTCTCACTGCTAGCCTGAGAACCTCTTCTAGGTAGATAGCAGTACACACTAAGGAGACTCAGATTTCACCAAGTCAGAAAATCAGAGCCCACCAAGAGCTCAACACTGAAGGATATCAATTACACACCCTCTAAGGCTCAGGAAACATTGCTGAAGGGAAGCTGGTGGCAAAAAGAGTATAAGGACTATGTTGAATCATTGTCCTACCCATACACATACACTGGTATATTCATGATCCCACTGTGATTACCCATATCCTCACTGAGGAAGGCCGACAGTTAAAGAAAAGTGGGTAGGTACAGTATCTTCTACATCCCCAGGGTCATCTCTATTAACTTGCAAAATATAAAAGTGAGGAATCAGAAGAAACCCTTCCACTTTATTCATTCCATAAGCAATAACTGATCCCAAGATACCACCCAGATATCATAGTAGGTAGGAAATATAGTTTCCAGCTAAATATCCATGCCCAAGTGTAATTTTTTGTATACTGGAAAACACTAATCCTTATGAAACTACAAAAAGGAAAGGAGTTCATTGGTGTGAATAACTAAAATATATGAGGATAAGTCTTGCCTCATCTATGGCTGGATCCTAGATGCTCAAAAAGTATGGAAGAAAATAAAGATACAATCCTTTTTCTTGTCTTATTATTTGTATATTAAATTTATTTTGAAAGAATCTGTCTTCCCAATACAGCAAAGATGTTCTTTTGCAGGTCTTGACTCATATGATCTTAAGTATTCACTACTTGCAAAGGCTCAAGTCCTGTTTTCTATCAAAACCTACACCAATCACTACAAAGAACTCTGATTTATTTGATTTGTGTTACATAGTCAATCCTCTCTTGTTTTCTTTCCTGAGAATTAAACTCCTCTGATTGTCCACATGTGACACTTGTGCACACTATGTTAAGAAATGGATGTATCCCCTGATAGAGAGTTACACAAGGTTGGGAGAAGAATAATTCACTGAAATAAATTGTATCCTGTGTCCTGGTAAGATAGTGAAAGATGTGAAAGTTATATCTTCTTTTCTATTATTTTTATATATTTTGTAAATATTTTTATTTATTTATTTGCAAAGAGAGAGAGAGAGAAAAATGAGAAAATGAATGGATGCACCAGGTCCTCCTCCTGCACTGCCTACGAAGTCCAGATACATGTGCCACTTTGTGCATCTGGTTTTACATGGGTACTGTGTATTTGAACCATAGCCACCAGGCTTTGCAAACAAGTGCTTTTAACAGCTGATCCATCTCTCCAGCCCAAAAGTTATATCTACTTGAAGTAGATAGTGTGAAACTGCATGAAGCTCCTGGTAAGAAGAAATGGAAATGTATCTCTTAAAGCCAAGGTATACCCAATGTTCTGACTCTCAGGAGCTGAAGATTTACAAAGTATAACATGAAAGATTTTCATGTTTTTAAGAGAAAAACCATCTGGAGCAATTTCAGGAACATCACAGTTATGCATTGGCCTGGAGAGTTTTTGCACACTTCCTATGCTTTTATATGCATCAATGATCTCCAAAGCAGTGTTCAAGGGGTCTTTTGAGATGTGAAAAGAAAATGACTTATAGTTTTTTGACTTAATTGACACATGTATTTTATATAAAATAGGACACTGGGCTACAGAGATGGCTTGGTATTTAAGGTGCTTGCTGTGAAGCCTTAAGGACTCAGGTTCAATTCCCTAGTACCCAAGTAAGCCAAATGCAAATGCACAAGGTGACACATGCATCTGGAGTTTGTTTGAAGTGGCTAGAGGCCTGGAACAATCATTCTCTCTCTCTCTCTCTTTCTCTGTCTGTTTATTAAATACTTAAAAAAATACTTTAAAAATCAGGCCACTAAGTAATGGAATATCTTCAATATAAGTATGGCAAGTGACCCAGATACTATTTTGCATTATGTACAGGTTCTTTGATTATCTCATAACAAAGCACTTTACAGAGTTATAGAACTTGAAGATTCATTAGGTACTTTTCTTTTATTGAAAGATAAGTGTCCTGATGTTATGGCCTATACTCTGAAGACAAAAGGCAGTCAGTAATGTGTTAGCTAGAATGTACTTTTAAAGAATAAGCAACTATCTACCTTCAAAGGAAAATAATATTACATCAGTAATAGCAAGGTCATTACAGTTTCAAAAGAAACACACTAAGGAGAGATCTTCCTTAACAGGAATGTTTATAAATATTTCCCACATTATGATTTTATTCCAGAAACTATGTGTACTACCTTAAAAAAGCACAGTTTATATATTTTCATCTTCAAAATTTATAAACAATAAAAAGTTACAAAAGGCACAAACTGTTGACAGGAGAGAAAAATTATCTTTAAATATACATAAGTCCTTATCCTCATACCTATGACATTAAATTACAACTAACTAATTCCTTACACATATACTGACAATAAAATGTTTTAGCTTATTGTGGAGAAACACCAATGCTTAAATTGTTGGTGATGTTGGAAATGTTAGAACCCCCATAGAGAGGCATGTGGTAAGAAAGATCTAACAAAATTAAGTGGTTTTACTGTTTTGATTGAAGAATTCTACCTTTAGGAATCTATTATGAATTTAAAACACAGCAGTTTGAAACATATGCACTAGGTTATTCACTGCTACAGTTGTAATAACAATACATTGGAAATAACTTAGATACCCATTCATAAGGGACAGGATGCATAAAGGATGATACACTCGTATAGTGAAATGCATGCAACATTTGAAATAGGAAGGCTTACTTGTATTTTCAAAAATAAATATAGATGGAATGGAAAGATTTATTGCAAACTTATAAGAAAATAAAAATGGGAGAGGTGGAAGAGAACATAGATGCTTATCTTCTTTATATCATTTGGACAAATGAGTTACCTTTTTAAAATAAAATTAAATAAAAATATAAAATATATGCTTTTAGGCAGAGTAGAAACATGACTAAAGATGTAAATAAGATATAACTCTACAAAGAAAATTATTAAGTAATTTTTTGCCCAATACTCTGCACTGCTTTAACTGGATATAGTAAAAAAAATATGAAACAAGCTTGGAAGGTTGTGTTTAAAATTATTGATTACAACTTTGAAATTCATTTAGATATATCATATAAATAATTGAAAAAATACATTGCCATATATATATATACCAATATTTCTGTAGTAGGATGAAAATGTCAAATAATTTAAGAAATTTTTCTGCAATTAAAAATTGTTTTCAGATGTTGAAGTTCGGTGGAAGAACACTTCCTATTGTATGCATGTCAGTAAATTGAAGCTTCATCAATGCAAAAATAATCCTTCTTTTCTTCCATTATTTATTAATCTACTCATTTGGTAGAGAGGAATCAGGGAATAAAGGGGAAAAGTCCATAAAATGTCTGAAGACATATTTTTATCTTTTTATTGAGAACTTTAAAATATGAACATATTCAAAATTGATCACATCACCATTATGTTATCCTCTTGTTTCCCTTCTCCCTTGCCCCTGTTCTACTAAAGGTTCTCTTTAGTGGTTATGTCCATAATCACTCTGGGGTCATAGAAGCAGGAGTTGGTTCCTGTGGGAGGACAATGCCTCACAGTACATTTTCTATCCTGTGATTCTTACATTCTTTCTATCTCCTCTTAAACAATGTTCCCTGAGCCTTGGAGGGCATGTTAGAAGTCTTCTTTAGTGTTGGGCTCTTAACAGCCTCTTAGTTTCTGCTTTGATGAATTTTGACTCTCCTCAGTGTCTACATTCATCTTCCTATAGAAAGTTCTCAGCTAACTATGACAGCAACACTCATATTTACTTTCTCTGCAATGTTTCATGGGCTCTGAAGTATGTGATAGCATGACTCGTTCAGTGCCAGGCACTAGGCTTTCTATTCTCATTATTCTGCTGGCATATTTTCATTCTTTTTTAGAAAATATTTTATCTAGAAATCATTATTTTGAGACTGCTCTAATTGTTATTATGAAATAATTTTTCTTGTTTTAATCACAGAAATGAGGACTGTGAGTTCTTTCCTTGCAGTTTCCTAATCCATGTTATAAAGCAGAACTCTTTTTTATTACATTTTTCATAGTGTTTAAATTCTTAGCTTTACCCTTTACCCTGATTATAATTCTTCTTCTCTTCAAGTTATTGAATTCAGCATGTATAGTGTCTCTTTAAAATGATTTTTCTGAATATTATTACCTTCAGAATCTGATTTATCTTCCTTTAAGCAGGGGCTTCTGCTTCCATTTGACATGATATGTTACTATGTTTCACTTCTAACATAATCTTAAGGCTCATCAGCGTGTGACTTGTTTAATTGATTGGATGCATTTGCAACTGAATTCCTAATAGATACATTAGGTTTGAGTTAAAAGAAGGAAATGTTTGCTTTGTTGTTCTGGGTTTTTCTAAGTGTAGGAAAGTAGGCACTGATTCCTATACCCTGGTCAGCTTCAGGTTGTTCTTGTTCTGTATTGTTTAATATGGTTTCAGTTTGACAGGCAGAAGGAAAATCCTATTTAGCACACAAATGTAAGGAAGAAAAACCTCTTCTGTAAGAATACAGCCACTATGGTGGCTACTTAATAAATATTAAGTAATAACAGCAGTACTCATGGGGAAAATAGCACAAAATAGTCTCTTATTGCTGGACAAAAAAGGCAATCACATTTTAAAGGCCAAATGACTGGAAAAGAATTCTATATTTATAAGTTGTTAAATAAGCATTTATCCCATTTACTGAAATTCCCTCTTAAGATGTATATGGTATTTAAAAAGTCGTATTTTCCATTCCCAAGGTGAATGCAGTGTGCCAATTCCACAACTAGACATTGCACTTCAAAGATTTCTGCTCATTTGTGCAGGCCTTCAGAAAATTTGTATAGGGTAGCTTGCCTTCAAGCTAGTCTTATTCTCTTTTTTTCCTTTCTTCCTCCTTTCATGCTCTGCTATTCTCTTTGGCCTTGGGGGATAATTTTGAGATTCCTTCACAGTAATCCATTGGTTATCCATAACCAGTGTCATCTTAGAAATGAGAAATGCAAAGTCTCAGGCCCCTTCCCAAACTTGTTCAAAAGGGATTGATAAGTTTGTGAACATTTGCCATTTAAGATAAGGAAAGAAGTTAGTTCCTAATTAACTAGTCAATAGGGAAGGCAAAGTTCAATAAGAACTCTTTCTGATTATCTGAAACGATCTCTATTATTAAAGCAGTACTACCTGGCAAATGAAATTTTCTCATTCATTCATTCATTCATTCATTCATTTATTCACTCATTCAGTTAGTCATCAAATATTTATTTAAGGATTTGGTCAGACAGTATTCTAATTGCTAGAGACAGAAGGACTCAGATCTATCTATAAAGGCACATCCAATTTAGTGGTCAAGACAGATGGATAATTAATATATGAATTATAACTAAACAGAAATATTTAAAGAGTGCTAGGAACATACATATGAAGACTCAAGGATAGCATGCATTGACACCTAGTCGTGGTAGCATTTTGTGACAGCCTTGCTACCTACCTATCTATCTACCTACCTAGATGGGTTACCCAATTTTAAACTTCCTATTAGGGCTTGCCAGGGCTGTCTGAGGATATATTGTTGCCTAGTAATCATGAAATTAGCAAGCTGCACATGAGACTTTGGTAATTTTATAGCTGATTTTAATTTGAATTATTCTAGATGACCTAGAAGAACAATTGTAAAAGCGATCAAAATTATTTAGGCTCAAAGGCAATAATTGTTCTATAAAAATAACATTCTTTGTAGCTGTCTATATGGTGCTGATTTTACAGCTTGCACTTATCAAACTAGAGCTGCAATTTTATTTCCCATTGAAAGCTCAATTTGCCTTTGTACCATTATAATTAATGTTTTCAAAATTTATATATTTATTATTATGGAGAGAGACACAGAGAGAGAGGGACAGGAAGACAGATAGAGATGGGCATGCCAGCAGCCTCTCAGCTGCTGTGAATGAAATCTAGATGCATGCGACCCTTGTGGTCAAGTACGGCATTGCGCCCTTGTGTCACTTTGCATCTGGCTAAACACGGGACCTGGAGATTGGAACCGCTGGAGATTGGAACCAGCATTCTTTGGCTTAGGAGGCAGGCACTTTAACCACTAAGCCATCTCTCTAGCCCTCAAAATTTGTTTTTATTTATTCATTTACTTGAGAGAGAGTCAGAGAGAGATAGAGAGAGAGAGAAACAGAGAGACAGAGAAAATGGACACTACAGGGCCTCCAGCCACTGCAAATGAATTCCAGACACATACACCACTTTGTGCATTGGGCTTATGTGGGTCCTGGGGAATTGAATCTGGGTTCTTTCACTTTGCAGGCAAGCACCTTAACTGCTAAGCAATCCCTCCAACCCTATAATTAATGTTATTTTTTAATTTATAAAATATTTCATTTATTTATTTGAGAGAGAGAGAATGGTGCCCCAAGGGCTCTAGTAACTGCAAATGGACTCCAGACACATGTGCCACCATGTGCATCTAGCTTATGTGGATACTAGAGAATAAAACATGTGTCCTTAGGCTTCACAGGCAAGCACCTTAACCACTAAGATGCCTTAGTGTATCTTTCCAATCTTATAATTAATGTTTTAATGTGAAAGAGTAAACTCCTAAGGCCCATAAACTTTCACTGGAATAGTAGAGTTAATCAGGAACATTTTCTATACTAAGTATGGCTGATTCCATCTTGAGATGCTGATCCTGTAACATATAAGTTCTGGAATAATCACTATCCATAGTGTAAAATTGTTCCAAGATGATAGTAGAGCCCATGCCTGTAACCTGCTGCAAACCCAATGCAGTAGTCTATGCACCTAATATGAGAGTAATGAATAAAATCCATCTTACCATTCTTTTTTAAGTAGAATATAAAAAGGTAAAGTGAAGTAAAAAACACTTTAGAAAGTTTCCAATCACTAATGGAAGGAGATGAAGTTATGTCACAAAGGGAGGGAGGGCAATCATTAAAATAACTTGGTAATGCCTAATGACCAAGAACAAAAGTAAAATTTACAGAGACAATTCCACTACATACATATTATTCCCTTAGTGTTTTTTGAAAATATTTTTTGTTTTTTTATATTTATTTGAGAGTAAGAGAAAAAGGGAGGGAGGGAAAGAGAGGGATCAAAAGATAGAGAATGGGTGCACCAGGGCCTTTAGATGCATGTGTCACCTTGTGCATCTGGCTTACATGGGTTCTGGGGAATTGAACCTGGGTCCTTTGGTTTTGCAAGCAAGTGCCTTAACTGCTAAGCCATCTATCTCTCCAGCCACCATTTGGCATTTGAATTGGGTTTTTGTCCAATGCTCCATCCCTAGTGTCAGGAATCAAGCATACATTTATCTTAAGATACTTGTTATGATTTTTTCACCAACTGAGGGAATATATCCTGACCCTAGCCTTGTGAAATCTCACTGATGAGAAACACAGAATGGAAATAGCAAAGAAAACTCTCCTTTTTCTATGTTTATGGTCCTCCCCCAGAGAGAATCAATGCATCCTACCATGAAATATAAATATTCTAGTAGGTAGGGAGATGATCTTATCAATAAGCCAAAGACATTTCTGGGTAAGATTGTGGCATAAGAACTTTGCCACACCAACCAGGGAGGGACTTAAGCACAACCATCACAAAATACACTCTTTTTTTCTGAAAAGTGAATGAGCATAAGTAATTCTTAGACACAGTGGAGAAGGAGGAGAGAATAAGACCGACCAGAAAGGAGGAAAATGGCCAGAATCAGGTACATAGACCTTTACTGGAAGTGCTAATCTCTCTTTCCATGTCAGGGCAGGTTATGGGTTACATATTCTTGGTTAGCTTTACCAAGTTCAAATAAGCTGTATTTTGGGCTCAAATGTCTTTGATGTTTTCAGATTTATAGGGTCTTTGTTGGTTGCTTCTGTCATTATTGGGGGCAGGGTCTGATTCAGATCCAGGCTGACCTGGAACCCAATTCAGAATAGAATTCTCTATCTCCCAGCTGACATGATTAAGGGTGTAGAGAAACACACACCCTTAGGGATTGTGGCCTTATAAGACTATCTGTTTGTTATAATCCCCACAGTTCCATACTCTGTGCTGTTTTTTATTGAATGTGTATATTTCTCAGTTGAAGTTTAGAATTGGCCATTAAATTATTCCACCCAGTCTACTACAATACTTCCTTAGCAAGCAAACTCGCCACCTAGGATTACTTCTACAGTTGGATTGGCATACAAGAGCTACACTGGCACCTTAAACTCATATCCTGAAAGTATATAAATGTGGATCACCACATCTAAGAACACTGCAGAAAAGTAGAAAACCCAAGCATCACATCAATTCAGTATGCAAATGTTGCTACATTATAATACAAGAAACACAAAAAATCAAGACAATACAATCCCACCAAAGATTATAAGTCCATCAGAAATGATCATCAATGAGACGGTTTTAGATGAAATGACTGACAAATATTTCAAAAAAATGATTTTATTTATACTCAAAGAAATCAAAGAAGAAAACAAAGTAATTAAAGAAGAAAACAAATTCCTGAAAAAGAACACAGGAAACCAGCTTAATGAAATAAAGAGGTCATTAAAAGACAAGAGTAAGGAAATAGAAATAAGGAAGAAAAACCAGGCTGAAATTCTAGCTCTGAAGAACACATTCAGTCAAATAAAAAAAAATGTGGAAATTCTCACCAGTACAATGGGTGAAGTAGAGCAGGTGGCAGACACAATACAGTCCAACAAACAGAAAGACAAGCTAATAGAAAGGTATGAATGGGAATTTCAAGATATCCAGGACACTGCAACAAGATCAAACATAAGAATTCAGGTATAGCAGAAGAAGAATTTAAATCCAGAGGCTTAGTAGGTGTTTTCCACAAAATCATAGAAGAAAATTTTCCCATATTGGGAAAGAAATGCCAATGTAGATACAAGAAGCTTTTATAACAAACAGACAAAACCTGAAAAGAACCTCTCCTTGGCATGTTATAATTAAACTATTAAACACACAAACCAAAGAAAATATATTGAAAGCTGTTAGAGAGAAAAAGCAAGTCACCTACAAAGGCAAGCCCATAAGAATAATAGTAGATTATTCAACACAAACTTTAAAAGCCAGAAGGCCTTGGAATGATGTATTCCAAGTTCTGAAAGATAGCAACTGTCAACCAAGATTACTTTATACTGCAAAGCTATCTATCCAAATTGATGGATAAATAAGGACATTCCACAACAAAAACAGGATAAAGGAAGTTATGGTAACTAAACCTGCTCTACAGAAAAAACTTGAAGGAATCCTTCACTCTGAAGAGAAAGCAAAACACACACAGGAGGAAACAGGAAAAAATAAACCATAACCAATAAGATTTAAAACAAGCAATTGAAGGGAAAACAGAAAGCACTATAATATAAGGAGAATGGCAAGAATAAATACTAACTTTTCAATAATAACTCTTAAGATCAATGGCCTCAATACTCCAACCAAAAGACACAGGTTTATAGACTGGATTAAAAGGCAGGATCCTGCCATTTGTTGCCTCCAGAAAACTCATCTCTCAATAAAAGATAGACACTGTCTTAGGGTAAAAGGATGGAAAACTGTATTTCAAGCAAATGGGCCTAGGAAACAGGCAGGGATGCTATCCTAACATCTGACAGGATAGACTTCAAACCACCATTAGTGAGGAAAGATAAAGAAGGTCATTTTATACTAATTAAAGGAACACTCCAATAGGAGGACATTATAATCCTAAATGTATATGCACCTAACATTGGGGCTCCCAATTTTATCAACAAACACTATTAGACTTCAGGTCAGAAATAACACCAAAGACAATTGTAGTGGGTGACTTCAATACCTCACTCTCATCAAATGACAGGTCATACCTGCAAAAAATAAACAGAGAGACATCTGGAATAAATTATATCATAGAACAAATGTACCTAACAGATATCTCCAGAACATTCCATCCAAATGGTGCAGAATATACATTTTTCACAGCAGCACATGGAACATTCTCTAAAATAGACCATATATTATGACAGAAAGCAAATCTTAACAAATACAGGAAAACTGAAATTATCCTCTGTACTCTATCTGACCACAATGGCATTAAACTGCAAATAAGTAACAAGAAAAACTACAGAGCATACAGAAATTCATGGAGATTAAATAGTACACTATTGAATGATGAATAGGTCATTGAAGAAATCAAAAAAGAAATCAATAAATTCATACAATCAAATGATGATGGGACTACAACATACCAAAACCTTTGGGACACAATGAAGACAGTGATAAATGGGATATTTATAGCTCTAAGTGCCTCTATTAAGAAATTAGATGAGCGGGGCATGGTGGCACATGCCTGTAATCCCAGCACTTGGTAGACAGAGGTAAGAGGATTGCCATGAGTTTAAGGTCACCCTGAGACTACATAGTTAATTCCAGATCAGCCTAGAGTGTGGTGAGACCTTACCTTGACAAACCAAAAAAAAAAAAAAAAAGATATTTCACAAGTAAACAATTTAATGGTTCACCTTAAGGCCTTGGGCAAAGAAGAACAAGGCAAACCAAAAATCTGTAAATGGCAAGAAATAATAAAGATTAGTGCAGAAATTAATTAAATAGATACCCCTCCAAAAAGAATCAATGAAACAAAGAGTTTGTTTATAAACAAGATTGATAAACCCTTAGCAAATCTGACCAGAAGAAAGAGAAGAGACAAAAATTATTAAAATTAGAGATGAAAAAGGCACCATTTCAACAGATACCAAAAAAATTCAGAAAATCACAAGGACATATTTTAAGAATATATATGCCTCCAAGTTTGGAAATCTGAAAGAAATTAAATCAAGATGAGATAAACCATTTAAACAGACTTATAACAATTATTGAGATCCAAACAGTTATAAAAATTCTCCCAACTAAAAAAAAGTCCAGGCCTAGATGGATTCACTAGTGAATTTTACCAGACCTTCATTGAAGAATTAACACCACTTCTACTCAAACTTTGCCATAAAATAGAAAAGAAAGAAATTTTACCAAACTCCTTCTATGAAGCCAGAATCAACCTGGTACCAAAACCAGACAAACACAGAACAAAAGAAAAGAAAAGAAAAGAAAATTACAGACCAATCTCCCTCATGAGCATAAATGCAGAAATTCTGAACAAAATATTTGCAAACAGAATACAAGAATATATCAGAAAGATTATTCACCCCAACAAGTGGCTTTATCCAAGAGATGCAGCAATGGTTCAACATACACAAGTTGAAAAATGTAATATATCATATAAATGCCCTGAAGGACAAAATTCACATGATCGTCTGAATAGATGCAGAAAAGGCATTCAACAAACTCAAACATCCTTTCATGGTAAAAGTATTACTAAAACAGGGAATAGAAGGAACATATATTAACCTAATAAAAGCTATTTATGACAAATCTACAGCCAACATAATACTAAATGGGGAAAAACTTCAAGTTTTTCCACTAAAGTCAGTACAAAACAAGGGTGTCAACTGTCCCCTCTTTTATTTAGTATAGTACTGGAAGTCTTAGCTATAGCAATAAGTCAAAAGACACTCGTAAAAGGGATATAAATTGGAAGGGAAGAGATCAAATTACCATTATTTGCACATGATTCTATACATAAAAAACCCTAAACAAACTGTTGGAGCTGATAAACACTTTTAGCAATGTAGCAGGATACAAAATAAACACACTGAAATCATTAGCTTCCTATATACTAACAAAAAACATGCAGAGGATGAAATTAGGGACTCTCGCCCATTCACAATTGCCTCAAAATAAATAAATAAAGTACCTTGAAATAAACGTAACCAAGAAAGTGGAAGATCTCTACAATGAGAATTTTAAAACACTCAAGTGAGAAATTGTAGAAGACAAGAGGGAATGGAAGGACAATCCGTGTTTTGGATTGGAAGAATCAATATGGTGAAAATGTCAATCTTACCAAAAGAAATCTATACACTTAATGCATGTGGAAATCCATGTGGAGGTTCTTGAGATAGCTAAAAATAGATTTACCATATGATCCAGCTATAGCACTCCTAGGCATATGTCCTAATGACTCTTCTCACTACCTTAGAGACACTTGCACCATCATGTTTACTGATACTCTATTCATGATAGCTACGAAATGGAACAAGCCTAGATGTCCCTCCACAGATGAATGGATAATAAAGATGTGGTACATTTACACAATGGAGTTCTATTCAGCAGTAAGGAAAAATGAAATTACGAAATTTGCAGGGAAATGGATGGATCTGCACAGGATTATACTAAGTGAGGGAACCCAGGCCCTGAAAGCCAAATAACACATGTTGTCTCTCATATGTGGATCCTTGCTATAAATGAATATACTTGTGTGTGAGCTGGAACCAAAAATTGGTAACAGAGGCCAGTAAGCTAGAAAAAGGCTACAAGGGAGGGAGGAGAGGGAAGGACTTAAAGGGATGGTGTAGTATATATGCAAGTAGAAGAATATATTACAGAGTGTGGAAAGGCCTAAGTGAGGCCAGGGGAAGAGACTGTGTAAAAGAAGGGTGGGGAGTGTCAATCATAATTCAAGATATTCTGAACAAGAAATATGAAAACCTATTTTTTTGAATAATTCCCCACCCAGAAGCCATAGATTTTCAATGTCAGGGGTGGTGTGGTAGTTTGAACTTATGGCCCCCAATATAGTCAGAGTTTTATTAGCTTGTAGTTTTCACCTGGCTGGAGGCTGTGTCACTGGGATGATGTTAAGGTGTGGTGGTGGGTTTGAGATTTCAATCTAAAGATAAGCAAAGTGTGCCTAGCTGGAGTTCCTGGAGTGTGCTATGCTGTGTGGCTCTTGCCTTTTGTCTTTCTTTATCTCTTGCCTGATCCCATAAGAGTAGGCCAGCTTCTTCTGCCATTATGGAACTTCCCCTGGATCTGTAATATTCAATAAATCCCTTCCTCCATAACTATGCCTTTGTCTGGAAGTTTACCTCAGCCTAAAGCTGTCTGCTACAGAAGTTGATACTGAAGAGTGTGCTGAGATGAACCTGACCGTGTGGATTTTGGTCTTTTGGAACCTTTGTTTTGGTGGACCAGGCATGGACTTGGTGCTTTCAACTGAAGATGCCTTCTGGAGTGATAAGCCAAGTTTTATGGACTATTCTGATTAGAGTTTGAGAATGCTAAGTGCAGACAGTATTCAACTTCAAGGCTTGGCTTATGATAATTCTGAGGGGAAGGAAAGACTGCAGAGGACTCTGTTGGAACTGGTCTACTGGCATAAGGCCTGGTTGTGTCCTGATGCACAGGACCAGAGAGTTTTATCAAGGTTAAATTTGTAATGGACTGATGTGCTTGGCTAAAGATATTGGACTGTAAGATTTAAGATTTTAAGTTGGAAAACCTCAAGCAAGTTAAAATTACAGGCACTGAGACTGGTTTTAGGTTGCTGAAGCTGCTATTGTGAAACACATTAGTAATCTTAAGGAAGATGACCCAACTGCTTTACACTAAAACAATGGAGAAAATGCCTGAGGAAAGACTATGGTAGACATGCAAAGTGTTTTTGAAAGAGCTGACTGGAGAAGGAACCTGCTTTTCATGGCTACAATTTATTTCATCTCTGAATTAAGAATATGGTTGTGTCCTGCATACCTGTATTAGTTTTGGAAGCATGAAAAATGTTTGGAGTGGTCATGAATTGCACACAGTTCTAGGAGCTGTTGCTGAGATGTGGCATGAAGCAGAGTGTGATGCCCTGATTGGGTGGAGCACCTTTTGAAGATGGACCATGGTTTGCATGGAGACCTGAAGACATTTTGGATATACCAGGAATGTGCAAGGACTACCATGGTGTGCAGTGTTGGCATGGGATGGAAATTTCCTTGGCTAAGCTGCCCAGCTGGAGGGGTGGAATTGTCAAACCTAAAGACTGTCACTACCAGGTTATATTGAACTTGAATTATAGAACATTGAAGACTGCTGATGGTGGTTGAGTTTGCATTATTCTAGTCTCACCTTGCTATGCCTTAATTGTTTGCTCTGTGACTTTATATGTTGAAAGTATTTAACTTTATTGATTTTATAGGACTCACTATCATAAGTTGGTCAAGACCACTGGGACCTTTGAAACTGGACTGAATACAATTTACAATGTGTGATGGTTATGAATATATTGGGGCCTGGGGAAGAATGTGGTAGTTGAATTGATGTCCCCCAATATATTCAGTGTTTTATTAGTATTTAGTTTGCATCTGAATCCACCTGGCTGGAGGCAGTTTCATTGGGAGGATCTTATGGTGTGGTGGTGGGTTTGAGATTTCAATCTAAAGATATGTAAAGTGTGCCTAGCAGTAGTTCCTGGAGTGTGCTGTGCTGTGTTGGTTTTGGCTTTCTCTCTCTCTTGCCTGGTCCTGTAAGAGCAGGCCAGCTTCTTCTGCCATTATGGAATTTCACCTGGATCTGTAAGCTTCAATAAATCCCTTCCTCCATAACTGTGCCTGGTCTGGAAGTTCATCTAAGTGAACCCGAAGCTGTCTGCTAAAGATGGAAGACCTTCCAGTGAGTTGTTGACCAGGGAGGTCCCTGTTTCCTCCAAAACATTACAGGCTATTGCCAAGGCCGTTGGTTTCCCATAAGTAACAGACGGTATGACTCTATTGCTGATGATTTCACATGCCAGAGTGGCAAAGTCACTGATAAATAAATCTGGTGCTGAGCAGAAAACCTTTTCCCTGTAGAACAGCCATCTGAAAGCTGGAAAAAGCTGCACTGCATGTAGCCCTATGGGAGACAGAAGTCATCTGCAATGAAAATGATGGACACTGGAAGCCTCAAGTTTAGCCAGACAGTCTAAATTACCAAACAAGTGCAATAGTGCCATGTCTGCTCTGGGGGAAATCAACTGCTCTCTTATTGGACTGAAGTCCCACTGTATGGGAGGGAATACATGCCTAGTACTGAAAACCCAATTAAAACCCTATGGCAGGGCTGGAGAGATGGCTTAGTGGTTAAGGCGCCTGCCTCCTAAGCCTTAGAACACCGATTCCAATCTCCAGTGGTTCCAATCTCCAGGTCCCACTTTTAGCCAGATGCAAAGTGACACAAGGACGCAATGTTGCACTTGACCACAAGGGGGCGCACACATCTGGATTTCGTTCGCAGAATCTGAGACACTGCTGGCGTGCCCATCTCTGTCTTCCTGTCTCTCTTCTCTCTCTGTCTCTCTCTCTGTGTTCTCTCCAAAAAAAATAATAAAAAATAAAAAGTTAAAAAAAAACCCTATGGCAGAGACTTCTGGTCAACATGGCATCTGCCTAACCATGCCTCACCTCACAGGGAAGGAAAGACAATACCTTTAGGGTTTGTTGGGGTTTTTAGGGGTTTGCAGATTCTAGTAGACTTCCAGTGGAAGGGCGCTGAGGAGCAAAGTAGGGAATCCACTGATTCCCAAGCTCTCAGGTAGCCCACCAGTCTCCCAATCCCCTCAAGCATCCATCCTAGCTGTAGTCCCAGCTGCAGGTTCCTCCTGCAAAAACTGCAGGCTAAGTGGACCCAGGCCAGCAGGCTAATATTCCCCAATGTCTAGGCTTTCCTGCCACTAGGAAGCTCCACATGCAAATACCGTCCATCTCACCAACACCTCCCCAACCCCCATGCACAGACCCAGGCCAGAAGGCTAGTATACCCTCTGTCCTCATCTTTCTCACCATCATGGAACTCAACACACAAATGCTGACCCACTCGCCACTGCCCTCCCATGTGCAGACCCACATGAAACAGGCTAACATTTCCCCCACCCTAGGAATTCCCACCACTGAAGACCACAATGTGCCCCTGCCCCTCTGAGCATGGACCCAGGCCAGCAGGCTAGCGCTCCTCCCTCCCTAGGCTTTCCCACCACATGGGCCCTCCATGCAATACTGACCTCCCACCAGCAAAACCACCCTGCTCATACCATATCCTACTGCACTTCCTGCAGGCTACTCAGACCCAGGCCAACAGGCTATTCAGAACCCCTCCCACCTCTTTCCTGCCACCCTACTGGAACCACCACCAATCCCCCGTTACATGTCACCTGACCTGAAGCAGTCCTGTATCCCCACCCTTCCTTGTCACAGGACATGACAGTCCCATCCAATGCCTGCTACACAGTCCTACAGACCTGCTGTCCCATCCCCTAACCCCTCAGCATTGCAGAAGCACCACACATTCTCATCCTCCCCCCTCCACAGCCCAGCTGCAACATCGGTCTGCTTTGTCCCATTCGCCCAATCTCCTGTCCCCTTGGGCCATCTGATCATGCAGTCTTATACTGCAAACCACCAAAGAACAAGCCCCCTGATCAAGTACTTGGCCCTCACCAGAGCCTCACAGGCTACTTCCCTCTGAGCAGGCAGGCCCCACTGTCATCAGAAGCCTAATCAAAGCAAACATAAAAGGGAATTATCACTGAAGACACTTCTAGGGTAAACTATAGCTTCCTCCTTAATTAAAAAGGATTCTACACTGTGATGGGCAGACCAGAGCACAAAAGGAATAACATGAAAAATCAAATCCAAGTAAATCCAACAAGATTGCCCTGTCCCACAGTGGATGTCTCTAAACAAAACTTAGAAGAGACAATAGGATCAGAACCAAAAATGGAGATACAAAGTATGCAGAGAAGCCACAAAAACCTATAAAGTCCAAGCAAACACCAAACCACATTAACCACCACAATGTGGCAGGGATTAAGTCAAATCTCACAGTTACTATCCTAAATAATAATGGCCTTAATTCACCCATCAAGAGACACAAGCTAACAGGGAGGATCAGAAAATTAGACCTTTCAATTTGCTGTCTTCAAGAAACCGACCTCACCATTAAAGACAGACACCTCCTCAGGCTGGAAGGGTGGAAAATGATATTTCAAGCAAACCAAAAGAAGAAACAAGATGGCATAGCTATAATACTATAAGATAAAATAGACTTTAAACCAAATTAATCAAAAAAGAAAAAGAAGGCCACTTCTTACTTATCAAGGGAACAATACAATAAGAGGATATCACAATCATCAATCTTTATGCACCAAACACAATGCACAACAATTCGTAAAACAAAACTTGCCAACACCATCATAGTTGGGGACTTCAATACTCCTCTATCAGCAATAGATAGATCATCCAAACAGAAAATTAACAGGGAAGTAAGAAAGCCTAACAAAAGCATAGATCAATTACACCTAATGGACATCTACAAAACATTCTATCCAAAATCCACAGATTACACATTTGTCTCAGAAGCCCATGGAACCTTCTCTAAAATAGATCATATACTGGGTCATAAAGCCTGCCTCCATATATTTAGGAAGATCAACATAATCTCCTGCATAATATCTGATCACAATGTTGTATTGCTAGAAATTAATAACAAAAGATGCATCAGGAATCCCACCAGATCCTGGAAACTGAACAACACACTTTTAAACAATAAGTGAGTAGTGGACTAGATAAAAAATGTAATTGGAAATTTTTTAGAAATGAGAACAATGAGAGCACAATGTAACAAAACTTATGGGCCACAATGAAGGTGGTCCTTAGGAAAATTCATAGCACTAAATATCTTCATAACAAAGATAGAGAGATGTCAAATCAATATCCTAATTATCCCCATAAAGGCTTTGGAAAAAAGAAGAAGAATCCAACACAAAAAAACCTCCAAATGGAAAGAAATAATGAAGATCAGAGATCAGAGCAGAAATTAATGAATTGAAACTACGAAAACAATTAAGAAAATTGATAAAACAAAGACATGGTTCTTTGAAAAAGTAAACAAGATTGATAAACTCCTGGCCAATTTGATTAAGCAAAAAAGAGAGAGAGAGAGAGACAGAGAGAGAGATGCTTCAAATTAACAAAATTAAGAATGAAAAAGAAGAGATCACAAAAGACATAAGTGAAATTGGGAGAATCATCAGGACTTATTTCAAAAAACTCTGCTCCAAAAACTGGATAATATTGCAGAAATGGATGAATTCCTGGACACATACCACCTACCAAATCTAAACTCAGAGTAGATAAATCTCCTAAACAAACTTATCACAGCCGAGATTAAAATGTTAATCAAAAACCTCCCCCAAAAGTACAGTCCAGGACCTGATGGTTTCTCAGCTGAATTCTATCAAACCTTCATGGAAGAACTGAATCCAGTTTTTCTCAAACTGTGCCACCATACAATCAAAGAACCAGGAAAGTTCCTCAATTTCTTCTATGAAGCTAGTATTATCCTAATAACAAAACCAGGCGGACATGCCACAAGAAAAGAAAACTATAGGCCTATTTCCCTAATGAACTTTGATGCAAAGATCCTCAACAAAATGCACGTAAACCGAATTCAACAACGTATCAAAAGCATTATCCACCTTTATCAAGTAGGCTTCATCACAGGAATGCAGGGGTGGTTCAACATACAGAAATCTCTCAATGTAATACACCACATAGGTAAGCTTAAACAGGGCTGGAGAGTTGGTTTAGTAGTTAAGGCACTTGCCTGCAAATCCAAAGGACCTTGGTTCAATTTCCCAGAACCCACGTAAACCAGATGCACAGGGGGGTGCATGAATCTGGAGTTCGTTTGCAGTGGCTGGAGGCCATGACATGCCAATTCTCTCTCTCTCTCTCTCTCTCTCTCTCTCTCTCTCTCTCTCTCATAAATAAAAAAGTTAAAAAAATTAAGCTTAAACACAAAAACCACATGATCATTTCGATAGATGCAGAAAAGGCATTTGACAAAATACAACATCACTTCATGATCAAAATATTGGAGAGAATAGGCATGGATGGTCTATATCTCAACATAATAAAGGCTATATATAAAGATCCTAAAGCCCAAGTAATACATAATGGGGAAAGACTGAAGGAATTCCCACTGAGACCAAGAACAAGACAAGGGTGTCCACTCTCACCTCTACTCTTCATCATAGTACTGGAAGTTGGAAGTGCTAGCTCAAGCAATAAGAGCAGAGAACGAAATAAAAGTGATACAAATTGGAAAGGAAGAAGTTAAGTTAGCCCTATTCGCAGACAACATGATTCTATACATAAGTGACCCATGAACCTCCATCTCAAACCTCTTAAAGGTGAATAAGTCCTTCAGCAAAGTATCAGGATACAAAATCAATGCACAAAAATCAGTAGCCTTTCTACATGCAAAAGACAAAGATACAGACAAAAAATAAGTGACGTTGTCCCATTTTCAATAGCAGCAATAAATAAATAAATAAATAAATAAATAAATAAATAAATAAATAAATAAAATACCTTAGAATAACATTAACAAAGGATGTGAAAGACCTGTACAATGAAAACATAAAAACACTCAAGAACGAACTTGAGGAGAACTTCAGAAAATTGAAAGACCTCCCATGCTCCAGGATAGGCAGAATTAACATTGTGAAAATGGCAATCTTACCAAAAGCAATATACAGATTTAATGCAATGCAAATAAAAATCCTAATATTTTTCTTCACAGAGATAGAAAAAATCACCTCAAAATTCATATGGAAGGGCAGAAGGCCTCGTATATCCAAGAATATCCTCAGCAAAAGAAACAATCTGATGTGATACTCACACAAAGGCAATAGTGGCACACAGCCATGGTGGATAACCAACTGATATTGACTTGGCTAACTGATCAGCTCAGGGGAATAGAAGCCATAGCTGGAACTAGGAAACAATTCAGAAACATATCCAAAAATTGTGCCCACTCTCCAATATCAAGTTCCCAACAATCGTGGGCTACAAGAGGGCCTACACCTATGAAATTCTCTCTAAAATAGTAATGGTTATCCCATTTATCTGGTGCTGACTTCGTTCCCCATTGTAGAATCTGTTTCGCTTTCTCAGATTGATGTAGAACATGAGGAGAGAATCAGCCCACCATGCCTCACCAGGGCCCCAGCTGAAACCATAGAGTAATTGAAGAAATGAGCAAGAGTGCTGCTTTCTTGGTGAACCTGGTACCAGCACAAGGGTGAAGAAGATAGACACAGAGAACACTCAACTGCTACAAAACCAGATATCCAAAGACATAGGGGCTCCCAAGACCTCATCATTGAAGTAGACCTAAAATGAACCCAACATGGTTCAGGGAAATTCATAGAAGAGAGGACAGAAAGATTGTTAGAGCCACAATTTGGTACACAATGCACAGAGACATTGTCTCTTCCCCATAACAGATGGCTTCCCCCACAATGCATGACCCACATTTCCCAATGAGAAGTGTCCCTTCAAAGGAGTGAGGATAGGGAGGAGGCTAATGATGGTACCAACATGGCTATATACAAACTATGTACATAAATAATTTTTAAAAAAGCCTATGGCAGGGGAGATCATGAGCTTTAGGGATATAAAGCCTGCTCTTTTCTGGCTAAATGTATATATTATTCTCACCAGACTGCCATGCAAGTGCTACACTTAATATTCATATTCATATATTAATGCTACTCTCACTTCTGGTTAGAGAAGCTTCTCTTTTAGATGGTGATGAACACTGGATGACCCAAAAGCAACATAGTGCTGAGAAGAAGGGATGGAGGGGTGTCCAACACACCCTCCAAGGTCCATTGCAGAATAGGTAACTAAAAGAATGTAAGACTCAAAGGAAGGGTACCACTACTTTCAATGCAACTGACCAGACAGAAATTGGCCTCCATATCCGTGACCTTGCAGTGCCTAGCAATACTTTCACAAGACCCTCATAATAGGAGAAAAAGATGATGACATCAAATTAAAAGAGAGACTAATGGAGAGAAGGAGGAGGTATGATGCCGAGCAGAGTTGTGAATGGGAAAGTGGGGTAGGGGAGGGAAATATCATGGTTCATTGTTAGTATAGAAGTTTTCAATAAAAATTAAAAGAAAAACCCCAAAGACAGAGAAAGGGAAAAAGCAGGGAAGTGGGAGACAGAGTGAAAGCCAGAAGAAAAGACAGATAACACTATATTGCTAAACATCATACTGCGAGAAGCATCATCCACTACTAGACTTACTAAAGAGAGTTGAGATTGATGATGAGAGACAAAAATATAGAAAATTGATGCCACTGGATTCAAGTTCTGTCTCTGACATCAGACATGTGGCTTTGGTAAAATGTTCACACCCTTAAAATGGGTGCCGTCTTTAAAACTGGTGCTACTGTAGAACATGGAGCTTAGCATTGTGCTAGCATCAAAGATGTCAGTAAGACATTTAGACTGTGCATAGCTCTTTCCATGCTTTCTTGAAATGATAATTACTTTTCTGATTTTATGTCTTTTACTCACACCAGGTGCTACTATTTCTTGGATGGGTAAGAAAAAAAGATCTAAAATTTATACACTGGCCTTTTAAAACAGTTTATTAATATAGAGTTTTAACTGACATACTAATGGTAGACAATAGGAGAAAGAATAACTTAACTCAATATTTCATTCCTAGATAACTAAAGAGGTACATTCTGGATGGCAGGGTAACAGGCAGCTATCAGGGCACACAGGTTCGTTTCATGCTCATATTTCTATTCTGAGTACCAATGTAAATTACAAATAATAGGCACAGCTAAGAAGAACCTCAGTGAACTTAGGTTCAGTTGTATTGCAGTAACAACCACAAGTTCTTTTTCACTTAAAACATCAAAAATGTACCTTTTACTGAAACCACAGTTCTGTTAAAGATTGAATACAATTACTGTCCTTGCAAAATTTACTCTAGTGCCCTGAGTAACAGAGATATACCTTTCTAGAGCATTTCTGACCTTGTAGCAGAGAGATGAGTGTACGAAGTAGCATATGCTGCTTTATAAAGTGTGTGCATTGAATAGACATAAAAAAGCATGGCACATGGCTAATCCTGGTATCAACAAAGTAATGAAATTCCTTGTGCAGTGTACTTGCTATGTAGAGTAAAATATTTACAGTCAGAATACAATTTACCACAAAAGAGTTTTACAGCCTATGATCCAAAGACAATAGATAAATCCTATCTCATCTAGTACATGAATCATGTCTCCTTTCATGAGAAAGGAATCAGCAAGAACATTTTCCAGTATAGTAAAAATCTGGAAATAAACATAGCTATAATACAAGGAAAAAACTATCAATCATTGACTAAGAGATTACTTGGGTAGAGATACAGATGAGATGCATTGAGTTGAGGGAAATGCCAAAAGTCATAGTATGTACTTGGGTTTCAGTAGAAGATGGCAAATCAAGGTAACTATTAATATCATTGGTCAAAGCTAAAGAAGACATTAAGTGTTGAGAAGATGGTGTGATAAATAAGTTTTCCAAAGAAAAAATACTTATTCTGCCAGGAAAGATTAACAAAAACATGGAAAGGAGCATGGAAATGTCTGAGAAATGAACTAACACCATTTGATATCTCCATTAGTTAAGAAAATCATAGTCAAAACTCATAAGGAATTTCCAAAACTGAAGATAAAATAAATTATTACTGCTATATGTATGTAAAAATGCATGACCTTTTTGTAGATGGAAAATGCCACTGGACCCAGTATAAATATCTCTCTGTGTCTCTTTCTCTCTCTCTCTTTCTCTCTCTCTCCTAGTGTGTGTGTGTGTGTGTGTGTGTGTGTGTGTGTGTGTGTGTGTGTGTTGCTAGGGATCAAACCCCAGGCCTTGCATACTCCTCGTTAAGTTTTCTTAGACAAGGCTTCATAATAGGTCCATACAACAGAGCTGACTTAGTGAAAACTCTGATTTTAATATTTTATTTATTTATTTGAGTGAGAGATGCAGACAGAGAGAAGCAAAATGGGTATGCTAGGGCCTTCTGCCACTGCAAATGAATTCCAGAAGCATGTGCCACTTTGTGCATCTAGGTTTGCATGGGTACTGGAGAATCAAACCTGGGCTATCAGGCTTTTCAAGCAAGTGCTTTTATCCATTGAGCCATCTCTCCAGCCCTTAGAGAAAACTTTTAAAGAACATATTATGATTATCTTAATGCCTGTATCTTCCATTTGCTTTTTATCCCCTTCTTCATTAAAATGTCAATATGTTAGTATTCAAATAAACCAAATTTACACAAATTATGTTTTGTAATAATAGTACATACATAGTATAAAACCTATCATGGGATACTAGGATGAAAGTTAAGTCAGTCGTTATCAAATAATGCCTTATGAACTAGGAGTGTGTTCTGCCTCAATGCATCATTCACTATTGTATTAATGCTTCATCCATGGGGCACAGACAATTAAATGTTGAGTGAATGGAGATGTATAGTTTTATTCCTATTAAGTGTGGAGTAATCATTTAAATAATAGGTGAATCCTGCATTTGTATCCCCTTGGGTTTTAAACTCTTCAGTTATTAAATGTAAGGTACACAGAATTTTCTTCACAGAACTATTGAGAACTAAGGAACAGAAGTCATAAACAGTTTGTAGCCATAATATTTTAAAATCTTGATTGGAGGTAAACAGATGTTTACTTTAAGAATCTATCGCTTTCAAATATTACTAGAGCTATAGAATCTTTGTAAACTTATTCTAGAAAAAATATGCTACCAAACACCCCAATCAATACTAGATATTTAGATATTTTCATGTACTCAGAATTTTCCGCCATATATTAAAATTAAAAGGATATTTTTAATGATAGAAAATCAGACTTCTAATTGCATGTCCTGAAACAAACAAGTGTAATACAAAAAGTTCCTGTACTTGGCAAAACTTCTTAGTTTTCATGTAAGGCCGTTGCATAGTCAAGGTTTAAGCATAGGAAGCAAAACACCCACTACAAGCTCTTTGAAGTTCACTTGTCTATGAATTTGCAAATATCATTTCTTGTGTTCAAATAATGTATTTATTTCTTCATAGTAGGCAAAATAAGAAACACTAAATCTGTTCCATAGTTTCAAACTGCAATTTCACATATGTATAGTAAAGCATAACTATTTCTGACAGTTTTAGAAGTTTTGAAAGTATTATCAAATAAAGCTTTAAGAAATAAGAAAATGTTTTCAGCTTTATTCTTTTGTTTCTGTATTAGTTTTTGTTTATCCAAATCAATGCAGTTAAATGAGAACAACATTTAACAAGGTCTCTTGCATACTCAAATATATGCCTTTGGAATATCAAATAACTTCTTTATGTTACAGAAAGTAGCAACTCAAGAAGAAGAGAGATGGTGGTGAAGAGTTGCAGTTAAAATTGGATTTTCCACTTACATCAGGACTGTTAATTTTACCACAACATAATTTCCTGGCTATCAAAACATTAATTGACATTCTTTAAAATATTTATGCATTTGCTAAAAATAGTAGTGATCGTTCAATATATTTGGGAAGTTATCATTTCTCTGAGTACATTTGATAAGATGTATAATGGATATAATGATGCCAATGTCCACTTAACTATCAAATCAGTTACAGTCAAATGATATTCTTTCTTGGACCCTTTAAGTCATTAAATTCAAACTTTAAAAAAAAAAACTTTTTAATTTTTGTTTTTTGTTTTTAGCTAGGGTCTGGTTCTAGCCCAGGCTGACCTGGAATTCACTATGTAGTCTCAGGGTAGCCTTGAACTCAAGGCGATCTTCCTACCTCTGCCTCCTAAATTCTGGGGTTAAAAGCATGCATCACCACACCCAGCAAATTCAAGCTTTTGATTCATATTTTTCAGTAACCTGTCCTTAATATCTACAGCTTATGGTAAATACTATGATGTTTTAAATATTTGGGGCATTCAGCATCCTGAATCACAAAGCTATTTTTGTCAATATAATAACACAAACCTTACAACTTTGTTTAATTTGGCATATAGATAGAAATCTTTAGTATGACATAAGGCACTCTTAAGTACAATCCTTTCGTCACCTGTCATGCTAGGCAAATTTGCAAGCCATTTTAGGATTCTTGGAGCTAATTGCTGAGCAGCTTAGATATGACTTAATTAGAGGAAACTAGGAGGAAGCGGCAATCTAGAAATCACAATTTGATTGGAAGCAGGAGCATTAATAATGGAAAGAATTACAATTCTGCATATAATAAAAGCAAAGAATAGAAAGTGCTTCCAAAGCAGTATTCTCTGTGGTTTGTAAAGGAAAGGGATCCTATGCAGTATGAGTTTTATGAAGTTTAGCAGCAAGCACTTTATTCCCATCTTAAGTAGTATGTGAGTTGCAGAATCATGATTTCCTTTTGGCTACCCTTTATGTTGCATATGAAGAATTCTCCTGTGTATTTGCTCTGACTGTTTTTCAAGTGTGTTCTTTTTCACTGTTGTTCAGTGGTGAAGAACAAGCAATTTTGTTTGCCTAGAGAACTGACTTTCTATTCCATATCATCTCTGGCTCTTCACTCCCCAACCCCTCGCCCAAGCCTATCTACTGATAACAGACTTGAAGAAAACTCCCAGATGTCCTTGGTATCAGACTGCCTATCTTGTCTATCCAGAGATATGTAGGTTTTCAAGATAAACTATAGAATAATAGCACTATCACATTTTGCATCTCAGTTGTAAGGGTTGTGAGTAAACTCGTATAAAATCCAGGCATTATACAAGATACTACTAGCAACATAGTAGATGTTATCTTCCATCCATCAGGGAAGCAGTATGTGGACCAGTGGGACATATAATTAATGACCAGATGATGGCTGGTCACGGAGGGGCAATAAAGTGTGCAGAATCAGCACAATTCTTGACTAGAGCTGGCTCTCCACACCTGATGTCTACACCAGTGTTTGAATGTATGATGGTTAAAAACACTGTCAAGACTTATCCTCTAAGGATGCAGCTTTCAAAGTGATGATATTTTCCAATAAATGTGTAGTTGTCAAGTTTTACAATTTATTATGAATTTTTATAGGAGAAGAGACATTTACAGATTAAAAATAAAACTGTCAGGCATGGTGGCTCATGCCTTTAATCCCAGCACTTGGGAGACAGAGGTAGGAGGATTGCCATGAATTTAAGGCCATTTTGAGACTATATAGTGAATTCCATGACAGCCTGGGCTAGAGAATGACCCTATCTCAGAAAAAACTATATATGAAAACCAGAGCAAATCTTTTATTACTGTTATTACCTTTTGTGATTTCAAGTTCATTATAAGAAAGGCTCATTACCACATCCTCAAAATTACTTCTGCTCAAAAGGGTATCAGACTGTCAGACAGGAAGAGGGGCAAAGATCAAGGACAGAAAGTTGATGCTATCAAAAGAAGAAAGAAATAAAAGAGACTCTATTTGTTTTTTGTCTAGGAAAACCCCATGAAATATGGTTTAATGGTACAACAGTGGAACAGACTAATGAAATGGTCTGGGATAGGAAGAATGGCATGCTGAGAATTTTTACCATTGCTCAGCTATTCTGTCAGAGAAATCCAGTTGCAAATGTATTGGAGGAATCCACCTCAAAGCTGGCTAGGACCAGAAAAAAGAAAGAAAGAAAGAAAGAAAGAAAGAAAGAAAGAAAGAAAGAAAGAAAGAAAGAAAGAAAGAAAGAAAGAAAGAATAAGGAAGAAAGAAGAAAGAAGAAAGAAGGAAAGAAAGAAAGGGAGAAGGAAGGAAAGGAAAGGAAAGGAAAGAAGGAAGGAAGGAAGGAAGGAAGGAAGGAAGGAAGGAAGGAAGGAAGGAAGGAGGGAAGGAAGGAAGGGAGGGTGGACAATTGAGCCCATCGATTATTGTTTTTACAAACAGAGGGAAACTAGTACTTCTGTTAGTAATTTTAAGCTATATTTTCCCAACTTTAGATACTCTAATTATTATGAGTGCTTGGGTTACAGTGACAGTATTATTTTCTAATTTCAAACTCTCATTTATTAGTGTATTAATCATTTTTTAAACTTGAAGATAGTTGTTATAAAAATAGTCTAATATCATTCTTTCATATAAAAAAGAAACTTCTCCTTTTGACTGTACACCCACCCAACACCCCAATTTCAAAGCACATCATTTAATTGATTTGGTCCAAAGTGAGATTTAGGTCTAGTCCATTCACACAGCTTCCAGCTGTTGTAAAACCTATGCTTTCCTTTATTGAAAGGATTTGGTCAAGCTGGTGTTGGTACATCCCTTCCAATATCCTTCACCCTCACTTTTGCTTCTGGAGGCATTTTCTCCAGTTACTATCTTCACCTTCATTAAACACTGCTTCTATTGAATGGGTTTGGGGAGCAAAATTTGGGACTATTAACTTAGGCTTCCTTGATCCAAATTTGATAGATATGCTGGAATCTTTCTTTGTTGTCTACCTGTGACAAATCCAAACTTGGAGATCTTTGTAGGCTCTGATGGGAGGGCTGCAGCTTTCTTTTCAGCTGATCACTTCTCAGTGCTGTGACTGGAACCTTTGCTTCCAGTACTAGAATAAACAGTGTTAGCTTTCACTGGTTTTTCTGCTCTTCACGTCCTGGTGAAGTCAAATCAACTTACAAAGATGAGCTATATTTACTGAGCAGATTGATGGGACAGCAACCTCAGAAAGCATCTTTATAAGGAAGGTACCTCCACTCTTGCCACCTACTGACCCAACAGTCTCTTCTACTGTTTGGAAGAGTATATAGCAGGACCAGAGATTGTGTGGCAATAGAAAAGGCTTCCGTGAATAAACTCCTTGATTCCAGTTCTTTGCAGCTTCTCAGCCTTTGGAGTACAGTGACAGTAGTTTTGATTCAGCTAAATAAAAATGTCCACAGCACCAGCCTCTCAGGTCTCTCCTTTATCACTCTACCAAGGTGGCTAGGGAATTTAGCAGTACATGACTTCTCTAGTTCTAGCTATCCACATGTTTTGAGCAGCTACTGGCCCAGTGTATCCTCTGCTCCAATGACGTCACCTGACCTTGGTTTAATTTGCTCATTTGTCCCTGTCTCATTATCATAACTCCTCCCATCATCAGTTAGAGCTTGTGACTTCTAATTATGGGCACCATGCATTTTTTTTTTAGCAAGACAATTTCAGATTAATTTTGTTGGCTCTGCACAATAACAGTGCTCTTTTTCACTCTCATAAGAGGAATCTCTTATTGGAGGGATTCTATTCCATCAGTATACAGTCCTCTTTAATATGACATCCAAAACAGAATATTATTTCTGATTTTCATGTAGTTCTCATACTTTTAAAAATGTATTGTTTTTCTTGCTCTTTAATAATCTCTCTCCCTACGAAATAGCAGAAAGAACATGAATCTGGGATGTGAATTGGTTGGGGTTCAAACATCAGCTCTGATACTCTCTCCTCATTGGCTTAATCAAATAAAGCAAAAACTTCAGTTGTCTTACAAAACCAAGTATATGTAGCATATACTCATTTGTAGGATAATAATATGGAAGAGTTTACTTGGTGGCTTTGTGGGGGAATCAAACACAGCATGAGAATAAAACCTAAACCCATATCTAACCTGTTATAGGGAATGAATAAGTGTTTTCTCTCTTTTCACTCCATACATCTGCAGCTAATAATGTAAGACAAGTTTTCCAGGACTTTGGCCAGAAAACATTTAACAACTTATTCAAAATTCTTACTAACAATTTCTCCTACCTGATAGTGAATAAATTCTTGACTCACTGAATTATTCCCTGAGTGGTTAGAAGTGACCTCTACCTCCCCCTGCCTGTACTTCAATTCTTAGTCTAAGATAGAACCATAAATTTCAATGAGCCCCATTATCATCTCCCTAGTAGACCAAAAGGAAGCTTAAATAAAAAGAGCTTTTGGGAGTCAACTGTTTCAGTTAGACCAGAGGTCAGTGAACTTATTCAATAAAAGGCCAAATGATAAATATTTTAGGCTTTGTAGTCCATACAGACGCTGTCAGAACTACTCAAGGCTGCTGCTGCAAGACAACAGCAGACAGAGATGATACATAAATGAATGAGTTGCTGCGTTCAAATGAGATTCCTGTGTGCAAATTGAAAGTTGAATATCAAATAATTTCCAGTTTTCCATTTGTCAGGAAATAAAATCCTCTTCTTTTCTTGTTTTTATATTTCAATAATTTAAAAACCAAAGAAACCATTCTTCACTCATGGACCATGTAAAACCAATCAGTTTGTGGGATTTTTCATATGGGTTTCATGGGTTTACAATCATTGAGTTGTCCACTTTTGGTTGTAAATGGCAGGAAACCAAGTTTAGGACAAGAGGATATGCCTGTCTTTGGGGATTTGGTAGGATTATCTCGAACTAAATTATTGATAATTTTCTAAAGGTATCTAGAGACATTGTTACCAAAAAAATGAAAACAGGTAGAAAGTTTAGCAAAATATAATATATAATATATATCATATACCATGAAATATTAATGACTTTCAAGGCAATTCAATTTTCAAACTCCCTCCCTCTTTTAAAAAGTGAACTAAAGGGTCTAGGAGATGGTGAAATGGATAAAGAAAGCACTTCCAACACAAACATATGATCAGAAAGAGTTACAGTCCCTAGCACCCACATGGATGTGAGGTTAGCATGGCAGCCTACCTATAATGTGCACCTACATGCATATAAACACACATATACATATGCATGCACATAAAACATATATGCACATACAAAAGTAATTTTTGAATAAATAATAGCCTTTGTTTATTTTTTCCTATAACACATGAAAATGTAGAATTTGACTAAGGCAAACTCTTTCTCTAAAGAATCATAAGAACCTTCTTAGCTTAAAGGCCATGTATAAATAAGCCACATTTTGTCTGAAGCAGTCTTGACAAGAACCCCTTCCACTGGTGTTAACCTACAGTTCTAGGTGTCTGCCTTTGAAAGGCCTAATCCATACTGCTTGTGCTCAGGAAAGTCTCATCTTTACATGAAAATATTCAAATGTCAATGATGCTACAATCCCCTGTTCCACAAAGTGTTGGTGGTAAAAATGTCTAAATGTTTCTATATTCACCTATATCCTTTTTACTCCTTCAATACACACACACACACACACACACACACACACACACACATATATATATATATATATATATAGAATAGGGAGAGAGATTAGACTTATATAATTTATATATTTGCATTAGAGTTATATATCTATATATCTATATCTATCTATCATCTATCTTTCTATATATCTTACTCTTCCTTACTCTTTTTATAAGATTTTCTTTTGCAGTTTTCTAGAAAATAGCCACCAGCTTTCACCAGACCAGAGGCATGAAATAGAAGCTAAGGATTACCTTAATAAAACACAGATATAATAATATCAAAGCAATGTTTAACAATATTCACTGCCCATTACAACCTATAGAATAGTGGACATTGATCTATCATTACTGTCACGAATAATTTTGCAGGCCAATAAAATACTGCCTATCTTTTTAATACCTCTCACATCTGCACTCAAATACTTTACTCACTATCTATTCCAATCTACTAATACCACACAATCTAGTCATGTACTAGGTGCCTTAGGTTTTTTCATAATAATGGGATACTTACTTTACCTATAATAACTTCTCCTTTTAACTGGTCTCTTGAAATCTTTCATAGGCCACACCTGCTTTCAAGCTTTAATTCCTTTCTCTTTATGATAATATTCCTATATAGTTATACAAAAGAATTATATCTTCAATGAGGGAGAAGTTATACAGATAAAAGGTGCTTATAGTTTTAAGTTACTCTTGACAAGCCATCATTTAGAAAGATTACCTTTTAGGTTGAACCACAGGTAAAGTACTTACATGTAGGGACCAGATTGTTACATAACTTTCAACCTAAGATTCACTCAGAACAGGAAGATATTCACCCTGTGATAGGTAAGTAGGAACTGCATGGAGGAAATTAGTTGTGTATTGTCTACAACCATGCAAACCACTGGCCTTGTTCATCAATTGTATTATTGGTCCAGCTAAATGTTCTCTCTCTGTCTTTCTCTATAAAAATTTCAAAGATACACTGAAATTTATATTCTTTCCAACTATACATAGGAAGATGATTATGGTCAACAACTATATACCTTTTTCACATTGGATCTTCAGAAATTTATTCATTATAGTAAGTCAAAGGTGCTTGCAGGAAGAGTATTGTAGATGCTCACTAAATGTGAAATTGAATTGGATTTTATACTATGCATGTGGTTTTAGTTTCTTATTATTTCCTTTAATGTTTTGAAAATAATAATTTGAAAAATAAGTTGAAAATAATCTAAAAATGAGGTGATAGTCTTCAGTTTGAAAAGGAAACAAGGCAGTGGACTCTTCCAAAGTTTCCTAGGGACAGTTCAGGTTTGCAAAATCTCAATGACATAATGTTGCTTTCCTTTCCAACAAGATGCCATATCAAATCAGTAGATAATAAATTATATAAAACCAAAGTTGATCTAATCTAATATGACAATAAGTTCTTTTTACCTCCTTAATTTTGGGATCAAACAATAAACTTCATTGTCCATATGTGCCTAGTATAAACATACATACATACATTCATATATGCATGCACACATACATACATACACACATATATATTAAGTGATATATATATGATCTGACAATTGCATTTGGGGGATAACCAATTTTTCTCTGGATTTGAGGTCTACTCTGTGTGAAGGATTTCATGCTTGGTATAAAATATCTAGTCAAAAGCCTATACCTAGGGAGTTTATAGGCACAAAGAGGAGAGTTACTACTGGTGTTTGACTAAATGAAGATGTTGTATGACTATCAAATGTCTCCCTCTTATATATGTATGTATATGCTGATAGATTGTTGCTATTCTAACTTTTAGTGAGATAAGTTTCTCGCTACAGATGATGGTGAATACTGATGAGTCAAAGTGGCATTAAGTGACTCTGGAGTGTTCAATGCTAAATGGGACATCTCTATCACACCCTCTAAAACACAAGCGACGATACAGAAAGAGGATCAAAAGAATATATGAGCCAGAAAATGGGAACGAGTTCTTGGAACATTTTCATCTAGGCATAACATGACTATGGCATTAATGACCTCACAGTGAGTGTTACAACACAACACACACAATACTGGACCCATCAGCATTAGTTTATAGACAATGTAAATGAATTTTAGACAGTAAGTGGAGGTTGAATGAGTGGGAAACAATTTATGTCAATGGTAGGACCCACATGCTTTGCTAAATACTTCACAACTTGTGACAATGCAGGCAACCCTAATTAAAGTCAGTGAGTCATGCCCACAAACAAGAAAAAATAGACATCAAAGTAGAAGGATGAGTTGGGTAGAAGAAGGGTTCAATCCAAGGGGAATAAGGAGAGGAGTTAAGAGAAAGTAATAGAAAGGGACAAAGAACAAAATCTATTATGTACATGAATAAAAATTATCAAAAATAAAAATATATAATTTGAAGAGTACAGATTCTATCAGAAATCAGAATGTGTTTTGTGAGAAGGGGTTAGACAATAACTTTAATACAAAAAGTAAAAAAGGAAGTTTAAGTGAGTTTTATAGATTGTTTATCAAGAATTAACACCGGAGGTAAGTGGCTTTTCTCTTCCTGCCATGTCCACTTCTCTCTTAGCAGTGTACTAAATAAATTAGTTTTCTTTCTTAGAAAAAGAATTATGACTTCAGAAAAAATTTACTTCTATAGTTCATTGTTCCAACACAGTGTGACTTAAACTGGCTATTATAGGAAAGTCTATTTACATAATCCTCAGGATGTTCCTTCTCAGCAAAATTACTTTCCTTTGGCATGTCAGCAAGCTCAGAATGGTCACTATAGCAAAAGATGGACTCACACTGTCAACTTCCATTCAAAACTTGCTAAATACTCTTACACTTTCTCAGAGATAAGTTACAACATTTTACAAATGTTTTAAGCCACAAATTGTAATTTTTCCAGTCTTTCTTGTTATTATTCATATAGATTTAGCCTCAATATGTAAAACTTTGAATATTTATGTCTTTAAGTATAGCAGTACAAGCCAGGCGTGGTGGCGCATGCCTTTAATCCCAGCACTTGGGAGGCAGAGGTAGGAGGATCATCATGAGTTCAAGGCCACCCTGAGACTACATTGTGAATTCCAGGTTAGCCTGAGCCAGAGTGGGACCCTACCTGGAAAAACCAAACAAACAAACAAAAAAAAAAAAAACAAGAAAGAATAGCAGTAAAACTTGGTTATTTCTTTGTTTATTCCTCTTAGATGAAGGACATAATTATATAGAATCATTTATTGAAATTTCAGGACATGGATTATATGTTGATATTATTCTGTTCTCTTGTTTTGAATATTTAGAATTCAAAAACCGCATAAGGAATTCTGGAGATGGGGGCTCTATAATATTCCTATAATCCTCTGCTTCTCAGCAGCTAGTTATACTTGAGAATATATTTTGGCTGCCAAAAGAATATTCTTCTATAAACAATGTTCAAAAACAGTTTAATAATTAAAACACTAAATATTAAATAAATAGATGAATATGTATGAAAGATATAAATATATAAACATGACTTAATAATTAATTCCTACTGTTTTCAGTTGACTTCTCCCTGGTGCAATTCAGTCAGAGGGAAGGGACATATCTCAGTCAAAACTCATAACAAAATAGAGGACTCCTTTCATGCATAACCTACAGATTACCCTAGATCTGTCTATGTCCTTTTGTACTATCTCTAATCTGGTTGGACTAGTAAAATCTGACAAAGGATAAGTTGGTAACATTTGGTATGTCATGGAGCTTCACAAAGCTAATGGTGTTACAATTGTTTTCTATGGTCTTTCAGCTAGTAGAAGGAAGAGAATAGATGCACACCCTGGATTTTCTGATAACAAAGCTTGGGCTCTCAGGTGTTCTATACTGTTGTCATATATAGCCTGTATTCTTTTGTTTCCTAGATGTACAAGGCAAAAATGCCTGACTAGAACATATGATAACTCTAATCTGTCATGAGATAGAAACATAAAGTTCTAAGACACTATTTTATATTCTCTATGTTCTGGAAATAGTTCAGTGTGTCATAGCAAACTAGACTGACAATGATACTTTCCATCTGAATGGGCTGTATGTGCTAGATATGAACAATAAAATTATTATGTTAAAATACATGTATCTGTCCTCTCAAAAGAATCTAACTGACTAGCATCTGAGTAACCACAATACAAAGTATGGGACATGTGTCCAAGAAATCTGGAAATCATCATGTCAGAATGGCTTAGGTACAGTACAAAGATTAATACATGCAGGAAAATACAGAGTGATAATTATCATCTAATAAGGCACTTGGAAAAGAATAAGAATTTTGCTAGGATACTGTCTTCTTGGTAATAAGAAATGATGAGGAATAACTTGGCATTACTCCTTTTTCTGTGACAGGAAAGAAACATTCCAAGAATAACAGGGTATGGATGAGTCATCTTTTGCCAGAGCTGCAAATGTCTACCTAGACCTATTCCTTTACCAGTGGTCAGAGAATCTAGTTCATTACATTGAAGTGTACTTCCTCCAAAGATAGTCCATATAAAAATGGGTTGAAAACTCATAATTATTGAAGCTCTTTTCTGAATAATCATTTTGTAGGGGGCAATTAACTGTCACACGTAACAAAATCAGTATGATGACTGTTCTATAGGTTTTAGACATAAACATAGCATTCACACATGAAGACCCTGGTGATTTATATTTCAAAGTTATGTAAAATTGGGTCACAGTTATTGTGGAACTATAGAAAAGATATATATATATATATATATATATATATATATACTTTCCCAAGTAAGAAGTGATTCAGGAAATGATAGGCATCTAACCTTAACTGCTTGCCTACATAAGTTGTCTTTAAAAAATGTCATCACAGGGCTGGAGAGATGGCTTAGCGGTTAAGGCGCCTGCCTACTAAGCCTAAGAACACCAGTTCCAATCTCCAGGCCCCAGGTTTAGCCAGATGCAAAAGTGACACAAGGGCACAATGTCACACTTGACCACAAGGGGGCACACACATCTGGATTTCGTTGGCAGCAGCTGAGAAACTGCTGGTGTGCCCATCTCTATCTGTCTCCCTCTCCCTCTCTCTCTCTCTCTGTGTCTCTCTCCAAAAATAAATGAAATAATAAAAAAAAATTTTAAAGTCCTCACATCAATTTTTAAGTACTACTAATATTATCTTGAGAAAACTAATTTGCATAAAAGTAAAATTATCTCTTTCTGCAGCAAAATATACTGAAGTAGACACCATTATGAGGCATTCCATTCCACTGTACTGATACAAGTATCAATGAAATGGGAATGTGTGATATGAACCACAAAGATATTAAAACAGACCACAGTTGGCTGGAACATCTTATTTAGAAAGTGAGACATTAGCATAGGTAAGATAACAATTAGGGATCTGAAATTTCTAGCCCAAAATTTTAGAAAAAAAAGCTTGAAATTCTTCCAAATATTGCTATCAGTTGGGTTAGAAATTAAACCATTGCACTTGTACTTCTGAATAGGTCATAACTTGGCCTACATGAACAAAAATAATCAAAGAATGCAGGGAAGAATGGATAATCAGAACAAAGCAAACTTTAATATTTAATGTCTTATATTCAATCAACATTTTCTGATTGATTTTATGCATTTTAATGTCATAGTTGTTAATCATTCATTCATTTCACATGTGCGTAGTGAGAACTAACTAAACCAAGCACTATTTATTCTAGGTGCTAGGGATCCAGAGTTATCTAGTGGGTGGTGGGATTTTTTTCAATAGTTTCCATCTTCACGTTTGATATTATAAGTTTTAGGACTCTGCTAATACCTTTACATAATATTACTTCTAGTTTATTATAGGCACCAAAACCTCTGAAAGAGAAAAAATAATTTATTTCTATGACTCACTTCTAAGATATCCACAAGGCTCTTTAATTGACACTGTTATCTCTGAAGATGCTAAAGAATTATCTTTGAGTGGTTGTTGATACTTTTAGATGAACCAGTACTTCACCCCTGTGATTAATGGCTTTGTACAAAGATGACAAGGATTTATTCCAACCCCCTTGCTATTTTTTGACATAAGTATTTCTCAAATGTACTAAACTGTCTGATCCCAAATTGTGATCTTTTCTTTCTCTATTTTATTTAGCTCCCAGACAAGTAAGAAACTAAGAGGAAGACAAATCCTTAATAGCTGAAATACACATAGTGTGTTTTATAGAATACAATGCCTTGACTTTCTGAATATAACCCCAATTGCTCAGGGAATAAAACCACTAATCAACCACTGGGACTTCATGAAATTACAAAGCTTTTGTACAGCAAAGGACACTGTGAATAGAGCAAAGAGACAACCTACAGAATGGGAGAAAATCTTTGCCAGCTATACATCTGACAGAGGGTTAATATCCAGAATATGCAAAGAACTTAAAAAACAGAATAATAAGAATTCAAACAACCCAGTTAAAAATGGGGTATGGAACTAAATAGAGAGTTCTCAGAAGAAGAAATACAGATGGCATATAAACATCTAAAAAAGTATTCCACATCCTTAGCCATCAGGGAAATGCAAATTGAAACCACTTTGAGATTCCATTTTACTCCTGTCAGAATGGCTACCATCAAGAAAACAAATGACAATAAGTGTTGGCGTGGATGCGGAAAAAGAGGAATACTTCTACACTGTTGGTGGGAATGTAAGCTGGTCCAGCCATTGTGGAAATCAGTGTGGAGGTTCTTGAGACAGCTAAAAATAGATTTACCATATGATCCAACTATAGCATTCCTAGGCATATATCCAGAGGACTCTTCTCACTACCTTAGAGATACTTGCACAACCATGTTTATTGCTGCTCTATTCACAATAGCTAGGAAATGGAAGCAGCCTAGATGTCCCCCCACAAATGAATGGATAATAAAGATGTGGTACATTTACACAATGGAGTTCTATTCAGCGGTAAAGAAAAATGAAATTATGAAATCTGCAGGGAAATGGATGGATCTGGAAAGGATTATACTAAGTGAGGTAACCCAGGCTCAGAAAGCCAAATGTCACATGTTCTCTCTCATATGTGGATCCTAGCTACAAATGTATAGACTTGTGTGTGAACTGGAACCAAAAATAGGTACCAGAAAACAGTAAGCTGGTAAAAGGATATAAGGGTGGGAGGAAAGGGAAGGAATTAAGTGTATGGTATTGCACATATGTAAGTAGAAGAACAGATTATAGGGAGGGGAATGGCCTAAGTGAGGCCATGGGAAGAGAATGTGTAAAAGAAGGGCAGGGGGAGGGTCATTCAAAATTCAAGATAGTGTGAATAAGACTTATGTAAACCTACATTTTTTAATAATGGCACATCTAGAAGCTATAAACTGTTACTAAAAAATTTTCAGTGCCTGGGATGGGATACCTTCCAGTGAGTTGTTGGCCAAGGAGGTCCTGCAGCCTCCAAAACATTAAAGGCTTTTGCTAAAGCCCTTGGTTTCCCTTGAGAAACAGATAGTAAGACCCTATTGCTGAAAACATCTCTTGTCTGAGAGGCAAGGTCACTGAGAAAGCAAGCTGATGCTGAGCAGAAACCCTTCTCCCTGTAGACCAGCCAACTGAAAGCTGGAAAAAGCTGCACTGCATGCAGCCGTATGGGAGACAGAAGTCATCAGTTGTGAACAGTGGACACTGAATATTCAAGTTTGGCCAGACAGCCCCAATGACTGAATGGGTGCAATAGTGGCATGTCTACTCATGGGGTAACCAACTGCTTCATAATTGGACTGAAGGCCCTCTCTACAGCAGGGATTACATACTGGGTACTGAACAAAAACCTAAGGAAAAGTCTATGGCAGGGGAGGTCATGAGCCTTAGGGGTATACAGCCTGCTCTTCTCTGACTAAATGTATATTTTATTCCCACCAAGCTGCCCTGAAAGCACTACACTTAATGTTCATATTCACATATTAATGCTACTTTCACTTCTGGTTAGAGAAGCTTCTCTTTTCAGATGGCGATGACCACTGGGATGACCCAGAAGGCAACATAGTGCTGAGAACAAGGGATGGAAGAGTGTCCAGCACTGAAATATCTCTGTCACACCCTCCAAGGCTCAGGGCCCATTGCGGAGGAGGAGGAGGATAGAATGGAAGAGCCAAAGGAAGAGTACATCTCCTTACAATGCAACTGCCCAGACAGAAACTGGCCTCGATATCCATGACCTTACAGTGCCTATCAATACCTTCGCAAGACCTTCATAATAGAAGTAAAAGATGATGACATCAAATTAAAAGAGAGACTAATGGAGAGAGGGAGGGGATATGATGGAGATTGGAGTTCTAAAGGGGAATAGGGGGAGGGAGGGAAAAATCATGCACTTTTTGTATGTTAAGTATAGAAGTTGTCAATAAAAAATTATTTTAAAAAATAAAAAAAATAAAAAAAAGAATACAATGCCTTGAACAAATCAGGAGATCTGGAAACCCATTAATAAAAATGTGTAGCTCTTCATAGATTGGAGCTTCATTAACATGTACATTTTTTTGGATTTTTGTATTTACTTTAAAAGCAATGTCATCAGACCTCAAGTGATCAACCATCCTGGATCTCCTATAGCTGTCTCTGTTTCACTAATACAAGTCTCATGATCTAAGAAATCTTTCAATTTTAGGCAAACACATATTTTTTGTCACATTAGATTCCACTTAATTATTCTTGACAAAAATTTCTATTAGTATATGAGATAGACTTTATGCATTAGGTCTATTTTATCATATTCTTTTGTTTGTTGGATTTATGAGGATGGTAGTAGGAAGAAAACTAGTCCACATGACCATTTTCTTAATAGTTATACTAACCTTTATCATTGTGTTTGCACAGACACAATCCTGATAGTTGTCATGAACTCTTTGTGGTATAGTTCACAATAAAATTATAATTGAAATGTTTTTCAAATTTAGCAGTCAAGCCGGGTGTGGTGGCACACGCCTTTAATCCTAGCACTCGGGAGGCAGAGGTAGGAGGATTACCGAGAGTTCGAGGCCACCCTGAGACTACATAGTTAATTCCAGGTCCGTCTGGACCACTGTGAGACCCTACCTTGCAAAACCAAAAAAAAAAAAAAATAGCAGTCAAGAATCTGATGTCTATAATTTAGAATTTCATTCTTCACAAATCATATATGTATATATCATTAATATATGTGCTGTATATAATATATACCATATACTGAAATATTATACATGAATGAATTATATACATAAGTAAATTACATAGTATACATATATTATATATATTGTGGGTTATAGATAATATTCATATTATATATGTACAGATTCATTTATAGTGCTATATAACCCCTCCAATGTTTTTACTTTGGGATAAAAGGAAATATGATAAGTTGTCCACTATACCATGTGAATGACCAAATCAAACTTGAAAGTTTGATGCATACCTGGTGATTTATAGAAAGACACTTCCAAATCAAATGAGTCTGCTTCTAAATGAAGAAAATGCTAGGCTTTGCCCCAGCATTGATTAACAGGAGGAGTTAGGAACAGAATGGACTTTTGTCTACAATGTAACTTTAATAGCAAAAAGTTTTTGAGTGTTTTTGTGGCAGATTGCCATGCTCAAAAACTAGGGTGTCCTAAAGGCCCTATTAACTGATAATTGATTTCTCAAAGTTATGAACCACTCTGAAAGTCCTTCAATCCACCATTTCCCAGCAGTTGGTAGAGTTGAGATACAGTATGCATAGAAGCTTCCTGTCTTGAATATTATAGCATAGTTTCAAAGCCAGATTAGCTGCTGGTGCTATTGCCTTGACCTTCACAATAATAAGAAATCAAGGGGAAATTAGGCTTTAGTTTAGAGAAAATATCTTCATAGTTTATCTCATCTTCATTTTGTTCTAACTCTCAGATATAGTTAATAAAAAAGAATAAGTGATAGTTAGGACTTAAAATTTGCTTTACTTATCTTTAGAAAAATTGATTGGTGAAAGTGTAAGGTAAAGGATGACCAAGAATTCTTCATCATAATTGTAATTTCTTTCTATTTCCTTTGGGTTATTTTTTTAATATTTTATTATTTATTTATGAGAGAGAGAGAGAGATACAGAAATAGGCAGGTAGAGACAGAGAGAGAGAGAGAGAGAGAGAGAATGGGCGCGCCAGGGCCTCCAGCCACTGCAAACGAACTCTAGATGCATGCACCCCCTTGTGCATCTGGCTTACGTGGGTCCTGGAGAATCGAGCCTCGAACCGGGGTCCTTAGGCTTCATAGGCAAGCGTTTAACCGCTAAGCCATCTCTCCAGCCCCCTTTGGGTTATTTTTATAATCTTATAATTAAAGGTCAATATGGGGGGGGCGGCTGGAGCAATGACTTAGTCTTTAAAGTGCTTGCCTCTCAAGTCTGAATACCTGAGTTCAGATCCTCATCATGAACATAAATGCTGGGTGTCCCTGTATTCCAGTGCTCAGGAGACAGAATCAGGTGGATCCAAAGCACAGGCTGGCTAGTTAGCTGATCTGGTGAGCTCTGGATTCAGTAAGGGACCCTGTCTCAATAAATAAGATAGATAAAATTTGAAGAAGACACCATACATCAAACTCTAGCCTTCATAGGCATACATAGAAACATACAAACCACCCACATTATATACATGTGGAAAAGTGTACATCAATGTTAACAAAATGTGGCTGGGCATGGAGATTTATGCCTATAATTTCAGCACTGTGGACACTGAGGTAGGAGGATCACCAAGCGTTAAAGGCCAGCCTGGGTTAGAGTGAGTTCCAGGTCAGACTGGACTACAGTGAGACCCTGTCTCATAAAATAAGCTGGAATAAGGAGAAGATAAATGTGAAAAATATGTGAAACAAGTTTTTAGGCAGATTGTGAGCCAAGAGAACTGAAGTAAAATCTATTTCTTTCCAGGAATTTTGAAGCTAAAATGTGATTTGATTTTTGATTTGTAATGAACTCCAATAATTCTAGTTCCCTTGAATAATGAATGTAAAGATAGGTTGAAGACTAGGGCATAGGATGGCAGTTGTGTTATAGAATTACATAAATTACAACATGGGCATTCTCCCAGGAACCTTGCTCTTCCTCTTCCTGTCAGCAACCTGAGTGAAAATGATTCACTACTCTCTTGACCCAGAAAACCCCCAGAAAATCATGCAAATCAAGGGGTTAAAATATTCGTGTTTACTTCAAGAAGACCCGTGAAACTGCCCAGGCCATCAAGGGTATCCATATCAGAAAAGCCACCAAATATCTGAAAGATGTCACTTTAAAGAAGCAGTGTATGCCATTCCGGAGATACAATGGTGGAGTTGGTATGTGTGCCTCGGCTAAAAAGTGGGGCTGGACACAGGGTTGGTGGCCCAAAAAGAGTGTTGGATTTCTGCTGCACATGCTTAAAAGTGCAGAGAGGAATGCTGAACTTAAGGGTTTAGATGTTGATTCTCTGGTTATTGAGCATATCCAGGTGAGCAAAGCACCCAAAATGGGTTGCCATATTTACCTACATGAGCTCTTCCTGCCACATTGAAATGATCCTCACTGAAAAGGAACAGATTGTTCCTAAGCTAGAAGAGGAGGTTCCACAGAAGAAAAAGATATCCTGGAAAAGAAAAAAACTGAAGAAACAAAAACTTATGGCATGGGAGTAAATTCAGCCTAAAAATAAATGGAAATAAAAGTACAAAAACATACAGCAGGGATTACTGAACTGCTTGGAATTGAAAAAAAAAAAACAAACAATTTCTACCTCTTGTCAAAAATTTATGTGGGAGTCAGACTGACTGCTTAAGCTTAGAAAAGTGTTCATTTAAATATCATAAATACCATCTACATTGAGGTTTTATGCAGATGACTCTAGCCACTTTATCAGTACATTTGTCAATCACCATAAATTAACCAGAATCCCGGGTACCAGAACAAATTAAAAAGGAAAACTTTAAAAACTTTATGATCCATTCATATGTCTAATTTTGATGACACATCATTATACAAGAAGTAAAAATGAACTGCTTCATTGAGGATTGCACTTATACCTTTAAGATTTGTTAGCATCCTCTTCAGTTTCTACACTGAAATAATTAAAATAATTAGAATAATTCTAAATATCAGAGACACTGTTTAATTTGTATATTAACCTATTCTGTAATGGAAGATGAAAATATTCTGTAAGCTCTAAATTCTTTGATGCCATTGATTTAAACAGGTTAAGGATATATGTTAGCCACTTATAATTGGACCTTCAAAAATTTCATCAGATTGAAAAGCCTACATTTGCAATTCTATTGTTCCCTATTTTTTGTTTTAATAATGGATCATGTCAAAGGTTTCTTTTCTCCCACAACAATTCATTATGGATTTATCCTTCACAATTTACTAGGATGTTTCTTGAACCTATTTATGTTTGGGGCTTGATCATTTATCATTCTAATTACTTTCATAGATTTACTCCCTGCTTCATGAAAAGATCTTCATTTGCTCTTAAATTAGCCTCTCTTCAACTGCAATATTGCTCCTTGGCTGTCGTTTCCTGGGATTTATTTTAATATGCCAGAATGCACCAGCCCGCACATTTCATGGTATTTAAAATTGCAATGCACTCAGGTGTGGTAGGCTCACCTGAAATCCTAGAAGTCTGGAGGCTAAGATACAAGAACAGTGAGTTTGAGGTCAGCCTAGACTACCGAATGATATCCTATTTCAAAATCAAAACACAACTCCTCCTCTGAAATAAACAATGTGTCCATTTTCAAAAGACTTTATTTTGAGTAAACATAGCCTGAATATAATATAAATTTTATACCCTGTCGAGTTTTTCTTAGACTAATCTAACATGCTCAGGTGAGGAAAGTGAGCTGTGAAGAAGTGAGATAATTCTGTGAGGAGGATGGGCATTAAATCCATTATGCTGCCAAAAATCTGAACTTTGATGTTCAATCTAATACAGAGAGGTTTCCAACCAGATATTTATGGCTTTTCCATAATCATTGAGATTGAGAGCATTGGTACAAATTGTTTCTGACCTGGATGTGGTACCACATGCCTGTTAAGCCCAACAATAATATGGAAGGAGGCTGAGGCAGGGGGATATTGAGTTCAAAGATAACCTGGAATACATAAGTAGACTATGTCTCAAAATCAAAATGAGAGGAAGAAAAGAAGTTGATTCTGATTCAGTAAATCTGAGGTTTAAATCTAAATATCTTTGTTTTTAAAGAACTTCCTTGTTAAATCTAGTGAGTATCCAAGTTTGGAAAACCAGTGATATATTATACCACTGGTGTCAACTGCAAAAACAACAAGGGTGCATGATGCTCTGATAATTTTTAGGACCAAGCTTTTGCATCAAGTCTTTTAAGGAGTGGATTCTTTTCTTTAACCAATTATTAATCTTTTGCATTGGAAGCTGCTTGTAATACTAATCCAAGTGTTTTATTTTCATGAAATGCCCATGTTGACTGAAGACATGTAAATCAGCACATACTGTTCACTCACACAGCTGAATTATAAATCCCTTAAGGGCTCAAATTATGGAATGATGAACTAGTGGCTCTGCCATTCTATACCTCCAGCTGTTGTGTGTGCAATGAACAACAAAAATATTTATGCATGATCTTGAGAAGGCTTTGGAAATCTTAAAATTCTTCAACCTAAATAATTTAGTTTGATTTTAACTAATTTAAGTGTGTGGGGGGGTGGTGTAAGGAGGCAGGGACTAGTAAAAGAGAGATTGAAGACAGAACACTGTAAAATATCCTTCAAGCCAACATCCTGAATAGCAATGAATGAAGAACAGCATAATTCATTGAGGAATCAAGTTTTTCTTAATTCACTTAGGCAACATAACTAATGTTGAATTTTTTGTTTTTAAAAAGGTTAACAATTTGTTGATTTTTTAACTTACAATATCAGATAATTTACATTATAGAATTAATTATCATGTTAAGAAAGACCTCCCCTGACAACTTAGCTAAGAGGGTGTGATGCTGTGGCATTTTGTTGTTGTTGGTACAAAAGAGAAAATTGTTCTTTCAGCTATAGCAATGGTGCCTGAAAGCAACTGCTTCCTGTGAAATTGTTCCAAAGGCATCACCACAAAGAAAGGTTCTATTCTACTATGACCATGCTTATATTCCAACTCCATCTACATTCTACTCCAGGCTTTCATGTGTCTTTCCCCTCAACAATTTGGCTATTTAATGCTTACACAGGCCTGTAATTGTGCTGATGTCATCTAGCCAATCAATCATAGAACTGTTCATTAGGATATCTGCAATCAGGGTAGTGTCAAAGTGAACTACATGCATTTTGCTACTAAATATCAAATGATGATAAATTAAACTCTTATTGTAATGATGGTATTAAAATGATTCGTGTGCAGTTATATTTTGCTCATGGTTATAGTTATGCTATTTTTACTACAGAAGATAGGAAATGTGCATCTTACTGGCATTAAGACCATAGCTTAGTGAAAAGAAGGAAGGAAGGAGATTTGTATTTCCACATGAAAAGTTCCTTATAGTTACTTGATGGAAAATAAGTCACTAAACACTATAGTTTAGCAAAATAAGAATGTATCAGGATATTTCTCATACATATTAGAGGCTATGACAATGTTTAGTACTAAAATACATGAATGTAGATGTAGAGAGGACTCCAACAGCTGCACAAATTCCACAGAAAAAAATTGCTTGTTATAACCAAAGAAAAACAATTCCTATGTTTTCATATTTTCCTCCTACAGCAATTTGTAAAATTAAGGTTAATATAATATTTTATCATTGAAAAACTTCATTATAACCTTTCATAAATTTATCTTATAAAAAGGTCATTAGTGGAAAGTGAAAAATTAAATAGAATTGATAAGAATAATTACTTAGTGTTTTCTCCTGTTTTTCAAGCAAGCAAGAGTCAAGTGTTAATTAAAATAGTTAAATAAATAAAAGGAAAATTTTAAAGTAAGTTAAATTTATTCTTTGCAGCTGTCCTTGCTTTGAATTACTTCATGATATATTAAGAGCTCTCACATTTAGATTCATTAAAGACAGTCTAAAACAAATTTTCACAGCAAGAGGTATTAACATTTTCATGAAATTTTAATGGAGGATTTTCACATGAGACAAAACTGAAGAGAAAGAATGTTTAAAAATGAAAGTATTAATTAACCAAGAATTTTCTGTTGTTCTGATGTTTCTTTCTTCTAGATTCTGCAATAAGGTCAAATAACCCTCTACTTATCTAATTATATTCTCTTTCTTCTAGTGTCCCAGTTTCTGGGTATGATTTTACTATAGAATGGAATGAAAGAAGATCAGTTAAACCATGGAGAATAGTTTCTTTATCAAAATATATCTGGGCAAGAACCACATTCACAAATTCCACTATGAATATCATGGTATTAAAAAAAGACTTTTCTCTTAAATATATTCTGAGATATCTTCCAATATTTCACACTATGACAGTGTATCTGTTGTTATGAAAGTCATTTTATAAAATGGATATTCTAAGAACACAGTTAAAAATATCACAAATTTATTTTGGGGTACATATTTAATCAATAGTGAATCAAGTCTAAATGTCAGACATGAGAACTAAAAGTGTAATTTAATAAAGAGAAATACTTTTCAATGTTTTGCCTAATTGTACTTACTCAAAGGTTAAATACAATACTAATTCTGAACTCTCATTATGTCAACTACCTCAAATATATTATAGGCTCTTGATATGAATTGCAAACAACAGACAACATGTTTGTCAAACATTTTAATATTTTATTTTATTTCTTTTTAATTTTAATTTTACATTCATGTTGGTGACTTTGATAGCCTCCTCCCTGACTTCACCCTTCTGAAGTGACCCTCCTCATTGGGGAATGTAGGTCATGCATTGTGGGGGTAGCCAATAGTTATGGGAAAAGGCAATGTCTCTGTGCATAATGACCCAACTTGTGGCTCTAACATGCTATGCTTTCCACCCTCTCTTCCACAAATTTCCCTGAGCCACGTTGGGTTCATTTTAGTTCTACTTCAGTGATGAGGTCTTGGTAGCCTCTGCGTCTCTGGATATCTGGCTTAGTAGGAGTTGAGTGTTCTCTGTGTCTATCTGTTTCAGCCTTTTGCTGGTGTCAGGTTCACTGAGAAAGCTGCACTCTTGCTCATTTCCCCTGTTACTCTATGGTTTCAGCTGGGGCCCTCGGTGAGATGTGATAGGCTGATCCTCTCCTAAGGTTCAGCTTCCATCTGAAAAAGAAAAGCAAATTCTCAAACAGAGAGAAGTCAGCACCAGATAGATGAGATGACCATTATTATTTTAGAGATAATTTTATATGTGTAGGCCCTCTTATAGCCCATGATTTGTGGGAGCTTAATATTAGAGAATGGGTTCATTTTTTTTTTTGGACATGGTTTTGACTTGTTGCCCAGTTCCAGCAATGAGTTCCATTCCACTAAGTGGATCTATTAGCCAAATCAAGAGTAGCTGGTTAACCACCATGGCTGTGTGTCATTATTGCACTTTTTTGAAGGTCACATCAGGTTGTTTACTGCTGAGTAGCTTAGACTACGAGTTGTTTGGACAGATGTCAGTCATTTTCCCACTGTGTCTTGTGTAGCACCCTCTGGCACTAGACAATCTAACTGTCTGTGGACTGACCCTCTTCCAGATTCCAGCCAGGTCATTCTGTCCCCACAGCATATGGTGTCTTGGGCAATAGGGTCTTACCATTAACCATTGTTGGGTCATCAAGAACTCTGACAGAAATCTATCTTCTTTTGGGAAACCTTGTAGGTCCCACTGATCAACAGTTCATTGTGGATGTTAACCATATGCTGGTATTGGGAATTAGAAGTCAGCACCAAGGAAGATAAAGGAAGAAAAAATAGGTAGTATAAAAGAGAAAGAGAGCAGAGAGAGAAGAGGGAGAGAGAGAGAGAAACAGGAAAAGATTAAGGTTAGTCTTCATGATGTCCTCTCCGGGGCCCTATGGTTCAGATGTTCCCTCTACAGGCCTGCTGAAGGTTCAATCTTTTAGCCTGTTGTTCAAGATATTGGATTTTATGGTACCATTTCCATTTGGGTCCCTATTTGTGTTCCCCACTCTTACCCTCCCCCATCCTTACCTTCTCCCCCATATTTACCCTCCCCCACCCTTACCTTCCCCTCCCATCCCACCCTTCCTATTGTCTGGTCCTCAAGGTGCTTATTAGGTATGACACCATCTCTGGCAGATTCAGGTTAGGAGCCACAGATGAGTGAGACCATGCAACAATCTTTCTGTGATTGGGTAAGCTCACTGAGAATGATCTGTTCCATGTTCAAACATTTTTCTTTAAATTTCATTGTGTCATTTTTTCTTACTGCTCTGTAGAATTCCATAGTGTAGATATACCACAACTTTGTTATCCATTCATCTAATGATGGACATCTGTGTTGATTACAGCTCTTAGCTATTATGAATTGAGCAGCTAAAAACTTGGTTGAGCAAATCTCTCTGATCTGAGGCTTGGAGCTTTTAGGGTAAATGCCCGGTAAGTAAATAACTGGATCTGTTGGTAGGTCAATAGTCATCCTTTTTAGGAGTCTCCATAATGCTTTCCATAGTGGTTGTACCAGTTTACATTCCCAGTGAAAGAGGGTTCCTATTTCTCCACAGCCTCAACTGCATTTGTTATCATTAGATTTTTTTAATGTTAGCTATCCTTACTGGGGTAAGGTAAAATCTCATAGTTGTTTTCATTTGCATTTCTCTGATGATTAGGAATGCTGAACATTTTCTTAAGTGTGTGTTTGCCATTTGTATTTCTTCCTTTAAGAACTCCCTGTGCAGTTCTCTGCCCATTTTGTGAGTGGGTTGTATGATTTTTTTTTATTGTTTAGGTTTTTAAGTTCTTTGTAGATTCTAGATATTAGGCCTTTCTCAGTTGTATAGCTGGCAAAAAATTTCTCCCATTCTGTGGGTAATATGTTGTCTCTGGTTATTATATATTGGTCTGTGAAAAAAATTCAATTTCATGAGATCCCAATGGTTGGGTGATTGTTTAATTTCCTGAGCTACTGGGGTTTTGTTCAGGAAGTCTTTTTCCACTCCTATATCATGGAAAGTTCCTCCTATTTTTTTTCCAGTAGTAACAGTATTGCTGGTCTTGTATTGAAGTCTTTGATCCATGTGGACTTGATTTTTGTGCATGACGAGATGTGTGGATCGAGATTGATTTTCCTACATATGGTTGTCCAGTTTGTCCAGCACCATTTGTTGAAGATGCTATCTTTTTTCCAGTCTACATTGATAGGGCCTTTGTCAAATATCAAGTAACTGTAGTTACTTGACCCAAAATCCAGGTCTTTGATTCTGTTCCATTGGTCTATATTCCAGTTTTATGCCAGTACCATGCTGTTTTTATTACTATGGCTTTGTAATATAGCTTTTGATCAGGTATGGTGATACCTCCAGAGGAGTTTCTTTTGCTGAGGATATGCTTGGATATCTGAGGCCTTCTGACATTCCATATGAATTTTCAGTTCATTTTCTCTATCTCTGTGAAGAAAGAAGTTGGAGTTTTTATTGGTATTGCGTTAAATCTATGTAATGCTTTTGGTATGATTGCCATTTTCATAATATTAATTCTGCCTATCCAGAAGCATGAGAGGTCTTTCAATTTTTGCAAATCCTTCAATTTCTTTCTTGAGTGTTTTTATGTTTTCATTGTTTAGGTCTTTGACTTCCTTGTTTAATGTTATTCCAAAGTCATGATCATGATCAATTTGGTTTGTATTTTCTCCTGCTTTTTTATGCATACTTTCCAACCCTCTGTTGAGCTCCCTTTTCCAATCATTTTCTGATTTTTTTAAATGTTTCTTAGAATTCATCCTTGCAGCTGGTTATTGAGATCCTCTCTATCTTTTTTTTTCACTCTCCTTCAGGTGATTTAACTGTCTTTGGAGCCCTTCCAGGTTCTTTTCTATTAGGTCTAATCTTGTGAGAACAACATTCACACAATTATTGGACTTTTGTTGATTTTCTGCAAGTTTTTCTATTTTCTTTGCCAGGGTTGCATTGTGTATGTCTTCATTTTGGGGTTCTGATCCTATTATTTCTTCTGTTTTGGTTAGAGACATCCATTGTGGGACTGGGCAATCTTGTTGCATTTACTTGCATTTGATTTTTCATGTTATTCCTTTTGTGCTGTGGTCTGTCCATCACAGTAAAGGAGTCTTGTTAACTTTAGCAGGAAGCTGTAGTTTACCTACAAGGTCTTCTGTGATTATTCCCTTTTATGTTTGTTTCAATTAGGTTTCTGATGACAGTGGGGCCTGCCTGCTCAGAGTGCCGGAGCTTGTGAGGGTCTGGTGAGGGTCAGAGGGTCTGATGAAGGGACTTGTTCTTTGGTGGTTCAAGGTATGGGAGTGTGTGGTCACGTGGCCCGAGGGGCAGGTGTTGGGGGGCAATGGGACAAAGCAGACTGGTGTTGTGTCTGGGCTTGGGGGGGGAGTATGGGAATATATGGTAGTTCCATGATGCTGAGAGTTGAAGGGATGGGACAGCGGGTCCATTGGGACTATGTTGCAGGGAGTGGCTGTGATTGCAGGGTCCTGTGACAAGGCAGAGCAGGGATATGGGATTGCTACAGGTCAGGTGAAGCACATTGGGGGGGGGATTGTTGGTGGTCCAGGTGGAGTGGCAGGAAAGAAGAAGGAGTGGTAAAGAATAACTTTTTGGCTTGGTTCCAGGTCACAGAAGGGGGAAGGGTGGGTGAGGCAGCCAGGAGATGTTGTTTGGTATTTGCATTGGTAGTTCCTGTGCCCCAGGACAGGGTTACCATGACAGGGTTTGGGGGCTGGCATGTGGGGTTCCTGCACCTGTGGGTGGGGGATGGGGGCAGCAATGAGGATGGAGCTGGCATGTTGGGGTCCTGTACCCAGGGGAGCAGGGCAGTGGAGAGTTTGCCAGTGGAGTTTCTGTGCCTGGGGTGAGGGTGGGATGGCACAGGACCGAGTGAGTGGAGATCCCAAAGGCAGGGAGGTTGGGGGTGGGGTGCCACAGGGACTGAATGAGAGCCAGTGGATTTCCCTCAGTCACGGGGGCTGGGGGGGCAGCATGGGGGACTGAGAGAGAGTGAGTGGTTCCCACCTGCACAGACGGTGAGAGTGGGGGTGGGGTAGGGTTGGGTGGGTGATGGAGCTTGCTTGTGGAGCTCTGAGGTGGAGGGAACCTAGGGTGGGAACACTAGCCTTCTGTCTTCGGTCCACTTAGCTAGTGCAGGAGGAACCTGTGGCTGGGACAGAGACTAGGGTGGCTGTTTGAGGGGATTGGGTGACTGGTAGGACCCCTGAGAGCATGGGAATCTGAGGAACTCCCTACTTTGGAACTCTGTGCCCTCCCACTGACCCCTAATGAACCCTAAAGATCTTGCCTTTCCTTCCGCACCAGGTGAGGCTGGTTTATCAGATGCCATCTTGACAGGGGCTCTTTTTTGTTGTTGTTGTTGAGGTAGGGTCTCATGCTGGTCCAGGCTTACCTGGAATTAACTATGTAGTCTCAGGGTGGCCTCGAACTCATGGAGATCCTCCTACCTCTGCCTCCCCAGTGCTGGGATTAAAGGTGTGTGCTGCCACTCCCGTCAAAATAAACTTTTTATTGAGATAAAAATATAGTATTTGTTCACTATATTTGGAAGTGGACTTAGCATACCTTATTGTTCTCCATATATATGTATCTCTGCTGTATGTGCATGTGTGGGTATTGGTATGCATGTTCCTATGTGTGTGGGCACAAGTGTATGTGGTTGTGGGTGTACATGTGTGGAGGCCAGAGGTTGATATTGAGTGTCTTCCTCTCTTACTCTCTTCCTTATTCTTTGAGTCAGATCCCCTTCCTGAAACTAGAGTTCACTAATTCAGCTATATTAGTCACCCAGTGAACCCCAGGGATTCCCTGTCACTGTCTCCCCAGTTCTGTGATTACCATCATATATCAACACGGCTGACTTTAACATAAATTCTGCATATCCAAATTCAGGTCCTCATGCTTGCATGGCAGGGACTTTACCCACTGAGCATTCCCCTAGCTCCCCATAACTTCTTCTTATCTAGTGTTGCATAGTTTTTTTTTTTTTTCCTGTTAGGCATCACTCACATTCATTTCACATTTATTTACTCACTGAATCTTTACTTGGATCTCACGAGGCAGGCACTACATGTTTCCCATGCTACCAATGAGAAATCTCAGAAAAGAAAGATGAAACAACTTGCTCAAAGTGTCAAACCTCTGTGTAATGCCATATATAATTCCTTATATAACAAACCAAAACTGAAGATTCTTTCCAGAAGTTATGAACAAAAAGATTTTTATCATTTGTTTTGCACAATTCTAAAATTATCTGCTTCACTAATGGCCATTGCTCCTCCTTCGATAACATATTCTTTTCTCAGCATTGTAAATAGAAAATTTAATGGTAACAAGCTACTCTATAATTTCAATGATTCACAATATACCTTTTAATACATAGGAAGGCAGGAGAAAGTAGTTAAAATATAAAAATGCATCCAGTACAGTAAGGAAAATAATATGAATTGAGGATATAGGCCACAAGGCCACAATTGGTATTAATGGAATCTTCTTCTATTGTTCACTTGATTATGTCTCATCCCTCTACTTACCAGGATTCTTTGCCAGTGAGTGACCAAACATGCTGTCTCACTGCATCTAAGCTTTTAGTGGGAGAAAAAGTAAACTTTTCTCTCATCCATTGCAAGGTTCATGGCTAACCTTCAATTAAAAAAAAAAAAGATGGATTCGGGCTAGAAAGATGGCTCAGCAGTGTAGAGAGCACTACATTTGCAAGCATGAGGATCTGAGGAGGCCTAGGCCTAAGGGACTGCTCAAGTTCCATCCCCAGGAACCATATAAATAACTTTGTATAGCCACACAGGTCTTTAACCCCTGTTCTACAGGGAGCAGAAACCAGAGTATCACAAAGCCTCATGAAAAAATCAATGCCAAACTATTAGATCAGTAAGAGACTCCAGCTCAAAAGAAAGCATAAGATCAATGGAGCAGAACACTGGGCCACTGCAGGCCAGTGCACCTCACTGTAGGTGAGTTCACAGGGCCAACTGCATGGGCACATATTCATGCATACACCACACACATCATACCACAAAGGCATGCATTTTATACATTCACATGTACACATATACAGGCATGAAAAAATATAGATTAGGGGCTGGAGAGATGGCTTAGTGCTGAAGGCACTTGCTTCAAAGCCAAATGACCCAGGTTCAGGTTCTACTCCCCAGGACCCACGTAAGCCATGTGCACAAGCAGGCACATGCATATGGAGTTTGTTTGCAGTGGCTGAAGGCCCTGGTGCACCCATTTTCTCTCTCTCTTCACCTGCCTATTTCTGTATCACTTTCTCTCAAATAATAAATAAATATGAAATAAAATAAAGAAAAAATACAGATTAAAAAAAGCAAAGTGTGCACATCTAATTGGTATATTTGGAATTAACATAGGAACCTTTAGAAATGAAGTCTGATTTGTATATTTTTCTGGATTATCTTCAGAAGTATGATGAGAAGAACACTGTATGAACTAAAATGGAGAGTAATGGGATGCAACAAGGCCTGTTTGGTTTCATGTTGGAAACTCTGTGTGACATGCCTTCCCTCTGAGTATATGTCAGGACACCTATCACATGACGGTCTTCCAGAGAAGAGCAGAAGAAAGTCATAGGTTGACTTTACTAAGATTCATGGAGTGTTTCAGGGAAAAGAGTGAGGATAAATTCTATGCTCTACTTCAGGAAAGAAGGGACAAAAGAGGTCAGAGGAAACCTTCTAAGATCAGTCATTTTATAAATTTCCAAGGTGCTATAGTTTGGAGTTTTGTTCCCTGCATTCCTTCAGCCTGATTTGAGTTTCAATAATGTTGCCTTGAGTCACTTGTCATTGGATATAGTGAAAGGAGAAGAATCCCTGAGGATGTTACTTCTTTCTACATCAATGGTATAATAAAGAACTTATCCAAGTTTGTTAAGTGACTCCATATTTCACCAATTTACTTAATTTAAGTAAGACACCTAAAATAAGTGATTATTATCTCAGTTTTCAATTTAATATGGCCATTATTGTTTCCCTGCACAAAAACATTCCATTTTTTGAGTGTTTTGATATTTCAATTAACAAACCATAATTGAAGAAATGGGAAGAAAAGTCATATGAGTGTTCAATTTGGTGTGATGATGACAAAGAGGAGTCACTCTTACTTGTGTGTCCCATTGGCCCTCAGCACAATGTAATATGCCTGTGGAGAAAATGGAGCAGATATTGATCTCTGGTTATTCGAACTTTATGTGTTTGTCACTCAGTCATCACAATGAGTATATATTCAGTAAGATGTATAAGTCCATAAATAATTCTGTCTCTAGGTAGTAGAGTTCACTGTAAGGCCAGTGAATCACACAGCAGTCAGCCAACTCATACCTTTTTTTTTTTTTTGTAAACAGATGAGCTCTTTGATTGAAGGTAATATTGAGTTTGATATTAGGCCTGTGCATATGGCATTCAATATATGGCAATGGTACTAGCAGAAGTATAATGTGCAAATAAAGAAGAATCAAAATGTTTTATTTCATCAAGGAAAGGTGTAGGCTTTTCCATGATAGACCACTGTAATAGCATGCTACTCAGTGGTTAACTAATCCTCTGATATACTGAGTTTGAAGGTCAGATGTTACTTTCAGACAAAAGGGGTACTCAGTAAGGTCAACCACAATAAGAGAGAGTACATGGAATTGATGCTAGGCAGAAAATCCATTCCTGCCACTAACATCATACCTTTTTTTCATTAACTCATTAATTGATCATAGAGGACACTGGGAATAGAATTCTGGTTGTTATTATAAAAGTAGATCATTTTTCTAGCATTACTGCCAGGTATGACTTTCAGTTAAATGTTTGTGTGAGATATAAACATTACCACAGTTGGTGCCCATTCTGAGAGATCCATATCCAAATCCCATACTCAAATTTCCTTATCATCAATCCTACAATCTTATTTTTTCAAACAACCCAATCACCCAGCCAAGCTATTAGCCACATTCCATGAATAAGTAATGATTCACACCTCAGGCCATATATCCTTTCAGGCAAAGTGGACAAAGAGATATATAGCTTGAGTTTCAGCCAACTGGAGAGATTTCTCTCCATCAATGTCTTTCAGGGTAACCTCTTTATGACCCTGTAATACTGCAAAAGTCCACTTTTTACCTAGTGTCAGCATATCACTCAGATCCATATAACTATAAACTAGGCTTATGTTTTCTCCTTTGTGAGCTGGTCAACAGGAACTCTCCAAAAAGTCAAATGTGTGATTTGTACGAAGGATGAAGGTACAGCTGTAATAAGCATATTGACAGTATGAGTCATCTGTTCAAAAAAATGACTTATATCTTCCAAATTCATTCAAGTGTGTGTGCATATGTGTGTGTATACACATGCACGTGTGTAGTACATTGTGTGTTTGTGTGATAAGTGTGTGCAAATGTGCATACTCTGTGTATTAGTGTGAGGCCAAGGAAGAATGTCAGTTGGCCAACGTCTATCACTTTTCCTTGTCTTTCCTTAAGAAGGAGTCTCCCCCTGATTCCAGAGCTTGCTATTTTATTGTTTCTGCTCCCCAGTGTCCAGGACTGGGTTACAGATATGTTTGGCCATGCTCAGCTATTTACATGGGAGTTATGGAATCAAACTCAGGCAATCACAGGCCCCCATGCTTATGCAGGGAGTGCTCTTTCCTATAAAGCCATCTTTTCAGCCCCTATTTAAGTCAAACTTTGTGCCTACTACTTTTGCTGAAATGCTGTTATGTGTCTAAGTTGATGACAGCGAGTCAAATTATACCTGTCTCATGACAGATAACTTGGGTTTTATTAGAACTTGCCATTACATCATCTATTGGAGCCAACCACACACTAGGATATGCTTCTGTTTTTTTTTTTTAATTTTTATTGAATTTTGCTACATGAACATGTTGTAATTTAATCATAATTCCTCATATTACTCTCTTTTGCCCTCCCACCCCCATCTTCAATCCATTTTATCCCCTCTTCTTACTAAGTAGCCTTTCTTCTATTTTGATGTCTCATTCTGTTTTTACTCTAGTAACATCCATGGCAAAGTGTTGATGAGCTCAGTATTGTTCAGTTCTTACAGAGGTAACAACAGTCACTGTGAAGTCATGAATACTAGTCACTTCATGTTTAGAGGATAGTGTCCCAAACTACTCCTCACTACCCTCTGGCTCTTATATTCTTTCACCGCCCTCTTCTGAGATGTTCCCTTACCTTGGAGAGAGTGATAGAGAGGTCTCATTTAGTCATGAATTATCATCTGCCTCTTTTATTCAGCAATTTGATGAGTTTTGAGTCTCCCAATTACCACAGCCTTCTCAAAAGAGAAACTTCTTTGGCCATTGGAGAGAGTAGCATTAATAATGTTTTCACCACCTCCTCCTAGTGTTTCCTGAGACTGGATGGGTGTGATAGAAATGTCTTATTCAGTGCTGAACACTCATTTTTTTACATCTTCTCATCACCTTGATGACTTGTGGGTCTACCCAGTTGTTACCTCTAAGAAGATACTTCTTATAGGAAGTGATATGCCAAAGAAAACAATTTTTTTTCCAAGCATGGTGGTTCATACCTACAATCCTAGCATGTACTAGTTGGAGTAGTAATTGCTATGAGTTTGAGATCAGCATCACAGTGGTTTCCAGGCCAGTCAGGGCTATATGGTGAGACCTTGTCTCAAAAAGTAAAAATCTGATTTCTTACAAACCGCTTTTGATTTGCAACTATTCTTTCTTCAAAGGTTTGTCCCATCTTGCATTCCAATATGTCATGGATCCACAATAATGTGCATAGTAGCTTCTACTTGCTTCAGATTTCTTTACAAATATTTTTCTTCCTACCCATACAATTTGAGCTTTGCTGATGGAAAGATCTTTTTTTAAATGTATTTTAATTAGCATACAAAATAATAGGTTTCTGTGGCAAAGAGGTTGGAAGGAGTGGGAAAGTATATGAGTTGTGCATGAGAAGAGTAACAGAGAGATTTCAATAGTGTACTGGTTAGAGAAAAATTCAGACAAAACCTAAAATCCAACTGAGAAATACACAAAAACATCAATGAATACATATGGAAGAGTGGAAATTAAAAAGAGGCACTAATAGATAAAAAGTTAAAATGACCAAAATTTAACTTTAACATACAATTTAAAAAGGCAACATGCTCTAAAAGTGTATCAAATCTAATCCAATCTGCTTTGGTTGTATGAGTTTGGAACTATTTCTCTCCCTGTTATGCTTCCTTTATAAACCTGCCCTGACGTGGGAGGTGTGATTACCACATCCAGTTCAAACCATACATAACTGGATTTGGGATATATGTTGAACCAGTGGAGATCAGCCCAGTTACCTCTGCAGGTAAGTTTCTGTCTTTTTTTTTCTTTTTGGTTTTTCGAGGTAGGGTCTCACTCTAGACCAGGCTGACCTGGAATTCACTATGCAGTCTCAGGGTGGCCTTGAACTCATGGCGATCCTCCTACCTCTGCTTCCCAAGTGCTGGGATAAAAGGTGTACACCATCACTCACAGCTAGGTTTCTGTCTTGCCTACAATAACTTGTGAAGATGGTTCCCTTCTTGGTATACTCTCAGTTTGACTCCATTGTAACAGATTTTTATGCAATTTTCATAATTCTGTTTTGGATGATACTCCACTTCCCCTCCCCATACCACTTCTCTATCTCCTTGCACCTCTACCTGTTTTCACCCTCCCATACCCAGTAGACCTCCTTCTACTTTTCTATTACATGTGTTCTGTTACTCTCCCCACATCCGCCCTTAAAGCCTCTTGTTTTCCCCTCTCACTGGCCTTTTCTAGTTTCCTGGCATCTACACAAACTCTCTCCCACATGAAATATGCATATATAAAAGAAGCTAGAATGAGAAAGAACATGTGGTGTTTGTCTTCCTGAGCCTGTTACTTCACTTAACATATTTTCCAGTCCCATCCATTTTCTTACAACTCTTATAATTTTATTTTTCTTTACAGCTGAATAAAATTCCATTGTGTATATGTATCACATTTTATTATTCATTAATCTGTTTATTGACCTGGAAGTTTAATGCATTTTCCTTGTAATTGTGAACAGAGCAGTAATAAACATGGGTGTGCAGTTATCTCTGCCAATAAGGTATAGAACTCTTTGGGTATATGCCCAGAGTGATATACCTTGTCATATGATAATTCAATTTTTATTGTTTGAGACGTGTCCACATTGATTTTCATACTGCTACAACAGCTTATAATAGATACACATGCATGCTCACAGACATCCACACAGAAAAACAGCATATACACACAAATTTTTAATTAAATAGAGACTTGGAAGACAGCTCAGTGGTTAAAGGTATTTTATTGTAAACCCTGCTAGACCAGGTTCTATACCCAAGCTAACCATGTAAGCCAGATGGAAAAAAATATGGCACAAGCATCTAGTGTATGTTGTTTGCAGTGGCCAGAGGACCTGGTGCATGCACAAACACACACACACATACACACACATATACACACAATACCATAATAAGAAAATTATATGGTACATGAGATGCTTAGAATTAATAGAGGAAACAAAAAGCTGGGAAATAGGGATATGAAGAGTTAAAGAATTTCAGTTTCAAATAAGATGGCCAGAATTTTTTTTGAAAAAGTTAAATTTGAGAAAAAAGATAGAAAATGATCCAGAAGCAAACCATCCAACTATCAGGATGACAGCAATTCATGGAGCAATAACACCATATCCAAAGGCTCTGATTGTGGAGGATACTTGAAGTATTCAAGGATGAACAAGGAAGAAAATGTGGCTAAAAGAGGGTGGGAAAGCAAAATGACATCTGAACATACAGGGCCCTGTAGAGCAAATTGAAGATTACAGCTTTTACTCTAAGTTTGGGAAAGTTTTGTTGAACAGAAGAATGACCTAGTGCCACATATTTCCATACATTTATATGTTGGCTTCTAAAAAGAATAACTGTGTATATTCACTAATTCAACAAATATTTATTGGATGCTTACTATCCCACATATACCTTTAGGTGATTAATAACTAAAACAAAAATTCTCAAGAATTCTTAACTGTTACATATTGTTGCAGTCAGCTTCATATTATTGGCAGAAAACACCCAACCAAGAGCAGCTTGTGGGACAAAAAAAAGAGTTTATTTTTGGCTTACAGACTCGAAGGGAAACTCCATGATGGCAGGGGGAAATGGTGGCATGAGCAGAGGGTTGACATAACCTCCTTGCCAACATCAGGTCGACAACAGCACCAGGAGAATGTGCCAAACACTGGCAATGGGAAGCTGGCTCTAACACCCATAAGCCCACCCCCAACAATACATCTCCTCCAGGAGGTCCAGTTCCCAAATAGCAACCAGATGTGGATCTAGCATTCAGACACCTGAATTAAACCACCATACATAAAAACATACATTTTGTTCATATAATTTAATGCATGATATTAGTTGTGCAATATAAGAATTGGGATAAACATTTATCTTCTCAAAAACATTGATCATCCCTTTATGGTGCAAGCTTTCAAAATCCAAATTCTATTGTTTAGAAATAATGTTACATTGATATATGTGGTGGTTTGAATGCATGACCCCATAGACTCAGGTATTTTATTAAAATGTAGCTTTCAATTTGAGTCTCCAATCAGCAGACCTCTACCGGGGATGAGAGGTAAGTCACTGGGGGCAGATCTTATAGCCCAGCCCTACTAGGTGTGTAAAGAGTACTTTGAATTCAGGCTGTTCTTGATGTTGGCTGTTTTACAGTGCTTGCTTTTAATGATATCTCTGTGGAAGTGAGCCAGCTTCTTTCACAATTGATGCTATGTTCCCCAGTAATCAGTAAGCCTAAAATAAACCCTTTCTTTCCATAAGCTGCTTCTGTTTGGGTGTTTGACAACATGAAGGTAACTGCAACAATATGTATAGTCACCTCATTGTGAAGAAATACTCCAGGGCTTCTTGACCCTCACTATAATTTACTTCCCATTGGTCAACTTTTGCCCATTCATTCCTCTCCTACCTACACTCCCAGACCTTGTAATTTTTATACTTCTCTCAGCTTTGTAGAGATCAACTTTTTTAAATATATTTCACATATAAGTAAAATAATGCAGTATTGTCTTTCTGTCCCTGACATATTTCATGTAGCAAAATGATATATAGTTCCATCTAGTTTGTTACAAATTATAGGATTTCATTCTTTTTATGGTTGGATAGCATTCCGTTGTGCATATGTATATCAGTTGAATACTTTACTTGTTTCTATCTCTTAGCTACTATGAAATAGTGCTACAATGATCATGGGAGTGAAAATGTCTATTTGAGAAACAGACAAGTAGAACAAAGATTTCCATCATTAGTTGGAGGCATTTAGTGCAGGATTAAGCACTTACAAAGCCACAAGTCACATGAGAATGTGGTCTTTATGCCTGTCCCCCAAACTATCTGTTACAGTTACACTTATACTGCTGTGGGTTAGGAGCAAGATAACATTTCTTTCCAAAAAGTAGTTAGCTAGGGACTGGTCCACAGAAACATAAATGCCACCCTAGAACCCACATCTGATCCAGTCTCATCCAAAATGGCTGCAAGCAACAACTCTGTAGCAGCAACTACCCACTTCTTTCTCATCTTAGCACACCTGTGGGGTGTCCCTTCCTGAGTCAGTCTCTTTAACCCACCAACCAATCAGGTCTCTCCTTTAGACAGTTGAGTCTGATGATGAGGCTGACCCTAATTGGCTGTTTGATAGATATAAATTGGCCTAGCCACATGTGTGACTCTCTTTGTCTTTCTTTGTCTCTCTTGGTCCCTCTTGGCCCTTGGCCCTCCTGGGTCTTGGACCCTTTTGTAAGCTCTTGGCTCCTGTAACTGTGAGATCTGACTACCTGTGGGGTAAACATCTTCTCTATCTCCTCTTCTGTTTCCCATCCAAAGGATTTCATTAGGGCCAGGTGTTTTTCTTCTTTGTTTTGGATGCTTTCCTACTTTGCTTCCCATATGTGTGTGCCCAGACCTTTATGTGAGGGAGATTTTCTACAACTTCCCTTACCCTTCCCAAACAAGACAACATCTTATGGCTTGGGCTTTCCTGCTTACTGATAACTTATAATTTGCCCTGCTCCTAGTCCACATTTTTAATTATTTGATAACACAGAGAAGGACCCAAAGTTGGGGTCCATGGGCCTGGGTTTTTTTGCATCTTTATGTATATCTAATCTTTCTCTGGACAACACCCACATCAATAAACCCCCCAGACAAAGTTCAGACCTATAAGTTGTCTTATGAGGGAGCTTTCTTATGATCAACTAATAGAGAGGGAGAAAACTGCCTAGTATATGGATGAATCATCTTAGTGTGTAGATAATAGCTAAAAATGAACTCTAGCTGCACTCAAGCACTATCCAAGCATGCTTTTTAAGAAAGGAGAGACACAGATAGAGATAGAGAGAGAGAAAGAGGGAGAAAGAGGGGAAAAATGGGTATGCCAGGGCCTCTAGCACTGCAAAGGAACTCCAGATGGCATGTGCCACCATATGCATCTGGCTTTTCATGGGTGCTGGGGAATGGAACCTGAGCATAAAACAATTGTCTTCTCATTTCTATACACATTTATAATCTTTGACACACAAACATGAGGACCTACAAAACTGAGCAGAACACCAAATGTTGGCTTCTGGCTTCCACACATGTCTATACACACATGTGCACCCACAAACATGCATATTCACATCCACACACATCTTGACATGTCAAAGATGAAAGGAGGTAAAGCATGGCTATTTTATAGGCTTTTTTAGTTCTCTTTCTTTAATCTACTTTGTAACATGTGTTTGGCTTAAAAGAATGAGGTCTGAGTTGTTTCTGTGACTCTTGATGGAGACATCACATGCTAAATTGCCTAAAACATTATAAAATTCCAAAGACATACTATTGTCCCTTCCCTTATGAGTTAAATCCTTCTTGGCCTGTCAGTCATGTGTCATGTTAAGGAAATGGAAGGACTAACTATAACCTGAATGATAATATATTTATGGATCCAAGAAGCACCTCCCTTGATACTGTTGTTTGCAGATCTTCACTGCTAAGACTGAGTTCTAACTCAAAAGGCATGACTTTAAAAAAATAAAGCTGCTAAAATATTTTTGATTAAAACCATTCTCATGTTATACTGACCTTTGTAGCATTTTTGTTAAACATACACCTTCCTTTTTCCCCTATCTAGCTATTTATTGGGGTTCTTGCCAAAATCCTATGCATATTTGCCATGACATTCTAAAGATATCCCTCATCCCATACAGCTGTTTGTAGGCCTTCATTGCTGAATCTGCCTGGTTTGTTGCACCAGAACTCTAAAGGCCTAGCTTTCTCTCCTTATCCATCTCCCCTTTTGAAGCAGCTGCCAAGATTCACAGCTTACTTCCCTTGTTTTCCTCTCAAAATCCAATGAAATTGTTCTCAGGCTTCCTTATGAGTCTGTTTCTAAATTATTTTATCTTTGAGAATAAAATCCAAAGAGGAACCCTAACTTCCTAGCAACACTAACCATTCCTTGACTGTTCAGTTTCATATGTATGCATGAAACACGTGTTAACCTGATATTAGATTAAGTCAAAGATTCCCCACAAGTTAACCTAAAGCAGGGTGAAGAGAATGTTTTTCCTCTGTTACAGCCTAATTCTTAGATCTCTATAAGATTAGAGACCTCTTTATTTTATGGAGAAGTCTCTAGTTTCCTTTGGTCTTGACCCTAGCAGCCATCATGGTTCTTATTGTCCTGAAGGAGAATTCAGAGGGGACATGGTAGTAGAGCACAGTACAGAATTTAACTATAGCAAGTAAGGAAGCAAGAACAGAAAAAGAACAGGCCAAGCTGAGCAGCAATGGCTTCAACACTAGCAAGCATATGGCTTCTATTTTTCTTCTCCATTGTCTTTTTCCATGTGTTTACCCTAAGGTAAGCACATTGAGGAAAGGGGTGTGATTTTCAAGGAAGCCCATTTTACCCAGAATTCAGTCTGTTATAAGTGATTACCTAAGATCTAAGAATATTGGTAGAGGTTAAGTACCCCTAATGTTGAAATTTTTACTTGGTTAACTGGCAATGGAGCTCTGCAATGCTTCCCTAGAAGGGGAGTCTTGAAGTTGATTTAATCTAGCCTATCTAGCATGGACCTTTATCACCTGTTGTCCATTACATTTTGTTTGGGGGGCTCTGAGCTGGCACCTCTGGAATATACCCTCATAACCATCTTTATATCTCAACCAGCAGTCAACCATCACCATTATCTTTATGCCTTGTTTCATAGTCTTGACCTGGTTCTTTATGTCCTATTTTGGACATTTTTGGTCAGTTCCTTCCAAAGTTAACCTCCTGCTTAATGTGAGATGTGTGTAATACATATCTCGGGGAACTTCTCTACTGTATATGAACCCTAGATTTTTAACTATAACACTTCTTTATTTTGATAGACAATGCTGCCTACCTGTCAGTTTTAATCTTTCAATATCACTTGTATTGATGTGCTTTGGACATCAGTACAACTATTCCAAACTGATTATTTTATATACCTCCCATCTAATTCTTCTCTCTCTCACTCTCTCCTCTCTCTCTTTTTCTCTCCACACATGCACGTGTGTGTTGTATGTGTGTGTTAACATCAATATAAGTTATTCCATATCATATAAAACAATGTTTTTTTTTTTAGACTGTACCTTTTCTTGCAGTGGGAAAATTTTCTCTGTGCCATTACAATTGGAAAATATATAATTTGTGTTTTTATTTTATAGGGCTTACAGTTGAGAGACTTATAGCATATCAGCTGATACTTTAGACTTTGGACTTTTGTTTTTTTATTTATTATTTATCTATTTATTGATTTATTTGAGAGAGAAGAGGGAGAGAAATAGAGAGAGAAAGCACCACAGAACCTCAACTCACTGCAGATGAACTACAGACACATGTGCCACTTTGTCCATTTGGAATTACACGGGTACTGGTGAATCAAACCCAGGCCAGCAGGCTTTGCAAGCAAGCACCTTTCACCATTGAGCCATCTCTCCATCCTGACTTTGGAGTTTTGAACAGTGCAGGGACTTGTGGAGACTATGGGAACTTTTAGGTTTGACTGGCTGTGATACATCATGAAATAGCCATGAGTCTGTGGTGGAAAGGAGCAGAATGCTGAGGTTTGAATATAAAGTATTCCTCATAGGCTCACGTATTATGAATACTTGGTCCTAGCTGTTGCAACTTGGGAAAGTTGTGAAATATTTGGGAGGAGGAGCCTTGCTGGAGAAAGTGAGTCACTGGGGGCAAAATTTGGGATGCCAAAGCTCAGTACTCAGAATACTTCTTTCCTATAGTTTTGAAGATGTAATGCACAGCTTACTTTAGTCTTGCTTTTTCCTCCAAGCTGATGTGACACATTGGCTGTCTACTCTTCCATGCTTTCCCTGCCATGAGGAATCCTTCCCTCTAACCTGTAAGCTGAAATAAACCCTTTCTTTCTGTAAGCTGCATCTGCTTAGGTGTTTTGGTCCAGAAACAAGAAGGTAACTGCTACACTCTGACAGACTCCCTTTTACTAGCAGATTTCCACTCTATTTTGAAGTTGTTGAATAGCTCTGCACCTGGATGGACAAATGAACAGCACCATCTGCTCAGCACCACAGACTCATAGATAACTTATTCCTGGGAGTATAAAGGGTTCCTCTCTATAAATTTATAGGGACAACTTGTTACTACAGAAGCACATACATGTATCAAAATCTTATCAGGAAAACCAAGCCTAAGACCTTACTGGACACACAAGACTGAGGAAAAGCTGTAGCACCCACATCTTTATCCCATAAGAATGTGGACAACTAGCGCTGTGATGGCAGCTGCCCACATCAACCTGTCATCTGACTACCTGGTGTGTGTGTGTGTGTGTGTGTGTGTGTGTGTGTGTGTGCATTGTTCTAGGGGTTTCAGCTCCATTAATCTCCAGTGTTGAGGTGGCCTACTCAATTGTTGTCTATCGATCTACATGTTCCCTCACCCATACTTGCCATCCATCAGTCCATCTGTCCATTTCATCTTGATCCTGCCCTTTGCTTAATTTTGCTACCTCTGTTCAGGTCTGACCCTACAGTCTGACTCTACTGCCAGCAACAACAGCTTCTCTATATTCTACTACAGAGTTCAGTTCATTATCTTAACAATCCAGAAGATTTTTGCATTTCTGTCAGTTTCCTAGCTCTAGCCTCTCTTTGAAACCCTTTGCCTCTTTAACTAAGATTACAACCATTCTGTAATTTACATACCTAGATGATACATAAGTGGAGATTGAATAAAAGAACATGTTTGCCTAGGCCAGAACTATCAAGGAAACTGGTGAGGGTATCAGGGAAATTATTTCATTGAAACCACTGCATCTTTTGAATTTATTGGTATTCAATAATTTCTGATACATTGGGAAGACAAAAGCATGTCAATCTATATTTCTGACATACTGTGGTCACAACTGTATGATTGTGTGTATGTTTGTGTCTGTGTGTCACTGATACTTTCTCTGGGCAGAAAACGATATATTGAATACCTACAAGGTGGTTTGTCCAAGCCTAAAGCTAGTTCAATCAACTGAGGATTTAAACATTCCACCATTTTCCCAAAGCCACAGGAGAAAGTTGAGCAACTCTTGGTTATGCCACAACAAATGAAACTGACATAATTGTGATAGACTAATAAAATATATCAGTTGGCATATTTTGACTGGAAACCTAAATCTCAGACCATTGCTCAAACCCTGTATCATTTATTTTCTTTCTACTTAAAAAAGCCAAACCCAAACTTTTTTTTTTTTTGGTCAGGACCTGTTGACTTTATGTTGTTCATATAGTATATATCCAGTAATTGCCATCATGTTGCTCATGTGGAAATAAACAGTGATGGAGAAACTGGATTATAAATTTGGTAAACATTTCCAGTTGTGATTATGAACACAATATAGATCTTCATGTGGCTCTTATCTCCCCTGATTTTTAATTGGGCTATATTTATATTTGCTCGGATTTTAGAAATCTATTAAAAAGTGAACACTGCTTATTGAACCTGACCTTCATATTGAATAATCTTAATTGCAAATTTTTATGCTGTTTAAATCACAAAGTAACTTCATTCTACTTGCTTGTGAATATTTACATTATCTTTAGGTTTGACTGCTTTCAAAATAGGAGTGTCTTTCATTTTCTACAATTTGAGATATTCCTTTCCTTTTCAGCAACATTGTTTTCATTTAACAATTAAAGTGTGAATGAACTAAACCTATAAACAATTCAACAAATTTGCTGCTATGCTAAAGATATTTTTAAAGTTTATAGACAGCAATAAAGGTCTTCAACATAAAAAAAGTATGCAAATGTGATTAGAGAGCTGAAAGCCAGCATATCAATGCACAAAGATCTTGCCTGTAGCAATTCATCTACATTGTTAATTACCATGCTCACTCTGGAAACTGAGCCATGATACCAATGAGATCAATGAGCTTAGTGGACTGTTAAATACCCAACAAACTGCTCTTTACCTTAAGTATAATCTTTGGGATAAATTTCAACAATTTACCAAAGTGTACAATTAAGTGTGTAGTTTAATTCATTGGGGAACAGTTGAAAATAAACATGAATCTTTTTGGCTTATCTTTAAAATCCAAAAATAATTGAAATATTTGAAAAGCCTCTTCCCATGGATTAAAAGAAATAACAACAAATTACATTTTGTTGTAGTTGAGGTCAACTAGAGAGGTCAGATCCTTTGCTGTCCAGGTTCATTATATTAAAGCTTAAGAAATTATAGATTTATACAGCAGGTCAGCATGCAAAAGTTTGTATGCCAAAGTATATAAGCTGGGAGCAGTACAGATAACCTCAAAAGTGAGGACCATGCTGGATAGGTTGCAGTGGCATTTTCATGAGTCAGGGAATGTTACTAGATGGGTATTTCATGGTGAACATCTCTCCTTTTGATATAAATTATGTCTGAACATTACAAGGTTGCTTCAGCCAACATCATGTGCAGCTACTGTTTGAAATCAGAAGTGATGTGCAGTGGATCAGTTTCTCTTAAATTTCTCCTTACTGGTCAAGTATTGTTGCAGGTTTTCTTACCATGGATTCCTTGTCACATGACTATGAAGAACAAGGCACAAGGACAACAAAAACTGAATAAAGCAAAATAAATTTTTGAGAAAATAGTGAGAAAATCAAGTTTATTAGTCAGAGTTCTCTAGAGGAACAGATCTTCTAGAATGAATTATATTAAAAAGGGAGTATATTGGATTAGCTTATGATAGTCCGCTAGCAGTTGCAGGCCTGAGAATCAAGGAACCTGGTAGCTTCTCAGGCCAGGTGGCCAGATGCCTCAGGAGTCCCAATCAATCACTGAAGGCCTAGAGGCTTCCTGAGGAGCCACTGGTTTTCAATCCACATGGGTCTTAAGTTGATGCTCGTCTTCATTCCACACTGGTCTTCAGTCAACATTGGAAGGCAGTGAGCCCATTTCCATCCCTTGATTCCTGGACCTGTGAATCTGGGCTATAGGAGAAACAGTACCATATATAGGATGCTGATTCAGAGCATATACACCCTGCTGGAGGACAAACTCCTGGCCCTCCAAGCTATTGCCAACTAGTTGACACTGTAGCTATTTCTTTAAAAGGCCATTCCACCATTCTATCAAGCCAGCTGCTTCAGGGTGGTGGGGTGTTGTTCCTGGTCATCCTGGGGCCATGGCACCTCGGTTTCCCAGGGGCATCCAGGCAACAGCAGAGTGGGGTCTTGAGTGGCAGTGAATACAATGAGAAGAAACACCTGGGAGACAGCTTCAGGGAGCAGCTCATTTATTTGCCAGGGGAATAGGTTAATAAGCATTTGTGAAAGAGTGGGAAGTGGTACAGGAAGGTATGGGGCATAAGGGACTTGGTCAGTTCATAGGTCCTGTGGATACCTAATTAGCATGTAGTGACATCATGGGTGAGTGGCAAAGGGTCACATGGTCTAAGTAGTGGCGGAGAAAGGTATAGGGAATGGGTCTGATACCTCATTAGCATATAAGCACGAAAGGGGACAAAGGTCACAAGACTATGGGGAAAGTGAAACTAAATCTTATCAGGTTGTCCAGGTACCCCAGGATGGGGGGGGGTGGGAAGGCCTCACTCCTGCCAGCCTCAAAATTGTTGATGTCCAGGATCACTGCAACCTTGCAGCCCTGGGCCCTAGTCATGCCTGACAGTTCAGGTCTGCCTAACCCTCCAGTAGCCTGGGGGCTTTCTACTGTGCCCTACAGCGCTCCTTTTGTTTTTATAATGCCACAGCATCATCATATTGAGTGAGATTTTTATAGTCTACCACAGGTCTACATAGAGCTGGATGGTGCATGAGGACCTGATTGGTAGCAACCTTAGCAATATTAATTATTTGTTGTCTGAGAAAATTGATAAGGCATGGGGCCACAAGTAACAGACTCCCACAGCACCGGAGGCCCCCAGGGACAGCATCATGCTGAGGCCCACCAGTAGGGGCATGAAAATCTCTAGCGGATGATGTGGGCAGAGTTTGTAGGCCACTTCTTCTTCCTTGTAGAGATGTACTTGTGGAACAATCAAGACTGGGGAACAATAGTGGGAGAGGAAAAATTTATGCACCCTAAGAGAGCAGATGTTTTGACACAAGTGGTCTTGGTTATGGAAATATTGAGGAGACACTCAGCTCTGGTCAGCTTAGAGCTGGACAGGAAGAGAGGCATACCTTGACCAGAATCAAAGAGGGGGATATCAGTAAGGTGGGGTTGGGAATATTTTGCTACTGATGTGGGCTATTCAAGGATGGGATTAATAGGGCCCACAGTCAGCAGGGGATGGGTAGTGGATGCACAAAAGAAGCAGTTAGAAGTACTGGGATGTTTACTAAAGGGGAGAAGGTTGACCACATATTGGATATATTGTGCCCATGTTATAGTGGCTTGTATTTTTTCTGTGAATTGCTTTTCCTGTGAGAGAATGTGGTGGCTAGTTTTCACTGGGCAGAAAGTATGAATATACTGCCTAGAAATATGAAGAGCACCAGAGGGAGATGATGAGAAGCTATTAGCATAGAGTTTTCCTGTCATCCCCCTCCGCCAGCCTTAATCCCAAGGGTCTTCTCTGTAGAGTGCACATTCTATAGTTTTCCTAGAGGTTTTAAAGACAGAGTCTGAGACCCCATAGTGCTCAATAATAAGGTTTGATATCAACACCCCCCATAATAATCCTGATCTTCAAGGCACTCTTTAGGTGGGCCATATTTTGGTTGGTAGGTTGAATCACACATTTCGAGCTGGGCCTGGATTGATCCTGTAGGAAGACATAAGCAAATCCCCTTCCCATAGTGAGGAGGTGGTCTGGTCCCTTCCTTATTCCATCTAAAGGGTCTCACCATTACACCAGAATGGGAGGGGCAGTCTCTGGTGTATGGCAGTGGAGGGCAATAGGGGGGTGTTGGGAATTTTTATATACATTGAAAATATTTAAAGTAGTCAGGGCTATGGCCAGCTGAAAATTGGGCAGGTAGGTATTGGGCTGTTGTATTTTAAGTTGGGTTTTTAGGGTTTGGTGTGTGTGTCCTTTCTATTATGCCTTGGCCCTGGGAGTTATGTGGGATTCCCATATTTTTAGTGATTTTTCATTGCATACAAAAGGCTTTGAATGAGGAACTGATAAAAGCCAGCCATTGTCAGTCTTCATTTGGTGGGGGAGGCCCATGACAGCAAAGGTGGTGATCATATGATGGATGAGTTTTTTTGCGCTTTCTCCCATTTATACCATGATCCAAATAAAGTGGAAGTATGTGTCTATTTTTACAAAGACATATTTCTTTTCTTTTTTTATTGACAACTTCTATACTTACAGAAAATAAATCATGATATTTCCCTCCCTTCCCCCATTCCCCTTCAGAACTCCACTTTCTGTTATATCCCCTCCCTCACTCCATTAGTCTGTCCTTTAATTTGATGTCATCATCTTTCTCTCCTATTATGAGGGTCTTGCAAAGGTATTGCTAGGCACTGCAAGGTCATGGATATCAAGGCCAATTTCTGTCTGGACGGTTGCATTGTAAGGAGTTGTACCCTTCCTTTGGCTCTTACATTCTTTCCACCCCCTCTTCCGCAATGGACCCTGAGCCCTGGAGGGTGTGACAGAAATGTTTCAGTGCTGGACACTCCTCTGTCCCTTCTTCTCAGCACTATGTTTCCTTTTGGGTCATCCCAGTGGTCATTACCATCTGAAAAGAGAAGCTTCTCTAACCAGAAGTCATAGTAGCACTAATATGTGAATATGAACATTAAGTGTAGTGCTTTCCAGGCAGTTTGGTAGGAATAATATATACATTTAGCCAGACAAAAGCAGGCTTTATACCCCTAAGGCTCATGATCTCCCCTGCCATAGATTTTGATTAGTTTTTTTTTAGTACCAGGCATGTATTCCCTCCCATAGAGAGGGCCTTCAGTCCAATTAGGAAGCAGTTGGTTTTCCCAAGAGCAGACATGCCACTATTTCACCCGTTCAGTCATTGGGCCTGTCTGGCCAGACTTGAACTTCCAGTGTCCACTGTTTTCACTGCTGATGACTTTTGTCTCTGATAAGGCTGCATGCAGTGCAGCTTTTTCCAGTTTTCAGTTGGCTGGTCTAAAGGGGAAGGTTTTCTGCTCAGCACCAGCTTGCTTTCTCAGTGATCTTGTCTCTCAGGCAAGAGATGTCTTTAGCAATAGGGTCTTACCATCTGTTTCTCAAGGGAAACAAAGGGCCTTGTCAATAGCCTTTAATGTTTTGGAGGCTACAGGGACCTCCCTGGCCAACAACTCACAGGAAGATATCCCATCCCAGACACTGAAAATTTTCTAGTAACAATCTATAGCTTCTGGATGCGCCATTATTCAAAAAAGTTGGTTTACATAAGTCTTATTCAGAATATCTTGAATTTTGATTGATCCTCCCCCTGCCCTTCTTTTATTTATTCATTTCCCCTGTCCTCTGTTAGGCCTTCCCCCTCCTTGTAATCTGTTCATCTACTTACATATATGCAATACCATCCACTTAAGTTCTTCCTGTTCCTCCCTCCCTTATAGCCTTTTACCAGCTTACTGGTTTCTGCTACTGATTTTTGGTTCCAGTTCACATACAAGTCTATACATTTGTAGCTAGGATCCACATATGAGAGAGAACATGTGACATTTGACTTTCTGAGCCTGAGTTACATCACTTAGTATAATCCTTTCCAGATCCATCCATTTCCCTGCAAATTTCATAATTTTCCTATACTGCTGAATAAACTCCATTGTGTAAATGTGCCACATCATTATTATTCATTCATCTGTGGAGGGACATCTAGGCTCGTTCCATTTCCTAGCTATTGTGAATAGAGCAGCAATAAACATGGTTGTGCAAGTATCTCTAAGGTAGTGAGAAGAGTCCTTCACATATAGGCTTAGGAGTGCTATAGCTGGATCATATGGTAAAACTATTTTTAGCTGTCTCAAGAACCTCCACACTGATTTCCACAATGGCAGACCAGATTACATTCCCACCAACAGTGTAGAAGTGTTACTCTTTTTGCTCATCCTGGCCAACACTTATTGTCATTTGTTTTCTTGATAGTAGACATTCTGACAGGAGTGAGATAGAATCTCAAAGTAGTTTTAATTTGCATTTCCATGATGGCTAAGGATGTGGAATATTTTTTTTATATATGTTTAAATGCCATCTGTATTTCTTCTTCTGAGAACTCTCTATTTAGTTCCATAGTCCATTTTTTAACTGGGTTGTTTGATTTCTTATTGTTATGTTTTTTGAGTTCTTTGTATATTCTGGATATTAATGCTCTGTCAGATGTATAGCTGGAAAAGATTTTCTCCCATTCTGTAAGCTGTCCCTTTGCTCTATTCACAGTGTCCTTTGCTATAAAAAAAACTTTGTAATTTCATAAGGTACCAGCGGATGATTAGTGGTTTTATTCCCTGAGAAATTGGGGTTATATTTAGAAAGTCATTGCCTATGTCAATATGTTGAAGTGTTTCCCCTACCTTTTCTTCTAGAAGTTTCAGAGTTTCAGGTCTGATATTAAGGACCTTGATCCACTTGGACTTGATTCTTGTGCATGGAGAGAGACAAACATCTATTTTTATCCTTTGACATACAGACATCCAGTTTTCCCAGCACCACTTGTTGAAGAGGCTATCTTTTCTCCAATGAATATTTTTGGCATTTTTGTCCAAAATCAAGTGGCTGTAGCTGTCTGGATTAATATCTGGGTCTTCTATTCTGTTCCATTGATCTACATGTCTCTCCTTGTGCCAGTACCATGCTGTTTTTGTTACTATGGCTTTGTAATATAACTTAAAATTGTGTATGGCAATACCACCAGCCTGATTTTTGTTGCCCAAAATTGTTTTGGCTATTCAAGGTTTTTTGGTTTTTTTTTTTTTTGTTTGTTTGTTTGTTTTTAGTACTTCCAGATGAATTTTACGATTGCTTTTTTTATTTCTGTGAAGAATGCTGTTGGGATTTTAATGTGGATTGTATTAAATGTGTATATTGCTTTTGGTAAGATTGATATTTTCACAATATTGATTCTTCTAATTCAAGAACATGGGATGTCCTTCCATTTCCTTGTGTCTTCTGCAATTCCTCACTTGAGTGTTTTAAAGTACTCATTGTAGAGATCCCTCACTTCCTTGGTTAAGTTTATTCCAATAAATAAAATAAAATAAGTTATTATGGGTGACATCAATCTGCCAAAAGGTGTTTGCCTTATGGTCTCAGGTGTTGGTGCCCATTGTCTGGAGGGCAGGTGTGGTTGTTAGTGAGGCACAAGAATGGCAGGTTTTTAACATGAGTTGGAGTTGACTTTTAGGGATTAGAGGAAAGCATGAAGTCCTCCTTTAAGGTTTACATGGGGGTTAGCATGGAATTTTTCAGCTTCCTCAAGGGTGGACAAAAAGGATGTCTGTTGGACCTCCATTGGAAGCCACCTGGTCTGCTAACACATTTACCTTGGTGAGGGGGCCAGGCAAGGGGCTGTAAGACCTTATGTGTTGTACAAACCAGGGGACCCTTTGTTTGCATATGAGGTTAGAGACTTTTATCAACAGCGGTGTAAAAGGTTTTTCATGTAGCTGGATCTATGAGTTAGCAAGCCAGGGGAGCAAGTTAACAGGATAAGTACTATCTGAAAAGAGATTAAAGGGTCCTATTCCTATAAGAATGCTAGCTAAGTAGCATATAGTTCCTTGTATTGTGGGAATCTGCCTAGAAGCTCCTTAAAATGCATGTTGGGCTTTGATCCCCTGGGTGATAGAGGACCATAGCTGCTCCCCTTTTCCCTCTGTCTGTGAAGATGAAAGGGGCTCCAGAAATTGGTTTTCTTGAAAAAAGGCAGGGTAGAAGCCTGTTAAAGAGGTATGGTAGGGATATGTTTTTCATTGGGGTAGTCGTTATCAATTTGACCAGGGAAGCCTATAAGGCTGATCACAAATCAGGAATGGTTTCTCAACAGCCATTGTATATCAGAGAGAGGGCAAAGGGGGTTCTGATAGCATCAGGTTCCTTGCCTAAAGTTTGGAGGGTCCAGACCCTCTCAGATTTGATCATGGCTGCAAGGGTGTAAATTTCTGTCATGATTCTTGGGGCACCACCAATGGAGGTTTGCAGCCATTCTGTGATCCCCTGAGATTGATACAGTGCTCCCATGACAGTTGGGGAGGAATTAAATATCATAAGTTGAATTGGCCTGTCTGGCATGTATTGGGCAAAGGCCATGTCAAAAACATGTTATTGATTTTGGTTAATATCTGTTTCACTTCTGGGCTCAGGAAGCTGGGAGAGGACTGGACTTAGTTACCTTTTAGCATATCAAACAAGGGTTGTAAATCACTGGTAGGGATAGGGAGCCATGTTGGAGCAAATTGAGGTTTCCCAGAAAGCTCTGAATCGAGGCCAGTGTGAGCTTCTGGGGGAAGGAGAGTATGGGTTTAAGAGGCCAAGAAGAAGTGAGGGATAGTTCTAACCCCAGTAAAGTTATGAGATAAGTTAGACCTTATTTTGGGTCATTTTTGAACCCTGCCTCAGTGAGGGAAGGTATTAATTAATCCCTTAGTTTGGCTGGTAAGGTGAAGGACTTTTTCCTTACTAGGATGTCATCCATATAATGGTAGATATTAAGGCCCTGATCTAAGTGCGGCTTAGTGCCGCAGTAACTGCATCTTGGCATATAGTGGGGCTATTGGCCATACCTTGCAGCAGGACCATACATTCAAAGTGTTTGGCTGTCCCTGAGTTATTGACAGAAAGATCTGAGAACCCAAAGCATTTTGGTCTCAGGGGTGCAGGGGGATAGAGAAAAAGCAATCTTTGATGTCAATAGCAAGGAGGGGGGTATTGGCTGGAACAGCTGATACAAGAGTCAGTCCCCTTTGAGGGACACCCCAGATGAGCATAGCTTTATTGATGGCCCTGAGATCTTGTAGTAACTCCTCCATCCTTCTGAGCTCTTGATTTTTAAAAAAATATATTTATTTTCAAACAGAGAGAGATAGAAGAGAGGCAGACACAGAGAGAATGGGCATGCCAGGGCCTCTAGCAACTGCAAACAAACTCCAGGTGCATGTTCACCTTGTGCATCTGGCTTATGTGGGTCCTGGTGAATTGAACTGGGATCCTTTGGCTTTGCAGGCAAATGCTGTTTCTCCAGCCCCTCCTGAGCTCTTTTGAATCCTGAAAACAGGAGAATTCCAGGGGATTCCTGAAGGGAGGATGTGATTAAGTTGGAGTTGTTTTGTTACTAACTGATTTAAGATTTCAAGTTTCTCCCTTGGCAGAGGCCACTGTTCAATCCAAATTGGTTTGTTAGAGAGCCATTTTAGGCAGGGAGTTTCATATTTAACACTGTCCTCTAGAATTGGGGGTGACACTGGTGAAGGTACCTCTCATAGTGTTCTATCTCAATGCATTGTCCCTCTATATTACTGGCAATGACTGCATCTAGGGCCTCAAGGATGTCCCTTCCCAGTAGTTTGGTTGTTACATCAGCCACTAGAGGTCTGATGAGACCTGAAGTTCCATTGTGGTCCTTCCATTTGAAGTTCTCCTTGGTAACATATCCCTGTGAGGGGCCTAATATCCCCATTAATTGGGGCCTGGGAATTAGTTCTCAGTGTTGGGGAACTTCAGATTGCCTTAGGATTGTCTTATCTGCCACAGTATCAATTAGACACTTGAGAATTTTTCCTCTGACCTCTAAGGCTAGCCTTGGGTGTCCTCCCTCTAGGATGCTCATTACCCATTGTATATTATGGGTTTTCCCTCTTATTGGTGGGGCTGAGGGTTGCCTCTTTTGAAGTTTAAAGGCTCTAGGGGTTTGCCATCTTTATCATGGGTGGAGTGACAGTCTTTTTTTCCAGTGAAATTCCTTGCAGCATCTAGGACAAACTGTTTTTTTTTTTTTGGGGGTGTAGATGTGTTTGAGCATTTAGTGGTCTGGTGTTGAGGACATTCCCCTTTACATTGTCCTTCCTCCCTGCAATTGAAGCATTTTTCTTTAGCACTCAAGGCTGCTGTAAAGGCCTGTCCTAAAGAGGCAGCCTTACATGAGGCAGTTCCAATATCCTGAGTAGCAACTATCCATTTATCATAATGTTCATCCTTGAGGCCTTTACAAGCTAGTGTACATTCTGAGATCATGCCTTCCCAAATTATATTTTTTGAGGAGGTGGTCCCTGTCTGTTGGGTAGGACATTTTTCTCTCTATGTTGGTTTTTGTTTTCAATATAAAGCCAGAGATTGTTTCCTCCAGCTTTTGATGAAGGAACAGTAAGGAAGAGGTATTGTCCTGGGGGGCTGAGGATGGGGTTATTCTGTCCCATGTCTGGAGAGCACAAAGAAAAACTTTGACATAGTACCCTGGGGGCTGTGGAAAAATTACCCTGTCTGAACAGCTCATCAAAGCCCCAGGGAATGTTCTGTTGATTTTGGTTTCTCCTAATCTGTTGGTGGCATTCAACTCTATAGAGGGCTTCCCATTGAAGGAATAGGGGTCTAGGCAGTGAAGACTAGCAGATATCATGCCAGTTCTGGGGGGTGTTAGGGAGCCCCTTTGGCTCTAGAGGAGGGACTTAGTCTATGGCTCATGGATTCCATCTTCCCTAACTGCCTGTATGAGTTCTTTTAGGTCATTGGCCTGATATGGAAACCATTGAAAGGGCCAAGCCTGAGTTGAGACTCCCTGATTGTATGTGTTTGTGTTGTTGTATCAGAGCTTGTATAGTTGTTCTGTGATTGTAAGTGAGGGGGTAGATGGAGAAGGGTCTTGAATAGTGGAATTTATCATGTTGGGTTTTTTTCTGTTTGAGTCCAGAGGGGGGCAGCCTGGTTCTGGAGGTGGGTATGGTGGCAAAGGTGGATAAATAGGAGTGGGTGTAGGGAGTCTGGCGGCATTTTTTTCTGATTTCTTCTATTGGCTTTTCAATAGAACTGAGGGCTGACACTGGCTGGTACTCGGTAATCTTGTCATCAGTCATCGTCTAATTTTGTCATGGGAATGGTCTTAGGAGGGCTAATGCATTGCCTAATAGCAGCTATAATTGGGAGGAAGTGTGGGGGAATCCCTTCCTGAACTTCTTGTCTCCTAGCCAAATAAGCTATGTGGTTCCATATGTCTGGGTCATATGGATCCCCAGAAATCATCCAGGGGGAAATTTGGAGGACTTCTTCCCATAAGGAGATGGCATCTCTCTGGGAGAATTTAATTACCCTAATTTCAGGAGTGCTCTTAATCCATGAATCTATGATTCCCTTTGGTGGGAGTCAATATTGCCCATGATAGAAAAGAGTGGAAGCACCAAGACCAGAGGGCAACTTTCCAGAGGGCATAATAGCATCAGGAGGGATTCCCAAAAGGTCCTGACACAAGCCTGTCCATAAGTTTCATAGAACAGTGAAAGCCTAAGGTCTTTTAAATGGTCATTTATTACTGGTTTTTGTGTTGTAAGAGAACTAGATAGGGGTTACTTGCCAAAGCACCAGTGGATTGTTGGGCTATGAACAGAGGGATAGGGGCCTTCAGTCAATGCTTAAGAGTGGCCTCGGCTAAGAGATGTCAGTTGTCCATTAACAGTATCCTATCCCTCATGATGGCGTGAACCAAAAGTAAAGAAGGAAAAGGAAAGATGCTGCCATTCCTCAAACATGGAGGCAAGGCCACAGGAGACCATTACACACAGGAGGATGAAGTCCATCCAGGGGAGCACTCACCTACCCTGGAATGTCTTAGAGAGACCCTGTTCAGGTGCCAGCTGTGGTTCTTGGTTATCCTGGTGCTGTGGCACCTCAGTGTCCCAGGGGCATCCAGGCAATGGTGGAGTGGAGTCTGGAGCAGCTGTGAGTGCAATGGGCAGAAACACCTGGGAGACAGCTTCATAGAACAGCTTATTTATTTGCCAGGGGAATTGTTTAATAAGCATTTGTGAAAGAGCAGGAAGAGGTACAGGAAGGTACGGGTCATAAGAGGTTTGGTCAGGGGCCACAGAGATAGCTTAACAGTTAAGGCACATGCCTGTGAAACCTAAGGACCTTGGTTCAATTCTCCAGGTCCCACATAAGCCAGATGCACAAGGAGGCACACATATCAGGAATTCATTTGCAGTGGCTAGAGGCCCCAACATGCCGGTGTGAAGCCGAGTGGTTAGCCCAGCCAATCTTGGCCTATTCCCGGTAAGGCCTAGTCGAGCCTGAGTACCTGCCCTTGACTCAGCACCAAGCTGAAACTGTCCCACCCAGCTGCTGCTGACGTGATGAAATACTGTTGGCCCTTATACCTTTCTCTCATCCCTCTTCCCACCCCTTCCTCAAAGTATATTGGCCCTTATACCTTTCTCTCATCCCCTCTTCCCACCCCCTTCCTCAAAGTATATTGGCCCTATACCTTTCTCTCATCCCCTCTTCCCGCCCCTTCCTCAAAACACATAAATAAGACGTTTCTCCGCGACTCAATGTGGTTTTCTTTTCCCGGTGATTTGGGGAGGTTTGAGTCGCCGACACCTGTCTTCTCGCTCAGCCTCAAGAGAGAAACGGCTGCTCTCTCTCTCTTTGCTCTACCTGCCGGTGGTGATAAAAAAATAAATGCCTGTTCTCAGTCTCCCTCTCTCTCTGTCTCAAATAAATAAATAAATAAATAAATAAATAAATAAAAATTAAGAAAAATCAAGAGGTTTGGTCAGTTCAAAAGTCTTACAGTTGCCTGATTAGCATGTAGTGACATCATGGGTGAGCAGAAAAGGGTCACATGGTCTAAGTAACTGGTGGGAAAAAGTATAGGGAATGGTCATAGGGGGATTGGCTTTGTGAAGGCTGGTGGCTGATACCTCATTAGCATATAGGGACATAAGCAGAAAAAGATCACAAGGCTCTGGGGAAAGCAAAACCTAAGTCTTATCAGGATGTCCAGGTGCCCCAGGCACTCCTGCCAGCCTTGAGATAGAGGGGGATATGGGCTCACTGCAACCTTAAGGAGAGGAAGAGACCTCCCTCCTGCCGGCCTCAAGATTGTTGGGGTCCAAGCTCACTGCAAACTCAGGGTCCAGGGCCCTAGTCATGCCTGATATCTCTGGTCTGTCCAAAGCTCCAGTAGCTCGGGGGCCTTCAACCATGCCCTATAGTTGGGCACATGGTAATACCACTAAATTCTGAAATCATGAGCCCACTGCTGTACTTCCTTGACTGTTAAGTGAGTTCCTTGATCAGAAGTAATGCTGTGTGGAATACCATGGCAGAGAATTAGGCATTCTGCATTCTGTAAGCACATGGATGGTAGTTTTGACAGAAGCACTACATGCAGGGAAGGCAAATGCATAACCAGAATAAGTGTCTATTCCAGTAAAGACAAAATGCTGCCCTTTCCATGATGGAAATGGCCCAATGTCGTCAATCTGCCACCAAGTTGCTGGCTTGTCACCCCAAGGAAGCCTACTATATTGGGGGCTCAAAGATGGTCTCTGCTGCTGGCAAATTTGGTACTCAGCAGCAGCCTTAGCATGGTCAGCCTTATTTTCTGGAAGTCCATGTTGTTGGGGCCATGCATAGCCTTCATCCCTGCCACCATGGCCACTTTGTTCATGGGCCCATTGGGTAATGACAGAGATGGCTGAGGAAAGAGGTTGACCATTATACAGAGAATGGGTAAACTTATCTACTTGATTATTAAAGTCATCCTCTGATGAGGTCACCTTCTGATGAGCATTAACATGGGACACAAGTATCTTTATATCCTTTGCCCATTCCAAGAATTCTAGCCACATACACCTTCCCTAAATGTGTTTCTCACCAATTTTCCAATTGTGCTCCTTCCAAGTCCCAGACTATCCAGCCAAACCATTGGCCACAGCCCATGAATCAGTGTATAACTGCACATCTGGACATTTTTCTTTCCAAGCAATATGCACAATCATGTGTACTGCCAAAATTTCCACCCATTGTGAAGACTTCCTTTCACCACAGTCTTTCAGAGTTGTCCCAGAAAGGGGCTGTAATGCTGTAGCTGTCCACTTCTGGGACGTTTCTGCATAATGTGCTCAACCATCTGTAAACCATGCCCTGGTCTTCTCCTCTTCAGTCAACTGATCATAGGGCACACCCCATGATGCAATAGGTGCATGCTTGGGGACAGAAGGCATTGTAACAGAAGTGGAAACCATAGGCATTTTGGCAACTTCTTCATGTAACCTACTTGTGCCTTCAGGGCCTGCCCAAGCTGGACTATGGATATACCACTTCCACTTAATGATGGACTGCTGCTGTGCACATCCAACTTCATGGCCTGGTGGATCAGATAACAACTAGCTCATAATGGCCCATTGTCAAATGATCAGTTTCCACTAAGGCCCAAAGCAGGCCAAGATCTGTCTCTCAAAGGGATAATAATTTTCTGGAGATGATGGCAGGGCCTTGCTCTAAACTCTGAAGGGCCTTCACTGTGATTCAACTATGGGGGCCCGCTAAAGGCTCCAAATGGCATCCCTATCTGCCTATCTGCCACCCACATCTCAAGTACCATTGGATATGCTGCATCATATGGCCCAAGGGGCAGAGCAGCCTGCATAGCATTCTGGACCTGTTGAAGAGCCTTTTCTTGTTCTGAGCCCTGCTGAAATCTAATAGTTTTCCAATGTCACTTGGTTGGTATATGGGACAGAGTAAGACACCCAAATGAAGACTATGCTGCCTCCAAAATCCAAATAGGCAGACTAGACATTGTTCTTCTTTATTGATAGGAGGGGACAGATGCAAAAACTTATACTTCACCTTAAAGTAATATCCCTGCATGCCCCACATCTCTGAACTAGAAATTTCACTGAGATGGAAGGTCCTTGAATTTTGGATGGACTTTTTTCCCATCCCCTGATGTGCATCTGCTGTACCAGCAACTGAAGAGTGGCTGCCACCTCCTGCTCATTTGATCCAATCAGCATAATGCCATCCATATAATGGACCAACATGACACCTTGTGGAAGGGACAGGTCATCAAGATCCTCACAAACTAAGCTATGACACAGGGCTGGAGAGTTAATATAACCTTGAGGTGAAACAGTAAAGGTGTACTTCTGACATTACCAGGTGAAAGCAAATTGTTTCTGGTGGTCCTTATGGACAGGTATGGAGACAAAAGCATGCTCAATATCAATAGCTGCATACCAGGTACCACCAAATGTATTAATCTGCTCAAGTAAGGAAACCACATCTGGTTCAGCAGCTGCAATTGGAGTCACCACTTGGTTAAGTTTGTAATAATCCACTGTTGTTCTCAAGGATCCATCTGTTTTCTGAACAAGACTAATAGGAGAGTTAAAGTGAGATGTGGTGGGAAACACCACCCCTGCATCCTTCAAGTCCTTTATAGTGGCATTAATTTCTGAAATACCTCCAGGGATGTGATACTGTTTTTGATTCACTGTTTTCCCTGGTGATGGGAAACTCAATGGCTTCCATTTGGCCTTTCCAACCATAATAGTACTCACTCCACAAGTCAGGGAACCAATGTAGAGGTTCTTCCAACCCCTAAGTGTATCTATAACAATTATGCATTCTGGGACTAGGGAAATAACCACAGGCTGAGTCTAGGGAGCTACTGGATCCACTGCCAGTGTAACATTTGGCAAAACTTTATTAAATACCTGACCTCCATAAGCACTTACTTTAATTAGAGGGCCATGATGCTTTTTGGTGTCTCCTGGAATCAATGTCAATTCATAACCACTGTCCAGTAGGAGCTGAAAGATCTGATTATCTCCTTTTCTCCAGTATACAATTACACTAGCAAAAGGGCACAGGTCCCTCTGAGAAAGGATTGGAGTATGCTTAATATTGAAACTTTTGGGGGTCATAGGAGGGTACTTCCTTGAGGGGACCCTTCCACCCCTTCAATTAAGGGGCTCAGGATATGTAAACTGGTTCACATCTGGAAACTGATTAAGAAACCTAGATTCTCTGTTGCTATAATTCAAAGTCTTTCCTTTTGTTCCTTTGCTCCGGAACTTTTCTGCTTATACAGATCAAGCAGAAACTCAGTAGGCTTCTTATCTATTTGATTTCTGGGAACACCATGATTAATCAGCCAGTACCAAAGGCCCATATGAGTCATACCTTTATGTGCAAAATTTTGCCTATGTTGTGTATTATGAAAAACACTCTCACCTTGCCTTTGGCGATTCAGTGCTGCCACTTGGCCCTTGTTACCCTGAGATCTAGTTAGACCCACTGCATCTAAGTCACCTAATACAGCAACTGCAGCTCTCACTGTGATGTCTTCTTTACATAAAAGACCAATGATGGGGGGTTTTAAGTGTGCTGGTGCTCCCATCACAAATCATTTTCTTATAGTCTTAGTGAAAGACACATCTTCCCTTTTGAGATGCTCCCATTGTGGGGGCAAAGGTGAGTTTATATGGCAAATCCATTCCAGCATTCCAAGTTTTCTGAGCTTTTTAATCCCTTCATCAACATTAAGCCAAGTGATATCAGGCAGCTTGAGCTCATTCACAGTAGGTCATCTTTGGATCCATACTTCAGCCAACCAATCAAATAAACTCTTGGCACCTGTTCCAACTGCATGAGCAGCAGTGTTAAGTCTAAAAATCTCTGCTCAATGGGCACATTTAGTAAATTCAGCCTGATATAATCTTATGTTCCTTCCTCCATCATCCCACACCCTTAAAATCTATTCCCACACATATTCTCCATGCTTCTGCCTGTACAAATTAGAAAAGTCCTGAAGTTCTTTAGGGGTGTACTTCATCTCCTCTTGTGTCACTCTTTCTATCTCACCTTACATCTGGTTATAGGCCTACAGGAGAAAATGTGTGGGCACTGAGGAGCATCATCACCTCCTGCTGATTCTTTAAAGAAGGATTAATTTGCTCTGGTGAGCAGGCTGTGAAGGTGGGGATACAACTGCTGCTAAGGGATGGGAGGCCATATTTTCATGCAAAACAACTTCCTCAGCATCTGAGAGTTCAATGTCCCCAGATTCATCAGGGTATTCCCACACATAACCATCCCAACTCATAGAACCCCAATCTTTTCCAATCAATGCCCTCACGTTAACTTCAGATAGCCAGTGAGGCTGGGATTTGACTTTACGTTGCAAGTTATTCAATCTTACAATGAGAGTTTAGATTTAGTTTTCTGCATTTTGAGCCCTGTTCTGGCTAGAGAGGAAACTCTCCTCCAGGACACTCTAAGAAAATTTCAGATCATGTATGTTGGTCTTAAGCTTGGAAATTTCCTTTCTGAGCTTCTGCTGTTCCCTCAGTGGTTTGTCCAGAGATGCTAGAAGCAACCAACCTGCATCATCTTTTGACTTACTTTTCCACAAATATTCAAATGATTTAAATACAGAGTCACTAAATTCCTTGCTCTTCATAATATATGTCTCAGGATTACCAAATACATCTATTTTATGGAGTTCTTTAAATAGTTCACACCATGGATTATTAGTGCCCTCCCTATTTCCAGTAAAAGTGCTCTCCTTATTACTAGTAGGGCATGTAGTAGCACTGAAGTTGGAAAGCCAACCCCACATAAACCCAAGCCCATTAGAGAAATCCATCCCTACAATTCTGTTTCTTTAGAACCACTTTTAGTACCAAAATCTCTATTAGTCAGGATTAACTAGAGGACCAGAACTGCTAGAATGAATTATATTAAAAAGGGAATTTATTGGATTAGCTTACAGTAGTCCAATAGCAGTTTCATCCCCAAGAATCAAGGAACCCAGTAGCTGCTCGGTCCATGTGGCCAGATGCCTTAGCAGTCCCAATCTGGCACTGAAGGCCTGTAGGCTTCCTGAAGAGCCACTGGTCTTCAATCCATGTGGTCTTCAGCTGACACTGGAGTTCAGTCCACACTGGTCTTCAGTCCACTCTGGAAGGCAACAAGCAGCTCCAAAAGCCAAGTGGAAGGAAGGGGCTCTTTTCACCCAGAGCTTCCTTATATAAAGTTCCCATCTGAGAGGAGATGCCTGCTTTTGGGGAAGGGCTCACTCTGGGGTAAGGACTTCCTCCTTCAGTTAATCCTTCCTGGAAGCAACTTCAGGGACCCACCCAAAAGGGCTTTCTGTGGATCAATAAGCAGATCAAGTTGACAACACCTTAACCATAACAGTCAAGTGTCAGAGCAAACATGCTTACCATTTTGGCCAGTATCCAAAGAAGAAATAACAAAAGGCAAAGGAAAGATTACACTTTTTTGAGTTAGAGCTCAGCAAGGCAGACAGGTTTAACAGTGAAGATCCACAAGCAACTACATCAAAGAAAGAACTTCTGTGAGTATAAGTCTATTAGTTCACTAAGGGGATAATTATTCCTCCCATATTTTTAACATGTCTTCAGGTGAGGGAGTTTTTTTGAAGGGTGGTCTCCTGGCCAGACAATTGACTGTCTCAGTTAGATTAACTTTTTTTAACCTCTTAAGGGTGAGGAAAATATTATGTCCTTGTAATATCAGTGTTGCAGGAATCTTGGTAAAACAGACAAAACTTGATTTAAGGAAAAGCAAAGGCTCCTGTAGGGATAGGGTGGGCTCCATAGCTGGGAGTCCTCAGAGTGGGCTCTGACTCAGGTTTCTTATAGAGAGCCTAAAGCTCTTCAGTCTGGTTAACTCTGCTTTACTCCTGATGCCTCACCTTTTTTTAGTACTTCAGTTGGCCTGCAGTCCTGATTACATACCTCTTCCCTAGTGATACACCTTCTAGGAGAGTGTTAGGAGGAGGTCAGGGAGTGGTATTTCTTTGTATTGCTTAACTTCATGGATTAATTTGTGTACTTTATTGTCCCCAACACCCTACTTCCTCTAACTATACCTGATATGTTCTGGGTAGCTTAAAAAGTCAGATCTCTACCAGGGCCAGAGGCAGATCTCAGATTTTATTCTTTTGTCAAGTAAGAACTTGCCCTTAATGGATCTCAACACATCTCTGATACCTCCAACCCCCTTCCTTTATAAGATAAGTATTTAAACCTTAAGGGGGAGCAACACTGATCATGAGGAAGGGGACTAGTTTTAATGGCCTCCAAGCCTCAAGCCTACTAATGCCTCTCTAGCTACCTAACAATACCACAAATAGAAGATCATATATTGTTCATTTTATGCTTATTTTGGGGATTAGAGAAGGATAGAGGCTGCACAGGCACTGGGATTTCCTGTTTGCCAGTAGAATACCTTTCATTATGGTTGGACAAATAGGACCTAGAGGTTGTTCTCATTAAGAGCAAAATAAAAAGACTTTCATGATAGGGTGAGGTCAAAAACCCTGATTGCTGACTGTCTTAAGTTCTCTCCATTGGAAATGAGCAAATATTTTGAAGGAGATCAAAATGTGCAACCCCATGAAAAGTCACGTTGGCATTTAAATATGTTCGATGTCAAGGTAATTGAGAAATAGCAAATGGAGAGATAGTTCTCTGCCTCCCTTCATCTGCTTAAATACAGGACAAAAATTTCTCAGGAGACAGATGTTTACACAGTTCCAGCAAGAGGAGGTCAATATTTGCAACTAGACATGGGAAGATGACACTGCATTATGCAATCTTTTTAATCTTTATATTCATATATATATATATATATATATATATATATATATATATATATTTCATAATTTGTTAGCCTTAAAAAATCAACCTCCCTTTTTAAATTGTAAATTTATTTTAATTTTACATTCATGTTGGTGCCTCTGGTACCCTCCTCCCTGTCCTCCCCCAAAGGGACCCTGCTTATTGGGGAATATGGGTCATGCATTATGGAAGTAGCCAACAGTTATGTGGGAGAGGCAAAGTCTCTGTGCATAATGACCCAACTTGTGGCTCTAACACTCTTTCCACCCCCTCTTCTGTGAATTTCCCTGATCCACTTTGGATCATTTTAGTTCTGCCTCAGTGATGAGGTCTTGGGAGCCTCTGTGTCTCTGGATATCTGGCTTAGTAGGAGTTGAATGTTCTCTGTGTTTATCTCCTTCAGTCTTGTTCTGGTGTCAGGTTCACTAAGAAAGTTGCATTCTTGCCTATTTCCCCAATTACTCTATGGTTTCAGCTGGGGCTCTGGAGAGGTGCGATAGGCTGATCCTCCCCTCAGGTTTGGCATTCATCTGAAAAAGAGAAGATTAATTCTCCAACAGAGAGAGAGGGGTCAGCACTGATAGATGGGATGGCCATTGTTATTTTAGAGATAATTTTATGTGCAAAGGCCCTCTTATAGCCCACAATTGGTGGGGCTTGATATCGAAGAATGGGCTCATTTTTTGAACATGATTTTGACTTGTTTCCCACTTCCAGCTATGAGTTCCATTCCACTGAGTGGATCTTTTTGCCAAATCAAGAGCAGTTGGTTACTGTAGCAGACACCTTTAGGTTTGCTGAGATGAATTTACAGACCAGGCACATTTATGGAGGAAAGGATATTTATCACATCCAGGGGAAGTTCCATAATGGCAGAAGAAACTGGCCTGTCTTCACAGGACCAAACACAGAGAGAAAAACCACAAGCCAAAAGCCACACACAAACACACAAAAAAACCTCAGGAACTCAAACTAGGCACTTTGCATATCTTCAGATTGAAATTTCAAACCCACCACCACACCTTAAGATGTGCCCAGTGACACTGCCTCCAGCCAGGTGCTGTAGATGCAAACTACAAAGTAATGAAACACTGAATATATTAGGGGACACCTATTGAAACTACCACAATCTGCCCCTGGCCCCCAATAGATTTATAACTATCACACATTGGAAATTGTACTCACTCTAATTTCAAAAGTCCCCACAATATTTACCAACTTAAGATAGTTCTAAAGTCTCATCTGTGATTTAAGATTGTCTCTTAGCTGTGAGTCCTGTAAAATTAAATAAGTTATATACTTCCAACATATAAAGACACAGAGAAAACATTTTCAACTAGTATAAGGCATAGCAAGGAGAGACTAGAACAATGTGGACTCAACCATCATCAGAAATCACCAAACTTCTGCATTTCAAGTTCTATATAACCAGAGACTGATAGCCTCCAGGATTTCCAATTCTGTTCCTCCAGCTGGGCAGAGTATCCAGGGAAAACTCCTATCCCAGGCCAACATGGTATCCCTTGCACAGTCTTGGTATATCCAAAACATCTTCAGGTCTCCATGTAAACCATGGACCATTTTCAATAGGCTCTTTGAGCCTATCAGAGTCATCACACCCTGCCTCATGCTGCATCTCAGTAGCAGCTCCTGGAACCGTGTGCAATTCATGACAGTTCCACATATTTTTCATGCTTCCAAACCTAATACCAGGTGTGCAGGACACAGCCATATGCTTAACTCAGGGACGAAATAAATAATCAACTTGAAAAGCAGGTTCCTTCTCCAGTCAACTCTTTCCAAAAGAGTATGCATTTCTAATAGTCTTTCCGAAAAACCACAAGCCAAAAGCCACACACAAACACACACACAAACCTCAGGAACTCAAACTAGGCACTTTGCATATCTTTAGATTGAAATTTCAAACCCACCACCACACCTTAAGATGTGCCCAGTGACAATGCCTCCAGCCAGGTGCTGTAGATGCAAACTACAAAGTAATGAAACACTGAATATATTAGGGGACACCTATTCAAACTACCACAATCTGCCCCTGGCCCCCAATAGATTTATAACTATCACACATTGGAAATTGTACTCACTCTAATTTCAAAAGTCCCCACAATATTTACCAACTTAAGATAGTTCTAAAGTCTCATCTGTGATTTAAGATTGTCTCTTAGCTGTGAGTCCTGTAAAATTAAATAAGTTATATACTTCCAACATATAAAGACACAGAGAAAACATTTTCAACTAGTATAAGGCATAGCAAGGAGAGACTAGAACAATGTGGACTCAACCATCATCAGAAATCATCAAACTTCTGCAGTTCAAGTTCTATATAACCAGAGACTGATAGCCTCCAGGATTTCCAATTCTGTTCCTCCAGCTGGGCAGAGTATCCAGGGAAAACTCCTATCCCAGGCCAACATGGTATCCCTTGCACAGTCTTGGTATATCCAAAACATCTTCAGGTCTCCATGTAAACCATGGACCATTTTCAATAGGCTCTTTGAGCCTATCAGAGTCATCACACCCTGCCTCATGCTGCATCTCAGCAGCAGCTCCTGGAACCGTGTGCAATTCATGACAGTTCCACATATTTTTCATGCTTCCAAACCTAATACCAGGTGTGCAGGACACAGCCATATGCTTAACTCAGGGACGAAATAAATAATCAACTTGAAAAGCAGGTTCCTTCTCCAGTCAACTCTTTCCAAAAGAGTTTGCATTTCTAATAGTCTTTCCTCAGGCATCTTCTCCATTGTTTTAATGTAAAGATCTTGGGCCACCTTCCTTAAGATGGCTAATGTGTTGACAATAGCAGCTTCAGCAACCTAAAACCAGTCTCAGTGCCTCTAATTTTAACTTGCTTGAGGTTTTTCAGCTTAAAATCTTAAAACTCTCAGTACAATATCTTTAGCCAAGTACATCAGTCCATTACAAATTTAACCTTGATCAAACTCTCTGGGCCTGGGCAGTAGGATGCAGCCATCCCTTATGCCAGTAGCCCAGTTCCAACAAAGTCTTCTGCAGTCTTTTCTTCCCCATAGAAAGCATATAAGCCAAGCCTTGAAGTTTAATACTGTCTGCATTTAGCATTCTCAAACTCTCATCAGAATAGTCCATTAAACTTGGCTTACCACTCCAGAAGGCATCTTCAGTTGCAAGTACCAAAGTCCATGCCCATTCCTCCAAAACAAAGGTGCCAAAAGACCAACACCCACATGGTCAGGTTCACCTCAGCCCACTCTCAGTACCAGCTTCTGTACCAGACACCTTTAGGTTTGCTAAGATGAATTTCCAGACCAGGTACAGTTATGGAGGAAAGGATATTTATTGAGGCTTACAGATCCAGGGGAAGTTCCATAATGACAGAAGAAGCTGGCCTGTCTTCACAGGACCAAACACACAGAGAAAAACCACAAGCCAAAAGCCACACACACACACACACACACACACACACACACACACACACCTCAGGAACTACAGCTAGGCACTTTGCATATCTTTACATTGAAATTTCAAACTCACCACCACACCTTAAGATGTGCCCAGTGACACTGCCTCCAGCCAGGCACTGCATATGCAAACTACAAACTAATGAAACACTCATTATATTGGGGGACATCTATTCAAACTACCACAGTTACCCACTATGGCTGTGTGCCACTATTGCACTTGTTTGGGCATCACGTCAGGTTGTTTACTACTGAGTAGCTTAGACTGCAAGTTGTTTGAACAGATGTCAGTCATTTTCCCCCAGTCACTCATGTAGCACCCTCTGGCACTAGACAAGCTAACTGTCTAGGGACTGACCCTCTTACAGATTCCAACCAGGTCACTCCATGTTCCATCCCAATAGCATATGGTGTCTTCGGCAGTAGGGTCTTACCATTAACCTTTGGTGAGTCATCAAGAACTCTGAGAGAAATCTGTCTTCTTTTGGGAAACTGTGTAGGTCTCTCTGATTAACAGCTCATTGTGAAAGTTAACCACATGCTGGTACTGGGAGTTACAAGTCAGTGCCAAGGAAGATGAAGGAAGAAGAAGGAAGAAGAAGATAGGTAATATAAAAGAGAAAGAGAACATAGGGAGGAGAGGGAGAGAGAGAGAGAGAGGGAGGGAGAGAGAGGGAGAAACAGGAAAAGATTAAAGTTAGTCTTCATGATGTCCTCACCAGAGCCCCTTGCTTCAGGTGTTCCCTCTATGGGCCTGCTGAAGGATCAATGTTTTAGCCTGTTGTTCAGAATATAGGATTTTATGGTACCATTTCCATTTGGGTCCCTATTTTCACCCCACCCATTCCCTCCCTCCCACCCTTACCCTCCCCTCCCATGCCACCCTCCCTATTATCTGGTCCTCAAGGTACTTATTATCAACCTCCTTTTTTTGTCTAGTTACTTCTTCACAATTTTATCCATATGTTAAAATGGTATACCATCCCCTGTAAAGTCTCCATACACAAAGTTATTAGCATTAATAAAATATATGCCATTTATATTATTACCTTTGTTTTTAAATTTTAATTCACGGTCTCGAGTTTCTAAATCAAACAAAAATACAATAAAGTATATTTTTTCTCTTTTAAAATCAACAGTGGTGAGTTTAGTATTTCTACAACCAAGGAGGGAAGGAATATTTTCATTCTCTGGGGTTTTTCTGAGCATAACTTTCTGAAAGGCAAGTATAGCAGATACCCAGAATCTTCCTTTCCAATAGACTCCTTGCTTGGGCCCACAAAGTGACAAAAAATCAGGATAAAGCATGGGAATCTCTTCTTGTATTTTGTATTTGTCTCCTTACTTTTGGAATCCTGCATGACTCTGCATAATAATTTTAATCACTCAAGGAGGAGCCATCTAGACACACCTATGATTCCCAACCTATCTCATTCCCCATCAAGGTTTAAGACACACAAAGTGATTACCCTAAGTCTGCCTTCACCTAGTATTCTAGGAATAGTAGATCCTTTAAGGCTAGACAACTCCCCCAAAGGAAGGCAAATATCTATGATGAGGAAGCTGTACCCTGGGGCAGGAGTAATCATCATATAGAAACCACATGATCCTCTCAAGTGATAAAACCTTGCCCAAAGCAGAGCAGAGATAATGATCAAACTGATAGGTGGCTAGGCAGACATTAGAGTCAGAGGCCATTGAAGGACATAACTAACCTCTGTTTCCTTGGAAACATTAGAAAAGGATACATCACAATTACTCTTCCATAAGATTTAAAATGACATATGGAAGGGAGGAAGATGGAAGCATGTGTGAGTTAGTTAAGGGGAAGCTAATTTGATTTATACCTATGGCCCTGGGTGGACATGACATGCTAAAAGACCTCAAACAATAGATTATGACCCCCTTTCTTACTCAGTTACTGGAACTGAGATTGTATATCACTTGGCCAAGAGACAACCCCTCATGTACAGATATGCTAAAGAGGTGAGAGGAATAGTTATCTCCTTAAGGAGATTATTTACTTAAATCCACAGAAGTCCCTCCATTGTTGCAGTTGCTTACAAACTTTCACTGTACAGTCTGCCCACATTTTTCAGATAAAACTCAAAAAGTATAACTTTTTGCCCTTTCTTTTTCCTCTTTGGATGTCAGCCAAAATGCTAACCATGCTTGGCCTGACAGTTTTGGATTTCTACCTTTTTTTCTCAAAAACCTCCTTTGTAACCTCATGTCTACATTACTAATTTATCATGGTCAGGATGCAAAGAACTCTACAACAAAGAAGACCACATTTTGACAGACTGCTTGATCATGAATACCTCTGGATACTGCTTGTTATACTAGATTGTGGGTAATAGACACAGTTTTCCTCTTTTTTTGAGTTTACAGTAAGATGAACATGAACTGAGTAAATCTAATACAGAATGAAAAGTGTTGGGAGTTCTATAGTCAAAAGGAACTAAATCCACATTTATGTTAGAGACTTTCTAGGAAAAGATTATTGTAGAGGAGGTGAGAGAGTATCATAAAAGAAGAAAAGGAAGGCTATTATAATAGAGAGTATGTTCTGACCTCAGAGGTCAGGGAGAGAAGGGGCTGTTCTTTTACCAGATGTGAAAAAGGTAAAAAAGGAAACAGTGTGGGGAAGTGGGATAAGTGGTTTGAATGATGTGCTCTGGCAGTAAATGATGACAAAGACTGTCTCCTTGACCAAAATTGGATCAAGTTCCTCTTAGCCTTCTTTATGTTCCAACATCAACTTTAGTGTATTGAGAATTAAGACTCTCCACAGCAAGTGATTTCTTCTATCCACCCCTCAAAACACACAAAGACACTAAAATATTTGAACACTACTACAGTTTCTAACAGTTCAAGACTACATCCTATAATGGCAGCTTAAGTTCCAACATGAAAAATCCCAATGCTGCCAAGAAAATGTACTGTTTGTTTCAATTAGAGTCTAAGCATAGGTCCTGATCCCACTTTTCTTAGAACTATGTAAAGTAGTCTATCTTATCTGTGTAGGATGAATTTAAAGACCCCTGGTAGTTGACTATAATCATGAATAGTAATGAATGCAACATATGTGATACTTTATATAAACCCATACCTTCATTATTTAGGAATTAGGTACAGAAAGACATTTAGAAAGTAATCAAATATAATAAAAAGTAAGAATATACTATAATACAGGTTATGAAAATGGAATAATTATTTTTTGAATTTTTCATGTAATATATTCAAGCTGCAGTTGATCATGAATTAAATTGTAGGAAAGAAAACCATAGATAAAGAGAATACTGTTTTATTTAAAGAAGAAACATTTTCATGGGCTGGAGCCAAAGGACCCAGGTTCAATTTCCCAGTATCCATGTAAACCAGATGCACAACATGGGACATGCTTCTGGAGTTTGCTTGCAGTATCTGGAGGCCCTGGAATGTCTGGATATTCTCTCTATATATCTGCCTCTCTCTCTGTCTTTCAAACAAATTAATAAATATCTTTAATTTTTTTTTAAATCTTATAATTGTAACTCCTTTCTCTATCCATTTCAGATGTCCATATGTCTCCTACACCCAGGACATCTTTCTCAAGGATTAGAGGGCTGTTTCTTTGAAAAGGAATCATCTATAAAGACAGTCATCTATAAAGACAGTCTAATCTCGCTATCTTTGTGGAAGGTATAACTTAGAAAACAGCCAGTTAGTAGACACAGGTGGCATAATTTCATTGACATTGATCACCTCTCTTAAATGAATTTTGCAACTTTACTACCATAACTTTGTCCAAATGGAAGTGGGTAGGAGAAAGTTGGCTCCTTTTAGGCAGTTTCAGTTAGAGATAGAGGCACAGAAAGAACCAAAAGATGCCACCTCAAATGACACCTTGCCCTGACACAAGAACTGAACTCTTGGCAGAAATGGAACTTGTGTCTGATCAAGACTGATCTAACAGTGCTCCCTGCTTTCCACAGTCTAGTGAACTACCTAGATACATGGCCCAAATGCATTGCCTCTGGTAGGCTGGCTCTAGAATCTGCCTTCAAAATCTATAAACCAATTGGGTCTTCCCCTTTCCTAGAAAGGCTGCTGTCTTTTCACTAGCTCTGCCATGCTTTGCCCAGCTTTTCTGATTGTGTTCAATTCTGCCTACCTGTCTTCTCTCAGCCATAGGGGCACACATGAGTTTGGATAGGTGGGAAGAAGAGCATAAAAGTGTATCTTGGTCTGGGGGAACCTTTCTGCTTGCCTCAGCTCTATAGTTTTGGATAACTTCTCACTTTGATTACATGCATGATTTTCCTCTGGCCTCTGAATCTATTATATGAATATTTCCCCTATACTCTATCTAGATTAACCATGTGGGTGCTATCACTAACTCTAGGTCTGCTACCTATGTAATTTCTTTAAACTTTGGGCAACCACATTATTCATTTCTCCTCTGGATTTCTTGGCCTCTGCTTTGATATTCTGCCACTTACTCTTCACTGAGCCTCATCATTTTCCTTCTTATTTTTCCTTGAGCTTCACAATTTGTCCTCTTATCTTTCCTCCATAGGACAGCTCAGGGAAGATGACATGTGTTGCAGTCAGGTTCACATTGCTGGCAGAAATCACCCAACCAAGAACAGCTTGTTGAAAAAGGATTTATTTTAGCTTATAGGCTGGAGGGGAAACTCCATTATGGCAGGGAAAAATGATGGCTTGAGTATAGGGTGGACATCACCTCCTCGCCAATACCATGTGGACATCAGCAACAGGAGAGTGTGGCAAAGGGAAATTGGCTATAATACCCATAATCCAGGCTCCAACAATACACTGCCTCCAGGAGTTGTTAATTCCCAAGTCTCCATCAGCTTGAACCTAGCATTCAGAACACCTATATTTATGGGGGGCACCTGAATCAAAACACCACATTCCACTCCTTGACTCCATAAACAGATAAACATCCATATGCATTCAGTGCATCTTTAAAAGTCCCTATAGTTTTTAATAAATACTAATAATGTTCAAATATTTCCATAGTCCAAGATCTTTTAACTGAGCTGCAATACCAAACAACAAAAACAAAAACCATAATAACACAGAATAAACAGTCACAGTGCAAAAAATGGTATTGGGTATAGCAAAGAAATATTCAACCAATACAAGGTTTAAACAGGGCAAACATCAAATTCTGTAGGTACAGTTCAAACAACTGTAACTAGTGACAAGTCTCCAAATCAATTCAAACCAGTGACAAGTCTCTGGAGTTCTAATTCCACCACTCCAGCTAGGCTACTCACAGGCCTAGAAAACTTCATCTGGTGCCAGAAGCAATTCTTGGCTGTCATCCCATAGTCCTGGCATCTCCATTGTGTCTCCACTAACCCAGGGTCCATCCTCATGGCTCCATAGTGTCTACACACAGGTAATCCAAAAGCCTGCTTCACATTGGCCATGGCCATTTCCAAAACACAAAACCATGTTACAAATTCAATGACACTGTCTTTCCAGCATTTGTTATATGCCATAATATCAGGCAGGCTGCCAATTTGTTAATCCAGGGCTGGGGATAAAGCAGACTTTGAAGAACAAGACAGTCCTTCAGCATTCAGGCCCCTTCAAAAGAGAATGCATTCTTCCTGTTTGTCTCAATGCACATCAGCTGGCCCAGTTTTAATGGTTGTAACCTCTCATACAATTGCATATGATAAGGCAGCAGTTTGGGGCCCAAGATTTCATTTTTTTATGTGCCATATCCATCTGCTCACACCAATCCATTTCTACACAATGTAACCCTGCATAAGTTCTTCAGGACAAAAGGCATAATGGCAAGCCTCTCACACAAACTGCTTCTAGCTCAGCCCCTACAATATTCATTCTCACCCTTATAAGCCAAACCTTACAGTACATAGTTCTTAATGCATTCAGGTCCTTCAATCTCTGACGAGAATAGTCCATCAAGTTGTATTGACAGCACTGAAAGGCATGGCCTAGGCCAATATTTCAAATTCTTCCACATTCCTCCTGCCAATTAGTTCCAAAAGACCAAATTCCAGTCAAGTTGCTAGAAGTAATGACCCCATTCCTGGTACCAACTTTCTGTTGCAGTCAGGTTCACATTGCTGGCAGAAAACACCTAAGAGCAGATTGTGGGGGGAAAAGGTTTATTTTGGCTTACAGATTCAAGGGGAAACTCCACGTTAGCAGGCAAGATGATGGCATGAGCAGAGGATGGACATCACATCCTAGCCAGCATCAGATGGACAACAGCAAATGGACAGTGTGTGCCAAACATTGGCAAGAGGAAGCTGGCTATAACAACCATAATCCCTCCCTCAAGAATACACTGCCTCCAGGACGTGTTAATTCCCAAGTCTCCATCAACTGGGAACCTAGCATTCAGAATCCCTAAGTTTATGGGGGACACTTGAATCAAACCACCACAGGTTTCAAGGAGCTCTTTTACCTTTTCCTGTAAGTAAGTTCAGGCTAGGTCTGGGATCTTATAATCTACACCTTCTATTGTGGTAATTCCTACTGTAATGGGTTTTAGAATTTAGGAAGCGTTCTTAAACTCCAAACTCTGAGTTTTTGTCTGTTTTTATCAAAGAATTGGGATAAATCAAGACTGAGATATGATGGAGATGGAGAGTTTTTTTGCCTGTAAGGGTTTGACTCCCTACCCATCTCAGCCCAGCCAGGCCAAGATGACCAGGGCTTACCAGAACAGGGAACTGGAAATTTAGGAGAGGTGCAAAGCCAAGAAGTGAGTTGCCCACGTGTTAATGGTCAATTTATATCCTTATTATGGTGGGCTATACCTTCAGGCTCAGGTGAGAGTCAGATCGGGTTGATTAGTCTGGGCTAGGGGATGGCTCAAGAAGAGGCCAACCATGATGACAAGTTTAGGGCCAAACTTAACCAACCCAAATTCCAGGATCAGATTTAAACCTTAATTTTAGGAAAGGGGAACTTCTCCCCAGAGAATGACTCTGTTTATGGAAAAACAGATTAGGCAAGAGATAAGGGGAAGCCAGAGTCTTCTCTGATCTCTATCAAAGTGGACACTGCAAGCACAGACCCAGAAACATTCCTACTTTTTACTTTCTAAGCCCAGTAGCCCCAACTGCCTCCTTAGTCCCTTCTTTACCTGAGTGGGAAGAAATATGTCTTCCCTCAGATTTAGTACTTATAGACCCAAAACAAGATATCAAAAGTCCACCTTCCAAATATTTGGGGACTTTTGGCTCCAAAAAATTCCCACACCATGTGAAGCAGACATCCTATACATTGTGGGCCAGACAGCCCACACAGTCAGTGTAAGACCATCCCCTCCATACTTCTCCACAAGGAGACTTTAAAGCCTTTTCTTCCTCATACTATACATTTAGATCTTCTTCCCCAGTTTCTTTTCTCTGAGCCCTGCCACTCTCATGTTGGCATTAATAAAATTTTGGGCTCAATAAAGAAACTGTCTCAGTGGGTTTCTAAACTCTGAACATAACAGTAGAACAATTCAGAGGAAATTCAGTCTCTCTTTTGGAGCTGGGACATGTACTTTCTCCCATCCTCAGATACCAGTATGTCTACAGCTTCAAACTGAAATATACGTGTTTATTTCCTCTATTATCTGGCCTTTTGGGCTCAGGCTGAATTATATATCACCAGCTCCCTGATTTTGCAGCTTTCAAAAATGCATATTATGGACTTCTCACTACAACACATAAAATAAATTCTACTTACATATATTTATCTCTCCCTCTCTCAAACTTACATTATCTATCTATTTATACTGTTACCTTAGCAAGCCCCAAGGGTTAAGAAAGAAGACCCTTGTCTTGCTACAGGAAAAGAATATGCAACTGAACATCATATCTAAGTCCGGAGGGGAAGGGTGATTTTTTTGTTAGAAGCAGATTCTGGCAACACAAAAAGGTGAAACTATTTCTTAATTGTTACTCTTCTCCAAGAGCCTAGGGCTCAGTTAAAATTCAGCACAGCCAGTAGGAATACATTGCAGGACACCTGTCTTCATTCAGGGGTCAGACAAAAACACCAGTCCAGTTGTTTGGTGAATGATGGGTTGGAACAAGCAGGATAAATAGTACTTGATTAGAAAATATTAGCCTGTAGCAATACAGATTTTAATGCCTGGGTGATGAATTTTAAATTGGTTCTTTTTGCAACCAGAAGAATAAAAAGAATAAAAGAAGTGAGTAATGTGGAAAAAATGGTAAATTTTACCTGAGTGCTGTGCTTCACAAAAACAGGAACATCTGAGCAATCACCCCATCTTTTGTATTACAGAATTGATTGGTAGTCACAGACTGGAGCAATGGTTCAGTGGACCTTACTACATAAAGTGCTTAATACATAAGCATGAGCACAGAGTATGGATCCCCAGATCCCATAAAAAAGCCACCACATGCTGACTGCAAATATCTCTACTCTATATATGCTTATCACAAGAAGGGAGGTTGAGAGAAAAATAATCCCCAGAAGCTCATGGTTCAGCTAGCCTGCCTTACTTAGCAGTGAACAGTGAGAGACCCTGCCTCAAAATGAGATAGAAGGCATGGATAAACAACAAAAGTTGTCCTCTAACATGCATGCCATGCCATGACGCTTCCTCTCTCTTTCTCATACACCCACCCACCCAAATGTATGTATATATGTACATACATACACACACACACACACACACACACACACACACACATCAAAACTCCCCAAATCTCAGTAAGCCTTAGGGACTTAGGTAAACCTCATTAACACTTCTTGTTTACTTATGGCAAAACTAGACACAAACTCTCCATAATTGATTAGTCAAATTGTTTTTTTGGCCACTGAGGAATAGGAAACAATGCCGTAAGCTAAATTTTAGTCAAGATTCTTTACTTCTCTGAGGGCCTGAGAGCTCTGTGGGATTAGAACTCCCACACCAATAGTTCTCAACTCTCAGGTTCTTATGTATGTTTGCAACGAATTGAGAACACAAACTCATGGGAAGGGTAAATTATCAAATTTATTTTAGAGTTGGGATTAAGGAGGAAGTCAAGCAGGAAAGCCAAAGTCAAGAGAAACTCCTCCCCTTCCAAGCTTGGAGGGAGGAAAGACCAAGAAAATCTCCCTCACACAAGGAATGGTATCTGTCTGGGAAATAAGCCTCTGGGGAAGAGGCTCACACATGTGGAAAACAAAGCAGTAATCAAGGATACTAATTTGGAGTAAGGTAGCCTTTTTTTTTCTGATAGGTAGGGATTGTCCCACAGAAACATTGAAGCCACCTTGCCTGCTCTGGCGTGATTAGAAACTGCATCTGATCCAATCTCATTCAAGATGGTTAAAAGCAACATCTCCTTAGCATAGCTTCTTGTTTCTTCCTTAATTTTTCAGGCATGGTCACTGTGGGTGGGCCCATTCTGAGTCAGCCTCTTGTGCCCAACAACCAATCCATTTCCTGTTTACACCCCTGAGTCTGGTGATGAGGTTCATTATTGGATGTCTGATTCAGATAAATGGGCCAGAAACATGTGCACAAGCCCCTTACCCTTTGTTCTCCGTCCTTATGTGAGGAGGAGCTTCACCTTCTCCCCCCCCCATCCCAGCCTGCCTAGGAAGGAGGAGAATTTCTTTTCTTTAAAATATTTTATTTACTTATTTATTTATTAGAGAAAGACAAATAGATAGATAGTGGGCATCCCAGTGCCTCCAGCCACTGTAAACAAACTCCAGACAAATGTGCCACCTTGTGCATCTGACTTACATGGGTACTGGGAAATCAAGCCTGCATCCGTAGGCTTTGCAGGCAAGTGCCTTAACTGCTAGGCCATCTCTCTAGCCTTAGAATTTCTTTTGTAACCTCAATTTATATTTCTCTATGCTTACTCTTCCTTCTTTAAAATATATGGACAGTAATGTACAAGCAATAAAAGTAAGCACAACATCAATGAAAAACAAAATGCATATGAGTATTTCCTCTCAGGCCATATAGCTTCAGTTAACACATTTAAGTAGCTGCTAATTGCTATTCAGAATTAAAATGAATAAGTATAAAATTCTGTCTGAACTTTTTTACCATATAATATTCTCTAATGAGGATTGGCAACATCTTTAGTCCTAAATATAATAGTGTGAATAGCCAATGAAAAACTCCCTTAGGTTTGTAGACTGTGTATTGGAAATAATGAGGCATAGAAAGAGTAGAAAGATAATAAGAAGAGAGGAAGACAAAAGTAAGACTTTCAAAGGAATGATAAAATGAAAATAAGCCTGTGATGGTAGCACATGCCTTTAATCCTAGCACTCAGGAGGCTGAGATAGAAGGATTGTTGTGAGTTTGAGGCCACTCTAAAATTGCATAGTGAATTTCATATTAGCCTTGGCTAGAGAAAGAACATCCCTAAAAATAAAAAAAAAGAAGAAGAAAACAAGACAGTAAAGTAGAAATTATTGACATCCATCAGGAGGAATTATTAAAGAATAAGTTGGTCAAGGATATCAAAGAATACCTAGTACTTTTATAGCACTGACAACCATTATGCTCAATCAATGAGAAAGAAATTGGTTAGGCAGTTTATAGGGGAAAAAAGGTAAAAGTGAACAGTTTTTTCTTTGGTTAAAAGCAGGAAATGTTTTTGAGCTTGTAAGAGGCAATCTACTTTTTCCTTATCTCTCTTTTCTTCCCTTGAAAGAGTCCTTCTTCCCTAGAAACTTGACACAAAAATTTGCATAAGATTATATGACAACTGGACACAAGACAGGGAATTTGGTTTTTTTCTTATTTTCCTAGAAACTTGACATGAAGATATAAATAAGACTGCGAGGTGACTAGACCCTTGGCATAGGAGCTGGACTGGGCAGTTCATGCTTCTCCTCATTCAATAAAGTCTCATTCTTATAAAAGACCCTAATCAAAACAATCATGTGGATTATCTGCACAAGAATCCTCCCTACTTGGTTTTAGGTTAAGAATTTAGGAAACCATGGATAAAATTTCTTTTGAGGTCCATGGTATTTATGTCACATCAGTCAGGGTGTTGGCAGGACTCAGAGCAAAAAAGAAATCAGGAGTGTCTGAGTTGTCTGGGAAGAAGAGAAGAGGTCTTTTGAGGTATTCTAGAGAAATGGGGCAGGGGAAGGTTAGTACTCATCATAGTCCGGTATAAGGCCCATGCAGCATGGTTTGTCTGTTTCACATGGAGATAAAAACTCATGCCTGAGCCATGATGTCCCAATCTCAGTGAGGTGAGCCTTAGAATCTCTCAGATGTTAGTTCCAAGAGAGGGACTGTTTCTTCCCATCTAGGTGATATAGGGCTTAGGATTTACCATAATGTAAGAATACTTTTATTTATTTATTTTGAAAGAAAGAAAGAAAGAAAGAGGCAGAGAGAAAGAGAGAGAGAGAGAGAGAGAGAGAGAGAGAGAGAGAATGGGCACACCAGGACCTTTCAGCCACTGCAAATGAACTCCAGAGGCATGCACCCCTTGTGGATATGCATAGCATTGTGTGCTTGTATCATTCATGTGTCTGGCTATAGGTGGCATCTGAAAGATTCCAAAAGGGGTTCTTAGGCTTCACAGGCAAGCAGCTTAACTGCTAAGCCATCTCTACAGCCCTTTTACATAATATAAGATGATGACTCTAAGGTCTCAGACATAGCCTGAGTCTCAGGCATAATCTGGGCTTGCTTTCAGGGAGGGGGTAGAAGAAACTCTTTGAAATCTAATTGCTATATCCTGGTTTGGTAGGGAGAGCTCAGGGTGTAACATTTAGGAGCTCTTTACTTTACTTTCCTTAATGGTATTCCTTTTCTGGGGGCCCCATTCTGCTAAACAGAATCTCTGTCTTCTTTCCTTCTCTTAAGCTAAGCTCTATAATGAAATCTTTCTAAATCACATCCTCTATGGTCTGTGAATGTCATTCTAAGAATCCACAAGAAAATATCATAGTCTATTGATGATGGTAGCTCCAATTATATGACAAATTTTCTTCTTTTCTCATTCCTACTACTGAGCTGGATAAGAACTTTTATTATCTTTATTTTATAATCTAAACCACATTGTTAACCCAGGGTCACAAATCTATTTAGGACAGATCCAGGATTAAAAGCCAGTCTGACAATGTAGTTAATGTTTTTACCTTTTAATAGCTAGCCTCCCTCAAATCTAGTCTACCAGGCTACACAATTTATGGATGTATCAGACCTACCAACATTCTAACCTCACCCTTCCTTGGACCCGTTTGTAGCAATTCAGTCTATCTTCTCTTAGGCTTGCTCCCCTCCCCCTGTTAGGAGCTTAGATACACAAAAATGTATAACATAAGTCAAGGTAGAGGAAAAGGCAGAGAGGAGGTATTCTGTGTACTAACACCTTTTATGAAAAGCTCAGTAGGCCAAAAGTGCTGTTTTATTAGTCAGATAAAGAAACTTACTGGGGATAATCATATAGTGAAACACCTTTGAGAAGGCTGCCTGCCAAGTTGCTGTATCTTTTAACTAAATAATGATAATCAACTTAGCTTAAAGAGGATGCTTCTTGCCCACAAGAAATCTCTTTGGTTCTAAACAAGTTCTAAAAGGAAAGAATGACAGTACTGAGGCAGCAGGACTTGGAGTCCTTCAGAGTTTAGTATATCCCTGGCAGCAGGGATTCTCAGCAAGCCATCACACAAGTGCTTACTGCAGGTGAGCTGCCCCCATATTCAAAGTCACTCTATTGTGGCTTTTGAATTGTTTCTCCGATTGTGAGGGTTGTTGTGCTCTATGCCATCCCTGCATTTTTCAGCTATGCTCCCTAGAGCTAAGCAGTATGCTTCTGAGAGCTAGATGACAAATAAAATACTTCAGATGTTCCTCTCTGGAAGAGACACTGGAGCAGTGACCTCTCCCCTACTGAGAAATTCCTAATCCTGTTTTCACCAGACTTTACTATTCAAATCTCATGCTGCATTTTTAATTATAGTTTTCCTAATAGCATGTAGAGTTCATTTTTTAACCTTTAAATGTTCAAAGGTCCTTAAATGGTAATCTTCTTCATAAAAGGCCAATCTGCTCAAAGCCACCTTCTAGGGCTTCTTATTTTGTCCATATCCTCTAGATTTGCTTCACATAGGCTGACAATACCATGCTGGTAAAAGATGTCTTCCACAACACAAAACTAGTGAAGTGAAGCAAGAGCGACCTGACAATCCGCTGATTGTTTAAGACTCCACTTGACAATGAAATGCTAATTGATACTTCACACATTTGTCTGATTCAGACTCATGCAGAAATTTCACATAACCATAGTCCTCATTGTCATAGATTCTAACCATTGAGTAATATGACTATTTTAAGTTTAACTTTCAATGACATAATAGTAATAGCTCGGGCTCCCAATCACACCAACCACATTTCAAGTGCACAGTAGCTTATATGCAGCTAGTGAACATTTCCAGAATCATAGAAAATTCCACTGGGCAATAGTCAGATGATGACATTAATGTCATTTTACTGAAATAATTCCATTGGGCACAAATTAATCTAGCATCTTCTATGGGCAAATGATGGTTCTTACTCTGTAATATTCCCCTGAGATTGATATATGTACAACCACAAACACTGATACAGTACCAGCTGCCCTTCTACCCATCGTTTCTATGTATTTGGCATTTTAGATTCTACTTAAATGAAATAGAGTTTTCTTTCTGGCTGGGCCTTCCTTAGGCTTAGGTGTATATGTATTTGTTGTTTGCATTTGATTTTAGAACTCTCATTTCAACATCTAATTATTTTAGTTCCTTTATGAAACTCATTAGTTTAGGGTAATTTGATATTCATGATGAGAAGGTCTGGATGAGTTTCCTTGTGATCTGAAGATTATTCAGAGATCAGGTTGCAACCAAACTATTGATGCCAGTGTTATAAAATAAATTACATATGTTTGTGTATGTTTTTGTAAGATTTTATTTTTATTTATTTGAGAGAGAGAAACAGAAATACAAAAATAGGCAGGTAGAGAGAGAGAAAGAATGGGCTCACCAGGGCCTCTAGCCACTGCAAATGAATTCCAGATGTATGTACTCCCTTGTGCATCTGGCTTACCTGAGTCCTGGGGAATAGAATCTGGGTCCTTTGGCTTTCCAGGCAAGTGCCTTAATAGCTAAGCCATATCTCCAGCCCAGTTTGTGTATGTTTTTGTGTATCAGAAATTGTATTTATTAAGTTATAAGAAGATGTACAACTATTCAACTATTCAAGTGCTTCTGTTCACTGAGCAGTACACTGAAACCAAATTGGAAACATAAGATGACTTTGGAGAGCCTGAAATATAAGCAAGAGCAGTTAGTTGACTATTCCTAATAGCCAGTGTCATCCAGCCATGACAGTCTAATATGTCTATCTGAATGTAGGTAGATGAGATTCTTTCTCAAATGCAGTCTATATTAAATCTTTACACAGAATCTGAACCTTTCTCTTACCGGTGTTAGTAAGTCTAAATTCCTTTAGCCAACATTCAGGGCCCTCTTTTATCCAATGACATTTACTTAGATGAATTTCCTTCCCATTAAGGTACATAGCAAAACAATTTGATGTGACCATTTTAACCGGTCATTTTGATGCTCAAACCTTCTTATGATGCTGCCTGGGAGAGATTATTTTAACAGAGATATTTGACAGATTCTAAAATACAAACCATTTAACTGTCAGGTTTCTTTTTAATGACTAAATATGATGTGTAACATTTTTGTCTCCCAACCAATTCCTTGCCATAACCATACAAGTATATTTTACTGTGTTGACATTTCACTCATTTCCCAGTATTTGTTAAAAGATGAGTGTTCCCGGGCATGGTGGCACATGCCTTTAATCCCAGCACTCGGGAGGCAGAAGTAGGAGAGTCACTAAGAGTTCAGGGCCACCCTGAGACCACATAGTTTATTCCAGGTCAGCCTGGGCCAGAGTGAGACCCTACCTCGAAAAAAACCAAAAAAAAAAAAAAAAAAAAAGACTGTCTGTTAGCTAGATACCACTTTATTCTGTGTATTTGTTCTTGTGTCCCCATCATTACATAGTGAAGTCACTTGACATCAGCTTGTTTCTTATCATAAATAGATTTTAAGGTGGTTTCTCTATTGCCTCATTTAGATGTCTTTTGCTCATTTTTAGTCCCTATGTATAGATTCCAGTTAATAATACATTAATCTGATTACTAGCAGATTTTTTTAAAATAAATTTTCTAGGAACTATCATTATACAAGTCTTATTAGTATTAATGTTTAAAACATGATAATGCTTATATTGTTCCCAACATGAATTAAGAATCATGACATTTAATAAAATGCTATCACCATTGTGGTATTTCACTCTGATGCAGCTCTCTTCCTTTTATTCATTCTGATGAGATTTTATCGTAAATGAGAGTAAGTTGTCTTTATTGAGATCATAATTAGCTTGTACTTGCTAAATCAAATAGTCTTTATATTACACATCCGCCTTTCCAAAATACAATGTTTGAGACTTTCTTGTATCTCACCTCCATGTGTTTTATAACATCATAGTGTATTCGTGTTTCTCCATGCTTTGTGATTTTGGGGAATTTTCTATCCTTTTACTCACCTTCTATAAACTTCAACTTATTCTTTTTTATTTTTGATAGTAACCCAAAGATTTTTCTCCTCCATGTCTGAAACATATTTCAAACTCTTTTGGTTAACAAATAAATTCATGATCTAGATACAACTTCTATAAACTTAGGGTTTATTTTGCAATATTCATTAATCTAGAACATGTTGTTATATAGTTTCACAAACTAGAAAATTGGAATCTAGCTTTCATATCTCTCTTTTCTTCACCATTATAAAAACTCATTGTTAATTACGCTTTTGAAATGTCCACTTGTCTATTTTTACTGTAACTATGTTAACTCAGTTCATAATCATCTCTTACCTGTATTTCCCCTTTTAAGTCCATCTTTATAATGTTGTAACATTTATTTTTCAAATAATATGTGGTTACTATTTAAGATCTTTCCTTGCTGGTTAAGACTCTTCTTAGCTCAGTCGTTTCTCATTGTTCTTGAGATAAATTCTTAAAACATTCATTAAAATTCTCAATAACCTGAGCTTTGTCTAATTCTTCAGTTTCTCAAGTTCATTTTGTTATTTGTTTTCAACTCTCTTTCTATATAGATATATACTTTTATGTCTTCCATCACTTGTGGAAAAATGATCATTTTTTTTTTATTCTTTTTTTATTAGTTATGTACATAGTGTATGTACAGCCATTATGATACCATCATTAGCCTTTTCCCTGTCTTCCCCCATGGGTAAGGTGGGTCTTGCCTTATGGGGGTAGCTATCAGTTATGCAGTAGAGGCAATGACTCTGTGCATAATGCCCAACTCATGGCTCTGACAATCTTTCTGCCCCCTCTTCCATGAATTTCCCTGAGACATGCTGGGTTCATTTTAGATCTTTTTCAGTGACAATGTCTTGGGAGTCTCTGTGTCTCTGGATATCTGATTTGTTGGGAGTTGAGTGTTCTTTGCATCTATTTACTTCAACCTTGTGCTGGTACCAGGTTCACCTATAAAGCAGCACTCTTGCTCATTTTCCATATAACTCTATGGCTTCAGCTTGTGCCCTGGTGAGGTGCGATGGGCTAGTTCTGCCATCAGATTCTACATCCATCTGAAAAAGAGAAGCAGATTTTCCAATGGAGAGTGAGGTCAGTGCAAGCTACATGGATAACCATTATTATTTTAGACAGAATTTAATAGGTGTAGGCCCTCTTGAATCCCACTATTGATGGGAGCTTGATATTGGAGAGTGGGCTCATTTTTGGATATGGTTCTGACTTGTTTTCCCCATTCTAGGTATGGGTTCCGTTCCACTGAGTGGATCTGTTAGCCAAATCAAGATCAGTTGGTAACCCACCATGGCTGTGTGCCTCTATTGCACTTATGTGAGCATCACGTCAGGTTGATTGCTGCTGAGTAGCTTAGACCTCGATTTGGTTAGACAGATGTTGGTCATTTTCCCCCAGTCGCTTGTGTAACACCTTCTGGCACTAGACAAGCTGTCTGGGGACTGACTCTCTTCCAGAATCTATCCATGTCTCTCCATGTTCTGTCCCAACAGCATGTGGTGTCTTTGACAGTAGGGTCTTACCATTAACCTTTGGTGGGTCATCAAGTACTCTGACAGAAATCTATCTTTTTTTGGGAAACCTTGTAGGGCTCACTGATCAACAGCTCGTTGTGGATGTTAACTATATGCTGGTACTGGGAGTTAAAGGTCAGTGCCAAGGGAAAAGAAAGAAGAAAAATATTGGTAATATGAAAGAGAAAGAGAAAGAGAAAGAGAGAAGAGAAAGAAGAGGATGTATGAGAGAGAAACAGGAAAAGATTGAGGTTAGTCTTCATCATACCCTCTTCAGGCCCCTGTGAATCAGTTGTTCTCTCTAAGCACCTGATGCGGGTTCAACCTTTTAGTATGTCTTTTAGTATATAGGATTTTATGGTACCATTTCCATTTCGGTCCAGTTTTTTGTCCCCACCCCCTTGCTCTGCCCTCCCACCCCACGATCCTATTGTCTAGTCCTCCAGATGTTTATTAGGTGTGTCAGCATCTCAGGCAAATACAGATCAGGAGCCACAGATGAGTGAGACCATGTGACGCTTATCTTTCTGAGATTGGGTGAGTTCGTTGAGAATGATCTGTTGCAAGTTTGACAATTTTTCTTCAAATTGCTTTGTGTCATTTTTCCTTACTGCTCTGTAGATCTTTTAAATTTTTATTAGTTGATAGAATGTCTCACAAGAAAGCCTATGCTGCTCTCACACTCATTAGGTAGAATAGGGTATTTTGAAAGTCACAATCTTTCTGCTTTATCCTCCCTAGTGCTTAGATTACTGTTACTTATTATAATGCCTAGGTGACTATTAATGTAGAATATGCTTCCTTACATATTAATTTTTTGTATCCTGATGGAACTTCTATTAGTCTATTATAAGCCTTTTTAGGATTGATTTCTGTTTCTTTATGTGATGTCATAGATTATTTCTTCAGAATCTATTATTATTACTTGTGATAACCTTTGTTCACAGAAATTTATGCATTGGTTTACTTTCTAATTATGGATTATGAGTTTGTGATGCAAGGGTTTTCATTGTGATAATCCTGTGTGGTAAGTCTGGAATGAGAGTGATGCATTTAGGAGATGATTGTATCAGATTTTAGTTCTGACAGATTCTTTATAAATAGCAGCAGAATTGTCTTCTTTGTTATGTCAACTTACTTGCTTTTGCTTTTCTAGAATGAAGATTGTGTAAAATACATGTGAAGAAGTATATGGTATAACTTTGAAAATAATAAAGTATTTTGAAAATCTAGAAATCAGGGAAGTATATTATTCTTCCTTTCCTGATGAGTTTATTATTTGTAGTCTTTCCTCGTGCTTAGGGTATAGAATAATGAGGTGCCAAGCTTTTTCTAAAATGATTCTGTTTTAAGTCCTCCTCCTCATAAACCCAACCCTCATAATGTCATGTGAAAATTTTACTCCAACCCTCATTTATGTAAATGTACTCATTCAATAAATATTTAGCCAGGGAGCCAGCTCAGTGGTAGGGTTCTTGCTCCAAATGTACAAGGTCTTGGGTTTGATACCTAGAACTAAAAACAAAAAAGAAATTCATCCTTGTCTATGATGCTAAGCACTATTAGAAGCAATATAAACTAAATTAAGTCCTGTCCTTATGGAATTCATGTTTACCACACCTGTCTTAAAGGTAATTATTTGGTTAGAACTTATTTAAAAACAATGTAAAAAACTTAAAATTTATAAAATAGAATAGCAATATGACCATACAATGTAATACTTGAATGATATGTAAATGCACATGCAAAGATTACTATAGGCTTTGTGACTAATATTACTAACTAATGCTTATGGCTCAGAAAGTATTATTATTTTAGTATATAGAATATTGACAGATCCAAAAAATTATTTCAGTATTCCTTTTCTGGATTTCTATGACATCACCATTCCTGCAATTGCTCTTGCTACATTAGTTCTAATAAGTTCCATTTCTTTCACCCACTTGGACTTTCCAGAATTTTTTTTCTCACTGAAATCCTCCCTCTACCCCCCATTTCCTTTTGCTTAATTAACTTATACTCATTCTTCAAATCTCTGAAATTATTTCCTTAGGAATCTTTCCTTGACAACTTCCTATCAGTAAAATATCTTTGTGGTACAATGAAAAATTCCTTCCTACACACTTACAAAATTGTAGTCCATTAATTAGGTAATGGGCTGTTTGAAGTGTGTGTACTTATAAGATTGTAACACAGCTCTAGGTTTATATGAAGAGATAGTATGTCTATAGTGTCACAGCTTAATTCTTCATACCCATCTCAATTTTCAGGAAATATCACCTCTTCTTTAGGAATGTGTTTAATGACTTAACAAATTATTATCTTTCCTTCTGCATGACTCAATAATGCCCATTATTTCAGCAAACTTTAAATTGCTCCAATATTTCTCATATCTCTCCCTATCTAACATGAACATAGCAATGAGGAATTTATTTTTCTATAGTACAGATTCAATTTCTCAGGGTTGCAGTCAGCTCCATGTTGCTGGGATGAATATCTAACCAGATACAGTTTATGGGAGGAATGGGTTTTATTTTGGCTTACAAATCCAAGGGGCATTTCATCAATGGCAGAAGAAGCTGGATCCCTTTCATAAATGCAAGGAGAGTGTAGCAGCAGACAGCTTCAGGTTCGCTGAGATGAACTTCCAGACCAGGCACAGTTATGGAGGAAGGGATATTATTTATTGAAGCTTACAGATCCAGGCGAAATTCCATAATGGCAAGAGAAGCGGCCTACTCTCCACAGGGCCAAGCAGAGAGAGAGAAACCAACCAGCCACCACAGCACACAGAGCAAAACTACAGCCAAAGAGTCACACAGCACACTTCAGGAACTCCTATTAAGGACACTTTGCATATCTTTACAATGGAATCTCAAACCATCACCACACCTTAAGACTGGCCCCCAGTGACATTGCCTCTAGCAAGGTGATTGCAGATGAAACTATAACTAATAAAATACTGAATATATTGGGGGCCATATATTCAAACTACCACATTCTGCCCCTGGCCCCCTATACATTTATAACTATCACACATTGTAAATTGTACTCAGTCCAATTTCAAAGGTTCTCACAGTCTTGACCAACTTAAGATAGTGAGTCCTGTAAAATCAAACAAGTTAAATACTTTTAACATGTAAAAGCACAGAGTAAACATTTTTAACTGGTATAAGGCATAGCAAAGAGAAACTAGAATAATGCAAACTCAACCATCATCAGCAGTCATCAAACTTCTGCAGTTCAAGTTCAATATAACCAGAGACTGACAGTCTCCAGGTTTTCCAATTCCGCCCCTCCAGCTGAGCAGAGTTGCCAGGGAAAACTTCGATCCCAGGCCAACACTGCACTACATGGGAGTCCTTGCATAGTCCTGGTATATCCAAAACATTTTCAGGTCTCCATGCAAACCATGGTCTTTCAGCCTATTTCTGAGGGTCAACATGCCCTGCTTCATGCCGCATCTCAGCAGCAGCTGCTGGAACCGTGTGCAACTCATGACCACTCCATGCATTTTTCATGCTTCCAAAACTAAATGCCAGGTGTGCAGGACACAGCCATATTCTTAATCCAGGGACAAAATAAATCAGAGCCTTGAAAAGCAGGTTCCTTCTCCAGTCAACTCTTTGCAAGAATTTGCATTTCTAACAGTCTTTCCTCAGGCATCCTCTCCATTGTTTTAATGTAAAGCAGTCAGGCTACCTTCCTTCCACATTCCTTAAGATTGCTAATGTGTTGACAGTAGCAGCTCAGGTAACCTGAAATCAGTCTCAGTGCCTCTAATTTTAACTTGCTTGAGGTTTTCCAATTTAAAATCTTAAAATCTCAGTCCGTTATCTTTAGCCAAGCACATCAGTCCATTACAAATTTAACCTTGATCAAACTTTCTGGGCCTGGAAAGAGGAACATAGCCATCCCTTATGCCAGTAGCCCGGTTCCAACAAAGTCCTCTGCACTCTTTCCTTCCCCTTAGAAAGCTCATAAGCCCAGCCTCGAAGTTCAATACTGTCTGCACTTAGCATTCTCAAACTCTCATCAGAATAGTCCATAAAACTTGGCTGACCACTCCAGAAGGCATCTTCAGTTGCAAGCACCAAGTCCATGCCCATTCCTCCAAAACAAAGGTTACAAAAGATGAATATCCACACGGTCTGGTTCATGTCACCCCACTCCTGGTACCACTTTACTGTAGCAGACAGCTTCAGGTTCGCTGAGATGAACTTCCAGACCAGGAACAGTTATGGAGGAAGGGATATTATTTATTGAAGCTCTACAGATCCAGGGGAAATTCCATAATGGCAGAAGAATCTGGCCTGCTCTCACAAGACCAGGCAAGAGAGAGAAAAAATCCAACCAGACACACAGCACACAGAACAAAAACTACAGCCAAAGAGTCACACAGCACACTTCAGGAACTCCTATTAGGCACACTTTTGCATATCTTTACAATGGAATCTCAAACCATCACCACACTTTAAGACTGGTCCCCAGTGACATTGCCTCTAGCAAGGTGATTGCAGATGCAAACTATAACTAATAAAATACTGAATATATTGGGGGCCATATATTCAAACTACCACAGAGAGAGGGAAAGAGGGAAAGAGAGAGAGAGAGACAGCCAGTAAACACCTCTCTATATACCTTTGGTCTGGAACTTAGATCTGTCAGCAGTAACATACCCCCTCTAGCAGGAATATTCCTGTTAGTGGATAAAGTTGCAAACTCAATTTTAATAAAACACCTGATTCTATGGAGCCATACATTTTAAACTATCACATTCAAACTACCACATTCCACCCCTGACCTCCATAAACTCATTACCATATTACAATGCAAATTACGTTCAGTCTGAATCAAAAGGTCCCTATAGTCTTTACCAAATTTAAGACTGTTTCAAAGTTCTAAGTTTCATCTGAGTTTTATTTAACTACCTCTTAACTGTGATTCTTGTGAAATCAAAACAAGTTACATACTTCTAACATATAATGTCACAAGGCAAACATTTCCATTGCAAAAAGGTATAGCAAGGAGAAATTTGACCATTGTAAAATCAATAACCAACAGAAAAAGATAAAACATGCATAGTTCAAATCCAATATCCATATGCAGTGACAACAGTCTCAAGATTTTCAATTTCTATTCCTCCAGCTAAGCTTAGTAGCCAAGGGAAAAACTTATATCCCAAGCCAACAGCATTCCATGGTACTTGCACAGTCCTCGTATGTCCAAACAACTTTGGCTCTCCACTGCAAACCATCATCAAACTTACAATGGCCTCACTGGCCTCTATACAAAGGGATATCACCCTGCTTCACATGCTGCATTTCAACAGCAGATCCTTTGTCTGGGTACACTTCATAACCTACTTTGATGTATTTTTCATGCTTCCAAAATCCATACAAGTTGTGTAGCAAAATAGCCATTTTGTTAATCCGAGGAGGAAATAAATCTTGAACTTGTGCTTTCAGAATTCTTTTCATTCACTTTCTCTCAAAAGAGTTTGTATTCCTATTTATTGAGCCTTTCCTGGGTGAACATTGCCCTATGGCATCTTTTCCCTTGTTTCAATGTAAAGCATTTGGCCAACACTTAATGGTGGTAATCTGTTTACCGATAGCAGCTTTAGCAACTTAAAATCAGTGTCTTTGCCAGTAACTTTAAACTTGCTTGAATTTTTACAACTTTCAATCATATATCTTTTAGTTCTATATCTTCTGCCAAGCACACCAGCCCATTACTTTTAAATTTAACCTTGATCAAACACTCAGGGCATCAGAAGAAGAATGCAGCCATCCTTTATGCAAGTAGGTCAGTTTCAGCAAAGCTTTCTGCTGTCTTTCCTTCTCCTTTAAAAGTTCATAAGCCAACACAATTCTCTCTGAATTATCATTTTCATACTTTCACCATAATAGCCCATACAATTGGTCTCACCACTCTGTCAGACGTCTGCTGTCCCTAAGTACCAAGTTCATGCACATTCCTCTAGCACGCAAGTCCAAAAGAGCAAATTCCACATGATCAGATTCATCACAGTAAGACCTCACTCTTGGTACTAAATTCTGCTGCAGTCAGCTTCTTTTTGGTGGTATTAATGTCTAACCAGACATAGTTTATGGAGGAAACAGGTTTTATTTCAACTTACAAATCTAGCAGATGTTCCATCAATGGTGGAAGAAGCTGGCTCCCTTTCAGAAAGCCAAGCAGAGAGGAAAAAAATTAAAAAGCCAGCAAATATTAAAAACAAGCAAGGAAAACCAAGCAGAACTCAAACTCCTCTGTCTTCGGGATGGAATTCAGGTCTGTCCCTGGAAACACATGCCCTCTATCAGGAATCTGACTGCTAGGGGCTAGAATTGCAAACTCAATTTTAATAAATCACCTGATACTCAGGTGCTATACATTTTTTTGTTTGTTTTTCGAGGTAGGGTCTCACGCTAGCTCAGGCTGACCTGAAATTCACTATGTATTCTCAGGGTGGCCTCAAACTCATGGTGATCCTCCTACCTCTGCCTCTTGAGTGCTGGGATTAAAGGCGTGCACCACCACACCTGGCTGGTGCTATACATTTTAAACTATCACATTCACACTACCACACACAGCTGCAAAACCTTCACATAAAAATAAAAACTTTAGAACCAAAATTGAACAACTTTGAATAATATAAGAAATAACTTACAATGTGATCATTTTCAACTCATTTGGTAACTCTTTGCTTATTATTTGGTAAAGCTTTAATTTGTTTGAATGCTTCTTTCTTTGAAGTGCTGGGGCTGGAACCAGAGCTTGGAGTGTGCTGAGTTCTCTAACACTACATTACACAACCAGGCTCTACTCACTCTTAATCCTAATGTGTTTTTATCCTTCCATGTTTTTCTTTATTTACATATTCACTTTGTGTACATTCCCTTCCATGCAATTTTCTTCTTTTGGAAAAATTACATATATTTTTAAGGTCTACATAAATGTCAAATCTGTGACCATTTTCCTACCGCCTAATTTTACAGCTCAGGATTACTCCTTTAGGACAAAATTTTTCCTATCTTCTTCTCTCACAGTAATTTTTCTATTGTATATTATACATATTCTGATAGAAAATTGAATACAGGTCATAGTGGGTGAATAGTCAGAAACAGTGAGGGGTACATATGTGTTTATACATGTTCTGATGAACTGATGAGACAGGCAGAGCTGAAGACTTTACTAAGGTATCATCTGAAAAATAACTCCAGCTGTGTATATTGCTAGGGTTAAAGCATATCTGGGCATGTCAGATAAGCATAAGTATGAACCAAATAAAGGTAAATTTGAAGGAAAGAATAAGGAAGGGTCATGAGAAAATGTGTTTTTTTAAAAATGGAAATGCACTATAGATATTATTTGCTAACATAGTGAAATTTCTGACTGTAGAATCACAAATAAAAACCAATTAGTTTATTCAGCTAAGTATGTTATATATATTGATCTAACTTTTTCCTACAAGCTTTTAAATATATTAGGAGCAACTTTATATGCATACATGCATGTGTGTGCATGTGTGTGTGTGCACCAGGGACTTGTGATGCTGCAAACAAACTTAAGACACATGTTTCACTTTGCATCTGACTTTATGTGGATACGGAGGAATTGAACCCAAGCAAGCAGGCTTTGCAAGCAAGCATCTTTAATTGAATAACTACCCAGATAACACTATATTTAAAAATTTAGCACACACACACACACACACACACACACACACACACACACACACACACATATTATACTCTTTTATCCCATGCCCCCTGCTCCTGTTATACTGGGTCCCTCCTCATTGGGGTTATGGTATTCACTGTGGGATCATGAAAGCCTCAGTTAGTCTCTGTGGGGTAACAGTGGTGGGGACTCCATGTCTCAAGGTATTACTACACACACTGTGTCTTTTACAATCTTTCTGCTCCCTCTTCTGCAATGTTCTCTGAACCATTGAAGGACTGTTGGTGGTTGATTTAGGGTTGAGTTCTCTGTAGTCTCTGGATTTCTGCCTTAATAGGTCTTGGTTTATCATCATGTCTGTCATCATTACTCTGGAACTAGTTGTCAAGCTAGCAGTAAGAGCAATACTCTTATTGCTGCTTTCTCTGAAAGTTCTCCTGGGCCCTGGTAAAAAAGAAATTAGAGTAAGGTAGCTTCTTTTAGGCAATTTTAGTTAGGAACTGAAACTCAGAGAAAACCGATGTCACCTTGCCCTGGCCTGAATGGAACTCTTGGCAGGACAATGCCTCTGATGTCTACAGTCTAGCAGGCTACCTAGACAGACAGCCTTTACCACCCAGGAGTGCTGGATCTGAAGCATGCCCCTTCAAATTTACATACCTGAATTTGAAAAAAGAATAATTTTTATTTTCTTTATTTATTTGAGAGAGACACAGAGGGAGAAAGAGAGAGAGAGAGGGAGAGGGAGAGAGAGAGAATGGGCATTCTAGTGCCTACAGCCAAAGAATTCCAGATGCATGTGCCACCTCGTGCATCTGGCTTACATGGGTCCTGGGGAATCAAACCTGGGTCCTTTGTCTTTGCAGACAAGTGCCTTAACCACTGAGACATCTCTTCAGCCCAATAATACATTATTCAATTGACTATAGAGGCTTCTTTTGGCCTTCTTTGGCTCTCTGCCTTTCCTTGCTGTGCTCACAGTGATACATGTGTCTGTCTTCCCCTCCCCAACCAGACTGGATAGGGGAAAAGCAGAATACTGCTTTTTGGTCTTAGTGGTTTTCTGCTTGCTTCTGCTTTATAGTTTGGTCTAACTTCTCACTTTAATTACATGTATGATCATCCTCTGGTCTCTGAATCTACCACAAGCATATTTCCCTTACACTCCAGATCTACTATGTGAGTGCTTTCTCTATATCTAGACCTACTACATGCATAATTTCTCTAAATTTGGGGTAACCATGATGCGGTAGTTTGAATAGATGGCCCCCAGTATATTCAGTGTTTTATTAGTTTGTTGTTTGCATCTGCAGCCACCTGGCTGGAGGCAATGTCAGTGGGCGGATTTAAAGGTGTGGTGGTGGGTTTAGGATTTCAGTCTAAAGATATGCAAAGTGTGCCTAGCTGGAGTTCCTGAGGTATGCTGTGCTTTTGGCTTTTGGCTTTTGGCTCGCTCTCTCTCTCTCTCTCTCTCTCTCTCTCTCTCTGCCTGGTCCTGTAAGAGCAGGCCAGCTTCTCCTGCCATTATGGAACTTCCCCTGGATCTGTAAGCTACAATAAATATCCCTTCCTCCATAACTGTGCCTGGTCTAAAAGTTAATCTCAGCAAACCTGAAGCTGTCTTCTACACATGAGTAGAACTCTTTACTTCTCATTTCTCCTTTAAATTTATTGGTTTCTCATTTGATATTTTTCCCTGCTGTTCTTCTTTAAGCCACCACTATTTTCCCTCTTAACTTTCTTTCATGATGAAATTCAGGGTAGATGCTATGGGTTCCTTTTAAATCTCTCTACATAAGTACCTATATTTTATCTTCCTTGTGCTTGTGGCTCCACTCTAGTATTTCCCTAAAAACATCAGCTTCTCTTGAATAAATCTGATGGACTATGCTCTGTTTTTCACATGAGAGTGTGTTTCCTATTTCCCACATGATTATGACTCTACTTTAGCCTTCTTCCTACATCCTAATTTCCCTTAAATAAATCCCACAATTTGCGATTTCTCCCTAAACAAACTAATTCTTAATTTAACTTTCCTGAGTTTGTCTTTAACAATTCTTTGTTCAAGAGAGAACAGGACCCAAAATTGGAGTTCATAAACTTGGGGGACCCATCCTGAATCCCCAAATCCTGCATCTCTGACAGATGTGGTAGAGGTGGCACATCTCATGGTGGGGAGTCAGTTATTTTTTTCTTATTGGTGGATCTTGTTCTCCTCCATTTTCTCTGTATTATGTAAAATAAAACAGATTCCCCAATCAAAAGTGAAATCAACTTGGTTTAAAGGGGATATGCAAACTTATTTGAGAGACTTTTTGGTGTGCAAGCCCACTCTTCTTTTCCAGAAATAGTGGGAGGGTCTTTCTGAAGTCCAAGTTTCCTGACCATGGGATTCTGACTTCCATTCCAGTACCAGTTATAAGTTTTCTTCCACTGAGCAGGGCTCATGTCCAATAAGAGAACAGTTGGTTACCTGCAGAGGCTGCATGCCACTATTGCACAAATGTGTGTTTCTTGCTTAAGTGTGTACTTTGTGTCCAACTGGTTGATTTTGTAGTCTTCAGGGTCCCCTGATTATTCATGCTTTTGGTGACCATTGTCCTCCAGTGGCTTAAATAGTGCTTTCAAGCACTATGAGGTATAGCCAGGTTGGAACTAGCTTCCCTTTCATTTTAAGCATGGTATGCCTATGTCATGTGGCTGCAGCCTGTGGTGTCTTTAACAATAGGTCCTTACCTTTTAATTCTGTCAGGTAATAAAGTGAGTTTACAATGGCCTACATTGTTTTGCAGACCTCACTGTTCTCCTGGGCCAACAGCTTACTTAGGGGGCGACACAATTCTGAGCCTGGAATTTACCAGACAGAGTCTAAGTTTTCAAGCTTAAGTTTTTTCCACCTTTTGTCTGAGCTGCACCCCCTCATGCTATTGGTGTTTATACATTGTAGAATACTAGACAGAATGAGGGTTTCTATGGAACTGATTCATGTTGTCTTAAATTCTTTGTAGTTCCCTCCGCACCCTCCCTAACTCTTATCCTTACAAGTCCCTCCCACCCCTTATATTCTGTCCCTTCCCTAACCTATCAAGTGACTCCTCATCTCCTCTCTCCAATTCTCATTCTAGTGTTAGTCCCATATTTCGAGTGCTTACTACCATTTGTAGTCATCTCTAATTGATCCCAATTAGGAACCACAGATGAGAGAGTACATTTGGCTTTTGTTTTTTCTGTGCCTGCATAATTTTGCTTATAAATACTTTTTTCCAAGTTCATACATTTTCCAGCAAATTTCATTATTTCATTTTTCATTACCACTTAGTAGAATTCCACTGAGTATATGTACCACATCATTATACATTCATAAGTTGATGGGTATGTGGGCTGATTCCAGTTCCTAGATATTGTAAATAGGGCAGTGACAAGCATGACTGAGCAAGTATCACTGTAATAAAGAGTGGAGTCTTTAGGGTATATGCCCAGGAATAATATACCTGGATCAAATGGTAGAAATATTTTCATCTTTTTCAGGAGTTTCCTTAATGATTTCCATACTGGTTGTACCAGTTTGCACTCCCACCAGCAGTGGGTAAGGGTTCCACTTTCCACACAGCCTTGCCAGGATTTGTTGTCATTTGACTTTTTATGAATGCCATCCTGATTGGCATGAGATGAAATCTCAGAGTTGTTTTGATTTGCATTTCTCTGATGACTAAAGATATTGAACAACTCTTTATGTGTTCCATGGCTACTTGTATTTCTTCCTTTAAGAAATCTTTGTTCAGCCGAACGTGGTGACACACACCTTTAATCCCAGCACTGGGGAGGCAGAGATAGGAGGATCACCATGAGTTCAAGGCCACCCTGAGACGACATAGTGAATTCCAGGTCAGCCTGTGCTAGAGCGGGACCCTACCTTGAAAAAAAAAGAAATCTCTGTTCAATCCTCTACCCTATGTTTTTGATTGGATTGTTTCTTTTTTTTATTGTTTAGTTTTGTCAGTTCTGTGTAGATACTGTATATTAGACCTTTGTCAGAGGGATAGCTGGTAATGATCTTTCCCATTATGTGGGATTTCTTTTGACTCTGTTAATGGTTTATGTGGTAGTTTAGACAGAAGGCTCCCACTATATTCAGGATTTTATTAAAGTTTGTAATTTAGATATGCAACTGCCTGACTGGAGGATGTGTCCCTGGGCAGAATTTAGGTTCTAGCCCTAAGTTGTGGAGTTAGACTTGGAATTCAATTCTAAAGATATGCAAAGTGCCTAAGCTTTGCTTGGAATTCCTGTGTGCTTTCTGGTGTGTCTTTTGAGTTTTGGCTTATGACTATTTTCTTTCTCTCTCTCTGTCTGCTTGAACCTGTGAAAACAGGCCAACTTCTTCTGCCATTATAGAACTTTCCCTGGATCTGTAAGCTTCAAATAAATATCCCTTCCTCCATTACTGTGCCTGATTTGGAAGTTCACACTGGCCACCTAAAGGTTTTTGCTACAGAATTGGTACCAGGTGTGGGATGTGATGAAATGAATCTGACCATGTTAACTTTGGTCTTTGGGAACTTTTGTTTAGGAGGAATGAGAATGAACTTGGTACTTGAAACTGAAGAGCCCTTCTGGAGTGGTAAGCCAAGTTTTCAGGACTGTTCTGAAGAGAGTTTGAGAATTATAAGTACAGAGAGAATTGCATTTGGAAGCTTGGCTTATGAACATTTTAAGGGGAAGGAAGACTGCAGAAAACGTTGTTGTTAGTGAGCTACTTGTGTAAGGGTGTCTGTGTTCTGCTACCAAGGCTCAGAGAGTTTGGTCAAGGTTAAATTTGTAATGGACTGATGTACTTTGTTAAAGATTTGGAACTGAGAGATTTAAGATTTTAAATTAGAAACTCAAGCTAGTTTAAAATTACTGACATAGACGCTGGTTGCTGTAGTGGCTATTGTCAAACACATTAGCAATATAAAGGAAGATGGTCCAACTACTTTTCATTAAAACAATGGAAAGGATTCCTGAGGAAAGACTATGATAAAAATGCAAACTCTTTTGGAAAACAGTTGACTGGAGAAAGAATCTGATCTCCAAGGTTATGAATTATTTTGTCCCTAAATTAAAGATATGGCTGTGTCCTGCACACCTGGTATTGGATTTGGAAGCATGAAAAAATGCACGGGGTAGGTCATGAAGTGCACAGATGGTTCCAGGAGCTTCTCCTGAGATATAGCATGAGGCAGGGTGTTATGACTTTGATAGGCTGGTAAGCCATTGGAAGATGGATCAGGGTTTGCATGGATACCTGAAGATGTTTTTGATATAACAGGACTGTGCAAGGGCTACCACAGATGGAAGTTTTCCCTGGCTACTCTGCCCAGCTTGAGGTGGAATTGGAAAATCTGAAGACTGTCAGTCACTGGTTATATCGAACTTGAAGTTTTCAGAAGTCTGATGTTTGTTTGCTAGTTGTTGAGTTTGCATTGTTACAGTCTCTCCCTGTTATGTCTTATTGCAATTGATAATGTTTACCTTGTGCTTTTATATGTTGAAAATATTTAGCTTGTTTTGATTTTACAGGGCTTAACAGCTAAGGGAAAATCTTAAATCTCAGAGGAGACTTGGGACTTTGGGACTATCTTAAGTTGGTAAAGACTATGGGAACCTTTGAATTTGACAATATATAATGTGAAATGATTATCAATGTATTTGGGGCCTGAAGGAGAATATAACAGTTTAAATAAGTAGCCTCCAATATACTCAGGATTTTACTAAAGCTTGTAATTTATATCTACAGCCACCTGGCTGGAAGAGCTGTGGCTGGGTGGATTTAGGTTACAGACCCAAGATGTGGAGGTAGATTTGGAATTCCATTTTAAAGTTATGCAAAGTGCCTGCGCTTTGCCTGGAATTCCAAATTGTTCTGTGTGGTGTGGCTTCTGGGTTTTCATTTATGGCTCCTCTCTCTCTCTCTCTCTCTCTCTCTCTCTCTCTCTCTCTCTCTCTCTCTCTCTCTCTGCTTGGACCTGTGAAATAGGGCCAGCTTCTTTTGCCATTATGGAATGCCCCCTGGATCCTTGTGCTTCAAATAAATATCTCTTCCTCTATAACTGTGCCTGATGGAAGTTCATCCCAGTCACCTGAAGCTGTCTGTATAGTTTGATTATATGTACAGTAGCTTTATAGTTTCATGAGATCACAGTGGTATATCTAATTTCCTTTGCTACTGGGATCTTACTCAGGAAGTCATTCCCCATGCCTGTATCATGGAGTTTTCCCCCTTCCATTTCTTCTAGTTTCTTGAGAGTTTCAGGTCTTATATTGAGGTCCTTAGTCCATTTAGAGATGACTTCTATACAGGTAAGAGAAGCAGGTCTAATGTCATTCTCCTACATGAGGTTATGCAATTTCTCCAACACCATTTGTTGAATATTCAGCACTGCTTTTGATAGTTATTTGCATACAATGTCCTTGTTATGTACCAATGATCATAAATGGAGATTTCCTTTCTTCCTTGGTTTTAGGGATACCATTATTCTCTTCCAGCCTTTCACATTGTATCTTTGTAGAACTTTTTGGTGATATCATATTTTAACTTTTAAACATTGTATACATCCAATTCTAAATCCCCCCAAACCCTTTTATCTCTATGTATATTTATGTTTGGTGTGAGCTCAGCAGGATAAATCTTTAGATTAAATCTTCAAACTTGGTGTATCCAATGAACTTTAGAGGTAGTCAAATGTCCTGTTCACTTGTATATGTAATATACAACTCAACCTAAACCTGCTCCCAACTGAGCACATGATTCTTAATACATCCTAACCAAGTTAGCACATCTCGGTTAATTACAACTCCTTCCTTCTTGTTAGGAAAAAATAAGGATTACCCACCTGGACCCAGGGAACATTGCAGAGTTCTGTTTTCACTGTTTGCCAGAGAAACTTCTTTATGGAGATGGTGGTAGATACTGAGTAGATGCAAAACTCATCAAAGCAGACAATAAGAGGCTCTTGAGAGCTCAATACTTAAGGAGATTTATAACATGACCTCCAAGGCTCAGGGAACATTGAGGACAAGGAGGCAGAAAGAATGTAAGGGCCACAGGGTGGAAAGGCATACAGTGGGACACTGTCCTCTCAACATAAACCAACTCATGCTGTCATGACTCCACAGTGGTTATTGTAACCTCTCCTGACCCACACTGTTCAGAGCCCATCAACATTGTGGCATAAAGGACAGAGAAGAACAGAAAAAAAAAATGAAACAACAGAAGAGAGGAAGCCTTCCTTGGAAGAGAAGTGTCCTTAATGGAATGGGGGTGGGGGAAAGGGCACAAATGAGGATAATGTGATGGGAACACAGCCAAATTACACTATGTTCATATGCTAAAGTTCCCAAAAAATTAAAAAAAATTATATTAACTGTTTGATTTTCCTTTACAACCCATTTCTTATACATTAGGAAGACTGGTGGCTTGATATTCAAAATTTATTTTATTCTGAAATTCATTCATTTCTTACAACTTCCACCACTGCCATCCTAGGAAAATGTCATTATTAAGCATTATTATTTTTCCTTTTCTATGGACTTACACTCTGGCCCTCTCCTTCTAAAAACTCCATTTTCTGTTCTCCACACAATGGTGTGAATGAACATTTAAACATGTAAATCACATCACCTTCTTCTGGTGCTCCAAACACTTTAGTAGCTTCAAATTTACTCAAAATAAAATCCAGTATCCTTGCACAGTATACACAGGATACCTGATCTGGTTCCTGGATTTCCTTCTGAAATCTGCATCCAGAATGTTTCTCCTGTCTCACTGAGTACCTAACCTCACTGGTTTCTACAGTCACTGAAGGTGCTCAAGAAGTTTTTGCTTCATGGCCTTTATTTTTCTCTACATGACATTTAAAAAATTGATTTAAAAATTTTTGACTCTACATAGTTTATTCCCCCATTTCATTCAAGTGTAACCATATAATGCCTTTCAGAAATCACTTCCTTGCCCCCACTACTTAAATACCATACTTTTCCATCTCTTACTGTGCTTCATTTTCCATCATGGACTTTTAAGTTTTCAATTTGTTATTGTCTGTCTATCTGACCATATAATGAAGCTCTAGAGTTACAGATTCTGTATTTGTGTTAACTATTAATTTTTCATATCCAGAATACTGCCTAGCACACAGGAAATTTATAGAAATGTTTGTTGACTGAATAGATGACTAATAAATCTGAGAAATATGATTGTTGTTTACATGACCAATTAAGAATGCCTTCAAGAAAGCTGGAATGTTTAAAGGTATAAAAATATTTTTGGTACATTGGATATTCTGTTTTATAAATAAAATTTAAAGACACTATATACTAGGACTATGCAAGGGCTACCATGGAGTGCAGTGTTGGCCTGGGATAGAAGTGTTCCCTGGCTACTCTGCCCAGCTGGAGGGGCAGAATTGGAAAACCTGGAGACTATCAGTTTGGGGTTATATTGATCTTGAACTGTAGAACTGATTATGGTGGTTGAGTTTGCATTATTCTAGTCTCTCCTTGCTATGCCTTATACCACTTGAAAATGTTTACACTGTGACTTTACATGTTGAAAGTATTTAACTTGTTTAATTTTATAGGACTCAGTATCTTAAGTTGGTCAAGATTGCTGGGATGTTTAAAACTGGACTACATAAAATTTAGATGTGTAATGGTTATAAATCTATTGGCATTCAGGGCCAGGATGTAGTAGTTTTAATAGATGACCCCCAATATATTCAATGTTTTATTAGTTTGTAGTTTGCATCTGCAGCCACGCGGCTGGAGGCAGTGTCACTGGTGGGTCTTAAGGCGTGGTGGTTGGTTTGAGATTTCAATGTAAAGATATACAAAGTGTGCATCCAGAATCTGGAGTTCCTGAGTTGTGCTGTGCTATATGGTTTTTGGCTTATGACTTTTGCTCTCTGTGTTTGGTCCTGTGAAAGCAGGCCAGCTTCTTCTGCCATTGTGGAACTTCCCCTGGATCTGTAAGCTTCAATAAATATCCCTTCCTCCATAACGTTGTGTGGTCTGGAAGCTCATCTCGGAGAACCTGAAGCTGTCTGCTACTCAGGAGACATGATTTACTATGTTTTTCTTATAAGAGATCATGGATGTTTGGTGTAGTTATGTTTACCTTTATTTGAACATTACACTACAAACACACAAATGCAAACAGGCTCTGGGGACCAGGTGGAAGGTACATCTGGCCCTTGAAGTGATCCTTCCATCTCTCTTCTCAATATATAGTCAGATAGATGTTCTGATAAGACTGAGTCTGAGAAGCCAAGTCTGGGGGTTTATGCTAACTGACTTTTTTTGTTTTGTTTTGTTTTACGAGGTAGGGTCTCACTGTAGTTCAGGCTGACCTGGAATTCACTATGTATTCTCAGAGCAGCCTTGAACTCATGGTGATCCTCCTACCTCTGCCTCTAGAGTGCTGGGATTAAAGGCTTGCGCCACCAAGCCCAGCTAAGTCTGGGGGTTTCTAAAGATACAGGTGGAACCTGATTTGTCTTGCAAATTAGGTAAAAATCATGGACATCAATCAGAAGAGCCTATCAAAGAATCAAAAAGTTCTCACTGAGCTCCCCCTCCTGTTGCCAAGGTGATTGCCAAGAATCTGTACAACGTTCAAGAATATGGTGGACCTCAGAGCAGTAGAGCTTAGGGTGGCAGTGAGAATTGTACTATCCAGTCATCACCCAGGAAGGACATATCCCTCCTCGACTTCATTTTTCTTGTGACAGTGATTGGAAGGTAGCACTCCAATGTCAAAAGAGTGGGTTAGAAAAAGCCTGTGTGTGCTTGGTCATTTCTCAGCACATCTATAAATGGTTTAGTGCTGGCTCCCATGACAGCCACTTTGAGGGGGCCCCTCCTTTCCCATCTCATATGTATGTATTAAAACTTAACATGCTATTCTATTAATTTGTATAATTTAAATTTTTGTGTATTAGTTAACAAATTTTAAAAGGCAGACTTTTGAAAGTTATCAAAATTGGAGAATAATTATAAAAATCCAACCACTTGATTTCTAAAGCATGGTAAAATGATTTCATGAAAACATTTTGGTCTGTTTTGATTCTTAATGTAGCTACATATGTATTTATAATCAAATTACATTTAATATATATTTGTATCCCAAATTCACATATAAACCTGTTAATTAACTTATCAAATCATATTTTTCTTCTGTAATTACTTAAATTTTAACAGCATTTAAAAAGTAAAGATTCATATTTTATGAATATGTAAGATATATAATAAAAAGTATGCAAAATAAAATTTATCAGGTACACACACACAGTTGCTCCTCTGTGATGATTTGAATGCAAATGTGTTCCATAACCTCAGGTATTAAGTTTCCTACTTAGTCCCCAGTTGGTGAATTGTCTGAGAGGTAGAGCCTTGCTAGAGAATGTGAGTTTCCAAGGGAGGAACTTGGGGTTGAACAGTCTAGCCCCCTGTATGTTTAAAGACAGCATGCACTTATTGTCCACTGTGTGCTGTAGATATGTGATGTGGTGAGCAAGTTTCCTCTGGCACAATCAAGCTTTCCCTCAGAACTCTAAGCCTAAAATCTACATTTTTTCCCATCAGCTGCTTGTGGTTGGATGTTTTGTTACAGAATAAAAAGATATCAACTATACCCTATATTTGCAAGGGATATTGGTTCAAGGATCCATGACAGACATGAAAATTTGTAGATGAACACATCCTTATATAAAATGACATTATTATATATATCTAACCTATGTGCAACTTTCTTTACACTTTAATTTACCTCTAGTTTATTTATAATACTTAATGTAGTATAAATGGTATGCAAGCAGTGAGTTGTTATACTGTACTGGTTGTGGAATGATGCAAAACAAAAACAAGTCTATAAATGTGTTATACTTTTTCAGAACTGACATATTTTTGCATATTTCCATCATCTATACATACTCAAATATATGGAGAATGGGAGGGAGGTAAAGAGGAACAAAGGGAGGGAAAGAAGGTAAAGAGAGAAAGAGACTGAGAGAGAGATTTTTAAAGATTGGGCAAACATCATTGTGGAGTTAACAAACCTGAAATCTATTGGGCATAGCAGGCAGGAAACAGGCAGGAGTTAATGCTCAAATGTTAGGTCAGAATTTCTTCTCCAAGTGATCAAGGTTTTTGCTCTTAAATCCTCAGTGGGTTAGAGTGGCTCAGACTCAACCACATTGTTGAGGAAAAGTCAACTCACTGTACATGTTAACCACATCTACAAAATTCCTTTACAGCAACACTTACATTAGTGTTTATTAAGGAACTGGGTGCAACAGCCTAGTCAAATTGTATATGAAGCTTAATTTGTTAGTCAGCTCTCACTCACTGTCAAAGACAGTACCTGAGATCATCACCTTGTAAAGAAGGAAGGTTTATTTCAGCTCAGTGTCTAGATTCTAAGCCCATGGTTGCTTTTCCTCCTTGCCTTTGGGCTTGCAATGAGGCAGCACAATGTGAGGGGTAGTGCACAGCAGAGAATGTTATTCCCTTCATGGTGGCTAGAAAGCAAAAAAAGAATAAGGGCTAAGGGCCACAAATTCCTTTTAAGGACATATCCTTATAGGGCCAGAGACTTTAAACTAGGCCCACCTGTTAAAAGTTCCACTATTTTCCAGTAGCACTCCAGGCTAGCCACTAAGCCTCTAACTCATGGCCCTTTGGAGAACATATACCCAATACCAGCATTAACCACCACAGTAACTATGTATGCAAAAATTATAAAATATTTGGTTATATTGTCTTAAGGGAATTTCTGATGATCAATTATGATAAAGGGAGTTCAATTATACTATATGAATGAGGAAAAGTGTTAGAAGACCTTGAAAAATAACAATGGATTTTCACAAAACAATTTTTTGAGGCATATCTCACTCTAGCCTATGCTGACCTGGAACTCATTATGTAGACTCAACCTCATAGCAATCATCCTACCTTAGCCTCCTGAGTGCTGGGATTAAAGGTATGAGCCACAATGCTTGGCTCAAAATATTTTTATATGCAGAGAAAGACTAAAAATTCATGAATTGATTCTCTAGTATCTAAAGCAGGTGGAGAAATAAACATTTTACGGAAAAGATACAGAGGCTTGCAAAGCCTACCTTTTCAACTTCTTGTCAATTGTGGCCTAAAGCTCTGCCATTGACCTCTGGGATATCATCATACATTTGTGAAACTGTTGATATGCTCTACATGGAAATTTAAATGCCTCCAGGAATAATACAAAGAGCAGAAATGAATGAAATCTATCAGGAACTGACTGTTGGCTCCATCACCATGGAGAAAAAGGGTGTGGTTTATACTGTCTGTCATAGACAGCTGCCTCTCAGCTCTTGATAGATGGTAGTCAAAAGATTCACAATCCATGTTCATGAATCCCAAAATTCAATTGTTAAAAGTCAGATGTTTTAAGAAAGACTGCTCGATGAGTTCATTATTAATTTAAAATAATTGTAACAAATAATATAACCAACAAAATAGGTTACAGAGTATGTTAGTCTTCTTGTTTTTTGATTTTGTTTTGTACTTTAGCGTGAAAACCAAATTTATTTCAAATTGGTTAAGTGTTAATGGCAGTTTCTATTGTCAACTCATTCTTAGAATACAAAAAAAATTATAAGTGCTTTAAAATAAGACAAAAGTATAGATTAAGTGTTTCTATTTTTGTCACTTTTTGTATTTGGTAGTTTTTCCTGTATTAAAAGCTATCTTTTAAAAACTGAATTTTTTCCTGTGTCTTTTATAATACTGAAATAAGTGACTTAACTAGCATTTGAGTACTTAGAACACATAAGCTCCAAATTTCACAGTTCTAATTAACAATTTGACTTATATAATTCTGAAATTTTTAGGTAAGGAAGTATGGTATAATATCATAGAAATGAATTAAAACCAGTTCTTTCCCTTACACACACACACACACACACACACACACACTGAGAGAGAAAAGCAGTTGTACTCCATTAAATAATTCTACTTTTCACACTAATAAAATTATCTTCCCTTTTAGGAGTATACACTTTCAAATCCAACTGAATTATAAAATTATATCTAATTTATAGAAACACACAAATCTTGATTATAAGGAAACAAGGAAAATACGAAAAATTATCATTGAATGTTTATGGAAAAAGATTCTTCACATTTCAACAGGGTGGTTATTGTTACTTTCTTTATTTACTCTAACAAAGCATATTCAATTTTCTTTCCCACTCAAAAGAAAATGGACAGCATTGTGATTGCTTGAAACATAATAGAGTAATTAGATAGAAAAGTACAGAGAATTTTTATAGACTAGCACTTGGTCATGTGAACATGTTCAAGGTTGCTTTGTGTTGGCCAAATTCCAACCTCTGCTGCAGCATCTGTTACTAAAACCAGGTTTATCTATCCTTTGAATTCAAATTGTATAACAGAGTACAATTATGTGGAATTTTTGGCAAATATTTTATTTTATTTTTCTACTGGACAGAAACTCTACTAAACATGTCAAAATAACAATTTGGGAAAGAAAGATATAATTTGAAACAGAATGAAAAGCTTTTGATCTATATTCTTTGCATTTTTGTATTAAGAGCATAGAGATGATGAAAATTTGCACAGTTCTCAGCATGTCAAAGCCAGCACAGCATGCTTGAAATGTGATCTTTGTTTCAGCTAGGACACCCAGAGAAGTAGACATGAATAAGAGATGTCTTTATACAGTGTGTGCTACTTAACAGAGACACCTCTGGACAAAGGGTTTTGCAAACAAATCCATGAAAGGGTTTCTATTCCACAGATTTTGCTTTGCTTTGCATCTGTGTTTGGGGTAAGAAAACAGGGTAAGGTACATAAATAAGTCTTATTAGAGGCTTGAGGGAATTAAAGGGATTGGTTTGCTCAGAGATGGTGTCAATAATCCTTTATTTTCCAAACAACAACTTAAATTGTAAAATTATTTTTAAACAGAAAATAACATTTAATTAGTAGTTGTTTGCTTTCATTTAGAACTCTATTTTTCTGCAGTTATTGTGTGTAAGTTCTATAAATATTCTGAGAGATAGAATTAATGTACCTCAGAAAAAGCCACCTATATTTCTGTAGTAAGGGAAAACAAACACTACAGATATTTGGGATGCTATTCTTAGAATAGTTGTCTTGCTAAGGTAATGTCATATTCTCAGATGGTAACACATTTACTTTTATGAGAACTATCCCCAAACCAAATTATTAACAAGATAAAATGTGAATTTGTCAGAATGACTTATGACTTTTGATGGAGTGCAGCAAGAAACCTTCTATGACTAGAACTAATCTCAGTCCAAATACATAAATAAAACATGTCAGTTTTGCATGAAATTTAAGGTTGCCTAAATGAAAGGTTCGTTTTAATGCCCTGTTGTCATGAAAATCCATTGGGATGCTGTTTTTAGACCTTAACTCAGACCTACTGAATCAGAATCTCCAAGGGAGGGATCTAATTTTTTAAAAAAATTTAAACAAGTTGCTTGGAAAACACTGCTTTAGCAGTAATTAGATGTGATAAAAAAGATTGTATTATAATGGGAGTGGGCCATGCATCCCTTTGTTCAAACCCACAACAGTTTGAAGGAAGGCGTGTATTGAAACATGTGAGGAAAACAGGCATAAATGAGGTTGTTCTAGGAAAAATGAGATCATATATCTAATTTTATTTCACACTAGCATAATACATTTTAAGCATTTTTTGAACCGGTGTTAGGTTCACAGAGACATTAAGTGGAGGGAATACAGCTCAGTATTTGAATGTTTATCTAGTATGTTTATGGCACTGGGTTCCTTCTTCAGTACTGCAGAGATTGGAAAGAGATGGGGAGAGAGAGAGAGAGAGAGAACAGAAAGAATAGAGTTCCAATATATTCTTTCTACCCTTACACACATAACCTTCCCAACTACAGACATCTACCACCAGAGTTGTCCATCTATGGACACACAAACTACATAATTTTCAATAGTGTTTTCATTTGCTATTGTACATCTACAATGTTATGTATTTTGACAAATGTATAATGATATATGTCCACTCTTATAGTGACATACAGAGTAGCTTCACTGCTTAAACATTCCTTTATGCTCCACTGATTCATTTCTTCCTTCTTCCTGACCCACAGCAACTAGCTTTCACCATCTGCAGTTTTGTCTTTTTGTGAATGTCTTGTAGTTGGAATGTGTTTCCTTTTAAGATTGGTTCCTTTCTCCTATGAGTATGCATTTAAGTTTCTTGTATGTCTTTTCATGACTTGATAGCATATTTCTTTTTAGACCTGAGCCAAATATTATCATCTAGATGCACCATGGTCCATATATACGTTAAACCTACTGGACTGCAACTTGGTTGTATCCAACTATTTGCAATTATGAGTACAGCATATATAAATAACCATGCACAAGTTTTGTGTAGATAAAATGTATCATTTCACCCACATAAATAGCAAGGAGTGAGATGATGGGGTTGTATCATGAGATACAATTAGTTTCGTGTGAAACTGACGAACTATATTCCAAAGTGGCTTTACTATTTTGTATTCGATCATCTGTAATTGAGAATTACTATAGCTACACATGCTCACTGGTACTTGTTTGCTTTTGGCCTCTAGATTTTGGTCCCTCTAGTAGTACATAATGTGGTCTCTCATTATTTTACGTTGTAATTTTCTACTGGAATAGTTTTCTTAAACATTATATATATATATATATATATATATATATATATATATATATATATTTATTTATTTATTTGCAAGCAGATAGAGATGGAGAGAAGAAAGACAGAGAGAACAGGCACATCAGGGACTTCATCCACTGCAAACAAACACCAGATGCATGCACCACTTTGTGCATCTGGCATTAAGTAGGTACTAGGGAATCCAACTTGGGTTATTAGGCTTTGCAGGGAAACACCTTAACCACTGAGAAATCTCTTCAGTCCTGGAATAGTTTTGAGCACCTTTTCATATGCTCACTTGCCATCTGTGTACCTTCTTCCAAAATATGTTAGTTTGGGCCTTCTGCCAATTTTTAAAACTGTTGTTCATTTTCTTTTTGTGCCTGGGGCAACATTCCCATTTTTATTGACAACTTTTGTACATATAGACAATATACCATGATCATAGCCTCCAATCACCCTCCATTTTGTCCCTCCTCTTTTCTCCATGTACTGACTACCTGATTCCTTTCCAACTAGCCCCTCTTCTATTTTCTTTCTTTGTTTCTTCTTTCTTTGTTTCTTTGTTTCTTTCTTCATTTCATTCTTCTTTCTTCTTTCTTTCCTTTCTTATATCAGAGAATAGAGGATAAAAGAGGCAGATATATATATATATATATATATATATATATATATATATATATATATATATATAATATGCATGTATATATACATATATATGTATATAGATAGATAGATAGATAGATAGAGATGGAGACAGAGAGACAGAGAGAGAGAGAGAGAGAGAGAGAGAGAGAGAGAGAGAGAGAGAGAGAGAGAGAATGGGCACACTGGGTCCTACAGCCACTGGGAATGAACACCAGACACATGTGCCACCCTATGAATCTGGCTTATATGGGGACTTGGGAATTGAACCTGGATCCTGAGGCTTAAAGGCAATTGTCATAACCACTAAGCCATTTCTCCAGTCCCCCTCTTCTATTTTCATGTCATCATTTTTTTTTCCCTGTTATGAAGGTCTTTGTAGGTAGTGTCAATCACTGTGAGGTTATGAAAATCAAGGCCACTTTGTGTCTAAAAGACAGAATTGCAAAGCACTCCTCCCCTTCCTTTGGCTCTTACCTTCTTTCTGCCATCTCTTCTGGAATGTTCCCTGAGCCTTGGAGGGTGTGATGGAGATGTCTTACTTAGTGTTGAATACTCCACTGTCTCTTCTTCTCAGCACTCTGATGAGTTTTGAGTTTTTTTTTTTATTGCTCAGTTTTGTTTCTTTTTAAAAATATTTTTATTTATTTATTAGAGAGAGAGAGAAAAAAGGAAGGAAGGAAGGAAGGAAGGAAGGAAGGAAGGAAGGAAGGAAGGAAGGAAGGAAGGAAGGAAGAGGCAGAACATGGGCACACAAGGTACTACTGCAACTGCAAATGAACTTCGAGCACATCCACCACATTGTGCACCTGGCTTTATGTAGGTACTTGAATTGATCCTAGGCCATCAGGCTTTGAAAGCAAATGCTTTTCCAGTAAGGCATTTCTCCAGCCCTAAATATTTAAATTATATATGTAGTTCACATGTGTTCTATTCAATTGTGCTGGTCTTACCTTTATTCAATAACCATTGAAGATATTTGAGTAGATATGAATCAAATTTTAATTTAGAGTAAAGATCTAGCATTACTTTGGAATGTGTCCCCTCCATCTCCCCCCTTCCTCCAGATAGGGTTTCACTGTAGCTTAGACCAACCTGGAGTTTCTAAGGTTTCTTTATATATTTTGCATAAAAATCATTTATCAGATGTGGATTTTGTTTTCCCAAATATTTTCTTCTTTGGCTTGTCCTCTCATACTCTTGGCTTTATCTTTTTAAAGCAGAAGCTTTAAATTGCTTGTTTCCTAAATTAGAGACTTAGATTATGTGTTTGAGCTAGATATTATTAGTAACATAGGCATACTCTTTGTGGTGGTTTTAATATAAAATGTCCCCGATAGGCTAATGTGTTTGAACACATGGTCCCTAGCTATTTGGGAATGTTGTAGAAACTTTACAAGGTAGAGCCTTGCTGTAGGAAGTGTGTAACTAGGAGAGGACCTTGAGGTATTATAGCCTGATCCAGCTTAGTGTTCTCTTGTGCTCTTTACTTCCTCCTTGATGATCAGAAGACATAACTCATGTTTTCTGCTCTTGTCATAATTTCTCCACTATGGTGCAGTGACCCTTTGCAACTATAAGCCACAATAACCTCTTTCCTAAGTGGCTTCTGCTTGGGTATTTGTCCCAACAATAAGAAAGCAAGTGATATATTCTCTAATCTTCATTTTTACTGCATCTCACAATGGTTGATGTGTTATATTTTCATTTAGTTTGAACTATTTTTAAATTTCTCTTGAGGATCCTTCTTCACTAACATTAGAAGTGTGCTATTTAAAGCTGTAGTGGCACAATTGGTTAGCATTCCATTTTTATACAGGAGTGTGCTATTCCACCTTTAAGTACTTCTGGATGTTCCACCTATTTCTCTGTCACTAGTTTTTAACTTAATTCCATTGTGTGTGGGACTAAGAACTCTCCACACCAACCTGCCAGCATTTCATCAATTTTATCTTGGTTTTTCCTTGCTAGGTACTGGTGCCTGTGGAGGTTTTGGGGCATTGGTTTATGCTTAAGTATATTGCAATTCCCTTTATTCATTTGTGTACCCTCCTAAATTAGGGGACAGAAGTTTATCATATGACCTAACCCTTCTAATGATCTAAGAAGTTTTATTATCTATCAGTTTGTTCAGCCTTTTAGTTTCCATTAAGATACAGTGTCAGTTTTGAAGCCTCTCATATGCCAGGAAACCAGAAGTCTAGATGCAATTTTGTTTCTCTTTTCAAACAGGAATCTTTAGTTGAATCTATTATTCTATGCTACCAATTCAGCTAAACATCATAAGCTCTACTTAGTATCTCAGGAAAGAGAGCCCTAGAAGGCACAGATTCTTTCACATAGTAAAGGTTAGCTACTAAAACTATAGAAAAAAGAGTACTTTTAACTCTAGCATCATAGATTTTATGGAGAATCTCTCAGTCTCCAGAGGTTTTGCAAATGATCTGCAGGTGTAGTTGGTTTGAGAAAACAGATGTGTTCTTAAAGAGTTGTGTGCAAATTGAATTTTTGTTAATTGAATCTTATTTAGAATTCATTTTTGGAGAGCTAGCTGTTTAAAGTAGCCCTTTGGTGAATTCTTTTGTAAAATGAATAATTGCTCCCTAATTTATCATTTTTTTTGAAAATGCAAATTTTCATATGCAACACTTGTAAAGCTCTGTACAATTTTAGGCCTGTGTAGGAAGCACAACATACTTGTGGCTCTTGGTATCAATGCAACTCATTTTCTATAATTAAAGAAAATATTGTGTATAGATAACTGAATATATACTATATTAAGTATTATGTTTAGAAACATAAATAGCCTGGTATTACATGTTTGAAAAACATCAGCAATTTGAAGGAGTCTACATAAACTGAGTGTTCAGTCAACATTGACAAATGTAATGTTAATATTACAGAGTAAATGACATGGCACCAGTTTTTCTGATTCCAAAGGTCTAGGGCCCAGAGGGCTGTGTTTCTAACAAATTTGCTATATGTTTTAGTATAGTTTTAAGCTGCTGGTAATTACTTAAATATGTCTCTGTGTCTCTAGTCACATTTCAAGTGCTCAGTAACCATATGTGGCTAATGACACTTGTATTGCATGCCAATGTTTCCATTACCTGGTGTTGCAGTCAGGTTCACATTGCAGGCTGAAAAACACCCAACCAAGAGCATCATGTGGAAAAAAGGGGTTTATTTTGGTTTACAAGACTCAAGGGTAAGTGCCATCATGGCAGGGGAAAACGATGACACAAGCAGAGGGTCAAGATTACCTCCTGGCCAAAATCAGATGGACAACAGCAACAGGAGAGTATGCCAAACACTGGCAAGAAGAAGCTGGTTATAACACCCATAAGCCTGCCCCCAACAATACACTGTCTCCAGAAGGCATTAATTCCCAAATTTCCATCAGCTGGAAACCTAGCAGTCAGAACACTTAAGTTTATGAGGGACACCTGAATCAAACCACTGCACCTATTCAATGGCAGCCCAGTGATTCTACTAGCAGGTAATATTGAAAAATATCAGTATAATTATAGGAAGACTCTGCTCAGAGAGTGCCCTCAGGTTATCAAGTTTTAGACCCCACCAGAAAAGAAACTATGTGGCAATAATTTCTTGGTACTATCACCATCAAGAGCCATTGTGCTGAAAATTAAAAAAAAATGTTTTTTCTCTTCTTCATAAATAACTTTTATCATGTGATAATAATTTCATGCCACTGCCTTACAGGTATGACTGTTAAATGAATAGAGAGGGTTTCATGGATCACAAATGAAAATCAGTTTCATTACTTTAGAGACACATCTAGAAAACTGCATAAGCAACTATATATTTTCAGTAGAGGGTGCAAATAGAATTGATAAATTCCAAGTCAAGTAATAAATTCCAGCTGGTGATATTTTCCTTGGGTAAATTTAGTATAAGGCAGGAAATGTTTTATTGGGTTCATATGTTGTATTAAAAAATATTAAAAACCATGGAAAATGCTCAGCATTTACTTCTCAGAAAGGCTTTAGTACATAGACAGAACTGATATTTTTTCCTTGCTTCTATCACAGATGAGTGAATAAAATATGAATGCCCTTAATGTAACTATTCTATGCCTTAGTTTCTCTATTTATATAAAATAATAATTCACATTTCATTAGCATATTATGTGGATTGAATAAGATATACATGAAAGTACTTGGAAAAGTACACTTATATCAAGCAGGGCTTGTCAAATTTCAGCCATTATTATTGCTATTCTCATGACTAATATTATAGTTATTAACACACCTGAAAATAGAATTGGTATTGCTAACACTTTAGTTTTTTTGTCTGTATTGTGTTTCAAATTATACTGTACTATGTTTGCAGTGCTAACACTAGTATGATCTGGGCTGTCTATCGAGAAGCAGTAGCTGTTTGAAAAATTATTTTTTGTCCTATAATGACTTTTGTACTCTAGATCACTCTATATCATCAGAAAACCTGAGAAACTTGAAGAATCAGGACTGGAGTAGGTATTAAAGCCCTGAAGGAATTTTCAAGTGTTCAAAGAAGTATTTTGATGTCTATTTATTTGGGGAAAACATAAACTTAAAACACTGCTATTTATAGCAAATATCTAGATATTAAATGGCAAAACTCCATATTTTTCCTTTCTTAATGCAATTTGCTCATGACACCTAATGGGTAGGACTATAGACAAAATGCCACTTTCTTGATTCAAGTGTTTGTGGCAAGGATTACATTTTCAGGATGCCATTCTTTGATTTGTTTTCCAAGCCTCCAGCTTGTAGTTGTTCTTGTACTTGCATGCTGTGGTCATCCTTCCTCAGTGAGCTCAGTGATTCTGACAAGATGTGTATTATTAGCTGTACACTATATAAATTTATATAGTCTCCTATCTGACTAGAAAGACATATCATGTGTTGTTACGGTTTTGACAGGCAAACCTTTGTGAAGAGTCAAGCTCTTTGAGCCCAGACTGGTTTATAACCTACCAAGTTTCAAGGCAAACAGATCAAAATTGAAAGGAAAATAATCATACTATACAGTAAATTGTAATTTACTCCTTAAAAACAATCAACCCTTACACTTAAAATGCATTTAAAGATCAGGTAATTCAAAGCAGTATATTCTGAATAGCCTCTCACACAACTGTTTTATGAAGGATATAAAAAACTTCTTTGTTTTCAACATTTCGTATCTTCTATGGCGTCATATCTAAAGATTTTGATTTTGCATGTTCCCTGGGAGCTGCCTCCCACTCATCATCTAGCTAATCTCATAGTCCTTTTTTCCCACCCTTTTCACTGGCTGCATGGGCTTTTCCTACTGCTTTGTATGTCTTCCCTTCTGTTCCCTCACAAAGCCTACGTTCCTTTGCTTTTTCTGCTAACAGCTTAAGGCCTCCTTTGTCCCAGCCAATTACTGAGGATGTAACTCAACTTAGGAGGTGAGAGATGGAGGACAGGACACCAAGACTTTTTTCTAAGCCTTTCTTTAACCCCTAGAGCAGTTTACCAGTAATAGCCTGGTTGAAAAATCTCTGTTCTACTTCCTTCTTTATGAAAACATTAGAATAGCATGATTTCACATTTCCAGTATTGTCTTGTCTTGGGCTTAAAAAACAGAAAGCATTTGTAAAAGGTCCCTTTAAAGGTGACCATCAAAGAAAGATCCATTTGAATTGATTCTGTCACCTGCACCATTCCAAATCTGGGCTTGGAATGGGAAGCTTTATAAGAATAATGAGTTTTGGGATCCCAGAATCTGTCGAGTATCTACATTTCTTCAAAGCCCATCAGGTAGACTTGATGGCACATAAACAAACATTGGGGACTTTGCTGGTGCCTGCTTTCCATACTTATGCCAATAATGTCAGAGCCGAAGAGAAAGTCCTGAGCTGATTAGCAGTGCTTTAGTGTGTTAGTACTCCCGTAGGTCAGCACAGATAATGGAGAGCCCATTCATTAATATTTGGAAATTATCATATTCAAACAGAAAAGGCCCCAAGCAAGAAATGAAGATTGGATTCTTGTCTAACATATTTGTTTCTACGTAGTTTGCACTTTAAAAAATAGAAGAAAAAGAACAGTGTTCAATGCAATGGTAGAAAGGTCACAGCAGCCAGTCTGCTGAGGAAAACAGGTTGCTTTGTTCTTAGTCAAATTTAGATTGCTTATACCCAAGAACCACTTGCATCGGTTATTTTTTTTTTTTGTACTTTCTCTTTAACTGTTCAATATGCCTTCCATTTAAGTCATTACAAAGCAAACTAGTGAAGTTTTCCTGCAGGTTATACATGCTCACTGTTAAGATAAAATTTTTGAAATAAAAAGATTAATTCTGACTCTTTTACAAATAAAAAATGACCATAGGTTCATGATCTCAAGTCATTTTTTAATGAGAGAATCTTGTAGCTTTGACAAATCCAAACAATAGACATATTTATAAATACGGAATACTGAAAAAAATGAAAATGGAGGGATTTTTTTTGATGTTTTGGATACTGCAGTGGTTCTCCCACCTGTAGATAGCATTCATTTCCATGTCCACATATAAGAATAGTTTGCATTATTGTCACAATTTCCTTACAATTTACAGAGATGCAAAATGACACAGCTCTCACTTCAAAGGGGATGAGTTTATTGTGGAGCCAAATATGAGTGACCATGGCCCAGGAGTACACATTAAGGTTATCCCAATTCCATGTTCCAATGTGTTAACAATTTCATAAAGGTTTTACAGGTACAGAACAAAAGAAATTCACAACTCAAGGCACTTTTCAAATATATTCCCAGACCAGTAGGTATAGCAGTTAAAGCAAAGTAGGGATATCTCCACCATAGGCTTCAGATGCTCTCTTATGATATTCTTAGCCCTTGGATGGGTGGAAGCTAGGGTCTGTTTGTACAGTCCAAAAAGGTCACATCTGATCATATGATAGTTACCAGGCAGAGGTGGCCAATTACCGGCTAAAAGTAGCCCAAGGTAATTTGCCTCTGATTCTGCAACAATCCATCTCTGAGTGACCACAGTTCTATATTATACCATTCAATGTTGTTCAATAATTTGTCACACTTAATTTGGAAATGTTATACAATATAGAAAACTATGTTGAATATGATGAAAGCCATAGGTAACTCTACCATGACCAGAGGATGAGATACACTGAAACAACTGTTAAGTAAAATGCATGGGAGGGCCTGGGAAATAGCTAAGTAGTAGAAAGCTTGGTAAGCAAGCATACATGAGGCTTTGAGTTCCGTACCCAGCAATGGAAGAGAAGATAAAAGAAGAGGAGAGGAGGGAATGGGAGAAAAAAAAAAGAAAAAAATGGAAAAGAAAGCACCAGAAGCTATTGATTTGGACTGAACTCCTGAACTAGGCCACAATATACAAAACTAAAATTGATTTCATATCACCAAGCATGCCTTCCTGAGAAATCATGAGAAATTTTAACCAAATGCCAAACAAGTGAGTTTTAGTCAGCACAGGCCTCTGCCTTAACTCCTACAATTACAAGGAAGGTAACCTGAAAGAACTTGATATGAATTGATCTGTTTCTTTTTTTCTTTTTCTTTTTTTTTTTTTTGGTTTTTCGAGGTAGGGTCTCACTCTGGTCCAGGCTGACCTGGAATTAACTATGTAGTCTCAGGGTGGCCTCGAACTCTCGGCGATCCTCCTACCTCTGCCTCCCAAGTGCTGGGATTAAAGGCGTGCGCCACCACGCCCGGCTTTGATCTGTTTCTTTATTATGGTGTTCCCTTGTTTTTGCTTAACCTTCCTTATCAAAACTGAGTCAGATACAGAGGTGGCCAATTAGTGGCTAAAAGTAGCCCAAGGTAATTTTTTCTGCTGTGCCTAACAAAGCTCCTCTCTGTTTTTGGAAGAGATGTTACTCAATTCATAAAATATAAATAAAAGTCAATTACATAGTTTAAGTTTATTGAAAGTCTGTCTTTTGTCACTATTTATCTCAAAGAAGTGTTGGCTGGATAGATTGTTCAGTGGTTACATGCACTTCCTGCATAAGACTGAGGGGATAAGGGGCCTATGACTTCCTGAATTCAAATCCCTATATCCCACATAAATAGCTGGATATGGTCACATGCACCTGTAACCAAAGTCCCATAAGGTCTCAGAGACTTGGCAATTGTAGAGCTTGCAAACAAAACAGCAAGATCAGTAAGAGACTCCAGCTCAAACAAATATGGGCAGAAGTATAATGGAGTAGGACACCTGATGTTCCCTTGCAGCCACCACAGTCTATCTAGTACATGAGGTGCTGCAAGGGCACATACACATACATACACCACACATAACGCACACACACACACACACACACACACACACACACACACAGGCAAAAAAACAGTTTGGAGTCTTTTCACTATTTTCACTTATTGCTCTATGGTTCTCAACACCTGCTTGCCATAGGTTCTATCCCAGCTGCCAGATGATGATTTTCCTCTTACTTTGGTTTTGATTTCAGAAATTCAGAACCTGCCATTTGGTATCTTCTTTTAATCCATTCACATCAACATTTCTGAAATGATTGTGATCCATTCTAGCAAAGAATACCCACTGTTATTTTTAAAAATTTTATTAATATTTTATTTTAGAAGGAGTGAGAGACACAGAGAGAGAATTGGTGCACGAGTGCCTCAGCCACTGCAAGCACACTGTAATTGAACTCAGCCACTGTAATTGAACTCCAGATGCTTGTACTACCTAGTGGGCTTGTGTGAACCTTTGCTTTCCTCACCTTTGTGCATGTGGTTAACATGGGATCTGGAGAATAGAACATGGGTCCTTAGGCTTCACAGGCAAGCACCTTAACCAATAAGCAATCTGTCCAGCTGCAAGAAATGTAATATTCAGTAGATAAGTGGACTTAATATAAGTTTGTTCCTTGTTATTTTAAAGATTTTTTTTTTTTATTTTAGAGAGAGAAAGACACAGAGGAGAGAGAGAGAGAGAATAGGCACACCAGGGCATCAGCCACTGCAGTTGAACTCCAGATGCTTGTGCCACCTAGTGGGCATGTGTGACCTTGTGCTTACCTCACCTTTGTGCATTGCCTAACGTAGGATCTGGAGAGCAGAACATGGGTCCTTAGGCTTTGTAGGCAAATGCCTTAAGTGCTAAGCCATCTTTCCAGCCCAATATAAGTTTTTATTCTAATAGAATCATATAATATAAGGCCTTTTGCATTTATCTAATGTTTTGAAGGTTTATTCACATTATAACCTTTACCATTATTTCTTTACATTTTTCAATTTTATCCCATTTTATAGATATGTTGCACTTTTTTTTATTAATACAAAAGTCCATTGCATTTTACTTACATTTTGGCTATTATTGAGAGGGAAAAGAGATCCCCTCTTTCCTATTTTTGTACTAAAAACAGGAATCACTGGCACAAAGTGCCTGGCTGAAGCACCAATCACTGCTTCAAGGGGAAAAATGGAGGCTGGGAGATGGGAACCCTTCACCAGTGGTGACAGGAGTGCCAGCTGGGGTTTCTTGGTGCCACTATACTCTGGCCATTCCAAGCTCTGTAACTTTTTTTTTTTTTCTGGTTTTTCAAGGTAGGGTCTTGCTCAAACCCAGGCTGACCTGGATTTCACTATGTAGTCTCACGGTAGCCTCGAATTCATGGCAATCCTCCTACCTCTGCCTCCCAATTTCTGGGATTAAAGGTGTGTGCCACCACTCCCTGCTCTTGTCACTTTTTGAAAGCCAAGGCACATGGTGGCCACTCTGAAAACAGGATAAAGAAGTAAAAGGGATGAAATTGGAAAGGAAGAAGTTAAGTTAGCCCTATTCACAGAAAACATGATTCTACACATAAGTGACCCAAGAAACTTCATTTCAAAACTCTTAAAGTGATTAATTCCTTAAGCAAAGTAGCAGGATACAAAATCAACAAACAAAAATCAGTAGTCTTTCTACATGCAAAAGACAAAGATACAGACAAAGAATTAAGCTATGTTGTCCCATTTTCAATAGCAACAACAAAAACGTAAAAAATAAAATACATTGGAATAACATTAACCAAGGATGTGAAAGACTTATATAATGAAAATATAAAAACACTCAAGAAAGAAATTGAGGAGGACTTGAGAAAATGGAAAGAACTCCCATACTCCTGGAGAAGCAGAATTAACATTGTAAAAAATGGCAATCTTACCAAAAGCAATATACAGATTTAATGCAAGACAAATAAAAATCCCAACATTTTTCTTCACAGGGATAGAGAAAATGATCTGAAAATTCACACGGAATGGCAGAAGGCCTCTGATATCCAAGCATATCCTCAGCAAAAGAAACACCTCTGTAGTCATCACCATATCTGATCTAAAGCTACTACAAAACCATAGTAGCAAAAACAACATGGTACTGTCATAAATATAGGATTATAGACCAATGGAACAGAATCAAGGACCCGGGCTTTGGTCAAGTAACTACAGCTACTTGATACTCGACAAAGGCCACAATAATGTAGGCTGGAAAAAAGACAGCATCTTCAACAAATGGTGCTGGACAAACTGGATAACCATATGTAAGGAAAATGAAACTAATTCCACACATCTAGCCATGCACAAAAATCAAGTCCAAATGGATCAAAGATTTCAATATAAGACTGGAAACTCTGCTACTAATGGAAGAAGAAATAGGAGGAACTGTCCACAATATAGGAGTGGGGAAAGGCTTTCTGAACAAAACCCAGTAGCTCAGGACCTTAAACAATCATTCAACCATTGGGATCTCACGAAGCTGAAAAGTTTCTTCACAGACAAATATACAATAAGCAGAGTCAATAGACTACCCACAGAATGGGAGAAAATTTTTGTCAGCAGTAAAACTGACAGAGGCCTCATTTTTAAAATCTACAAGGAACTCAAAAGCCTAAACAATAAAAAAATCAAACAACCCAGTCACAAAGTGGGGCAGAGAACTGAACAGGAAGTTCTCAGAGGAAGAAATACAAATGACAAACACACACTTAAGAAAATGTTCCATACTCCTAACCATCAGGGAAATGCAAATTAAAGCAACTATGAGATTCCACTTTACCCCAGTAAAGATAGCAAACATTAAAGAAATCAAATGAATGGCCTAGCAATTAAGAGATTTCCTGTGAAGCCTAACGACCCTGGTTTGAGGCTCAATTCCCCAGTACCCAAGTAAGCCAGAAGCACAAGGTGTTGCATGCATCTGGAGTTCATTTGCAGTGGCTGGAGGCTCAGGTTTGCCCATTCTCTCTCTCTTTCTCTCTGTCTGTTGCTCTCAAATAAATAAATAAAAATAAACAACAAAAAGAATTAAAAAAAATCAAATGTAAACAAATGTTGGTGAGGATGTGGAGAATTAGGAACCCTCATTCACTGTTGGTGGGAATGTAAGCTGGTAAAACCACTATGGAAAGCAATATGGAGGCTCCTAAAAAGGTTGACTATAGAATTGCCAACAGACCCAGTTATTACCTTACTGGGCCTTTACCCTAAACGCACTATGCCTCAGTTCAGAGATATTTGCTCAACCATGATTATAGCTGCTCAATTCATACTAGCTAAGAACTGGAATCAACCCTGATGTCCATCATTAGACGAATGGTTTTCCAAGATGTGGTATATCTATGCAATGGAATTCTACACAGCAGTAAGAAAAAAATGACACAATGAAATTTGTAGAAAAATGGTAGACCTTGTAATAGATCATTCTCAACAGTCTCACCCAATCACAGAAAGATAATAATTGCAAGGTCTCACTCATCTGTAGCTCCTAACCTAGATCTTCCTGAGATGCTGACATACCTAATAGGCATCTCAAGGACTGGACAATAGGGAGGGTGGGGATAGAGGGAAGGGTAATGGTAGGGGGCACTCAAAACTGGATGCAAATGGCACCATAAAATCCTATATACTGCCGGGCATGGTGGTTCACGCCTTTAATTCCAGCACTAGGGATGCAGAGGTAGGAGGATCACTGTGAATTTGAGGGCCCCCTGAGAATACAGAGTGAATTCCAGGTCAGCCTGAACTAGAGTGAGACCATACCTAAGAAAACCAAAAACAAACAAACAAACAAAAACACCTATATCATGAAAGACGGACTAAAAGGTGAAACCTTCATCAAGTCCTTAAAGGGAATACCTGGTTCAAAGGGCCCTGGAGAGGGTATAATGAAGACTAACCTTAATTTTCTCCTGTTTATCTCTTTCTTTTTTCTTTCTCTTACCTATATTATTCTTCCTTCTTTTTCCTTGATTCTGGCCTGTAATTCCCAGTACCAGGATGCAGTTAACATCCACAATGAATTGTTGATCAGAGAGACCTACAAGGTTTCCAAAAGAAGACAGATTTCTGTCAGAGCACTTGATTATGCACCAAAGGCTAATGGTAAAACCCTACTGCCAAATACACCATATGCTGTTGGTACGGAACATGGACAGGCTTGGCAGAAATCTGGAAGAGAGTCAGTCTCCAGACAGTTAAGCTTGTCTAGTGCCAGAAGGTGCTACATGAGCTACTGGGGGAAATGGCCAAAATCTGTCCAAGCAACTCATGGTCTAAGCTACTCAGCAGCAAACATCCTGACCTGATGCTCGCCCAAGTGCAATAGTGGCACATAGCCATGGTGTGTAACCAACTGCTCTTGGATTGGCTAACAGATTTACTCAGTGGAATTGAACTCATAGCTGGAACTTGGAAACAAGTCAGAATCATATCCATCAAAAACATATTCACTCTCCAATATCAAGCTCCCACCAATCTTGGTCTACAAGAGAGCCTATATCTATTAAATTCTCTCTAAACTAATAATGGTCATCCCATTTATCTGGTGCTGACTTCACTCTCCATCGGAGAATATGCTTCTCTTTTTCATATATATGTGGAGGAGAGAATCAGCTCATTGCACCTCATCAGGGACCCAGCTGAAACCATAGAGTAACTGGGGAAATGAGCAAGAGTGCTCCTTTCTTACTGAACCTGATATCAGCACAAGGGTGAAGGAGACAGACACAGATAACACTCAACTCCTGCCATACCAGAGATCCAGAGATACAGAGACTCCCAAAACCTCATCACTGAAGTAGATCTAAAATGAACTCAACATGACTCAGGGTATATTGTGGAAGAGGGGGCAGAAAGATTGTTAGAGACACAAATTGGGACATTACCCACAGAGACATTGCCTCCTCCCCATAACTGATGGCTACCCCCATAAAGAATGACCCGCAATCCCCATGGGGATAACTGGCATCCCCAACGAGGAGGGTCCCTTCAGAGTGGGGAGGACAGCGATGAGGGTAAGGATGGTACCAACATGTGCTTTTTACACACTGAGTATGTATATAACTAATAATGAAAAAATGGTAAAAAAAAAAAAAAAGAATCCTAGTAGCTGCTTATTCTTGGAGTGCTTGGATTCTTTTTGCTTCTTTAGGGCAGACACAAAATACTTGTGGCTATCTCATCTATATCAAGCATTCAGTCCACCTATCTTCCCCTCTATGACATTCATCTCATTGTCCACCTTTCTCCTCTACAACAGTCATCTCCAAGTCTGATTCTCCTCTACCTGTCTCCTTCTCCCACCATGTTTCCCCAGGTTGTTCAAGCAGGAGTTACTGTAAATCAGAATCTTACATGTGGCATCAATTTTAGAGGCTGGAATATTTTATGTTGCTATTTACCCTGTTTTTACCTCATTTTATGCCCTATAAATTGTGTTTGCCATCCCAAGGGGTCTATGGTGACAAGACTCTCTCCTAAGGCAGCTTCCTCCATGGCCTCTAGACTTGCAGAGGCTAGGGAGAACATGGAGGAGCTGGGAGAGGCAACAGCTGCTTAACTTGCTTTCTCAGTCTACAAGATAAGTTCTTCTTTTGTTTTTTTTTTTTTTTGTTTGTTTGTTTTCCAAGGTAGGGACTTGCTCTAGCCCAGACTCACCTGGAATGCCCTCTGTAGTCTCAGGCTCACCTCGAACTCAAGGTGATCCTCCTACCTCTACCTCCTGAGTGCTGGCTAAGACAAGTTTTTCTGAAGTAAGTATCTATTTTATTCTTTTTCTACTACAAATATAAACGTTTTGTTGACTTTGAAGGAAGATTCACAATTGAAATAACTAATCTTCACTTTTGCATTATTATTTTTATTGTCTTAATAAGCAAACAGAGGCATTTTTCAATCAAGAGTGATTCTTCAATAATTTCAATAACCATATACATATTCCTCTGTCATAATTAAGTTAATCTTTCCCTATTTGGGAGACATTCAGTGTTTTTCACTGCTATAATGTGCACTAACATATACAATCTTGCATTTTTAATTAATTGGGTTAGATTCATATTAGGTGATTTACTAAGTCAAAGGGTATCAATTTTGGAAGCTTTTATGATCTATTGAAATTTCAGACTTAATTTTCACTCCGAAATCATGTCTTTTCTGGATAGTCTACCCCAAGATTTGTCCTCATTCTCTGAGCTAATTTTACATATTTGTATTACCGCACAGGGATTGCATTTGATTTTTCTCTAGTTATTCATTTTGTTTCGTTTTTGTGCTAATGAATAGATTGTAAATCCCCCCAAATGAGTAACATGCTCTTTGTTTTACTTAAATTCTTCACAGAATTTTCTTCAAATTGCAATAAAATAGGAACAGTGCTCTCAGTTCCTTGGGTGGGGGAACAAGCATTTCAATGTACAAGTGTCGCTCTTCTAAATACAGAAATTATGAATTTATTGACATTATACCTCATTTGAGTCTACTCCCTTAACCTTCCAAGTCTGATAGCCTTGCTTTTTCAATGACTGGATTTGCATATTATAATAAACCTATAAAAGCCTGGATTTTATGTTATAACAACTTCTTCTCTAGCCTATGACCTTTTGTACTTGAATGAGTAGAATGGATCTAGCTAATCCTTCTTGCAGCTAAAAGGTATACTCTTCCTAGCATATTTAAGTTCTTTTTATTAACCAAAAGGGATAAAATGGTATACAATATGATAAGTTTCATGTTGACTGCAGTCCTCCGTTTACGAAGATGTCAAACATAATGTTTTTTTTTTTTTTTTTACTCAAACATATAAGGAAGAGTACAGATATAGAAAGTAACAATATGAATTTTCATTTCAAATATACAACAATATTGCAAGTTTTAGGATATTGACTAGTGTCTTTGAGCCTCAGTTTCCTTACATGTTGTGACTGACAGCAATGCAATCCCACAAAAATACCTACATCTGAGTTATCTAGACCTGTGATTGCATTAGCTTTTGTGGCAATGGTGGCTTTGTAAATGTGATTGAATTGAGGATATTGAAACTAGATTATCCTGGATTATATAGATGGGCCTAATATCATCACATGAATTCTTTTTTTTTTTTTTTTTTTTTTTTTTTTTGAGACATGGTCTCATGTACCCCAGGCTGGCCTGGCCTCAAAATCATCATGTACTTAAGTATCCAAAAATGACTTTCAATTCCTGATCCTTTTGTCTCCACCTCCCAAATGTTGGGATTACAGAAGTGTACGATTATGCCCAGTTTATGAGGTGCTGCGAATTGAACAAAGAGTTGCATGCATGCTAGACAGGCATTGAGTTACCAACTGAGTTACTTCTTCAGCCCCAACCAAGGGCTCTTAAAAGTGGAAGAAGGAAACAGAAAATCAAAGGGACATATTACTTTGACAATGAAAGAAGGGACCTGAGCTAAGGAGTATAGAAAGTATCTACAAGCTGGAAAATGCAAAGAAATACATTCTCCCCTAGAACCTTTGGAAAGAAATGCAACCCTGAAGACTTCTTCAATTTAGCTCAGAGAAACCCATTTCATATACCTGATTTACAAAACTTATTAAGTTTTTTAAAAAAATTCTTTACTTTTTATTTATTTGATAGTGACAGACAGAGATAGAAAGAGGCAACTAGATAGAGAATGGGTGTTCCAGGGCCTCCAGCTACTGCAAAAGAACTCCAGATGCATGTGCCACCTTGTGCATCTGGCTTACATGGGTCCTGGGGAATCAAGCCTCAAATCAGGGTCCTTAGGCTTCACAGCCAAGTGCTTAAGCACTAAACCATCTCTACAGGCCCAAACTTATTAAGTTTTTACTGTTTGAAGCCACTAAATTTGTGACAACAGCAATAGAAAACTAATACACCTGCAATGGCATGAGACGAATGATATTAAGTTGTAGCAAGCCTCTCATATGAGAATTACATAATTTCACATCCATAACAATACTACTTTGATGTATGATAGGAAGAATGAGGCACTCATTTTAGAAATAATTTCTCTACCCCTAAACATAAGCAATGGCATTTATGAGCCTATCATATTTAAGGGAAATAATTAAAAGGTTATAAAAGTGTTTGGGGGGTATTACTTAGTACAGTTACTTATACATTTCATTTTGCAGATGAGGAAGTTAAACCCTATGGTGAGTAAGTGACCTGTCTAAGGTATAAAGGAAAACATAGGACATGAACTTAATCAGCAAGACTCCCAAGCCTCAGCACCCCCAGTATTGCTTTACAGGGCTAGAATAATTCTGTGGATTTCAAGGAAGAGCTTAGTGAAAAACAAAGACTGAAAGTTTATTGAGACCTTAGCACCTATCTATTTGTGATATTTATAAAATCTATAACCCATACATATATATATATATATATATATATATATATATATATATATATATAATTAAAAACTCATGACTCATGTTTTTATTGACTTGTGAACTAATTGAAAAATATACACATGAATAAGATAGGATTCAAAATACATCCTTTAAAAAATATTTATTCCTTTTAAAGGGGGAGAACAGAGGGAGAATGGGCATGGCAGGGTCTCCTGCCACTACAACCAAACACCAAATGCATGGGCCACTTTGTGCCTGTAGCATTATATGGGCACTGGGTAATCAAACCCAGGCTGCTAGGTTTTGAAAGCCACCTCCCAAGCCTTTAGAATATGTCTTGTAAGGCTGTAAATATGACACACTACAACTTGCAATTACAAATGGGCTTTCTTGCCCTGGCTTCTTGAATTTGCTATTTCACCAACCAACAAAATCAAAAAGCCAGACATTTTTATAAGTTTCACCAATGAGAGGAGGCACTCCATGACCCAGGAGGAAGAGGAGGAGGGAGAGAAGGAGGACTAGGGCCAACTTTAGTTGTAGTACCACCCAAATTGTTCTAGCACAGTATTATAATTCTTAAGTGTTGTCTTCTATTTCAGCATTTGAGGTTTGCAGTGCTTGATTTTTTTTTTTTTTTTGGTTGCAACTCTGTTTAAAAAGCAGACTTGTTCTAATTATTCATTTAGGATTATAAACTTTTTGATTATGTAACAGTGTATTTCTTGTCTCTCCCCTTCCCTTGTGAAATATAGAGAACTATGTCTAAGATGTTGCCTTCTTTCTTGAACATTGAAGCAAATAATTCTTACCAAAACTTAGCAGTTTCAATCACTACCATATTTTTATGGCCAATGAATAACATGTATTAATATTATGTACATTAAGATAGGGATAATCGAATGTATGCCTAAAGTCATACACTGATTGGCACAAGAAGTATGTAATTTCAATAACTCATGTTCAGTATGTCTATATTTAAAACTATATTTCTTTGTGGCTTTACTTTCTATAGAATTGTGAAAGGCAGCCATTATTAATGAACAAAATATACCACCAGGAACATGGAAATGTTCATATAAATGGACCCCTCAATATTGGGTTGCTCAAACCTATACTCTGTGTTTAGACTCCATAAAATGTTTTTCAGGATGTTGAAACATATCCGACTGAGTCAGTACCTAGACATTTACTTCAAGCAAAACACCAGAACCCAGTAGTTCTCTGAAGCCCAAACCCATATTCCACTCCAGTTTTCTTACACCCTGGAAAACCTGTTATTGCCTACTATCAACACTTTATGGATTTCTACCAATTTCTTTTATGTATAATACTTCCACAATTGATAGTTGTTAACATTTGTAAAAGAATGTTATTTATTTATTAGAGACACAGAGAGGGGGAGAGACAGTGAGTGAGTGAGTGAGTGAGTGAGTGAGTTAGTGAGTGAGAATGGGCACACTAGGGCCTCTAGCCACTGCAAACAAACTCCAGATGCATGTGCTGCCATGTGCATCAGGCTTATGTGGGACCTGAAGAATTGAAACTGGGTTCTTAGGCTTCACAGGCATACTCCTTAATTGCTAAACCATCTCTCCAGCCCTAACATATTTTATAAAAAAATAATAATAAAGAAAAGTATTCTTCAGGAAATATTAGTCTATGTTTAGGAACAGATTTAAATTTCTTAATTATGTGTTTCCAACTTTCAAAATGCCACGTCTTTTGTGTTTTCAATTTCGGGTTTACCTTACTGTGAAGGCTAATTTTAAGTATTTTTTCTTTATTAAATGAGCTTTACTATGGTCATAAGGATGACATAAGCCCCCTACTGGTTTTCCATATCAAGCCCTAGAATATTATTGAATACAGCAGTGTACTTGAGGACAGGAAAGTATATTTTTGTCCTTACAAAGAGTTAGACTATTACTGATTTTAGCTGTAATACAGAGAGAAGCAATCTTCCCAGTAACATACCCCAGATGGCTTGGATCTCCTCCATTAAAAGCACTGCAATATGTAAGTACAAAGTATTTATGAATGCAAACTAACTCTTTCCATTACCAGATTATCTGCATAAATTATTGGATGCTAGATTTTGCTAAATATAGTATATTTTACAGATGATGGAAAGTATGCAAAATTTAATTATTTAGCCAATATCATACTGAAAATAAATTATTTTTCATAATCAAAAGTTGTGCAAACTTAATCCTATGATAAACAAAACAAATAAGATTTATTTATTAGTTTATAGTGATTACTGGATGTGTTTCTATATGGACATTGGATTTGTCATTTCTTATTTTGGTATTTCACACTCCTTGAATCCAAAAGTATTTTATATGTATATTCTGTTGCTTTCCCTTTGCATCAGATCTTATTTTTTAATATTTACTTATTTATTTGAGAAAGAGAAGGAGGCAGATAAACAGAGAGAGAGAGAATGGTCACCCAGGGCATCTAGCCACTGCAAACTAACTCCAGAAGCATGCACCATCTTATGTACCTGGCTTGATGTGGGTCGTAGGGAATCAAACCTGCATCCTATGGCTTTGTAGGCAAGCTCCTTAACCACTAAGCATTTTCTCAACCCCATATCTTATTTTTTAAAAAAGAGAAGAATTAGATTTGTAAAATGAAAAATATATACTTTTAATTTTGATTATAGGCAAACAAGTGCAGTTTTAATTATATATATATATATATATCTGTGACCTTGAACCTGTTAAGTTTTGTATTATTTGGAATTCATTCATCAATATCTGAATTCAGTATCCCCTAGAGTGATTTAAACTTACATGCTACTAGGAAGAAAAAGCTTGAAACTAAGATTTCTAATTTAGTTTCTATGACAGGTGAAAGAATATGTAACCCAAAATTGCTAGCACTTACTCAACTGTATCTACAGATGAGACCAGGGAAATTTTCTTGCCAAAGCTAGCATTCATTTGCTTCAAGGATTTTTCTCTAGCTTCTCTTTTTCTTGGCTTAAAATAGAGTGCCTAGTTGTTTGGGGTGGATTACACTTGTTTCTGATCAAATCAAATAAACATAGAGCCTTTCCAACATACATGTGGAGTTTGTGAATTACCAATTCCCGTCTTCTTTGTCTTGGCTATGATTAGGATTGCTCACCTATGTTTTTTTTTTAAATATTTATTTATTTTGAGGAGTCAGAGAGATAGAGAGAAGACAGAATGTGCATGTGTGCACTAGGGATCTTGCTGCAACAAACTAACTTCAGATGTATACCCCACTTTTTGTATCTGGGTATTAAATCTGTGCTTGTGAACGGAACCTGGGCCAACAGGCTTTGCAATCAAGTGCCCTTAATGAATAAGCCATCTCCCCAGCCCCTCTCCTATATTTTGTTTTGTCTACAGCTCGACACTTTGATACTTTCATTATTCTTATGCACCAGAAGTTTGGAGAATACCATTCTCCACCCTCATTTTATATTTGAACTTATAGTCAGTGAGCTCCTAAAGAAATTGGGCTCTCTCTCTCTCTCTCTCTCTCTCTCTGTGTGTGTGTGTGTGTGTGTGTGTGTGTGCATGTGTGTGTGTATTCACTCCAGATGTGCTAATCCCCTATTCATCCTCATTAAATGTAGGTATTATCCTACCCACGCATACCCCAGTTCTATTCAATAAATACAAGTAACCAAAGAACCAGCAAGGCAATTTGGCAGTCTATAATCATCATGCACCTGTCCCTCTGATTTTTTTTTCCTTCAAAATATGTCAGACTTATTTGATCCTTGTTTCATTTTACTTTTTCTTACAAACTTTAGTGTCTATATGATTCTTTTCTTTAATTTTATATTGATATACTGCTATTTTTTAAAATGTCAGGTGTATCCAAAGCTGGACATGTGTCCTGCATCTGACCTTTTTAAACTGCTATTTTCTTTCAATTAAAAATACTTTAGGGCTGGAGAGATGGCTTAGCAGTTAAGGTGCCTGACTGTGAAGCCCAAGAACGCCGGTTCCAATCTCCTGGTCCCACATTTAGCCAGATGCAAAGTGACACAAGGGCCCAATGCTGCACTTGACCACAAGGGGGCTCACGCATCTGGATTTCGTTCGCAGCAGCTGACAGGCTGCTGGCGTGCCCATCGCTATCTGTCTTCCTCTCCCTCTCTCTCTGTCTCTCTCTGTGTCTCTCCCCAGCAAAAAAAAAACCTTTAATTTATTTTTTAACAGAGAGAGAGAGAGAGAGAGAGAGATTATGAGCATGCCAAGACCTCTTGATGCCATAAAATTCAGATGCATGTACCATTTTGTGCATCTGACTTTCTGTGAGTACTGGGGAATTGAACCTAGGCCAGCAGGCTTTGTAAACAAGCACCTTTAACCATTGTAACTACCACTTTTTAAACTATTCCACTCAGCATCATTTTTTTCAGGTGAGTCAGGTATTTTAATATTTCTGTATTCACCACTAAAACATTATAACTGAAACACAGCTTTCAGTGTCTTTTTTTTTTTTTTTTGAGACAGGGTGTGCTGTATAGGAGAGCCTGGAATTAAACCCATAACAACCTCCTGCTTCTGCCTTCCAATGATGGGATTACAGAAATGTGTCACCACACCTGACTTTTTCAGTCATTTTTTTGTGTTGTTGTTGATTTTGTTTGATGTAAGGTCTGCTGTAGTCCAGGCTGACCTGGAACATTCATTATGTTGTCTCAGGGTGGTTGGGAACTCACAGTGATCCTCCTACCTCTGCCTACAGAGTGCTGGATTAAAGGCATTTGCCACCACAGCCAGCCAGCCTTTCTTTAGACTTTTTGTAGGTATTCAGCCACATGTTATTTAATATCATGATCATCTTAGTTAGTGACATACAGATTGAGTCAAAAGTAATTATGTTTCAAAGCCATAAAAATCTTCCAGTTTCGTCTCTTCTACTTAATGCTGCCAATCACTGAATGGTTAAAATCTCTTATTTCTACTTCCACTCTGGCCTCTTTATGAATCTGTTAGATGTGCTCAAGTCATTTCACAGTCGGATTGTTCCTTTCTGTCTGGTGGCCCATGACATAAAATGTTCCTATAGCTAGTTTACCAAATTCCATGTTCTCACATCAAAATTTCTGCCCTCAAAGATCTGCACTATTACTAGGCTCTTCTCAATCCTAGATTATTGTAATAATCAATTAGTCAAACATACAAGCCCAGGTTTATATTACTTATATATCTTGGAAAACAGGTATGGTGAGAATTACTAGAGTACTAAGCATCCATACCCTCTTCCTATCCCTGTAGTCAAGAACATATTAAGTAGTTAACTCAGTAAACAAAAAGTGCTTTATAGTAAATTGTGCATGCACATAAAAGTTCATTGTAAAAGAAAAATATTATATTTATTCAGATTTCTTGAAACAATTTAAAACATACACAGCACTGATTGTAGTGACCATGAATTTATAACTTACAGGTGACCAGCATTACTACTGGTTCAACCCTTAGTATATCTTCATCACACCATGTCTGTATTGTGGCAATGGCTATTTAGCCAAGCAGCATAACTACTGGTTCTCACTGGTGTACCCTGTAGAGAAAACTAGGCTCAATGAGGTATTCATAAGACACCCTTACAGCAAGTGTTTGCCCTGCAAAGACTTTGCTAAATGCCCTAAATATGTTTATGGCTCTTGTCCTTGCTTGTTAATTTTTTTTTTATTTTGTAAATTTTATTTTTGTTTATTTACTTGGGAGTGCAGACAGAGAAAGAAAGAGGTAGAGAGGGAGAATGGGCACACCAGGGCCTCAAGCCACTGCAAACGAACTCCAGATACATGTGCCACCTTGTACATTTGGCTTACGTGGGTACTGGGGAATCAAGCCTTGAACCAGGGTCCTTAGGCTTCACAAGCAAGTGCTTAACCACTAAGCCATATCTCCATCCTTCTAATTTTCTATTTTAAAATGTTTATATTCATTTGAAGGAGAGAGAGAGAGAGAAAGGGAAAGATGGAAAGATGCTAGGGCCTCTTGTCACTACAAAGGAATTCCAGATGCATGTGTCACTTTGTGCATCTGGTTTTACAAGGGTACTAGGGAATCAAACCTGGGCCTTTAAGCTTTGAAAGCCATTACCTTTAACTACTGAGTCATATCTCCAGCCCATACCTTGCTTTTTAAAGTTTTTCATAATATGGTCTAAGATATGTATCCAAACTTATTTCTCACCAACACCCAGCTTCTGCTCCAGTTACATGAACCTTTACACTCTACCATGTCCCCTCCATCCATTTCCACCCTACACAATGAAGCTTTATTTACAATGGTAAACTTTATCTTGCAGATCTACAAAAATGTTTCCCATATTGCATTGTGCACTTAAGTTCTCACAATTTTCATAAATGCTATCTTGTATACAGCAGGAAAGTTGAAAGTAAATAAGCACATATCATTACCTAGATTAGACAGCTAATTAACATTTTGCTCTATGTGTTTTTATCAAATATCTATTCATTTGTCTGTCATATCTACCCATTAATCCATCTTATTTTTGACATATTTCAATGTAAATTTCAACACATCAGTTTACCCAGAAAAGTTCAGGATGCATGCTGTTAGTTACAATAAAATATTTGTGGAGGGCTGGAGAGATGGCTTAGTGGTTAAACGCTTGCCTATGAAGCCTAAGGACCCTGGTTCGAGGCTTGATTCTCCAGGACCCTCATAAGCCAGATGCACAAGGGGTTGCATGCATCTGGAGTTCATTTGCAGTGGCTGGAGGCCCTGGTCCACCCATTCTCTTCCTCTCTCCTCCCTCTCTCTCTCTCTCTCTCTCTCTCTCTCTCTCTCTCTACCTGCCTATTTCTGTATCTCTCTCTCTCAAATAAATAAATAAATAATAAAATATTTAAAAATATTTTTAAAAATATTTGTTGATAGTTCTTTTTCTGGCTAAAATGTTCTTATTATGAAATAGCCAAACGGTAGCTATTGTTTAGTTTGTATTGACAAATGCATGTCCTGTGTAATCCAGTCATCTTAAAATATAAAAAATTACTATCTTTTAGAGTTCCCCTATACTCTTTACCAGTTAAATTCTTTTTCTATTAGTTATATATTTAGTATGTATACAGCTATAATGGTACCATCGTCAGCCTTCTCCCTGCGCTTCCCCCTCAAGAATTGTGGGTTTTGCATTTGTGGGGATAGCCATCAGTTATGGGGGAGAGGCAATGACTCTGTGCGTAATTACCCAATTTATGGCTCTAACAATATTTCTGCCCCCTCTTCTGTGAATTTCCCTGAGCCATGTTGGGTTCATTTTAGGTCTATTTCAGTGACGAGGTCTTGGGAGTCTCCCTGTCTCTGGATATCTGATTTGGTAGGATTTGAGTGTTCTTGGTGTCTGTCTCCTTCACCCTTGTGCTGATACCAGGTTCAACAAGAAAGGAACACTCTTGCTCATTTCCCCAATAACTCTATGGCTTCAGCTGTTGCCCTGGTGAGGTGCGGTGGGCTAATTCTCCCCTCAGGTTCTGTGTCCATCTGAGAAAGAGAAGCAAATTCTCCAATGTACAGTGAGGTCAGTGCAAGATACCTGGATAACCCTTATTATTTTAGAGAGAATTTAATAGGTGTAGGCCCTCAGGTAGCCCACTATTGGTGGGAGCTTGATATTGGAGAGCAGGCTTTATTTTGGATATGGTTCTGACTTGTTTCCCCATTCCAGGTATGGGTTCCATTCCACTGACCAGATCCATTAGCCAAATCAAGAGCAGTTGGTAACCCACCATGGCTATGTGCCACTATTGCACTTGTGTGAGCATCACATCAGGTTGTTTGCTGCTGAGTAGCTTAGACCTTGATTTGGTTAGACAGATGTTGGTTATTTTCCCCCAGTTGCTTGTGTAACACCTTCTGGCACTAGACAAGCTAACTGTCTGGGGACTGACTCTCTTCCAGATTCCATTCATGTCTCTCCATGTTCTGTCCCAAAAGCATATGGTGTCTTCAGCAGTAGGGTCTTACTATTTATTAACCTTTGGTGGGTCATCAAGTACTATGACAGAAATCTGTCTTCTTTTGGGAAAACTTGTAGGTCTCACTGATCAATAGCTCATTGTGGATGTTAACTAAATGCTGGTACTGGGAATTACAGGTCAGTGCCAAGGGAAAAGAAGGAAGAAAAATATAGGTAATATGAAAGAGAAAGAGAAAGAGAAAGAGAAAGAGAGAAGAGAAGGAAGAGGGAGAAACAGGAGAAGATTGAGGTTAGTCTTCATCATACCCTCTACAGGCCCCTTTGATTCAGGTGTTCTCTCTAAGCACCTGATGAAGGTTCAACGTTTTAGTATGTCTTTCAGGATATAGGGTTTAATGTTACCATTTCCATTTGGGCCCAGTTTTTTGTCACCCTTACCCTCCCATCCTGCCCCACCATCACTATTGTCCAGTCCACAAGATGTTTATTAAGTGTGTCAGCATCTCCAGCAAATTCAGGTTAGGAGCCACAGATGAGTGAGATCATGCGATGTTTATCTTTCTGTGATTGGGTGAGTTTGCCGAGAATGATCTATTCCAAGTTTGACTATTTTTCTTCAAATTGCATTGTGTCCTTTTTCCTTACTGCTGTGTAGAATTCCATTGTGTAGATATACCACATCTCAGTTAACCATTTTTCTAATGATGGACATCTGGGTTGATTCCAGCTCTTAGCTATTATGAGGTGAGCAGCTATAAACATGGTTGAGCAAATATCTCTTATTCTAACCACTACAGAAGTAGACACTTTTAATGATTTCGGCTAGAAATTAGTCTTTTGTTTTCTATAACTTCATATAGATGGAATCAAATAGTTGATACCCATTTGTGTAAGTCTTGTTTCTTTCAATACATTGTACATGAGATGAATCCATGTTTTTATATAACACTGGTTTAAACATTTTCCTGTCAATGGATAACTTAAGCTGTTCCCAAGAATAAATTGTACAAATTAAGGCTCTTTTTTATTTGTGGTAGAGTCTCACTGTCTCATGGTAGCTCATGCTGACCTATTCACTATGTACTCTCAGGGTGGCCTCGAACTTTTGGTGATCCTCCTACCTCTGCCCTCCAAGTGCTGGGATTAAGGGTGTGTACCACCACACCCGACAAGGCTCTTTCTTGTATAAATATTTTTGGACACACATACATACACACATACTTTTATGTCTCTTAGTGAATACCAGGAATTGGAGCTGCTGAGTGACTGGGGTAGTGTATTTTTAGGTGATTGTTTTGATTTGGAGTTAGTGTTTTGTAATATGCTCTAGCATTTTTTATTTTTCTACATGTAATTTTTTACATTATGGTCATGTACATAGAACATGAATTTTTAAAAAGTATTTTCTCATATTGACATTTATTGTAATGGATCACTGCTCCTATAACCTGAAACCCAAATTATTTTAAAGATGGGCTTAGATAAACTCTCACATATGTGCGCTTAATGCCCCTGGCTCATGTACTCATGAATCTCACTTAGTGTGTTGCACTGGCTTCCACAATTGCCTTCTTCCTGTATTTACTCATTGTTACTTGATTGCATTTCATTACTTATAGTATATAAAATACAATAATGATACCATGTAATGTGTCTCCCAAATATGTCCCTTTCCCTAACCCATACATCATATTTTCTCCCACTTCCTCTCCAATCTAAAGTTTCTCAAACAAAAAATACTATTATTAACCTTGTGAGTTTTAAACATGTGGTTTCTTCTGCCTGTTACTGAAGTAATGTATTCTATGTTACTCATCATTCAGATAAACCTGTTTTTTTTTTATTTTAACCATTTTAGCTGTACATCTTGCTGACATTAAGTACATTCACATTTTAAAAATGACCCCTATTACCAGACCAGACCCATATAGTCTGATAACATTTTCTCTATTTACTATCTCACCAAATTAATCTATTAAAAGTAATATATATATAATTTTATTTATTTTATTCATTTGAGAGAGAAAGAGGGAGAGAGAGAATGGGCATGCCATGGCCTTCAGTGACTGCAAACAACTCCAGATGCATCTGTCACCTTGTGTATCTGGCTCACTTAGGTCCTGGGGAATCAAAAAGCTTCCTTTTGCTTTGCAGGCAAGCACTTTAACTGCTAGCTATGTCATCTCTTCAGCCCTGGTTTTATGACTGGTTTATTTCAACTGACATCAGTTTCAAAGTGCAGAGTTGGAAGAGTGTGATAGCTTTCCTTACCCTAAATCTGGCAAAGCCTATCTGCTGAAGTCATTCTTGTATACTGTATGTAATCTCCTTCCTTGTAGGCACAGGGAAGGATTTCTTTTGCAATGAGAGTATTATGATCAACTCTCAAACAAGGTAAGTCAGAATGTTTTTCATAGCCAGTTCATACAGAAAGGTGGTGGAAGTTTACAGTACTATAACTAGGATTTATGGCTTATTATGGGAGGGGTTCTAAATTCTATGACATGCTTTGAGAAAGCAGGATTATTATGTCTCTGGATCATATTTTCTTGAAAAGAACATGGTCTGAAAACAAAGAGACAGAAAGTCAGAGAGACAGTTTGCTTACAAGTCTTCTGAGACCTTCAAATAACCTTTAGTTCAAAGCATTTGTCATGATGGAGGTTTATACACTTGGGTATTATTTTTTTTTTGGGTGACAACAAAGGTCTATCCATTATTTTTAGGTACATAGGAAACTATTGGAACTTTCCCTAAAGTATCTGTATCATTTCATGTTTCCACCAACAATGAATAAGAGTTCCTGCTGCCTCACATCCCTGACAACATTTGATGTTGCTAGTCATCTGGATTTTCAGCCCTCTGGCAACTTAAACTCAAGTTTATGCCTTTCAGAACTGTGTGCTTTGATGGTTTTCACTACCCAATTTAGAATGTAATGGTTCTTTATGCATCCTGTACACTTGAATTCCTGTCCCCAAAGAGACTTCAAAATACTTAAGAACAGGATTTATGCCTGACCTCCTTTTTTTTTTTGCATGCATATGTGTGTGTGCAGAGGCCATTGTTTGACATCAAGTGTCTTCCTATATTGTGGTCTTTATTTTACCAAGGCAGTGTCTCTCATTTGAGCACAGAGCTCACTGATTCAACTAATTGAACTAATCAGCTTGCCTTTGAAAGTGTCTTGTCTCTGTCTTCCACAAACTATGATTGCAGGTAGATACCATGACTACCTAGCATTCACATAGATATTAGGGGTCTGAACTTCCATCCCCATGCTTTTATAGCTCACATTTTACTGACTGTGCCATTTCCCCAGTCCCTTAATCTGCTGCTGTTTACACCATGGTACCTAGCATTGGATTTAGCTTATAGTAATTGCCTAATACTTTTTCATATATTTGAAAATATATTGAGGGTAAAATAAGACAGAAGGAAATTATCCTAATATATTAGTTAACTATTCTGTTGGCAAATTTTCTTGTTGCATGTTGAAGTGTCAAAATTTCAATTTGCTTTCACTTCATTTTTGACCTTTCTTTAACTAGATATATTAAAACATATTAGGAAATAAAATGCAAGTACTTTCTAAAACTATACTGGGAAACATCTAAGGGACTCCTAATTCAGACACAGAACTTATTGTTTCACCTGGTTAAATTCCTCCATGAACATAGATTCCAAAAAGAAAGAAATGAGAGAGAAAGAAACAGAAAGAGGTAGACACTAAAAGGCACAAAAACAAAGCCACAAAGCCAACACATTTACTGTGTCTTTTAAGGAAAGTAACCCAAATTTTATGTGTTTGAATTGACCTCCATTAATGTAAATGCCAAATTATTACAAATTAGCATATAACTAACTAATTCATTTATTTTTGTTTATGAAGAGTTATTACTATAAATTAAGAAAATTATAATTTAAACAAATATCCATATATTCTGTACTATATATAACCTACTCCTATAGACTTAATTGCATTTTCTCAAAATTCATATTTTGAAGTCTTACCGCTCAACAAAATGACATTAAGACATAAAAACTTAAGGATAATTAAATTTAGTTGAAGTCCTGATGAGGTTGGAAAACATAGAGAACAACTTAGCAACCAAGGACACCACTTGGCTTGTGAAATTTCCTAACAATGCACCCAGCATCCTATTGGCAATCTGGGACTTCCATCTACATCAAGCTGCACATATGTCCTACTTTGTACAACAGAATAAGTCTCTCTTTGCCCCTAGAATCTTTTGTTAAAACCCCTTTTGTGGACAGTTTTCATTCAAACATTATCTAAGTTATATCAAGGGACAGATAGTCATTCAACCTGAACTGATTTGGGATTCTCGTCCATTAAAGCAAACTGTGTCCTCTGAGTGTGCTTGTAGGGAAATCCTCTATATACCATCTGTTGTAATCAGTTTCACAATGCTAGGAACAATATCCAACCAGACAGTGTTTATTGGAGGAAGATATTTATTTCAGCTTACAAATCCAGGGGGAAGTTCTATCAATGACAGAAGAAGCTACTTATATAGGCACAAGTAGAGAGAAATAACTGTAGCAAGCAAAACACCAGCACCAGCACACACACACACACACACACAACACAACAATTTCACAGATTTGCTTTCTCATACCTTTGGGCTGGAATCAGATCCAATCCAAAACACACATTAAGCCTGGACTCCAGCATCCATCCCCAGTGACACCTTCTCCAACCAGGTGGCTAGACATCCAAGTTACCAGTTAAATTTTGATACCTGAGTTAATAGGTGACAAACATCCAAACCGCCACTTTCTTCCCTTGGCCCCCATTGAATTATAGTTATCTCACATTGTAAATTATATCCAGTTCAACTTCAAAGGTCGCATAAAATTTACCATCTTTAAGACTATCTCTTAACTGTGAATCCTATAAAATCAAAACAAGTTATATACTTCGAACACGCAATGGCACAGAGTAAACATTTCAATTGCAAAAAGGCATAACAAGGAGAGACCAGGACAATACAAAATCAATAACCATCTGGTAAACATCAAACATCTGGAGTTCAAGTCTGTCATCCAGAACCAGTGATGACAGTCTCTGGAATTTCCAATCCTGCCCATCAAGCTGGGATATGTAGCTGAGGAAATATTCCATCCTGAGCCAACAGCACTCTATATCAGCCTTTGCACAGTTCTTGCATATCCAAATCATATTTGCGTCTCAACTGCAAACCACGGTCAATCTTACAATGGCCTCATTGGCCTCAAATACAGGGATTCATCCCTGCTTCCCATGCCACATCTCAGCAGTGGCTCCTGAAATCATGTATACTTCATGACTCACTTACATGCATTTTCTTGCTTCCAAAAACCAATACTATGTGTGCAGTGACATGGCCATTTTGTTAATCCAGGGTGGAATTAAATATTATCCTTCAGCCTTTAGAATTCTTTATTTCAGTCATCTCCTTTCAACAGAGTTTATATTTCTACCATTCAGTCTTTCCTAGATGGAATTCACCTCAGGCATCTTTCCCATTGCTTCAATGTAAGGAAATTGGGCCATCCTTAATGATGGTAATCTTCTTGAAAATAACAGTTTTAGTAACCTAAAACCAGTCTCTGTGGCTATAATTTTAAACTTGCTTGGATTTTTCCTGTGATAAACTATCTATATTTCGTTCTATATCTTCAGCCAAGAAAATCAGTCTATTACTTTTAAATTCAACCTTGATTAAATTCTTAGGGCTTGCTTAGAAGAACTCAGTCAGCCTTTATGCCAATAGCCCATTTTCAACAAAGTTCTCTGCTACCTTTTCGTCCCCTGTGAAAGTACCAGAAACTTTCCAAAAAAAAGGTCAAGTCTCCAAAAATAATTCTTTGTGCATTTAGTGTTATCAAGTCCTCACCAAAATAGCCCATAAAATTTGACTCACCATTATCTAAATCTTCTACAGTCAAAAGTACCAAGTTCTGTCCTATTCCTCTAGTGCAAAAGTTTCAAAAGACCAATATCTACATGGTCATATTCATTACACAGCAACATACCAACTCTCTAATACCAAATTTATGTAGCAGATAGTTCCACAATTCTGGGATGAATATCCAACCAGATACTGTTTATGGGAGGAACAGTATTTATTTCAAGATTACAGATCCAGGGGATGTTCCATCAATGGCAAAAGAAGCTGGATCCCATTTATAAATCCAAGCAGAGCGACACCACCAAGAAGCTAGCAGCACAAGCAAGTATGAGCAGACAGTTTAGTCCCTGTCAAAGCTTAAATTTCTCTGCATACCTTTGGGCTGGTATTCAGATCCACCGTCGGCTGACACATCCCTTGTAGTAGGTGTCTGCCTGCTAAGGTCTTAAGCTGAAAACTCATTTTTCTTAAAGCACCTGAGTCTATGGGACCATACGTTCAAACTACCACACCATCTTATGCGTATGCAGAACTGTATGTGCAAATGATTAAAATGAATTGCATCATGGGAAAGGACACCCACAGTACAGAAAAAGTTATATAACCCAAACCTGTCAGTCAAGCCAGAGAACCATGCAAATTATGCCATTGGTAACCAGATTATTTCTTCTTTGTAGACCCCTTAAAAGAATCCCCAAATAGTAATTCATTGTACTTGAGCTCTTGAGTTCAAGGAGCCCCCTACTCTGTTGCAGTCTATCCCCTCTCCATTTTGTATCTTTGCTTTACCCTCTAATAAAGATTCTTGCTGCTTTGTTTTTTTGTGTGGATCCTTTCCAATTATTTGAACAAGTTTCCTACAACCTTAAAACATCCAGAGAGCACCAGTGATACCAAAGTTCAGACTTTTCTGATAAAAAAGTGACATTATAAGGAAAACTGGATCTCTCTCTTTCTGCTTACCTCCCTCCTCTGTTTTACTCATTTTCATTGCTCTTGCTTCCATTCTCTCCCTCCTTCCCTCCATATAACTTCCTTACTTTTCCTTGCTCCATCCCATCCTTTATGAGAATATTTCAAGAAAACTGCTGCCTGCAAACCAGGAAAGAGAGCACTCATTACAAAACAATTATACTAGAACCTTAATTTTGGACTTTTGGCACAAGAGCTCTGAAAAATTAAGTTTCTGTTGTTTAATTACCCTAATGTACCATGTTTGTTATGGCAGTAAGAAATGCCTAAAATATTTTTGCCATATTCCCACTCCACAAAATGGCATTTTATTCAAAGGAACCTAAGTGAATTTCCATCAAAAAGACCCTGATTAGTACATAGTACACTGTCAATAAGTGTGTTTGGGACTTAATTGAACTCAGTTCACACTTGTAATTAGCTTGGAGCTGGGACAGCTTAATGTATTAACAGTGCCAAACAGCTTATTTGTGTAATGAAATGAAGGTATCAGAATTTTGGGGGACAGAGAGAGAAGGCATAGCACTACTCTGCTGCCCACCACAACCTGTGGAATACTCCTAGAATTTTAGGAGGCCCGATTAAGCTCAAACCAGGATTTGTGGCTTTGATACAGGAAAGAATTCCAGTGCTAAAAAGTAGCAGACTTGGATTTTAATCAAAATATATTTTAAGATATATTTAAGGATGAGACTTATGAGTGAGACACCCAGATAGAAGACACACCTAAGAAACTCCAGCTAAAATGGTGGATTAGGAGCCACACAAAACAAACCTGGGGGAAAAGGAGCTGCTCTCATTTTTGGTTGGAGAATCTTTTTTTATCTTACAGATTGTGGAGAATAGTGGGGAGAACCAGGATACATAAAGAATACATAAAGAATAGATAGCTAACATGAGACAAGTCACCTCCCCCACATCTGCCCTGGCTAGAAGTCATTGGAAAGGAAATGGTAACACTAGTACTGCTCTCACTGATAGCCTGAAAGCCAGTTCCAGGCAGATGGCTATAGACTCTGTGGTCACTCAAACCTCATTAAGACAGCAATCCAGAGGCTACAGAGAACTCAACACTAAATTATATCTTTAACATGCCTGCCAAGGCTCAGGGAACATTGCAACTGATAGAAGGGGTGGAAAGATTGTTTGAACCTCTGGGTGGGTGGGAATAGCCTGAAGCAATCCCAAGAGACTGACAGAGGACTTTAGGACCCCACAATGAAGACCAAAAACACCACTGAGGAATGGGGGCAGGGAAGTAGGGATATAAGAGTACAACCTTTTTATTAAAAAAACAAATGAATTAAAAGTAATCAAATTACTTGTAATTATATCACAGATATTAATTCCTTTATTTTGCTGTATTTCTTGCTAGGTTTGTTTTTTTTTGCTGTTATACTTTTGTCTATATATTTTTATGCTATTATAAACATCAATTTATATGTCTACAGTACTATGTAACTTTAGCTATGTAGTTTTCAGATTGTTGAGAGGGTGATATTTTCTTTTCTTTTATAACTTTGTTTTACACTAAAAAATTAATCATTAACAAAAAGACACACCTGAGATAATGGGTGTAAGCTTCTCTGAAAAGGAGTTATACTTTATTGTCATTACAATAATCATATAGAGGATTTTGGTGGATTTGAAGATATTATCTTCAAAGCATGGATAAGAAACCTAAATGAGATCACTAACTTATTCGTGAGGGGCTTCAGAAAGGATTACAATTGATTAGATCTTTATTGCAAACAAAGTCAACAAACAGTCTTGTTTGAAATTTTCAGTTAATGTTTGGGGAAAGGAATGAAACTCTACCCAAGAGTATAAGCCTGGTTTATTGTTAGTTTAACAAAAAAATCTATATATGAAAGGAATATGCACCTCATGTGCAAATATGAGGAAGCCAGAGGAAGATATTGGGTGTCCCACTCAATCTCTGTGTCACCTATTTCCTTGAGACAGTATCTGTCCTTCATAACTCCTCCATCTCATTTCATTCTGATTAGGTCTGCTACTACCATTTGAACTTACCATTTTTCCTCTAAACTGGCTGAAAACCTCAGTAATCCTCTTGTCTATCCCACTCAATGTTGGGTACAATGCTTGACCACACCTGCCTTTTGATTGGATTCAGATCTCCATGCTTGTTCCATAAGCACTCATACTCACTAAAACGCTAAAAACTAGACTCCTAGATGAGGAGGCTCCTTCCTTCTCAGGTCTCCATAACATTCCCTGTCTATCCTGGCTCAAAGGGACCCACAGAACTCCTTTTACTAACAGCTATATTTATATTTCTAATGGTCAGGTACCATTATATATTGAATATATTATAAGGAAATCATTATACCAGTTTAAATTCAAACACATTTTAAAGGCACATTAAACCATTATGAAAAGAGAACACCTTTGGGCTGAGGATATAAATTGGTAGTTTTCCTAGCATGCATAAAGCCCTGGCACTGCCCTCCAGCACCACCTATATGGGGTTGCTAGTGCAGGCCTGTAATTCCAGAAATCTAGATGCAGATGCAGGAGGGCAAGAAGTTCAAGGTCATCCTTGGCTACATAAGGGATTCAAGGCCAGTCTTTGCCTTGTGATATCCTTTCTCAAAGATCAAATTGAATAAATAAAAGAAAATGATAAACACCTTTCCATGGATTCGTGAAAGACAAAACAACAAATATGGAGAAAAATCAGAATTTTATTTGTCTGGTTTAGTAAAGATATGTCAGGCATTGCTACACACAGGCTGGAACTGTGAGGAAGCTGGCCTGGGCTGTTGAACATGGCTGGGAATCTTGGGCTATGGAGATTGCAGCAGGCCTTATCTTTGGCAACCCACTCTGGCACCTCCTGAGGCTATAGCGTGCCTCTCCCCCACCCAGAGACTCCTATGGAAATGGGACTGATGGGCTGATCCCCCCTCTCCCAGAGCACCCGAACGTTCTGATAGCCTTAAGGTTCTGCTTTCCCCACAGTCCCAGTGACCTTGTGGCCAGCTGCCCAAGAGACCCTTATATGGTAGTAAACAGTCTCCCTGCAGCTGCAGTCATCCGATATGTGACTCAAGTCAGGTAGCTTTTCCCGCCACTTCTGCTATCTCCCTCGTAACATCTCCTTCACAACTTCTGCCTTCCAACACCAGCCAATTAGATCGTGACCGATGAACCTATGTATCCAATCACCTTATGATCTTCTCAACCTTTCTCAAGAGTTTATAAACCCTCCCCCCTTTAGAATAAATGAGTGCTGTCCATCAGACTGTCTCCCAGGTGGTTCATTGCCCACCACATTCACCCGCTCCAAGATCCTGCTCCCCTCCGCTCCTCCTGCACCTGGGACGTTGGTGGCCAATAGCCCCTGGGAATAGCAAGGACCCTCAGAGATAGTGTTTGGTAATGTGATGGAAAGGTGGCTAACCTTTATACATTTGGAGTATTCCTGTGCAAAATTGGATTTATACTTCCTTTTGTAAATTTGTTTGTAGAAATACTAGACCAGCATTCCTGATGTGACAGCTTCCACTTTCCAAAGGGCATTTACTCCCCTTAGACATGACCCCAGTAATATACCATGTTTCTCATACCCTGTGTAATTTCATAATGATATTTTCCAAGTCCTCAAACCTTGAGAGGCTTTCTTGTTTGGCACCCTGGTCTAAGACCAAGGATTGCAGAGCTAGAAGCAACAATGATCAATGAGGGAATTTATTGGCACTTAAGCATGAGAGCCATGTTGAATACAGAATGCAATGGTGACAGTGAGTATGGTAACATGGCTTACCTATGTAAACATAGTGCTGGTGCACTACACAGAGCTTTATAGTATAAATCTTCATTTTCTGAAATGCCTCCTGCCCATTTTCCATCGTCTTCTGCAAAAATTAATTACCTGATATTATGATGCCATTATTGTCATGAGCATCTTCTGATTGAGCAGTGTAATTTCCAACATATTTTAATCATTTAAAAGTATCTGCAATTGTCACTCTGAATATTCATATTGTTCAAAATGAGGAAAGGTGTTGCAGTCAGGATCACAGTGCTGCTAGAAATCACCTGACCAAGAGCAGCTTGTTAATTTTGGCTTACAGGCTCAAGGGGGAAGCTCCATCATGGCAGGGAAAATGATGGAATGAGCAGAGAGTGGACATCACCCCCTGGTCAACATAAGGTGGACAATAGCAACAGGAGAGTGTGCGAAACACTGGCAAGGGGCAGCTGGTTATAAAACCCATAATCCTGCGCTCAACAATACTCTGCCTCCAGGAGGTGTTAATTCCCAAATCTCCATCAGCTGGGAACTTAACATTCAGAACACCTAAGTTTATGGGGGACACCTGAATCAAACCACCACATTACGCCCCTAGGCTCCATAAACTGGTAACCATACATGATGTAAAATGCAATGAATACATTCATCCAACTTTAAAAAGTCCCCATAGCTTTTTATCAATTCCAATGATGTTCATATATCCCCATAATCCTAGGTCTTTTAACTGAGCCACAATACCAAAAAATAATCCCCCCCAAACCCATAAAGGCACAGAATAAATATTCCCATTGCAAAAGATGGCATTTGGCAAAGCAAAGAAATATTCAACCAATACAAGATTTAAAACAACCAGGGAAAACATCAAACTCTGTAATTCCAAGTCCAACAACTCTAGTCAGTGACAAATCTCCAAGACCAATAATTATAACCAGCAATAATTCTCTGGAATTCCAATTCCACCCCTCCAGCTAGGCTACTCACAGTCCTGGAAAACTTCACCTGGGGCTGGCAGCTCTCCTTGGCAGCGATTTCATGGTCCCGGCATCTCCACCGGGTCTCCACTGCAACCCACAGTCCATCCTCATGGCCCCATGGGATCTCCATGCAGGCATCTAATAAACCTGCTTCACACTGCCCATGGCCATTTCCAAAACACAAGACTGCATTGAAAACTCAATGAACCTCTAATTTTCTACATTTCTTATACACCATATACCAGTAGAGTGCCAATTTGTTAATCCGGGTGGGGGGGAATAAAGCAACTTTGAAGAACAGGACACTCTTTTGAGCACTCAAGCCCCTTCAAAAGAGTCTACATTCTTCCTGTTCCCCCAGTGCAGGTCAGTTGGCCCAATCTCAGTGGTTGTGAACGGGCAGCAGTTTAGGCCCAAAGATTTTTTTTTTTTCTGTGCACCATCCCTCTGCTCACAGAAGTTCATTTCTATGCAAAGCAACCCTGCACACATTCTCAGGACATGGGCATAACAGAATGCTTCTCACACAAACTGGTAGCCCAGTCCAAGTAAAGCTCTTTCTCACCATCATAAGCCAAACTTCACAGTCCATAGTTCTTATTGCATTCAGGTTTTTCAACTCTGACCAGAATGTCCCATCACTTACATCACTGCAAGGCATGTCTTAGGCCAAGGTTTCAAATCCTTCCACATTCCTCTTGAAAATCAGCTCCAAAACACCAAAGCCACACTGTTAGGTGTCTAGCAGCAATCCCACTCCTTGATATCAGGCTGAATTTATTGAAATGGGCCCACTGAGAAGAGATTTTAGATTTAACACTGCAGCTCATGCAGTTGGAAGAGGTGCCAAGAGTTTATTTGATTGGTTGGCTGGAGTATGGCTCCAAAGATGGCCTGCTGTGAATGAGCTCAAGCTGCCTGATATCCCTTGGCTTAATGTTGATGAAGGGATTAAAAGGCTCAGAGAACTTGGAATGCTGGAGTGGATTTGCCATGTAAACTCATCTTTACCCCCACAATGGGAGCATCCAGAAGATGTGCCCCCCACTAAGACTATAAGAAACATATTTGTGAAGGGAGCCTCAGAATACTTAAAATTGCCAGTAGTTGCCATAATATGTAAAGAAGACACCACAGTGGGAGCCACAGTTGCTGCATTAGATGACTTAGATGCAATGGGTCTAATTGGACATCAGGGTAACAAGGGCCAAGTACCAGCATTGAATTGCAAAAGGCAAGGTGAGCATGTTTACCGTAGTGTACAGTGTAGGCAAAACAATGCTCATAATAGAATGACTCGTGTAGACCTTTGGTACTGGCTGATTAATCATGGTTTTCCTAGAAGTGAAATAGATAAAAAGCCTACTAAGTTCCTGCTTGATTGGTATAAGAAGAAAAGTTCCAGAGTAAAGGACCAAAAGGCCACTTTGAATTATAGCAACAGAGAATCAAGGCCTCTTAACCAGTTTCCAGACTTGAACCAGTTTACAGATCCTGAGCCCCTTAATTGAAGGGGTGGAAGGGTCCCCTCGAGGAAGGACACTCCTACCACCCCTAAAAGTTTCAATATTAAGCTTACTCCTATCATTTCTCAGAGGGACCTGTGGCCTTCTTCTAAGGTAACTGTACACTGGGGAAAAGGAGATAATCAGATCTTTTGGGGCTTACTGGACACTGGCTCTGAATTGACATTGATATCAGGAGACCCCAAAAAGCATCTTGGCCCTCCAATTAAAGTAAGTGCTTATGGAGGTCAGGTATTTAATAAAGTTTTGGCAAATGTTACACTGGCAGTGGGTCCAGTGGCTCCCCAAGCTCACCCTGTGGTTATTTCCCTAGTCCCTGAATGCATAATTGTTATAGATACACTTAGGAGTTGGCAGAACCCCCACATTGGTTTCCTGACTTGTAGGGTGAGGGCTATTATGGTTGTAAAGGCAAAATGGAAGCCATTGGAGCTCCCACCACCAGGGAAAATAGTGAACCAGAAACAGTATTGCATCCCTGGAGGAATTGCAGAGATTAATGCCACTATAAAGGATTTGAAGGTTGCAGGGGTGGTGGTTCCCACTACAGCTCCCTTTAACTCTCCTATTTGGCCTGTTCAGAAGACAGACAGAGCATGGAGAATGACAGTGGATTATCAGAAACTTAAACAAGTGGTGACTCCAATTGTAGCTACTGTACCAGATGTGGTTTCTTTATTTGAGCAGATTAACACATCTCCTGGTAGCTGGTATTCAGCTATTGACCTTGTGAATGCCTTGTTCTCCATATCTGTCCATAAGGACCACCAGAAGCAACTTGCCTTCAGCTGGCAAGGTCAGCAGTACACATTTACTGTTTAACCTCAAGGTAACATTAACTCTGCAGCCCTGTGTTGTAGCTTAGTTCACAGAGATCTTGATTGCCTGTCCCTTCCACAAGGTGTCACATTGGTCCATTATATCAATGACCTTATGCTGATTGGATCAAATGAGCAGAGGTTATCAGCCACTCTTGAGTTGCTGGTACAGCACATGTGCTTTAGGGGATGGGAAATAAATCCATCCAAAATTCAAGGACCTTCCACCTTGATGAAATTTCTAGGAGTTCAGTGGTGTGGGGCATGCAGAGATATTTCTTCTAAAGTGAAGGATAAGTTGTTGCACCTGGCACCTCCTACCAATAATAAAGAAGCACAATATCTAGTGGGACTATTTGGATTTTGGAGACAGCACATTCCTCACTTGGGTGTGTTACTCCATCCCGTATACCAAGTGACTCAAAAAGCTACTAGTTTTCAGTGGGGCGAAGAACAAGAGAAGGATCTTCAACAGATCCAGAATGTTGTACAGGCTGCTTTGCCACTTGGGTCATATGATCCAGTGGATCCAATGGTTCTTGAGGTGTCAGTGGTGGATAGGGATGCCGTTTGAAGCCTTTGGCAAGCCCCCATAGGTAAATCACAGTGGAGACCCTTGGGATCTGGAGCAAGGCCCTTTTGTCATCTGCAGACAATTATTCTTCCTTTGAGAGACAAATCTTGGCCTGCTCTTGGGCCTTAGTGGAAACTGAACATTTGACAATGGGCCATTAAGTTACTATGTGACCTGAGCTGCCCATTATGAGCTGGGTGTTATCTGACCAACCAGGCCATAAAGTTGTATGTGCACAGCAGCAGTCCATCATCAAGCGGAAGTGGTATATCTGTGATTGGGCTCAAGCAGGCCCTGAACGTACAAGTAAGTTGCATGAGGAGGTTGCCCAAATGCCTATGGTTGCTACTCCTGTTTCAATGCTTTCTGTCCCCAAGCATGCACCTATGGCATCATGGGGTGTGCCCTATGATCAGTTGACTGAAGAGGAGAAGACTAGGGCATGGTTTACAGATGGTTCAGCATGTTATGCCAGCACCTCCCAGAAGTGGACAGCTACAGCATTACAGCCCCTTTCTGGGACAACTCTGAATGACTTTGGTGAAGGGGAGTCTTTACAGTAGGTAGAGCTACAGGCAGTACACGTGGTTGTGCATTTTGCTTGGAAGGAAACATGGCCAGACATGCAGTTATACACTGATTCATGGGCTGTGGCCAATGGTTTGGATGGATGGTCTGGGACTTGGAAGGAGCATAATTGAAAAATTGATGAGAAGGACATTTGGGGAAGGTGTATATGGCTAGAACTCTCTGAATGGGCAAAGGCTATAAAGATACTTGTGTCCCATGTTAATGCTCATCAGAAGGTGACCTCATCAGAAGATGACTTTAATAATCATGTAGATAAGCTGACCCGTTCTGTGGATAGTGGCCAACTCTTTCCTCAGCCACCCCTGTCATTGTCCAATGGATCCATGAACAAAGTGGCCATGGTGGCAGGGATGCAGGTTATGCATGGGCCCCCGAACCCAGACTTTCACTAACTAAGGCTGGCCTGGCTGTGGCTGCTGCTGACTGCCAAATATGCAAGCAGCAGAGACCAACTCTGAGCCCCTGATATGGTAGCATTCCTCAGGGTGACCAGCCAGCAACTTGGTGGCAAGTTGACTACATTGGACCTCTTCCAAAAGGCAAGCATTTTGTCCATACTAGAATAGACACTTATTCTGGGTATGCATTTGCTTTTCCTACACATAGTGCTTCTGCCAACACTACTGTCTTTGGGCTTACAGAATGCCTTATCCACCATCATGGTATTACACACAGCATAGCTTCTGATGAAGAAACTCACTTCACAGCCAAGGAACTATGGCAGTGGGTTCATGGTCATGGAATTCACTGGTCCTACCATGTGCCCAACAACCCTGAAGCAGCTGGCTTGATAAGAGTGGTGGAATGGCCATTGAAAGAAACAGCTACTGCACCACTAGGTGGCAATAGCTTGGAGGGCTGGGACAGTGTCCTCCAGTAGGCTGTATATGCTCTGAATCAGCATCCTATATATGGTACTGTTTCTCCTATAGCCTGGATTCTCTGGTTCAGAAATCAAGGGGTGGACATGGGAATGGTACCACTTACCATCACCCCAAGTGACCCATTAGCCAAATTTTTGCTTCCTGTTCCCACAGCCTTATGCTCTGCTGGCCTAGAGGTCTTGGTTCCAGAGGGGGGAGTGCTTTTGCCAGGAGACACAAAGAACATTCCATTGAACTGGAAGCTAAGACTTCCCTCTGGACACTTTGGGATCCTGATACCCTTGAGTGCATAGGCTGAGAAAGGAGTTACAGTGTTAAGAGGATTGATTGATACAGACTGCCAGGGGGAAATCGGACTGCTCCTCCACAATGTAGTTTAGGACGACTATGTCTGGAGTGCAGGAGATCCTTTAGGGCGTCTCTTGGTGTTACTGTGCCCTGATATCAAGGGCAATGGACAACTGCCACAACCCAATCATGGCAGTGTGATAAATGCTCAGATCCTTCATGAATGAAGGTTGGGTCACCCCACCAGGTAAAGAACCAAGACCTGCTGAGGTGCTTGCTGAAGGTGGAGGAAATGCAGAGTGGGTAGTAGAAGAAGGCAGTTACAAATACCACCTAAGGCCATGGGACCAGTTACAGAAATGTGGACTGTAATTGCCATGAATATTTCTGTCTTACCTTGTTAAGAGTGTTTGTACATATCTACACCAATATTAAAATGCTTTTGTTCTTCCTCTATTTCTCTATTAGGTAATTAATACTGATTAAGATCATATCGCTAGTTAACCGCTGTTGAATTTATATTTGACATATTATAGTAGAGACTAAGCATTCCTCAAGGAACTTGCTTTGTGTTGGGGTGGGAAAGATTGTGTGTTTCCAGTTGCAGGAGGGATAGTTATATTATGTTGGGTGCAATTATGATATTTTTAATGTCTTCTTTTGTAAATTAAGTATGATGTAAGGAGATATGGTTTGGTGTCAAGTTGACAAGGGGTGGACTTGTGATGGTTAAGTTTGTGTCAACTTGATCTGCTTAGGAATCCACAGACATTCCTCATAAGTGGTCTCTGAGGTTGGCTCTAGGAAGGATTAACTAGAGGGATCCTTCCCCCAGTGGTGAGCCCTTCTTCCAGAGTGGGCAGTGCCTCTTGGGGGGGGGATTTATCTAAGGAAGCTTTGGGAAGGAAAGGATCCTCTCCACCCTGCTGGCTGCTGTTGCTGCTGTTGCTGCTGTTGCTGCTTGCTGTTCGCTGCTTGCTGCTTTCCAGTGTGGACCGATGACCAGCATGGACTGAAGAGCAGCGTCTCTCCAGGACGCCTCCAGGCCTTCAGTGCCAGATTGGGACTGATCAGCTACTGGGTTCCTTGACTCTCAGGCCTGAAACCTGCTACTGTTGAACTGCCTTAAGCTAATCCCAATAAATTCCCTTCTATCAGTTCTGTTCCTCTAGAGAACCCTGACTAATACAAAGGCCAATCAAAATTTTTGTTGCTAATCCAACGCATTTATAGTATCATCTTTAGTAATCTATTTTACTAGAAATTCTTATTTTCAAAGGAATTCTCTTTCCCAATTACATAAAATTTAGAAATACAAAGAAATGTAACATTACAAAGACACATTAATATTATCAAAATGTGTTGACATTTACACCCAAACTTGTTTTAAGAACTGTCATTTTTGTTGCCTTGAAATGAGAAAGAAGAGGTTGTCATGTTGTTTTGAGCTTGACAATCTCCTTCTGAGGAATGAAGATTATTATTATTAGCTGACATAAGCACTTAGTATAGTGTCTGAAAAAAATACTCAGTAAATGTTACCTATCTTTCCAGTTCCATTTATTTCCTTTCTACAGATTTGCTATTATTATTTTAAGTACAGGAATTTAATTCCATGTGTATGAATAAATGTGGCATATTTACCCCCCTAGGTTCTCTCATTACCCACCCTACCCCAATATTTTCCAACTTAATACACATAAAAATATAAGATTAAGCAATTTGCAATGGCATTACTTTTTTTTTTTTTTTTGAGGTAAGATCTTGCTGTAGTCCAGGCTGACCTGGAATTCACTACGTAGTCTCAGGGTGGCATCAAACTTATGATGATACTCCTACCTCTTCCTCCCAAGTGCTGGGATAACATTACCATTTTTAATTAATGTTACTGGTACTTCCCATTCAAACTTATATTTGCTAAGTTAGCATCAATCCACATTCATAAAACAATGGGTTGCAAATGTTTTTCAATCTAGATTTCCTAATGCCTTTTCCTCCCTTTCTCCATCATATACAGATATTGTCTCACAATGTTTCGGATTACAATGTTTTGACTTAAAATGGCACAGGAACCATACACAATAAGTAAGAACCACACTTCAGTGATATATGATACAATAATGTCTCTTGATTCTGGGCAATGGCAGCAAGCTTTTTAATCAACTGACACTACAATCTACTGGGTTGCCAATAGCTTTTGGTAATGCATTTGTATAATTTTTTATCTCCTTGTGTCTTCAGAATGACCATTTGTATCTCTGGTGTCTAGTGTATTAAATATATTTGCAACATAGGATATTTTCATGTTACAATGGATTTATTAGTACATACCTCCACTGTAAGTTAAGGAGTTTCTGTATTTTCATATAGATTTATGTTGTTAAAACAAGAGAAATGCATATGCTCATGTAGCTTTAAGGATTAGACATGATGGCCAATTAACTTTGTAAAGTTCTAAAGCATTATATTTGTGAGAAACATGAATATATATGTTACCTTCTATTAATTCCAGAAAGATGATTTTATTTTTGTGCTATAGTCCTAAAAATACAGGCCCCTACTGGTATATTTGCTAACAGGCTGGAGCTGTTGAGTGAGACCCTTTCACTGACATACTATACATCATGTTGAAATCCCTGTCATAGGAAGATACCATTTGCATTCTGGGAGGAAGAAGATGGGATTGGGAAAGTCCATATTTTCACATGTTCTCACTTATTCTTCATAATGGTGGGAAACCAGAGACAAGCAAAGATAGTACATATGTGAGCAAATAAAATGCAGGTGCAGTTGTACTTACTACATATCCATGTTCTGAAGGACTTAAGAATTAGAGCTCCATGGAGGCAGAAATGACATCTATCTTATTACTGTTCTAACTGCAACAGGTAGCATGGTGCTTAAAACATAATAGGTGTTCATGCCGAGTGTGATGGCACACACCTTTAATCCCAGCACTTGGTAGGCAGAGGTAGGAGAATTGCCATGAGTTTGAGGCCACCCTGAGACTACATAGTAAATTCCTGGTCAGCCTGAGACTGTACCTTGAAAAACACCAACAAAAAAAAAAACCAAAACAACAAAACAAAAAAGGTGTTCATAAATATATGTTGAACGAATGAATTCTATGTAAAGTGGTGGCACTTATTAAAACAAACTATATAAAAGCAGAGTTGTGTTATATCCTACCAGTTTTTACATAGGAAGAACATAGTAAGTAAATTAACTTGTAGGAGGCAAGGTAATTGTGGTTGAGGTAATGTATCTGAAAGTAATGAATTCTACATGAAAATATCATATAAATTATTATCTAAACCTTTTAACTTGGGCATTTTAAAGAATGAAATTACTTAATGAATATTCCAGGATTGCATATATAATTTAAGTCTCTTCTGGGCAAACTGGAATACATGATCAGCCTTTTCAAATGGTAATTAAAAATGAGTAAAAAGGGGATAGGGGAGATCACTCAGTGTTTAAAGGCACTTGCTTACAAAGCTTGCCAGCTGGGCTTTACAATGGCAAGAAACCCCAGCACATATGCATGTGTGTGAATGGACACACATACATGCAAATATATAAATTAATATAAAATTTAAGATAACACAAGTTAGGATTTGGGTTGATAAAAATGAAATATGTGCACAATTATTTTAGTTTACATAATAGATATGAACTTTAATTCTGAGAGATGCAGGTAATATGGAATACAATAGAAGACAGAATATCTGCTAGAATTGTATGTATCATGACAATCTAGGAATGATGTGACATGTGACTCCTGTGAGGGCAGAAGGAAGGAGTGGATCTGAAGGAGTTTGGGAAAAATCAAGCAGAATCAATTAACTGAGGAATATAAACATTCAAGCATAATAATGCCTACAGTATTATTGCAAAGTGTTTAATATTTGAGCTCTGATAAATTTTGCACTCAACTGAAATTGTCTACACCTTCTAGTTCTTTAATATTGGAACACTTACTTAACCTCTCTGACCTTCTGTTACCATATCTATAGCTAAGTTATTCAAATAAATTCTCTCATATTTTCATATCATTTAGAAAGCAAAATTATGTCCCTTTGAAATAGTATTTTCTTCATTATTCTTGATCCAAAAATTTCTCAAGTAATGTTTTCAGACTTACTGAAAGTATTAAAAAACATAATCTCCAGCTATAACTATGTAATAATGCTATTTAAAAATCCCTCATGAATACACAGTGACTCAATTTATGCATAGAATTTGTTTTTCTAAGGGCAATTTGTACCTATTGCATATTTTCTACCACCAAAAAGCATTTATGCCAGGAATCACAACAAAATGGTTAGATTTGAAAGATTCTGAGTTCCTCCTAGGAACTCTTAGCTTTCATAAAGACAGAAATTTATGAGGCAAAGTCTTTGAGTAGTACACACCCAAATACTACCAGATAATTGATGGCCCCCTTTTTCTAGCTGTTGAGAACTCCTCTTCACTTGACTCCTAGCAAATTGCTTCTGGTAATGCCATATTTTGCTACCACTCATCTGTGTGAACGCGACACAGTCTTGAAGGCTGCAGCCTGGTTTTTTCTACTCTAATTCTCATCTGGCTTCCTGACTTCCACTGCAATCCAGTCCTCTTTGCTCCATGGACAAATATACCTTTTCCGAAAATGGAGGAGAATAAATTACTTTACCATTTCTCTCCTTTATTTTGTTTTTATATACTTGGCTTAAAGAAGTTAGTGCTTATTCTCTCTGGTGAATCTTTTTTAAAATTTATTTATTTTAATTTTACATTCATGTTGGTACCTTTGATAGCCTCCTCCCTGTCCTCCCCCCTCTGAAGGGACCGTCATCATTGGGGAATGAGGGTGTTGCATTGCGAGGGTAGCCAACAGTTATGGGGAAGAGGCAATGTCTTTGTGAATCTCAACCACTAGTATAGGATCAATGAAAAGTATAGAGGAAAACCTAGATAGCACTCAAATGACATGAGACTCATATTTTACACTGTAGAAATTGAACTGCTTCTGAGTTGTTGAAATTATTGCTAAATATATTTACAGTCTTTTTATAATAAAAGCTTTATTACTCTTATTATGGGCCCAAGAAAATGCTTTAAATCTTGAATTCTGAAGTAATATCACCTGTCCTAAAAGCAATGAAGCTTGGAGAGAGAGAGACAAAGTAAAAAAGAGAGAGGGAGAGGGAAGGAGAAAAATGCATTCTGAAAAGGTAGTTTATGGTTTAGGAATTTTGCTGAAATTTTGGTTCATATATTTTTACTAAGTACAGAATTTATATTTAAATTAAAAGATTGTATAAGAGAATACTGTTTCTATAAAGTAAGAAATAATTTTATCTACTAAAAGACAGAATCGTGTAAAGCAGTAAGGCATCTCTGCATGTGTTTGATGGCTGTGAAATGACCTGTTTGATTTTCTATTATAGACCAGCAGACTGTGCTGCCGTAGCCCACCACACTCAAATGGTAGGATATCCAGCTTCTCATTAGGGAGTCCTGTGGAACAGAGTACATTCATAGCTGTAATAAATAAAATGCATTTAAAACTTCATGCATAGAAACATTCTTCTATTGTGAAGGCAGTAGTACCATAAAAAACATGTTTATCATTTGAAATACTATTGGAGAGGATTTATTTTTTTGCTGGCTAAACCCTGACAAATGAGTTTATCATTTGACCATATGGGATAGTGTATTTACACATGTCCAAGTAGTCAAATCCATTCAAATTGGTCCAGATAGACTAATTCATCAGTTCTTTGGAGGGAAACTGAAGCTGAGTTAAATAAAATGCTAAAATAAAAAGAGTGTAATTACCTCAGGGTAGAAGTAGGGAAAACTTGGCCTCAAGTCTTAACAGAATCCCATAATGGCTTTAGTGAGTAGATAATCATTTGTGATCAGCATTTTCTCTATATACAAAGTGTTCAGCAAAAATTGGTATCCTTTTAATCTTCACACTTTATCTGATTTATCTATTGGGTGAGCAGAGTCTGTGCTGGTGTGTGTGTGTGTGTGTGTGTGTGTGTGTGTGTGTGTGTTCATAGTAAAGACATGTGTTTAATTGAGAAAGTTGAAATTATTACAGATTTCAAATTAATGGAGTTTGGGCTAATGTGGTTTTACTATCTGTGTATACATGTCAGACCCAGCTAATAAAGAGCAAAATATGCCACCTCTATTTTAGATTTGAAGTGATTAGTTTTCCTGACTGTCAAGACCATAAATTTTACCTTTCAGGTGAGACTCAACTCATTTCTCTCTGTCTCTGGTATTTCTCTGTGTTAAAGTTTCCTAATCAGAATTTAACTGAGAATCTGGAGCTATGTGAAATGAGATATACCTGGTTATAATTTTCTCTCTTGGAATGACTATCTACTTTAATTATTTCTTTATGGTACACAATAACTCAGAAGATGTGGTATATATTATATTAATAATTTCTTCTTAGCACCTTGAACTTTATAAATGAAGTAATACCGAAAAAAGATCATTGAGTAGGAAGCCATTCATAGTGGCACATTTGAAATGAATTAAGAGATTTAAAGAAACCAGTAAGAGAAAAATAAAATTAATGGATTGAAAGAAGTCTTGCAAGATAGTATAGATGAGGCAGACAGGATTTTCTCTTCCCACCTATGCTACAAATGAACTTGCCAAATCTGTGTGATCTAACTATTTGGATTTCTGCAGTTTATGGAAGGTTTATAAATTCCATGGGAAAGCCTTGCAAGTAGATTGTGGTTAATTTAAACTCTTAAATCATATGTGTTCATCCACTTTACATACCCCATAGAGTCCTATGAAGCAGCCATGCATGTCTTTCTGGAGCAGCCTGCACATCACTGATGGGAGCTAGGGTGTGCAATCAAGACCCTGCCCTCTAAATGTCAGGCACATGTTGAGAGCTGCTTCTGATCACAGACAAACTTATACAGAGGCAGGCAATTGTACTCCATCCCTCAAAAGGGTCTCAATCCCCTCTCTTCTAGTTCAAATGGTGTACAAGTGGTTTACAGGGCCAATGTCTTCCTCTTTGTTTTCATTTTCATCTTTGTGTGCCTGAAGGAGAAGATAGTAAAGACTAAAATATTGTAAAACATATGATAAAGGGGCAATTAAAAATGACCCACTGAAAGATGCAGGACTCCCATCACCTTAATATATCAGATTAATTCTCAGCATAGAAATAGCCTGTGTGTTTCAGTTACCTTCTCATTGCTGAGACAAAACACTCAACCAAAAGCAGCTGATGGAAGGAAAGTTTTATTTTGGCTTACAGTATCGAGATTCTGCTTCATGATGGTAGGAGACATAGCGTGAGCATATCTCTGCAACAGCAGCAGGAGAATGAGCTGCACTCTGGCACCAACACCCCAAAGCCTACCCCCAACAATGTACCTCCTCCAGCAAGTTGACAGCAGCCAAACTGCTATCAGCTGAGACTAAACAGTCAAAACACTTGACATCTTTATGGGGGACACCTAATTCAAACTATCACACTCTGACAATTGAATAAAAGCAAAATGAGGATAAAAACATAACAAACATTGAGAAGGATGGAAATCTAATTCTCAGAATTGCCATTATTATATTCAACTGTATAGTTTTCAATAAAGTATCATGAGGTGAACAAAGAAACAAGGAAGAATAACAACTAAAAGGAAAATGAAAACAAAAACAATTTGTTCCAGAGAAAGGCCAGATGTGAACTAGACAAATATATTAACTCAAATGTCTTAAATGTACTTAAAGAATATGTAAAGACAGGAAATATGAACAGAAAAATCTAAAACCCAGAAACAGAAGTCCTACACTTGAAAAGTACCATAACTGAAATGAAAAATTTTGCTACATGGATTTAAATGCAAATTTAGTGGAGAAATTTCAAAACAGATTTTATAGCAGGCAGAATATAGAATTAATCATTACAATTACTGAGCTTATAGAACAAAAAGAAAACAATTAAGACAATGTACATAATTTAAGGTATCTGTGAGTCACCATCACAGAGACCAATATACATATATGTCTTTGTATCACTGCCAGGAAAAGGAAGAGAATGAGACTGAGATATACTCTTAAAAACAGAATGAATGAAAACTCTCCGAATTTGATGGAACACATGAATGCAATTATCCAGGAAGCTCAATGAATATCAAATAAGATGAACTCAGAAAGAACTACAGTGAAATATAATCAAACTTGTGAAAACCAAAGACATAATTTTAAAAGGAGCAGGAGAGAAGCAATTTATAGCATACAAGAATTCTCAATAAGATTATAAAATGATTTTCATTTAGAAACATATGATGCTAGAAAGCAATGGTTGATATAGTCAAAGTGTAAAAGCAAAATTAAGAATCCTATATATAGCATAACTGTCATTCAAAAGTGGGGGACAAATTAAGATAAAACTAAATAAATAAAAGTTTTAAGGATTTCTTTTCCAAGGTGGCAATGAAAGGAAGGACACTTGAATAGGACAGCTTAAAGCAACATGAAGGAATATAGCACTTACTAAATATGAATATATCAGCAATTATAAAGCTAGTATTATTATAAAGTCTATCTTTAACTTTATATTTTGTTTCCTACATGATTTAAAATAATATAAGCAGTAGTTAAATCCTGTATTACTCTGACTTCAGTTTACAAATCTGCATTCTGTATTCTACATAATTTAAGATGACTCATTTTTTGTAAAACTTATTTATGCCATTGATAACTGACAGGGTTGGGCAAAACACAGTTGGTGCAGTTTTGTATATTGTTGAATTAATACTGGTATAACTTCAAATTAAACATAAATGGATTAATTCTTCACATAAATAATAGAAATTGATAAATTTATCTTTAAAACCATGATTCAACTATATGCTCAGTAGACTCACTTTAGATCTAAAGACAGAAGTAGATTGACAAAGATATTACAGGAGTGTAGGAACCAAAAGAAAGCAAGAGTATCTTTATGAAGATCAGAAAAAAATAGGTGCTAAAAGATTAAGAAACAAAGAATAACATATATTAATGAAATAGTCAACAATGTAAGAAAATAGTAATTATAAAAGGTTATTACAACAATAAGTGCTATAATTCATATAAAGCAATATTGCTGAAAATGAAAGAAGTATTGTCGTGATATAATGTGAAAAGTTCAATATTCCTCTCATTATCACATTTAAAATACCACACCCCTATTTTCATGTAAACAACCCTAATTAAACTCAGTAGGGATTCTCTCTCTCACCTTCACACAGACACACACACACACACACACACACACACACACACACATCAAAATAAAGAGGGAGTAGTTTTGAAGAGGAAGGGGATTAGTGGAAAGGAAAAGTAGAGGGGTGAAGAGAAGGAAATGAGAGTAGATTATGATAAAATACATTATATACATATGTTAAAAATGTTAAATAAAAATAAAATAAGAAATGCATGATCATGCAGGATTTGAATGTTGCAGATCCTGAGCAAAATCATCTTGCTATCTTTAATACACTTAGTAGACATTCATTGCCCACCTTTATCTGATCTAATATCATTGTCACTATTATGAAAACCTTTAGGGTTATTGTAACTTAGAAGACTACTAGCTTATACAACTCCAAAGCTAAGAATGTTATCAGATAGCTTCTGAAATCTATAGTAGAGATTTCCCCTATTGGTTTTAACTGGCCTACCTAATATTTCCATCAGTATATTTGAAAAATGTCTTGGTTTTATATCTTTCTTTTGTTTATTACTATAAAAACTTCATGAAACATTTATTACATTGGAACATAGTATTTGTGTAACCTAAGTCTGTGTACTTGGGTCATGGTCACTCATATTTAGCTCCAGAATAAATTACTTCACATTACACTTCAGAAAAAAAAAAAAAAAAAAAAAAAAAAAAAACACTAGCATGCACACGATTCTTAGGTGTATATGGAACATTATTCAAAACACACCAATGTTAAGCCACAAATTAAGTCAGAATATGAAAATGCATTTATTATACAAATTGTCTTCTCTGACCATTTCAGGATGAGGATAAAAATCAAATACAGAAAGTAAACTGGAAAATTCACTAGGTTGTAAGATGTTAAAAACAACATACTCATCTGATTTCCTATTGAATTTTGAGACTTTACACAACACCCTAACAACTGGCAGTTTAAACCAGTGGATAGTGGCTCACAAGGAAAATGAGAAAATGCCTGGAGACGAATGTGAAAGCATAGTGTATCAAAACTTATGTTATTTTCTCATGCTGGACATGGTGGCTCATGCCTTTAATCCCAGCATTCAGGAGGCAGAGGTAGGAGGATCACCGTGATTTCAAGGCCAGCCTAAGACTACATAGTGGGTTCCAGGTCAACCTGAGCTCGAGTGAAACCATACCTAAAAAAAAAAAAAAAAAAAAAACTTATGTGATTCTGTAAAGTAATGTTAACAAACAAGTTCATAGCTATACAAAACTGAAGATCTCAAATCAACAACATATCATTATGACTTTAAAAATAACCAGAAAAGGAATGGACTATACTGTAAAGTATCAGACAGAAGTTATTAATAATGATTAGAGATAACTAAAGCAAAACATAAAAGAACCAGTAGAGAAAACCAAAGAATTCAAAAGCTGGTCCTTCAAAAACATCAACAGATTTGCTATGGTAGTTTGATTGAGATTGTATATCCTAGGTAGTCTCAGGGATTTTTTTTTTTTTTTTTTTTTTGAGAAAGACAGAGAGAGAGAGAGAGAGAGAGAGGAGAGAGGGAGAGGAAGACAAAGATGGGCGTGCCAGCAGCCTCTCAGCTGCTGCTAACAAAATCCAGATGTGTGCTCCCCCCTGGTGGTCAAATGTGGCATTGTGCCCTTGCATCACTTTGCATCTGGCTCAACGTGGGACCTGGAGATTGGAACAGCTGGAGATTGGAACCAGCATTCTTAGGCTTAGGAGGCAGGTGCCTTAACCACTAAGCCGTCTCTCCAGCCCAGTCTCAGGGATTTTTAAGTTAAGCTTGCAATTTAAGTCTCTAGCAGCCTGCTGCAAGAGGTGCCACTGGGGGCAGATCTTTTAGTCCATCCAGCCCTTAGGTGTGTTCAGAGCCAGTTTTGACTCTACATGTAGGTGATTGCTGTTCTCTCTCTCTTTTTCTCTCTCTCTCTGTGTGTGTGTGTGTGTGTGTGTGTGTGTGTGTGTTGTGAATGCTAAAGTGAGCCAGCCTCCTCTGCCATTAAAGGTGTTTTTGGAATCTGTAAGGCTGAAAGAAACCCTTTCCTCCATGAGATGATGGTTGCAGCTGTTGCCACATCTTTAGGTAAATTGACAGAGAGAAAAAGAGACGCACAAATTATTAAATTCAAAATAAAAGTGGAGATATTACTACCAATCCTATAAAATAAAAGGCATTAAAAGAGGGTACTAAGACCAATACAAAAATGAAATAGATGAATTTTTAGAAACACAAAATCCCCAGTGAACAACTCTCAAACAACTGAAAACTTTGAAATGTACCAATAATTCACAAGGATAAAGAATTGATTATAAAATCTCCTACCAGAAGCCCTGCCCCTGACGGTTTTACCATCTTGGGTTCATGCAAGTGTTGTGGATTCAATGTTTGTTTCTCAAAATTCGGATGGTAAAATCCTATTCTGCTATGCTATTGAGTTAAGTGAGACCTTTTAGAGGCCATCAGTTCATGAGGCTTTAGTTTTCATGACTGAGATTGATGCTGTTATGAAAAGAACACTGAACAAAAGATTGTCCCTTTTGCCAAATGAGTATATAATGAGAAAACAGACATCTACAAATAAGGACAAAGGCTCTCACCAGACACTAAATAAGCCTTGATCTTGCATTTGCAAGCTGAAAGGTCTGTGAGAAATAAAAGTTTGTTGCTTACACTTAGGTATTGTGCTTTTGATGTCTGTTAAAGGTTTATTTATTTACTTCCTGTAGCAAATTTGGAAGTTTATGTTTTTCTACACATACATTTTTTAAATTTCAGTTTCAAATTTTTAGCAAATCCATTTATAATCATTTCCATAATTTTATTTATACTTAACATTTCTATCTTTTTAGTATTTAATCTTAACTCTTTTTCTTGATCATTTTTCAAAGCTGAACTTGTTTCATCTTTCCATGAAACTCAGATTTTTTGAAGTACTTTAAAATTTTATTCATACTGAATATTTACAGACTTGTAAAATTGTTTCATAAATAATATAATAGACCAGTGAATTTGATGGCAATTACACTGTGTCAGATATTATGAGTCACCTAGAAATGGTGGGAATCAGTGGGAGGATGCCCCATGTTCTGTCAAATATTGCAGATTTTTAACAATCAAGAGGAAGATGTTTTTACAGTTTCCTTAATCTTATCTCTAGACCAAAACAATTTAATATTTTATTAAAAGTGAAAGAATTTTCAGTTGATTATATTTTCAAAGTATGCCACAACTTAATCACATGATTCTTTTCAATATTCACCATATTACACAGTCTTCTCCACCATATTTCTTACAGTATCTTCTAGGAAATGTAATTGTGGTAGCAAAAGCATTATTTCTTATCTAATTCAATCAATAAATCTTTATAAAGCTTTCATCATGTATGATTCACACTGGTAACAAAGGGGTCTATATGCTTATAGGATTGTTCCTGTGGATGTTTTCATCTCCAATGTATATAAGAAGCTCTTTCTTAATTTTTATCCTTATCTCATGATTATTAAAATTTAATTCAAAATGTAGCTCAAAATACAAAATTTTAATAAATTGATAGTAAAGATTATTTTTTCATATGCATATGGACTGCATACAATTAAATGGATTATCAACCTATAAATATTAGAAATATATATCATTTTACTTTAAATCATTATAGCAATTTTCAGAAAGTTAGTCTAAATCATTTAAAACATTATTTTCAGTGTTTTCTATTAATTGAGAAATAGATTTTCTTGCATTCACTATTTATTCTATGTAGATTTGGCATATTTTGTAAAATCACTGCATTTTAAATCATTGTAATAATTCCCTTACTTGTCTCCTCACCTTTTATTTTCTTGACTTGCATTCATAAACACCTTACTGGATATTTTTATTTTGATCCTCTAATCTAATCAAAACTTCAAACTGGTTCAGTGACTCCACATTGTTCATGGGAAGTAAATGAGTAATAATTATTCTACACTATATTATATCTCTTATGAGAATTTATATACTTTCTGTCTTTGGCAGGAAATTATTTTCTGTTAGGAGAGAACAGAATATATATGCACATGTATATATACAGCATATATACATAAAGTATATACATAACATATATGTATATTAACTTATATTGTAAATTCATTGCAGAAATATACCTCTACCACTCATATCTATCTATTCCATAATACCTGCAACCACTGCTGTGCCCTGAGAGACACTTGGCAAGTGTTTATTAAATGATTGATTCAGACTATATCTTTAGTTTGAGACTCAAGATTGGTTCATTATTAATTTGCATATGGAGAAGAATATGAGAAGAGAAACAGTCATGTTTATTGATGTTTAAAGGCCTAGAATTTCTGTGTATAGTGAAATGCTCTGAGTCTACATCTTCAAAGTGGTAACTTGCTAAGAGCAAACCTTCTTACCAAATTCTTTTAGACATCCATTGACTCCAGTTACTGAAGATATTCACATATGCCCATCTCTATCTCAGGATTTTTAAAATAAAATTATTTATTTACTTATTTGTGTGTGCGTGTATGAGGGGCACACATGCCACACAGGTTTCATTTTACATCTGACTTTAATGCGGGTGCTGGGGAATTGAACCCCAACCAATAGGCTTTGCAAGTAAGTGGCTTTAACCATTGAGGTATCTCTTCAGTCCTCACCTCCTGCTTTTTGATTGAGTCATGATTTCTTTAAACCTCCCAAAATGAAACTTTAAAGCTTTGAACATAGTTCTCCTCCTCTATGTACAATTATTAAGGTCGTACTCAACCTTAATATGTACAATAGATATAGAGAATATTCTTTAAAAGCTGTGCCTTTAGTTACATAAATTTAGAAATTCTTGTACGTCTGTATTTATGTATATGTACATACATTATACAATATGATATATATATATATATATATATATATATATATATATATATATATACACACACATACACTTATGGATGACTTATACTCTTAGAGTATGAGAGAAAACCTTAAAATCAGGTCCCAGGAAAGCTGGACACTCCCACGAAGGCAGAGGGCCCAGGTGAACTGAACGGAACAGAACTGTAAAGAACCAGAAGATGGGAAACAGCAAAAGCCTCTCAGGACAGTATTTCTGTCCAGAGTTCCTGCCTGAGGAACAGGCCTAGCTGGACAAGCTGCTTAAAGTTCTGTCTTCAGATAAAGGGGGCTCCACTCCATTTGGGACTTTCTCTCTACGTCAGGGAGGCTCTCCCTGCAGCAATGGTCACCAGACTTTATGACAGCATGCAGAGGCTTGAGCTGACAAGGAAGACTCAGGGATCCAGGGAGCCTGTCTCTCAGGAACATCGCTGTCCTACCTGCTGAAAGGAAATTTGGAGGAGAAGAGCCTCATGGTTCTGAAAATGATCTCTGCTGTGGAAGGTCCAGTGAAAGCCAGAGAGGTCCAAAAGTTCACAGAGGACCTGGTGGGCTCGGTGGTGCACGTGCTAATTCACCAACAGGAGCTTTGAGGCTGTACTCGGAGGAAAGTTACAGCGCTGCCTGCTGCCCAGCTACTCTCAGAGATGAAGTTCCAAGGCGGCGAGAAGTTTCTGGGGCCTCTGTGGTTAGACTAGGACTATGACCAAACTGTGATTGAGGACTGGGTGTTCCGGGTCCCCCATGTGCCCACATTTCTGAGCACAGTAATCCACAAGGGCCTTCTCTTCCTGTGGTCCTCCCTCAGCCCTGCCACACTGATCCCGGAGTGCCACGTGGACCAGTGGCCACATTTTGAGAGCATCCTGGATGTGCTTTCTATAATCTATCTCAACTCCTACCTCGCAGCGGAGCATCCGCAGAGCTGCTGCCTGCTGTTCTCCACACCCCTCCACGGTCAGAGCTTCTCACAGCTCTGCGGGCATATCACATACCAGGGGCCCTGCCTTGCTCTCTTAGAGGACAGTGATGGCCAGGTATTTGATGGCTTTCCTCCTGTTCTTGGGAGGTCAAGCCTCAGTTTCAAGGGGACAAGGAATGCTTCCTGTTCTCCATTGCCCCCGCATGGCTATGTACACACTGCCTGCAGTGTCCATTACATGTATCTGCACCACGGGCAAGTGGACTGGGCATAGGGGGGCAGCACAATTACTTTGGACTGTGGGTGGATGTCAACTTTGGGAGAGGACACAGCAAAGCCAAGCCCAAGTGCACTATGTTCAACAGTCTTCAGCTGTCTGCTCAAGAGGACTTCCGCTTTGATAACATGGAGGCATGGAGGATCAGGGTCCCCTCGGAGACACAGCTGGCCAAGGTATAAAGAGCATCCTTCACTCAGATCCGTAGGCCCAGGCCCTACTGGAGGCCAGTGGGCGGAATCGTCACAATGAAGGGCTCTGGGAAGTCCCCAACGACTATGACGCCAATGAATGTGGAGCTCTCATGCTCTACAGGCAGTGGGCTTCCTGGAGCTGGAACTCCTCCAAAACATCCACAAATCTCCATGCCCAGTCAGGCTAAGGTCCTTGGACTTGCTCCCATAACTCTTGGGTAGCTTAAAATTGGAGAGACACGGTCACATCTACTTCGTCCTGGGCATGCTTAATCAGAACACAGCCATGCCAAGAAAAATCCCTCTGAAACCATATGCTGATGGAGGTCATCCCCAGAAATACCATGTGAGATGAGCACCTTAATCTTAGAATTGTGTTAATTTTGTATCAATGGAACCCAAAGACACAAAGACTTTTGGAACTTTGCTAGAATTAACAGATGTTAGGTACAGTGAGGTCTTGCCTTGTGTGTGTGTGGGTGGGGGTACTCTGCCTGCTGGGAGGTACTTGGTCTTTGGCTCAGGCATCCCAGTAAGGTCCTTAGTGGCCCATTGAGACTGGTAAAGAAAAGATGGGGATTTTGACACTTTGTGGTACAGCTTCCACTGCCATGAAGTTTCTGGCTTTATAAAAAGCCATGTCAACAGTGGCATTAGCTGAGGATTTGAAGGTAACATGGACCCTGGTGGCATGGGTTCTTAACAGGGATATATGATTAGTTCTCCCATCTAGCATTCTCTGCCAGCTGTTTCTCAATGAGTCTGGTGAGCATATGGAAAGACTAGATCTATCTACAGAGATGCCAAATTTCAATTGTATTGTTAAGTCAAATATGGGGGCATTTAGAGATCCAACATCTGAGAGGTTGCTTGTTAAGTACATGGGGCCCATCCCATAAGTTAGTGGAGGGAGGCATCCATTCTTAGATGGGAGCATAAAACCTCTAGGCACTCTTAGTCCTGGCCACTACTGTTGCATCTCGCTCAGGGCTCCTCCCAAATGGATGGTGGGTAATCAGACTGTGTAGGCTCATCTTAAAGAGACTCCAGTGATACTGACATGTTGAGCACATCTGCCATTCCTCTCTAACATGCACTAACATGCTGAGAATCCCCCACTAAAAGGATCTGTGGGTTCCTCTCCATGACTTCTTCCTCTTGTCTTTTGCTGAGACACAGACCCTTTGCAGATCTGATGAAAATGATTTGATTAGGTTTGCCTCTATTAAAAGCCATACTAAGCTGGAAAAAAAAAACTTAAAATTAATTCCCAGCCAGTCTGGTGCTATAGCAAAATATCATAGAATGGAAGGCTTAAGCAGCACATGGATTTCTCAAGGCTGTGGAGGTTAAGAAATGCAACATTAAGGTGCTTACTGATTCTGTTACTGGTAAGAGCCCTTTTTCTTGATGTTCTCATAACTGCCTTCTTTCTGTATTCTAAAATGGAAGTGAAATGCAGCATCTCTTTCATGTCTCTTCCTATGAGAAACAATGTTATCCATAAAGGCTTAAATTTCATGCACTACTACTTACTTCCTGAAGCTACCATCTCCATAACCATCACATTGAAAATTAGTTTCTTAAAACAGTATTTGTGAGGAAAACATATTCAGTCCATCATGCCTTAATGTTATTTCTCAGTATTTTTCCAGATTTTCTCTCCATATCTGGAGTATCAATGGTTGAGACACAGTTATGTTGTTATTTCAACATGCTGCCACACCTTTGCGCAACTGCTTTTAGCAAAGAGTTGATGATATTTGAAGTTATTTTTTTCTTAAACATGAAAACTGAGTATGATAGCTCAGTATATGACTCATATGGTTTGGTCTTGAGTGATGTCCTATGTAGAAAGCACACCTCAAAAGTAAAAATTAATCTCTTTATTTGATGTCATCATCATCATTTTCTCCTTTTATGAGGGTCTTATGAAAGTATTGCACTTCAAGGTCATGGATATCGAGGCCAATTTCTTTCTGGACAGTTGCATTGTAAGGAGTCGAACCCTTCCTTTGGTTCTTACATTCTTTCCACCACCTCTTCCACAATGGAGCCTGAGCCTTGGAGGGTGTGATAGAGATGTTTCAGTGCTAGACACTCCTCTGTCCCTTCTTCTCAGCACTATGTTGCCTTTTGGGTCATCCCAGTGGTCATTGGCATCTGAAAAGAGAAGCTTCTCTAAGCATAAATGAGAGTAGCATTAATATATGAATATGAACATTAAGCATAGTGCTTTCAGGGCAGTTTTGTGGGAAAAGTATATACATTTAGCCAGACAAGAGCAGGATTTATACCCCTAAGGCTCATGACCTCCCCTGCCATAGTCTTTTGATTAAGTTTTTCAGTACCAGGCATGTATTCCCTCCCATAGAGCAGGCCTTCAGTCAAATTACAGAGCAGTTGGTTTCTCCCAGAGCAGACATGCCACTATTACACCCGTTTGGTCATTTGGCCTGTCTGGCCAAACTTGAGATTTCCAGTGTCCACTGTTTTCACCACTGATGATTTCTGTCCCCCATGCATGCAGTGCAGCTTTTTCCAGCTTTCAGTTGGCTGGTCTACAGGGAGAAGGTTTTCTGCTCAGCACCAGCTTGATTGCTCGGTGACCTTGTCACTCAGGTAAGTGAGGAGTTCAGCAATAGGGTCTTACCATCTATTTCTTAAGGGAAACCAAGGGCATTGGCAATAGCCTATAATATTTTGGATGCTACAGGGTCCTCCCTGGCCAACAACTCACTGGAAGGTATCCCATCCCTGGCACTGAAAATTTTCTAGTAACAATCTATAGCTTCTGGATGTGCTATTATTCAAAAAAGTAGGTTTATATATGTCTTATTCAGAATATCTTGAATTTTGATTGACCCTCCCCTGCCCTTCTTTTATGCATTTTCTTCCTCTCTCCCTTATAACATTTTTCTTGCCTACTGGCCTCTGCTACCAATTTTTGGTTCCAGCTCACACACAAGTGTATACATTTGTAACTAGGATCCACATATTAGAGAGAACATGCGACGTTTGGCTTTCTGAGCCTGGGTTACCTCTCTTAGTATAATCCTTTCCAGATCCCTCCATTTTCCAGAAAATTTCATAATTTCAGTTTTCTTTACTGCTGAATAGAACTCCATTGGGTAAATATACCACATCTTTATTATCCATTCATCCTTGAAGGGACATCTAGGATGGTTCCATTTCCTAGCTATTGTTAATAGAGCAGCAATAAACATGGTTGTGCAAGTATCTCTATGATGAAATCAAATTAAAAGAGAGACTAATGGAGAAAGGGAGGGGATATGATGGAGAGTGGATTTCTGAAGGGAGATGGGGAGGGGAGGGAAATATCATGGCTTTTTGTCTGTAAGTATATAAGTTGTCAATAAATAAAAAGAAAAAAGTAAAAATTTCATTTATAAATTCAGCAATGGTTCACTTTTTCTACATATTTCAATTCATACTATAACACAATTTTGGGGCACCAAGGTTCCTACTACTCCACCTCTCCCTCTCTAGCCTTTCATTCCTTGTCTTTTTCTATGTGCTCCACTATTGCTTTACTTTATGTGTTCCTTTGACTACTCTCACATAATCTTTCTGTACTTCTACAGCTTCCGTTGGTCAAACTCTTGTCTGTCCCCATTCTTTCCCTATAACATGCAACCCTAAGAATGGATTTGGTTTAGACATGATCTTAACAAAGCTTAATTTTAACAGTAATATAAATTTACATTATATATTTCTTGAAATGTATACACTTATCTCTTTTGATCCAAATTTTTCTCACTCTTGGTTAAAGATTCTGCATTTTACAGATGGCAGTGGATACCAGGGAGACCCAAGATCCATTAGTATGACAAAAAGAAAGGCAACTGCCTAAAATAAATTGATACTATATATCTTTGTAGATTTATTTTTTCTCTCATTTCCAAGTGGTATTTTCATTTATATGTCCTTCCAACAGTTTTTCTTTCTCCCTTTGGATGTCCGATACTAGAAGTAAAGAAGCATTTCTATTAACAAAGCAATTGATATCAAGATCCAAATGCCTTCTAGTGGCAATCAGTGTCAATATCTATGGAATAAAGGGATTTCATATTTAACAAATTTCAATGGATAAGTGAAAAAGAGTCTGAATCTACTATAAGAAGGGATGCTTTACTCTGAGGCAATTCTTTTTTTTCTCTAGTTTTTTTTTTTTTTTTTAACCTCATCTCACATTTGATTAGCTATGGTCTATTTATCAGTTCTGCTTTTAAGTATCTGAAGTTAGAATTCTTTTTGTTATTGATTATTTTATTAATTGTGAACATATTGCTTATCAGTCATTTTCTTATCAGGTTATAGTCTTATGTTCCCTCTCCTCTACCCCAATCCTTTGGGTGATTTTTTTGAAGGGTTCCTTTCAGTGTGGTTATCAACATTCACTGTGAATGTACCAGTCAGTCTCTGTGCAATGAAAAAGGACTCAGGATAAGGATATTTCTTCTCACCTGGTGGCTCTTACAATCTTTCTGCCCCACTTCTGCAAAGTTCTTTGAGCCTTGGAAGGCATGTTAACAATACCCTTTCATGTTTGACTTTCTGTGGTCTCTGATTTTCTGCATGAAGAGTTATGAGTCTCCTCGGTGTCTACTTCCATCTCCTTGGAGGAGGTTCTCAGCCTAGCACTGAGAGCAACAATCAAATTTAATCCATCCCTTTCTTTAATGCCTCCTGGGCCCTGGCAGATGTCATGGAGATGACTCATCATGTGCTAGGCAGTTGGCTTTGTTTTCTTGCCATACTAATGGACCTTGGGTCTCCCTGGATATTCACTGCCATCTGTAAAAAACAGAATCTTTAACCAAGAGTGAGAGCAACTTGGATCAAAAGGCATAAACGTATGCATTTAGAAAACAGTTTGAGGGGTATACCCTCTTATTTTAGCCAAAGAACAATAGGAGCTTCTCTCTACAATATGACCATTTAAACCCCAGGCTTTTGACTTGATTCTCAGTATCAAGAATGAATTCCTTCCCACTGAATGGGCCTCATATTCAATCAGAGGGTAGCTGATTATTCTCCATAGCCTGTGTACCACTATCAAATACATGTGTACATCTTGCCTTGCTGGTTGATTTTGTACCTTGCAGGATCCCCTGATTGTTCTGGCTGTTAGTGTCCATTATCCCTCAGCAGCTTGCATAGAAATTTCCAGCATGATGAAGGATGGCCAGCAGGGAAGTGGCTTCCTTCTCAGTTCCACCATGATCACTCAATGTTCTTTGACCACAAACAGTGATATATTCAGTAATAGGGCCATACCATTTAGATCTGGTAGGTAACCAAGTGTTTTGGAAATGGCCAGTGTTAATTTTTTTGTGGGGAGAGGAGGGGGCTCATGGACCTCCCTGACCAACAGTTCAGTGGGGAGTAACCCAATTCTGGCACTAGGATGTACCAGTAATAGTGTCTAGTTTTAAGAATAATTTTTCTCAACCTATTACAGAGTACTTCTGCCCAGACTACCCCCTCATGAAGATTTATATCTCTTTTTTTTAAAAAAAATATTTATTTATTTTATTTATTTTATTTATTTGAGAGAGAGAGAGGCAGAAAGACAGAGAGAGAGAGATAGAGAGAGAGAGGCAGACAGAGAAAGAGAGAGAGAGAAAGAATTGGCACACCAAGGCCTCTAGCCACTGCAAATGAACTCCAGATGCATGTGCCCCCTTGTGCATCTGGCTTATGTGGGTCCTAGAGTATCTAACCGGGATACTTTGGCTTTTCAGGCAAATGCCTTAACCACTAAGCAATCTATCCAGCCCCAGTTTATATCTCTTAATTAGCTAACCAAGAGGAAAGTTTCTATTTTACTGATTCATGCCATCATTATTTTTTGTTTATTTCCTCCCTCCCACTTTCCCTTATCCCAGTATCCCCTTGAGACCTTTCCACTTCTTATATACTATCCCTCCATTTGTTTGTCAAGTATCACCTTCTCTCATCCTTCCCTGCTTCCTCTCTCTCGTAGCATTATTCTATTTTTCTTGCCAGTACTACTGATGACTACTACAACTTATAAACAAAGTAAGCTGTTCCAAGTTAGGAACCACATATAAGAGAAAACATGTGGTGCTTGTCTTTCTCAGCCTGTGTGACCTCAGTTAGTAAAATTTTTCCCCAATACATCCATTCCCTTCAAATTTCTTTTTTTTTTCATTTTTCTTTACTACTGAGTAGAATTCCATTGTGTATCTTTAGCACACCTTCATTATCTATTTATCAGTAAATGGACATCTTGACTAATTCCAATTCCTAGCTATTGTGAAGAGACCAAAAATAAACAAGGCTGAGCAAATATGTCTGTAGTAGAGTAGAGTCTTTAGGGTATGGGCCCAGGAGTCATTAGTTGGATCAAATGATAGATCTATTTTCTATATTTGAGGAAACTTCATCTTAATTTCCATAGTGGCTATACAATTTAGCATTTCCACCAAGTGTGGATTAAATTTTCTCTTCCCCACACACATTCTAGCATTTGTTCTCATTTGAATTTTTAACATTTATATTTTATTTATTAGAGAGAGAGAGAGAGAGAAAGAAAGAGGCAGAGAGAGAAAGAGAGAGAGAGAAGAGAAAGAGAGAGAATGGGCATACCAGGGCCTCCAGCTATTGCAAATGAATTCCAGATGCATGTGCCCCATTGTGCATCTGGCTTACGTGGGTCCTGGAGAACTGAACCAGGATCCTTTGGCTTTGCAAGCAAATGCCTTAACCACTAAACCATCTCTCCAGCCCCTCATTTGATTGTTTACAATTTATTTTAATTAATTAATGTATTTGAGAGATATAAAGAGACAGAGAGAGAGAGAGACTGAGAAAATGGGCATGCCAGGGCCTCCAGCCACAGCAAACAAACTCCAGATGCATGTGCCCCCTTGTGCATCTGGCTTATGTGGGTCCTGGAGCATCAAACCAGGGTCCTTTGGCTTTTCAGGCAAACACCTTAACTGCTAAGCTATCTCTCCAGCCCTCATTTGATTTTTTGATGATAGTTACTTTCACCAGGGTGAGATGGAATCTCAAAGTAATTTAATTTTCATTTCCCTATGGTGAAAGATGTTGAATTTCCTTTTAGTTGTTCATTGGCTTCTTCTTTTGAGAACTCTCTATTCAGTTCCCTGACCTATTTTCTGAGTGGTTTGATGTAATTTTTATTGCTTACATGTTTGAGGGTTTTGTATATTTTAGATATTAAACCTTTGTCAGATGTATAGAAGGTGAAGGTAATCTCCAAGTATGTAGATTTGCAAGTATTAACTCTTTTTTTAAAAAAAATATTTATTTATTTATTTATTTGAGAGAGAGAAACTTGGAGCAAGAGAGAGAGAAAGACAGAGAGAGAGAGAGAGAGAGAGAGAGAGGGTGTACCAGGTCCTTCAGCCACTGCAGATGAACTCCAGATGTCTGCATCCCCTCGTGCATCTGGCTTGCATGGGTCCTGGAGAGTCAAACAAATCCTTTGGCTTGGTAGGCAAATGCTTTAAGTGCTAAGCCATCTCTCCAGCCCATAAGTCTTAACTCTTAATAGTTTGCTTATCTGTATAATAACATTTTAGTTTCATGAGATTCCAATGATCAAGTGTCTAACTCCCTCATGTACAGGTGTCTTTCTCAAAAACTTTTCTTACACTTATATCTTAGAGTGTTCTACTTATTTTTGATTCTAGTTGTTTTACGGTTTAGGTATTATATTGGAGTTGATTTGTTTGAAGAGAGAAGAGGATATAAACTCATGCTTCCACAAATGATTATCCAGTTTCTCCAGCACCACTTGTTGAGAATGCTATCTTTTCTCCACTGTGTGTTTTTGGCCACTTTGTCAAAGATCAGGTAGCTGTATTTGCTTGAACATAGATCTAGATTTTCTGTTCTATTCCATTGATCTATATGTCTGTTTTGTACAAGTACTATGCTGTTTTTTAATTGCTATAACTTTGTAGTATATCTTGAAATCAGATATTGTGATATTACCAGTAGTATTCTTTTGGCTGAGGGTATTTTTGGGTATTTGAGGCATTTTGTTTTGCCATATGAATGTTAAAACTGTTTTACCTATCTCTGTGAATAATGGTGCTGAATTTTTTATTGTAATTGCATTGAATCTGTATATTGCTTTTGGTAGTATGACCATTTCCACAATACTAATTCTGATCCATGAGCATGGGAGATCTTTTCATATTCTCATGTTTTCCTCATTTTCATTGTTTAGTGTTTCAATGTTTTCATTGTAGAGGTCTTTCATTTCCTTGGTTACATATATTTTAAAATATTTAATTTTGTGGCTATGATAAATTGGACTGCTTTCCTGATATCTTTCTCTATGTTTGTCATTGGCATAAATGAAGGGTACTGAGTTTTGTGTTTTCATTTTGTATCATGCAACATTGCTGAAAGAATTGTTTTTGGTGGAATCATTCAGGTTATTTATGTACATAATCATATAATCAGCAAATAGGGCCAATTTTATTTCTTCCTTTCTTACTACTTAAGCTAAGATTTCAAGTACTATATCAAATAGCAGTGGTGAGAGTGAACACCCCTGTTTTATTCCAGATCTTAGTGGGAATATTTCATGTTTCCCCCCATATACTATAATATGAGCTTTCGATCTGTTATATATAACCCTTGTTATATTGAGATAGGATCCCTCCATTTCTAGTCTCTCTAGTGTTTAAATCATGAAAGGATGTTGTGTTTTGTTGAAGGCCTTTTCTGTATCTATTAAAATGATCATGTGACTCTATCCTTAAGTCTATTCATATAATATGTTACATATCAATTTCCATATGCTAAGCCATTCCTGAATCTCTGGTTTGAAACTTACTTGATCAAGGTGGATGACACTTTTGATACATTCTATTTTATCTGATTTTTGTAACATCATTTTCTATCCTTTCACCCTAAGGTAGTGTCTGTCTTGAATGGCAAGATGGATTTCTTTAAGACAGTAAATGGATGGATCCAGTTTTCTGATCCTGCCAGTTAAACTGTGTGTGGATTGGAGAGTTGAGTCCATTGATGTACAAATTATAATTGATAGGTGGGAGCTAATCCTTTTCAAGTTGAAATTCTGTGGAGTTTGGTACTTGCATCATCTTCATTTACTTTCACATCTTTCCCAGTTTTGATTATTTTTCATTCCTCTTTTAACATCTTGAATTTATCTGTCCTTTTCTTTAGTGTAAGTATTCCACCCATTATTCTCTGTATACCTGGCTTAGTGCACATGTGTTCATGAAGCTGTTTTTTATTTTATTTTATTTTATTTTATTTTATTTTATTTTATTTTATTTTATTTTTTTTTTGAGGTTGGGTCTCACTCTGGCCCAGGCTGACCTGGAATTAACTATGTAGTCTCAGGGTGCCATTGAACTCACTGCAATCCTCCTACCTCTGCCTCCTGAGTGCAGGGATTAAAGGTGTGCACCACCATGCCTGGCAAAACTGGTTTTTATCATGGATAGTTTTTCTTTCACCTTCTATTATGAGGCATAATTTTACTTGGAACTATAGTTTGCATTGGCAGCCATGGTCTTTCAAAATTTGAAATACTCCATTTCAAGTTTCTCTGGCATTTAGAATTTCTAGTGAAAGATCAGGAGTAATTTTTATGGGCTTTCCCTTGTAAGAAACAAGTTTTTTTTTTCCTTGTAGATTTTAGTAGTCGTGTGTGTGTGTGTGTGTGTGTGTGTGTGAACATGCACGCATGTGGGTATTTAATATTTCATCTGTAATGTGATGTGGAGGATTACTTCTCTGGTCCTATCTATTTGGCATTTTGTATGCCTCCTGCACCTTGATGGGCGTTGATTTTGTAAAATTTGGAGTTTTTCTTCTATAATTTTACTGAAGACATTCTGTAGGTCATAGCCTATAATTCTTCCCTCTCTTGTATACCCTTTAATCACATGTGTAGTTTTCTTAAGATGTCTTATATTTCCCTCATGTTCTGTTCACAAGTATTTTTGAAATTGTCATCAATTTTGGAATCCAAATTTATTTCCTCTGTCTTGCCACAAACTCTGATGGTCTATTCTCCACTTGATCTATTCTGTTAGTGAGTCTTTCTTGGGAACCTTTTGAACTAATTAGTTTTGTTTTTCATTAGGTTTTTCTTCCATGTCTCCATCTCTTTATTGAATTCTATTTTCATTTCTTGGTTTGACTTTCTTTTTCTTTTTTTTTTTTTTTTTGATTTGACTTTCTTGTTTTCCCTTGGAATTTATTACTTCATTTGATCATGTACTTCACAGTTACCTTCTCATTCTTAGGACCAATATCTGGCCAAATATAGATTGTGGAAGGAAAGGGTTTATTTGGCTTACAGTCTTGAGGGGCAGCATCATGATGGCAGGGAAAAGATGATAGAGCAGAGTTGATATAACTCCTTGCTAATAGCAATTGGACAATAGCAGCAGAAGAGTGAGCAAAACTCTAGGAAAGGGGAGATGACTATAACACCTCCAAGCCTGCCCCTAATAACATACTGTCTCCAGCAAAGCTTAACTTCCTAAATTGCCATCAGCTAGTACCAAGTAATCAAAACATATATGTTTATGGGGGGTAGGGATACTTATTCAAACCACTACATTCTGCCCTTGGCCCTCATAAACTCATGATCATCCATGATGTAAAATTCAATGTATTCAGTTCAACTTTAAAAGTCCCCATAGTTTTTATCCACCCAAATACTTTTCAAACATCCCCATAGTCTAAGGGCTTTTAACTATGACTTATAAAGACAAAAATACATATGGCTCAGAAATAAATGAAAGTTTCAGTTTGGAGAAAACACTAGTTCAGCTGCCATTATTTGAGAGACCACAACCATTGAGATTGGGCCAGTGTTTTTTTCATAGGGACAGTGGAAAGAATATTGACTCTTTTGAAAGTAGGGAGCCTCAATGCTGAAGGAATGTTCTCATCTTCAAAGTTGGCTTTATTTTTGACTGCAATAACAAATTTGTTAGCCCACCTGGTACTATGGGAATATAACAGAGGATCTTTGAATTTGCAATGAAGTTTGGTTTTTATTGGAAATGGCCACTGTGTGCTTAGAGGCAGGTTTGTTGGAATGCCTGCATGGAGGTCCAGTGGAGCCATGAAGATAAATCGTGGTTTGCAGTGGAGACCTAAAGAGATGCCAGGACTATTGGGAGGACTAACAAGGATATCTACTGGCAAAAAGATGGATTGTTCCCCAGGCTGTAAGCAGCCCAGCTGGAGGGGCAGAATTAGAACTCTGGAGAATTTGTCACTGGTTCAAATGTTGCACTTGGAGCTATATGATTTAATGTTTTCCATGTTTTATTTAGATCATGTATTGGTACTATCTTTTCTTGTTATGCCCAGTGCCATGTTTTGCAGTGTAAATATTTATTCTCTGCCATTCTGTGCTTTTGGCTTTATATTTCACAGTTAAGGAACCATGGACTCTGGAAATTTTGAATATCATTGTGATTGATAAACACAATTGAATTTTACATTATGAATTATCATGAGTTTATAAGGTCTGGGGGCAGAATATAATGTTTTCAATTAGGTGCCATCCATAAAACGTGTTTTGAATGCTTGGTTCCCAGCTGATGGCAATTTGGAAGGTGTAGCCTTGGAGATGGTACTTCTGCTCATACCAGTCCATTTTCTATGCAACACAGTCCTGCACAAGTTCTCAGGTAAGGGTATAATGCAAGAAACCTCTCATACAACTGCCTGTAGCCATGTCTGGATAAAGCTTTCTTCCCCTCATAAGCCAAACCTCACAATCCACAGTTCTTAATGTATTTAGTTTTCTCAACTCTCTGTCCATCCAACTCTATATTTAGCACTACAAGGCATCTCTTAGACCAAGGTTTCATATTATTTAACATTAATCTCACAAATTAGTTTCAAAATGCCAGAAGCCATATAGTCAGGTTTCTATCAGCAATGAACCTACTCCATTGGTACCAAAGTTCTGTTGCAACTACTTTTCTGTTGCTGCAATGAACACCCAGCCAAAAGCAATGTGCAGGAGGAAGGAGTTTCTTATTTTCATTTACAGCCTCAATAAGAAGGTTAATAAGGGCAGGGCAAGATTTTAGAGCAGATGATGGACATAACCTGCTAGCCAACAGTAGGTGGACAACAGCAGCAGAGAGTGAATTGAGCTCTAGCAAAGCATAGCTTGCTATAATACACTTAAGCCTGCTTAACCTACACACCTCCTTTAGCAAGATTCCACCACCAAAATTTACATCACCTAGAAATCAAACAGTCAAGACACACAACTTAATGGGACACCTAATTCAAACCACCACAATGTCCTCATTGAGTTCATTACATTGACTGTTCTTTTTTTTTTTTTTTTTTTTTTTTTTTTGCTGATTTTCTTCCATTTTAATCAGTTATCTATTGAGTTCTCTTCATTCTGTTTTTTTTTTCTTTTCTGTTTCATATAGCCATTTTATGCCTTCATTAAGTTTGTTGAATATGCTAATCATAATTGCATTTTAAAATTCTATGTCTGGAGTTTCCTCTAGGTTTTGTTTCTGGAGACTTCCTGTATGGGATTAGGTATTCTTGGTGGGGATAACTTGCTTCTTTTGCATTATATGTTTTTCTTTATTGTTTCCCCATAATCCCTTTGTCTTGCTATGAAGGTAGCAATAGCAGCTTGTTGAAGCCTATGTTGAGTGACTTGTTCAGTCTTGATTGAGGTTAGTGGAGGATGGAAAGTCTATCTTCAGATTGTCTGGGTACACTTGAATCTGATCAGGATTCTCCTTGTGTGTGCAGTCTTCAGGCTGGCCTATGCATAAACCTGGTATACCTGCCCTACTCAATGCCTAGGCTGTGTAGTATTAGCAGTTTATGGTCCCGACTCAGGGAAAAACATGCAATAGACCAGGGAGGGAGGTCAGTGCCAAATGGGGTTCATCCCTAATTCCAGCAATTGGTGTCAGGGGTTGTACCTGTTGCCAGGGTGGTGTGGGGTGAGCTTACTAGGGGCCTGTTTCACCTACCCTAGTGACTACCCAAGGATTTATAGTACAATCAACTCTGGAGTCATTACTCTAGTGGCCTCAGCCGGGGTCAAGGTGGGAGCAGATTTCAGCACCTAGCTTGGCTGATACTCAATAGTAGCATGTGAGGGCCAGAGCTGTACCTTAGTGTGGGGGTGGGGAACTTTCCTGAATTCTGGTTGGCCTCCCCAACTCATTGCCCAGGGATTTGAAGGGCAATCAGTTCTGGAGTCCCTATTCTGGTGGCAGCAGATAGAAGGCTCTGAAGTTAGAATTATTGATTCCATCATTCAAAATGCAAATTATTCATCTAAATCTTATCAAGAACCTCAAATATGTACAAAGTGTCAGTATGTATGCCAAGTATACTATAAATTACTTCTGTTTATACAGTGGTAGACAAAATAAATATAATTTTTGTCCATGTACATACAGAAACTAGGTAGAGAAATAGATACTATCTTAGTCAGCTTCAGGTTGCTGGATGAAATTCCAAAGCAGACATTCTTTACGGGAAGAACAGGATTTGTTGAAGTTTATAGGTCCAGAGGAAGATCCATAATGGTGGAGGAAGCTGGACCCCTTTCACTGGTCCACCACCAGCACTCCATGTTACAGGGATGATGACTGAGACTATGGAGGAAGTCATCTACTATCTTAATGGCTGTGGACTAGATACCATGATGATCACTATATCTGTCATTTCAATGGTGAAAATTTGGGCACATGGTCATGCCTTTTCAAGAGAAGATGGCAAAGTTAGTATAGTTGGCTTCTTGTATTAAATTCTTGTTGCTGCCTCTAATCACTACAAGCTTAATGGCCTAAAACAATGCAAATTTATCATCTTTGGTTCTGTGGGTCAGAGGTCCAAAATGAGTCTCACTGGAAAATGTATTTAGCCACTGGGAAGAATCAACTTCCTTGTCTTTTTCAGTTTACAGTTGTTTCCTAAAATCTTTATTCACACCCTTTTCTTTGTCTTCAAAGTTGGCAGCTGCATTTATTAGGATTACCATTGCTATGAACAAGTGTCTCAACAAAACATCTTAAGGCAGGAAGATTTGAGATTATAGTCCATCATGGAGGAGTAGTCATGGCAGCAGGAGCCTGAAGCAGAGCTGGTCACATTATCTCTACATTTAGGAAGCATAAAGAGATGAATTCTGGCACTCAGTTTTCTTTCCCCCTTTCATTCAGTCTAACACCTTAGTCCAAATGAATGGTTCCACACACATTTAGAAAGCATCTTCCAACCTCATTTAATCTAATCTAGAACATTCTTCACAGATGTGGCCAGTGGTTTGTTTTCATGGTGAGTATGAATACTGCAAGTTGAAAGCTAAGATTAACCATAGTAATTTCAAATTTTCTAAGTGGCCACCTTTTCATTTTTAAATTGCATTGTGTTTATATGAGTTCATCTAGATAATACAGAACACTCTCCATATTTTAAGATGAAGCCACCTTAATTCTATGTGCATCCTTAATCTGCTTCCTCTTGCCATGTGACCTATGTGCCAGTTTTAGAAATTAGCATGTCTTTGCTGCCCATTATTCTGCTTACCATGCTAATCATGTACATGCCCAGCAACACTTCCCTTTGCATGGCAGAAAAGGTGAAACACATCCAGCAGTCTCCACCACATTAACTTTCATTGCTTTCTTATTCCAGTTAAAGGCATTTTTTGGTATCTGGATCAAGATAGTGGTGGTGGAAATGTCTTTACTTCAACCAAGTAGCTGATAACTCCCCAAATACATGCCAAGTATTGCCCTACTCTTGGTCTGATCTCATGCATGAATTAACACAGCAAATAATGCTATCCCCGTTGCACCATCATTTATAGTCATAGCTGAAAACTTTCAAGTTCTCTTTAACTCTTCCTGTCCTTTGCCCCTTATATCTATACAGCCATAAAGACATAAAAGACAGTTTGATAGTTCTTTTTTATTTAAGATATCCTTTTGATTTGCCCTTCCTTGTTCATTTCACTTCTATTTCCTTTGTTCAGTTGCACATCTCTTCATTTGTCACTTATAAAAATGCCCTTCTCAGCTGTGATTCTGTTCTTTTCAATGCTGTAATCTGTCTTAATTTTGAAATTGTTCCTTCTGTGGTGTTCGTTGCTATTGTTCTTTCTAAACTGTTTAAATTTGTCCTCTTCTGTTGTAAAAAAAAAAGTGCATTTTTTACTTCATTATATCCCTGGTCCTTTCTGGTCTCACTATGCCTTTAATAATCTTAGCCATACCCATGGTAATGTCTGGTGACCATTTGAGTTTTATTATTTCTCTCTCCCCTCAAAACATATTTTTATGTCTTTCTTTTTGCTAAATACTACCTAAGCTGGGATGGCTAATTCACCTCCTTACCACTTCATCATATCCAAACATCTTTGAAGACACTGTCAACTTTTATCTGTCCATAGTCAAATCTTTTGAGAATATTCCATCTTAGTGGCTTTCTCTGTTCTTGGATATTATTCTTTTAGTTACTATACGTACCATTCAATTGACCTGAAATTGATTTTTAAATGAAGGTCATGATGCTCCACATGTGTACTAAAATTCTTCAGAATAGCCATCAGTGTTGTCTAGCTTCTGTTTGTTTATTGTTGATTTTACTTATTTTACAGTGCCTGATAAAGTGTGGGAAATATGGGTTCTCAATAGATCCTTATTCATTAACCAAGTCATCATCTTTCCTTCTCTCTCTTTTCCTGGTAGTTGTGGTATAAAGTTGTTTTTGAGGGGTGAACACTTGAGAGCAGCACAGCAGTGAGGTGATTAAATATAAAAGAATAAGATAGAGACCTAAGACAAAAAGAAATGCAGACCCACCATTGTATTATGCATTTTTACTGAGGTGATTAAATTCTCACTGACACTAACATATGACAACCTGTTGAAATGATTTGTAAGTCTTTTAGGGTTTTACAAACAGCTTTATCTCTCAATTCTACATGATGAAATGGCAAAGAATTATTTATTATGTCTCTACAACACTGACATATGAAATTTTTTAAAGATTTATTTTAACTTTGGGGTACTCTTGAGATTAGAAAAATGGCAAGAAAAAGAATGAAATCTCCTTTGTCTTCACAGGCCTACAGCATTATAAGCTCTGCCATGCTATTTCATCAAGGATCCTCCTTCTTATCCATGCAAAAGAAGTACTTTCTTTTTATTGTAATGCAGTTGTAAAACTCAAACAGCCATCATAATTTCATTAAATCATGCTGAACCTCATAGAATTGCTGAGAATGATCCATAATCTGCAATATTTGTTCTGCAAACTGACTGAATATTTATAATATTTAGTCTATACCATGCTATTTATTCTAAAAAATGACATATTTGTTTTTGTTTTCTTAGTAGAACATAAGGCAAATTATATTAATTAGGCTATTTACATGATTTCCTAACTTAGAGTAGTGAAACTTGCCTTCAGCTAGCAAATAATTGGAATCACAATTGCTAGAGATATCACAAGTTTGTTAATTATATCAGGCTTCATCAAGCTCTGATAGGTCGCTAAATGGTCTTTTTTCTCTCCTCTCCTCTTCTTTCCATTTCTCTTTTACCACAACCCTTGTCCCCTTCCTTTCCAATGCAGGATGAAGTTGCCATAAAGTAGTTATATTACATCTGTTCATTTGAGCTTCACTCTCCACTTCAAATTTGGACTCAGTAATCTTCTAGAGATGGATAGATTATAGTTTGTCATTGCTTACTTAAAAAAATAATTATTTATTTTTATTTATTTATTTGAGAGTGACAGACAGAGAAAGATGCAGAGAAAAGAGATACACACACACACACACACACAGAGAGAGAGAGAGAGAGAGAGAGAGAGAGAGAGAAAGAGAGAGAGAATTGGTGCTCCAGTGCCTCCAGGCACTGCAAACGAACTCTAGATGCATACGCCAACTTGCGTATCTGGCTTACATGCATACTGGGGAATCGAGTCTTGAACCAGGGCCCTTAGGTTTCACAGGTCAGTGCTTAACCACTAAGCCATCTCTCCAGCCCCATCTTTGCTTACTTTTGAATATAGAAGTGAAGTCTAAAAATATTGATAGAAGCCTAGTTCACCCTCTCTGGTAATGGGTAGTTTTTTAAAAGGATATTAAAACAAAATGCAACACAGTAAATTTTAACAACTTAGTGCTGGTATACTTCTTAGTATTTTCTACGAAGATGCACATAGATATTTCAGAATTTAGGGGTAGATGCTAGTTTGTGAGAGGCAGAGGAAAAGGGAATGTTTCTAAAAGTAAACCATTCATGAATGAAATGAAATAAAATTAATTATAGCATTATTTGATCATGCTACTGTTGCATAAAAGTGTTACTGCCTTTCCATGGTTCTTAGAAAAGCACTTTCCATACTAAGTTCCTGGGATACCAGTTCCTTACCACACTATAATGGAGATGGAGATATAAATATATTAGTACCTAGAAAACATTCCACTATATCAGTTAGCTCTTCATTATAATGACCAAAGTACCTAGCATAACCAGTTTAAGAAAGATTTATTTCATCTCCAGGCTTCAGAGGGTATATCCACATTCCTTATAGCTGTATGCTTAAGCAGAACATCATGGTAGCTAGGTGGAACATGTGATAAGAAGGTTTTTCCATTAGTAATGAATAGAAGTCAATGAGAAAAGAAGTACGCATCAAGGTATCATAGCAAGATCTAGACCCAAGGACACAACTATAATCCTTACTTCCTACTTTTGGCCACCTTCCAATAATGCCATCATATTTTGAAACCAGAGAAGGATATTAATCCATTACAGTCAGAGCACTATTGATCAAACGATCCCTGGAAATTCCATCATAGACACACCCAGAGGAGTCCTTCATTAACCATAGGTGTTTCTAAATCCAATCAATCTGACAAATTTTGCCATCACATCGACCATAAAATAATTCCAAGGAATATTGCATGCTATGTCTCACACTGGTAGGACAACACTGTGTATCAATAAACTTAAGGCACTGAGAAATCCTATAGTGTGGATAACTATTTAACACTGACTAATATAGTAAACATGCTTGGGCACCAATTTTATGCTATTCCTTTTGGGATTTTTGAGCTTCCTGGAGTAAATGGTACCTTCGATTGTAGTCCAAGTTCTTTGGTATGTTCTGTGAAGCTAATCATGGTATATAACTCCCTATCTCTCCATCCTCCACTCTTGCTATTCCCTCCTGCTCCTACATATTTCAGTTTCTGGCCTCTTTTCACCTAATTAACATTTTATGCTCTTGATCCCCAGTGAAATGCTATATCTTTGGAAAGCCCTGCCTGACTCCACAACTTTTACGTTTTAGTTGAGGTTCCATTTAGGGACATCATTTTCTTTCTATTTTCCTAGGAACTATCTATTGGCTGGTGTTTCTGTTTGTCTGTTGGTAAGCCAGGTTCACTGTTACATCCTCAGGTAACAGAATGGTGAAGCAGGTTTGTGTTGGAGCTATCTTATACTTGCTCACAAGAGCCAATTGTTACATTTTCAGGAATTCTGTGTGGCAATTGATGTCCCTTGAGTAGGCTGAAGTCAGCCATGGTGGGGATTTTCCACCACAGAAACTGGCAAACATAACCAAGCAGGTTCATTCAGGGCTGATTATCAAATATTCACCAACACATCACAGACTTAGCACCTTGTATAATATCTGATACTTAAAACATACTAAACACTTAAAATATTGTATGTTTCCTCAATTTTTTCATGTCTTAGGCTTTGGCCAAACTTCCTTTCACATTGCAAAAGTCTTTATCTTGTCATTTAAAACAATCTATTTTGCCTGAAGGAAGGGACCATTTCATTTATTTCTATATATCCTACAGTGCCTGGCAGAGAGTAAGGACATCGTAATTGTAAATGACAGCTATATCTATGAATTGAACTTGTGCCGTCGCACCTCCTTTAGTCAGTCAATCATACCTCCTCTGGCTCTTACTCCATGGTAGTAGCAGTCACTGAGTCAAGTTTTTTTTTTTCTTTAATATACCAAGTATAGGGGCATCACTCTGTACAGTTAAAAACTGGTTGTTCTTAAAAATATCTAATTGTTCCCATCAGGTTTTCCTGGTGAAAGGTGGACAAAATATACAAATATTACTTTAGCAAAGCTTAGAGACTTGGTTAGTTAACTTGAATAATTAGATGACCCCCTTGGGTTAGAGTACCTCCACAGAGTCAACCTGGAGATGCGGATTTATGTACAAGAGATTAAAAAACAAACTGTTTCCAAGAGAAACTGTTAAGAGAACAAGGAAAACAGGACAGGGATTGGAAATCCAGCAATGGTGAAATAATGGGAAAAAGTCCAGGAAATACAGACTTTGGCTACACTCCACTGAAAAATGCTATGACATCACATCTTATAATCATCTCTATATGAGGCAATGATGTTGGGATTTCGTATTCCTGAGCTTAAGGATGCAAGATTTTGGAAAAAAAATTCTCATGGACAAGTATATATGCTTATTATGGGAGGAGGTGGAGGAAATCTGGGTGGAGCACTGTAAACTAGAAAATAGAATTACAAATTCATAGTCAAGCTGATTTCCTTTGGAATATACTTTAATTACCTTTGGTCATGGTTCTACTGTTAGCCACCTCTTAGACCTTGGGGAGGATGATTAAATTATGAACCTTAACTGCTTAATTTGTAAAGTAGAGATCAAAAAAGGATGGGCAATTTCATAGGGCAAAATAAGAAAGGCCTTTAGCCTAAGGCACCATTTCAATATAAAATGCCAGTGGGTGTTATTTAAAAGAAAAACCTATGCCCAGATATGTTTTGAGAAAAACAAGGTCAATCAATGTTAAATAGATGTTGTATTCCTTTGAGCTTTTGGCCTCTTCATTCATTGGAATATTTAGCTCCAATGTCCCATTTAGATCTGATATTTTATTGTTTGTTTGTAACTGTGACAACTGTGGGATTTTACACTACCTGTAATCTGAACAGTTCGTTTAAGCAGATGATGACATAAGACTTAGTTCATGGGTATCCAGGCTCAGAAAGCCAAACGTCACATGTTTTCTCTCATATGTGGATCCTAGCTACAAATATATAGACTTGTGTGTAAACTGGAGCCAAAAATCGGTACCAAAAACCAGTAAGTTGGTAAAAGGCTGGAAGGGAGGGAGGAGAGGGAAGGACTTAAGTGTATGGTATTGCACATATCTAAGTAGAAGAACAGATTACAGGGAGGGGAATGGCCTAAGAGAGGCCATAGGAAGAGAATGCATAAAAGAAGGGCGGGGGAGGTTCAATCAAAATTCAAGATATTGTGAATAAGACCTATGTAAACCTACTTTTTTGAATAATGGCAAATCCAGAAGCTGTAGACTGTTAGTAGAAAATTTTCAGTGCCTGGGATGGGATACCTTCCAGTGAGTTGTTGGCCAAGGAGGCCTCGGTAGCCTCCAAAACATTAAAGGCTATTGCCAAAGCCCTTGGTTTCCCTTGAGAAACAGATGGTAAGACCCTATTGCTGAAGACATCTCTTGCCTGAGAGGCAAGGTCACTGAGAAAGCAAGCTGGTGCTGAGCAGAAAACCTTCTCCCCATAGACCAGCCAACTGAAAGCTGGAAAAAGCTGCATTGCATGCAGCCATATGGGAGACAGAAATCATCAGCAGTGAAAACAGTGGACACTGGAAATCTCGAGTTTGGCCAGACAGGCCAAATGACCAAACAGGTGCAATAGGGGCATGTCTGCTCTGGGGGAAACCAACTGCTCTCTAATTTGACCGAAGGCCTGCTCTATGGGAGGGAATACATGCCTGGTACTGAAAAACCTAATCCAAAGACTATGGCAGGGGAGGTCATGAGTCTTAGGGGTATAAATCCTGCTCTTGTCTGGATAAATGTATATATTATTCCCAGTAAGCTGCCCTGAAAGCACTACGCTTAATGTTCATATTCACATATTAATGCTACTGTCACTTCTGGTTAGAGAAGTTTCTCTTTTCAGATGGCGATGACCACTGGGATGACCCAAAAAGCAACATAATGCTGAGACGAAGGGATGGAGGAGTGCCCGGCACTGAAACACCTCTGTCACACACTCCAAGGCTCTGGGACCATTATGGAATAGGGGGTAGATAGAATGGAAGAGCCAAAGGAAGGGTATGACTTCTTATAATGCAACAGCCCAGACAGAAATTGGCCTTGATATCCATGGCCTTGCAGTGCCTAGCAATACCTTCGCAAGACCCTCAAAAATAGAAGAAAAGGATGATGACATCAAATTAAAAGAGAGACTAATGGAGAGACGGAGGGGATACGATGGAGATTGGAGTTCTAAAGGGATATGGGGGAGGGGAGGGAAATATCATGCGTTTTTTGAATGTAAGTATAGAAGTTGTCAATAATAAAAAAAAAAAAAAGACTTAGTTCATGGATATAGAGCAGTTCAGTATTCATATAAATATCAGTACCCAGAGTATCAAACTTTGTGTCAGTTTCCCGAACCCCAATTGCTAAGGGTGATATGAAGAGGGTTAGAAAATATCCGCATAGGCAGTGAGCTGTATACTAGCAGAGGAACTTTGAGCTTAAGGAATCTAATACTTAAAAGCAGACAATAAGCATACCTGATGCATGATTTCCTCTGCAGAAGTGTTATTTTTATTATAGTCACAGAAAGAAATCTGCTAAATATTCCATTAGGACACACTCTCTATGTAGCAGAGCTGTTTGCTACATACATATTTTAAAAAGTACAGCACAAAGGCCATCAGTCCCTCTGTTCCTTCAATGCATAGAAATGTCTGATTTCCATGGAGAACTGTCTCTTTACATTTTTCTAGAATCTACTTCTTTAATTGTTGTTTTAAAGATAATAGCCAAGGGGCTGGAGAGACGACTTAGCAGTTAAGGCATTTGCCTGCAAAGCCAAAGGATCCTGGTTAGATTCTCCAGGACCCACATAAGCCAGATGCACAAGGGGTTGCATGCGTCTGGAGTTTGTTTGCAGTGTCTGGATGCCATGGCACACCCATTCTCTCTCTCTCTCTCTCTCTCTCTCTCTCTCTCTCTCTCTGCCTCTTTCTCTCAAATATATATATATTAGCCAAGAGATATAGACAAGACATGGTTAAACAATTTTTTCTAAAGTTTGAGTCAATGTAATTTCTGTTGAGATCAATCTCTTTGAAGATAGTAAGATGTAGTGACCTTGACAGATGGGTTCTCAGGGATTGTATATTTTTTCCCATGAAACTTGTCTTTTTTCTCTCTTTTCTTCTTTCTTTCCTTCCTTCTTCCCTGGTTCTTGAACATCTCTCCTAGGTGTATAGGAGTTATAGGATTAGGCACACAGTTTACAGTTTGTACTATGTTTTCACTACTTGTTTTAAGAAACCATAAAATGTGAGAATAACAGCAGCTACTAGTCTCCAAATTCCTCCAAAATCTATATAAGTTATTTCTTCATCTATGGAAAGTTTCTCACCTTGGACCACCTTCAGAGAGAATATATTCAAGCCAGGAAGATAAGCATATCCTCATAGGCACAGGGCAAATCATAATTTTAATAAAAATGGGAAATATGACCCATAGTATTGGGACTGTGCCTCTCTAGGCTGTTCAAATGAATCATTTTCAAGGAATGGGTTTGAAGCAGGCTACAAACATCCTCAAGTGCTCAGAACATGCAGTAAGTTTTCATTATTTTTCTTACCTGACAAGGTAAGCACCTCAGATATTTTCTGGAAGTAGAAAAATGTATACATTATAAATTCATGAAAAAAATTTGCAAAATTGATTTCTATTCTAAATAGTGATAGAACCACACCTAGCTAGAATAGTAAAGCATAGTCAATCAAAGTGAATATATTAGTATGGGAATTTGTATAAATATCATTTTCATTAGTTAACAAAGAAGTGAATTTCCCTATGGCTTTTTCTTTAAGTCTTTTGCTTTGGTCAGCCATTCCCTCATCTTTTCTTTGCTCCAGTCCTCTACCCAACCCAATTTAACATTTTCATCACCAGTATTTGACACTTCTACATATATATCTACTGTTTTCTCTTCTGATTGAACATGAGACCTATTCTATGGGAGGGATTCATCCCTGGTACTGAAAACCTAGTGTAAATCCTATGGCTAGGAAGGTCTCGGGCCCTGGGGAGAAGCCAATGTTATTAGTTGACTAAGAGGATATACTGTGCCCTTCAAATAGCCCTCTAATATTTACATTATGTAATATGTCTATAGGTTAGTGTTGCTATCACCTTTGATCAGAGAAGCTTCTTTTTGCAGATGGTGTGAGATACTGGGGAGACTAAAAAATAATGCTGAGAATATTGAGTGCTCAGAACTAAATGAGACATCTTTATCATGCCTTCCAAACCTCTGGGAGTATTGCAGAAAAAGAGGGCTGAAAGGATGAAAGAGCCAGCGGACAGGGAGGAGTATTTCAGGACACTATCTTCTAGTCATGAATTGGACATCACCTCATGACTTCACAGTTTCTGTCATTAACTCCACGATATCTTCACAATATTGATCTCATCAACATTTCGGCATAGATGATGGGGATGGAGCAAAAAACATCATCAAAATAGAACAGGCTTTAGTTAGAAAAGAGAAAGAGTTCAGTGGAAAGGAGGAGTGGAAGGAGAAAAAGAATGCATTTGGAGGAAATTATGATCAAATCACATTATGTTCAAGTATGAAATTGTCAATAGAAATAAAATTAGGAAAAATATCATTTTTCTTGGACTTTGACACAGCCACTTTCCATATCCTAGGTGAAGTTAATATTCATAAAACTTTCATATTATCTTAAACATTCACAAGCTTACGGCTTCAATTTCAGATTTCCTGGAATATTTCGCATGGATGTAGCCCAGATTCATCAGCCCAGTTTATTGATGTCAAAGAGAAATATATTAAACTTTTCAGGAGATTATGTCACACAGTTCAAACCCTGTCTCCATTTTCAAAGCAAGAGACTTATAAAAGTATAATTTGTCATCTATGAGCATAAAAATGTGAAAATGATTACCATATGCAAGCTGCATAACAAGTCTCTCTTTTGCACATCTCAGTGATATACATACATACTTTTATGATTAACCTCAGCCCAGAGGACAAAATCAATAACATTCATGAATTCCAAAAATGATGGATGAAGAAAATCCGGAGCAGTGTGTTGGAATCCACACTTCCTCTGGGAATGCCTTGATGTTTGAAACATGAGAATCACATACTTGAAGTTATAGCATTTGGCCCCACCTGTGTGTTTCATGTTGTAATTATCAGAATAATAGAAAATAATATTTCAACATGGTTTATTTTCTACCCTTCTGAGAAAGTCTCCCTAGGAATCAGTGTTATTAATGAGACCAAATTACGAGCAGCCTTGCTTGCTTGTCCTTGCTATAATGAATTTAAACAAATGGCCAAAAATAGTCCCTGGTAATTATGTTTTATAGGTATGTACTCCATGTCATTTTTCAAGTAGCTAGCAGGTGTTACATACCCAGTAGGTACTCAATAAATATTAATTGATGTTGATGTAACAGTTTCCTTCTGGAAGTAGTCAATTTCTCATATTTGTGTGTATTTTGTTATCTTCTATGCTTTCTGATTGCAATCCCTGATCAAAGACATTCCCACCTCTTCATGCTTAGAAAAGCCCATATGTTAATAAATGTTAAATCCCTTTTTCATAACAAAATAAACTGCTGTCAAAATGATTTCTTTGTCACATCAAGCATTTTATTTCTTAAAAAAAAACATAGCCTCCTGTAATATGTTAGGTAGTATTTATGATGGAAGAATATGCCATTTATCATGAAATTGGCCAAAAATCAGGGGTTCCTTTTATAAGCAAGGCCAAGGCTAATTGTTACTGGAGTAGGTGGTTGTTCATTAAAGCATAAATATATTATTCCAAATAGCTGTGCATCAAATTCTCAACCCAGGCTTGCTTCTGATGAAGGGAGAAAGCCAGGAGTGGGGACACATGGAGTCATTGAATCATTGTGATAGGATATCTTAGATATTGAAGGGAACACAGAAGTAATGGTGTTCTGAACAGAAAGAATGATTATGAAAAGAGCTCAGGAAGGAAAGATATAATGAAACAGGAAAACTCTAGTAACTATGAAATTATGCTTAGATCAACCATATTCCTAAGTTCAATAAACCAGGCAATTTTACCTTCTAGAAGTGCTTTCTCAGCCTTATCTGTATATGAGAACCACCAGGGAAGCTTTAAAGAAATAAAGATGCCTAGGCGCCACCCCAAGAGAGCACAATTTATTTGGTCTTGGAAAAGACCAGAATATTAGTAATTTTTACATCTCCTTAAGTGATTAGAATGTGTTTCTGGTTTAGAAACAGTCATTTGGGAAGTTGAGGCTTGTTCCATGTGTGTGAATGATTTCTAGTCATTCCTCAAGCACAGGTTTTCTTAAAGCAGTGTTTTTCAAACTCTTGTGTATAGGAATCTTGTGTATAGGAGTATTTACATACTTAATTAGCACCTTCAGACAATCCTGATTCATATTCACAGACTTTGATGAAAAAAAGCCACAGATGAATAAGAATTATCAAAGTCTGATCTACAAGTAGAAGAAGAGGAATGCATGATGTGGACTATAACTTTGCTGCTTAAGGTGAGGACCTCAGGCCAGTAGCATCACCTAGCACCTTGTTTAATACACGGGATCTCCCACACCTACACTAGACTAACTGAATCAAAGTCTGTGTTTTAACAAGCTTGCCCCAGTAATTCAGATAAACATTGAATTTTGAGAAGTACTGAGATATAGGAATCTGAAACCTACCTTATAATTTCCTCTTCAAAACAACTGAGTGGTTCTCAAGCTTTGTTTTGTTGCTTTGTAGATAATGAATGAGAGATAATGAATGAGAACATGTCCCAAATGATTCTGTTTTCCTTCTTTAAGTTTTTACATGGATCCTTTATAAAGAGGTTGGGAGACAGCTTTGCAAAGGATAACTAAAGAGAGAGAAATTTATTACTTGCTTTTTGTCATACTTTCTCTCACATAAAGTTCATGACTTCTAGACAGGGTCATTCTCCTCTGACCATTGTCTTTATGAAGGGTATATATGTACCCTGAGAAAGAAGATGTGTTTGTTCTCTGCTTAATCTTAATGCATTTTCTTAAGGCATTTTCTTAATGCATTTTCTTAATGCATTTTCTGCACATGCACATATGTGCATGTGTGTGTGTGTGTGTTTTCTCACAAATCTGCTCATGTACATGTCTTCATTATTGGCACAATTTGTGATATACTAGAAACACAATAAATAAAAGTGGTTATTACATAGTTAATAATTTTTCTAATCTTGGATATTTTGTGCAAGTGGAAATGCATATGTTATGAAATGAAATGTTCGCAAAATTAGATTGAATGATAATAACGTAAGATTCAGTCAGATTTACATATTTAGTTCACATGTTTGTGAAGTTGATTCAGATATCCAGAAAGCTATATCTATTCAGAATTCAAAGGGTACTTAGTAATTTCTTTTTATTGCTACCTGCTAGAAAATGACATTAAAATTTTACTTTGCTTATTTAACTATATCAAACCTTCCAGCTATGAACTGAATATCCTTGAGCATAAGAAATGCTATTATTGCATTTTTAATAACTACCTTAGGTGATTCTGACAAAGGGGTTCTCTTGATAGCAGTTTAAGGAAACATGGCCCAAAGAGGCAACTAGGAAAAAAGAGGAGCAAATGTTCATTAAGGCTTTACAGTGGGCCCAGTGGGCCACTGTGTGTTTTGCTGTACATCATTTTAGCACTTTTCTTTCATAAATGATAAGGATAAAGGAAGTAAACATTATGCTTCATGCCATCAAGCTTCTAAAGGACGTATATCAGAATTGAACCCACAATTCATTGAGATCAAATGTTCGGGAGCCACGCTATCAGGAGTGGAAGCCTCATTTGATTATTTCCTGTATGAACTTGAAAAATTGCTTTGTCACATCTCAGTTTCCATATCTATGAAATGGGGTCAAAAGTGGTACATACTTTGCAAGACTGTGGAGCGGTCTCTGAAATAGTAGCCATAAAGTACTCAGATGAGCAGTTGAAACAGAACAGGCTCTCAGTAAATGATTGCTATTATCATTATCCCGATTATTATCGTGGACATCAGCAGCAGCATCAGACTCCATAGAGCACGCTGTTTTCTCCATCCTGTCACCTCCTCTCAGTTGTAGCTGTAATGTATTCTGGAAAACACAAAATTACCGTTTGGAAAGAAGAGAAGAAATAGTGTGTCATAGTATATTCAATATTTTGAATAGGTCCTTCTGCCCTCTCCCCTATTCAATGTGTCCCTCTTTATTTGCTCCTTTCCCTTGGTTTTCACAACTCACATGTCTCTGTGGGCTTCAATGTGGCTATTATTCAAGATGAATATGAGTATGAGGTTTGCAGGAAGCTGGAACTGAGGAAAACACACAGAGAACAAAAGCTTTGGCAAGGTATCTGCACAGTGTGTGGCTGATGAACATTTGTTTCAAAGAACAATCCACCTGTCGATTAAACAATTTAGAGGAATCAAAGGAGCCTCAGTAAACACTGACATCCAGTACATCACGCAGTTTAGAGAGGTTAGTCAAACATTTAAATGTATTAGAAAAGAATCTTTAGGCCAAAACACTACTTTGGACTCATAAAATTCTGTCCTTTTAAGTTACATCTAGCTACACAGCTAGCTCAATCAGTAGAGCAAGAGAATCTTAAATCACATGTATTTATATCCCATACTTCTAATTTTCCTCTATCAGAACAGTAGATACAGCATATCGGGCAGAAATTTCGAGTTTAGAATAAAAGAAAGATAGACCAAAGGCTTACCATTGGCATTTATGAGCATTGTGTCTTTGGGAAAATTATTTTTCTTCTCTGAGCCTCAACTTCTTCAAAGATGAAAATAAAGATAATGAAAATCCTGACCTTAAAAGGTTGCTATGATGATTAGATTAAATATTATCAATATTTTCTAAGAAATATTTGCTAACATAGTAGCATTTTCTCTTTACCATGTCTCCTTTTCATTATACTTCTCCTGATCCTTAAAAGTCTTCTTATAGCCACAGCTGTGCACTATTAGTGATAGCACACAGCTCTGAGGTAGATTTTCTTAGGTCTTAGGAGAGCCCATCCCCATAACAACCATGGAGATTTGGTATTGAAATAAGAGACCTGAAGAAATTTTAAACAATAAAGGTTGCTTCACTTATCTTAGAATAAAAAATAGAATTACTTCTTAAGATTTAATAAAAGATTTTAACACATTTTAAATCACTGCATTAGTTGATTTGTTTTTGCCCTGCTGAGAAATCAGTGCCTAAATAATATACTTGTTAAGCTACACTAAACATTTTATTGAGCAGAAATTGTACTTTTCCAAGAGTGAAGATTTTTGGGATGAGACTCTTTGGAAGCTGTGACCTTTCCTTCTGTTATCATTGAAAGAAAAAAAAATCAATGCCTTTTCTGCATTAATGCATGCATGCTGAGAAGAAATCATCCACTCGGATATTCCGGTGTAATTATTTCATTATTAGAAATAAAAACCTAAATATAGGGTCTTGGTAGTTTAAATAATTAAAACTTGAGAAATCCACTACTGAAAAAGCCCAGTGAGCCAAATTCATATGTGATTAATGCAAATTTAATGTTTCTGCTCCTTTTGGACTTCTATTAAAAACAAGTTCCCAAGCTACAACAGTTAACACAGAACATCTTTTTTTGAGCCCTTCAGCAAAGACAGAATCCCCATACTCTGTGTTCTACTTTCTGTATTTGGAAAAAGAATGAAGGAGAGCATATCTGGAGCAAAGAAAAAAAAATCATAGGCAAAATCTTGAGAAATGTGGATCAATGAATCTGGAAATTTAAATGGACCTTTTCCTACTTTAAAAAAAAGCCTATGGCATCAGGTCATGAGCCTTAGGGGTATAAAGCCTGCTCTTTTCTGGATAAATGCATATCTTATTTTCACCAAACTGCACTTGAAAGCACTAGACTTAATATTCATATATTAACACTACTCTCACTTTTAGTTACAGAAGCTTCTCTTTTCAGATGGCGATGACCACTGGGATGACACAAAAGGCAACATAGTGCTAAGCCTCCAAGGCTCAGAGTCCATTGTGGAAGAGGTGGCACAAAGAATGTATGAGCCAAAGGAAGGGTACAACTCCTCACAATGCAACTGTCCAGACAGAAATTGGCTTTGATATCCATGACTGTGAAGTGCCTAGCAATACCTTCACACGACCCTCATAATAGAAGGAATGATGGTGACATGAAAATAAAAGAGAGACTAATGGAGAGAGGGAGGATATATGATGGAGAGTGCAGTTGTGAAGGGGAAAGGGCAGGAGGGGAGGGAATTATCATGGTTTATTGTCTGTTAGTATAGAAGTTGTCAATAAAAATATACATTCAAAAAAGAAAACACACACATTTTACATATATATTCTGCCCAAAATATAACTTGCCAAAATGACTCAGATAGAAATAAATAAAAAAACTTGAATGGATATATATATATATATATATATATATATATATATATATCCAAGTTGAACCAGTATTTTAAAATCTGCATTCCCACATAAACATGCATAACATTGCAAACATTGTATAAGCCTCTCTCTTTGTGAACAGATCATCTCTGTTTTATACAAAATGATAAAAATAACATAGGATGCTTAAACTCAGTGTTGTATGCATGGGTGTTTATATATAAAATTATCTTATTGCTTTTCTGTATGTCTGTAATAGTTCCCAAGTTTTCAAAAGAAGCAATAAACATTTGAAGAGGAATAGCAAAGAGCTTCTCAGGAAAGAGATTACATATGCTAGCCCAGAGAGGAAGCGAGAAGGAGTGGCAATGGATGAAGGGACAAGACAGTAAGTGAAATCCAGTTGGAAGTTGAGGGATGGAGAGAGAGAGACTGAGGTAACATTTTTGAATAATTTCTATGGAGACACAATAATCATTTTATGAGTTATCTCCTGAAAAGGATGACCATAGACCTACCAATGGATCCAGTTATTCCCTTATTGGGCATTTACCCTAAAGGCTCCAAGCCTCAGATCAGAGACATTTGCTCAACCATGTTTATAGCTGCTCAATTCATAATAGCACAAAGCTGGAATCAACCCAGGTGTCCAACACTAGATTAATGGATATCAAAGATGTGGTATATCTACACTATGGAATTCTACGTAGCAGTAAGGAAAGATGAAATAAGGAAATTTGAAAAAAAATGGTCAAACATGGAATAGATCATCCTCAGTGAGCTCACCCAAGCACAAAAAGATAATCATCACATGGTCTCGTTTATCTGTCTCTCCTAACCTGAATCCACATGACATGTGGCCAAACCTAATAAACACTCTGAGGACTAGACAATAGGGAGGGTGGCATGGGGGGGAGGGTAAGGGTAGGAGGGAATGAGAGGGTGGGAGGGAGGACAAGGGGGGATACAAACTGGGACCCAAAAGGAAAAGATACTATAAAACCCTTTACTCTGAACAACAGGCTAAAACATTGATCCTTCAGCAAGCCCACAGAGGGAACACACGAACCACAGGAATGTGGAGAGAGCATCATGAAGGCTAACCCTAATCTTGTCCTGCTTCTCTTTCTTGTCTCTTCTCTCTCTCTCTCCCTCTCCTCTCTATACTCACTTTCTCTTTTAAATTATCTATGTTTTTCTTCCCTCACCTTCCTAGGTGTAGACTTATAACTCCCAGTGCCAGCACGGGGTTAACTTCCACAATGAGCTGTTGATCCGAGACACCTACAAGGTTTCCCAAAAAAGACAGATTTCTGTCAGAGTTCTTGGTGACCCACTAAATGTTAATGGTAAGACCCTACTGTCGAAGACAGCATAAGTGTGTGAGACAAAACATGTAGAGACCTGGCCAGAATCTGGAAGAGGGTCAGACCCCAGACAGTTAGCTAGTCTAGTACCAGAGGGTGCTACATGAGCAACTGGGGGAAAATGTCCGACATTGGTCCAAACAACTTGCAGACTAAGATACCCAGTAGGTAACAACCTGACATAATGTTCATACAAGTGCAGTAGTGGCACACAGCCATGGTGGGTAACCAACTGCTCTTGATTTGGCTAATAGATCCACTCAGTGGAATGGAACACATTGCTGGAACTGGGAAATAAGTGAAAACCAGGTACATAAAACGAGCTCAGTCTCCAAGATACCACCAAACGTGGGCTAGAAGAGAACTGACACATATAAAATTCCCTCCAAAACATATATGGTCATCCCTTCTATATAGTAGCAACTTCTCTCTCCGTTGGAGAATTTGCTTATCTTTTTTCAGATGGACAACGAACCTGATGGGAGGATCAGCTAATCGCACCTCACCAGGGCCCCAGCTGAAACCATAGAACAATGCAGGGGAAGGGCAAGAGTTCAGCATTCATGGCGATCACGACACCAGAACAAGGCTGAAGGAGATAAACACAGAGAACATCCAACTCCAACTAAGCCAGATATCCAGAGACACAGAGGCTCCCAAAACCTCACCACTGAAGCAGAACTAAAATGACCCCAATGTGGCTCAGGGAAACTCGCGGAAGGGGTGGTGGAAAGATTGTTACAAGTTGGGACATTAAGCACAGAGACTGGGGCCTACCCCCCAGAACTCTTGATGACCCCCACAATGCACAACCCACATTCCCCATTGATGAGGGTCCCTTTGGAAGAGGGAGGACAGGGAGGAGGATAATGGAACCAATACTATGTAAAATCAGAATAATATAAATAAAAAAAATCTACATATGATTTTGACTTAAAATTCTTCTTTACACATGACACCATATTGAGATTGTCCTAAACACCAGTCACATGTAAGCTTTCCTTTCCTCAATATTGTGTTACCACTCAGAGAAAAGAGTTAACACATTTTAAAGTAGGAGGGCACTTATAATTGAAAGGATATGTAAACTGAAACTATTCCAGTTTGTCCTTTGGCCACAGTCATGATCATAGAAGCCCACTTCTTCCAGATTCATGAAGGGATACAGAAATTTGCAAAATAATTTAAATCACCAAGCCAGGCAATGCCATCTTTGAATCCTGTGTTCCCTTTTTGTTGAAAACTTAATCTGTTCTGGGTGCTGGGGTGATAATTCAGAGATTAAGTGTGCTTGCTATGCAATGATGAGGCATTGAGATAGCCTGAGATCATCTGAGTTTGGTTCCCCAGCACCACAGGGAGGCATAGCCAGTCATGTCTGTAACCCCAGTGTTGTGAAGGGCATAGAATCATTTGGAGGTGGGTGAATGGAGGATGAGGGGACAGAGTGAAGGCAGAAAAACTGGCAGCTCTAGTTTGAGTGAGAAACTCCACCTGAAGAAACAGGCAGATCAGCCAAAAAATAAAAAAAAATAATAATAAAAAAGACAGCTGGCACTCTCCTATGAGCTCTGTAATTGTGCATGCAGGGTAGGTGCATCTGCACACACTGGTTCATGCACTGAAAGAAAAAAATCATATCATATAAAACACATATGTACACACACAAAAATAACAACTTGTTCTAACATTGCACTTTCATTAAGAGAGTAGAAGAGTGGATTATTTCATAAAAATTAGTAATTGTTTTTTTTTTTTTTTTTTTTTGGTTTTTCGAGGTAGGGTCTCACTCTAGTCCAGGCTGACCTGGAATTCACTATGTAGTCTCAGGGTGGCCTTGAACTCACAGTGATCCTCCTACCTCTGCCTCCCAAGTGCTAGGATTAAAGGTGTGAGCCAAAATGCCCGGCTTAGTAATTGGGTTTTTAAAAGAAGATGCAGTAAAATTGCGTGCTACCAGAGACCTACAAACATTAGTTTAGCTCCTTTCAAAACCAGTAAAAGTGGCATGCATGCAAAGCATATCTAAATTGCTGTAACTACAATAAAATGAAATTCTCTGGGCAGCTGTTACATAACTTACCTAGACATGTCTTGAACTGGTGCAGTGGAAATTTCATAAAGAAAGAAAAGGCTTCATGAGCATCAGCTATTGTGTTATAGTTTTCCCCACTAATTTATTCTCCCTGGCCCTGACCTGGATGTTAGTAGCCACTAATAGCACTTTGGATAAAAAAAAAAAAAAAAAAAAAAAAAAACCTTTTTATATATTTCTTATCTTCCATTCTTTACTCTCATACTTCAACAAGTAGCTTCAATGTCATGAATTACTTGCATTTTATTATACTACAACAATATTTAAACAGAAAAAAAAAATACAGCTCATGGGAACGCTAATCCTTCCATTAGAGAAATAATTAAGCTCTTTTATTTGCACTAAGAAAACCTTTGGGGAGTGGAGGAAAACTGTCAAATAGTAAAAACAGAACATAGGATATAAACAGACTCTGAACATTAAAATTGCAGTAAGTGTTGCATATAGAAAGATGCAGGGGAAGATTGAAAGCTCAGCATGTACAAGACTTCTCCCCCAGTCTTTGCTGTAGTTGTTCAGCATAATTGGCTATTTAAAAAACTTATAGGCGCATACATAGACAAAGTAAATACATGTAAGGCCTGAGAATTCAAGATCTTATGGCTTTTTTTCAAGCCCTTGCCCCTACTTCCCATAAAAAAGTATACACACAGACACACACACACACACGTGCGCGTGCGCGCACACACACACACACACACACACACACACTAGGAGAATTTCTGCCAGAGCTTCTTTTCTACTGCATGGCTATCTGTTTCACCATCAAGCATAATGAGTTGGTGGGTCATTTTCTCAGATTTCTAGCTAATTAGAATCCTTGTTAGGAGTGAAATCTGCTTGTTACATTGTGGAAACCTGCAGTGTAAGCAGAGCCAGACTATCTCCCAAAATTGACATGTCTTGTAATTACAAATGAATTTTTCTGTTTTGAAATTATATATAGAAATTAAAATAACTTCTCCATAAAGCTGCTGAGTACAAAATGCCAGATAGGTTTGGTACAACTGTCTGTTTTTCTGTGTTTCCTCAATTTCCTGATGCATCTAGTCTACCTATAGGGTAAATCATAACTATGTTGTTATGTAGACTATACAGTTTGATTTGTTTTGTATATCCCCTCACCCGTCTTCAGTAATGATTATTTTGGAATTATACCTTAGGGATTCTAAAACTCTCCAATTTGACCAGCATGACTATTATTTTGATTCTAACTTTGGCAATCTGGAAACAAAAGCTCAAAGACTAGAATTTTTTTTAAACATATTACTGTACTGTTTCTTAAGAAAGATTATACTCAGAATCAGAGGAAAAGCTACTGTCTTCATTTATTCATAATTCATGTATGACTTCATTTATTTATTCAACAAGTTGTTTATTATGTAATATATATTTATTGAGACAATGAAAAAAAACAGATTTGATCAGATATATTGTTAGTTTAAAGGAATTCTCTTAAAATGGATGATCTTTTGGACCATTAACTGCATCTAAATTACCTCAAATGAAATTCCCTTTGGGTTGGAGAGATAAAGGTGAGTGCTTGCAAAGCCTGACAGCCTGGATTGGATTCCCCAGTACCCAAGCAAAGCCAATTGCACAAAGTGGCATAAGCATGTGGCATTGTATGCAGTGACAAGAGATCCTGGTGTACCCATCTTCCCTCTTTCCCTCTCTTGCCCTCTCTCTGTATCTATCACTACATCTATCTATCTATCTATCTATCTATCTATCTATCTATCTATCTATCCATCCATCCATCATCTATCTATCCATTTATCTATCTACTATATATCAACCATATATCTCTCCCTCTGTTTCCTTGTGTTCATGTAAATAAATGAATAAAATGGTAAAAAATTCCATTTCTATAGTATAGACATAGGAGAAGGCCTCATATCACAACTTTAGCAAATGAGACTATTGAGCCCTTTCACCTAATATACATAATCTCAATATGAGTCTGCATGGCAGACAATGCTGTTATCTACTTTTGAACTAGTCCATAATACTTGGAAATACAATACCTAAACACATGCTACACATGTAGTATATAAGTGCTACCTACTAATACTCACAAGGTCACTGTGTCCACATTAATGCATTTATTCCTTATATACACTTTCTAAACATTTAACATTCCATCTAGTAGAACTGCTTTCTTGAATGTTTGCTTGTGATACAATGAACAGAATTAAAATATTTACATCAAATAATTCAAATGATTAAAATCAACATAAGCCAGGCATGGTGGAAAACATCTGTAATCTTAGCATTTGGGAGACAGAGGTATGAGGATTGCTGTGAGTTTGAGGCCAGGCTGGAACTTCAGAGTGAGTTACAGGTCAGCCTGGGCTACAGTGAGATCCTTCTTTGGAAAAATAAAGAAAAAAGACATCTCAGGCTGGAGAGATGGATTAGTGTTTACCACGCTTGCCTGTGAAGCCTAACGACCCAGGTTCCATTCCACAGTACCCATGTAAGTCAGATGCACAAGGTGATACATGTGTTTGGAGTTTGCAGTGGCTAGAGCTCCTGGTGCACCTATTCTCTCTCTCTCTGTCTCCCTCTCTCCTCCTGTCTCTCTCTCTCAAATAATAACTAACTAAAATATTTTAAAATTCAACATAAGAGCAACATATACATGTTATCATACATTTGTAAGGTTTTCATATTTAAAGTTCACAGTTTTAGGAGACAAAAATGCAAACAAGCTATTGTGTACTTGAATTCATTGTCAAAAAAGAGAAGACATGGATATCATGACAAAAACACAGACGTCCAATTGAGTTAGCCAAGAAAAGAGAATATGTCTTATTCATCTTCTGTTCCCTATGTTCTTGCATACAGCCTTCCCAGTACATGCTTAATAAGTGTTGGAAAAGAACATTTTGAGGATCAGCTAACTGGTACGTCATCTGAGGAAGTTGCAATTCCTGAGTAAAGGGCAAGGAGGCATTTGGGGAATTGGATACCAGATACAAAGTTTTGGAAGTATGAAAAAGCAAGGTATATTTAGTAGTAGGGTGGGAGTTTTGTAGCTCTGAGGAATCTTATGTGTGGAAGAAAAAATTAGTGAAATAACTGAACAGATGGACAAAAAAAAGCAAAATTTGCTTGTCTTCTCTTCTGAACTCAGTGAGTAGCCACTGTTGAGTTTTAAGCAATGAAAGTCTAGTGACAAGGATTCTCTTTTACAGGAATCAATTGGTGGTCATGCAAATGAAGAGTTGAAGCTGAGAATAAACTGAAGTCCACTAAAGCACCTGAAGAAGTTGTGGAAATAATTTTGCAAACTCTACGTTACAATTACATCCATGAGTTCAATCAAATGTAAATGGAGAATACTTGAAATTTTGCATCTATGAACATATATTGTCCCTTCCCTGTCATCCATCATTTCCTACATGACTAGTAACCTTTTACATCTCCTTTACAATTTATTAAGTAGTATTAGTAATGTAGAAATGATTTAAAGATATGTATGCAGCTACTCAAATGCTATAACATTTTACATAATAGGTGAGTATCCACAGATTTTTTTCCCATTCATGGAGTGTTCTGGAACCAATTATCCCAGGGATCTTGATGAAAATCTGATTACATACCATTACTTTTGCATTTGAAAAATATTCTCTTTTATTCAAAAGCTACTTTCTCTTATTCCCAGCCAGTCCTATTTCCAAGTATAAATAAGGAGGAACTGAATATATATAAAAGAAGAAGGAAGAATTCAACCCTACAGCTATCTACACTTTCACCATGCCATACTGCCATGCTAACCAAACAGAATACTGGTTAACTGGATTTGAAGGCCACTCCACAAGAGGGAATTCTGGGCGTGGTAGTGCATGCCTTTAATCCCAGCACTTGCACTTGGGAGGCAGAGGTAGAAGGAACACTGTGAGTTCAAGGCCACCCTGAGACTACATAGTGAATTCCAGGTCAGCCTGAGCTATAGTGAGACCCTATTTCGAAAAACAAAACAAAACAAAATGCAAAACAAAACAAAACCAAGTCAAAACCCTTAGGCTGGGAAGGCTATAGGCTTTAGGTGAGAAGCTGCTACTGTTGTTTGGTTAAATGGATATGTTGTCCTCAACAAGTTTCCCTGCAAACATTTATGTTTATTCCCACAGAATAATGCTGCTTTTACATTTTGTCAAAGAACCTTCTTTTAGCAGATGGCAGTGAATATTGGGGAGACTACAAGCTCACCAAAGTGCTGACAATAAGTGATTTTTTAATGCTTAGCACTAAATGAAACATCTCTATCATGCCTTCCAAGGCTCAAGGAACATTGTGGAAGAGGATGTAGGAAGAATTTAACAGCCACAGGATGAGGAAGAGTGCTTTGGAACACTGTCTTACAGACTTGAAGTAAGTGTTGCATTTATGATCTCACAACAACTGATATTACCTGAACAAAAATGATGGAAGAGGGCAGAAAAGAAAAAAAGAAAGAAAAAAAGACATTAAACTAGAAGTATTAGGTGTGGTTGGTGAGCTTGCTCAGTATTTAAAGCCAGGTGTGCAAAGTAGCACATGCATCTGGAGTTCATTTGCAGTGTCAATAAGTCCTTGTGTCCATCCTCACTCTCTCCCTCTGTCTCACTCTCTCTCTCTCCTCAAAATTAAATAAAAATATTCAAAAGGTAGTACTAGGTGAAAAGAAGAAGGATAGAGGATATGGAGTGTTGGGAAAAGAGAAAGTAATAAGACAGAGTTGTGATTAAAATATAGTATATACTTGTAGGAAAATTGTCATTAAAAATTTAAACAATAAAATAAAAGAGCATTGGTTATGTTGGTTAATGATTTTTTATCTGAAGTCTAGGAAATATTTACTTTTTAAAGTTTAATTCAAGAACTTTGTATTATTTTCCCCACCCCATTTGTGCCAATCTTTACCTTTGGCATTCCTAAGGGTTATCATTTGATGGAGAAATAAGTGCAGAATGGTAGAATATTTGACTTAATTTAATGCTTTGCATTTTTTCCTTTTAAGCACTTTGCCTCAAGGAGGTGCCCGTAAGTCTTAAACTCACAAACCCTTGCTGTAGGAAACTAGCACCAAGCTGTGCATTGGTCTAAGAATGCTACAGCTTATGTCTAAAGACTACACGCTTGCACAACTTGATGGAGAAAGCCATTTTCCCATGAAACTCTGCCAAGAGAAATGTACTAAACGGCAGACTAAGTTGTAGGAAAAACAGCATTTAGAAGAGACTGGGAACCAGAATATAACCTAAATGATGATAAACTCTTGCCCATTTCCAAGAAAGTTGCAGTGACCCAGAGTGATTGCTTTGTGCAATCATGCAAAGTGATTGGAGTGATGGTCATTTGTTCTCCCTCATTTTCCTTCGTCTGGGTATAGCTAGAAAAGGTCTTCCCTGAAACAAATCTGTGCCTGTCCAGTCTTTGTTATCCTCATCTTTACATGAGCCATATACACTGTCACATACTGCTACAAAGATCGTGTTGGTTCTGTGCCAGTTTCACAGATAAGTTATTTGTGATGAGAGACATTTGTGGTCAACTGCAACTAGTCTATGATTGGAAGTCAGGAGTTTTTAGGTAAAATTTCTAGGTATTAATTGAGGCAAATTACTTAATCTCTCTTAATCTTGGTTTCTTTACCTTTGAAATGGGAGTAATAATGTTACAGTTGATCACATGGTTGTTGTGAGAAAGAAATGGGAAAATACATGTCAAGTGTTGGAAACATTGTTTAAAGTGTCTGATAAATGCCTAACAAATGCAGCTACTATTGTGAAAGTAATAAGTGCATGAATGTCCATCACAAACATATAGTAAGAGTCACACCAGAATTATTGCTCTTATTTCTTGTCAAGTAACTTTCTTTTCAACACTATAGTGTTAATATCATGAGGGTATTGAAAAGCACTCATAGCATTTGTAATGATTTCTACAAAAAAATATTATTCAACTATATAAATCTTTTTATTTATTGTTATGTGTTTGTGTGTGCGTGAGAGACAGACAGAGAGAGAGAGAGAGAGAGAGAGAGAGAGAGAGAGAGAAAGGGGTACCAGGGCTTCTAGCCACTGCAAATAAACTTCATATGCATGTGCCACCATGTGTAACTGTCTTATGTGGGTTCTGTGGAATTGAACCTGGAGACTTGAATCTTAGGCTTTGCAGGCAAGCAGCTTAACCACTAAGTAATCTCTCTAGTTCCCAATTATCTAAATCTTTACAGCAATTAAATGAAGTTCACTCATTCTACCAAAATAAAAATGTAACTACTTTATAGAATGGTTAATTAAGACACTTGCTTATGGATTGAACAATGTGGATAAAGAGTTATAATTGATTCAATATTAAGTTAAGAAAATGTTGGAGTGCTCAATATATATAGCTAATATCTGAGGATACCATCTTAAAAATAACTCAATAACTCTATCTCCCATTATCTTTCCTTTTCCTTACTGTCTGTTGTATCACAAAATCTGTGTTGAACAGAATCTGAGTCTCTCCCAGGTGACATTTAAATTTAAATGTTTATTAACACATTTAGAGTATAATCTTTGATTAGTATTTAATGTTGGTATGTAAGTACCATTCAAAAGACTCAGTTAAAATTTAAGATATTCTGAAAGGACATGTGGCATATCTGTGCAATGGAATATTATTTACCTATGGAAAAGAATACAGTTCTTATACTATATCAAGAATAAACTTTGAAAGCACAATGGGGAGTGAATGGAGCCAGTTACACAGTACCACATATCATCTAGTTCCACTTATCCAAAAGGTCCATGACAGGGAAATCTTTCAAGACTGAAAAGGGCATAATAAATAGTTGTTTACAGCTGGGGACCAGAGGGAGAAGTATGATATGGGTTCATAGGTTCAAAGTTTCTTCTTAGCCTCATGAAAACATTGCTTAAAAGGCTAAATCACATGGTGTATGGTTTACATCTCAACAGCCAGTCTGGCGTAGTGCCACATGCCTTTAATTCTAGCACTAGGGAGGCAAAGGTAGCAGGATCTCCATGAGCTCAAGGCCACCCTGAGACTACATAGTGAATTCCAGGTTAACCTGGGCTAGAGCGAGACCCTACCTTGAACCACACCCCCCACAAAAAAGGCTTTAGGTAACTATTTAATGAATCAACTGTTGTCATATAACTTAAAAAGAAACTACTCCAGACTGTATTTCATAACAGCTAACATTTATTTCTTGTTACTGGGTGGAGATCTTGCCACGGTGGCCTTATTTGAGGCTTTTGGTCAGTTTTAAGTATGTGATACAAATTTGGGGTCTAGTGGTCACTTTCTATCCAGAGTTAGAAATCAGACTTTCCTATGGGGCTACAAGAAGCATGCTGATTCTTAAGGCTAGTCACAGAACTTGCACACTGTCATTTTCAGTCACATTTCATTAGCCAAAACAAGTTACGTTAATAGAATGCCTAGCATTAATGGAATGAAGAAATATTCTTCGTTCAGAAATGTAGGGAAAAGAGAATGAATATTTGTTGAAAATTAATCAAATCTACCACATCATTTAACAATATATTTGCAATGAAGTACAATGTAGAAACAATATTGTACATGACACACACACACAAATACACACACACACACATACACAGTACCTACTTGCCAACTTCCTAAAGGAAAAATAAGTTGAAGAAATGAATTTTATTTACAATAACAAGGACAGCGAGTTCACTTTCTTTTACTTCAACAATAAAGAAGCTAGGTTGCCAAAATCTGTCCAGCAAATGTTCTCTCACCATGACAATACTGTGCAGTTGAACTACGGTTCATCATCAACTCCAACAGCAGAATGGAGCCACTATCAATGTAGCAGGTGGTGCTGGGTGTTGGAACTTTGCAGAGTTCTCTACAGTGGTGAGGCCCTAAGGCCTAAGAGAGGGGCAGGTGGCATGTGGGGGCTGGCCCAGCAAGAAGCCAGGCAGGAAATTGTTATGATTTCCAAAGCTAGTTTTGTTGCACTGCAAATAGATTTGCCTTAAGGTTTTGAAATAATTTAGTGAAGGTCAGAGGAAGGCAGAACTTTGAGCAAATCTCTAGCTTCCCAAAGTTAAGTGGCTAATAAAAAACCTAAGCTTTATTTCAATTTCATGAATGGTATTTGTAGCCATCACTGGGACCCTCATATTCTCATTTATTGAAAAAAAAAATGCACTGGTTTGTGTCAGAAACAATCCAGTTTTCAAAGCCTCTGAGGTTTAGGTATTTCTGATTAGTTTGACTATGACACACCCTTGAACAATATTGTGGAAACTGCAACTACTAACTATAACTCACATTCAGTGCAAAAGTTGCCTGCTCTCAACAGAAAGCCTTTACACAAATGGTCCTAAAGCAAGCAAGTCCAGAATCCCAAAGTGTGTGTGGGGGGGTGCTCTCTTTAGTTTTGTGACTCTAGACAGGTTATAGATTTTTTGAGCAGTTTGCTGTCCAAAAAGCTAAGTGGTGATATGCTGTACAATCCTATAGCTGGGTGGCTTACACAATAAGAAACTGTCTTTTATGCTCTAACACTGTGGGAGAAATCCATCTCTCTTTGCCTCTGCACAGTCCCAAGAGGACAGTTGTCTCCATATAATTATACACAATTGGGCACAGTCAGTGGATGCCTTCGGGAGAGACCCTGCTCTGATCTTTGTGAGCTCTTCAGTGACTCCTGAACCATGAAGGAGGTGGTCATGCCAGGTCAGAGTTTATTACCGAAACAAAGAATTTGAAGGGACTGACATTGGAGCTGACAGCAAGGTGGCTGACTCGTAGAGGAAGACTTCATCCATGGAAGCTGGCATGCCTAAAAGCAGAGAACATATCCAAATGGTTTCTTATACTTTGCGGACAGAAGGAAAAATAAATAAATAAAAATTTTGACTTTGCCAGTGACTTTTCTTTCCTTTGATAGTCAGTATAAGATATCTATTTTATATAGGGAAAGGATTGTAAATTCTAATAAAATCAAGGGTAAGATACTTGAGCTTTTACAAAGCAGCATTACTTTCCTGGGCTGAATGTTTATACAATTCACTGTAGACCCAGGCAATTTAGCCTGCTAATGTATTACGCTGCCAGGTTATGTTCAGTCATGAAGATAACTTCTATGGCAGCCCTTACCACTTGCAAGAAACACTATTATATGCCAAAACACCAAGATAACATAATAGGAAATTGTGGAGGTATTTTCATATATAAAAATGAAAAGAAGTAGAGTATGTGCCTTGTGATAATAGATGAGCATGTAAGCTGTAAAAAATTCATATACTCGTGTTATCACATTTTACATCCCCCATAACAGGTTGAAAAATGATGTCCATGGAGGAATTTAAATTCTAAAATGCATTCTTAAGAGGCAAGTGCTGTTTCCTGTTGTTTTTAACCAGACATTGGAAAGATAAAGAATACATAAAAAATTGTTCTGTGAAAGACAATGTCAAGAAAATGAGAAAACAAGTGAAAGATCAAGATAAAATAGTTGCAAAAGAAACATAACGAATGACTGTTAGCCAAAATATACAAACACTTCTTCAAACTCCACAATAAACAAATGAACAATACAATTAAAATGGAAAAGTATTCTGAAGAGATGCTTCACTATAGAAGCTAAATTAGTGGCATATAGCCATATGAAAAGGAGTTCAGTGTCATTGTATTAAGGGAAGTGTGCATTGAACCAACTACTAAAAACAAACAACACACAATAGTACATGTTGGGGAATGGAGAAAACCAAGAAAGCGCATTCATTATTGGTGGGGGTACATGGTACAGCCACCTTGGAAGACCATTTAATGGCTTCTTCTAAAACTGCATATACCTTTATAAAACAATCAATAAATCAAAGTTCCTTGGTATTTATTCATAGGGATTGAAAATATATGTCCACAAAAAAACTTAGTAATAGAAATCTATAGGGGCTTTTGATCCATCAAGATATGAAAAAGGCACAAAAGAAATGTAAATGCATATTTTTATGTGAAAGAAATCAATCTGCAAGTTAAATATCACATGATTCTAACTGTGTAGTACTCTGGAAAGGGAAAAGCAGAGGAGACAGTGAAAACATTAATGGTTTCCAGGGGTGTGAGGAAAGTATGAGTTTGAGGAAGTGGAGCATTTATAGGGCAATGAACTACTTTGTAATGGCAGACACATATCATTATATATTGATGCAAACAATAGAGTAAACAACAGCAAGAGTGAACCCTATGTAGACTATGGACAGTAGGTTATAATGATGTGTCGACGTGGGTTCTTTGGTTGTAGCAAATGTACCACTGTGTAAGGAATATAGACAGTACAGGAGGTTGTGGATATTGAGGACAAGGTGTGAATTACTTAGTAGTCTCGAATAAGTATTTCCATGAACCTAAAACTTCTCTGAAAGTAAATCTTTTTAATAAAAAAAAATGAGGGCTGGAGAGGTGACTCGACAGTTAAGGAACTTGCCATCTCTTTGCATGCAAAGCCTAACAACCTAGATTCGACTACCCAGTGTCCACATAAAGTCAGATGTACAAAGTAGCACATGCATCTGGGGCTCCTTTGCAGTGGCTGGAGGAGTTGGTATGCCCATTCTCATTGTCTGTCTCTTCTCTCTCTCTCTCTCTCTCCCTCTCTCTGCCTTTCTCTCTCTGATTGCAAATAAATAAATACAAATATATTTTTTAAAAAAATAAATGAAGGTCTCGGAAGAGTGCTCAGAAGTTAAAGGCACTTGCTTGCCAAGTCTACTGGCCCAGGTTCTATTCACAAGCCACCCACATAAGCTGACACAACTGGCAACAGTGTTTGGAGTTCATGTGCAGCAGCAAGAGGACCTGGCATGCTTCTCATCACACAAACAATTAAAAAAATAAAATAAGGGCTGGAGAGATAGCTAAGCGGTTAAGGACCCAGGTTTGATTCTCCAGGTCCCACATAAGCCAGATGCACATGGTGGTGCATGTGTCTGGCTGGAGTTCGTTTGCAGTGGCTGGAGGCCCTGGCTCGCCCACTCTCACTCTCTCTCTCATTCTCTCTCTCTGACTCTAATAAATAAATAAAAATAAAATCTTTAAAATATAATAAAAATAAATAAATAAAAATAAATGACACACATAGACACACATTTAGCAATCAATATCACTTCTGTTTAATTGCTGTCTTGGTTACACAATTAACATTGATTGTTATTGAAGTTCACTGCTCTTCCCCTTCTCAATTCAATGCCCTTCATTCTCCACTCTTATTCTTGAGTTAACTGCTGTTAGAACATAGATGTAGATGTGGTAGCTTTAAATCTCCTTGCTACCCAAGACAAAGACCCAGCAGGCAAGCCCAGTTGTCCTGTTGCCTGAGCTCAGGCAATCTTGAAATATAATTTTACTCTTTGTTATGTGCTTTCCTTCCTCTCCCAATCTCCACCCTTGCCATAAGCAGGAGCTCAACATCCCTACTCCTTCTTGAAGGGCAAGAGGCCTTATTTATCTCCCTCTCTCTCCTCCATTGCTTCCAGACACTTGACTCAGTTGTGCCTAGACATATCCACTTACCCTAGAAATTCATATAAAAGACCACTTCACTTTGTTGTTCAGAGTTCCAGAGTCACTGGTTTCTGATTGCATCATACTGCCTGCAGTATGGTGCTTCAACTCTCCCTCTAGAGCTAGCATTCTAGAAGTTCATGTCTCAGCTGCCTTCCATTGAACCAGACTAGTAGGTCTCCCTCTCTTCTATTATCAGCGACCATGCCGGTTCTATGTGTTGTCTGACACTGAGGCTCAGTTGTTTTACAATTGTATAAAATTCCATCTATAAGATAGTATTGTGAACTCCAATCAAACTTGCTTATACCAGGCTTTCTATAGCTTTGTCATAGCCACAGATCATAGTGTTTCAAGCTTTACATAGTCAAATTGATATGCTATTCCTTGTTCTTTGCATTAGTATCTTGTTTGTGAAATCCTGTCATATAGTGATATCCTAAATACATTCACTTAAACTATCATATGAAAGGATTTTGTTGTTCATATTTGCCTTTAATCAATCTGAACTTCATTTGTTTATATGTACTTCATATTTTCTAGTATGGAAAATTAATTTTCTAAGAAAAATTTGTTGGATATTCTACTATATTTTACAAATTGTTCTATAATCACACTCTTATCTTGAATCATATATAACTTTCTTTGCATGGTTGAAAATTATATGTACTTCACAATTGCCAGGATAGTTAGATCAAGATTTCTAATTATGTTTTTCAAATATACTTATCTATTTGTTTATTTTTATAATATGTATTAATTTAATTATTATTTTATTTTTATTTATTTGAAAGAAAGACACAGACAGAGGCAGATACAGAGAGAATGGGTACACCAGGGCCTCCAGCCACTACAAAGGAACTCTAGATGCATGTGCCACACTGTGCATCTGGCTTACATGAATACTAGGGAATCAAACCTGGGTGCTTAGGATTTGCAGGCAAGTACCTTAACCACTAAGCCATTTCTCCAGCCCCTATGCACTTATTTATTAGAGAGATAGAGAGGAAGAAGCAGACAGCAGGCTGGATGGATGGTTTAGCAGTTAAGGTGCTTGCCTGCAAAGCCAAAGGACCCAGGTTCAATTCCCCAAAACCCACTTAAGATAGAAGCACAAGGTGGCACATGCATCTGTAGTTTGTTTGCAGTGGCTAGAAGCCCTGGCCCACCCATTCTTTCTCTTTCTGTCTGCCTCTTTTTCTAATAAATAAATAAATAAAAATATTTTTTAAAAAAGCAGAGAAAGAGAGAATGAGTATGGGTGTGCCAGGGACTCCAGCAACTGCAAATGAATTCCAGACACACGAGCTACTTTGTGTATCTAGCCTTTAAATGCTGAGCCTTCTTTCCAGTACTTGGTGATTTTTTAAACCAAATTAGAAAGAGTAGCTTTCATTTGGTTAGTATTTTTATAATATGTCCTTTTCACATTTATCAAATTTAGACTTCCTATGGAATTAAGTTTTCCACATATATTTTTTATATCATTTTATTTTTTTAAGACTTTTTATTTTATTTTATTTATTTATTTGCAAGCAGAGAGAGAGAGAGTGAGAGAGAGAAGAGAGAGAGAGAGAGAATGCCAGGGCCTCTAGCCACTGCAAACGAACTCCAGATGCATGTGTCCCTTGTGCATCTGGCTTATATGGGTCCTGGGGAATTGAACCTGGGTCCTTTGGCTTCACAGACAAACGCCTTAACTGCTAAGCCATCTCTCCAGCCCTCCACATATATTTTTAAAAAGTTACTTATTATTATTATTATTATTATTATTATTATTATGTTTTATTGAGGCAAGCCCAACAGACTGGCTTTTGTTTTTGAGAGAGAGAGAGAGGGAGGGAGAGAATGGGCTTGCAAGTGGCCTTTCAGCAGCTATGAATGAACTCCAGATGCATGCACCCCTTGTGGCTCATGTGTGACATTGCACTCTTGCGTCACTTTTGTGTCTGGCTAAATGTGAGACCTGGCGAATCAAATGGGTGTTTCTAGGCTTGGCAGGCAGGTGCCTTCACCGCTAAGCCATCTCTCCAGCCCCAGACTGGCTTTTTTATGCAATCATACAGGAGAGACAGAGAGAAAGAGAGAGAGAGAGAGAGAGAGAGAGAGAGAGAGAGAGAGAAAGAATTGGCATGCCAGGGCCTCCAGACAGTGCTATGGAACTCCAGGTGCATGTGCCCCCATTGTGCATGCATGTGCAACCTCGTGTGTTTGTTCACTTTGTGTGTCTGGCTTACATGGGATCTGGAAATTGGAACATAAGTCCTTGGGCTTCACAGGCAAGCACTTTAACTACTAACCCATCTCTCCAGGCCTATTTATTTATTTTGAAGAGAGAGAGAGAGATAAACAAATAGAGAGGTATAAGGGTCATGGAAAGCCTCTAACCACTGGAAACAAAGTCTAGGCACTTGTGTGACCTTGTGGATCTGGCTTACGTGGTGTGGTGGTTTGATACAGGTGTTCTCCATAAACTTAGGTATTCTGAATGCTAGGTTCCCAGCTGATGGAGATTTGGGAATTAATGCCTACTGCAGGCAGTATATTGTTAGGGGTGGGCTTATGGGTGTTATAGCCAGTTTCCCATTGCCAGTGTTCGGCATGCTGCCCTGTTCCTGTTGTCCACCTGATATTGGCCAGGACGTGATGTCCACTTTCTGCTCATGCCATCAATAAATTCCCCTGCCATCCTGGAGCTTCCCCTGGAGTCTGTAATCCAGAATAAACATTTTTCTCACAAAGTTCCCAAACCCAAGAATGCCCGTTGGATTCTCCAGGTCCCACATTTAACCAGATGCAAAAGTGATGCAAGGGTGCAATGTCGCTCATGCGCCACAAGGGGGCAAACATGTCTGGAGTTCGTTCACAGCTACTGAGAGGCTGCTGGCATGCCCATTCTCTCTGTCTTTCTCTCTCTCCCTCTTGGTTGGGTAATTTCTGCCAGCAATGCAAACCTGACTGCAACACATGGGTACTGGAGAATCAAATGTGGATCCTTAGGCTTCACAGGCAAACACCTTAACCACCAAGTCATCTCTCAAGCCCCACATATCCCTTTTAAGTAGCATTTATCTGCATTTTATTTTTTGATGCTTTTTGAAAATCCTGATTGTAATAAGATAGTTTAATCCATTTAAATATATAGTGACCATGGGTATAGTTATGATTTATTTTTGGCACTTTAGGTATTTGTTTCTATTATCCTGCTTTTCTGCTGATGTTTTGTTTCCTTTGTTTCCTTTTCTGGATTGATTAAGGCTTCAGGGAGGTCTCATTTCATATTTCTCCAAAGGCTGTCGTGCTTATTTAACAATGTCTAAAGTTAATCAACTTTTTTACTTTTCTCCAAGTTACACAAGGCCTTTAGAACCGTCATTATCTTCAAAATGATGCTATATGTTCAGAATCTAGATTTACTTTGATTTTTTTTCACTTCACAAACTAGAAAATATTATTGTTTGTGTGGTTAATATTTTGTTAAGACATGTGGGCAAATGTACCAATTTCTAGACTGACCATTTCTACTGATATTTCAGCACTTAATTCCATGATGATTTCTGTTTGTTCTGAGGTGCATACTTTAGTCTCCTTTGGTGGGGTCTGTCACCGGAATGTTTTACCTTTTGCTTTCTGAAAGTGTCAATTTTGAGCATAATGACTATGCTCTCAGTTTCATATACTTCTACCAATAATAATATTTTAAGTATCTTATAATTCATGTATTATATAACTGACATGTCTTATAATATATAATTCCAATGTATAGAGTCTAGATTAAGAATTGCATGGTTTTTTCTTTGTGGCTTGATGTTGGGGTCCCTCCTAGAACCAGCCTAGGAAGGGATGCAGGGTCTCTGCCAGGCAGGGGTTGAAAGGCACAGAGTCAAGACCAGACACTTGGTGTCAGGTGAAAGCAGGCAGAGGGCGAGCTGCTGCAGACTCATTTATTCAAGGAAGTGTATGGGGTTTTTAAGGGTTTGGCTGGCCAATCGTTGTATGGGGTTGTTGCTTCTTGTGACCAATGACAGCCTGTCTCCGGACAGATCATCTCGCAGCAGGTTGCTCATGGGTATGGGGCTGTAGCTGTTGTCACGCCAGGCTTGTGCAGAATGCCATGTCCACAGAAGCCACTTCCTGGTTGCTCCTAGCAGGCAGACTGGCTAGGGCCCAACATGCATTGTGCCATACAGCTTGAACTAATTATGCTTGGGGTGGCCTATGAAGGTATCTCCCCCATATTCCAATAGGATAAATCATCATATCAAATTTACTCTTGAGTTCATAAGAGGTATGAGAGTAGAAAAATATCAAGAGCATAATAGCAGCAAAAATCTCTGCTTGACAGAAATTGGCAAGAAATTGGCAGAAAGTGGGAACGATATGTAGATACTTAATCTGTTCTTTGTCTCTGTACTAGTTTTTTAGGGCTACTATAATGAAATGTTACCAACTGGGTGATTTAACCAAAGAAATTCATATCATATAGCTCTGGAAGTTAAAAGTCTGAAGTCTAATTTTCGACAGGATACACTTCTTCTGAGACTTTGAAAGAGAATCTGTTCAATGCCTCTGTCTAGCTCCCAGTGATTTGCTACCTATCTTTGATATTACTAACAAATGATTTTCTTTCTTTATGTGCCTTAACATTATCTTCCCTTTTTATAAACCTCTTTTTCCACACATGGAGATTTTTTTTTTAATGAGAACTTGTTGCATTGGATTATGAGGCCATCTATTCCAGCACAGTCTCATCTAGACAGTAACTACAATGACTGTGTTTCTAAATAAGTTTACATTATAAGGTACTGGGTGTTAGGACTTCAATATATGAAAGTTGGGGTGGATGCAATTCAACTCAGTAGTCACCTTGTAGGTTTTGTGGTTGTTAGCTCTTTAGACCTTCATCTGTGGAAAATCATTGAGGCCTATGTTAAGGCATTCCCCCAGAGGGAATTTGAGTCTGATTTTGTCAAGTACCTGGATTGTATCCAACCTAGAACTATAATGAAATCAATTCTCACCAAGAGCTTTTTCAGCCCACATTGTATAAATTCAGAATTCAACCTTGCTCAATGTCCAACCTTTTGTTTAAAAACCCTAAAACATTTTTTTCTTACTGAACACTCTGCTTAGCCCAAGAAATACAAGCATATTTAATGCTTTTCTTGTGAACGGATTTTTGTTTTTATGTTCTTATAATAAAGGTATTAAACATTAATAATGGAATCTAAGTTTTTGCTAGGATTCGTACAAATTTCGCCCCCTTTTATGGGTGTCAGGCTTCTGTCATAGGCCTATGGACCAAGTGTTCTTAAACATTGATGCTCAAGGTGACCAGGGCTCATAGATATTACGAAGGTCAACATTAGTTTATGTACTTACTTATTTTCCTTATTTTTGCCTTAGTATTTATTTTTTACTTTTAAGTATATTTTCCTTTCCTGTTTACAAAACTCATCCATTGAAATAACTAGATATAGCATAATCCACATTTTAAATTGTTCTGTAGGAAAAAAATAGTCTTTTTTTTCTTTCTGTACTTCCCAGTGAGATAACTAGGTAGGTTCTTAAAGAATGAATTCTATCCAAGACTGAGAGCAGAGCTGGGAAGATGGCTGAGTCAGTAAAGTGTTTCTACATAAGCATGATGTCCTTAGTTCAGATCATCACTACACACATAAGAGTAAAAAAAGAGTAATCTAGCACAAAGAAAGTGAATACAAGAGGCTCCTTGGGAAAAAAAAAAAAAAGAAAAGAAAAGAAAAAAGAAAAGAAAAAAAAAAGGCTCCTTGGAGCTTGTTGGACAGCTAACTTAGGAAAATTAATGAGTTCAAGGTTCAGTGAGAGATTCTATCCTAAAACATAAAGAAGACTGCTAAGATATGTCTGTGCTAGTTTGAGGACCCAAGTTCAGAGCCCCAGGTACCCCCATAAAGCCAGATTGTACACATTTGTATCCTAGCACTCCTACAATGAGATGGGAGGTTGTATTAGTCAGGGTTCTTTAGAGGAACAGAATTGATAGAACGAATTATTTTAAAAGGGAATTTACTGGGTTATCTTATGACAGTTCAATAATAGCAGTTTGCAAGCTGGAGAGTCAAGGAACTCAGTAGCTTCTCAGTCCATGAGTCCCAATCCAGCACTGAATGCCTAGAGGCTTTCTGGAAAGCTGCTGTTCTATAGTCTACACTGAAAGGCAGCAAACAGCAACTGCAGCCAGGTAGCATTCTTTTTTCGAGAGCTTCCTTAAATAAAGGCCCTTTCCTAGAGGGGACGCTCACTCTGGGGTAAGGGCCTACCCTGGAGGAAGTACTTCCTCCTTCAGTTAATCCTTCCTGGAAGCAACCCCAGAAACCCACTCGAGGAATGTCTGTAGATTCCTAAACAGATCAAGTTGACAACAAAACTTAACCATCACAGAGGTAGAGACAGGAAAATATGTGAAAGCTTGTGGACTAGCTATTTTAGCATATGCAGCTGCAAACAAGAGAACCTGCCTCAAATCAAGGTGGAAGTAAGGACCAATTTAAAAAAAAAGAAAAGGTTGTTCTGTGATATCCACATACACTGGAACTCACATACATGGACACATCCACACATCATATGCACAAAGATTAAAAATAAATAAAGTGAAGAGTAATTGAAGGGCTGAAAAGATGGCTTAGTGGTTAAGGCACATGCCTGTGAAGCCTAAGGACCCTGGTTCAATTCTCCAGGTCCTACATAAGCCAGATGCACATGGTGGCACATGCATCTGGAGTTTGTTTGCAGTGGCCAGAGGCCCTGGTGCGCCCATTCTCACTCTCTCTCCCTCTCTCTGTCTGTAATAAATAAATAAATAAAAATAAAATCTTTAAAAAAAAGTAATTGAAGAAGACACCCAACGTTGACTTCCAGCCTTCATAGTCATGCATACATGTGCATATGTCCCTGCACACACATTTGAACTTGCACACATATAAGCATGCACAAACGCCACACACATGCATACAGATACACACACAAAGAACATGTAAAATCAATATTTAATCTTTTTGAAATTCTTACTGTACATATGCTAATATTATGCTAAATGTTTCATATGAATTGCTTCAACTAAACCTCATAAAAACTGAATGAAGTGAATACTCTGTTTTTCAACACGGAAAGTTAGTTTTAGAATAGACAATACATTAGCCTAAGGTCATAGAGTTGGAAATGGAGGGATATGGAGTGCCAAAACCTCTCTAAAGCCAGTTAGTGCTCCAAAAACACTATTATATACTATTTCTCAACTAAAAATATTAGGAAATGAGTATACATTTATTATTGAACATAGGTTTAATAAAAACACTGTGATGGAAGTCATAGTGCTTTTATACACGATTGGAGCTCAAGTACTGATCTTATTGCCTCAAACTTATGGAAGGTCAATAATGTATTGAGAAAAAAAAAAGCCCATAGAAAGTGCTATCCATATATAGGTAGATTTCAAGCCAGATTATTAGCAGTATTAGGTAGGAAATTAGATAATTCTTCACCTTTGGGCAGATTTGAGGGCTTAGTTTGTCTGCTTTTACTCAAATTTTTAAATAATTTTCATACATGTACAAAATATATTTTGATCATAACCCTCTCCCAATACTTCCCTTTGTACCTGTTCAAACATCACTCTTCTGCTGAATCCCTTCTTCCCAGATAGTCTATTTTTTACTGTGATGCCTTTTCTTGCCTTCCTTTATCATCCATGATGAAATGTTGATGGGCCCAATAATTATGCAGGCCTTGCTTGAAGGTAAGGATAGCTGCTATGAGGTGATAAATGCCAGTGTCACTTTGTGTCTAGATGATAACATTTTAAAAGCAGTCCTCTCCATCCTCTAGCTCCGACTTTCTTCCAGAACCCTCTTCAACAATATTCCCTGAGTCTTGAAGGGGATGATAGAGATATCTCATTTAGTGCTGAGTACTCAACAGTCACTTATACTCAGCACTTTAATGAGAATTTGTCACCCCAATAGTCACTGCTATCTGCTAAAAGAAACTTCTCTGAGCAAAGTTGAGAGCAGCAGTAATCTATGGGCATGAACATAAATATTAAGAGGGCAACTTGGTAATCATTATATATCCATTTAGCCATATAAGATGGTTTGAATATAAAATGTCCCCTATAGCCTCAAGTGTTTGTGATTAAGCTTTCTACTTAGTCTGCAGCTGGTGGAGCTTTTAAAGGGTGGAACTTTGATGGAGGAGAAGTATTGCTGGGGTGGGCCTTATGGTTGATGAATCCATGCTCTGTGTGTTCACAGACAGCATTCTCCACCCCCACACCCACCGTGGATTTGTGATGAAGTCAGTCAGCTTCCTTTCTCATTATGAAGTTTCCCAATGAAACTGTAAGCTTGAAGGAAACCCTTTCCTCATATAACTTGTTTCTGGTTGTCTATTTTGTTCCAACAGTAAGAAGGTAATTGTTATATCAAACAACATAGTAGCTTCCCCCACTATGGCCTATGTATGCCCTTGCAACCCATTGGCTTTTGTTTAGATTTTCAGTGCCAGCTATGAATTTCCTCCCATGAAGCAGGCTTCAAATCAAATCAGAGAGCAGTTGGTTCCCCCAGTCATATAACTATTGTACCAGTAGGCACATCTTGCCTAGCTGGAAAGTCATATAGCACACAGGATCCACTGATGGTGGTTTTTATGTTTTTATCTTAAACGGTCTTATCTTTAATAATTAAATTTAGCCTATCTTTTGAATGCATAATGTGAATGTAGTCCTGATCATGTATTATTTATTTCCAGTACATGTGCTCAATAGTTCTGTTTGATTCTATTTAAATGGAATCTCAATCATTATTAGTATATTTAATGCATATAATTATACTACTACTCCCAATAATGATTGCATTCCTATTATTGTTTTAGACTTATGTTCTCAGAACAATTCTGCAACCTACTCTCATTTAACAAATGAAGAAATTAAGGGGATCATAAGCTTAATCAGCAGATCAAGTCATGAAATCATCTATAGTCAGAAAATTACCCATGTTCTACCTGCTCAGATTACTCCTCATGCTCAAAACCAACACTGCACTTTTAGCTTTAGCAATGTTTTCCTTTCCTGGCTTCTCTTCCCAGAGGTCTATCCTTCCTTACAAAGCTAATATTTCTGTACATTGTTCAAGATCCAACTCAAATATCACCTCCTCACTGAAAACATTCAGGAAACCTTCCCAGACTTTATACCTATTTGCTTTGTATTTGGCATGTAATGTTCAGAATATTCTATAATGAATCTTGTGTTCATCTTCTTATGGGCAATTATAATACAGAGACAGAATTATACTATTTCCTTACTGCATCTGTAGAAACTGCCATAGAATCTAATATATAATGTGGTTTGAATGTCAAATGTCCCCCATAGCCTTATATGGTTATAATAAAACCTCATATGAAATCCTCAGCTAGTGGGACATTTGGGATGTGGGGCCTTGCTGGAGGAGGTGTGTCACTGGAAACAGATCTTAAGGTTTATTATTCAAGCTTCATTGGGTGTTCATAGCTCTAATCTCACTCTTGCTTGCTTCCTCTTAGCTGATGTGACGATGTGACAAGATGTGACACCCCAGGTATATAGTCATGCCATGCTTTCCTCACCATGATGAAACTTCACCTCAAAACTGTAAACCAGAGCTGGAGGAATGGCTTAGCAGTTAAGGCATTTGCCTGCAAAGCCAAAGGACCCTGGCTCAATTCCCCAGGACCCACATCAGCCAGATGCACAAGGCGGCACACACGTCTGGAGTTTGTTTGCAGTGGCTAGAGATCCTGACATGCCCATTCTCTCTCTCTCCCTCTTTCTCTGTTAAATAAGTAAATAAATAAATAATTTAAAAAACTGTAAACAAAAATAATATCTTTCTTCCCATTAGCTATTTCTGGACAGGTGTTTTGTTCCAGCAATGAGAAGGTAATTACTGCATATAGCACAAGTGAATCAGTGATGAGATATTATATGGTTTGCTGTTTCATCCATGGTTCCTTCTCTAAAACTCATAATGGAGCATAATGGCCATTGTGGAGTAGTAGGAACTAGGAACCCAATCCAGCAATAGTATTTAGAGTTGGGCCTTTGGGAGGTTATTAGGCTTATCATGTCATCATGATAGAGCTCTCATGATCAAATACTGATGGCTTTATGAGAATTAGACCAGAGGAATAAGTGTACCGTTCCTGTGTTGCCTCATGACTCTTAGCAGGATAGTCATTCCAGACAAAGTCCCTCAACCTTTTTCCTCCTCTTTAAAACTTGTCTACTATGTGGTACTGTGTTATTATCAACACAAAATACACTAAGACACTAGATTTAATGGACATAATAAGACATCATCAGGGGAAACTATACTGATAATTCCTTACATGATCTTTCCCTCTCAACTAATAAACTGGTCTTATTTCCTTTATTAAGGTTGTTTTCTATTCCACATGAGGCACTTTCCAGAAAGTGATCTTAGGAATAATCAAAATAACATGGCAAAACTTTAAAGTTGTGTAAAAATATAGTTTTCAAAACACATTCCTCCTATTTTCTTATCAGCTATATGAGTTTGCCTAGGCAGGTAGTTTAGTGATGTCCTATGGATTCAGAGGCAGGATGCCAGACTACCTGCTGAGGAAGTAGCAGAATTAATAGTTATCTCTTGCCTTTTAGTATAAAACCCAGATCACTCACTCTTCTCATCAGCCCAGCTATGGCTAAAACAGTACTCTTTTGGAAGAGGGAAACATCAGTAACTGGAATCATGTTAAGTTTAAAGAATGGATCACCGAATTACATGGCTCTCTGAACTAAGTGTGATCATAAGGAAAATGTGTTTAATTTGCAGATTATTAGACTCCACCTTCAAAGATCCTGATTGAGTGGGTGCAGAGGGAACTGGAGAATTAAATTCCTCAGATGATTCTGCTGCAAGTATTTCTTAGGTCACAATTTGTGAAACACTGGTAAAACAAAGGCTAGGCTAAAATTTGTTGCTTTATGATATATTCACAACAGAATGTGGTTTCATGTCCAATCTTCACTTGTTAAGGATATGGAAGTACTGGTTGAGGTAGAGCATTAGCAGTAGAAAAATGTCCAAAGCAAGCTGACTGGCTGAGAGACAAAGAAAAACCCATGTATTCACAATGGCTATTTGTCTTTTTATAAGGAATATAAAGAAAACCAGAGAACATGTACTGTCAGTCTTGTAATGTTTGCTGCAAGTGTTCAAGGCATTTGTATTGGAAAAAGAGCTATGTTGATGTAATTCCATATCTAGAGTTGCCATTTGTTCTTTTCTTTCCACAGAAGGTGTTACTTTCTATTTTTTCCCTTTCTGTTCTCTAAACTAGGTAACCATTTGGTTGTTTTTAATTGTCACATTTGTTCTCATCCCAACAAGTTAAATGGAACTTGTGAAAGTGCCAAACCTTTTGCTTCTCAAAATCCACATAATATTGGTTAAAACATTTTATATTCCTTTCTTGGTTTGGATTTTTCATTACATTTCTAAAGTTATCATGTTTATTACTGTCTGGGAGTAGGAGAGAATTCTGATTCACTTTCAGCCACTCTTCACATTCTAAACACCCTGACATAATGCAGATTGAAATAAAATATGTAGCATTTTAAACACCAAAATTTACTTGTGAAGCAATAGTTGTCCTGTATATCATGTTTCATTGTTGTTTTTAGTATAGAATGGACAACTTCTCCAAAAACCAGACCTTATTTTCAAGCTCTGATAAAATCATGGGAAGAATGCAACAGATATTTGAAATCACATTTTTAAAAGAATCACTATTTCATAAGCTAACACAGTTAAAACAAGGCACAAAATATGAATGCAAAGTAACAGAATTACTTTTTTTTCTATCACAAAATAATTTTAAAGCTCAAAAGGGGGAAAAACCTAATATTTGAAGATCACAAATCTACATGATCCAGTGGGTAAAAGAGTTTATATCAGCCCTCTACTATCACATGAACTCTGTCGTTTGTATCCTTTAAGAACAGACTAGTATTTGTAGTGGTCAAACATTAGTTGGGGTCAGAGGAAGCATGTAAACATATTTCAAGTCTACTATATTTTATTTTATTCCAATATTTATTCCAGCATATTTTATTTTATTCCAATAAAATCCTACAATATCTTATCCAATTTACCAATTGGGAAAATGAATCTCAGAGATTTAATAGTAATACATTAGATTAAATACAAGTAAAACTTAGTCTAAAGTTTATGTTTTACAACTATATTATCATATTCCCAGGCTCTTTAATATAACTTATTTCTCAAACAATAATTATTTTATTGCAAAATGAAAATAGAGGGGGGTCTAGAGTGACAGATTGTCACATTATCCCATTTTTTTCATTCTTACTCTGAAAATTATACATTTCAGAGGGCATGCCTAGAGTTTCAAAGGTGGAAAGTATACTTAAATTAACTGGCATTTAACACAGCTTTCAGATAATGTGGTTTGAGTTACTGTGCCCTGGAAAGTGAAAAAATTAACTTGTAAAATTATGCTCATTATGTACTAGTGTAATATGCACAGAGAAAATTCAAAGGTAAAAATAGAGGCAAAATATACTTAGAGTAAAAGCCTACACTCATAAAATACCGAAAGAACTGTGCTTTGGGCACTCCAAGTTAGGCAATGAGAATAAACAAGCAGATGTTTAAGTGTGTATGGAGGTCAGAGCTATAGAGCCAGGGCTAGAAATAAAAATCTGAGGAGTCATAATATTTAGATAATGTTTAAAGTGAGGAGCCTGAATTGTTCAAGGGGAAAGGGTTGATAGAGAAGTGAACATAAGACTCAGACCTCAAACAGAAACACAAGATTTCTCATTTCTATCACTCAAATTTTTCAGACTGCTTCCCCAGCACACAAACACAAACCACATAACATACTCTCTCTCTCTCTCTCTCTCTCTCTCTCTCTCTCTCTCTCTCTCTCTCACACACACACACACACACACCCTGACAGGAACTCACATACAGACACATATATGTGCACAGAATAAGGATTACAGTTTTTCTGTCTAGGTGAGTTGATACATTATATATCATATAATGGACATCACTGGTAAACATAAAGCTATTAATATGCACAAGGACTTTTGAAAGGCTGCTTGGAGATATTCACAGTCAAATAGAACCAATTCATGACCTGGCTTTGACAGGTCTTTGGTATGGTAGTTAAAGGCTTTAGATGTTTTGTTTGCATCAAATTATTTGGGTTTAAATCCCAAATCCCCTATTCCCATCAAGAATCTTTGTACAAATTATATAATTTCATTGCTCCTCATTTTTTTCTTGTTTATATAATAATAGTAACTACTTCCTAAGGTTCTTGTGAGGATAAAACGAGCTAAAATAGGTAAAACATATGGGAGCTCAGCAAATGTTCACAATTCTTGTCCAAAAATTGTATAACTCCGAGTTTGAAGGGATCCTATCAGCTTACTTTTCTAAGCATCTCACCCTCCAGGAATCCTCTCGAAGAGCCCACTGCACCATGAGGTGGCCTTTTCTGTATTGACAAGCTCACTTTGTACATGGAAATCAAACCTGCATCCTGTCACTGCTCCACTTGGGTGGTATTTTTCACATTCCAGAGAGCTTCAAAATAAGTTACCTCTTCTACTGAGGAGTCTTCAAATCCTTGAGGCAGCTCTCATGTGCTTTTTCATCTTTTTTTATGATGGCAAAGCATATCCTGCTCCTCCAACTATTCTACACACAATATGAATTCCAGACTATTCACACTCCTGGGTGCACTCAGCTGTCAAAGGGCTTTTAAAATTTGCCCATAAATGTATATATGATGCAAATGCTGTTTTGAGCAGGAGTTGCTATGCAAAGTGACATCAACAACTATGTACAAAGCCATAGCAGCTGCTGCCTCTCTGCCACCTGTACAGAAGAAATTGAACCTTTTCCATATTCTAATAAATTAATGTGAGTTTTAAAAATGTTTATATGAAAACATTCAAGAGCTTGTAATAGTGCATATGTTAAGCTACATCTCATTTGAGCTAAGAGAAACAGGGCAAAACAATGTGACCATTTCATATTTGTGAAGCCTTTAGCATTAACAACTTTAAAAGGAATATAGTAAAACTAGTTTAACTATTCTGCTAAGTACAAACCTAAAGTAAGTTCTCTAAAGTGGTTTTGTAACCTGAGTAGAAATAATCTGTCATTTTGGTACTAGACATACCTGTTTAAAAATGAATGATTTCAATATGTGGGTCATAACATATATATTAGAAACATTCTTTCAGTTTTGAAGTGTCTTTTCATTAAAGGTATCCTAACTGGACACCTGTGAAGATTCATAATCCATTATTTATCTTGTGCATTTCTATAGTGCCAGGTGCCATAGGAACCTACTCAGACAGAGAAACAAGTCAATAAACAAATAAGATTGGGAAGACTACAATATTTACAGATACTTTGAATCATCATTATTGTACTGTGATGAGTTGGACAGTTAATGAGGTTCTATTGAACATATGATGAATTGAGACAAGGAAGGTCTCTGGAACCACGTCCAGTAAGAAGGGACTGCTGAGCAGTGCAGGTAAAAATCCTAGGTCCAGCTCTTGACACTATTGTTTGCTAGTTACGCAAGCATGCCAGATTGCTTGAACTGAAATTTTCTTCCAATTTTTGAAATTTTGAGATAATGATATCGCCTATATCGCCATTGAGAATGTCCTGCAGTCAGCTTCTTGGGTGGCTGAGGAAAGTAAGATAATACTTTGAAGTGAACTTATCTGCATTATTGTGCTTCCTTTTAAGAACACTCGCATATAAATTGAAACAACAAACATTTCTAAGTTTGCCAGCTGAAAAAATGATAGCAGGATTTGACAGGATTAGCCTGGGATAACCAGATCTCCTTGTAGACTAATTGTCTTTATGGAGCTAAGTTAGTTTGATGGAAACTCATTTTAGAGCTGGCTCTTTCATTTAATAACAACAGATCTTTGGATTTTCCTCCAATAATTATTTTTTGGTTTTGTTTTTGTTTTTCAAGGTAGGGTCTCGCTCTAGCCCAGGCTGACTATGTAGTCTCAGGGTGGCCTTGAACTCACGGTGATCCTCCTACCTCTGCCTCCTGAGTGCTGGGATTAAAGGCGTGCGCTACCATGCCCAGCTTATTTTTTAATTAATTAATTAATTAATTAATTTTTATTGACAACTTCCTTAATTGTAGAAAATAATCCATGGTACTTCCCTCCCCCCCACTTTCCCCTTTGAAATGTCACTCTCCATCATCCCCTCCCCCTCTCAATCAGTATCTCTTTTAATTATGATGGTCTTGTGTAGGTAGTTTCAGGCAATGTGAGGTCATGGATATCCAGGCCATTTGGTGTCTGCCGGAGTACCTTGTAATGAGTCCTACCTTAGGCTCTATCATTTATTACCAAAATATTTATTAAAAATACTATTCAATAATTACTTTTGTAATATATAATTTTGAGGTCACTTACCAGTCTTGTGATGTTAGTGCAGAAAATACCACCATTTAAATGAAACATATCAAACACTTTTGGGAAGGAGCTTTACATGGTCAACATTGTTGCATTTGCTCATATATAAAATGCATGCTCTTTTAAACCAATTGATCCAGTGTTAAACTTTAGGACTCCCATTTTGATAGTATGTAATTGAAAAAGTACATGACTAAGGGTCAAATCCAAGTGCTGTCAAATAATAACTGTGTGATCTTGGGTGAGTCATTTAATGGGTTTTTAAGAGAAGCTCATCTCTAAATGGAAGTAAGAATATTGTCTTTGGAGAGTGCTGAGGTTTAGCAATAATGTGTGTAAAGCAGAGAGTACTCAATAAATGGGAGCTGTTATGACCAATCTTGATCTAGTTTCTATTGACAAATGCTCAGCTTCCAGTGAACATAAATTTGATTTTAATTTGATTCTGGACACAGATGCTAACCATGATCTTATTGTAAAAATTGAAATAAAAATCTAGACTAAAGGTTATTAAAGATGTTACCAGCTAAATGTATGAAGTTTTCTGACCATGAATATAGCATATCAGATTTGGGGTAGGAGACCATGTTTCTATATACTAATTTCCAGCAGTATTCAAATCATAGAGGCCTCATCTTGCACAGTGGAGATTTTTGGAGTTATCTTTGACACATGATTTGGAAATCTGCCACAGAGTTGCTTTTAATGTACATGGCTGGGCAAGCACATCAAGCATAATTGAAAGAAATATTCACCATCTTCAAAATAAAGATTATGGTTATAAGTACTCAATACAAGGTTGACAAATCTGTGAAGCCTTGCAGTTAGGATGAGTCTTTTATTTTCTCTCTGTACTCATTTAGTGTCTTCTGATTTTTGTCACAAATCTCACCAAATTCTCCCATGTATTAGAATTAGTTGTAGATAGTTTTATTCACAGGATTATGACAGATAGCTCCCCACTGAAGGAGCAAAGGGAACTCTTCTCTCACAAGATAGACTCCACTTTTCTGGCTCTCACATCACCCTTACCACTACAAAGGTGTGACCACATCTCTTACCTGTAAAGACCTCTTTCACCTGCCAGTGCCCAGAACCCTGCCATTCTCATTTACCTTAAGATCCACCAGAATAATGTTATCATGAATTCTTCTTTATTTGTGCCTCAAGAATCCTATGACACCTACATTATCCATCAATCCCTAAATCTACTAGTCTTGACCTATAAGTGATGAAGTACTACCACTTCCTAAACTTGTTATTCCTACTCCTTATTTCTTTTTCTTAATTTTTCTACATAGCACATCCCAACATTTAGTTGTTTTCTTTATTGTCCAGCTCTCTCCACTAGATTATAAGTTTTGTGAGAGCAGGAATTTTTTATTGTCTTTATCAGTTTATTCTTCAGGGCTGGAATTGCCCCCCCCCCTACATTTAAGGTGCTCAATACATCATGTTTTAAATTAATATTGAGCCAACAGTAAATTGGTTGAACTCAAAGGCTATGTCATAATGTGACCATTTTGTCTCATTGAGTTAGATATTAAATCTCAGTAAATGTTTATTAAATTTAATGAAGTGGCAATCTCTACTAACCAATGACTAGGTTGTTTCAATTTTGCTGACATTGGTGAATGGGAAACAGATACTAAACAAACTCTTATGGTTCATATGACTTAAGTATAGACAGAGTATTGATTTAGGCCTCAAATAATTTCATAATAAAAAATTTAGAAAAGACTTATGGTCAAGTGTATAATACTTGCTATTTATTTGTTTAGAAGTCAATAACAAAATTGACATGAAAGAACCCCTTCCCAAAACTAATAACAATATACAACATATTTCCAATTCATGAATAAATGGGGAATAATGAGAAATTAATATGAATAGGACCCTTCATCTCTAAACTTTATATTACGAAGCTAATATTTACTTAGAAAACCCAGGCTAATCAATGAATAGGACATTAAAATAACTACATATAACTTTTTTATTGGGAAAGAAGGAAAGTTATCTACAAGTAGATACTATTATAAGTGCTATGGGTTCTCATTGAAAGGAAAGGATGAATATTTTCACAATGGAATGCTATCCAGTCCTTAAAAAGAAGGAAACCCTATAAATTGTGACAACCTTGGTGTACTTGTAGGATATTATGCAAAGTAAATAAGGCAGGCACTTAAGGAAAAATGCTTCATGGTCTTATTCATATGTGTCATCTAAGAAAGTTGAACTCATTTAAACCAAGGGTAGAATGGTTTGAACTAGATGCTGTGGAGTTGGGTCTGGGACTGGTCAGGTGTTGATGAATGGATACAGTTTCAATGAAGAGTGAGGAAAAGTTCTCGAAATCTATTGTATACTACAGTAACTGTAGTTAATAACCATATATTGCAAACCATATATTGCTAGTTTGGGAGCTGTTTTACATGTTCTCACCCCAAAATATCAAGTATTTGAGAAAATGCATATGTTAAATAATTTGAGTTATGCATTCCACAATGTATGCATATATCAAAACATCATGCCAAGAACAATAAATATCTAAAATTTTTGCTTGCCAATTAAAAATATATAAATAGTGCTGAAGAGATGGCTCAATGGTTAAGAGCACTTCCTGTGAAAGCATGCGGGCCTGAGGAGGCCTGAGAGATCACTGAAGTTTGACCCCAGGACCCATAGAAACAATCTGGTGTGGTTATGCACATCTGTAACTCCACTTCCTTAGAGGAGCAGAGAACAGAGAATAACCAGAGCCATGGGAGGACAAAAGAGGCAAGCTTCACAAGCAGTGAGATACTTCAGCTCAAATAAGAACCGGAGCATTCTACTCTGGCCACTGCAAGAGAGCACACGCACAGCAGATAAGTACATTGGGCACCACACAGGCACATACACGTGCATGTCACACACACAACACCTACCCCCACACTCACCCCACATACCATATTACACACAAACACACACAGAGATATAAGCTAAAACATTACTTTTTCCTTTGAACAATCTAAAGAAGACAAAACAATAATCAATAAAGATTAAATTAGGGCTGGATAGGTGGCTCAGCGAATAAAGCATTTGCTGTCAAATGTGAGGACCAGAGTTCAGATCCCCCAAAACTCACATAAATGCCTGGTGGGTCTTTTCAATACTTAAAAGACAAAGATAGTGGATCTGTTGAGCAAGCTGGCCAGCTAGACAAGCTGAATCTATGAGCCCCGAGTACAAGTGAGAGAGACCTTGTCTTAGTAGATAAGGGGGAAAGCAATCAAGGAAGACACCCAATATTAAACCCTGGCCTCCATATGCACACACACACATGTGCACATGCACTCACACACAAATGTGTGCTCACATACATATGAACACACATGCCCCCACACTACACACACATACATGCATATATACTATAAAAAAATCTTTAAAAGTTTGCATACCACTAATTAAAAATGAGATTATCCTAATACATCAATAAAGATATAAATATTTTGGACCCATTGAATAAATTTAGAGAATAACTAGAAGGTTTTTATCAAAATAATTTAAAGTATTTAAGGATGTAGTATCTATGATACCCTTTATTTTGAGTAAATTTTAAGGAAATGTAGCATTATTTTTACTTTACCCAAATGGTTTTCACTTTATTTTACCTAATTCTTTTGTCCAAAAAGTGCAATAGACACATTATTGTACATGGTAGCAATTCCTAGATTTATGTACTTTTGGTGTCTCTGGGCATTTAAAGAGAAATTACAGACCTCAAAAGGTAGAAATAAATTTAGAATGGTGCTTAACATGATGGATTTGAAACTTCCTCTGATCTATAGAAATTGCTCTTAGGCAGCAGTCACACTATTATAAGCTGAAATTAATACATTCCCCAACTCTTGTGAAGAGGGAATATCACTCATTGGTCTGAGCCTAGAAGTGGGTCTCTTCCCCTGGGCTTTAATACCAGCTCCATGGCTATGAGTAACCCCATGGTGCCTCAGTTTCCGAATTTGTTATATAGAAATAATACTGACCTAACTTACAGGACCTTAGAGATTCCAAGATGAAATATTGCTGCTCTTGGAAAATATGAACTGCAATAATGCTAATTATTATTGCAAAAATAAATGCATGTTCATCATATGGTAATTTAGGCAGAATGAGGTTGGGGAAAGGAGACTCTCAGAGCTCTTTTGTGTCAGTTAAATGAGCCCTCTCTGTTTCGTTGGCTCCCTAATAGCAGTTACCTAGATGTAGGATTTGGAGAAAGTACAGTGATGATGGGGTTAGGGGAAATGAAAGACGAATTTTTTTAAAATTGTGTTGTCTGGATCACCTAAATGACAGGGCCATACTCCAGGTTACTATGACAATTTTGTTCAGAAGATGTGTACATCTGAATACAGAACTCACAAGCTATCAAAAATGAAAATTATAAATCTAGAGTCTGTCTTATCCATGTGTCAATCACACAGGCAGTCAGTCACCTTGACATGGTATCTTCATCCCCCCAAATTCAAGATACATAATAGACCAACGATCTCTATTTCAATTCAAAATTAATTTTTTCTTGCACTTCTTTTTGCTAATTAGAACTATTGTGCCAATTTTGAAATTTTGCATAATAGTTTAAAATTGCATTCTACCTTGTCTGCATGACAATGATGTAAGATAGACAGAAGCAGCATGTCGAACTGGCACTTGAGACTTTCATGAGTCTTGCCTCACTTCCTTGCTTCAGCTAAATAAATATTTATTCATCATCATTATTGTGCTGCATAATAGATGTACACATGATTTTAGAGACTCTAAGATGGAGATAATATTGTTTTCTGACAAGGTCACTGAATAGGCTGGTCATGAAACAATATAGAATTTAAGTGGACTTCAATTTCAAAGTGCATGGAGTAAAGCTGCGAAACCAATCAGGGTGACTGAAAAGGAAAATTAAAAGCAGTAACCCAAGTGGTTTGTCAAAATTAATATGCAAGAAAAAAATAACATTGATACAGACATGTATTAAAGATTATGGGTATAATTATATATAAATTTTATCCACAAAAGACAAAATCAGGGAGGAAATATATTTAATTCATCTTTTTCAAGGAGCACTTTTGAAGCTATCATTAAAAACTATCTGGAAGAAATATAACTAAAATTAAAATATCGAAGAGCTGGGGAAATGGCTCAGAAGGTAATTTGCTTCTTGCATAAGCATGAGAAACCAAGTTAAGATGTTCAGTTCCCATGTAAAATGCATTTTACACCTGTAATCTTGGCCTGTAGACCCTAAGGGTGGCTAATTAGTCAAACACATTGATAAGTTCAAGACTGAGAATTCGACCTAGTCACATAAATAAAGTGGAGGTTGATTGAGGAAGATACCCATTATTGGTCTCTGACTTACAATCACATGTACACACCTGCCTATACACTGTCTGAATGTTTTTTTTTATTATTATTTAAACCATGGTGAAATCATATCAAATTGGTTTACTTCCCACTTTCTTCTTTGCTTGCTATCCTTCGTTGAGTTGCCAGAACGGTCTTCTCCCTAAGATGAAATTTTATTGTGTTCCTCCCCAGCTTAAAGTATTTCAACAGCATCATTTTGTCCAAGCTTATAAAAATCTAAGTAAGTCTTTGTGCTAATATATGACCTCCTGCATTATCAACCCCCTGACACATACTGCTTCAAAACTCACTCCACTTCAAAGTCCCAAGCATGACCTTCCAACTGCCCTATCCATAATTCTTCATTCCACTGCAGAGTTTTCAGGAATGTTTTCAACTTTAGGTCTTTGGAAGCCTGACTTTCTCCATCCTCAGAAATTCCTATTTCACCAGTCCTTCCTTCAGGATTTCCTTTTCAAACATCACACTGTGCCCAGACACCTAACATACTTAATAATTCCCATTCCAATCACCACCACAAAAACAGAAAAAACTACTTCCTTCCCTTCCTAGAGCATCTAAACTAATTTTATAGGCACATATATCACATATATAGAATATTAATTTATTTACACATGATCTTCATTTGTATTACTATTCTCCAAATATTTTTGATGGTACATATATTAGTAATAATAATGATTTTCAAAATGTGAATGTTTGTTGATACATAAGTTATGTATGTGTACTAATGCCCCCAAATTTTATGTATATAAAATATATGAAAATAGACGTTTTAAATGATGAACAAATATAATTAGAAGTCCTAAAAGTTTTTCCTTTATCATAATGGATTACTTTGCACATCCCTGACAGCAGAGTGTGCATTTTTTTTTGAATTAGCTTATGTCCACAGTTCTTGTTCTCGGACTTTGCATGTCAAAGGGACTGCCTGTGGGATTGACACATTGAGTAAGACTGACTCCATGTTGTTAATCTTTATTTTTGATAGCCTGGGAATTCTAGATCCAGATGTATCGGTTGTCGAAACCAAGCTGCTGCAGTGAACTGGATTATGACCCTGTCACCTAGATGCTTCACATAACTAGATTTACCATGAAATGTCAACATTCAACACATTCATTTCCTTCTCTTTACTGTCGACCTTTCCTTTCTCTCTGACCCTAATATATATATATATATATATATATATATATATATATATATATTCTTTCTTCATATGAAACCAAGTTCTACAAAAATAAAAATGAATCTCCATAGTTTAACAGGTATGTACTGCAGCTATCATAGATCTCAGTGCAAAGGGACAGAGAAAGGCAGATGTATTGTATTTTTCCTTTGTTCACCTGCATTTAATTTGATTTTTTGCCTTTCCCCCTTTTTGTCATGTATTATGTATTTTAGGTAGAAGATTGCTATTTATCTTCAAAATGGAAGTAAAAATTTAAAACAATTTCTAAACCAAGCACAAGTTATGGGAGGAAAGGATATATTGAAGCTTACACATCTCGGGGAAGTTCCATAATAGCAAAAAGAGAAAACCTACCACTAGCACCACAAGCAAGCCCACTCCAGTATCCAAGACAGAGCTTAAACACTCTGAATATCTTTAGCTGGAATTCAGATATGCCTCTAAACCTTAGGGTTGGACCCTAGGATCAACCCACATTGGCACCAAGTTACAAGCTTGAATAAAACTCCTAAATCTATTGGGGGACATACATTCAAACTACCACAAATACCAATTATTTCTAAATTCTTACAATAACCAGGTAATTGTAATTTATTGTAGCCTAATGAGCAGAGGCCCATTATTTCCTATTTGGGGAGCCATTGCAATTTCTTTGAACACATAGGCAAATTGTGCCTTTGATGATCCAGTTCAATAAACTCATTTCTTCAAAGTATAATCAAATTATTGCTTTCAAAATCTACAAGTCAAGAGTTATGTGCAATGTGATGATTTTAAGGCATAACTGTAAAATACTAAAATAAGTATCATTTTATGTATCAAAGACTTTGTTTTTCTTAACTATTTGAGATGATAGCTTTGCACATTGTTTCAAAAAACAACATTAAGGAATTCTGTACCCCTTTTCAGTTTTATCTAATATTATGTTTTTTAGTTGATCTACTTTAAATAAAATATTTGTTTAACAAAAGTTCAGAGATCATTAGTACGCCTGTCAGGATATCTATGAATATTTAGTAACAATTTTGTAAGAAAGTTTCCGAAGAAGGGTGAATACAATCGTTTGCTTTTCACTTTTGCCATGTTGGTCAGTTTCTTGTCTTCTTACCAGGCTTCATATTGCTCTCACTCTACTCAATCAGCATCTTCACATTGTCTATACACCTCTTCCACTTCAGCACTTTAATTTATTTTTTCATCTCTAATTTGTATATAAAAACATAAAATATTATGATTTGAGATATGCAGAAAATGTATAAAGTATAAGTCAGACTAAACCTACATCCTCAAACATTTTGTATTTCTTTATGGTAAGAAATTGTTAAAAAACCTTTCTTCTAACATTTTAGAATGCAGAGTACATTATTTTTATCTATAGTCAGCCTATTGTGTAACCGTATAACAGAACTGCTTATTCACCTCTAACTCAGTACCCATTGATCAACCTTTGGGTTAAGAAGGACATTTTAACAATATTGATTCTTCCAATAAATAAACACAAATAGGTGTCTTTCCATTTTATGTCCTCTTCAGCATCTTTCATCAAAGTTTTGTAATTATCATCATAAAGGTGTTTTACTTTTTTGATTAAATTTATTCCAGGGTATTTTCTTTTTTGACATGTAGTAAGACAAAAATGCTCATTTTAATTTTCATACTCATTTCAACTATAAACATTTTCTTCATATTCCATTCTTTAGTTCATACTTCTTGTTTTGAAATTCTTGTTAATAGTTTTTCACATTAAAAACAACTGGAATGATGGTTCCGTCAGTTATCTTGTTGTACAAGTGTGAGGACCTTAATACAGATCCCTGGAATCCACATAAATGACAGACATAGTGTTTTGTGCTAGTGATCATAGTGTTGAGGTGGCAAAGACAGGGAATCTCTAGGGCTCACTAGCTAGCTAGCCTACCCAAATTGGTGAGCTCTGGGTTCAGTGAGACACCCCGTTGCAATAATAATTTGGAGAACAATACAGGGAGACATACTATATCGACCTCTGGACTCCACGTTCACAAGTACACTCATGTATGCACACCACACACATATATGCACATACAAAATTGAGGGGTAAGGAGATGGCTACTTCAGCAAAGTGCTTACATTAGAAGCAATGAAGGCATGAGTTTGTATCCCTAACAGCTATGTAAAAGTCAGGTGTGGCAGTACATATCTTTAATGCCAGTAATGGGGAGATAGAGACTGCAGTATACTGAAGATTTGTTGAGCAGCAAGTGTAGCCAAATCTATGAGTTCCAAGTTCAATGAGAGACCTTGTCTAAAAAAAAATAAGGTGAAAGCATAAATAAGGGAGACATGTAACATCTACCACCAACCTTCACACTCACACACTGGCATATGTGCATGCATACGTGTACCTACACCCACATGAACACTCATATACAAATGCATGTACAACACAACACATACAGAAACCTCCACAACAACAACAAAAACACATTTTATATGTTTGCATTTTCATTCATTTCTTTTTTTATACAGAGTGATTTTTTAATTTGTTACTGCTACTTTACAGAGCACTTTAGGGGGACCAAATTCAACCTTTCTTGATTAAATGATGAAGTCCCTGATAAAATATTTGCACTTTCCCTATGATCTAAAAGTTCAGGACATTCTCTCTTTTATCTACATGATTAAATTAACTTATGGAGATTCTGGTTTTAAAAGGGTGAATATTGAGAGTTTCACTGCATCAATGTTCTCATTTCTAAAAGTTACTCCTAATGTAACAAGCCAACTTATTTAATTAGGAATTCCATTTCTATAATAAACAATGTTTTTCACTGAATTTGATAGCATTACTTAGAAACTAATCTAAGGTATAATCTCACTGGAAGCCTTTAAATATTCTTAGTAGACAAAATGCCAATTCATATAAATTACGCATCTTAATATTTCCAGATTTGTGAAGTAAGTGAATGTGAGTTAAACAAAATTTACTTAATGCACAAACTAATAGATATTTTTATTAAAGTAAAATCACAGGTTAGAGGTAAAATAAAGGTTACTTAGTAGCCATTAGTCATATAAAACAGCTCCATCATATTTCTGGGTGTTTTAGTTCAGTTCTTAAGAATTATAAATGCATCCATCAATATCCTGTGTAGATCATATAATAGCATTTGGTTGATCAAATGCATTCTTTATTAAAGTACTACCAAAACGTTTCATGTAAATCATAAATAGGAGATATTCTATGAACTATAAACATTTAGGAATAAATGCTTTTCAAATAACCCAAAGGTTTTAAATTTTAGATTGGTGAGAGTTTCTAAGGTGACATAAACAGATTTACCTACTAATTCTAATATTCAACAATCTTATTAGACAGGTGATTAGTTACTTTAAAATTAGTTGAGTTTGTTTACATAATTTCTAATAGTTTTATATGTTATATTGTGTGGGATGTGGTACCCACTTATTTAATCAAACACTACTCTGTTGCTATGTAAGTATGTTGCAAATGTGATCAACATCTTTAATCAATTCACTTTAAGTAAGGGAGAGGACCACTGAGGATATGTTAGGACATCATGCAATCAGTTGAAATCAATAAGATAAATGAAGTTTCAAAGTTTCAAAAGGATAAAATTATCTCGGTACTACATCAACTCCTGTCTGTGTTTCCAGCTGAGGAATGTCCTTATACATTCCACCTACTGCCTCACACATGTGACCCTATTTCTTTTCAAATAATCTTTGAAATAAAAAGTGGCACTGTCTGTGTGTGTGTGTTATTGGTTTTGTTTCTCTGGAGAACAGTGGCTTATATAATCACTATTATCACTTTTAGTCTCTGCTGTTTTTCTATCAAAAACTATGGGAGAAGACCAAAACAAATGTTTATTTTTGACAGACAAATACAGGCTATAGAGATTGCTCAGCAGTTAAGGTGCTTGCCCACAAAGCCTAACAACCCAGGTTTGATTCCCAAGTACTCATGCAAAGCCAGATTCACAAAGTGGCACAAGCATCTGTAGTTCATTTTCAATGGATGGAGGCCCTATTGCACCCATTCTTTCTGTCTTTCTCACGTTTCTCTACCTCTCTCTCTCTCTCTCTCTCTCTCTCTGCTTGTAAATAAATAAAAAATATTTTAAAAGATAAATAATTAAATGGTATATTTTTTCTATTATATGAAATTAAAAGAAACATACTAAGAGGAATTACTTTTTCAAAGAAAAAGAGAAACAGAAAGAGAAATTGAAAGAGAGAGTGTGTGTATGTGTATCTGTAGATTGACTGTTTATAGGAGTGTATGCAGAGAGAGGAACAGAGATCGAGTTCAAATACAGAAACTTTGAAAAATTATTGCTCACAGATTTGATGTTGAAAGTAAATTTAGCTCTGAGGGATGATGTCAAAGTGACAAGTCTAGACATCAAAATACTCTATCAATGGCTGTCTAGCAAGTAAAGCAATGAGTGCATATTTCTCATGCAAGGCACTGCACAATTATAGATCTATAATACTTAAACCACTTCTGAAAAATGATGGATTAGTCATCATGCAGTACAGAAAGTCTGACTCAATATTAATGTACTAGTAATATTATTGAATATGGTCAAACTCACATTCCCATAAAATATATGTTAACTATGCTAATTTGATTCATGGGCACAAATATCTAATCATTAATTAAGCAGCAAGGCACCATAGAATATTATGATTTGTAGTCAGTATAGAAGTACAAGTTGTAGTCAGATAATAGACTTGCATTATTATGTATGGTGTCTACACATAGTAAGGAAGGATGCTTGGAAAATACCTTTCTGTTATAGGGGATTTTACTTGATGTCAACAAAAGCTTTAGAGACAGTTAGCCAGAGACTACTAGGAGCATGACTGCCATTAAGATTGGACTTACTAGGGAAAGGCTTGGAGTTTAGGAGAGGGAATTGGGAAAATGTGGAAGCTACAGCTAGTCTGGGCAGGAATTGGATGAACTCTATGAACTAAAGAGCTGGACTGCTCAGGGACTTATGTCTCTGTATAGCTAGTTATATATTTTTTAATGTGGATCACTTTGTCTGTGGTCTTCTCTAGAATATATGGTCTGGAAAAGCTAGTGCTTCAGACTGGGAGCTTGACTAGTCTGTGATTATGGTTTAGTTTGGAAGTTTGCTTTTCTGATATGGTTTCTCTTTCACTTCTCAGTTATTCCTCACAGGCAAGCTGTCAGCAGAACCATTCTTTATTTTAATGACAACCCCTTCGGCTCATACTTCAATGTAAGCTGAAGGATATCCTATTATCTTCTATGGACTTGCTCCATCCAGATCTGTAGCACTATTTGATGGGTCATGATCACGTAACATATTCTGTGATTGTAGATACTTTGATCTCTACAAGTGTCAGACCCTCTCATTCTTTGTGTGAGATGATCAATTGTATCATAAGGCTTAACAGCAGGAGCACAGTAGCATTTAAAACTCTGAAGGTCACACTTTTAGTCACAGCAACACAAATAGTGAGACAAGGATCATCATTTAAGTTTAAAAGATACCTCAAAGTCCCAGTCTTAGAGTTCCAAAGCTAACTCATGAAAGTATGTTCAGAAACAATTTGAAATTCTATTAAACAAAGGGATTCTACCCCACTTTTGATTTTGATACATATTGCTTATATTTTTTAGTTCAAGCCTCCAGAATTACTATGTCAGAAAAAAGTTTGTGATGCTGAATTCTGAAATGTATTTTTTTTTATTTCTCGAGGTAGGGTCTCACTTTTGCTCAGGCTGACCTGGAATTAACTATGTAACTATGTAGTCTCAGGGTGGCCTCGGACTCATGGCAATCCTCCTACTTCTGCCTCCTGAGTGCTGGGATTAAAGTCATGCACCACCACACCCTGCTGAAGTGTAATATTTTTAAAAGATAATCAACAATACAACTTAGCCTAATGTGCTACTGATTAAATATTTTACAGTGCCAACTATCTGGTATCGCTTAAATTCCAGTGTTTATTAAGAATTCTAATATTTATTCATTTATTTATGTATTTGAGAGAGAGAGAGAGAGAGAGAGAGAGAGAGAGAGAGAGAGCAAGAATGGGTGCATCAGGGTCTCCAGCCAGTACAAACAATCTCTAGAAGCATGTGCCACAATGTGCATCTGGCTTGTGTACATACTGGCGAATCAAACCTGGGTCATTAGACTTCACAGGTAAGAGCCTTAACCACTAAGACATATCTCCAGCTCTGATTCCCAGTTTTTATTTTTCTTGCTTTTGTTTTTGTGCAATCCACTGTCATAGACAAGGAGCAATTCAAACAACTTAGATGTTGCAGAATATTTGTAGGAGGAAGCAGGAAGTGTATTATGAAGATAGCTAGGCTTGGTTCACCAGAGATGTGAACTTGGACAAGTTCTTCTTTTTCCTTTTTTATAAAGTAATTATATATATTTATGATATACAGCATGACTGTATGAGATATGTCTATGTTGGGTCCCCCATAGGGCTAGCCCAGGAGGGATGCAGGGTCTCCTCCAGGTAGGGGGTGAGAGGAGCGGAGTCATGACACAGACTCCAGGAGTTGGGTGGAAGCAGGGAGAGGGTGAGCTGCTGCAAACTCATTTATTCAAGAAAGTGTAGGGGGTTTTAAGGGTTTGGCTGGCCAATCATTGTATGGGGTGGCTCCCTTTTTGTGACCAATGACAGCCTGTCTCTGAGCAGATCATCTTGCAGCAGGTTGCTCATGGGCATGGGGCTATAGCTGTTGTCATGCCAGGCCTGTGCAGGATGTCACGTCCACAGAAGCCATTTCCTGTTTTCTTCTAGCAGGTGGTCTGGCTAGGGCACAACCTGCATTGTGCCATACATATCCTCCTTTGTGTTTTTATTATTGGCCACCCTGGGAGGCATGGTTCTTTGCCAAACCATTCTTGACCCTAGGCCCCAAGGGATCATCACATGCAACAGTGCCTGTCTTAAGTTGCCCCATCTCATGGGGTCTTAGCCATCATTGACTACCTGCCATCCTGGTGAGAAAACCTGAGGGGTGTGGCTGTTACCTAGGAGGCATGGGAGGGCCAAGTGATGGTGGCTCTGTGCCATGCAAATGGTCCCAGAGAGCAAGAATCAACTATAGAACCTGAAAAAGCCTGGGGTAGGACAGGTTTACAAATGAGAAATAGCGGATAAGATATCATATGGTGGTTCATGAGGGTTGGTCCCTTCTTATTGATAAATGGCTCCCTGTTGTAGAACGTGGTTTATTTGGATGGTGGTGATGTGCTGAGAAAAAGCGCTGAGACATCTGAAAAGGATCAGCATGATGGTGAGAATAATTAGGATTCCCGCCAGGATAAAAAGGGAGGAAGGTTTGAAGGAAGTAATGTAAAGTCATTATCAGGAGAAATAGCTTCAAAGCCAGTTAGCGCCTGTCTAATGATCACATGGAGGTCAGCATGAGTAGTCATGAAAGGGCTCAGTCTACAACTAAGGAGGGAGCAGTTGAGAAAGCCCCCAGAAAAGAGTAAAAAGGTGGAGGCATTGAGTGTTGGGACCAAGACAAAATAATAGGGGGGTTTAACATAAACAGGTTGTTAGGTGACTGTCATGAGCTCACCCTTAGCACCATAAATAGTAGCATTGAGTGTCCTTAATGGTAGCAGATCAATGCAATCAAAGGAGTTGCAAAGGAATTTATGGCTGGTTGGAGGGTAGCATTACCATAAGAGGCATTAATGAGCAAAAAGGCACAGGTGTGGCTAAGGAGAAATACTTGCTTGAAGGGGGAGGAATACAGCAAAATAGAGTTGCTAAAATGAAGCCTAGGAAAAGCATGGGAATATAGGCCCACTGCACCAAACTAGTATGGCCTAAGAATAATTGTCCAATATGGTTTCTGGGAAGTGGTAGTAGGGAGAAAAGGAGATAAAAGGAGAAAAGAGGGAATAAGTTTACAATCCAGTATCTGGCCTGACGGGGTTTGGCATTGTCCTCCTCATCAAGGTTGATTCCCGAGTCAGTGGCTGGATGGATGTTCCTGGAAGGGATCCAGATCAGGATCTGTGAAGTTTCTTGAAAGACACAAGCATACCCTCAGACCTGTGTTAAAAGAGGGTGGGATTTCTTCCAGATATTAGTAAGAGGATCATTCCAGTGGTTGGTTGGGATCTCCAATGTTTGTAGGCTGGAGAGAGTCCTGCCTCATCAAAGGTGAGAAAATTGAGGGTGAAGAGAGCTTCCACCAGGGCCAAGTGGGGATCCTTGGGCAACATAGTGGACTTTTGTTTTATAATTAGTTCCTTTAGGGTCTGGTTATTTCTCTCCACTATGACTTGTTCTTGTGGGTTGTAGGGGATCCCAAAGGAATGTATGATTCCCCAAGATATCATGAAGGATGTGAATTGGGCAGATGCATATGCAGGGCCATTATCAGTTTTAATTGACTAGAGTAAGCCCATGACCAACATGGCAGTTTTTGTTGCCTTAATGACATGGGATGCCTTCTCGCCCTAGAGAGCAATAGCAAAAGTAAGCTTAGAGTAAGTGTCCACAATGACATGGATATATTTGAGGTTACCAAAGGAAGGTATGTGAGTAACATCCATCTGCCAGATAGAATTTGAGGTAAGGTCTCTAGGATTCACTCCTTGAGGCTGTAGGGGTCCCAAGAAGGTTAGGGGGGCCCATGCCTGGTACAGGTTAAATGTTTGCATTGGCTAAGCGAGAGCTCTCAGTGTAGGGTTCATAGGTTAGTGGGGGATAGATGGAACCTTTAGTGTAAACATCTAACTTGTTCTAAAGGTGGCAAGGAGGAGACAGCAATAAACTTGTCTACCTGCAAATTCCCTTCAACAATAAAGCTAGGCAGACCAGTGTGTGCTCGAATGTGCTCAATACGTCTGAAGGTGGATGGCCCATTGTAAAAGGACTTGTTCAAAGTAGGAGTCAATGCCAGATTCCTGGGCCACCTTGCAGATGAGAGCCATATCAGAGAGGGGGATGGGGTACCAGGGCCTGGATGTTGCATCTGGCCCTGTTAATGGGGAAGGCAGCAAAGGGTGGGGAAATGGGGAGTGTCAGGGAACTGGAAGCTGTCTGGGTGTGTCCAGGACATAGGGGGCTGAGGTCCTTCCAAGGGTAAAGAGGGGGAGAGGTGGTTAGTATTTTATCATTGAAAGCAGGTGTGAGTATGGCTGCTGCAGGTGGTGGTTCAGGTAGTGGTCTTTTATCATTGAAGGGTTGGTCTTCCTCCTCATCCGAGTTATCATAAGATGGTGCTGGGAGGAATGAGGTTTGAAGAGCCAGTTTCGGTTCTTCTTTACAGTTTATTTATGGGTGGGAACCAATTTCTCCATGGAGAAGCCTTTAAGGCTGGCAATTATGGCAAGGAGGATAGGAAAGAATGGGGTGGGGGGTGTCCATCATGAATCTCATGTTTCTTTGCAAGGAAGAGAACCTGGGACTAAATTGAAGTGTCCCAGATGTTCTTGGGACTGATCCATGGGGCTAAAACAAGATTTTCGTCCCCAAATCCATGGATGTCCTTTTGTTTCACTTTTAAGCCACTTTGCAGGAGGAGGGCCTTAAGATCCTGCAATTGCCGTGTCTTTGGATGGGGAGGGAAGTTGCCCATTATGGCATGGTGGTATTTGGGGGGGGGGCTAGGGTGTGATACCCCTGAATCAAGGAGATAACCCAGATCAAAAATGATAGCCCAAAGGATAATCATGTAAATAGTAACACCTATTGCCAGGGGCAGCTGAGACATACGGATAGAATGTTTAGGACCCAAGTGCCTTGTGCTTAGTGGGGGACTTCCATGAGTCATTAGTCCACGGCCGTATACCCACATGGTGCCTCTGGGGAAGCTCAGCCAATGGCCTTGCCTTGGTTCCGAAATTGGGTGGGTCAGACCCTTATGTGATTTTGCCAGGATGAACTGAGAGTGGAGGGGCCAACACGGTCTTGGGACCGTGCGGCCATGTGTACCTTCCTTCAGGGGAGTGACGAACAAAAGGAAAATGGGGAATGATGGGGCTGCCTGCTCACCCTTGGGCAGTGGTAAGCACCCAGAACAGAAAGGGGCCTACTCACTGATGATCAAGAAGGGGGCATCTTGCCAACTCCGAGGGGACAGAGGGTCCCTGTTCAGGCACCAGATGTTGGGGTCCCTCCTAGGGCCAGCCCATGAAGGGATGCAGGGTCTCTGCCAGGACGGGGGTGAGAGGCGTGGAGTCATGACACAGACTCCAGGAGTTGGGTGGAAGCAGGCAGAGGGTGAGCTGCTGCAAACTCATTTATTCAAGGAAGTGTAGGGGGGGTTAAGGGTTTGGCTGGCCAATCATTGTATGGGGTGGTTCCCTTCTTGTGACCAATGACAGCCTGTCTCAGGGCAGATCATCTTGCAGCAGGTTGCTCCTGGGCATGTGGCTGTAGCTGTTGTCACACCAGACCCTGTGCAGGATGCTACATCCACAGAAGCCACTTCCTGATTTCTTCTAGTAGGTGGCCTGGCCAGGGCCCAGCCTGCATTGTGCCATACATGTCTAGATACTAAAACAATCACTATAGTAAAGTTAGTTAACATATTCATCATCCCACATAATTAGTTTTTGAATGTGGCAAGAAAAGCTAAAATCCAATTATTTAGAAAAATCCCTTATGTAATGAAATATTACTAGCTATAGTCCTCATTCTAAACATTGTGTTTTTAGATATTAATCCTGCCTTACTTCATACCCTTTGATATACATCTTGTTTCCACCCATGTCCCATTTCAATGCCTGGCAACCACTTTTTATTCTCTCTCTCTCTCTCTCCTGTATTTGTGTGGATGTATGTGTGTGTGCTCATTTGTAGGGATGAGCTCATATGTGTGTGAGCATGTGTGTAGGAGCATGTATACATGCATGTGTGTTCATATGCATGTGGAAGTCTGAGATGAAAAAGTGAGTATCATTTTACTAAACCATCTCCCCAGAACTTTATGTTTTTTAACAAAGAATTTGCCTATTTTCTCATTTGTAAAATGGAAGGATGAATAGTACCTGGCTTAAGGTGTTGTTACAGAGGCTAAATATGTCTGCCAAGTAATTTGCACAAAGTAATCACATTGGGAATACTCACCAGACAAATTCTTAAAAGAGAATATACCAAATGTGTTTTATTTGGCTCTATGGTTTTACTATATTGTTGGGCCCTGCCCGGTGTGAAGCTGAGTGGTTAGCCCAGCCAATCTTGGCCTACTCCCGGTGAGGCCTAGTCGAGCTTCCAGAGCCTGAGTAGAGTTTTGTGACCTGCCCTTGACTCAGCACATAAGCTGAAACTGCCTCCACCCAGCTGCTGATGACGTGATGAAATACTATTGGCCCTTATACCTTTCTCTCATCCCCTCTTCCCGCCCCCTTCCTTAAAATATATAAATACCTCCCCTGACAATAAACGGAGAGATTTCCACCTTAGAAGTTTCTCCCGGCTCAATGTGTTTTTCTTTTCCCCAGTGGTTTGGGGAGGTTTTTTGAGTCGTCGACACCTGCCTTCTCGCTCAGCCTCAAGAGGAGCGGCTGGCCCGGTTCTCTCTCTCTTATGCTCTACCTGCCGGTGGTGGAGGGAAAAAAAAACCCCGGCATCTGGCGCCCAGACGTGGGGCGTAACAACTGGTGCCCCGTGTGAGGCCGTGTGAGGATTCAAAACGGACTTCGGACTGCCGACGTGACAAAGGAAAAATTCAAAATTAAGCTGACGGGCTAATCGGACTGCTGACGGGTGTATCCTCATAAGTTATGAGGTAATCTTCATATTTAATATTCTAACCTTTAATTCTATAATCTGTGCTTACTTCAACTTCTTTTCTCTTTCCTTTCATTTCCGGTTCGCCGCCATTTCTAAACGGGTACTTTCATGGTGGACGCACCACGTGGGCAGACCTAGAAAAAACTCACCATTTTCTCTTTGCTTTCATTTCTGGTTTCTGCAATGCCGCCATTTCTAAACGCCAATTCATGGCGGACGCACCACGTGGGTAGACCTAGAGGAGACTTTAAACGTTTTGCCTCTTCATTTAAATAAAAACTCCGTCCCAAACTTCAACATCTCTTGTTCCTTTCTCTCTCCTCTCATTTCCGGGTTTCCGACAGACCGCTTCTGCGGTGCCGCCATTTTTGTCCTGCCCCCTCATTTGAGTGGGGGCGCCATCTGAGAAGTGCCAGTTCATGGCAGACACACCACGTGGGTAAACCTAGAGAAGACTTTAAACGTTTTTCCCTCCTCATTTAAATAAAAACTCCGTCCCAAAAGACAAAACAAACCTAATGGGGAGATCTGCTCCCAGCTACACTGTGTTTAATTTCGTCGAGCCGTCCCATAAGGACACAGGCTCACTGGCCATCATAAATCTAAACCTAAACTCAATTCTATAACATGCTTAACTATTTTTTGAGACTTTATGCTTATGTTGTACTCATATATATTACTATTGCCCTACTCCTCCTACAATGTGGCTCTTGGGACAAAACTTTTGTTTTAGCCCCATGGATTAATTCAGTCCTCCTTGCATTAATTGCCAACCTTAAAGGTTTTTCCAGGGAAAAGTTCATTTTTGCCCTTAAAAACTGTAAAAAAAGGCTAAAACTAACTTTTAAAATCTCCTTTCTTCCAAGACCGCCACCCAAGCCACCACTGGCCCTGCTGTCTCTTAACTGTAACTGCTGCCTAAGACAAATGTACTCAAACCCCTGATGGAGGACAGCTCCTCCATGTAGCTTTCTATAAATGTAAACTATAATCAAATACAAACCGAGGTTAACTTTCCTCACAGGCGTGGAACACAAGTCACTGATTCACAAAACAAAACTTGCGCGTTTCGAACAGAGGGACAACAGCCAGGGTCCGCCGACATCCCTGCGAAGAGCAGGCCGACCGAGTGGGATGGTCCTAAGCGACAACTCTGGCCCGGGCCCGAACACTGCCCCGAGCCTCACTGGCTGTGCCTCGCCCACACCTCCAGGTGTCACTTTTGGTCACTATTATCAAAAAAAAAAAAAAAAGGCCAACCAAACAAGGAGACAGGTGGGCGGGCTCCTAACTTGCTTTAAAAATATCTTAGGAATGGGCGGGCGATCCGCCATGAGGCCATGAGGCGAGCCGCTGCCGTCCCCGCCCCTTTTGCCTCTAGATGCTCCCTCTATGCTCTTAACTAAGTGTCCCGCGGGGCCCAAAGTATTTACTTTTAAAAATAAAAAAAAAAAACAACTAGGGACATTCGTATTGCCCTGCTAGAGGTAAAAAAAAACCTGTTTTTCAAGTCTATATGGCTATATCCTACACACCATTGTCCCACCCTTTGCTGCCTTCCCATTAACATAAAGATAAAGAGATGGCTTAATTGTTAAACACTTGCATGTAGAGCCTAAGGACCCTGATTCGAGGCTCAATTCTCCAGTACCCATGTAAACAGTGGCTGGAGCCCTGGCATGCCCATTCTCTCTCTCTCTCTGCCCGCCTAACTCAATTCATAAAATTTAAGACTAAGCCCAACTAACTCAATCGGTAATACAATGTTAGCCTGGGATTAAAGTTTTCCCTGACAACTCTGCCCAATTAGAGGGACAAAATTAAAAAATATATGTCCCCAATATATTCAATATTTTATTAATTTATAGTTTACATCTACAATTGCCTTACTAAGGACAATGTCGCTGGGGACCAATTTTAAGGTGTAATAATAATTTAAAATTCCATTATAAAGATATACAAAGTGTGCCTAACAAAAATTCCTAAAGCTTACTGTGACTTAACTACAATAATTTTGCTCTATGTACTATATGACTAATTAATTTTTTTCTTCTCTCTTTCTTAAGCTGTCAATCCTAGATTGACCCTAACAATACATGTCTCATATCTTTTCTTCCTTGATTAATCATCCTAATATTTTATTATTATTTTAGGTCATTCCAACCCATCTGATCTCTAAGTCCTTAGTGCTAAATGCCTTGCCATTTTACAGGTGTCTCCAGAAAAGATTCAAACTGCCCCTCCCTTCAAGATTTTGGGCTCCAGGTTATTCCTTGATACTGTCTCTCCTGTCAAACCCCAACTCCATATTCAAAAATTCTATACTTTGCCTCAAATCCAAAAGGTGCTGGGAGAAATTAATTAGATGAGGCCCTAAATACCCATAACTACTAAAAAACTGTCCCCTTTATTTGACCTCTTAAAGTGTCTTACACTCTCCTCTCAGATAACCTTGCCCCCTCATCATGAACAAATTCTACATAAGATACAACGGGCTGTTGATACTGCTGTCCTAAAGAGGTTCGATCCTAACTTACCTATCTCCCTCTGTATTTTCTCTGGGGAAACATTATACACTGCGCTGTTAGCCCAGGAAGGAGAACCCATCCAATGGATTCACCTCTCCCTTGGTGGAGTCCCCAGAGTTTACTCTATAACTAACCAGATTGCAGACTGCATTATAAAGGGCAGGGACACCTCTGTCTGATTGTTTGGCACGGAGCCTCATGTCATTGTCACCCCCTTTAAGGTAACAGACTTCGCTTGGCTTCAGAAAAATAACAACAGGGTTGCTATGGCCCTCGAGGGGTTTCTGGGTATAATTGATTGTCACTACGGTCCTTATAAATGGATGAGCTCCTTCTCTAGGTTGGAATGGAGACCCCCCAGACTTTTTTTATCTAAGCCCAACCCTGATTTTCTTACCGTATTCACTGATGGGGGGCGCTTGGGAGCTTCCCTAGTTGTTTACCCTCCCCTAAGGAGGGGAGAAAAGCCTATGCCCATAAAGTCAATCTCCCATGAGGTCACAAGATCAGCACAATTCAAAGAACTATTTGCTGTCGTTTTGGCTTTGGACACTATTCAGGAGCCATTTAACTTATTTTCTGACAGCCTTTATGTTGTTAACCTGTTACCCAACCTAATTGAGGCCCATATTAGACTGGAATCCAATATTATAACCCCATTGATGATTCAAGCCCGCTCCCTACTTAAACAAAAAATTAACCCCATTTTCCTTCAACATCTCAGAGGCCATCAAAATTTACCAGGATTCCTCTCTAAAGGAAATGATTTGGCTGACAAACTGGCCTCTCAACCTCAATGTAATACAGTCTCAGAAGCTACACACTTCCACTTATTAACTCATATAAATTGGAGGGGCCTTAAACATAAATATCCCCATGTGCCATTCAAGGACCTTAAAAAAATTGTCCAAACTTACAAATCCTCTCGGCCTTTCCTCCAGGTACCTCCTCTTCAAACTACAGGAGCCAATCCTTGAGGACTATGTCCTAATCACCTTTGGCAGATTGACGTTACTCACTATTCTCCATTTAGAAAACTTAAATATATTTTTCTCTCAGTTGATACTTTCTCCCATGCTTGCTGGTCATCGGCACATGCTGGGGAAAAAAAAACTAAACATGCTATTAGCCATATGCTTCAGTGCTTTGCCACCCTTGGATTGCCAAATCAACTCACAACCGATAATGGTCCCTGCTTCGTAAGCAAAACTTTTATAAATTTCCTCCAAACCTGGAAAATCTCACTTTCCACAGGCATCCCATATAACCCATGGGGCCAGGCCATCGTGGAAAGATAGCATCAAACTCTCAAGTCTCAATTACAAAAACAAAAGGGGGAATCCCTACCCCCACATGACCAACTAAAAAGGGCATTATTAACCCTAAATATTTTAAATTTTTCTAAAGAAGATAGACACTTATCCCCTTTTCAAAAACACTGGACCTCAGCTGTCACCTACAGCTCCATTTCGGTCAAATGGAGGGACCCATTAACTGGGGCCTGGAAGGGACCAGACCCCCTCCTCACAGCAGGGAGAGGATTTGGATGTGTCTTTCCTCAAGAGGAAAAAAGACCTATTTGGGTACCGGCAAGAGACTTAAAATATTTACCCCAACAAGGGGATGATAATAATCAATTCTTCAGGGAGTGTTCCACCCCTGAGAACTATGCCTCTGTTTCTTCCCCAGGAACAACTGAAGGTGTGGATGCTACTAGACCCAAATGAAGCCAGAAAAGCTCCAGAAAGATTTACAGAAGAGGAGTCAGGACTCCTAAGACAACCTGCTGTAGACGAGCTTACATGGCTTTTTATCCCACCTTCTCCCTCCCCTTGGACCCCTCCTTCTTCTTGCTCTTTACCCTACCTTCTCCCTCCCCCTGAACCCCTCCTTCTTCTTATCCTCACTCTTGGGCCCTGTGTAATTAATAATATTACATAATTAATTCACCAACAGCTTGAGGCAATTAAACTTCATCAGGTCAAGGCACCACAGGTTTGAGACTCAAAGACAATGGCTTTTCCACTTACTGGCTATCCACCTAACATCCCTCCCCCGCCCTCCATCGAACCAACGATGGGTAAGATCTCAGACAGGCTGAGACAACCTAAGACAGGGTGTGGAGTGGTCAATGGGCTAGAGGCATAGTGCTCAGAGACGGGTAAGATTCCCAGAGGGGAACAACCTAAGACAGGGGCTATGCCATCCACCGTTCTTACAAAAACAAAAGGGGGAGATGTTGGGCCCTGCCCGGTGTGAAGCCGAGTGGTTAGCCCAGCCAATCTTGGCCTACTCCCGGTGAGGCCTAGTCGAGCTTCCAGAGCCTGAGTAGAGTTTCGTGACCTGCCCTTGACTCAGCACCTAAGCTGAAACTGCCTCCACACAGATGCTGCTGACATGATGAAATACTATTGGCCCTTATACCTTTCTCTCATCCCCTCTTCCCACCCCCTTCCTCAAAATATATAAATACCTCCCCTGACAATAAACGGAGAGATTTCCGCCTTAGACGTTTCTCCCAGCTCAATGTGTTTTTCTTTTCCCCGGTGGTTTGGGGAGGTTTTTTGAGTCGTCGACACCCGCCTTCTCGCTCAGCCTCAAGAGGAGCGGCTGGCCCGGTTCTCTCTCTCTCCTGCTCTGCCTGCCGGTGGTGGAGGGAAAAAAACCCCGGCACTATATGGTCCTTAAAGAGAAAAAAAAGGAAAATCCAATAATTACCTACATTTATATATTTCAAATTCCAATTCAGAAATACTATAGTAGTTTCGTATGCCCCCCAATAGATGCACGTGCTTTAGAAAAAAAGAAAATAAGCTTGTAACTTGGATTTCCAGTGCCTGGCTGGAAGAGGTGTCACTGTGGGTAGATCCTGGGGTCCAACCCTTATGTATTATTGGGGGAAGATCTGAAACCAGCCTAAGGTATGCAGAGTGCTTGAGGTCTTCCTGGGTCCCCTGATGTTTGGCTGCTGGTTTTTGCTCTTGCTTATGGTGCTGGTGTTTGATGGTGGTTTCTCTTTCTTGTATCTGAGAAAGGGGACTAGCCTCTTTCACCATTATGGAATTTCCCCTGGATGTGTAAGCTTCAAATAAACCCTTCCTCCCATAAACTGTGTGTGTCTAGTTTGGAAGTTCATCTCAGCAGTGTGGAGCTGACTACAACACATACACAACTAGAATATCTACAAATGGATCCCAGCAGTTTGCATTTAAATCCAGCATCTTAGGTGGTCTTGGTACCATTTTGGCAAGTAATATAATTCAGCTTTTACTAGTAATCTATTTCAAGGTGATAATAAAAAGCTAGATTTCTGAAGACTATGATACCTTTGCTTGTTAACTATAGTGTCCTATAACTGAAAACATTAAATTGGCCATGCATGCCTAATGACCAAAAGCAAAGTCATTTATATAAAAAAATCATTGAGCTTTTAAAAGAAATGGTAAGTATTTTATCATATCATAACTGCTAAAATTTAGATCATAAATAGCCCCCAAGGACATATTTATTAAAAGATTAAGTTCTCAGGTTGGTAGTAGTTGGAAGTGACGGAAACATTAAGATATGGAGTTTTAGATCATTTGACATGTGCATTACCTAGAGGGAGATTTGTGACCCTAGTATTCCTTTCCTAAATATATTTTCACTTTGTACCCATAATGTGAGCAGGATAATCTCATTCATTCTTTGTATATGTATATGCATGAAAAATATACATATACATATACATATACATATACAAAGAATGAATGAAAATTAAGTATGTACTATAGTTATTATGTTCTCTTTATGTTACTACAGCAAATAGTTGAGATAATCAATTTGTGAAGGCAGAAGTTCAATTTGTCTCAGATTTTTGGATGTTCTCGTCAATGAATTGGAAGACCTATTGCTTTCAGGAATCTGGTGGGAATGGGACAGTACATAATGACAGAAACATATGGCAGAGTTATCCTGCCGTCAACACTGAAGAAATATAAGGCATTATCTGAGGGATGGTTAAAATGAGTTTGACTAGGTATTAAGTATATTCAGATATCTTGAGTTTGGCCTCTGACTAAACCCTAAAACTGGGTATTTCAAAGTCCTATAGCAAAGCCCAAAAGTTAAGACCTAGATAAGAAAATAATTTAGAGGAGCCTAAAGAAAATTTGGTTAAGGAATGGTGTTTGTCTCATATAGTATTCTATACATAATTCAGTGTTGACGGCTATTAAAGAATCCTGTTAAAAGCCAGTTTAGCTAGAATTACTCTACACTCAAAGTTATTTTCCATACACTAACCTACCATTCCAGTCTTTAAGTGCAATTTCCTTATTATATGTATAATTAAGACCAGTTAAATATTGAAATTGTTTTCCTTATTCCAACAGTTTTTGGGTAAAAATCTGGTAAATCTTGACTAAAACCCAGTAGCATTAACTACAACCCAGTTAGGAGTTGGCATGAATACTCTGTTAATTTTAATGGATTCAATGGTGTTATAACACAACATAGTCCCATTCTTTATATTTATGGCTATATGTATCATAGTATAGATATCTCATCAATTAATATGATGAAATATGCAACATAAAAATCTTTTCAGCTTTTGTTTAAATTGTATCATACAATCAGTGGACACCTTTTCCTTATGCTGGAGCTGTCCCTGAAATCTTTTCATAATATAATATTTCTGTCCTTGATCCAAGCATTCATACTCTGTTCCTTACTTAGTCTCTCTCCCCACCCCTCCCTTCATCCCCCACCCCTTCTCTCTAACTTGCTCTGTTGGGGATGAAAATCAAGGCCTTGGACATGTTAGGTATGTACTGCACTACTGATTTGTTCCTGTAGGTAACTTTTTCCCAATCCTTTCTTCCATTTTTTGTTTTTTTAAAAGCTATCCTGTATGTGTGTGTGTGTGTGTGTGTGTGTGTGTGTGTGTACATATTTCTGCTCAGATGTATACTCATTTCACCATGATAAAGATGTACTACAGATAATATTATTTTTACTTTCTTTATACTTTTGATATTATATCTTGGTAATGCTTCTATTTAGTCCTAATAAATCTACACTTTCTTTTTTTCACTGATGATTTCTGTGCATTTATGTTTCCTTGGGACACATGAACAAATGTCCATTTACCCCAGATAGGACATTAATTACAGGCCTAAGTAACAATCCAGTAAGACTAGTTTGTGTACCCATGCATTTATTGGGGTTACCGACAGAGCATGAGTGATAGGTTACTAACAGGAATGTAGATATCTTCAAAGCAGCTGCATTATGACAAAGTCTTATCCCATCAAAGATGATGACTTTGTGGAAGCTGCATCAAGTTCCCCTTTCTGCTAATCGTCCACTTATGTACATTAGCATCTCTCAAGATGACATTCAACTGAAGAAGGAAGGACAGAATTCCAGGAGAAGGTATTATAACCCTCTCCTCTTCATTTCACTAGGAAATGTCATTAACTTCATTATCATAGGCCTGACTATCCCTATATTGTTTTACTTTGTTGTCATTGTTACCTGGCCAAGGTAATCTTTACTTCAAGATGGCGATGGAGTGAACATGATGTTATGCCTGAGAGGAATGCCTTACTTGCAACCCTGTCATAATATCCTACTGAAACAGCCATTTCTTCCAGGTTCTTTTCTCCGCATCTAAAGAATAAAGTAGACAGACTGGGAAGGGCTAATAAACCAGAGAAGACAAAGCTGGAATACAATTTGGACAGAAAATAATCTTTGCTCTCACTGGCAGCAGGTCCAAATGTGGTAGTGACAACTCTATGACCTCAGTGGTGGCAGGTTACCAAGTGAGAAGTGGCAAAAGCAAGTCTTCACAGACCTCTAGATACCTGTTAAAAGGGCATGCCATCAAGTCTTACAGCTCTAATACAATAGTAGGCCTAGAGGTACCAGCCAAAAGGGATTCTATTCAAGAAGAAGTTTACACCAGCCAGAGGAGTGGATCCTATCAAATCAGGAGCAGGAGACTGCCAAAGGAACAGGTCCCACAGGAAAAAGAGCCAGGACCTGTGGACCACTCCAAGGCAGGAGCAAGTTTAGATACCAAAATCTGTTACAATCTTCCTGGTGCAAGTTTCTAGTGTGGGGGTTGGGAGTGGGAGGTAGGGGGCCTCCTTTCTCGAGTCTTCTCCCTTTAGAGAACTTCAAGCCTGACTAAAGAAAGAATGTAGGAGTTTATAAAGAAAAATATGGGCCCTGATTGGTGCATGCAAATAAGGGTAAATTCACTATGACCATTTAGGAGTGCTGGCCAACCTGGTAAGGAAAAATGTGGCGCCATTAAGGCAGCCAGTCCTTTTCTCTTTTCATGGTGAACCACCAAGTGACTTCTGTTTCCAAAAAGATGGTGGAGCATGGGGCTATAGTAACAGTTCCCCTCTGGCATTCCAATCACTCCTGGAAGGGCTCCCCATTCCCAGTCTCTTTTTACCCTGTGGCAGCAGTGATCAGAGGGAAGCACACCAGCTGTAGAACAGTAGTTGGCGCCCAGCAGTATTTTCAGCTCCCCCTGCTAAGTGGCTCCAATCATAGCCAAGGAGGGGAAGGGAGAGGGGGATCCTTTCCCTTTCTCCATTACATTAATTCATGACCATTTGTTAACCAGTCTTCTATTAATAAGTTTGTTTCAAATACTTTGTTATTGCAAATATTGATACAATTTATATTTTGGTATAGATATATACAAACATGCACAAGAAATAAATTATTCAAAGTAGAATTGTTGCATCAAATGATATTTATGTTTAAAATTTGGATATAAATGGTCAAATTACCTTTGTAAAAGCATACAAATTTACTCTCCTATCCAACATAAGGTTGTCATAAATGGTCACTATACCAGTCTAATGATGACAATTTCTATCAACCTGACCTGATGCTTACACAAGTGCAATAGTGGCACACAGCCATGGTGAGTTACCAGATGCTCTTGATTTGGCTAATGGATCACTCAGTGGAATGAAACCCATACCTGGAATGGGGAAAACAAGTCAGAACCATATCCAAAATGGAGCCCATTCTCTAATATCAAGAAGGTCCCACCAATACTGGTTATCTATGTATCTATGTATCTTACACTGACCTCACTCTCCGTTGGAGAATCTGCTTCGCTTTTTTCAGATGGACACAGAACCTGAGGAAAGAATCAGCACATTACACCTCACCAGGGCACCAGCTGAAGCGAGAGAGTTATAGGGGAAATGAGCAAGAGGGCTACTTTCTTGTGATCCTGGTAGCAGCACAAGGGTGAAGGAGATAGACACAGAGAACACTCAACTCCTACCAAACCAGAGGTCCAGAGACAAAGAGACTCCCAAGAACTCATCTACTGAAATAGACCTAAAATGAACCCAACATTGCTCAGGGAAATTCACAGAAGAGGGTGTGGAAAGATTGTTAGAGCCATAAGTTGGGTCATTATACACAGAGACATTGCCTCTCCCCCATAACTGATGGCTACCCCTACAATGCACAATCCCCATGGGGGAAGGACAGGAAGAAAGCTAACGATGGTACCACCATGGCTGTATACACACTATATTCATAACTAATTTAAAAATCTGAATTTGAATTTACTCCTAATAAGTGAGATTGGGAATATTTTCACACATTTAAAAGAACATTTTTACTTCTTTTTCTATGAAGTCCATCTTCATGTTCCTTGCCTATTTTCTATTTTGTGTTTGTGCTCATTATTGATTTATTCATTATTACTAAAATGTTTTTTCTTATGGCACAGATATTTTATTGACAGCATGTTCTTTTTTATTTTGTTTACAGTGGTTTATCATGAGGAATATTTTATTGTACCCATTACAATTTGAGCTTTATTTCCTGTTATTTCTTTATTATGTGTCACTGTCAAAATCCATCTCTCTGATATGATTATTTATGAAATGATATACTTTCCATTATGTTTTAATTGTTTAATGTTTAATTGTTGCGATCTCTTGAATTGCAGTGACACCTTTATGTGTGACTTCTACTTGTATATGAGTGTTGTCTGGCTTGTATATTGTCTTCCAGTACTGCATATTGATTCATGTGAGTGGTATACTTTACTTACCATATCTATATAATATATCTATATGTTAGGGCTGGGCTCCCCTTATTCATCTTCTTTTATAAAATTTTACTAGCACTCTTTATTTATATGCTTTATTTTTTCCATATGTAATGTTGAGTCATCATATCTAGTATCCTGAAATTCTCTTGTAAATTCATGATGACTTTAAAATTATAGATTCATTTTCTAAAGCACTGGCCTGTTTAAAATACTGAACTTTTTAACTCAAGAATATGGTATTCTCCCATGGATTCAAGTCTGGTATTAAACCTAAAAGTTCCAAATTGGCCCAAAAGAAAGCTTTATTGAGGTACAGATACATGACCTTTGAGTAGGCTCATAAGTGACCAATTTCAAAATACAAACCAGCCTGTCATTCTTTGTAATAATAGTTGGGTACTGATAAAATTTTAAATTACTGTAGACCATGGATATATTGAACTTGTAATTGCTCAGGGCCTACTGTAATCATCAATTACACATTTCCTTTTTCTGTCCAAATAAGCTACTAAATTTTACATATGTGCAGTAAAAATTATTTTAATTGTAATATGAATATTATTTCAAATTTCATCATTGAATATCACCATTAAAAGCCCCCCACATTAGCTTTATAGATGCATCTTGCAGTTAATTAGCAAATGATAATGATTATACCATAGATAATGAATTATATTCAAAGGAAATGAATGAATGATCTATTGGCTGGCTTTCTTTCAGGACTTAATGCTCAAATTGACATTGTGGCCGACACAAAACATGACTTCTATTTATAGCTATTGTCTTACAGGTGACTGCAAATGAAGCATTTGTTGTAATCTAGTTTACCTTCCTTCCCATCTGTTATAGTATGCACTATTACAATATGCCATGGGAGTAAATCTGGCTCAAATGTACGCCTATCATATTGAGAATGCATTTCCTATATTTTCCCAATTACTTGATGTCCTTCAAGTTTTTTCTGAGAACATACACATGGTATCCATCCACAATGTTACCCATACTATTTTCATATTTTGAATTAAAATATGAAAACAGAGTCAAGACTGGTTTCTTTAAAAATCCTGTAGTTTCCCCTTAATCCTCCTGACATTGTCCAAATTCTACATAAAAATTGTGAAATCCTTCATGGCCTAGTTTAAACATACCTTTCACCCTTCTTTCTTTAACCACTTCATTCAATGCAGTTTGCTTTTAATTCCCTAACTAACAATGCTATCATTTCTACAGGAACACTGGAAAATTAGCTAGCTAGGAATGGAGGCATAGGAAGATAATTCATAGCTGGAACAAGCTGTTAGACAAATCAACATAAATAAAACAAGTTTACTGACATTTACATTCCATATATTCATGAAAGACATGCAAAGAATGTTCAGTTATCAAAGATGTAGCTGTGAATTCCAGCTAACATAGTATCTTCCACAATCAGCAAATGTGCTTTTAATTTGAGTACAGTTATAGAAAGACAGCGGAAAGGGCATTGACAGTCTATATGCAGCAATTTGGGAGAAGGCAAATAAATAGCAGATAAAGTCTGGCTAATAAACTTTTCTGATCTAAATTCTACTGGAATCATTGGCAGGATGATGAGGGTATATAGTATCCTCAAAGCATGACCTTTGTTCTCCCTGGAAGATAAGGAATAGCATACCTTTTCTCTTTGGAAATCTATTTCTATGTTTAGACAAATAGAGAAAGGGCAGAGAGCACTTTTATACCAATTTATTCTTAATTGCCTTCAGCTCAAGAATTCTTCACATTTGTGAGGGGAGGCATATGATGGCCTCCCAGAAGAAAAAGGCTCAGATTTGGATTGTTTGCTGATTTCTGCAGTAAAACAATTCCCAATATGACTGTTTCAAGCCACAAATGTATTACTAAAATGATTACAAAATTTCTTCAGCTTACTATTTTTCACTATTTTTTTAGTATCTTGTAATTATTGTTTCTGTCTAGGTTTTACTATCATTTATTTTTTTGTAGGAAATAATCTATGATGATCCCTGAACTGGAAGACAATTATCCTGTGTATTCTTAGGGCACCTGTGCTTCCTTTTCTTCATCACCTAATGTTACAATAGTCCACCTACTCTTGTGTATCTCCTAATGCCTCAAAGCTTAATAAAAGAAGGGACCACTACATTCCTAGCAGGATCCTTACAGATGTCCTGGCCCATTGAAGGTCAATAAATACTTGTTAAATTAATGAATGAATATGTTATGTCTTATTATCTTAAATTTATACCATTTCATTGCACTCTGGCAGCAATGAAATTGAATTTATAATATGGCAGTAATAGGAATGAAATTGAATTTATAATATTAATAGCTAAAATATTAAAACAAACATATTACCAAAGAATTGTGTGTTTTATTACCAAGGAAAATATAGTCATGGATGTGTTATTTAAATTTTTTCCTGGAATCTTTTTAGAATTAGTGGATCCAAGGTGCTGGCTATGCTAGTTAATATTCACTTGAATATGATAGCATGAGGTTTCTGGCCAATATAAGAACATAGGCAGCACTTCAGAAATCTGTAGTGAACTGAATTATAATACCATAGACATGCTATTTCCTTAAAATTAAATGAATAACAGACTTTTGCTATACTTCCTCCAGGGACATCCCAGTGAATCAGTTTTGCTCCATTATATAAAACCTCGTAATAAGTCATTAGAAAGAGAGTCATTTAAAAAATTCAAAGCTAAAAAGTTGTAGCAGCTCACAGAGCATCTAAGGCCTCACATTCATGAAAATGCTAGCGTGTTTAGAGACCCTGGGGTAGGCTTTCTTTTATATAGTTAAAGTGATGCATATGGAAGAAGTTTGTGTCGGTCAAACTAAAAGGATGCTACATACACATCATTTGAAAGGTGCAGAAGCAGCTGTATTGGGAACTATTTAAACCTGGCTGATTTGTGTGGGCGACAGTTAAGGATACCAGGAAGAGTTGTTAGACTGAAAGATATTCAGAGGTTCTTGATTGGGTTTAAGTAATGTATAATACATTTTGCTAATTCTCTATCCTGGATGAAAACATCCTATAATTTTGTCATTTTTATTTTAGTCATTATATCTTCAGTTACTTCCTTGATCTATAGTCCTTTGTTCTGGAATGACATTTAGTTTTGCATCAAATGCAGATTCACATGGCAACCTGTAGATGCACTGCTTGGCCCTTAGTGTCCATCAAGCCCAAAGGTTACTGAATGTGAAACCAGGACATGCACATCTTTGATTTTTCATCATAGAAAGGGTAAAGTCCTTTAAACTTGGGTATACATTTTCAGAAGTGATGAGAAGATATGTGGTTGGTAATGATGATTATATGGTAAGCCATACCCCTCATTACTTCTTCATTTTTCTTGCTACCATACTTACTTTCAAATAGTGTGTAATGCTCACTCTTCTGTTGTCTTCAAATCCTATCTGCACAAACCCAAAGCAGTCACAAAAGCTTGGGGTAGTGCATATTGTAGCAATTAAACCAAATCTAACTTTTTGTCCATTTTTGTATCATGAAATCTAATAGCAAGATTCAAGAAGAATGCCTGAAGATTCTGAATTTACATAAAGCAATTGTGTGATATAGTCATACTTGAGATTTCATATGCTAGAATCACTTCTACTTTGTCTTGATCATGCCTGAAAGCTATATGTAGTAACTTTTCTGCCTGTAAAGTCAAATCTCTATACACCTAGTTAAAACAAATTACTTCAGAAATTTTTAATCAGTGTTATATCTTTTCAATGTTCTTTCCTACTCACATCTAAATTTTCTTCATGCATTAAATATACAACAAAAGCCAAATATCTACTCATTGGTAAGCTATTTTTTTCTGTGACTCAAGAAAATGTATTCTCATGAATTTATTTGCTGAATTATCCAGATGATGTAGTGAAAGGGAGAGACCAAAAAGAACACGTGAAGTAGCCAGGCCAAGAAACAGAATGTAGGATAGAAGGGAGCAAATACGGAAAATATGGTTTTATGGAAATGAGCAGTAAAGTTTAAAAAAAAAAAACACTAAGTTGTTTACTTATTAGGCAAACTACAGTCTTCCTTTTACATAGGTTATTTTTAGCCACTTTAGTGATGGGGAAAATTGGCATTAGTTATTCATAGTTTCCTAAACATAAATAGCTGATAGTGTCCTCTTTTTGATAGCAGAGAAGTAAAGAAAGGTAAGCTAAGATGAGGATGTAGAGAACACACACAAACAAAAACAAAAACATGATAATCATTTGGAGTTGAATGGTCAAACTCTGTGTCTGACTTACCAGGAGCTCACCTTTGGAGTCAGTTATGTATGATCAAACATATATTAGAATATTAGCTTCTTTTAGTCATTCTCAGTCAGTAGTCAGAAAACCTAATGAAATTAGAAATTAATTTAGACAGAAAAGATAGTATTTTAAGTTGATTTATATCTATATTTAAGTAAATGATTCCAAAGCTTGAGAATATTGTGGTGTCAAAATAAGCAGCCTATAGAACAGAAGAAAACATTCTAATTATTTTGAACAAAAAATATCAAATGATCTTGGCAAGAAGCACTGTCTCTTTTAGGCTATTTTTCTTTAAGTTTAATTGTATATATTTTTATCTAACAGATGGAAGAATTTTGAAGGTTAAGCTTTAAAGTACCACCATTTTCAAACCTGAAAAATCTGCTTTTAGGAACTGACATCACATCTTGGTTTTATACAAATCTTTCCTTTCTAATTTCAAGCACAACTTGCTTTCATGTTTTCCTTTGAAATAGTTTATGTCACTGACATTGAGCTACCACACTATTTATTAGAAGAAAGGCATATTTCCCAAATTACCTTGGAAAATGCTATGACCAAAAGTTTTTAAATGGAGGACTGAAGAGATAGCTCAGTTAGTAAAAGTGCTTGCCTCACAAGCATGAGGACCTGAGTTTAATCCCCAAAACTCATGTAAAAATGCCAGGTGTAGTAGCTCATGCTTGTAAACCCAGCACTAGGAAGATGGAGACAGGAGGATCCCTAAGGTTCATTAGTCAGTCAATCTAGCCTAATTGGTGAGTTCTAAGCCAATGAGGGGCTCTGTCTCAACATCAAGTAGACAAATTCCTGAAGAATAACACCCAAATTTGTCCTCTGGCCTCCAGAAATAATTGTGTAGGTGAGGCTACATATACATATCAGCCTAGACACAGACAAATTCATAAAAAATAGAATATCTGATACATAATGAGGAACAATGCTTGATTTTAGTGTTTAAATAAATATATTATCTTTTTAAAATATGCAACTAGATTTTTCTTTTTAAAAATTATTTTCATTTATTTATGAGAGAACAAGGAGGAGAGAGAGCAAGAATGAGCATACCACTGCAAATGGACTCAAGAAGCATGTGCATCTGGCTTACATGGTTTCTGGGGAGTCAAACCTGGTTCCTTAGGCTTCACAGTCAAGTGCCTTAACTGCTAAGCCATCTCTCCAGCCCAAATATATTATCTTATTGTGTGTTGGCTAATTACCTGGAAGGGTTATGGAAACCTGTAGTGATATCTATGCCAGAGGAGGCAAAATAAAGCCTGCTGTAGGAGTAGTTTCTTCTTCCTCCTTGGTTTTTCAATAGCCTAAACAGTGGATGTTTGAATGGATCACACAGATTTATGTCACTGATGCATAAAAAAGCAAACTTATAGATATTAAGATGCAAAAAGAGTTACATGGTGCTTTACCCTAATCAAGACAGAATAACAAAATACCATGGGTGAGTATTTTGAGGCTAAAAGTGAAATACTGGATTGATAATTGATATCCATTTTATTGACCTGCATTTTAAGAGTGAACCAGAAAGCCATGTGTACACTTAGTGAATGTATCCATGTAAACACTGCATATCATCCAATCTGTGCCTTCAAAGTAATTTGACCTCAGTTTCTGTGCAACTTTGCCAAACTCAGTAATTTCAATGTCACAAAATTTTGGAAAAATAATCACTGTGTCTTGTACATTATAAGATGAAGGAATTACTAGTACATTTCCAAAGAACAGATAAGTTTGGGGAATTGCAAATGGGATTTTTCCATTAGTTCATTATAATAAACATGGTCTGGTTATCATCATTGGATTTCTATGCAATGAAGACTCAGAATGAATCCCTAGTTTCTAGTTCAGAACTTAATGGACAGGTGCTCATATCAATATAATAGCAGTGAATGAATGTTGCAATTGAAATTCTAACAGATGGTATTGTCATAGATACTAAATTATACTATGAGTGGTAGATACAATTCTCATATGAAACTAGAGATTAGCATAAGGACAAAATATACTAGGACATGTTAAGAGCATATGTACTAAGGAAGAGAAGGTCTAATTTTGAAGTATGATTGGGGAATAAAGAAAGGGCCATGAATATTCTTCAGAATAACCTGAAGAGAACTATTTTACAATTAATATGAGCCATGGAAAGGTAATTATTCTAATATTCTAAAAAGCCATCAGGTTCATCTATATTTTCCTTAAGCAAAATTAATATCCTATTTATTATAAGAAAATACATATTAAATTTTGAGACAAAATTATATACAGATTAAATAAGTATAAAATGGTTTGTACATTAAATTAATATGTTCAAATTTACCACTTAATAAACTTCTAATCTCTTTCTGTTGTTTATTTATTTTAATTTTGCATTCATGTTGGTGCCTCTGGTAGCCTCCTCCCTGACCCTCCTCATTGGGGAATGTGGGTCATGCATTATGGGGGTAGCCAATAGTTATGGGGAAGAGGCTATATCTCTGCATAATTACCCAACTTGTGGCTCTAGCACTCTTTCTACCCCCCTCTTCCATGAATTTCCCTGAGCAACATTGGGTTCATTTTAGTACTACTTCAGTGATGAGGTCTTGGGAGCCTCTGTGTCTCTGAATATCTGGTTTAGTAATTGAATGTTCTCTGTGTTTATCTCCTTCAGCCTTGTTCTGGTGTTGTGTTCATCAAGAAAGCTGTACTCTTGCCCATTTCCCCCTTTACTCTATGGTTTCAGCTGGAGCCCTGGTGAAGTGTGATATGCTGATCCTCCCTTCAGGTTTGTTGTCCATCCAGAAAAGAGAAGCAAATTCTCCAATGGAGAGAGAAGTTAGTACCAGATAGATGGAATGGCCATAGTTATTTTTGAGAGAATTTTATATGCATATGTCTTCTCCTAGCCCACATTTGGTGGGAGCTTGATATTGGAGAATGAGCTCACTTTTTGTACATGGTTTTGACTTATTTCCCAGTTCCAGCTGAGTTCCATTCCATTGAGTGGATCTGTTAGCCAAATCAAGAGCTGTTGATTACCCACCATGGCTGTGTGCCACTATTTCACTTATTTGAGCATCACATCAGGTTGTTTACTGCTGAGTAGCTTAGACTGTGAGTTGTTTGGACAGATGTTGGTTATTTTCCCCCAGTCTCTCGTGCAGCACCCTCTGGCACTAGCCAAGCTAACTGGCTTGGGACTGATCCTATTCCAGATTTCGACCAGTTCACTCCATGTTTCATCTCAACAGCATATGGTGTCTTAGGCAGTAGGGTTTTACATTAAACTTTGGTGGGTCATCAAGAACTCTGACAGAAATCTGTCTTTTTTGGGGGGGAAACCTTGTAGGTCTCTCTGATCAACAACTAATTGTGAAAGTTAACCCCATGCTGGTACCGGGAGTTTTAAATGTGCTAACAGATCAGCCTAGATATGATATATTTCAGGTATGACATTGGGTAATTCATCTATTTTTAGTAATAATTCATTATTTCTACCATGAATTTATTTGCTAACATTTTTAGTTTCCTATTTACTTTTCTACTGTTAATCATATAAAGAATTATAATAGATTCGGGTATTAATGTAAAGTATCTAAAACCTTTTATACATAGCAAGTTATGTACAATTTAAGCTATTTTAAGACTAACTTAAAATACAAAGCTTACTTCCTTCAGATGACCTTCTGTTTTAACTTGAAGCAGAGGAGTTCACAATAAGTAATAGCAAGATTTACTCTATGCCAAGAAGCAATCCAATGCCAGCTGAAAGTGAGGAAATCATATGGCTTCAACATTTCCCTTAGATAACTGTGTTCACAGCACAGAGCTTAGAACATCCTGTGGCAGCAGAGTGTACGGTAAAGACCATCCTTTGTCAAGATAAAGTTAAGTGCTCTGTTCTCAAAACTGTCATAAATGATTTAAAGATAAGATGCTTGGTCACTACTTCCAGGTTTTTACAATTTGCTCACATGTGGAAGACCACAAAGGAGCAGATATTGTTTGGCTATCCCCCTCTGAAGAGTTGTTACTCAAACTTCATCCCTGCTCATTCTGAACTGCTACCAGAATCTAGGACCGCACTTCTTTGTTTGGGTCAACAAACCAAATTCTTTACTCTCAGTAAGGAAATTTATTTCATCTGCACAGTGTGGGAGAATAGGGAGTATTTCATAGCTTTTAATGGTCTTTTCATTTACTGCACTGCATGAGGTGACAATCACAGTTTATTTTGTTCTGACTAAATTTGATTTTATATCCTCTTCACATATGGTACTTCAGCATCTTCACCACTGGGCTTGTCCCCTAGGAGCTGTTCATGTTCTGCAGTGCCTGATGTGACAGGGTACACAGAAAGTTGCGCTGGAAAACTGAGCCTGTCAAACAAGGGTGGATAAAATGTAAAGTAGATATATCATTTCTTTGTAATTTACCCACATCCTGAAGTTCTTTAAAAAAATGTGATAAGTCATTTGGTGAACATGCTATTATCAGGATAAATCTGTATTAGTGAAATAGATACATCTTGATCTTATATAAATATGGATATGCACTATATCCTTAGTAATATGACACTGACTTATTTAGAGAAGTATAGCAGAATTCAGGCTGTCCGGAATCACTTGATGGGATAAAGAGGTCAAGGCTGAGCTAGGAGAAGTGCAATACATGGAAATAATCTTCCTCATTCTAATATATCATAAGGCATTTACTATTTCTTACAATGTTTACTGATAGCTTTCCATGTTTAAGGCCATGAACTAAGCCCCATTCCAAATATAATCTCTTTTTACCTTTACAACAACTTTATGTGGCTTATTCTTTTATTATACTCACTTTCCTGATGAAGAAAATGAGGGTCAGAAGAACTACATAAGTTTCCCAAAGCACATTATCAAATGGCATTGCCAGAATTAGAACCAGACTCCAGATCCCAAGTTCTACAGTGTTCCTAGCCATATATATGCATTTTTCCCTCAGGTATATTTTGATTGCTTTCCAAAGACAAATAAATTATTTTTTTATATTATATGAATGCCCTTTATCCAATCTTTCCACAAGCATAACTATTTCTGGAGTTGACTTTGTCTTGAAGACAGTATGTCAAATTTTATACTGAGATAAAGGTCACTGAAGTAGTGAGCATGTGCCTATGGGGCGAATTTGTCTACTGTGAACTGCATATCATCCCAATGCTGTGCTTAGCATGACAATATTTATTATGTGTACTGGGATGGCAACAAGAAATGGGTACTTTTACTCTAGCACTAAAAATTCATGAGAAAATTGGCTTGAAAATTCATGAGAAAGTTTCTAAAATATTATATTTGCATTCCTGGATTCTTCATTTAGTTAAATCTCTCATGTTAAAGCCCTATAAAATGCATGATAGTCTATGTATTTTTAGACATATAGCCAATTGTGTGTCACATTCTCATTCCTACCAGCTGTTTCAGGAACAAAAATATTTTGTTTGCACAAATAATGATAGAAAATCTAAAGTTTGTGAAAAAAAAAAAAACAGAACTTTTAAAAATGTGATTTTGAACCACCAGAAACTCTGAAATGATACTTAAAAGAGAAGTCCTTGTTATTACAAAACATAAACCTTCTAAAAAATCTAATAGCATTTTACCAAATAGTATTGTGAATGTTTCAGGATTTGAGAAAATAAAGAAGACTTCCCCAATCTGGCCTAGACTGAGCTTTACTTGTATTAATCACAGGAAAATTTGAGAGTACATAGAGATGGGCTAAAGGCATCATATCCTGAGAAATGAAAAATTAAATAAACAGAGTTAAATGATATTTTCCTTGTTTTCTATCCCTGCATCAACGACATAATCTTCACTTGCCCAAAAACCTGTTTCTTACTATTGGTTATATGGTAGCAAATATAAAAGTTATGACATTGGGATTCTGCCCTTTACATATAAACTTTATCATTCTTAAGTTTTATTTTGAAAGCAAAGGGGTTTGTTTGTCTTTCAGTAAATTAGTGTACATTCTGCAAATAAGTGTAATTTGTAATTTCTAAGTAAAAGGCTGTAAGCAACCAATTTGCATATGTTGCTCATTCTTAACAATAATGTTAGCAATGCAGTCATCATTGCATCTTAGTTAAGATGCATGCCTTTGTGGAAAAACAATAAATGTAATAGATTAATATCCTTTGTTCACGTAGAGAAAAAAAAATATTCTAGAACCTAAGTGATTCAATCGTGAAAATGTTTCACCAATCCTCACAACTGAGCACAGTAATGACAGGAGAATGGATCATGAATACAGAAACAGATAATTCCTAGGCTCTCTTGCCAAAGAAATTTATAGTCTAGTGAGAAAGGGAGAATTGAAAAGCAATAACTCAAGAAAATAAACAAGGTGGGGCTCTCAAATTCATTATCCCCACTTTTCTTGCTCTACTGCATGCAGTGACAGGTTTGATTCTCAAAGGTGGCAAATCCAACATTTGTCAGCTAGATTCTACAAGGGTTTGAGTAGCACAAGCCATTACCATGACATTAAGGGACAAGAGGTGGCATTACTGAATTTCTCTATCCTCTTCTTCAGTGCCAACGCAGCAGCTTTCTTTGCGGAAGCCTACCATGATTCTAGCTTGCTCTAGGTGGTGGCTCTGACCCTTGAGTTTCCATTCCGGTTATATGTATTTCTGTTTTTGGCCTTACAGTCCATTTCTATTGCCAATTCCTTCTTCACTGACCTTTCAATTTATTTGGCACTCCCATTGGCTTCTTAGCCCTTTCATAAAATACTATTCACCAATCTCACCAGCCTGCTAATCTTTTTCATTATATGAGCACACACATTATATATATGAAAGGGCTAAGAGTTGTTTCTGTTTCCAACTGCATTAATATAGAAGTTCAAAATAAAATATTTATAAATCATTATCACAATAAAAACTGGTATTTATTTAATGATTTCATATGTCCAGTATTGTTCTAAGTGCCTTTCATATATTATTATTTCTATTTTATGCACAAGGAAACTGAGGCATACAGTGTATTTGACTTGTCCAAGGTCACACTCTTATTTTTAACTTGGATGTTTTAAGGCATCCTTTGATTCACCTATAGAGTGTTTCTACCACAGATGCTATTTCTCAAATTTATCATGCATTTTAAAAATTCCACAATCTTTTCATATTAATTAGTTGGTTGGTTGATATAAATGAATATTTCTCCAATATCTACTATATATTAAACATGATGATAAATGTTATGCTTGACAAAGGCATGATGACTATCTCCTATTGTAAATCACCTTTGTTTGCCCTGTCTTTATGAATATGATGTCATTTCTAAACTGACATCTCAAGTATACCAAGCTGGAAAGCCTTCTAGTTATGTGAGCTCTAAATGACAGCCCAGAAATAATCAGGTTATCTTTGAAATAAATATGTGCCTGGAAAAAATTATTTTCTTATGCTCAGTGAAATTTGCAGCTGTATTCTTACACCAGTGCTCGTCAATTTATCCATTTGAAGTCAACATACACTTTACTATGATGGTAAATCAGGTCTGTGAAGCAATCTTTTCTGTGTAGCTAAATAATCATTGATGCACAACATTATGGTTGTTTCTCATTACTGTCTGTAGTTGGGGAGCTTCTTTTCTCAAACTTTCTCAATCAATACCATATAAATCTATCAACTACCATCTAAACAACCCTCTGGGTATGGATCATTCAGTATGCATAAAAGGCTACTCATAATATGGTCTGCAATGTACAATCAAGCAGAATGATGTGTGCACAGCTGTTTTATATTTAGTTTGCTTTCTAATGTGAGCTAATTTGTTGTAGGGATTGAGGGCATTACTAAGATTTACTTCAAGTTTGGGATGAGATAAAATTATGTTTGAAGGTGAAATTTTAGTCTCCACTCAACTTGAACAGGTATTACTTATATATTTTCTTGGTTTCAGGAGGAGGAAGGTACTTGATATATTAGCACATATAAAGATAATTAGCTTCACATCACCTACTCCCTCCCTGAAACCAAAATCTTAAAACCTCTACATTCCTCTAGTAATGACAAGATGTGTAAAAAGCAAAGGTGATATGAATATCACTTAAAGAAGAAAACAGGCTGCATGAAAATTAGATAGCAAATTATGTTTCAAAATACTGTATACATCTTGTTCTTAGATTTAGACCTTAGAAAAGTGCCCTGACAGAAGACAGGACATTACAATACATATCTAATGTGCATTGGTGGTAGCTTTCTTTTATGCATAATTTCCCCTAGGCAAAAAATGGAGCAGAGAAGTGGGGAATAATCCACTTTGAGGAAACTATCATCCAATGGTTTCAGAATAAACTTGTTTTATCTTCTGTGGAAACTCTTACAAGGATAGAATCAGCACCAAACCATTGTACATAACAGCATGCTATTATCCTGAATAGAACAGCATTATATTGGTAGTGAAAATTAAATCTACTTTAACCATATATTAACAGGTTATAGAATGTAAATGTAGCCACTGTGAAAGATATGGACCAGAAACACATATCTTATTAATGAATACTTTTAACTTGTTGAGAAACTGAAACTCTAGAAGAATGAGAATGTTAATTGTTCTTCCTGGCTTATGAAAACATGGATTTTTGCTTAATTTGGAATACACTTAAGTAAAACACATACTTTTTTATCTTCTTCACTAACAAGAAGAGATACATCATGGTTGATATGGAATAAGATTTTATTAAAGAATGCTGCTATATTAGTATTACTAACTATATAGTAAAAAATATTTTAATGGAATAACCTTAAAGGCAATTTTACTCAATGGTAGAAAGTCAGATGTATCATTCAAATATCAGTACAAAGCCAGAAAGAAATCAGAAGGCTAGACATATAACCCAAAATAATATCTTAACATCATTACTGTTTGATTTCTTTGCACAGTTTTATTCCAAAATCTTTTTTTTCCCTTTAGCTTTTTGAGGTAGGGTCTCACTCTAGCCCAGGCTGACCTGGAATTCACTATGTAGTCTCAGGGTGGCCTTGAACTTAGGGTGAGCCACATAGCTCTGCCTCCTGAATGCTGGGATTAAAGGCATGTGCCAACATGCCTGGCTCAAAACTCTCTTTACAACTATCCTTTTGGTTCCTATCTTCTCTGTTTCTTTGTCTTTTTGCATCCTAACATCCACTACAGCAAATCATGTCAACTTTTGCTTGAATTAGTTGCTAAACAATATTTCTTCCTTCATTCATGATCTTATCTAATTGGCTCTACTCCCTTGTCCATTTACCAGCCAACGTAATATTTCTGGCACATATACTTATTCATGCTAATTTCCCACTGAAATTGTTGTGGTGTTTTTTTTTTTTTTTTTTTTTTTCTCAAGATAAATTTCATTTTTTTAAGTATGCCTTATTAATGAACTGTCTCATGTAGCTTTGGATTGCCTCTAAGGTTTAAGAAGGATTCAGGCCAATATCTCAGTTAGACTGAAATGACTATTCTTCCCATAAGAAGTGGAGTCTTGTACCATTTTTTATAATTAAAGTTATAGTTTGACTTCTTAGTGTAGACTACAGGGAACTTATACACTTTCCAAACTTGCTGTCTTGAAAGCTTACACTACTATGATGAGCCAGCCAAACTAGGTCCATCCCAAATTTTAGGATCTCCATAAGTTTAAGTCAATAAACAATTACTGTGTAAGGCACTAAGCTTCAGGATGGCTTGATGTGTAGCAAAGACTGAAAAATATATTTCATTTTCCATTGTTTTCCTTTTCCTCTTTGAAGAAAAATATGATTTTATCACATCATGAAGAAAACAGAACTCAAACTAAATTAAGTATTTCAGTAACTGTTTGAGTGTTTTGGGGAATTTTATCCCATTTATTACAATTTGTCTACTTCTTTTGCTCCAGGAGGCTGGTAGTAAAGATGACAAGGTAGTAGAGGGAAGGATGGAAAGAAATGTTCTAAGACAAAAATATTTAGGTAGTGCAACTTTATTGAGATTTCAGTGCACAAAGATCCTTATTTGGGATGACTCAGCAAGTAGAAGCAGAGCACTGCTAACTCCTTCAAGTATAATGTAACCATGATTGGGCTCAATCCCATGAAGTCACATGTAGTTGGTTTCAGTGGCTGAGGTGCAGGCACACCAATTCTCTCTCTCTTTCTCTCTCTCTTTCTCTTGCTTTCTCTAAAATAAAAACATAAAACTATTTTAAAAAGTAACTGAGGGGACAGACATGAAGGTAACTGTTTTTATGGATAGTATTTTGATGAGCTTTTATGGCTTAAGTTTCTTTAAGAGAACCTTAAATAATATCAGAGATGTGCTAAATTTATCTTTCTCTGAAAGCAAGATAGGTATTGGTATGCTACTCTTATTCTGAATTCTACTTGAGACTCCATGGAATATCTTTGGGAAGGGCTTTCCCAAGGATTTGATCATGACAGACTAGTATAAGTAAGTGGGTTTGTGCCCTAATTTTGCAAAACAACAATCTTAAATGCCATACATTTTAAAAGCCAAAATTCTTAGAGTGTAAAATTGTTGTCTAAAATCCTAAAAGATCAAAATACCAATAATATACCTCTGGGAAAATAATTCTTTAAAATAAAAATATTTTTAAATGTGTATTTCCAAAAAAAAATTACAACATGACAATATATCATGTGTGATTATATGATAAACATGGCAGCAGCAACATACATATTTTTGGAAACATGAACATCAAATATATTTATGACAGTCTCATGTGTTTAATTGGTAAAAGGAGATGACCTATATTCATAAAGATTTAGGTAAAAATTGAAATGTTGAAAACATATAACTATGGTTCATAACTGTGTACAACAAGCTTTATAACTATGTCCATATCTAATATTGCTTTATGATGAAGAAAGTCAATCTCTTAAAGATGTTAATAATAAGCCAGGTGTGGTGGTGCATACCTTTAATCCCAGCACTCTGTAGGTAGAGGTAGGAGGATCGCCATGAGTTTGAGGCCACCCTGAAACTACATAGTGAATTCCAGGTCAGCCTGAGCTAGAGTGAGACTCTACCTCCAAAAACAAAACAAACAAACAAAACAAAACAAACAAACAAACAAAAAGAAATGTTATATTTAAGAAAATTTATTTTTCAGGATTTTATTATTCAGTACTAAATATTTCAGGGTTGTGTCTTTTTTGATTATTATCAGCATTATGGACAATGTTACCATGCAAGGATTCCCAAGGCATTACCTCAGGCCCTTTGGACTCTCCTGGATGTTGACCAGAGGCCAGCAAACATAAATTACTTTGAGTTAAAGTCACTATCTTAAAAAAAATCTATCTTTCAAGAAAAGGACAGATGTAAGGAAACTACTAGCATGGAAGTGATTGCAGATTGTGACATTAAAGACCAGGCTGGTAGTGGTAGATGCTATAAGAAGTGCCCAGGTAATAGGTATATTTTGAATGTAAATGATGATAGTTTCTGATTAGTTAGATATAAAAAGTAGAGGAATCAAAAATGACTCTAATGTCTCCAGATCTTTTCTTTAACAAATTCATCTGATGTTCACCTGAAATCAGGAAGATTTACTTAAGAGTTACAGCTGACTATGCTAGTCACTTTATCTGGAGCTGTCTAAATAGCTGGCAAGGAGAAGCATAAGGAAGCAAAGGGTGTATTTTGTCTTATATTTCCAGGTGTACAGTCTATTTTGGTGAGGAAGGCATATCAGCATGAACAGGAGACCAGTTGGTAACAACACATGCACTGTCAGTAAGTAGAGAACCAATGGTAAGTAAGACCACACTATGAAACCTTAAGGCCTACCCCAATTGTCCTATTCCTGCATCAAAATTCACCTCTTGAGGCTGGAGAAATTGCTTAGTGGTTAAAAATACTTTCATACAAAGCCTGACAGCTGAAGGTCAATTCCCCAATACCTACATAAAGCCAGATGCATAAAATGTCACATGCATCTGGACTTTTCAGTGGCAAGAGTCCCTGGCTTGCCCATTCCTCCCTCCAAATCTCTCTCTCTCTCTCGTGCACGCGTGGGTGCGCGCGCTTGCACAAATAAATTATTTCTTAAAAAAATATTCCACTTCTTAAAGGTTCCACAACCTTCCAAAGTAGAGCCACCACCAGGGGACCAAGTGTTCAAATGCTTGAGTCTATTTTACATTCAAACCACACCACCATAGAAACAGTTTTCCATATTTTCCTGAAGAAATTTAAACTTGGATGTTGAAACAGAACTTTGCTAGATCCCTCAATGTCTTAATCAGACAAATGAAGTATGTTTGAAGAAGTAAAGATTTGTAGGTCTTCTATTGAGAAAAAAATGCTTTATCCCTTAAATGGGTCATCAGATTATTCTTTATTGGATCAATCATAGAGGAATGGCCATCAATTTAGTTCCCCAAATCATTACTTGAAAAATCATATGGGAAAGTATGGTCCAGAAACACTCAGGATATATTCATTAACTAAGGTAATAGAGAAATAATGCTTTTTAAAAATACTAGCATATATAAACTGTCTAAAATAAGCAGTTCTCAGTTATGGTATTTTCATATATGCACACAGTACTTTGGTCACAATCATTCTCACTGTTATGACTTTAGAGAAGAAAGGGTAGTCATTTGCTCAGCTCTTTCTTCAGTAGTGTGCCAAGATGTAGAAGAATTTGTTCATTAATCACTTCTATTTACTTTCATCAGTATTAGAGAAGAAATAACTCAACAAAATTCAGAAGTGCTTTGCAATTTCTTGTTTTAGAATTTTCAGTCTCAGAGAAGCCTAAAAACATGCAGAAGTATTTGAAAACTACTTCCAAAGTCACCTTAGGAAAGGTTCTGAGTAACAGAGATACATTTTTCATGAATTAAGAACAGATCATTCTCAGTGAGCTTACCCAATCACAGAAAGATAATCGTCACATGGTCTCACTCATCTGTGGCTCCTAACCTGAATCTGTCCAAGATGCTGTCATACCTAATAAGCACCTTGAGGACCAGTAAATAGGGATGGTAGGACAAGAGGAGAGGGTAAGGCTGGGGGGAGGGTAAGGGAGCGGGGGGAGGGTAAGGGTAGGGGAACACAAATAGGGATCCAAATGGATATGGTACCATGAAATCCTATATTATGAACAACAGGCTAAAAGACTGATCCTTCAGTAGAGGGAACATCTGAACCACAGGGCCCTGGAGAGGACATCATGAAGACTAACCTTAATCTTTTCCTGTTTATCTCTCTCTCTCTCTCTCTCTCTCTCTCCCTCTTCTGTCTCTGTTCTCTTTCATATTACATATATTTTCCTTCCTTCATCTTCCTTGGCACTGTCCTGTAACTCCCAATACCAGCATGCAGTTAACTTTCTCAATGAGCTGTTGATCAGAGAGACCTACAAGGTTTCTCAAAAGAAGACAGATTTCTGTCAGAGTTCTTGATGACCCACCAAAGGTTAATGGTAAGACCCTACTGCCAAAGACACCATGTGCTGTTGGGATGGAACATGGAGTGACCTGGTTGGAATCTGGAAGAGACAGTCCGCAGACAGCCTGTCTAGTGCCAGTAGGTACTACATGAGCAACTGGGGGAAAATGACATCTGTCCAAAGAACTTGTAGTCTAAGCTACTCAGCAGTAAACAACCTGTCTTAATGCTCAAACAAGTGCAATAGTGCACATAGCCATGGTGGATAACCAACTGCTCTTAATTTGGCTAACAAATCTGCTCAATGGAATGGAACTCCTATCTGGAACTTGGAAACAAGTCAAAACCATGTCCAAAAATGAGCCCATTCTCCAGTATTAGTATCCCACCAATCGTTGGCTATAAGAGAGCCTACACATATAAAATTCTCTCTAAAATAATAATGGCCATCCCATCTATCTGATGCTGACTTCTCTCTCCATTGGAGAATTTGCTTCTCTTTTTCAGATGGATGCCGAACCTTAGGGGAGGATCAGCCTATTACACCTCACCAGGGCCCCAGTTGAAACCATAGAGTAACAGGGGAAATGAGCAAGAGTGCTGCTTTCTTGGAGAACCTGGTACCAACACAAGGATGAAAGAGATAGACACAGAGAACACTCAACTCCTACTAAACCATATATCCAAAGACACAGAGGCTCCCAAGACCTCATCACTGAAGTAGAACTAAAATGAACCCAATATGGCTCAGGGAAATTCGCAGAAGAGGGGATGGAAAGAGTGTTAGAGTCACAATTTGGGTCATTTTGCATAGAGACATTGCCTCTTCCCCATAACTGTTGGCCATCCCAATAATGCATGACCCACATTCCCCAATGAGGAGGGTCCCTTCGGAGGGAGGAGGACAGTGAGGAGGCTATCAAAGGCACCAATATGAATGTAAAATTAAAATAAATAAATAAATAAAAGATAAGTCATTATCTGTTTCATTGTCTGACTTACTTTACCTTCATAACTTACTTATTGGCTTTTCTGGAAAGCTCTAGCTGACTTTCATGCCTGTTCAGCATAAGAATTTGAATGCTTTCATCCTTTCTATAAAAAAAATCTTAAAATACACAAAAATAACAAATGAGTGTAATATTATTATGTAATGTAGATAAATGAAATTCGTGTAATTTTGAAGTTTATTTTTTTCTGGAATTAACAAAATTAAGCTTGGTATCTGAAAATCAATCTTCATTCTCAACTAATTTGGCAAATATTAAAAATGCAAAAGAGGTTTTTTTTTCAAGGTAGGGTCTCACTCTAGCCCAGGCTGACCTGGAATTCACTATGGACTCTCAGGGTGGCCACTAACTCATGGTGATCCTTCTACCTTTGTCTCTCCCACCTAATTCTGGTATTAAAATCATGCACCACCACACCCAGCTGGCAAACAAATTTCTTAGCTTCCACTGTTTAAATAGCAAAGTTTGCCTTAATCTTTTATTTTATTATGTATTAATTGCTTTTCTCCTTTACTTACCTCATCTACTGAATTATCAAGGTTATGCAACTTTATAATGAAGCTCTTTTTGTATGTGCAATTCAGGAACAAGTATTCTGAGAAGCCAGAATTGAACTACCTACCTTTTTAAAATTAGAATGAACTACAATAAGTTTCCAGTGTGCTAGCCAGCTGCTAGAATAATGATTGCAGAGGTGACACAATGAGAATAAACAATTTAATATATTTGTTTTGGTTGAGAAGAAATAAATTGATCATGTCTCATAGAAATATTAAATTCTCTTGGCCTCTGTGTAAATTGCAGGCCTACAAAGTAAAACAAATGAATAAACACCAACCAAAGACACTCCATAAATAGTTCTTTAATATGTATCTTGAATCTTAAATATGTCTCTTCTGCATGTCCCTTCAGCACTTGTAAGTGTAGTGCTAGTGCCACTTTGTATTCACATAGTGTCTTCTGAAATTTTCCTATTCATTATACAAGTTCTTGTCTCTGTGGGTCTGTGCCCTAGCCTCCTTTTCTTATGAAGATAGTAGCCATATTTAGAGAAACTGCTTCAAAATATGAATTTTTGGGACCATAATTCATCCTATAGTGCCATGTGACCTAAAAGATATATGAAAGTGAATAATATATGCAAAATCTTAAAATACAAAATAATGTGTACATCATTAAATTTTAATGAACACAATGATGTAAGCTGAGAGAGTGTTCAGAAGACAGCAACATTGCCCACTCATGGACCTCAGACTTCTAGCCCTACAACTGTAAGAAAAAACATTTTGGTTTTTTTATGCTACCCACTCTGTAATAATTTGTTATACCTGTCGTAGAAAACTAATACATATAGCTAACTATGTTTACAGTGGTATACATATCAAGCATAAAATCTCTATAAATATGCAATTAGAAATAGTCTTTCATTAAATGTTTGTGAACCATGGGGTCTTTCATTCAGTGTTCATTCACAGTATTTCCATTCAAAGTAACCTGTTTTAGAGTTGGGTCATGAGACTCTATTGACCATTTAATTTGGTTGTCAATTCTAGGTATATGTCTTCATTAAACACATGGTTGTGTGTCTTGTATATGCCAGAACTCATCTAGATATCAGGATAGAGCATGGGCTAGCAAATTGTCACCTTACTTATGAAGCCTGAGTTTGAGTGATTTTGATAGTTAGTGAACAGCAGTAGCTCATTTCTTGCTTTTATAAGAGTAGATTTTCTACTTTAATGGCCTCAAGATAATAGTTGACTATTTTATAATTGGTTTCTATTGTTACTTTAATGTGTTTTTTTAAGTTGGGAGTTTTTCAAAGCACCAAATATTTTGAACTGCTACATTTTAATGACATTTAACAGTTCATAGCATATTGTATATAGCCATTCATCAAATGCTTGATAAATTGTTATAATTGCTCCTATGTTTGCTGTAGATGAAAGTGTTAGGTAGTACCACATCCTCAATTTTCCACAATGTTAGCTGTAATAATTGCAACTGTTTTCTTTTACCTTGAGTTGCTATTTCATTTGGATATTAATTACCATCCATGTAATTTTATCTCATATTTTAATATTTATTTTATAAAATAGAATATAAAATTAATCTTAAAATTATTTGAAAATTACTTTAGACACTGTTGTTAGCCTTCTTTCTACATATGACAAACACAAATTTATAAATGTAGAGAGATATACTGTTGAAAGAATATTTATAGATGAAATCACAAATGTTCAGGAAAATACCTTTGGAATTGTTGCAAAAACATGATAAATGCCTTAGATTAATGAAGTATGTTGGATATTTTTATGACAAAATGACACCTGTAGTAACTGATATTATTTTTATATATTAGCTGCAACAACATTTTGGGCATGATCTAAAATCACTAAAGTTTTTATATATTTGTTTTGGTTTCATTTGGCTATTTTGTTGGGAGTAGAGAGGCTGTTTTATATTTGCAAAATTGATTTCTATCTGACGATGGAAGTACTAAATTCTGTGGCTTTGTTCTATGTGCTTTTTAGCCAGACTGGATCTAAATTTGTTTTGAATATGATGCAGTATTTATGTTTCTAAAGAGGGAAACTGAAGAGTAAATATCCAATTGCTTTACAGCTGTGTTTCAACGCTGGAGATTTTCGAAGATGATACAGACACACACTAAAAATTCAACAGATGACCTTAAAGTGCACTAACATTTCAACTGACATTTTCCTACATGATTTATACTTTGCCCAGTGGTCAGACAGTGAATCAGTCAAATTGACTTATCTTGATTCATGAAAAGGTGAAAAGGTGTGTTTGCTGTGACTCAACACCTTCCCTGGGGTGATTCCGGAAATAGTTTTCAAAGGTGTAGTATAACTTTTTAGGCTGCTCTAAACTTCAAGTTATGGAAAAGAAATAAATCAAAAAACAAAATTATAAATAATATTTGGTTATTATATTTGTAAAGCATGACTCCTCCAAGATTTGATTGTATGCTTAAAATTCATTACCTCTTTCTCTCCAACAAATATGTGCTTGTCTTGTTTATTGTGAGAAATAGTCCAATGACATTTTCCCTTCATTTTTTGGATATAGGCTAGAAAGTTATGTATGTATTTGTGAATCTGGAAATTAAAAAAAAATCATGCAGATCATTAAAATAAGCAGGTCTATAAGAATTAGATAGTAGTAAACAAAGCAATGTATTTCATTGTTGGGCCCTGCCCGGTGTGAAGCCTGGTGGTTAGCCCAGCCAGTCTTGGCCTACTCCCGGTGAGGCCTAGTCGAGCTTCCAGAGCCTAAGTAGAGTTTCGCGACCTGTCCTTGGAGTGACTCAGCACCTAAGCTGAAACTGCCTCCGCCCAGCTGCTGCTGACGTGGTGAAATACTATTGGCCCTTACACCTTTACCTCATCCTTTTTCCCACCCTCTCTCAAAATACATAAATACTTCCCGTGACAATAAACAGAGAGATTCCCGCCTTAGACAGTCTCAGGGACTCAATGTGGTTTTTCTCCCTGGTGTTTTTTGGGGGGGAGGGGTTTGAGTCGCTGACACCCGTCTTCTCGCTCAGCCTCAAGAGAAGCGGCCGGCCGGTTCTCTCTCTCTTCCGCTCTACCTGCCGGTGGTGGAGGGAAAAAACCCCGGCATCTGGCGCCCAAACGTGTGGCGCAACATTCCATCAAAAAGGCAGGGGGTACTAGGCAGATGACAACTCAAATAGGTTTAACTGGAAAGATTACTTTTTTTGATTTTATTAAAAGAAGTGAATCTAGACAACTATAAATAAGAAGATAATTTTCTTTGATGATAGAAGGTGACTTGTTTTCTCCAAATAAGCACATGCATACAGCTTCTCTTACCAAGTACCAAAGATTTGGCACGTGTAGGCAGAGAGAAAACAAGGAATCCCAGAGTTGGAAGTCTACAGGTTTCACAGGCAACGTAAACAGCATTTATTGCTTTAATTGGTATATAGGTTCAGTCCCAGGAGTTCATAATACAAGAGCATGAAAAGTTCTCCACAATCAATGGCAAGAAGACTTCCCACACAATGAGTGTCAAAGAACAATGGAAGAGCATGAAAAGAAGCACACAGTTATTTACCTCTTCGTCTTCTGGAAAAGAAACATGAGTAGTTAAATAAAGAGGTAAAGTTGAGAAAGCCAATGAAAAGCTCTAATTCTACAAAAAGTTTTCTAACAGAACTGTTAAAAACATTTTTAAAAAAAATCAATTCTTTTTCTCTACATCATCTGTATGAGCCAAGAACTGGAAAGCAATGCAATATATAGAACTTGTTAAGTGGAGTGTGCTATGGCTCAGGACACACACACACACACACACACACACACACACACACACACACACATGCTCACACACACACACAGGCAAGGAGCAATTTCTCTCCATTTTGAAATGAAATAGAGATAATAGAGCATATTTCTTCATATCAGGGGACTTCAGTAAACATATATGTAGATAATTGTGTCTACAGTTCTATAGTTTTTCAGGGTTTGAGTAGATTATTGGTGGATTTAGTAATAGCAGAATAAGCATGGGCTACATTTATGGCTGTTACACTGTAAAGGTCTTAAGAATACATTGAAATGTCCTATTTAATTAAAAAATGTCTTGGTATGGAGAGATGGCTTAGTGGTTAAGGTGCTTGCCTGCAAAGCCTAAGGTGCCATGTAAGCCAGACACACAAGGTGGCACATGCATCTGGAGTTTGTTTGCAGTGGCTAGAGGTGCTATTGCTCCCATTTTCTCTCTCTTTCTCTCTGTGTCTCAAATAAAAATAAAGTTAAAATTAAAAAAAATTATCTTGTAATCCTCACTTGGCTTTTAAAAAATAAGATTTTTGAAAGTGTTACTTAAGAGAAGACATATTGCTTAATTAATAATTTCCCTTGGTCAGTCAGCATATATTTACTGAGTATCAACTTTCTAACAGGTATTACCTTAGTTTATTTGAGTTTCTATAACAAAACACTTTATGCTGAGTAATATCTAAACAACAGAAAGTTATTACTTGCATTTCTAGAGAGTGGAAATGATCACAGTGCTGGCAGACCCAGTGTTTAGTGATTGTTCCCTCTTTATAGACAGTGCTTTGTAGCTGAATCTTCACATGGTAGAAGCGACAAAGTAGCAACCTCAATCTGTTATGAGATTACAAAATTTATTCAAGAGAGTTGCTTTCATAACACACTCGTTTCCCTAAGACTCTACCTCTTATTATTATTGGTTGGGGCCAGATTTCAGCATATAAGTTTTGTGGAGACTTCAAAATCAGACAATAAGAACATAGTAGACATGCTGCTAGGTTCAAGGGAAGTAGCGCTTATGAATCTGACTTCAGGGGCTGGAAATATCTATTGTTTCCAAATGGCCCACATCTGCCATCTAAGGAACCTATCTATGTAGTTTCATCTTTTATCTCACACCCAGGGGCCTACTTCTGTCTGCTTGGATTGAAGAGTCATACAGACTCTACTATAGCTGAATCAGGTTCCACAGTCCTTTAATCTTATCTTGACAGAATATATCATTATCATGACATCTGTTATAATAGCATTGACCACTCAAAAAAACATACTTGAGGTAAATATTACTTGTAATTTATCTGAAATTTTAATTAGCTACCTACCTCCATTTTTATCCATGTCCAAATTTATTTACAGGGAAATAAAACTTAAAGTAAATATATTTCTTAAGACTGTCAGGTAAGGTATCCAAAAGAATGCCAATAAGGAGTACATGATTAAAACATTAAAGACCTTTAAACTCAAGGCCTTGAGACCAAATAAAGTATATCTAAGGGCTAAATGATTGAGCACATAAAAATTGCATTATCACTTGTAATGGACAATTTTTAACATTTAATGATTATATTCTTGGAATAATATAAATAAAGTTTATTAGAATTTATTGAATTACTAGGGGTTGAGGGAGTTTGAGAACGTGAAATTACCAGAATTCATCCTTACTGCATGTTTCCTATTTGGGGCTACATCACAAATAGAAAAGCATGCAGAGTGTAGAATTCATAACATTAAAGATTATTGTGGTTATATACCAGGTAAATGTACTTCAATTACAATAACAAAAATGAGAGCTAATTTTGTGGATTGATTATAAACCACTATGTGGACAACAGCTAGTGAACTCTAAAGAAGGACCACAGAAAAAAAGTTTGGATATTTTTCTATAATATATCACTGACTATAGGTTTATGTTCACCTGAAAATATTATTCCCCCCACACAATTTTTTGTGTAATATGACACCACTTGGTTTGGATATTAATTTCACAATTATAAATACTGTAACAACGGAGTGTGTTCTTCTTAGTACCCACATATAAAAATGAATCAGACAAATTACCTACAGTTTTATCAGAAGGTTTATATTAAAAAAAAAACACACACACACAACAAATAAGGCTAAAACTAATACTACCTAATAAAGAGGGTGCTGATGAAAGGGCAGTATGAGCTCTATTAAAAGTAGTTTGTGCAACTGGGCAAGGTGACACACACCTTTAATCCCAGCACTCGGGAGGCAGAGGTAGGAGGATTGCCACCCTGAGACTACATAGTGAATTCCAGGTCAACCTGGGCTAGAGTGAGACCCTAACTCAGAAAACCAAAAAAAGAAAAAAAGTAGTTTGTGCAAATATAATATTAACAAGCAAGAATCTAGGATTACAGTCTTTCATATGAGCTTTGGAATGCACATGTGTGTGCACTCATGTGTACATGTAGAGACACATATCCATACATATAGGTTATTTTCACCTATACCTTGAAATCCTATATTTCAGCCCATATTTTAGTTTCTTGAATAAGGTTTTACACTTTATGACCAAGAAGGCAATAGTACTAAACTAGCATAAGTAAATTAGATTTGGTAAACTATAGTAAAATTGACTCATTCTCCTCATCAGACTTAAAGCTATCCATGTTTTCCTATTTCCCATTCAATTGACAGTGAATATATATAAAATCATGTAGGGATAATGTGGCTTGACCACGTGAATTTACAAATAACATGTATGTAATTTGGTAAGGATCAATGTTTTGTTTACATTTCTTATCCTCAAGTTGCTGCATTTCTAAAATTCATTAAATTCTACCAGGTTACATGAAATATAATATTTTCTTTAATCTTATTTTAATTTCTCAGTTATATATGTTATTATATATTCAAGTGCAAAAAATAACGTACAAGTACTAAAGTCAAGAGTTCTCTCACTCAACAAACTGCTCTTATTGGACTGGGATTTGGCAATTTGTGTCTTTGTCATAAAAACAGAAGAAAGCACCATGCAGCAGTTTGATTTCCTGTGGGTGTGGCACGAGTGCCTTAATGCAAAACTGAAAGTCGAATCAAAATCAAAAAAGCCTTTTTGTATGTCATCTTTTACCTTTCATAAAACTTTCTTGTTGCTCTAAACTTCTTTTTGCTTTGTCAGCAGCATTCTGAACATTGCTGTTTCCTAGATCCATCGCAAGTTTTCTAGTTGCTTCCTTCATTACAACTGTAACTCTTCAGGCAGAAAAAAAGTCCTCTGGCTCATGTGTTTCCAAAGGGACAGAGTGAGGTATCTAAGGACTATTGATATGTAGAAGACTTTCCACAGTCTCCACTCATCAAAACAAATGTACTCATGCATGTGCATGCACAAACACACACACAGGTGTGCGCACACACACACACACATCTACCTCTGTCAAGGAATATGATGTTGGGTGTTTACTACTTATAATTTTCTTCAGAGCTACTAAAAGTGAGTGGTCTGCTAGACTTAGAAATGGGGCAACATGATGTCAATTACCTTATTGGTACTGATCTTTGATATCATCCCCTACTTAGTCTGCAACATTTATTTTCTTTCCATGATTGCTTTTTATTCTTTCCACATGATCTTTGTATTTTTCAGATATACCCAGAAGGTTGAGTTTTCTCAACCCATGAAATTTATTATGTATCAATGGACCAGCTGATAACAAATATTGGGATATGACCAGCTTAGTATGAGTTATATAATGTTATTCACGCTTGCTTATTACAAATACAATAGAATTTTCTTTCATTGCTATTTTGAGATATATTTGAGAATTCTGGATGTCTTTGGAACATTCTCCTACTTTCAAACTGACTTCCTCTTGGTACTTGTTTTCCACTTAAAAATAAGCACCGATTACTTGTTATGTACTACATATCATCCTACACATTTCAGATAATATTGAGGGAAAGTTAAATACAATGCCTGCTCTCATAAAGTAAGTTCCATGAAAAAAAAATAGCATTAAAGTATGACACACAATTTACCTCCCTTCATTGTCAATGCTTTCAATAAAATATGGTACCAAAATGGGACAAGAAGTTGTCATGTGTTATGTCTTGTATATGAAATTCACCCATAGGCTCATATCTTGAATGATGAGTCATAACTGGTGGTTTTATTTTGGGAGATCCGAAATCTTTGGGAGGTATGTAAGAGCTAGAATAAGTGTACCACATCAGTGTATTTTTGTAAGGTATATCTTGCCATGAGGTCCTTCTTGTCACACTGTTTCCTATCAGTCATGAGATGAACACCCAATCTCCTCATTTACACATACCCATATACTCTCTAGACTCCTCTCTCACTCACCAAGTTCTAAGAAAGAGTGATCTTGGATGTAAATATCCAAAACTGTGAGTCAAAATAAATATTTCCTCCCTTAGGTTGTTTCTAACAGGTATTTTGTCACAGCATTGAAACAAGTAACTCATGTATTTTGAACAGCAGTTCATAATTAATTTCTATATTAATTTATAGGAGAATTTTGCTTCACTTTCTATTTTAACAGAAATGCTAGACATGGACAGATTTTATAATTTTCTCCTTCATATATGGTTCTTTAAATTCAAAAATTGGGCTGGAGACATGGCTTAGCTTTAAGGCACTTTCCTGTGAAGCCTAAGAACCCATGTTCACTTCCCCAGGATCCACGTAAGCCAGATACACATGTTGGTGCATGCATTTGGAGTTCGTTTGCAGTGACTAGAGGCCCTGGTATAAGCATTCTTCCTTTTTCCCTCTATCTGCTCCCATCTCTAAAATAAATAAATAAAAATAAAATTTTTAAAAGCCAAAATTTTCATTAGATTTTCTATCATTAACATACTATTTTTAGATGTGTTGGCCTTGATTTCATTCAATAGCTACATATCTAATAGCCAAAAATACAAATATGGTATGATGTAAGAACATTTTGGTCCTATTTTGAGAATGTTTCCTTCAAAAATTAATGTTTTGAGTTTCAGATTACATGCTTTGTGTTTAGCTAATACTACATTTGAAGAAAAATAGTTTCATTCATGTGTGTGCCTATTATAAACAAAGAGGAAAAGAAACAGAAAATGAATATTTCTAAGTCTGTTTAGTGTGCCTTTATGTGTTTATTAGAAAAAATGAACATACATGTACATCTTGTAAATATGTACAAGAATATATATATCTTATATTTTATCTATGCTGCTTTTTCTTATCCTTTAAATATCAAACATATCTTTCCTAGGAATATTTATTGTTAAATATAATTTAAATTTTTTTCAGTTTATAATACAGCAAATCATAAGTTTTGAAATCTGTAGTACCTTACATTTGTATTCTTGAATGCATAACAAGCTTGCTGAATTTAACAGAAGAAAATATTTTATAGTACACCTCTGCAAAAAAGCAGATCAATAGCATTGATGGATCTTATGGGTGGTTTTAACGTATCACATCCCTTAATTCTTGCGTGTCTGCATCAATTCAAAAGGTAATTGAAAATACTAGCATATTATTAGATTGATTATTAATTATAAGCCGTTTTAATGGTAATTGAATCAGGCAAGTATTTATCGAATGCCTATTGTATGCATAGGGCAGGCTGACTATTTCTACTAGTTATGAATGATATCTTGTGTATGATGCATTCAGGAGTGCAGTGGCTATGGGGGATTTAAAATATATTACACTAATAGGATTTCTTCTAGAAAATGTTCTAAAATTTCCTCTAGTATTTATAATGATCACATCCAATCTAAACTATTACTTATGTTTTCCATAATTTGGGAAGAGTGTAATTGATGGAAAAATATGGGACTTGGAATCACGAGATTTGCATTTCTTTTACAATTTTCTGTACTCTAATATTACTTAAATCACACGAAGGGCTTAAGCTTCAGTTTCTCCATCTTTGTAAGAGAAAATATATACTTTGTCTTGCAAACCTCATGAATCATATAAAACAATGTGCCTTTTGATCTAACACACACACACATGCACACACACACACACACACACACATATATAATGTGTATATATATATATATATATATATATACACACACACACATATATATATATATGTATATATATATATATATATATATGTGTGTGTGTGTGTGTGTGTGTGTGTATGTGTGAGTATCTGAGGCTCTGACAAGCCACAGGATACTTGCTGTGTGTAAGGTCTCACTAAAGGTGGAGTCAGAGGGGCCAAAGAAGTGGGTCCAATGGTGGACCCTCTTAGAGGCAAGAGGAAGTTCAGACACAGAGTGTACAGTGGGCTCAGGTGCTAAGATAGAACTATGTCTGGGTCTAGAACAGCTCCAGCCCTTCAGAGTCAGGAACAGTTCCAGTGCCAAGTGCACCACCAGTTCTGAGTAGACTCAGTTCCTAGAAACCTGAGCACAAGCCAGTTCTAGGGGCTCTTGGAGGAAGAAGCAGGTCAAGAAAAAGCAGCTGCCAGGGCCTCAGTTCATAAAACCTGAGCACAAGCCAGCTCTGGGGGGCCAAGACATGCTTGTATTTTGCCCCTAAAACAGGGCAGGAATTTGTTCCTTGAGGGAGTCTTCATTCTGAGATTTACAGCTAGTCTAACCCAACCAGGTGGACTCTGATTGGTTCATGCAAAAAAGGTGAAAATCATGGGGACCAATCAGGAGAGCCCATAAGCTTGCCAATGTTCCCCACCAGGTGATTCTATTTCCCTTATTGTCATGGTGACCTCCAAGCAGCAGCACTACCTTTCAAGAAAAGGGTTTACAGTGGAGTGTCAGAGCACGGGGTAACAGTGGAAGCTCCCCAACAGCTCTACAATCACCACAGTAAGAGCCTCTCACTCCTAGGCTGTCTTTTCCCTGTTACATTGTAATTGGAGGGGAACACTCAGGGTTACTGAGCTGCCTGCTCTGTTCACGGGTGGGGAGGGGGCACTTTCAATAGCAGGCTTTTCTGATAAAAATAAGATCTTAAAGTAAAATTGTCTTTTGAGTAGTTAGGGCTTATTTTGTTCTACTTGGCTTTTACATGACCTTTCAAATACTGTGAGTCAAGAGCATTTAATTTGGAAAAATGAAGCTAAATAATTTCCTGCATTAACATACCTATATTTTAATATGACCTTCTGTCCTTCCTTCCTTCCTTCCTTCCTTCCTTCCTTCCTTCCTTCCTTCCTTCTCTCTCTTTTTCTTCTTTCTTTTGCTCTGCTGGGGAAGAGAAATAAGAGGAATCAAAAATTTAAAAATTAAGAAGTAATAGTACAATGCTGTAGTGGCATATTGGCCAGTCTGTGCAAGCATTCTGGCAAAGGAGAGTCAACACATCAACCTCACCACCCAGAATCACTCAGGCGGTTGTCTATTATGTTTCTTATATAATTGCCATAGTTCCAAGAAAGTTAACATGGTAGAATGTTTCCCCAGGACCCTACCATGGTGATGACAGTAGTTGCATTGTTACATAATGTAAAGTGGCTCCGTAGGAGTGAGTTCAATTACATAAATCTGTAGAGTAGAGCATTGCTGCAGTCAGATTCACATTGCTGAAAGAAATTAACCTACCAACAGCAGCTTGTTGTAAAAAAAAAAAAAAAAAAGATTTATTTTGGCTTACAGGCTCGAGGAGAAGCTCCATGACTGCAGGGGAAAACCATGGCATGAGAAGAAAGTAGACATCATCTCTTGACCAACATCAGGTGACAACAGCAACAGGAGAGGGTGCCAAACACTGACAAAGGAAAACTGGCTCTAATACCCATAATTCCACCCCCCAATAATACACTGCCTCTAGGAGGCTTTAATTCCCAAATGTCCATCAGCTGGGAACCTAGCATTCAGAACACCTAAATTTATGAGGGACACTGGAATCCAACCACCACATTTTGCCCCTTTCCCCCCAAACTGATAACCATACATCATGTAAAATGCAATACATTCAGTCCAACCTTAAAAGTCCCCATAGTTTTTAATCAATCCTAATAATGTTCAAACATCCTCATAATCCAAAGTCTTTTAAGTGAGCCACAATACCAAAAATCCCCCCCCAAACCACTAATGGCATGGCATAAACATTCTCACTGCCAAGATCACATTGGGTATAGCAAAGAAATATTCAACCAATACAAGATTTAAAACAACCAGGTCAAACATCAAACTCTATAGCTCCATGCCCAACAACTCTAACCAGTGACAAGTCTCCAAGTCCCATAATTCTAACCAGCAACAAGTCTCTGGAGTTCCAAATCTGCCCCTCCAGCTAGGCTATTCACAGTCCTGGAAAACTTTATGCTGGGCTGGAAGCTCTCCTTAGCAGCTGTCTTGTGATCCTGGCCTCTCCACTAGGTCTCCACTGCAACCCGAAGTCCATCCTCACTGCTCTATTGGTTCTCCATGCAGAAAATTCAGCAAACCTGCTCCACACTGCCCATGGTTGTTTCCAAAACACAAGACCATGTTGCAAATTCTCTTTCCTGCATTTCTTATACTCCACAACACCAGGTGGGGTACCAGTTTGTTAATCATGGGGGAGGGCTGGGGTATAAAGCAGACTTTGAAGAACAGGACACTCCTTCACCATTCAGGCCCCTTCAAAGACTCTTCATTCTTTCTGTTGTCCCAATGCAGGTTAGCTGGCCCAATCTCAATAGTTGTAATCTCTCAAACAATTACAGCTGAATGGGCAGAAGTTTCAGCTCATAGATTTCATTTATTATGTACCATATCCCTCTACTCACACAAGTCCATTTGTACACAGTGCAACCTGGCACAACTTCTCTGGACATGGGCATAACAGCAAGCCTCTCACACAAACTGCTTGTAACCCAGTTCAGGCCGAGCTCTTTCTCACCCTCATAAACCAAACCTCACAGTCCTTTGTTCTTTCTGCATTCAGGTCTTTTTAATTCTGACCAGAACAGTCCATCAAGCTGTACTTAGAACACTGCAAGGCATCCCTTAAGCCAAGGTTTCAAATCCTTCCACATCCCTCTTGAAAACCAGCTCCAAAAGACCAAAGCCACACAGTCAGGTTTCAAGCAGCAATGACACCACTCTTGGTATCAACTTTACTGTTGCAGTCACATTCACATTACTGACAGAAATCACCCAAAGCAGCTTTTTTTGGGTGGGGAGAGTTTATTTGGGCTTACAGACTTGAGGGGAAGCTCCATGATGGCAGGGGAAAATGATGGCATGAGCAGAGGGTGGACATCACCTCCTGACCAACATCACATGGACAACAGCAACAAGAGAGTGTGCCAAATACTGGCAAAGGGAAACTGGCTACAGTACCCATAAACCTGACCCCAACAATACACTGCCACCAGGAGGCATTAATTCCCAAATCTCCATCAGCTGGGAACCAAGCATTCAGAACATCTAAGTTTCACTATTCTTTTTGTGCATTTGACTTTATGTGGATGCTCGGGAATTGAACCTGGGTCCTTTGGCTTTGCAGGCAAGTGCCTTAACTGCTAAGCCATCTCTCCAGCCCAAGAACATCTAAGTTTATGGGGGAAACCTGAATCAAACCACCACAAGCATAGATGTCATTTCATTTAAGACTGTCATGGATCTGGCTCTAGCACATGATTCTTGATTCTCTAATCTAAATTTGTCTTTTTTTTCAATAAATTTGTATTTATTTCTTTAACCAAGTGTGATCTTTCACGGTAGAAAAAAGTTTTCACTGCTATTTTGAAAACTATACACTTCATTTGCAGTTTGTATACCTTTTCAGAATATAGTTTTGGAAGATATGGGGAATCTGAAAGCATTAGGGTTAATATGTTTGGTAAGAACATTCAGAAACACAAGAAAGGTAGAAACATTACAAAAAAGAAAAAAAATAAGAAAGAAGCACATTTAAGACAGCCAAACCTGGACAGCCATCTTTTTTTTTTTTTTTTTAATTTTGTTACTTATAAAACAAAGAGAAGATATCTCATTACTGTTTATCTTTAGCCAAATGCTTTAGCATTTCAATTCTCAAAATAGACTAGGGGCTAGGGGGATTGCTTAGCAATTAACATTGCTTTCTAGCAAACCTGCTCACCCCAATTCAGTTCCCACATAAAGCTGAATGCAAACTGACACAAGCATCTGTCTACCCAGTGTGAATATGGGAATGGGAGTTAGAACCAGGAGAATCCAGAAGCTCATCAACCAGCTAGACTGTCTCATACAATGCAGAAAAAAAAAAAAACAAGAGAGAGAAAGAGAGACCCTATTTCAAGCAAAATGGAGAGACAAACACCCTGAAGTTGTTCTCAGACCTCCACATGTGCACTGTGGCATGCACACAACCATGCACATACACATCATACATGGACCCATACAATAAAAATAATAGGCTCTTGTATGTTGTGCTAAATTTGATACTAATTCAATTATCTCATAGCACTTTTTCTTTTCTTCTTTTGAAACATACACACACACTCCTCTGAAGGAATATTTTATTCCTCTCATGTGCTAAAGTAAATCTCTACTTTGAAGGAATACTTTACTAAAATGTCTCAGCAACCCTGTCAGTCCTGCAGCTCTGACCAGTGCCGGATAACACAATACTGACAGGAACTGAAATGTTCCCAAACCCTTAGAAACTTCTGCTAGCTGTGAATTACTGTCTTGACATTTTGATGCTGATATGCTGTAGATGAAATCTATAAATGCAATCTTAAATTTCAGGCATTTGGATTTGTCAGTTTAATTCAGGCATCACCTTAGTTAAAGCTCAACTTACTGTATTTATGCAAAAAGGGGGAAGATGAGGGCAAAAGACATTTTCATTCTGCAATAAATATTATCGGAGCTTTGCGGTGCTATAATCAGTGCATGCAGAACAGTGCAACCCCAAACAGTAAGCTGGAGGTTCAGTCTGCCAAAATAAGCCCTTCAAAGCTCATGAGCTTACTGCTATTCACCTGGTGGATTCTCTCCACAATGAAGCTGAGTGAGTCCATTAAGCTTATGTAACACAAGCTTAAAGGTAAAATGGAAAGCTCTTAAAAATAAACTATTTAAGTTTCTAAATCAAGAGTGTGCATTATGTGCCAAAACTTAAATATGCTAGTAATGCCAAATATATTTGTACAATAATGATAATAACATTCACATTTTAAAGGGAAACATTTTAAAAGGACATTTCCCTCACAGAACTGAAAAGCCCCTCTAAATCAGTATTCTGGCTCTGCTCTGAAAGAACTGAAGGGAGAGTAGCAGTCAGGGAATGCTCTACGCTTTGCAAGTGCTGTCATCAATTCTTATAAATCCTTAATCCAGCCCTTGATAGGCAGGTGAAGAAGAAATTGATTTTTTTTCAGATGTTTTGGTCTACTAAAAATACAGGATATAAGAAATGTAAGCATGTACACATATTTTCAGAGATAGAGAACCTTATTTTTTTAGTATCCAATTTAAAGCAAGGAAAACAGAATATATACATCAAAAATAGTAAAAGGGTGTTAAAAACATGTAGACAGATTACATCCACAAACTCACTGACTACTAAGTTCATTACATGCTCAAAGAGCTTGGAAAAGCAATGCAGGCCTTGTTGCAAGCCTCAAAGAGCCTGGGGCCGGCAAGACTTGTTCCTTTTGTTTTCAAAGGGCATCCTTCTAGATGAACACAGAGATTTAAACTTAACTTGAGTTCATCCAACTCTGAGTGCCCAGTGCCATAACCAGAGCATGAATGCTGGAGTCTGTAGCCAGGACTAAGTGAGAGTAGGTTTCTCCTGAATGTCCTGGAACCTTGGTCAAATTGTAGTCAAGATGTTAGTGAAACAACTAAGAGGCACACATTGTTGTTTGCCCAGGAACTCTTAGCTTAAATGAATACACATTTTACTTAACCACCTCAGCTCTGCTGTTCTCTTTTGAAGGAGTCTTCTGAGCTTGTGTCTGTTTAAAAGATGATTTTCAGACTGGATGGCTTAGCAGTTAAAAGGTTCTTGCCTGTGAAGCCTAACCATCTAGGTTTGATTCCTCAGATCCAATGTAAGCCATATGCATGTGGTAGTGCATGCATCTGGAGTTCATTGGCAGTGCCTAGAGGACCTGGCATGCCCATTCTATCCCGCCCCCACCTCATAAATAAATAAAACTAAAAAAAATTCCTCTCTAGGCATAGACCACCAGTCCTATGGCTGTGAATGTTTAAGGAAATTAATAATTTGCTTTAGGGGATATTTTTCCTTATCCTGTTATAAAATGAATCTGAATTTTGTTCCCCATCATCCAGATGCCCATGACAAACATTAACCTTGCCATAAGGTGCAAGAGCAGATTGGATTCATATTTCTGGTGTGAATTTTTTCAGGTATATTTTAATGTTTCAGTCTCAAGTTTATCTCTTATAAAACAGAAGATTGCAATCTTGTCAAAAACTGTCTATAGAAAGCATTCCTTGTATCAGATCCATACATACAACTAAATAGATTTTGCCATTGACATGGGCAGCCAAAAGAGTGACAAAAAATCAGTTCAAGGGGACTTTGGCACCAAACACAGCCCAGGAAATTACTCCAAACCTCACTTTTGTAATGGACTCTAAATTTTCAGCCACTGAAAAACCACACTGCACCAGCCAATTGATAATAAATTTAAAATACCAGAAGATGATTTTAGAGAAAGAAACTGCAGCCATGGAACAACATATTTCTAAGATCAATGAGACATATCTGTCTTACCGGAATAGGAAACACTTCTGGAAAATAAAGTAATGATCTTAGAAGGCGGAACAGAGACTCTTTAATATCTTCCTCCTACTCCTGCTTAGAGGAATGGGATGAGAATTAAGTGTTGTAGATCTCTTGAAGGTTTTAAGATGGAAGCTAAAAAATTGCATTTATAATTCAAATCTTCCTGACTCTCAAATCTTTTGAATTTATGAAAAATGCATAGCAGTTATATCTGCTTAATGTACTATATTTATAGCTCATGTATTTGAGAAATTCTCATTGCAATAGTTTGTGCAATATGTGTGCAATAGAAAACATTAATACACGGAAAATGAATACTTCCTTGTTACCAATAAAAGTAAAATTAGCATTGTCAGACCCTGTAGTAGATCAATAAACCAATGCTTTAGCAGTAAGGAAAGTAAAAAGATTCTAAGGTCAAGGGGCCTTTGGGAAAATACTGTTTTTTCCTCTTAACATTTTAATCACACAAAAATGAGAATGTTGTCATTTGTCCCATTACTTTCACAAAAGAAAATTAAAAGAAAGGTAACATTTTGAAAAATTGAAAGCCTATCTTTACAGATTAAAATCAATATGTAAGCTTTGGTCCAAATTCTAAAAAAGATTATGTACAATACTCAATTTAAACTCATTCTATATAGTAACAAACAAGTGTGCTCATAAAAGCTAGCCACATTCTTTACTACTTTTTTCCATCTATACAATCATTCACTCATTTGACAAATATTTGTTTTACATTTATTTGAAGTATTGGGCACAATTTTAGTGAGGAGGGAGAGCAGGGAAAATATGTCATGTCCTTCTCCCAGAAATGCTCATAGTCTTTTACATAGAAACTAGAAGAAAAATGTACATCGCTCATCCCAAACTGATGAAATTAAGGCTTTTGAGGTTCAGATTTATCCCTGGAGGATAAAAAGTTGAATCATGGATCAAAGGCCATCTTGAGAAATTCATTAATAAAGAAAATGTCCTCCACACTAGATTTTGAAATGTGAAGAAAAACAGAATGAGCCCCATACAACCTGAGCAAATTCTTTGAGCAAAGAGCAACCACTGTCAGGACCAATCCATCTAATCTCAGGATTACAGGAGATCCCAGGAGAAAGGGTAAGTTTGTTTTAATTGGGATTTTGCTACATGAGAATTGCCTGCAGTCCTATGGGCTCCCTTGCAGAGCTCTTTTCTCTGTACAGAGGCATTTGCTATGCCTTTGCTCAAATAGGTTTATTACCTATTTGAACCCTCCAGGTGGTGATATCAGTTTCAAAGAATAGAGAAATTCAACTGCAGATTTTTTTTTAAATGCAGTTTCAGTTTTTCCAACCTGTTGTGCTCTGTGTGTAGTTACACATTTGGGAAAATACTGCCACTGAATGAACTGTTGTAGGGTCTTTACAGAGCCCTTATCTGATACGATTCAAAAAATGGAAACTCTGCTCAGCTCTATAAGATAAGGGCAATCTAACCTTGCCTGTGGTGCCACATATCTTATTTAGAAAATTTACAATCCCTGTATTGTAGGGAATTACAAAAAAGTGAATTTCCATTAAAAGACTCTTACCGTTCAAATTTCCATTTGTCAAAGCTATTTGGATGCATGGGGAGTGGTATTATGATATGTAAACCAGGTACATATCATTTAAAATGTAAAATGAAAGCTGAATATTCCTTTGAAGATAGCATTAGAGTTAAAAAATAACATTATAAAGGTTAGAAATAGTGAATATTTGCCTACACTTGGGGGAAAAGGTATTACCAATTTAATAGCTAAAAAGCTATGAAATTCATTTTGTCTAGAAAATAGTATATAGATCATTTTAAGTATTTAAGCATAAATTATAGCAGGGATTAATACCCATTGATGATGTAATTCTTTTACTAAAATGATGGTGGCTTCCACTGCTGTTTCCTTCTGGTTCTTTCTTTTGTCTCTTTCTAGTCGCCAAACCAGGGCTGGTATTAAGCTGATACTTGCCTATGCCATTGGCCATCATACAGGGAACAAAAAAGACTAGCAGCAGAGGGAGGGAAAAGAATCAAGAACAGAGTACAGGGAATGAGGAGAATATGCTCACAGTATATTAAACACTTTCATGAATATTATATTATATAAGCAGTATAATATTTTTAATTAAAATATTTTATCTACTTCATAACCATTTATAAATGACCAATGCCCTTGTGTCTTCCATGTGTCACCCAAAGCTCCTAGGTCCCTGGAAATTGTTCCAAAATCTCCTTTCTTCCCTAGTACACTGTAACTAGAAGGAGTGGGGCATGCTAAAGTTGGGGTGGTGTTAATTTAGGATCCTTTTCCAGTACAATGACTAGCTTTTGTTCTAGTAGGTTTGTATCTGTGTTTTTCCAGGTGCTAAGTATTTTTGAGCTTCTTTTTTCCCACCTCTTAAGATTTAAACAAGGTTGATCAGACATAGCTCCAAGGAATATTTATTTAAGGTGTTCTTAGTGTCAGGAACAGGGGCAGGGCAGTAATTTTACTGATTGTGAAGCTCATAAAGGCAATGTTCCTCTGTCTCCATGCACATGTGAGGTTGACTTGAAATAGGAAAGTTTGGGAATATGCTAGATCTCCTCCAAAAGATTTCCCTCATCCAAGTAGAATTTAGGAAAACAATCTCTTCACCAATACTACTACCAACAAATGTATTGAGTTCTTTGTACTGCTGATCCTATACATTTTTCCAGTTTACTGACTCATCTGATATTCAACTAATTACCTTTACCCCCCGCCCAGTACACTGACCAAATGCCTAGTACAAATACATATATCTGATTTATTAAAGGTTTTGTTGTAGTTGTTTACTTTCCTTCTCATTCCTTGTCATGATACATTATAATAGAAGTAGGGATACATACTCTTAAGTTTTAATAAAAAGACTGGTATATCACTGAGATCTATGTATTGAATCAGTGTTATTTTACCCATGAAAATTTAATTTTATATTGAAAGTCCTCATGCCAATTAGGCTACTGAATAGACCAATATTTCTAAAAGCTAATTTCAAGACACTTGGACTTATTTAAAATGTTACATAGAACAAAATTTAAGAAGCACCATGAAAGGCTTCTGACTCTTTTCCTTCTTGCCCAATCTGAAATTCTTCTCAGGTTTCATTTTTTTCTAAGAAATAAGCCAGATACTGCATAATATTTATGGATGAAGAAGATTCAAACTCTACTTTTAAAGGAAAAAGAAACAATCAGAATAATACAAGTATAAAGGTATCTGTAAGGAAATGTTGAAATCCATAAATAGTATGAGAGGATATAATTGTGATGCTAAAATTGCTGCAGAGACATTTCATTTAGTAGAGTGATTAAAAATCAGAAGTAGTCATTTTATAAACACTTATTGAGTACTCACTAGATTCCAGGCATCATGCTGGTTTCTGAAGATTAACAAGTAAAAGTTGTGGTTACTGACTTTGAGAGGTTGGGGTAAAAGGGAGTAGGTAAAGCAATATAAAGCAGAATGAATGAATAAATAACAAATAAAAGACATTTAACAAATGTCAAAATAGAGCTGTGCTAAGGAGCTTTGGGAATACAAAGAAACATCACCCAGTCAAGACCAAGACTAGATAAAGGTGAGCACTATAGTCAGGAGAAACAATGGAGCAAGGAACTCCAGGACTGACTGAATGTGCAGAAGAAATAAAATCACCAAAGGACAAGGTAATAGAGAGGCAGGTATGTATGAAATTGTGGAGTCTCCAGGAACTATAAGAATGCTGCAGGGCCAGAGTCAAGAATATAAGCAGGGATAAGAGACAATGGAAATGGTCCAGGCTTATAATCAAAAGGTCTTAAACCTTTTACATAAAAGGCCATCTACAAAACATAGTCAAGAGGATTTTGATGACAGTAATATCAATTCTGAAAACATCATTGTAATTGGAGACTAGGCAAGAGAGATAGGAAAAGAAATAGGCTCAGGGAGAGAAAAAGAAGGAAATGGCAAGAGACTGAGAAAATCAAGAGATTAAGAAAAAAAGAAAAGTTTCAAAACAGGGAAAATATATTGACAGCCTAAAATGGTGAGGTTATCAATACCAAGAACAGTAGAAAGCAACTGGAATGTGAACTGTTGTTCATGTATCCTTTAAGCAGAACACAATTGCATGCTGCTATTGAAAAATTCCTGCACACTGTCCTAAGAATTGAGGATATAAATTTGCTTTCCTGGAGCTCACATCCCAGTGCGGTGATTGACATGAACCAGATAATCTATCTAGATTATCTATCTATCATATCTATCTATCTATCTATCTATCTATCTATCTATCATCTATCTCATCTATCTATCTATCTATCTATCTATCTATCTATCCATCCATCCATCCGTCCATCTACACATACACATGCATGCACACATACACATAAACAAAAGTATATAGCAAGAAATATAATCAGGGTTTTTGGTTATAAGCAACCAAAATCTACTGGGTTAACAAAAGCAAACCCATGAAAAATGTCAGAAGATTCATATACCTCCTTATACAAAAGGCTGATATTCTACAGGTGTGAGAAACAAAAAGCACAGCTGCTTTGGGAATCAAGGGTAAGGGAAAAAATATCACAGGGCATTCAAATGACCTTGCTCAGTTTCTCATTGCTGCAATTCTGTTAAAGGTACAAATTTATTTGAGTGAGAGTCAGTGAGACCGAGCGCAGATCACATTCTCATTATTTGCTTATGAAAGAAGAAATGACCTTCATTGTTCCCTGATCAACACTGCATTCATGAGTGAAAAGAAGTTCACACAAAGCAAACCATACTGTACTTCCCAAAAGCAGAGTTGTTGCAAAAAAATTGTTGTAGAATTGTTGAAAGAAAAGTCACCAACAAGTTCCACTCAAGAGGAGAACCTTCATAAACAATAAGGCAATTGTTGAACTAAGGTATGAAGGACCATGGAGAATTAACTAGGGAAAAACTAGGGCACACATTCTTGAGGAGTGGCTTTCTAGGCATAGACAAAACAGTTTGTGTTCTGATGAAGAGGTAATTAAAAACAAAATGTAATTCCTTAAAGAGTTTGCCTTGTAGGCTGGAGTGATGGCTCATCAGTTTAAGAACAGAAGCATGAGGGCCTGGAACGATTTGAGTTCTATTCCCCAGCACTCACATAAAAGTGGGACATGGCTGTGTGCACTTGTAATGATAGGAACAGAGTCCAGAGACTGGACTGGGGCTCAGGAAAGTGGTAAGCTCTAGAATTTGTAAGAAACTCTGCCTCAAGGAAACAAATAGATGAGCAGTGGATGAAGGACACCTGACATTCTCCTGTGACCTACACACACACACACACACACACACACACACACACACACACACACACAGAGAGAGAGAGAGAGAGAGAGAGAGAGAGAGAGTTTCCCTTCTGTCAAGCATGGTGGCACACAATTATAATCCTAGTACTTGGGAAATAGAGAAGAATCAGGAATTTAAGACCAGCTTTGAGCTACACAGGCAGTTAAAGGCACCATGAGCCACCTCAAACCCTGTTTCTAAACAAACAACTAAAATGATGGCCTAAATTACCTGGTACCTTAGAAACTTTTATCCTTGGAGCTAGACTAAAAGGTACAACCCTCAAAAGGTGCAATGGGGGGAGAAACTGAAAAGAAGGGCCCTGGAGAGGGTCAGAAGAAGCCTAAGTTTATTTTTTTTCTTTTTGTCTCTGCCCTATAACCCCCAGTACCAGAAATTGGTTGCTACCCACAATGAGTTGTTGATTGGAGAGACCTACAAGGTCCCCAATTCAAAACAGGTTTCTGTCAAAGCACTTGATTACTCACCTAAAGTAAAAGATAAGACTCTATTGCTGGAGACACCATATGCTGCTGACACACCATGGAGAGACCTGGCTGGAATCTAGAAGAAATCCAGTCGCCAGTCAGTTAGCCTGCCTAGTCCTGGAAAGTGCTATATGAGCTACTGGAGGAAAGTGGGCAACAACAGTGTGAGCAAGCAGGGGTCTAAGCTATTCAGAAGCAAACACCCTGACGGCATGTACATGCCAGTGCAATAGTGGCACATAGCCTTGATGGGTAACCTATAGCTTTCTGATTGGCTAAGCAATCTGCTCAGTGTAAAGGAACCCATATCTGGAATTGGGAAAAAGATAAGAGTCCTATGGAGACAAATATTATTCTCTCCAGTGTCAAGCTCTCATTAGTCTTTGGCTAAAAGAAGGGTTACATACATCAAATACACCTTAAATTAATAATGTGTATCCCATTTAAAGCATGCTGACTTCACTATCTATTGGAGAATCTGTTACCCTTTTTCAGAAGGTAGCAAGACCTGAGGAAATAAACTACCTCTCGCACTTCAGCTAAGCCACAACTGAAACCACAGAGGAATTGGGGAGATGAGCAAGAGTGCTGCTTCCATGGTGAACCTACTAATCAGCACCAGGGTGAAGGAGACAGACCCTGAGACTATTCAACACTTACCGAAGCAGAGATGCAGAGGCTCCTAAGAGCTCATCACTGAAGTAGACTTCAAACTCACCCCCCACGGGTCATGGAATTTTGCGTCATGGGGGTGGAAAGATTGTAAGAGCCACAGGTTGAGACATCATGCCCAGAGGCATTCATTTCCCACCAAAAAATAACTATCTGCTGCTCCCACTATGCATAACCCATAACTGCAACCCCATTGAGGAGAGTCCCCAGCACAATGGGGGCATGGACAAGGAAAAAGAAGGTATTAACACATCATGTATCCTTGTAAAATATGTTGTTAATAATAATAATAATAATAAAAAATTAAAATTAAAAAATGGCCTTGTGTATACCAGTTCAGCAATATGAACAGATTACTTCTCAACAATCATCTCTGCTATCAATATGAGCACCATTCATTCTATGTATGGAAATAACATACCCAGTATATGAAAATCAACAAAATCATGTACAAATTCTTACTTTGCATATGACCTATAGGCTAATGTTGGTGAGAACTACTTGTAGTATTCCATTATCCTTGTCATTTAGTAGAGCATTTCCTAGCATGGAGAGTATTGCAAATTGAGGCAGTAGGGAACTTCTGCTCTTTACCTGTGATTACTCTAAGGAAGTAAATTTCAGGATGCATTGTAGTGTGTTAGAAATGTATTCATTTACTTCTTGACTCTTGGAATGGTGTAGATAATTACCCCTTGCTAGACAAAAGTTGCATCATTCTGTAGACCAAAGTGGCTTCTTTCTACCTCTTACTGTGCAATGATGAGCAAAGCAGTTTCCTTTTCTCTCTTCAGGTTCCCTCACTTATGCAAAAGATGATGCACACTCTGGAGAGGCCTCATCAAAATTAATCATTCCTTTTACTTTATAACAAGGGAGAAATGCTCAGGGAAGGAATGTGACTCACAGACTATCACACACTTTCTTAGTTAGGAAGCTAAACTTAGAATTCAGGTCTGTCTTCCATCCATCATACTTCTTGCAGAATTGAAGATTTAGAGCTGACCAATATCCTTAACATACTTCTCAGGGTTATTGAAGAAAAAGAATGTCATTGATATTCTGTTTTAAGTAATAAAGAAAGCAATGTATATAAAATAGAAACAAGGGTTTTGAATCCTAGATATAAACCATATTAGCTAGGCGACTTCAGGATTCATTTTTTTTTTCTTTCTGAAATTGACTATCCTCATTTCCTAAATGAACACAATAATTTCCAACTCTTCTTAATGTCCCTCTATGGATGAAAAGAAGGGAAAATACATAAGGCTACTTTCCACACTATAAAGTATAATGTGAATATGTGACACTATGATTATAAACTAAATTTTCAAAAATTAGGGAACTGAACTTCTGCAATGCTAAATAACTGATTCAAGTTCACTGGGCCATTTTCTATTTTTTAAATAATTTAAAAAATTTTATTTTTATTCATTTGACAGAGAAAGACGGAGAGGGAGAGAGAGAGAATGGGTGCGCCAGGGCCTCCAGCCACTGGAAACAAACTCCAGATGCATGTGCCCCCTTGTGTATCTGGCTAACGTGGGTCCTGGGGAATCAAACCTGGGTCCTTTGGCTTTGCAGGCAAATGCCTTAACTGCTGGGCCCTCCAGCCCCACTGGGTCATTTTCTATATAAGGATATTTCTGAACTTCAAGCTCTAGTCCCTCTCTTCTTAACCTTGCATCCCTTCTTTGTCTAGAAACACAAGATGTCATATGCTAATTCTTAAAGAGTTAATCTTCAAGCACTACCTAAAATGTTACAATATGGTAATAAATGTGTATTTCTTAATAAGTATCTTCATTCCCAAATTCCCTCTCTGTTAAAAATTGAACAAGAAAAAATAGCCTTATTATGAAAACTATTATATTGGAAAAAATAATTGAGAAAAATTCTCGAGTTCAATTTTAACCATCATTTGAAAAGGGAGAAAACATTTCCCAAAGCCATGATACAATTTTGAAACCTAAGAATTCCCTTTTCCTACCTCATCTCACATTGACAACATTAACCTTGGCTTTCTCTCTTAATGGAAATACTATAAGTCCCCCACAAGGAAATGAGAATCAGATAACAAATCAATTAGTCCCTTGCCTTGAGCCAGAGTTTCCCATGTCCTGAGGTAAGATGGTATGCCCTCATCTCACCTTTCTCTGTTATTTCTTCCTTACATCAAGCTGATATATTAATCATCTTCAACATCAATCAATCACCATTCTCATCCTGATCAGTATTAATGATGAGATTCATTGAGAATTTACATTATCCTTCAGATGATTTATTGCATGCCCCCTCTCAAACCATAATAGCAGCCCCAAGAGATGAATACTATAACTCTCAAGTCCTTATAAGCAAACAATATGAATCTTAGTATCCTCTACAGTATTTTAAATGAAAGAGATAACAATGGGTCCCTCCAATTATGGCCAAAATATTTTATTCTCAAATACCATGAGGCATCTAGCACCATGCCTGACATAATCTGCCTTCAACAAATTACATTTAAATTAGAACATATTTATGAAATATTCTAATGGCTAGCTACCAAAACCTGGGAATAAGCAGGAGGATATATATATTTGCTGGGTGCAGTGGCTCACACTTCTAGTCCCAGCACTTGGGAGGCAGAGGTAGGAGGATTGCCGTTAGTTTGAGGCCACCTTGAGACTACATAGTGAATTCCAGGTTAGTCTGGGCTAGAGTGAGACCCTGTGTGTGTGTGTGTGTGTGTGTGTGTGTGTGTGTGTGTGTGTGTGTGTGTATGTATGTATATTGCTTGTTTCCTCTCCACATAATCAGGAATATAAAATATTTTAACCAGTTTTATCTCTAAGTCATCTTGGTATGCATCCGACTCTCAGAAAATTTTATTTCATGGGGCTTCTATATCTTTTTAGAAATTTCCTCCGAACTCCACATAAAACTATTTTCTTCATTCACTGTTTTAATTTAATTTTTTTTTTTTTTTTGCATTTTGTTTTTTGTTTTTCAAGGTAGGGTCTTACTGCTGTCCAGGGTGACCTTGAAATCACTATGTAGTGTCATGGTAGACTTGAACGTGTGGCGATCCTCTTATCTCTGCCTCATAAGTGCTGGGATTAAAGGAATGCACCACCACACCTGTCTCTGTTTTAATTTAATCCTCTGAAAGCAACTTCAATTACTAAAGTTACATATTATAGAATTATCTTTAATAGGGCTGGAGGGATGGCTTAGCAGTTAAGGGCTTGCCTGCAAAGCCAAAGGACCCAGGTTCAATTCCCCAGGATGCATATAAGCCAGATGCACAAGGTGGCACATGCATCTGGAGTTTGTTTTCAGTGGCTGGAGGGCCTGAGACACCCATTCTCCCTCTCTATCTGCCTCTTCTTCCCTCTCTGTCAAATAAATAAAATAATTTTAAAAGGAATTATCTTTAATAATAAAAAAATTCTTTAGTGAAATACTAACTTAAAATACATATTGTTCTTTAGTCTATGTAGTTCTGTACTTATTTATTTATTTGTAAATACATAATAATATTCATGTACGTAAACCAATTTCTCTCTCTCTCTCTCTCTCTCTCTATATATATATATATATATATATATATATATATATATATATATATATATAGTTATGGACATACTTAATATGTAAAGAACACATGTTGGTACCATCCTGTCCCTCATTCATGCCTCTTTTCCAAAGTGGCCCTCCTCTTTGGGGATGCAGCTTATCCCCATGGGGATTGTGGGTCGTGCATTGTGGGGGTAGCCATCAGTTATGGGTGAGAAGCAATGTCTCTTTGCATAATGTCCCAACTTGTGGCTCTAGCAATCTTTCTGCCCCCTCGTCTGAAAAATTCCCTGAGCTATTTAAGGCAAAAGACTAGTTAAAATCCTTAGTAGATTATAGAGGAGTTTTATTCTTTGCCTTATAAAGAAATATCTGAATATTTGCTAATGCCCTTCATCATATCTGTCTTCTATCATATATATGTATATGTGTGTGTGTACATATATATATATATAATCTATCATCTCTTATCCATTATCTATCTCTCTATTATATATTATCTATCTATCATCTATCTTATATTTTTGGTGATTCTAGAGATTGAATCCAGGGTCTTGCTTATGCTAAGCAAGCATACTACCTTTGAGATATATCACTGGATCTGTATTTAAAAAGGCAATTTTCATTTGAAGGAAAGGAGTATCATGTAATAGTCAAAGTTCTCTAAGGAATGATACTAGCAGATTAACATTATATTTTTTAAAAAGCACAACCTATTAGTATATTAGTCAGGGTTCGGTAGAGAAACAAAACTGATAGAATGTCGTGTGTGTGTGTGTGTATAAAATTATAGTTTGGCCTATAATATTTTGGTAGTCCAACAATGGCTATCTACATGCTGGAGATGCCTAGAGCCCCTTAACTGCTGAGTCCATGAAACTTGATGTCACAGCAGACCCAATATGGTACTGTTAGCCTGGAGAATTCCTGGAGAGCTGCTGGCCTTCAGTCCACAGTGAAAAGTTGAAGAAGCTGGATCAACAATGAAATAGATCCACTCATCAACAAGCAGCAAGTGCAGCCATGAAAATAGCTCTCCTTTTTCTTTGAACCTCTTTAAATATATTCTTCTGCCAGAAGCACTGCACACTTGTGGTAGTTTGAGTATATGTCCCACATAGACTCAAGTGTTTAATTAAAGCTTGTAATGTGGGTCTCCAGCCACCTAGCTGAAGGAGAATGTCACTGCGGGAAGATCCTAGGGTCCAACCCAAAGGTGTGATTGGAGGCAGATCTTAATTCCAGCCCAAAGGTATGCAGAGAAATTTGAGCTCTAGGATATCCTGCTTACTGCTGGCTTATGTTTGCTGCTTTGTTGGTGTTTGTTGGTTGATGGCCATTTCTCTCCCTGCTTGGAATTATGAATGGGAGTCAGCTTCTTCTGGCATTGATGGAACTTCTCCTGGATCTGTAAGCTTGAAACAAATCCCTTCCTCCCATAAAACTATATTTGGTTGTATATTCATCCTGGCATCATGAAGTTTTCTACTATATCAGTCAGGGGAAGGTTTACTCCTTTCAGTTAATCCTTCCTTGGAAATGCCTCAGAGACCTGCCCAGAATGTTTCTCTCAGTTAATCCAATCAATATAACCATCAATATTAACCACAATAAACAGGAATGTGGGCATGGATACTAAATTATAGACCATCTTAAGGGTCACTATAATAGGTCCTAAGTTCCTGAACTTCCTGATTATATATATATATATATATATATATATATATTATATAAATTTTTCAGGTAAAGAATCCTGCTCATTTATACTCAAGAGTGAGAGCATCATTGCGATAATAATAATAGTGGTTTACAATTTACAATGTGTTAGATATTGCTTCTTTCTGTATATTTATTTAATTATTTAAAATATCCTGGGAGTTAGGTTTTCTTTGTTAAATAAAATATTAAGAATATTTTAATAGGTATTTATCAAGAAATTTAAGAGAGCAGGTAAAAAGAATCAGTGATCCCTTCTAAAATTTACCAGCCAATTGTAGAATAAAAATAATTTTTCTAATTTACAAAAACAATGATACAGAGGTTAGGCAATTTACTCAGTAACAGTTAACAAGTGTATGGACTATAACTTGAATTCAACATCCTATTTTTATTATTTTTGCACTCTTAACCATTATACTGTAAGAAGTTACAATAAAAGTCCCATTGGATTAACCAAAAGTATTTGTACTGTGCATTTACTGAAATAAACACTGAATCCTGAGTATAAATTCACATTCTGATCTTGTATGTTATACATAAATGGATTGCTTCAAACTCTTTCTGTTGAAAATGTTAGCTTTAAGATCACATGCCATTTGGTTTAAAGAGACTGAATAACCCACATTTTCTAAATATTCCTACCATATGTAAATTATTTATATACTAGAAATCCCAGTTAGGAATGTGAGGATTTTCAATATGTACTCTGTCTGAGTTCCTATTGAATTGGATCAGAAAGCAAGTACTTATAAAACTATGTCTAATCAAGGTTTATGGCAACATGAAAAGGCAGACATGGTAATATATCTCCTCTCCCCCATCTTGGAACTGAACATGCTCACTCCTCTAAACAATACCTAATAGCACTATTGCCACTGTCTACACTTCAAGAAACAGAGAGATGATGTTCTGCCTACAAGATGACACATCTCCCCAAAATGTATAGGGGAGTGTGGAAATGTGCCACAATGTATAGATTGCTACTCATAGCTCAGCTATTCAACATGAACTCTGGGCTGGGCTCCAGGGCAGGCTCTGGGACTATACCCAAAGAAAGTTCCTCTAGTTCTCTGCACACTAGAAAAATAAGACTCAATGTCTGAAAAGGTTAGAGTAAGGCAAATTGTGCCAGAGTACATTTCTTTTATGCTTCTGCTAATTAGTCTGTACACTTGCAGTTATGTTCAGTTGAAAAAAAAAAAAAACTCTCCTAAAATAATGTGTGAAAAATATCAGAAGAAATCAAGGCAAGAAATTTCTATCTGTGGTCTGTTATTTGCTTTTACCTTAAGCTTCTGAACTGAGAGTCCTTTCTGTAATTTTTTTTTCATTTTTCAGTTTTACAAGGTAGGGTCTCACTCTAGCCCAGGCTGACCTGGAATTCAGTATGTAATCTCAGGGTGGCCTTAAACTCACGGCGATCCTCCTACCTTTGCCTCCTGAATGCTGGGATTAAAGGCATGCGTCACCACGCCCGGCTTTGTAAATTTTTTCTTTGCTACTCTCTTTCATTAATAATTGGGCTTAGGTTTGGGGATATGTCTTCGTGTATAAAGTGCTTGCTGTACAAGCATGAGGAACTGAATTCAGATCCCTAAAAGCAAACGTAAAACAAGACATGTTTGAGCAAGCATCTATAATCCTAGTGAGAAGGGAGAAGCAGATAGAAAAATTCCCAGAAGCTTACTAGGCAGGTAGCCTGGGTAATTCAGGAGTGGACAATGGGAGACCTTTCCCTAAAGCAAGGTAGAAGGTTGGGACTATTACCAGAATTTCTCTTTTGGCCTCCATATATGTGCAGTGGTACACATATGGAATGAACAGAGAGAATGAACAGAGGCTGGGCTTGGTGGTGTATGCCTTTAATCCTAACACTTGGGAGGCAGAGGCATAAAGATCACTGTGAGTTCAAAGAACAGCCTGGAACTACAGTGTGAGTTAGAGGTCAGCCTGGGCTAGAGTAAGAACCTACCTCAAAAAAAAAAAAAAAGGCCAGTCGGCATGCCTTTAATCCCAGCACTTGGGAGGCAGAGGTAGGAGGATCACCATGAGTTCAAGGCTACTCTGAGTATACAGAGTGAATTCCAGGTCAGCCTGAGCTAAAGTGAGACCTTACCTTGAAAAATCAAAAAAAAAAAAAAAAAAAAAAGAATGAACCAAGGGAAGGGAGGTTTTAGTAATTTTTCAGTTAGCATACAAAGTAATGGGTTTCATCATGGAATCTTCTTATACCTATGCCTCATGCTTCCTCTCTCCCTTTTTTCCCTTAGTTATTCTTCTCTTCTGCTTTCCTATTACAGGTATTCCATTTACTTCTCTAGTTCCCATCTCCCTCAAGATATCTCCCTTCTTATACTAGTTAGTTTCTCATTGCTGGGACAAGATATCTGACCGGAGCAGCTTAGGGAATAAAAGAATTTATTTTGTCTTAAAGTTCTGGAGGGGAAGTGTCTATCAGAGTGAGAAGGCATAGCAGGCCTGGGTAGGAAGCCTGTAACAAATCTTCATATTGGCATGGAGGAAGTAGAGAGCAAGCAGGGTTGGGCTGTAGCACATCAATGCCTGCCTCCAGTGACATACTACCTCTATCAAGGCTCAACCTCTTAAAAGTTCCATAACCTTCCCAAACTGTGTCACCAACTGGGGATCAAGTATTCAAACACATATGTCTATGGGGGATAATTTTCATGCAAAACACAACACATTTTATGGTCCTTATTCTAATTTCATGACCTATAAACATGTATATGTAAAACCACACAGGAAGGTCTGGAAAGGAAATATGGATCAGCAATTAAACATGTTTGCAGGCAAAGACTGACAACACCTAGGTTCAATTCCCTAGTACACTTATAAAGCCAGATGCACAATGTGGCACAAGTGTCTGAGTTGGCTGCCAATGGCAAGAGGCCCTGTTGTGCCTATTCTCTCTATCTTTCTTCATATATTCCCTTTCTCTATCTATCTTTCCCTGCTTGAAAAAAAAATAATGGGCTGGAGAGATGGCTTAGCTGTTAAGGTGTTTGCTTGCAAAGACAAAGGATCCTGGTTTGATTCTCCAGAAACCACATTAGTCAGATGCACAAGGTGCAGTGGCTAGAAGCCCTGGTGTGCCAATTCTCTCTCTCTCTCTCCCTGCCTCTTTCTCTCTCTCAAATAAATAAATAAATATAATATAAAAATAAACAAAATAAAAATATTAAAAATAAATACACACACACACACACATATATAGCTTTAAATTCAGATTATACAAATGAGGGAAATGTGGTATTTATATAAAGGAGACTTTAAAAAACATATTTTGTTAATTTATTTGCAAGCAGAAAGAGAAAGACAGAGAGAGGGAGAGAGGGAGAGAGAGAGAGAAAATGGGTGTGCCAGGGCCTCTTGCCACTGTAAACAAACTCCAGTTGCATGTACCACTTTGTGCATCTGGCTTTATATAGGTACTAGGAAATCATATACAGGTCTCCTGGCTTTGTAACCAAGTGTCCTTAACAGCTGAGACATCTCCCCAGCCCAAGAAAACTTTTTAAAGTTATTTTATAATGTATATAAAGAGCTTTTTAGGATATTTGAATTGTATTCTTTGGGAAGTAAAAGGGGGAAATGTGCTTATTAAGCCTGTCAGATGTACCGATTGATAAAATAAGTTTTGTTCCAAAATTTTTGTGCTAACCTCAAAACAATGCACAATAACAACATAGCAAAAAGTCTCTGGAAGAAACACGGGCTCCAGGAAAGGAAGTTAAATGAAAGCCATGCTAACATTTTACATGGTGTTCCTTTGGTATTCTTGAACTAGTTCCCTCCTGAGATACAAGCAATTTCCATCCTCTTCTCTTCCAGCAAAGGATTACAAAGGGTTTGTAAGAACTAATTGGTGAGGAGCAGCGGGCTCTTAGCACCTGCTCTTTATCCTTCTTTATGCCCAGAATCCTGTCTTTCCAACCACAAGTGTGTTTTTTTCACATTATTAAGCAGAACATGTAATAGGATAATTGAGTAGTTTCCAAATGTTTTGGTAGTTCCCTTTTGTGGTAGTTTGAATAGATGTCCCCCAATATATGGAAAGTGTTTTATTAGTTTATAGTTTGCTTCTACAGCCACCTGGCTGGAGGCAGTGTCATTGGGTGGATCTTAAGATGTGGGTGGTGGGTTTGAGATTTCAATCTAAAGATATGCAAAGTGTGCCTAACTGGAGTTCCTGAAGTGTGCTGTGCTGTGTGCTTTTTGACTTTTGGCTTTCTCTCTCTCTGCATGGTCCTGTGGGAGCAGGCCAACCTCTTCTGTCATTATGGAACTTCCTCTGGATCTGTAAGCTTCAATAAATCCCTTCCTCCATAACTGTGCCTGATCTGGAAGTTCATCTCAGTGAACCTGAAGCTGTCTGCTATACCTTTCTTACTGTTTTCATTAAAATGATGAATGTCAGTCTTTGATCCAGTGTGACTGAAGGTGAATGGGTCAGCTTTCTTCTGGGTGGGGTTAGTGAATATGGGACTAACTGCCCTTGCTGTGGGCTGCTGATAGCTGCAACCATACAACATGGAGCGAGACAAGCACAACCAGACTTATTAGCACTGTGTTTATGTTGTATATGATATAATCAGGCCTACGTACTATACCAGTGAGGTGATTGTCTCCTTTCTAAACAATGAATATGCATAGGACAACTCAAAGAGGACTGAGGAGGGGATGGAATGCTTCATGTGCAATCAAACTCTAGTGATCCTAAGAGTCTGGGGGAATATAGTTCTATAAGAGGTGGTGATGCTCATTAAATCAGACACATTAAGAAGCAAATTAAGCAAAACCGCCTTAAACACTTTTCAGAATCAGTTAAAGCAAACAGATAAAGGGCTTAACACTTTCACTAAAACAACATACACTCCAAAGAAACTTGGAAAGGAAACAAAACAGGCCATCCACTCTTTAAAGCCCAGTCTCAGAGATATTAGCATTCCGTCCTAAATGTGTTACACAGGTCTAACTATTAAAAAAAAAAATCAATCCTCCTGAAGTGCCCTGCTTCACAACTTTTCTCCATGGACAAATTCCCTCTGAAGAGTTCCTCTGACTTAAAAGGTTTAGCAGTATATTAATTCTATCACAGCTATGAAGATTTCATTCATCAAAGCACTGCTCCCGTTTCTGAAATATGCCCTGGAATGAGGTAAGGCAAGCATCAAAGAATACCAAAGGCCCACAAGAGTCATTGAGGTTCCCAAACTTTAGTCTTACAGGGATTCCTTTCCATTAGGAAATGCCATAGCGGCACAGATGGTGACGATTTTGCCAGAGTGATTGATGGCCATTAGCCACTGGACTTCTTTGAACTGACTGACCATCTTCTCCCCGTGCAAACTTCTTAGTGTGTGATGCTACTGCCAAACATAACTGCTCTCCTAAAAAAAAAAAAAAAAAAAAAAAAAAAAAACTACTTCCCCACTATATCATCATCTCCTCTATACCAAAGTAATCTTATTATTTTGCCTGAAAATTCTATTGAAGAGTTATGTCCAAACAAACCTCATCAGCTAGCACTTTCAGGATATGGTTGTTTCTACCATCGAAACTTCTATTTTCTGTTTAATGGATTGTATAGCATAGATATCTGGAAAATACACATATATCACACAAACATGTATATCCACACAGGAAAGTGTTTTTAAATAAACTACACTGCATTCTGTTTTTTAGAATTTAATCTTTGGCTAGTAGTGGTTACTGGTGGATAAAAACTAACTTAGCATTTGGAAAATGATAAATTTTTCAGAAAAGAAGCTTAAAATATCAGCCAAGGGGCTGAAGAGATGGTTCAACAGGTAAGTGTGGTTACCATTCAGGCATGAGGGCCTGAGAAGAGTGGATTATCCCTGAGCTTGATTGCCCAGTACCCATGTGAATATCTGCACACACCTATAACCCTAGTTCTATGGGGAGCAGAAAGTGGAGAATCCCTGAGTCTCTGATCATCCACTCGGACTGAAAATGGCAGTTCCAGGTTCAGTGGTAGACTCTATATCATGGGAACATGAAGATGAGTAATAGAGAAAGACACCTGACATTCTCTCTAGCCTTCACATATGTCCAAAGGTTGTGTGCATATGTGGATGTGCACTTGTGTGTATACACACACACACACACACACACACATCACCTACTTCACACATACACATATGCCTAAACCACTAGCCAAGAAATGTTATATATTTCCACTCATGTCTTTTGCTGTTAATTTTTTTCTGTTCCTAATAAAACACCATTTAAAAGTCTTTATTACTTTCTATATATTCCATAAAAATGTATTTTTAACTGACTTTCCATTCCCTTCCTTGACACATGACATTTAATAATAATATCAGATTTCTTTCATGTTCATGATTGAAGCAAACACAGGAAACAGCAGCTCTCCTATGCCCACTCTGTCTTAGTAAGAAAACTAACATGCATGTGCACAGTTGCACATGCCCACCTTTGTCCAACTTTGTGGTTAACAAGAGAGAGTATGTGTTTAGAGGACTGAGGAGGGGATGGAATGCTTCATGTGCAATCAAACTTTGTATGGCTTACTTTGTATGGTAATATTCTAATTTCTAGGAACAAATTGAAGTTTGAACATTGCTTATATTTTTCTGCTGAAATTTAATTAATAATTTATTTATTTGTAAGAGAGAGAGAGAGAGAGAGATGACAGGTGCTCTAGGGCATTTTGCTACTGCAGATGTATGTGCCACTTTGTCCATATGGCTTTACATAGTTTTTGGAGATTAGAATCTGGGCTGAACACAGGTCAGCAGGCATTTGTAAGCCCTTTTAACTCCTTAGCCATTCCCCCAACCCCATGATTAAATTTTATAGGTAGAAATAAATATGTATTTTTGAATGCAAATAGTCTACTACAGATCCCAGACTTCTAGACAATAACTTCATGGTCACATTTTCTTTTTCTTTTAAGTTTTATTTATTTATTTAACAGAGAGAGAGGGGAGAGAGAGAGAGAGAGAGAATGGTCATGCCAGGGCCTCCAGCCACTGCAAAGGGACTCCAGGCATGTGCACCCCCTTGTGTGTCTGGCTAATGTGGGTCCTGGGGAATCGAACATGGGTCCCTTGGCTTTGTAGGCAAGCAACTTAACCACTAAGCCATCCCTCCAGCCCTCATGGTCACATATTCTATTCTTCATTCAAGCCCCATATTACTAAAAATTCAGTGTCATGCTACATCTCTGAGGGCTGCAAAGATAGTAAGAATTCTGACAAAATAACTAGAGGCTCTTTAACCACTGTTCCTTGAACCCACTCACTGTCTTTGGGTAGACCCCTTTGGCAGAATTTGTAAAGCAATAATAAGGATATCATTTCAAAAACAAAGGACTGCACAAAAATTGGGAGATTTTGGAAGATAAAATTGAGTAGTCACATCCAGTAACATTTGTGCATAGTCTTATTGTGATCCAATGTGCACAAATTCCAATGAAACACAAATTCTTTCAAAATATGGCTCATGTTTGTTACTTCATTCCTGTTTTGGAAAATAAGAGATTTCTGTTACACTGCATTATGTAACTATCTACTGAAGCCAAACATACTTGATTCATTCAGATGGCAATATGGGCTATTGAACAACTTTTTGGTCATCATTAACCAAAGCAATTTATGATTATTCACATTTCCTTACTGCATTATAGAAATAACAGCAAAAGGTAGCACTATCACATTTTACATCAACCTTCTTGGATTATCCAATATATATCCATTTTGGTGACATTTGGTATTGAGTCAGATTTTAATATACTTTTTTCAACCTGAATCAATGACTTAGTTCCAGTTACTACAAATACATTACTCCACCATAAATACACACTCAATAATCATTATACAATGTATTCTATCAAACTTCTAAGGATATAGCCACAGATTTTCTGATATTGGGGGCATCATTAACTCTGGCCACTTAGGGATAAAGAAGTGACAGGAAAATGTGTGGTTGCCCTTAGCAACTCCCACATCACTTGCTGCTGGAGTAATCTGAGAATTATAAGGATTTTTTAAATCACAAACTTAATGTATAATATACTCTGTGATAATTTTCAAGTAATCACAGATTATTACAATAATAATAACCTAAGAAGTGGGATACATATTCCTTTGGTTTCAGGTTTTTGTTTAGCATGATGATGTTTTCAAAATGTAGTACTTTGTTTCACTGAACATTTTTTTTTTTCTGGGGAAAATAATCATTGGAACATTAGCGTTGATAACAACAGCAGCTGGTTGGAAATAACAATTACTGCTTTGGTCAATAATTTGAGACTCCCCAGTATAACGATCTGGCTCTCAGATGACTTTTGTCTCCAATTTCTCAGTGTGCATATATCAATGTTCTCTAAAAGGTCACAGCATAGTGGTTGTTCTAAGGGGACACTGAAACAGAATCATCAATTTACTCCTCAGTATTCTGAGTTCAATCAAATGTTTTGAAAAATGTATAGGTACACAAGAACTTTTTGGTGTGTGTCAGTTTAACTAATAACTTGATTTTAAGTAATATCACCTCTGAAAACTGTTCAAAAGTCTCCAGTGTGTTGGCAAACTTATCTGTTCTTTCAAAAATGCAATTATAACAAGTAATTGAAATTTGAAATATATTCCTCAATATTTGGCATTTCACATGCTAAATATAAATACCATTTTTCAAAGTTGTTTGTAAGGAAAAGAATTCAAGTGAAGTGATTTTATTTTTTGGAGACAGGGTCTTATAATGGTGTAGAACTCACTAGGTAATTCTGGATATCCTAAAACTGTCAACAATCTTCCTGCCTTAGTCTCCCAAGTCCTGAGATTATAACTATGAGTGACTATACCTTGCTTTGGGTGCTTTTTAAGGTGGGGATACATTTATGAACATTTGTTATTATAAGAATTACTATCTCCTGTCCTCTAGGAATTGACTATTGTAGGACTATCTGATAACTACATACTTCCTATCACCTTCCTTCTGCCAGCTTATGATACTTATGGTCATGAAAACTGCTATCAGGATTAGGTTGAGGAACACATAGAGAAACATACAGTTCCCACCACTCCTCTTTATGTGCAATGCCTGTTCTGAGGGCAAGGTTGCAGGTCCCCCTCCAATGCTATGACTGCAATGAACAAAAGGTCCTTGTTAGCAGTACCTGAGAACATCTCCATTGCCTGACAGAAGCTATACACCCATTGCAGGAATGACCACACAATTAGAACCCCACAACCACTACCATCTATACTGCAACTATCTAAGCCAAGAGAATTTCCCTAACTGTGCATGACAACAAGAGATAGTGGATCTCTTGGACTCCACCACAGTACACACAATACCTGAATTCATTAGTAAAAGAATTTAAAGGACGACTACACTACAGATCTAAGCTGGGATCAAAGTCACTATTTACTATGAAGGCCACCCCATGAAAGTGGCATATAAGTAAACCACCAAATGTGTAATTACCATCATAGACTAGAAACAAAAAAGTAGCATGTGACCTGCAAAACAATACAATAATTATAAGATCTTATCCAATAAAGCCACATTGACTTAATGTGTGATAAATGTAGAAGTAGTATGCAATACAATAATACAGACTTCAAAACCCCATTCTCACCAATAGCTAGATCATCAATACAAAATATCAACAAAAATCAGAGCCAGATTGTATGACAGACTAAATAGATTTAACAGATATTTACAGAACATTTCAGCCAACAATGTCAGAAAAAATTGTTTTCTTCAGTGAATTGGACGTTCTGCAGAGCACACTATTATATATCAAGCCATAAAACAAGTGTCAGTGACTAAAATGAAATTCAAGTCATACCATATATGTATGCTCACAATGGAATAAAACTAAAAATTATCAGCAAAAGAAATGACAGAAATTCTAAAAATTAATGCAGACTTAACATGCTGCAGAATAAACAATGTGTTATTAAAGAAATCAAAATGGATATTACATTTTCCTAGGGGCTGGGGAGATTGCCTAGTGGTTAAGGTGCTTGCCTGTAATGCCTAAGGACCCATTTTTGATCTCTCTCTAGATCCCATGTAAGCCAGATGCATAAAGGTGAGGCAAGTGCAAGGTCACACATGCCCACTAGGTTGCACAAGTGTCGAGTTTGATTGCAGTGCCTGAGGCCCTGGTACACCAATTCTCTCTCTCTCTCTTTCTCTCATACTCTCGCTCTCATTCTTGCTCTCTAAAAAAAGTTTCTTGGAATAAACGAAAATAGAAACACAATAAGCCAAAACTGATAAGTATGGCAAAATCCCTGCTGAGAGATACATTTATATCAATGAATGCCTTCATCAAAAAATAGAAATAGTCACCAGTGGTAACTCATGCCTATAATCTCAGCACTTTAGAGGCAGAAGGAGGAGGATCACTACAGATCTGAGGCTGGCCTAGTGACCTGCAGGCCAACCACGACCTTACAGACTCCATCTCTCAAACACCCTCAAAGTAGAAATGTTTCACATAAACATCCTAAAGAAGTATTTCAAGGACCTAGACAATATTTTATTGCTTAAAACATTGAAAGAGCTTTTCAAATTCATTCTATGAAACTAGGAATATCCTGAAATAGTAAAAACTAAATAATCCAATTTAAAAATATGCAAATTAACTAAATTGATCCCTATTAAAAAGAAATATAAATAACAAGTATATAAAAATATTCACTGCATTCATCATGAAATATATGCAAACCAAAACCACAATGAAATGCCATCTCACCCTACTTAGAATGGCTGTTGTCAAAAAAGAAAGAAAAGGGCTGGAGAAATGGCTTAGTGGTTAACATGCTTGCCTGTGAAGCCCCAGATCTCAGGTTCGATTCCCCAGTACCCACCTAAGCCAGATGTACAAAGTGGTGCATGCGTCTGGAGTTTGTTTGCAGTGCCCATTCTCTCTAATTCTGCCTCTCTCTTTCTTTCTCTCTCTCTCTCAAATAAATAAATAAATGAAACTTTTAAAAAAGAAAGAAATGAAAAATCATCCAAAAACACAAATGATGGTGAGGATATGAAGAAAAACAAATACTTAACTGTTGGGACTATAAATCTATACAGCCATTATGAAGAACCCCATGGAGATGCCTCAAAAATTGAAAACTAGCACTGGATAAATAGCTTAGCAGTTAAGGTGCTTACCTGTGAAGCCTTAGGACCCATGTTTGAATCTTCAGGTCCCACATAGCCAAAGGCACAGTGACACAAGTGTGCAGTGTCACACATGCACACAAATGGGAACATGCATCTGGAGTTCATTCACAGTGGCTGAAAGGCCCTAGTGTACCCTCTCTGTCTCTGTCTCTCTCTTAAAAATAATAAAATAAAAAATAAAATAATGAAAACTACATTTTTAAAAATCCATTTTTATTTGGCATACAGAAATTTAGGTGTCATTCACTCTGGCAATTTCAAGTACAGCTTTGATTCCCATCTCTCCATCCTATTTCCCCTTTCCCTTTCCCTCCCAACACTCTTCTTCCCTGTATTACACGTGTCCATTTGTCCTTACCTCCTCCCTGCTCTTCCAGCTCTTATATCCATAGTCACTTTTGGTTATGATTCTATGTTTATATGTTTAATTCACATGTTCACCCCTATATATACACACTTATAGATATTACAAGCTAAACCCCCATATTAAAGAGAACATGTGGTTTAGGACATTTTGAGTTTGATGTATTTAACTTAATATGATTATTTCCAAACTGATTCATTTCCCTGCAAATTTCATAATTTCATTTTCCTGTACTACTGAATAGAATTCCATTGTGTATACATACAACATTTTCATTATCCATTCATCTGTCAATGGGTGGCTTGACTGATTCCAATTTTTAGCTATTTTAAATAATGCCACGATAAACATAGGTATGCAAGTATCTATGTAGTAGAGCAGGAGTGGTATAGCTGGGTTATATAGGAGGTCTATTTCTAACATTTTGAGATACCTCCATAGTGCTTCCCATAATGGCTGTATTAATTTGCACTCCCACCAACAGTGGATGTGGGTTGCTGTTTTCCTGAATCCTTGCTAGCATTTATTGTCTGTTTTCTTGATGTTAGCCATTTTTACTGGGATATGATAGTAGCAAAAATTGTTCTGATTTTCATTATCCTGAAGACACTGGGATTATTGAACATTTTTTAAGATATATATTGACCATTTGCATGTATTCTTTTGTGAAGTCTGTTCATTTAATGTTAATTTAATGAAATCCCACTTAGTGATTGATAGTGCTATTTCTTATCATATTTGAATCATATTTAAAAAGTTTTTGTCTATACCTATATCCTGGACAGGGTTACATGTATTTTTCCTCTAGTCTTTTTTGGGCTTCAAGATTTAGAATGAGGTCTTCAATCTACTTTGAATTGATATTTATACAGGAAGACAAATGGGGATCTAATTTCATTCTCTTGTATGTGGATAGCCAGTTTCCCCAGCACCATTTGTTGAAAAAGCTGTCATTTTTCCAGTGGATATTTTTGGCTCATTTGTCAAAGTTAGGTGTCTAAAGCAGTTTGTTTTTATTTTTGGGTCCTCTGTTCTGTTCCATGGGCATATATGTCTAATTTTTGTGCCAATGCTATGCTCTCTTTATCACTATTGTTCCATAGTATAATTTGAGAATAGGTATTGTGATAACTCCACAAGTGCTCTTTCTCTTTAGGATTGCCTTAGTTATACCTTGTTTTGTGGTTCCATATGAATTTCTGGATTACTTTTTTTTCTAGATAAGTGAGAAACATCATTGTAAGTTTGATGGAAATTGCATTGAATCTATACATCACTTTTAGTAGGATAGCAGTTTTCACAAAGTTAATTCTACCAATCCAGGAGCATGTAAGTTTTTTTTTTCCATTGTGTAGTGTCTCCTTTTGTTTATATACTTTTGAGTACCTTGGAAGTTTTCATTGTAGAAATCTTTCACATTTTTGGTTAAGTTTCATTCCCAAGTATTTAATTTTTTAGTTACTATTAGTGGTAAGTTTTCCTTGATTTCTTTCTCTGTAAATTCATTACTGATGTGTATGGAAACTACTGATTTTTTTTTGTTTAAAATTTTTTTATTAGTTATCTATATAATGTGTATACAGCCATGATGGTACCATCTTTAGCCTTCTCCTTGTCCTTCGCCCTCGGATATTGTGGGTATTGCATTGTGGGGGTAGCCATCAGTTATGGGGGTGAGGCAATGTCTCTGTACATAATGATCCAACTCATGGCTCTAATAATCTTTCCTATCCCTCATACTTGAATTTCTCTAAGCCATGTTGGGATCATTTTAGTTCAATTTCAGTGACAAGGTCATAGGAGTCTCTGTGTCTCTGGATCTCTGGTTTGGTAGGAGTTGAGTATTCTCTGTGTCTATCTCCTTCACCCTCCTTCACTACTCTTGCTCATTTCCCCAATTATTCTATGGGTTCAGTTAGTGCCCTGGTGAAGTGTGATGGGCTGATTCTATCCTCAGGTTCTACATCCATCTGAAAAAGAGAAGCCAATTCTCCAATGGACAGTGTGGTCAGTGCAAGATACATGGATAACCATTATTAGTTTAGAGAGAATTAAATAGGTGTAGGCCCTCTTGTATCCCACTATTGGTGGGACCTTGATATTGGAGAGAGAACTAATTTTTGGATATGGCTCTGACTTGTTTCCTAGTTCCAGGTATGGGTTTCGTTCCACTGAGCAGATCCGTTAGCCAAATCAAGAGCAGTTGGTAACCCACCATGGCTGTGTGCCACTATTGCACTTTTGTGAGAATCACTTCAGGTTGATTGCTGCTGGGTAGTTTAGACCACAAGTTGCTTAGACAGATGTTGGTCATTTTCCCCCAGTTGCTCATGTAGTACCTTCTGGCACTAGACAAGCTAACTGTCTGGGGGCTGACCCTCTTCCAGATTCCAGCCAGGTCTCTCCATATTCCATCCCACCAGCATATGGTGTCTTCAGCAGTAGGGTCTTACCAATAACCTTTGGTCTGTCATCAAGTACTCTGACAGAAATCTGTCAGGTGTCTATATGGTCATTGATTATTTTTAGAAGGAGTGCACTAAATTCTTTGTCAGACACTTTAGATGTCTCATTTACTGTTCCCACTGTGAGGGAGTTAAGAGTTTGGGAGTGTGTCATGCTAGATTGTTGTCCTTTACTTTTCTTATTTCTTTGTTGTGTCTTGGGAATTTTGTAGATGGATTATTTTTGCTATTTGTTCAGTCTTGAAAGATTATTTTGTTAGGATAGAGGTTTTAGATACAGTAGCTTAACACTTAATGTGTGCACTTTAGATATTGATACTGATATACACTTAAAGTGGCTAGATTGCTAGGTTATTGACATCTTAAATAAGAACAACTTCAATGGTAAAAAAGAACAAGGAAACTGCAACAGCAAAAAGCAGTAACATAAAAGTGAGAAAACAGAAAGAAGGAAGAAAAAAGTAGAACCAAGTATGCTGACAATAACAAGAAAGAGAAATACAGAAAGAAAGGAAAGGAAGAAACTAAGAGAAAAAAAGGAAGGAAGATAGATGATAGATTGATAGATATATTATGAAAGAAGAAAGGAAGAAAGAAAGAAAGAAAAAAGAAAGAAAGAAAGAGAGAGAGAGAAAGAAAAGGAGTGAAGGAGGGAAGAAGGAAGGAAGGGAGGAAGGGAGGGAACAAGACCAACTACAATCACATGAGATATGGCTAAGGTTCAATCATCTATATAGGTGAATGTCCTTTCTTCTTCACTTCAGATTATACTGTGTGATGCTAATGCCATACAACTGCTAGATTAAGTTTGTGAGTGGGTTGTTTAGGTAACAGAGAGAACTGTAATACATTTCTTATTAGTTCTCTGGCCTCAGTAACCAGTCCTTTAGGCCCTAAGGGAATGGAATTAAAGTTCCCAAGGCAGAGCTTTGTGTGGGATGGAGGAATGCGAAAGTCTTGCCTGCCAAAAAATTTTATTATGATGTTAGCTGGGAGAGTCCCCTGAAATTGCAGGGAGAGGATATCTGATTTCCACTAGCAGAGACCATCACATTTTACAACTGGTGATCATGTAGACTCCAAGAAAGAGCATAGTCCATAGCCTCTTTTTCACTGGACAATGTTCTTTTCTCGGAAGCCTGGTGCTGCTTCCTCTGGAGGCTTTTCCTTGGAGAACAATGATGGTGGGGTGGTTGTAGCCAGACTTTTATCAGGAAACATCTGATACCCTCAGGAGATGGTTGTAGCTTGTCAGGGATGTGGGTTTCTAGGGCTAGCAGACCAGGGAGTTAGAAGTTCCTTGTAGTCTATCCTTACTGAAGACTCTGGTGTGGGTCTTCAGAACACCTTTACCTGCTCTTGTGAGATTCCTCTGGGTATGTGGAAGTTGCCCCTCTGGGCAACTTTGATGTAGTTGTTGGGTGGAACTTATAGTCAGACTGGCTAAAGTGACAGAATATCATGCATCTTGCCCTGAGAGAAGCCTATTTACTGAAATCATTTGCAGCACCTCAGCCCCCATACTCAGAAGAAGCAAGCTGACCAGCTGCACTTTAGGTGGCAGCCCTGGCCAGTGGGTCTGGCTCTAGGAAGTAACACATTCTGTGTTGGGAAGGGTCTCCAGACTGCTCAGTTCTGAAGTACCTTAGTTTCAAATATCCAAACCCTTCACTTGGCACTTGTTTGCACTCTTCTGGGAAATTTTCAGCTTCAGAATTAGCTATCCAGTAGCATGTGTGCTATAGTCCCAGGTAGATTCCTCTGTGGCAGAAAACTTGAGAACTACATACACAATGTGCTGCAGGTCTTTGCATTTGGACTGTGCCTCCCAGACACTCACCTCTGAGTTCTGGCCACACCCATCTCTGTGTTCAATATATCTCTCATATCACTTCTTCATGATTTTCTGATGCTTTTCTTCATTTCCTTCTTTTAAAATGGAATGTTTTAGGTCTTATTTTGGTTGTCTCCTTCACTGGCTCACATAAGAGCTATTTCTAATCTGCCATCTCACCCAAAATTCCTAAACTACAATTTCTGTATGATCCATCTATCCCACACTTGGATGTATATCATGAAGAAATTAATTCAGGATAGTAATGACATATTTCATGTCAATATTTATTTATGGAACTATATACAACTGCAGAGGTATGGAACCAACCTAGATTATCCTCAATAGATACATGTGGCATATAAAAACAATTGAATGTTATTTAACCATAAAAATAATGCAGTCCTATTATTTACAGAAAATAGGTGAAACTGGAGGACCATGAATGCACTGCATGTTCTCTCATATATGTGGATGCTAAAAATCCTTAACTTGAATGTGGAATAATGATTAATCAAGGTTCAGTAATAATTGGGAGGATGGATAAGGAAGAATGTATTCTATTGTGGCACACAGTATACATGTTATGAAATACCACACAGAATCTCTTTCAAGTGTAAATTAATATTTGTAAATACAAAACATTAGTTTAAAATGCTACAATACACAAAAGACCCCCCCTCCTAAAAGCATGGCTTTTTAGTGTAAAAGTCCATAGTCCCTAAGGCCATTTAAAAATATTCTTTTTCTCTTCCTTCTTGGACATGGTTGGATAGAATTATCCATTTAAGTCCCTCTAAATTTATTTGAGGTCATGTGACCTACTCTGAACAATAAAATTTCAGCAGAAAAAACATTGTTTTGGTTACTTTGTATGTCGCCATTCTATAATATCTGACAAGATACAATGTAAGGGAGAATGGCATGGTGTAAGGATTCAAAGCATCTGGTCACATTGTACCCATAGTCAGATATTCAGCTAGCCTTCTCCTACTCATTCTGACCAGGATTCCAGCCCATGGGTGTTGCCACTCACAGTTAAGGTGTGTCTTTTCACCTTAACTACCCTAATCTAAAAACCCTCACTGACCAGCCTGGATATTTATCTCCTAGGTAATTCTAGATGTTGCCAAGTTATACATCACAGATAAGCATTCTTTTTTTGTAAGCATAGCCTGTGATTATTTTGCTGTTTTCCCATTTCCTGACTCCTCAGAAATTGTGGAAGCAGCTCTTGAGGCAGTTTCCATCACCTCAGATTGTTGAGTTGTTCTTCTGAGCTTGATCCTAAATGCGGCTCACATTTTGAGGGTTTCAGGTTACTGCAACATAACCTGACACAAACTGATGAATATAATAATGGATAAGAAACCAACTAAAGCCCTAAGGCTTTTGAAGTTTAATCACTGCTTTCTGTTTTTCCTTTGAGTGCAAAGTCAAGGATGAGATTGTATCTTCCCCTTATGAAACATATAGTAGATTACAGAAGTAGCTCGTTTGCTTCTTTTACCTATGACCATTTTTCAGGTTATTTTTCAAGGATTCCTTCTCTGATTCTGAGTCTTAAGACAAGATCTCATTTGTAATATTAGTAACCAGTGAAACAAAAGGACTCAATGAGTCATGATTTCATGATTAGTATGTTTTCTTTCCCACTGCCACCAGCACATGTCTAATGGAATGATGAGATGTGAAATGGAGCAGAACCAAGTCATTCAGGTTACCATGGAAGAGTAAAAAACCAGTCACATATCAGACATATGAATGAGCCTCACAAAGTCAACAAAAACTCAAGAATATCATCCACATCTAGAATATGACCAATAAACACTTCCTGTTTGCTAATGAAACTTTATGCTTATTTGGTAAAGGGCATCATGATACAGTTAGATAACAGATAAACATTCCTACTATTAGTGCTAGCTCCATTGACCCTTCTGAAAAACTCTCCCCTAGTATAACTCCATACTTGTTTCTTCATAGATATACCTTTTATCTATTTCACACAAATTTCTTCTTTGGGATATATATGATACAAGTTATTTTTGTAAATTATGTGCATTTAATATTCATCTTTCTAGCATTTCAATCTATTAGACAAGATTTCTCACCCTATATACCCTCTTTGTCTGAATAGTGAACAAAAAAATGTTCTTTTGCCCAAATTGTATGTTTGTAGGATTAGAAGGCATTATGTATTTTGGGAGATTCCTTACATGCACAAAGTTTTATAAATCTTTATAAACTTATTAATCAGGTCTTCTCTCTTTTAATCCAGATAACTGGCTCAGTGAAAGAATTAATCCTGTTTATGTTATACTTCAGTTAACATGAAGTGGCCCTTTTATTTTCCCTTGCCCTGGAACAGAAGGTAGGTGATGGATGGCAAAACACTCCATAAGGCCACGGGGATTTGAAATAGTTTTATTTACTTTCTGATTTGTTTACAGCTTGTTTTCTTATCTTAGAACTGTGTTAAAGTTATCTTTACCTCGTTGAGCTCATCTATGACATAGATAAAATGTATTTCAAAGATAATTAGAAGTCAAAATGCAGAAAAAGATTCAAAGTATTCCAAAATAAGTTATTCTGCAGTTTTTTAAAGATTCAATTCATTGTGTTATTTTTTCTTATAAAAACAAATATCAGACACTGCCTAATAGTAAATTACTTGAAAATTGCAACTATAGAAATAAACCAATAAATATGCTTTGGGATATCTTTTGTACAGAAGCTTTTCTTTCTATTTCCATGAAGTAGATGGCTCTGTTCAAGCACACCCTCCCCACCATATGTACAGACACTTCTGTAACTGTGAGCCAAAAGGAATATTTCTTTCTCTTGTAAACAGGTTCAACCTTGTCCAAAGCTTCTTGAGGGATGGTTTAGACAAGTCAATGTTATAGTAAGTCAACTATATTTCAATAGCATTAGATCAACATCATAGTATTTTAATACTGTGAAGGTTTCAATTCCCAGTTTCATAATGTTTTCAACAACATGAAAATGCTTTTTTTTTTCATTCCTTATTCATTTCGTCTTTCCAATACAGGAAAGTATTGATCCCTCCATTCTTCTTGAATACATTAAAAGCTACTGCCTACCATATTTCAATTTTTCATTAATTTGTAATGGACAAGAATGGATAAGATGTTTGTTGTTTGATATTTATTTTGTTTGCTTCCCTGTGAAAGAAAAAAAGAGCTACTTTTAAAAGTTCTCTCCTCTTCATCCTCCTCCTTCTCTTCTCCTTATTTCTCTCTCTGTCTCTCCCTCCCTCCCTCCCTCCCTTCCTGTCTGCATACACCTATGCTTCCACTTATATTCAGTAGGAATAGTGATAGCTTGGGGTAATTTAAAAGATGTAACAGGTTCACATGACAATAAACTGTCATTGACTCATTGTAAATCCACTAAGTCTATCAAAAGCAAATCACAATTTTGGAGTGCTGTTAAACACTCTGCATATTTTCGTAGTAAATCAGCACTTGCTTATTTAACACAGGTGTTTCTGTAATTGCTCTACTTTAGGAAAACTCAATGCTCAATGGCCCTCAAGCACTTCCACCTGTCGAGTGCATTGGTCCATTATTAGTATTCCAAATGAAATTATAGAACACGTGAAATGTTTAACTGACTAAAGATTTAGTTTTGCTTATTCTGATTCTGGTTGTATTTCCTTAGCACTTCATTCATGTTAAGTGAAGTTCGCACCCACAGTCATCCATAAACCTAACATTGTTAATGATGTCTTCAGCAAGGTGTAAAGATGTTATAATCAAAGGAAGACCTTGAATTTAAAGCATAAATACTTTTATATATGACAAGTCTGGTTTTATAAGAGAAAGGAAGCAAGGCAGAAAGCCAGTAGACTCTTGAAGCACTGCTGTTCCATGATATAGTAGTTTGAACTCTAATCTAATGATTATTCATTGCAAAGTAATAAATGATTTCATAAGTCATTCAAAATGGCTTTTCTGAGCACAAATCATCTCAGAGATGGAACCCATATCCTATTTAAGCTTGTGATATAATAAAATTCAAAATAGTTAAGGAAAATAAAGTTGGATTTTTGCCTTCCCAGAACTATACCTACTAGTTTGGAATGAGAAAGTTATACAAGAAACAATTATCAAACAAGCTGATGCAATATAGTCTTAAACAGGTGAAATTAAAGGTGAGCCTCTGAAAATTTGTGGCAATAAATTGCACAAATCTTTAAAGGGTAAGCATCTAACAGTAGCAAAATATATAGCTTATCATTTGCAAAGCAGGAAAACTGATATACCACATTTTCTTAGTTGAAAACCTTTTAAAATATTTTATTTATTTATTTATTTGATAGAGAGAAAGAGGGGGAGAGAGAGAGAGAGAGAGAGGATGGACACACCAGGGCCTCTAGCCACTGCAAAAGAACTCCAGACGCATGTGCCACCTTGTGCATCTGACTAATGTGGGTCCTGGGGAAGCAAGCCTGGGTCCTTTGGCTTTGTAGGCAAATGTCTTAACTGCTAAGCTATCCCTCCAGCCCTAGTTGAAAATTTTTGATGATGGTATTTTTAAGTATTTACTTTTAAGTTTTTAAATGTCTTTAGTATTTCTTCTATGATTAATTTTTGGAAATATTAATATGGGTTTTAATTTTTTGTAATTAATATACAACTTAATCATTTTATTTTCAGAAACTAATCTGGATAATATCTAACTTGAAATTTTTGACAATTTTTAAATATTTTAATGGACTCAATATTTATGGATGTCCTGTATGTTCACAAGACAAAAATATATACCTTCTTACTGTTAGATTCAAGACATAGATAGATAGATAGATAGATAGATAGATAGATAGATAGATAGATAGATAGATATTATATAAAATTTGATCTGCATTAATTTATTTTATGTAATGGATGTATATGTGGCAAACTAAGTATGTCCCTCCGATCTTCCATTACTAGTAAAGTCTGACATATTAACAGTTATCAAACTTTCTCCTAACAATTGACAGAAGTCTGTTAAAATATTTCGCTGTAATGATGTGTTCCTATATTTCTTAGATTGTTTCCATTTGTTTTACATATTTAAGTTATTATTGCACTAATAATTTTATGGAATTAATAAACCTACTATTATTCTAATTGTCCTTTGCAGCTGCGTAACCAAAAACACCTGACAGAAACAAGAGAAAAAGGTCCACTTTAGCTCATATTTCCAGAGGTACATCACATCCATAGTCATGGGAGCATTTGTCTGACGTTCTTCACATCATGAGAGACTACGAAGCAGAGACTGGCTAGAAATAGGAGGAAGCCAATAGCATTAAAAGACTGGCACATAGTCACCAATTTCTGCCATCTAACCCCCACAACCTAAAGACTCCACAGTCCACCAAAATACAACCACCAGCTAGAGAACAAGCAATCAAATCATAGTCTTGGAGCTGGGGAGATGACACAGTATATAATCAACTTTTTGAGCTGGGGAGATGACACAGTATATAATCAACTTTTTGCTCAAGCCTGAGTACCGAAGTTCAATCCTCAGACCCCATGAACAAAGCCAAACACAGTGGTGGACTTCTTTAATTCCATCATACTAATAGTGAGATGGGATGTGAAGATAGGAGAATGTCCTAGGATCTTGTGGCAGGCACAGCAAAGAACAATAAGAGCAGAGTGAGAATCCAGAGAGAAACCCTGCCTAAATGAAGTGGAAAGATCGGGACTGCCAAAAAGTTACCGTCCAACATTGATATGTGTGCTGGGACCAATGCATAACCACACCCACCTACACATTTGCATGCACCTATAGAAACACACACATACACACACACACACACACACACACACACACACACACACACACAGGTTTTTAAAATATATATTTTTAAAGTCCTGTGGGAGACAGTCCATATTAAAGTTATAATACCGGTTTTCTAGAATTTTATAAAATTGTTTCATTGTTAAAGTTCTTCATGTGTACTACAATATCCTTAAGTGTGAATTTAAAAAAATATGTTTTATTGGGCAGAGTAGATGGCTCAGTGTTTAAATGCACTTTCTTACAAAGCCTGCTTACTCAGGTTTGATTCACCAGTACCCACATAAAGTCAGATGCACAAAGTGTCACATGCACTGGCCGTTTGTTTTCAGCAGAAAAAGGCTTTTGTTTATTATTTCTCTGTTTCTCTCTCCACTCACATAAATAAATAAAAATATCTTTAAAATAAAATAAAATATGCTTTGTGACTGTTGGACATCTTGCCTCTATATATTTATGTCCTTAATAACTTCTGGACTAGCACTCATGATCTCAATATACAATTCTCTATACTACTCCCTTATTGAATATTTGTATTATCTTTTCTCATTTAACTATAAAAGTCTCCATTATTGCCTTATCCTTCTATGCTAATTCAGAGTGAATACTTCTCAGTCACTATTTTTCTTCTTAGCTGTTTATTTAATTTGCATTAAATGACATATTTTTTATTAAGTAGAAATTTTATATGGATATATCATGTGTTGATACCATCATTTCCCTTCTCCCTTCTCCCACTACACTGAGGGCCCTCTTTAGTAGGATTGATGGTATATCTCATGTAGTTATGAGTTGTGAGAGTAACAGTCAGTCACTGTGGAAGGAGAAATGACTTTGGATATTCCCTCCCACCCTGTGGCTCTTACATTCTTTGTGCCTTCCCTTCCACAAAATTTCCTGAGCCTCTGTGAGTGAGTGGGCTTTAAGTCTACTTTAGTGTTGAGCTCTCAGCAACTTCCAAATTTTTTCTTTGGTGCATTTTGAGTATCTTCAGTGTCTGTCTCCACCACCCTGGCACAGTTTGTCAGGCTTTCCATGTAAGCAGCACTCTTGCTTATTTCATAAATTCTTCTGTGTTTTCACCTGGCCCCTAGCTGCTATGATAAGGGAGGTTCAACTGCTGACAGGGAGCAAGCAAGTTGATAGATATTTTTTGTCTTTGGTTCTTGATGCTTTCTGAAAAAGAAAAACAGATTATCCAATGGAGGGTGAGATCTGGGTAGGGTACAGGGGATAAGCATTGTTAATTCAGAGAGATTTTGATGGGTGTAGCCTCACTTTTGGCCAAAGAATAGTGGGAGCTTCTCACTAGAGTCCATAATCTTGTTCTCCATAGGATTTTAAATTGGTTCCCACTTCTACCTATGGGCTCCTTTCCATTGAGTGGGTCTGTTAGCCAATTAGAGAGCCATTGATTACCCACCTAGACTGTGTGCCACTATTGCACAGTTATGTACATCTGGTCAGGCTACTTGCTTTCACATAGTAGGATTCCACACTAGCTTACAACATTGTTGGCCATTTTCCCGCAGCAGCTCATGTAGAGCTTTTCGTCACTATACAAGCTAACCATCTGGGAACTGGCTTCCTTCCAGATTCAACCAGATCTCTCAATTTTCTGCATTGGCAGCATGAGGTGTCTTCAGAAATAGGGTTTTACCTTTCCCCTTAGGCAGGTAGTCAAGGGATTAGAGAGAAGCCTGTCTTGTTTGGGGGACATCATAGGCCTCTCCAATCAACAACTCAACCTGGGTTGTAACAAATTTCTAGTACTGGGAGTTATAAGCCAGGGCCAAATATTTTAATGTTAGGCTTCATCCTATTCTCTCCAGGGCACTTCTTAAAAGATGATCATCCATGTTCCTATTGAGGGTTATATCTTTTAGCCCACTATCCAGGAGGAAGGTTTCTATTTTGGATATGGTTTAGTGTATACCTTCCCCTTTTCTCTTGCTCCTCTCCCCCAAACCCATCCATAACTCTTATCTGTCTCTCAAGTTCCTTGTCAGGTATGCCTGCAACTACCAGTTTAGGAACCATAGCTGAGGGAGGATATGTGGCATTTGTCTTTTTTTGCTTGTATGCTTTTGCTTAGTATGACCTGTTCCAAGTTTATTCATTTTCCTTCAAATTTCATTGTATCATTTTCCTTACTGTTAAATAGAATTCCATTGGGTGTACATACCACATCTTCATTATCCATTCATCAAAATGATGAGCATCTGTGTTTATTCCAGTTTTTAGTGATTGTAAATTGAGCAGGTATAAACATGGTTGAACAAATGTCTCTGCAGTGAAGACTGCAGCCTTTAGGGTATGTGGTGGTTTGATCCAGGTGTCCCCCATAAACTTATGTGTTCTGAATGGTTAGGTCCCCAGTTGGTGGCAATTTTGGAATTGAAGACTCTAGAAGAAAGTGTATTGTTGGGGGCGGGCTTATGTGTATTATAGCCAGCTTCCTGTTGCCTGTGTTTGGAACACTTTCCTGATGCTATTGTCTACCTTATGTTGGCCAGGAAGTGATGTCAACCCTCTGCTCATGACATTATATTCCCCTGATATTATGGAACTTTACCTCAACTACGTAAGACAAAATAAACCCTTTCCTCCCACAAGTTATTCTTGGTCTGGTGTTTTCTGCCAGGAATGCAAAGCGGACTGCAACAGTAAAATTGGTAATAGAGTGTTAGGACTGCTTAGATAAATCTGACCATGTGCATTTTGGTCTTTTGCAGTTTGTGTGCTGGAGGAATGGGAACCTTGATACTTGCAACTGAAGAAGCCTTCTGGAGAAATAAGCCAACTATTATGGACTATTTTTATGACAGTTTCAAAATGCTAAGTGCAGCAAGAATTGTATTTGGAGGCTTTACTGTTGAATTTTCTCAGGAGAAGGAAAAACTGCAGAGAACCTTATTGAAACTGGGCTACTGGCATTAGGACTGGCTGTGTTCTGCTGCTGAGGCCCAGTAGTTTGATCAAGGATGAATTTGTAATGGACTGATGTGCTTGGCTAAAAATATGGGACTGAAAGTTTTAAGATTTAACATTGGAAAAACTCAAGCAAGTTTAAGGTTGCTGGCACTGATACCGGTGGGTGAAACTTCTATTGTCAAACACATTAGCAATCTTCAGGAAGATGGTCCAACTGCTTAACATTAAAAAAATGGAAAGAATACCTGTGGTGATCCTAACCCTGAAAGACTGAATGGTAGGAATATAGTCTTTTGAAATGGGGATCTATAAAGAAGAACATGCTCTTCAAGGTCATGATTTATTTCATTCCTGAATTATGAATATAATTGTATCCTGAACACCTGGTATTGGTCTTGGAAGCAAGAAAAAATACATGGGGGGGGGTCATGAAGTGCAATATGTCCTAGGTGATACTGCTGAGATGTGGCATATAGGCAGGGAATGACGAATCTGACAAAAAGGCTGGGGAAGCTATTGAAAGATTAACTGTGGCTTGCATGGAGACCTGAAAATGTTTGTGATATACCAAGACTGTGCAAGGGCTACCATGCAATTCAACCCATCTGGAGAGTCAGAGTTGGAAAATCTGGAGACTCAGCACTGGTTATGATATCAGACTTGAACTGCAGATGTTTGCTTGATGGTTATTGAGTTTTCATTGTTCTAGTCTCTCCTTGCTATGCTTTAGAGCAGTTGAAGTGTTTACTCTTTGCCTTTATATGTTGAAAGTATATGACTTGTTTTGATTTTACAGGACTCACAACTGAGGGACTATCTCAAATCTCAGATTTCACTTGGGACTTTACAACTATCTAAGTTGGTAAATACTATGGAGCATTTGAAATTGGACTGAATACAATTACAGTGTGACATGGTTATGAATCTATTGGGGGACAGGAGCAGAATGTGGTAGTGTGAAGGGATGTCCCCCAGTTGATTCAGGAATGTATTAAAGCTTGTCATTTAGATCTAGAGCCACCTGGCTGGAGGAGGTGTCACAGTGGATGGATCCTAGGTATTAGTATTTTGTTTCTCTGTATGAATTGAAATTATCTTGTGGTTCTCCAGTTTAAGATTAATTGTATGGTATATTATGTTAATTGATATCTGTATGTTGAACCATACCTGCATTCCTGGCATGAAGCCTGCTTGATCAAGGTGGATAATGTTTTGACATGTTGTTGAAATCAGTTTGCAAGGATTTTTGCAGGGTTTTTACATCTTACGTTCTTCAGGGATATAGGTCTATAATTTTATTTTCTAGTATCTCTGTCTGATTTTGGTATTATAATGGTGTTAGCTTCATGAAGGAGTTGGAGAGCATTATCTGTTCTCCAATTATGTTAAAAAAAGGTTGAAAAAAGTGGTTTCACCTCTTCAGTGGTGGTTTAGTAGAATTTTAGTGAAAATCCATCAGCTCCTGGACTTTCCTTTTGGGAAGGTATTTGATTAATTACATTTTCAATATTGATTATATAATAGGTTCACTTAGGCAATTTATGTGCTCTGGCTTTACTTTTGGTAGGTGGTATATATCTAGGAATTCATCCATTTTTTCTGGGTTATCCAATTTTATGGAACAGAGGTTTGGGAAATCTGTCCTGATGAGTCTTCCAATTTCATTAGTGTCTATTATGATCTCTCTCTTTTCATTTTTAATTTCGTTAATTGGAAGGTTCTCTCTTTTTTGTTTGATCAGATTGGCCAGGAATTTATCAATATTGTTTATTTTTTCAAAGAAACAGCTCTTTGTTTTATCCATTTTCTTAATTATTCTCTTAGTTTTCAATTCATTAATTTTCCCTAAGATTTTAATTATTTCTTTCCATCGGGAACTCTTAGGGCTGCATTGATCTTGCTTTTTCCAATGTCTTTAGGTGGATGGTTAGGTATTACTTTAAGATCTTTCTGTCTTTGTTGTGAAGGCATTCAGTGCTATGAGTTTTCCCCTTAGGACTGCCTTCATTGTGTCCCATAAGATTTGGTATGTTGTGTTTTCATTATCATTCAGTTCAAGAAATTATACAATTTCCTTCTTGATTTCTTCTATGACCCAGTCATTGTTTAATAGAATGTTGTTCAGTCTCCAGGAGCTGGTTCAATTTCTGCTGTTTTCTTGTTGTTAATTTCTAATTTTAACACATTGTGGTCCAATATTGTGTGGAACTTATGTGAATTTTCATGAATTTATAGAGGCATGCTTTATCCCAGAAAATACAATCTATTTTGGAGAAGGTTTCATGGGCTGCTAAGAAGATTGCATATTCTGTAGCATTAGGGTGGAGTGTTCTGTAGATATCCATTAGGTCTAATTAGTCTATGGTGTTGATGAGCTTTATTATTTCCCTGTTGATTTTCTGCTTGGATAATCTGTCTATTGGTGATAGTGGGGTATTGATATCCCCTAATATGATGGTACTGGAATTTATTTCTGGCTTTTTTGTCAAGTAGGTTTTGTTTTATAAACTGTGGTGCACCACAGTTTAGTGCATACAGATTTATGATTGTGATATAATCTTTTGGATGGTTCCCTTGGTGAGTAAAAAGTGTCCTTCTTTGTCCTTTTTGATTACTTTTGATTTTAAGTCTATTTGTCAGACATTAATATAGCCACACCCTCTTGTTTCTTATTTACATTTTCTTGGAAAATCATTTCCCATGCTTTCACCCTGAGGAGTGACTATCCTTAGTGGAAAGTTGGGTTTCTTGAGACCCCAGGTGGAAGGGCCCGTTTTTCTGATCCACTCTTTTAACTTGTTTCTCTTTATGAGTGAGTTAAGACCAGTAATATTTAATGTTGTAACTGTGAGGTTCAATTTCATCCCTGACATGTTGGAGGCTTTAAGGGATTTGGCACTTTCTTGGAATTTGAATGTTTTTGTGCCTGCTTTATTTTTGGATATTGTGTTCTTCCTCTTGTACATGCTTTAGTTTGGTTAATTGACTCTTCTATGTGGCATTTTCCCTGAAGTATTTCTGTAGGTTTGGGTTTGTATTTATGTAATCATAGAACTAGCTTTTTTTTTTTTTAATCATGGAAGGCATTCCTTTTGTCATCTATTATTGGGGATACTTTCCCTGGATACAGGAATTTGGGTTGGAAGCCAAGTCCTGGCTTTCAGGGTTTCCATTGAAAAATCTGAAGTAATTCTGATGGGATTGTCTTTTTATCTTATGAGTTGTTTTTGCTTTGCTTCTTTTAGCACTCTTTCATTTTTTTCATTGGGTAGAGCATTCACCATGCTGTGCCTTGGACATTTTTATTTGGTTCAGTTTCATTGGTGTAGTGTGAGCTTCTTGTGTCTGGATGGGTCCCTCCTTTGAGAGAGTGGGACAGTTATTTTCAATAATTTCTTGAATATGTTCTCCATGTCTTCAGCCTGAATTTCTTCCCCTCTCATACATCCATGATATGGATTTTTGGTCATTTTAGGGTATCCCACAATCCTCTTGTATTCTGTTCACATAAGTTTTTTAACTTATTAAAGTTTTTGGACTCCCAAACCATTTTTACTGTCTTGTCTTCCAGATCTGAGGTTCTGTCATTCACATGATTAACTCTGTTAGTGACAGTTTCTAGGGAGGCGTTAAAACCTTTATTTGATTTTTTGTTTTTTGTTGCATTTTTCTCTATACTATCCATCCCTTTTCTGAACTCCAATTTCAAATCAAAGTTTGATTTTCTTGATTCTGTTTGGAGTTCATTCTTGCATTTAATTATGTCTTCATTAAACTTGATCAGCTGGTTATTGAGATCCTCTATTTGCTTACTCCCCTTCAATTCATTTATCTCCTTTTGAGGTCTCTCTGGATTTCCTCCATTAAGTTAAGCCTAGTGACAAAAGCTGTATACTATAAGAGATGATTCTGCTCAATTTCATTTATGTAATTATTGGATTTTTGATGATTTGTTACCATTTCATTGATTTACTTGGTCAGGTAAATAAGCCTATTGCACTTTCATTTTAGGATTCAATTTCTGTTGTCTCTGCTATGTTTTCATTGGACACTTCCATTGTGGGACTAGGCAACTTGGGTGGATATTTCTCAGTTTGTTGTCTCCTGCTGATTTTCTTGCATTGGGCTCTACCCATCTCAGGATAAAAGTCTGTTTTATCAAGGAGGAAGCAAGTATTGCCCTTGTAGAATCTCCAGTGAGTGTTCTACTTTGAGTTTGAACTGTATAGATGTGGGATGTCATTTGTATCCAGAGTGGTATAGGTTGTGGAGGGTGCAAGTTCACCAGCAGTTCTGAGTTGGTGGCTGATATGTGAGCTGTTGTTGGGGGTCTGGAATCTCTTCATCCCAGGATCATACCCATGCCTTGCCTGTTGGACCCAGGATTCATATCACTTACCCCTGCTCCCCTACTATACCCAGCTGAGCAGGTTGTAAAAGACTCACTGGTACCCCCTGGAGGGTGCTTGCCAGGTATTCTTGTGCTTCCTGTCTGGGGTAGAGTCAATATCCTAAGGGGGCACAGGTAGGTGGATCCCAGCTGTGGTGGGTTGTAGGGATTGGGAAGGGGTATGCTAAACCATACTGCTTGGACCAGGCTGGAGCACAGGTCCTCTGATTCAGCTGATATAGGGTCATTGGTAAGAAGAGGCAACCAGCATTGGTGCTTGAAAGGATCAGAGGAAGTGGCCAATGCCCAAAAGATCTGCTGAGGTAGGAGGGACAGGGTGTTGATGGCAAGGACAGGACTCACAGGCGGCAATCATGCCTTGCCCCTCACCTGCCTTGAGTGCACAGGCCCCAACATGATGGCACCCTGAAAGCACAGTCCCCAAACCCATGCTGCATCCCTCACTCTATCAGAGCTTACAGACTACAAAGAAGGAGGCCCCAAACATGAATACCACCTCACCCACATGGAGCTCACAGGCCCCAAACACACTGGCATCTTGCACACACAGGCCCCAAACATGCTCTCCCCTGACATGCCTGGAGCACAGATGATTCAAACACACTGAGCCCCTCACCAGTCCAGTGTGCATAAGCCCCAAACACCCTGGCATTCCTCACTCACCCAGAGCACAGAGGACCCAAACTGTCACACCTCTAGCCAGTCCAGTGTTTACAGGCCTAAAACAAACCATGTCTTTCTAAGTTTTAAATTTAAATGACTTTTTAATTCTAAAAATTATATTTGAAAATTCATCTGATTTATTTGCTATTCTGTTTAATAGTTGCTCAGTACTAAAGGGTAATTTTCAATTTTGTGTTTCCTGTTCATTTTTATATAATCATGCTTAACTTTAATAATGTCATATATAATTATTTATAATATCTGAATTTCTTATTTTTAAATTTTATTTTGTAAAAGGTTATACTCTTTTGTCCCCTCACAGTCACTCTTGTATCCCTGGGGTCTCTCCTCAGTGGAGTCATGGCATTCATTTTGGGGCCATGAAAGGCCTCAGTCTATGTGGGGCAGATGGGGAGACTGTACCTCAGGATAATACTACCTAAGCTGTGGCTTTTACAATATTTCCACCTCATCCCATTTTTCCACAATGTTCCCTGAGCCATGGAAGGCCTGTTGGCAGTCTGATTTAGTATTGAGTTCTTTGAGGCTCTGAATTCTGCTTTGTTGGGTTTTAATTGACCATAGTGTCTGTCACCATTGCCCTGTATCTGTTTGCCAGGTTAGCAGTGTAAGCAGTACTAGTGTAGCTGCTTCCTCTGTAATTTCTCCTGGGCCATGGCAGATGTGATAGAGGTGACAATTGTCAATTTTTTCTTGGCATATTGATGGATTCTGGATTTCCTCCATTTTCACCATCATCTTCATTTTTGGGGGCGGTTTGCAAGGTAGGGTCTCACTCTGATCCAAGCTGATCTGGAATTAACTATGTAGTCTCAGGGTGGCCTCAAACTCTCGGTGATCCTCCTACCTCTGCCTCCCGAGTTCTGGGATTAAAGGCGTGCGCCACCAAGCCCGGCCATCTTCATTTTTTGAGAATAAAGGTGAATTGTGTTGAATCTTGTTTTTTCCTTCTGCCTTGGTTTATTTTGAGTGGCTTATATTCCATCATCTTGACAAGAAGTCCTGAAATTCTTGGTACTGAAAACATTTTATTCCTAATAGAACCCATAGTCATGGGTTTAACCACGACAGAATACTCAAATAAATTATATTAATTCCATTAATTAAATAAGAAATGAAAGAAGGGGTATCACAACTGATGCGACAGAAATAAAAATAATTACAGGAGAAAAAATAATTCTATGTTAACATATGGAGCAACCTAAAGTAAATGGAAACTTCTGAGATATATAAAACATATCAAGACCAAATTGTGATAATGTAAACAAAGATATAATGAATACAGCAATTTAGTCAATATTCAAAAACCTTCCAAAAATGTAAACTCCAGGACCATATGGCTTAATTGCTCAATTTTACCAAAATAAACCAAGGCAGAAGGAAAAAACAAGATTCAACACAATTCACCTTTATTCTCAAAAAACGAAGATGGCCAGGCTTGGTGGCGCACGCCTTTAATCCCAGAACTCGGGAGGCAGAGGTAGGAGGAAGAATTAATGATAATAGTCCTCAAATTCTACAAAAAACATTGAAGAGGAGAAGATACTTTCAAAGTCAAGCCAGCATTACCCTAATTCCAAAGCCACATAAAATCACAATGTGTAAATGAAATTACAGGGCAGAATTCTCAATGAATGTAGTTGAAAAATAGTCCTCAACATAATTCTACTGACAATACAACAGCACATTAAAAAGATAATACACTGTGGCCAGTGATATTTTTCTTTGAAATAAAATTCTTGTTCAACATATAATAGTCAATTCATCTGAAACATCACATTAACAGAATCAAGCATAAAAATCCCATGGTAATGGCAATAGACACAGAAAAATATTTAAAAAATGCAATACAACACACTTTCATAAAAAATCTCTCAACAAACTTTACATAAAGCAGAATATCAGTGCAACACAATAAAGGCTATATATGAAAAACCCAAAGCTACTATCATACTCAAAAGTAAAAAGTGAAAGCTTTTCATCTAAGGTCAGAATATCTACTCTTTTTATTTCACTTCTCCATAGTACTAGAAGTCCAAGCCAGAGAAATTAAATAAAAAATAAAGGAATAAAAAGGATCTAAATCAGAATGAATGACATTAAATTAAATTGCCCCAGTTTACATATGATACAATCTCATATAAAGTAGACCCTCATGACTCAACAGACAACTTGTTGTAATTAATAAATACAGTAAATCTGTAGCATTTCTGTAGCATTGATACCAACAAAAAATTATGGAAACTACTCAACTTACCATAGCAGTAAAGAGAAAAATAGGAGTAAAATTAACTGAAAAGGCAAAAGATTATCACTGAAATATATAATGCATTGATGTATGCAATACAGAATGGTCAAGGGGTGATGTCCACCCTCTGCTCATGCCATCATTTTCCCTGCCATCATAGAGCTTCCCCTTGAGTCTATAAGCCAAAATAAACTTTTGTTTTCCCAAAAGCTTCTCTTGGTCAGGTGATTTCTGCCAGCAATGTGAACCTGACTGCAACAGTAAAGATTATATCACAGGAGTGGGATTGCACCTAGACACCTGAGTGTGTGGCTTTGGCCTTTTGGAGCTGATTTTCAAGAGAAATTTGGAAGGTTTTGAAACCTTGGCCTAAGAGACACCTTGAAGTGCAGTAAGTACAGATTCATGGACCATTCTGGTATTGAAAGACCTGAATGCAATAAGAACTATGGACTGTGAGGTTTGGCTGGTGAAGGTGAGAAAGAGCTTTGCCTGGACTGGGCTAGAAACAGTTTGTGTGAGAGACTTGATGTTATGCCTGTGTCCTGAGAACTTGTGCAGGGTTGCTTTGCATAGAAAAGGACTGATGTGAGTAGAGGGACAAGGCACAGAAATGAAATCTTTGGGCTGAAACTTCTGCCCCTTCAGCTGCAATTATATGAGACATTACAATCTTTGAGATTGGGCCAGCTGACCTGCACTGGGGCAACAGGAAGAATGCAGACTCTTTTGAAGGGGCCTGGGTGCTCAAGGAGAGTCCTGTTCTTCAAAGTCTGTTTTATTCCCCTCTGCATTTAGAAATGGGCACCCTATCTGATATTGTGAACAATAGGAAATGCAGGAAAGAGAGGATCATTGAGTTTGCAACACGGTCTTGTGTTTTGGAAACAGACATGGGCAGTTTGAAGCAGGTTTGCTGGATGCCTGCATGGAGACCACATGGAGCTGTGAGGATGAACTGTGGGTTTCAGTGGAGACCTAGTGGTGATGCCAGGACCATGGCATGGCTACCAAGGAGAGCTGCCAGCCCCAGATGAAGTTTTCCAGGACTGTGAGTAGTCTAGCTGGAGGGAAGGAAGTGGATCTCCAGAGACTTGTTGCGGGTTAGAATTATTGGACGTGGAGATTTGCAACTGACTAGAGTTGTTGACTTGGACCTATACAGTTTGATGTATTGGTTAAATTTTTCTTTGCTATGCCCAATGTCATCTTTTGTAGTGTGAATGTTTATTCTGTGCCATTATGGGTTTTGGAGGGATTTTTTTTTTTTTTGGTATTTTGGCTCAATTAAAAGACCTTGTGTATTTGTCAGGGTTCTCTATAGGACCAGAACTGATAGAATGAATTGTATTAAAAGGGAATTTATTGGATTAGCTTACAACAGTCCAGCAATAGCAGGTTGCAGGCCCAAGAGTCAAGGGACCCAGTAGCTTCTCAGTTCACGAGGCTGGATGCCTCAGCAGTCCCAATCTGGCACTGAAGGCCTGAAGGTGTCCTGGAGAGACTCTGCTCTTCAGTCCACCCTGGTCTTCAGTCCACACTGGAAAGCAGGAAGCACCAAGCAGAGAACGGCGAGCAGCACTGGCAGCCAGGTGGGAGGAGAGGATGCCTTTCTTCCCAGAGCTTCTTTTGATAAACCAGCCCCCTCCTCCAAGAGATGCCGCCCACTCTGGAGGAAAGGCTCACCCTGGGGGAAGGATTCTTCCTTTAGTTAATCCTTCCTAGAGGAAACCTCAGAGACCACTTGTGAGGAATATCTGTGGATTCCTAAACAAATCAAATTGACACAAACTTAACCATCACACCTTGGATTATGGGGATGTTTGACCATCATTAGATTTGATAAAAATATGAGGACTTTTAACGTTGGACTGTAATGCATTGCATTTTGCATCATGGATTCTTATCAATTTATGGGGGCCAGGGGTGGAATGTGGTGGTTTGATTTATGTGTACTCCATAAACTTAGGTGTTCTGAACGCCTCCTGGAGGCAGTGTATAGTTGGGGGTGAGCTTATGAGTCTTTTAGCCAGTGTTTCCTTGCCAGTGTTTGGCACAATCTCCTGTTGCTATTGTCCACCTTATGTTGTCCAGGGGGTGATGTCCACCTTCTGCTCATGCCATCGTTTTTCCCTGCAATCATAGAGCTTCCCCTCCTGCCTGTAAGACAAAATAAAGCATTTTTTTTCTGACAAGCAGCTCTTTGTCGGGTGATTTCTGCCAGCAATTTGAACCTGACTGCAACACTATAGCAGTGAAGAGAATAATAAGAGAGTAAACTTAACTGAAAGGGAAAAAGAATGCACACTGAAAAATATAAAGCATTGATGTTTCAATAAAGAATAAAAATAATACTTAAATATGTGTGTGTTACCAATAAATCTTGAATTGCTAAAAACAGTCTTGATAATGAAAATCCAGTCAGGAGTCATCGCATATTGTGATTTTAAATTACATTAGAAAATTATAGTAATTAAAACAATATAGTACTGGCATAAACACATGTATCAGATACATAAATGAATGAGAGAATTGAAAATACAAAAGTAAGCCACATAGAGTCAATTCATAATCAGTAAGGATGCATTCATTCAAAATATGGAAAGAAAAATCTCTTCAAAAATGGAATACAAGGGCTGGAGAGATGGCTTAACAGTTAAGGCACTTACCTACAAAGCCAAAAGACCCAAGTTTGGTTCCCAAGAACCCACCTAAGCCAGATGCACATGATGGCACATGTGTCTGGAGTTCGTTTGCAGCATCTGGAGGCCCTGGCACTGTCATTATTTCTCTCTCTCTCTCTCCTCTCTCTCTCTCTCTCTCATGCATGTGTGTATGTTCTCTCTCGCTCTCTCATAAATAAATAAATAAATAATGTAATTTTTAAATGAAGTAAGAAAACTGGATATCCACATGTAAAAGTATGAAATTGGATCTTTATCTTAAACCATATACATACATCAAATGAAAATTGATAAAATAAGTGAACATAGGGCCTAAAATATTAAAAAAAAAAAAAAAAAAAAAAAAAAAAAAAAAACTGTTCCTAATGGCTCACACATTTAATTTCAGCATTCCTGCTGAAGCAGGAAGTCTGCCTGAAGTTTGAGGCCACCTAGTCTACAAATTAACACTCTGTCTTAAAATAAAGATGGGTCAGGTATGGTGACACATGCCTTTATTCCAAGCACTCAGGAAGCAGAGGCAGGAAGACAGCTGTGAGTTCAAGGTCAGTCTGAGACTACATAGTAAATTCCGTGCACCTTGGGCTAGAGTGAGACCCTACCTCAAAAACGAAACAAGAAATAAAGAGAAAGAGGTGGGGAAAGTAAGGAAGCCATGATTAGGATATTATTATTTTTAAAGGACACATGTTGGCAAGGATGTGAAGGAAGTGGAACCCTTAGACACTGCTAGTAGGAACTCAAAATGTTGTTACAATGGAATACAAGTATGCTGATGCCTCAAAAATTTTTTTTTTTAATTTCCTGTATGACCCAATGTAAATGCTTGAAATCAGAATCACAAGGAGATATTTCTACTTCAGTATTCAGTGCACTATCACAAGAAATAAGATACTGAAAACATCACAAAGGCCCACGGGTAAATGAATGGCTAAAGAGAATGCGCTATATACATACACTGGAATATTCTTCAACCTATAAAACAAAACTGTCTGTGGTAATTTGACTGTATATCCCCCAATAAACTCAGGAGTCTAGACTTATTAATGTTTGCCTACTGCTACCTGGTTGGAGGAGGTGTCACAGGAGGCAGGTCTGATTTCTAGAACAAAGGTATGGAGAGAGATCTGATCTATGCTGGAGGCCCCTGCTGTTTACTGCTGGTTTATGTTTGCTTGTGGTGCTGGCTGTTCGGTTGTCTCTGAGGTTTGAACTGTGAAATGGGACCAGCTTTTTCTGCCATTGATGGAACTTCCCCTTGTACCTGGAAACTGAAATAAACCCTTCTTCCTATAAATTGTGTCAGTTTTGATCTTCATCCCAGAAACGTGGAGCTGAGTATAACATTGTCATATATGTGAAACTTGAAGACATGATGCTAAGTGTTACAGAACAACAATACTGAATGATTTCATTCATATAATGTATATAAAATATTCAGTCACACAAATTGAGACTAAAATGACAGTTGCCAGGAATTTGAGGGATGGAGATTGGAAGTCACTAATCAACATCCACAAATGGTCAAGTATGAGAGATGAATAAACTAGAAATCTTATATAATTTTGACCTATAGTCAATACCATATTTTAAAATTAAAACTTTCTTTTTTAAAATTTTGATTTATATATTTGCATGTGTATGGGTGCACCAAATTTTGTTGATGCAACAAGCAAATGCCTATCTGGATTTATGTGTCTGGAAAATTAAACCTGGGTTTTGCAAGCAAGTACCTCTAACTGCTGAGCAATCTCCCTAGTCCCTAATCATCATTTCTTAGTAGAGATTTCACATTAAGTATTCTTACTACAATAAAATTAATTTCTTAAAATTATAAACAGAAATAAAGCCAAATAAGTGTATAATATTATGAAAGATGTTATTCAAAAATATAATTTGTTTTATCAATGAACATACATTGGCCAAACTTATGAATTAATAGAAAATAATTTCAATTTGACCTGAAAAAATAAGCACAATTCAAAGTTTTATAAAGAAATAGATATTAATTTAAGACAGACAAAACATAAAAGAATTGACACACATATTCTAGCAAAGGGAAAATTAAAAGAAAGCATTGATGATATTATTAGAATAAATCTAATTCAGTTTAGTTGAGATATAAAGAAGTAGCCTAGATTTATGGAAATTACTTTATAGGAAGTTGTAAAGATTATGAGTATAACCATATATTTTAACAAATTTTTCTTCCCTTCTTTCTTCCCTCTCTTCCTTCCCCTCTTCCTGCTTTCTAGCCTTTCATTGTTCTGCCTTTCTTAAAGTGGTCCTCCCCTCCTCTAGTTCATCCTCCAAATTTCAACTACATATCAGCCACTGTTTAGAAACTTGGAAAACATCATGGAACAAAACATAAAAAATTATGGCTTTTCCTAGTTTGCATTCTAGCAAGATTTCCAATTAAAAATGTAAATAGAATATATTGCCAATGTAGATATAAGTACTGGGAAAATAGTAAATTTTAGTTTGAGTAAGATAGACAGCAGTTAGAGGGTTATAATGGGAAAAGTGATTTAATTTGACATAGTTTCCTGCTCTGAGGTACCTAGAATAGGAAAAAGAAAAATCAAATTTGCAAAATTCCTATATTATATGTCTAAAGTTTAGGTTTATTTTTCTCCGTATCTCCTTAAGTTATTGCAATGCCTTTAGTTAAGCAGAAAACAACATTTACAAAATACTCATTCATGATGAGTAAAGTTTAAAATCATTGAAAGTTAAATGTAACACTTGAACTCCAGTGTGCATCAGCATGACCTGTTGAACTTTTTAAAACACAGATTGCTAGAGGCCACTGAGTTTTTGATGGCATCCATCTCAGTAGGGCCAGAGAATTTGCATTTCTAACAATAACTTGCTGGAACAGGACCTGAGGTTTGATGCCCACAGATTTAAGTGCTATAGACCTGAGATGGTCTCAGAAATATTGGTATTTGTACTAATGCTGTGAGGAAATGAACTTGTGTTTTGAACATTAACACTTTTTTAACACTGACATTGGCATTTTCCATGCTTAACTATCTTCCACAGATTCATTAAAAATATACAAGAAAAGTGTATTTTGAATAGCTACTTAAATTGTAAAAGTCAGAATATACTAATCGTGATTTTTTAAATATATTTTTAATTTATTTTATTCTGATTTTACATCCATAGTATTTGTTCCATTGTCCTCCTCCCTGTCCTCCCTCTTTCAAAGAGATCCTCATCAATGGGGAATGTGGGTCATGCATTGTGAGGTTAGTCAAGAGTTCTGGGGTGTAGGCCCCAGTCTCTGCATAATGCTACAACTTGTGACTCTAACAATCTTTCCGCCCCCTCTTCCGCGAGTTTCCCTGGGCCACATTGGGGTAATTTTAGTTCTGCTTCAATGATGAGGTTTTGGGAGCCTCTGTGTCTCTGTATATCTGGCTTAGTTGGAGTTGGATGTTCTCTGTGTTTATCTCCTTCAGCCTTTTTCTGGTGTCGTCATCACCATGAATGCTGTATTCTTGCCCTTCCCCTTCATTGTTCTATGGTTTCAGCTGGAGCCCTGGTGAGGTGTGGTTAGATGATCATCCCATCAGGTTCGTTGTCCATCTGAAAAAAGATAAGCAAATTCTCCAATGGAGAGAGAAGTTAGTACTAGATAGAAGGGATGACCATATATGTTTTGGAGAGCATTTTATATGCGTTGGCTCTCTTCTAGCCCACATTTGGTGGTATCTTGATCTTGGAGACTGAGCTCATTTTTTGTACCTGGTTTTGACTTATTTCCCAGTTCCAGCAATGAGTTCCATTCCATTGAGTGGATCTATTAGCCAAATCAAGAGCAGTTGGTTACCCACCATGGCTGTTTGCCACTACTGCACTTGTCCCTGCTGGGTATCTTAGCCAAAGGTTAATGGTAAGACCCTACTGTCGAAGATAGCATACGTGTGCGAGACCAAACACAGAGAGACCTGGCCAGAATCTGGAAGAAGGTCAGTCTCCAGACAGTTAGCTAGTCTAGTACCAGAGGGTGCTACACGAGCAACTGGGGGAAAATGTCCAACATTGGTCCAAACAACTTGCAGTCTAATGGTGAATTTTTTAAAAAAATATAAAAACATTATGTTACTAAGACAAAAGCATCCATGTTGCAAAATAAACCAGATATTTCCTATAATTTTTAGACCTCAGGTTTTTGTACTTATATAATTTTTAAAAATTTTATTTTTATTGACAATTTCCATAATTGTAGACAATATTCCATGGTTATTTTCTCCCTCCACCCCACTTTCTCATTTGAAACTCCACTATCCATCATATCCCCTCTGCCTCTCAGTCTTTCATTTTGATGCCATGATCTTTTCCTCTTATTACGATGGTCTTAGGTGGGTAGTGTCAGGCACTGCAAGGTCATGGATATCCAGGCCATTTTGTGTCTGGAGGGGCATGTTGTAAGGAGTCCTACCCTTCCTTTGGCTTTTACATTCTTTCAGCCCCCTCTTCCACAATGGACCCTGAGCCTTGGAAGGTATGTTAGAGATGTTTCAGTGCTGAGCATTACTCTGTCACTTCTTCTCAGCACTATGGTGCCTTCTGAGTCATCCCATGGTTACCTTCTGAAAAGAGAAGCTTCTCTTACCAAAAGTGAGAGTAGCATTAATATATGGGTATGGTCATTAAGAAGTGCCTACTGGGCAGTTTGGTGAGCACAGTATATACATTTAGCCAGACACAAGCAGACATTACACCCCTAGGGCTCAAGACTACCCCTGTTGTAGGTTTTCAGTATCAGGGATGTGTTCCCTCCCGTGGAGCGGGCCTCCAGTCCAATTAGAGAGTGGTTGGTTTCCCCCATAACAGACATGCCACTATTGCACCCATTGACTCATTTGGCCTGGCTGTCCAAATCTAAAGCTTGCATTGTTCACTGTTGAGTATCTTCACTGGTGTTTTCTCACTCTCCCATTGAACTGCATGTGGCATAGTTTTTTCCAGTTTTCTGTCAGCTGGTCCAAATGGAGGAGGCTTTCAGTTCAGTTCCATCAGGATTTCTCAGTGGCCTTGCAGCCCAAGTATGTGGAGTTAGTCCTCAGGGATTTGTGTGTGTGTGTGTGTGTGTGTGTGTGTGTGTGTGTTGTTATCCTGAATCTGTACAAGTCACTTACAGAATTTCATTTCATCATTATTATAGTGCATTCTCAAGAAAAAATATCCAATAAGAACCTACACTGTACACCATCCTGCACAGTGATTACTTTGGGATGAGGAGTCACTTTGTTTTCTTATATTTAGAATAAAAAGTAGAAAAAATCAAATAAAGAGGGTTTCTCTGTGATGTAGAAACAGTATGTCTGGAGATATTTGACTCTTACTGGAATGTTATATATAATGAATGGAATTAATGTGCTAAAGGCATCAGTCTAAGAAATTATTTGTACATATATATTTTTTCTGTCAGCAAGATTAATGTAAGAGTATTTTGTATAGTTGAATTTTTAAGGATTTTTTTGGGGGGGACATTTCTTCAGTTTTACAGATTTACACATTTTTGGTCAATTGGGGAGATTTCACAAGCTAATTTAATACTTTAAAACTCTTTGAGGGGCTTGGGAATATAACTCAGTATTAGAGCATTTGGGTCACATGCAAGAGGTTCTAAGTTCAATCCCCAGTACTAAAAATAAGGAAGCAAACAAACAAAAAACCTATAAGTAAGCAGGAATCCAAGGCAAAACAATGAAGCAATAATAAATATGGAAAACTAGAGGAATGTTTTGTTGTTTTTTGAGGTAGGGTATCACTCTAGCCCAGGCTGACCTGGAATTCACTATGTAATCTCAGAATGGTCTTGAAATCATGACAATCCTCCTACCTCAGCCTCCCTAGTGCTGGAAATTAAAGGTGTGTGGCACCACACCCAAGTAGGAGGAATAATTTTTATATACTTAAATGGTTTTTGATCATTAATTTAGTCCTGTAAGAAATGGGGCTGGAGAGATGGCTTAGCGGTTAAGGCGCCTGCCTGCTAAGCCTAAGAACACTGGTTCCAATCTCCAGGTCCCACGTTGAGCCAGATGCAAAGTGATGCAAGGGCACAATGCCGCACTTTCCCACAAGGGGGCGCACACATCTGGATTTTGTTCACAGCAGTTGAGAGACTGCTGGCGTGCCCATCTCAATCTGTCTTCCACTCTCTCTCTACCTGTTTCTCTCTGTGTCTCTCTCCAAAAATAAATAAAATAATTTTAAAAAATTTTAAAAATTAAAAAAAAGAAATGTTGGAACATGACCAGCTATGCCCTGCAAATGAAATTTAAGTTTATTTAGTTATATAACATTAATTTTCTCACATTCCAAAGAAAAGACAAAATAAACTCATGTAGACTCAGAACATGTGGTCCACTAAATCTGCCATGTTAGTTAAAGATGATTGTTGGATGTAGGTGTCTCATTTCTCTATGTTGGGTACAAAAGGGGCAGATCAATTGGGTTTAGATTATCCAAAACTACTTTTTTGGAAAATTGTGCTTTGGGGAAGGTTTGATTCTTAATATTTTGCTTAAGACTGGGGACTATTCAGAAATAAGTTGTACATATGATGACATGCTTATATTTTTATTCTTGGTTTCTTTATATAAAATTTTACCTTTGCATTTCTGAAATAATTCTGATTGTTTTAAACATATCATTTTGTCCTCATTAAGAGACATTTTTAAACATAGATTATTTTAAACTGTCCATGTTTACTCATTTCTGTAGATAAAATAATTATAGCATATAGGGAATTTAAGTGTCACTCATTGCTAATACAAATTTTTTTGTTTTACAAATTAAGATAATTTTAGAATTACTACAAAACCAAGGTCTGGATGTTCACTGAGAAAAGTTTGTATAGACATGATATACCTATTGAAGTCTAAAAATTTTACAAGTATCTACTCAGAAATTATTAAACCTAAAATTGTCTTTATTCTTTGTGTTTTGTATGTTTTACATATAGCAGGCACCAATAAACCTTTGTTGAGGGAGAAAGAGACAGAGTGAGTTAGGAAAGAGACAGGGAGAAAATGTCATGCTAGGGCCTCCTGCAACTGCAAATGAATTCCAAACACACGTGTTGCTTTGTGCATCTGCCTTTACATGGGTAATGGTGAATTGAATCCAGGACATCAGGCTTTCAAGAAAGGGCCTTTAACCACTAAGAAATCTCACCAGCCTTGAAAAGATGCTAAAAAGCAAATTATCAATTAGCTAGGACAGTTTATGGACTAGAATGTTAGGAGAATGTGACATGTCCAGGAACACAGACTATACAAACTAAAGTGCACAGAGATTTGTCAAGATATAGTACTCTATAGCTTCATGATAATTTTCAGTCAAGTTACACAAAATTAAACATCTTGCAACAAAATGCATATACTTTCTGTGTTTATAGAAGCTAGAAATGTCTAAACACGGTCATTTTTTTATTTTTAATTTTTTTTTATTTTTAGAGAGAGACACAGAGAGAGACAGACAGAGAGAAAGGGAGAGGAAGACAGACAGAAATGGGTGCACCAGCAGTCTCTCAGCTGCTGTGAATGAAGTCCAGATGTGTGCGCCCCCTTGTGGGCAAGTGCGGCATTGCGCCCTTGTGTCACTTTGCATCTGGCTAAACGTGGGACCTGGAGATTGGAACCACTGGAGATTGGAACCAGCGTTCTTAGGCTTAGGAGGCAGGTGCCTTAACCGCTAAGCCATCTCTCCAGCCCTAAACTAAGTAATTTTTGTCCCAAGAGGTCTTAGGAGGTTGCAGATATCACTGGGTTTGAAGACAACTAGCTGCTTGACTGGGCCTGGAAGGAATTTCCAGAGCATTTTACTTACTAAATAAGTTAATTCTGTTCATTGTCAGAAGCCTCAGTCTCTTACCACCTCACCATGGAGCTGCTGACATGCCAACTTTCTTCCCCAAGGATATAATAATTATGAAAATGAAAACTTACCTCATGTACTTAAAAAATGAGACTAATATCTTATGAATGCTAGTCCAGTATAGGAGTTGAGAAACTTATTCTTATCATTAAACAAGAAAAAGCTAAACAAACAAAAATCAACATTTGTTTAGCACATCAAAGATCTGAACTCAATGGCACAAAACACTGCCCCACCCAAACTGGAGAGGTAGACAAGATGTAGACAATTACAGTTTGCCAAAGCACAGACTGCTCTATAGAAATGAAATTGTAAGGTATTATTTGCTATAGGCTCAATGTGTACCAATTTGAGGTTTAAAAACCAAAGGGACACTCAGTCTTAAGCCCTAAAACATTTGTGAAATTCACCTCTGGAAGTCTTACAATAAAGGTCTTTACAGTAAAGAATGAGAAAAAAATGCTTCCTGCTTCACGCCTAACTGACTTGGGTTTCATCAGAGGTTAACTAATTTGAGAGAAGGGAAATAGCCAACTCCAGCCTGTGGTTATTGACCTAGGGGAAATGAAATACCTAACTCCAGGACCCTCTAAAGTTTCAGGCTCACTAAGGCAGATGGAGCAAGACTGAAAAACACTTGTGAAAGTCACAACACAGGGATGGAGAGATAGCTCTTCAGTTAAAGGGCTTGTTCAAGTCCTCAGTGCCCATATAAAGCCTGATTCATGAGTTGGCATATGCATCTGGAGTTCCTTTGCAGAGGTTGGAGAGCTTGGCAACCCATTTTCTCTCTGTCTTTTTCTCTTTCTCTCTCTCTCCTGGAAAATAAATAAATAAAATTACAACCCAAAGATACAGACTTATTAAAATGAGATCTAATTTCAATATGATACAATGATTCCTCTCCGCACTACACCTCTATATCTTCCCATCACATCAATAAGACTCCCCAACAGTAACAGAGGAATATAGCAGAAAAATAAAACTGTATGTCTCAGACCTTATTTAATGAGAAATATCTAAGAAAACTCAAAAACATTAGAGGAAACAAGCACAAAGACACCAGAAGAAATTTAAACTACTGACATGACAAACCTAACTCGTAGCCAGATGAATATAACCTTTCACATTGAAAGCTTGTCTACCTTCATTGTATTTTCCAGTATATCATTTATCATGTCCAGCAAATTACAAGGCAAACTCAAAGAATGCATGGTTTAAAGAGATAGAGCAATAATGGGAAACAGACCTAGGTATGACAGAGATGTTTTAATCTTTAGACAAGGAATTTCGAACAACTATCCATCATTAGTATATAAGGGCTCTGATTGGAAAAGTGGACAACATGGAAGAACAGAGAGATAATGTGATTAAAGAAAATGAAGCTCTAAGAATCAGAAGTACATGCTGGAAAAGAGGCAACATTGTCAAAGAAATGAATGCTTTATTTGGATTTTTCTGTAGATAGGAATGGGCAACAAAAGAGGAAGTGACCCTGAAGATAAATGAGCAGAATTCCCCAAACAAAAACATGAAACAAAAAGAATGGAAATGATATAAGAATATATACTAGTTATTAGATTATATGTTTGGATACTAAAACGTATCTTTAAAAATTACTCTGAAATCATCAAATTAATAATTTGCACATAATTTTATTATTAAGAAATCCTATACAACTCTTATTTTGTAATCTTTGTCTTTCAGGTTTCTTTTCTTGAGTTTTTATGATTTTTCAAGGATTAGCAAAAGTTATTACTTGTTTGCCTGTATTTTTTTTTTGCTGTTGTTAAATATGTTGTGCTCTGTCCATAAGACCGAGTTCTAAGATTTTTTTTTTAATCCTTTGGTTTTAATTTTGTCTAAGGAATGAATTCCTGCCTTCAACTTTGCCTTGTTTTCCTTTGTACATGTCCCTGCCATTTTTCTGTTTTCTTGATTTGAAGCATGTTTTCTTCCATTGGATACTTCTAATAACAAAAGTGTACAATGCTATAAATGTTTTCTAAATGAAGTTTGGGGAATGACATATATGTTTCAACAGGCTGTGTTCTCACATCTATTGTTTATGTGTTCTGTACTTTTCAACCTGATGTTCTTTTTCAACCAGTTATTTTCAATTGTTTCATAAAAATATTTTGTTTTTCTTTTAAATTGTCAATATTTCATTACTGAAACTAATAGCAATATCTGGATTTACTGCAGGATTGGAAAAAGTAACTTTGCTTTTATTAATGTGTTGTACATATGTATATGCAGGTACATGTGTGTGGCATGCATGTGCATGTGTGCGCATCTGTGTGGATGCCAGAGGACAACCTCAGGAGTCATCCCCAGGAACCCTGCTCAACTTTTTTTTGTTTTAATTTTTAAAATTTTATTTATTTGAGAACAACAGACAGACAGAAAAAGAGGCAGAGAGAGAGAGGGAGAGAATGGGTGCACCAGGGCCTCTAGCCATTGCAAACAAACTCCAGATGCATGTGCCACTTTGTGCATCTGGCTTACGTGGGTACTGGGGAATTGAGCCTTGAACTGGGGTTCTTGGGTTTCACAGGAAGTGCTTAACTGCTAAGCCATCTCTCTAGCCTTTTTTGTTTTTAATTTTTTTTTAATTTTATTTATTTGATAGTGACAGACAGACAGAAAGATGCTCACCTTTTTGAAACAGGTTCTTTCATGGGCCTGGGGATGACGAATTAGTTTAAATTGCTGGGCCAAAAAACCCCAGGGAGTATCATGTCTCTGCCTCCCAAGTGCTACGTTTAAAAAGCACATACCACCATAATTAATGTTTTGGCATTTTCACACGGGTTCTAGGGATCAAATTCAGGTCTGCCTCCTTGGAAGGCCAGTAACTTATGATTTGAGGTTATTTCCCCAGGCTAATTTGTACATCTGTTGTTCTTGTCTTCAATATAAAATCTCAGTCTAGTCCAGGCTGACCTGTAACTCACTCTGTAGCTCAGGCTGGCATGGAACTCACAGTGATCCTCCTACTTCAGCCTCCCAAGTGCTGGGATTAAAAGTTTGCACTAATCACATGTGGCTACCTAATTTGAACAATGTTAATTTTGACTTTGGGGGATTTAAATAGGCTTATTTGTTTCTTTGTTATTTTAACAGAAATCTACAAATTCTAGGGATCAAATTCAGGATTGCATCTTTGCAAGGCCAGCAGTTTATGGATTGAGTATCTCCCCAGCCTAAATTGTATATTTGTTGTTGTTATGTTTTCATGGTAGGGACTCACTCTAATCCAGGCTGACCTGGAACTCACTCTGTAGCTTGGGCTGGCCTGGAACTCACAGTGATCCTCCTACTTCAGCTTCTTTAATGCACCACCATGTCTGGCTACCAACCTTGCCTAGTGGGAGATTTAAATAGGCTTGATTGCTACTTGGTTACTTCAATAGAAATCTACAAGTTGTTTCTTCATAGAAAATTTAAATTCCAAGCATAATAGTGATAACAATGTATTATAATAATGTTTATAAAAATTAAAACTTTCCAACACTATGGATGTAAAATCAGAATCATATAAATAAAAATAAATCATAAAAAAAGAAATCTCAAAAAGTAAAAATAAATAAATAAAAACTTCCTTTATAGTTGACTCAGTAATCTCATGACTAAAAATATACCCACCCAAGTCTAGCTTAGTGCAGTAGTGAGTTTATGGGGTTACTTAAACTTATGGGTGAGGGGTTACTCAAAGGCACCTGTAATGCCAAAATTCTCACCCCAGCATGGATGAAGACTCATGAAACCTGCATTACTGAGGCTCTCCATAACTTGCAGGCAGCTCTGCTGGTCAATCTCACCTCCCCTGAGTTTGTTATTGTTTATATAACCTCGGGGAGGGGCCTTGGGAATATTGTGTTTCAGAAGCTCCTTGAGTCTTATGAGATTTATTCATTTTTTGAGTCTTATGAGCTGTAATGGCCTTCTTTCCACGAAGAAAATCCTAGAATAGAATATTTTAATTCAGAGAACATTGCTATGCAAAATATCCAAATGATAAAAGTTCTAGTTTAAATCTTAGATTTGTACATTTAAAGTTACATTTCTCCTTTAAATTTAATAGTCAATCTACACATGGATACTTTAGTACCATGTCAATATATATTTTCAAATAACTTGGAAGGTCTTTGCCTGATCCAGTCATACTATAAGCTGTAAAAGTATTTCTTTAACTTACTGAGATTTTTATTTCAATTTAATTTTTCATTCAATTTGATTTGTTGATATTTAACAAGTAAAAAGAACAGGGGATAGGAAAAATAGAAAGAGGAGAAGAGAGAGGAATGAGAGGGAAATATATTGGCTGTGCATAAGAAGAAGAGTAGAAGATACGTGATAGTAAAATGGGTGGAGGAGCTTACAGAATAATCATAAAAACTGACAAATTCATAAGCTAAGTCAAGACCCTAACAAGATATCTCTGCAAGAGTGATGATTAAAAAAAAAAACAAATAAAAATTTACAAAAACAGCAAAAAGACCAAGTCAAATAACAGTACATTAGATTTCTAAAAAAATATATGAATCAATATTTCCTGCTTGTTAGTATGAGTTTTGAATTTTTGCCTTTCTGTAATGTTTCATGTAGCAAACTGTGATGATATAAAAGGTGAAATTGGCAATACTGATTCAACCCTTTTAAATAAGATTTGATGTTTGTCTTGCTGCAGTGGTGTTTAGACCCATTACCTTTAGAAATGAATTTCTGGCATGATTGCCTTGAACTTAGCAGTCCTTCCTTGATGCTCTCCCAGGTTCAACATTGTTTTGGTTCTGTGTCCTCTGCAGGGCATATTGGTGGTCTCATGCAGTGCCAGGGTGTGGGAAGAAGTACTTTCCAATACTACTTCCAATACTACTTGGTGGTGGCTGAGCAGTCAGTTCTGCCTACTTTCCAATGGAGATTACAACTGGCTTGGTAAATTCAGTTACAGCTATTGTCGTACAGGAATAGAGATTGTTATATATTGTCTTGACTGTTTCCTTTCAACAAGGGGCTTCTAGTCAGCTATCTTACCATGATTTTAAAAGGAAAATTATTTTTAAAGAATTACTACGATAGGGACTGGAGAGATTGCTTAGCAGTTATGGCACTTGACTGCAAGCCTAAGGACCCATGTTCAATTCCTGAGTACCCATGTAAGCCAGATGCACAAAGTAGAACATGCATCTGGAGTTCATTTACAGTGGCTAGAGGCCCTGGTGCACCCATTCTCTCTGTCTGTATCTCTTCTATATCTCTCTACTTGCAAATAAATTTTACAAAATTTTAAAATAATTATAAGGATTTTTTTTAATTCAGAATATAGCCCAATTCTCACAATCACTATAAGAAAATTAAAGTGGCTAAAGTGATAATTTAGGTATTTCATACTACAATGTAACAAAAGGGACAAACCACCACAAATGAAATTATATAAAAATAATGAGTGTCTATATTTAAATATTTTTATTTTTATTTATTTGAGAAAGAGAGAGAAACAGACAGAGAGAGAATGGACACCCCAGGGCCTCTAGCCACTGCAAACGAATTCTAGATACATGTGCCACCTTGTACATATGGCTTATGTGGCTACTGGGGAATCGAACTTAGGTCCTTTGGCTTTGCAGGCAAACACATTAACTACTAAGCCATCTCCAAGCCCTGAGAGTCCTTATTTGATCAGTAAAATAAAAGGGATTCAGCTACCAAATTTCAAAAGGTAGTAATATGAAATATATTCACAGGAAATAAAAATTATAAGGCCATAATTTAAAATGCATAATGTTTATTAAACAGAAGCCTTTATTAAGTTCTCTTTCTTCTGTATTTACAAAGGAAGTAGAAGTCAGTTTGTTTACAGTGTAGGTATGTTTTCACAGAAGAGCATTACTGATTATTTTGGGGCAATCTCTTTATTACTTGATTATACATAACAACTTTTATGATTGGGACAATCAAGAAAAGGAAATTCAGTATAGTCCATTTTTTCAGTCACCTTACAAACAGAATTGAATTATTAGATGGATCACTCAATGATTAACAAGTCCCCAAATTGCCAGTATGTAATCATACTTGGACAGGTGATGAATGTACGCTGGTATAATCATCATCTTACTGTCAAGGTCTGGTAAAACAGCGTGCTATGGAAAAGTTCAAACGGTGGCTGTTCCACTCCTCACCTTTTCATTAGTCTTTTCCTGTATGAAGCACTACAATATCAATTCAAATTAGGAAGCTGAAGTACAATGTGTAAGAAAAAAATAGAAATTTAAAAGCTAGGTTGAATTATTTAGGGACAGCAGAAGGTGGAAAAGTAGATCTTAATATCCCCAATTGTATTTATATTATATATCCACATAAGCAGTTTAGGTGATGTTGTAGTCAGGTTCACATTGCTAGCAGAACCAACCAAGAGCAACTTTCAAGAAAAAAGAAATGGTTTATTTTGGCTTACAGATTCAAGGGGAGTTCCATGATGGCAGTGGAAAATGTAGGCATGAGCCAAGGGAGGACATTACATCCTGGCCAACATCAGGTGGACAATAGCAACAGGACAGTGTACCAAACACTGGCAAGGGGACACTGGCTATAATACCAATAAGCCCGCCCCCAACAATACATTGTGTCTGGGAGGAGTTAATCCCCAAATCTCTATCAGCTGGGAACCTAGCATTCAGAACACCTAAGTTTATGGGGGACATATGAATCAAACCACCCACATTCCTCCCCTGACCCCCATAAACTGGTAAGTAATCATGAAGTAAAATGTAATTCATTCAGTCCAACTTTAAAAGTCCCCATATGTTTTATCAATCCTAATGATGTTCAAACATCCCCATAATACAAGGTCTTTTAACTGAGCCATAATACAAAAACAATCCCCCCAAAACCCATAATTTCAAAGAATAGACACACTGCAAAAGATGGCACTGGACATAGCAAAGAAATATTCAACCAACACAAGATTTCATGCTGGGCGTGGTGGCGCACACCTTTAATCCCAGCACTTGGAAGTCAGAGGTAAGAGGATTGCCATGAGTTCAAGGCTACTATGAGACTATATAGTGAATTCCAGGCCAGCCTGGGCTAGAGTTAAACCCTAAGTCAAAAAAAAATAATAATAATAAAAGATTTAAACAGGGCAAACATGAAACTTGTAGCTTCAAGTCCAACAACTCTAGTCAGTGAAAAGTCTCTAATTTCAATAATTCTAACCAGCATCAAGTCTCTGGAGTCCCAATTCCACCCAATTCCAGCTAGGCTACTCACAGTCCCAGAAAACTTCATCTGGGGCAGGCCACTCTCCTTGGCAGTCATCTCATGGTCCCGGCATCTCCACTGGGTCTCAACTGCAACCTATGGTTCATCCTCAAAGCTCCATCCAGTCTCCATGCAGGGATCCAGCAAACCTGCTTCACACTGCCCATGGCTGTTTCCAAAACACAAGACCACCTTGCAGACTCAATGACTCTTTCCTTCATTTCTTTTACTCTACAATACCAGGTAGGGTACCCATTTGTTAATCCAGGGTGGGGAATAAAGCACTTTGAAGAACATATTCCTCTATTATACAAGTCCATTTCTTTGCGAAACAACCCTGCACAACTTCTCAGGACATGGGCATAACAGCAAGCCTCTCACACAAACTGCTTCTAGCCCAGTCCAAGCAAAGCTCTTTATCACCCTCATAAGCCAAATCTCACAGTCGGTAGTTCTTACTGCATTCATGTCTTTCAACTCCAACCAGAATAGTCCATCAAGCTGTACTTACAGCACTGTGAGGCAACACTTAGGACAAGTTTTCAAATCCTTCCACTTTCCTCTTGAAAATCAGCTCCAAAAGGCCAAAGCCACAAAGTCAGGTTTCAAGCAATGACCCGACTCTCAGTACCAACTTTACTGTTGCAGTCAAGTTTGCATTGCGAGCAAAAATTCCCAAATCTCTATAAGCTGGGAACCTTGCATTCAGAACACCTAAATTTATGGGGACACCTGAATCAAACCACCACAGGCAATGTATCTAAATTGATTCATACATTTTCAAAATTAATCTGTTGGTCTTTTGTCCTTTAACCCAAGTTGTGCATGAAGTAACAAGCAAAATAACTTTGGAGTTACATTAACATTTTGCTAATAGATACATTAAGGAAAATATTCCTTTCTAGCAGCTTAATTACACCTATAGAGAAAAATATACAGCTAAGTAAATTTCCATGAGTCTTCAATTCAATTATCTATCACCTTATATACATCACCTTATATATACATACACATCCCTTCTCTCATTGAAGTCACAGTCTCTTCTTTTTAGAAATCATACCATACCATAATTCCATATGAATATTCAATGTGATATTGTAATTTTATGTCAACTAAGAGAACTGACTATATTGTTCAAAGAGGCCAAACAAAAACAAAAACAAAACAGACAAACACACATGTTTTTAAATACTCCAAAATTCTGCAGCATGGTTCAGGGAGCTTTTTTGCCCCCAAAGTAGATTATATTGGTGAAAAAATGATGGTGTATTTCCCAATGGAGATGCATGACAGGATCCTGGTGCATGACAGTAGTAGAACTGTGCTATATTTCCCTTTATTATCTTTTGACTCATGAGGCTTATTAATGTCTTCATGGAGCCAGAACTAAAAGTCAAATAAGTCAGCCTATTGCAGCAAGCTATATCCTCTAAGAATTTTTCTCTTTGAGTTGAACAGGCAAATGTTCAAGGGCACTTATGTCAGCACATATGTTCCCTTAGGGACAAAGGAATGTAAATGGAAAAGAATTTTAAAAAGACTTTCCAGAATTAGAGTTACAATTTGAATGAATTGAGGGCAGTGTCATGAAAACCAGATATCAAAGGGAAAATAAAAGTACTGTACAAGTCACATGTTAAGAACAGGGAAACACTATGGGCAAGAATCAAAACAATCACCCTCTATTTCTAAAATTTCATTTAGTGTGGTTTGTATACTTTTTCCATATAAACTTTACAATTACCTCTTATCCTGGAGAAAGATAGGAACTGTTTGTATTCTAAGTGGGACCACATTATGTTCACAGATCTTAGGAAGAGAGAACTTACATATATATATATATGGTTGAATCTTTCTTTAAGGTAGCATGGCAGTATGTGTGAAAATATTCTTTCTAGTGTTTAAAAGTATTCTTCTTTGCATTAGTTTGATATGAAGGTTTCTGGGATTTAGTAACAAAATTAGATTCACTTCTGGGTGCCAGGTGACAGCAAGCAAAGCCAACAGAACAGGTACCTGCCAGTGAATGGATATGGTAACTTGTTTGTTTGGCACTAAAACTTGTCTTCAACAATACTGAACTGTAAGCATAAAACCTGTTAAAATAGTTAATCTTATGTGTATTTGACATAAATGTAAGTAAAAATGACAAAAAGTTAATTAAAATTATTAAATATCCAAAGCGAAAATATTCCTGCTTTCTGTGGCAAATAAACTAGATGATCTGCTAATTTTTCTTCCATCTAGGTAGTACACATGTTTACATTCATTCCTACTTATTTTATAATATTGTTGCTATTATAGATGAAGGTATATATACAATTACTTATCATACATTAATATATATTCCACTACCTCACTGAACTCATATTTGCTGAGAGCTTTTTCCTCACGTAATTCGTTTGTGTATTCCATTAACACAGTTCAATTGTCTGCAATGCATAATAATGCTTTTTTTAGTTCCAATTTTGTACCTCGGTATTCTTTATAATTATATGTTATTTTACTCAGGAAAAAGTTAATAGTGGAGCAAGTGGATGCTCCAATCTCTTTGCTGATTTGAAAGGTGATGATTGTCATGCTTTTCTATGATATTGAATTTGAGACTGAGGTAAATATAGTTAATCATGGTAAAGAAGTATTGATTTTTTTCCTAATGAAGTTTTGAAAATGAGACTTGTCATTGAATGTTTTCAAAAGTCTTTCCAGCATCTATGAAGATGAGTATATAAGTTGCTCCTTAGATCAATTAATATCATTGATTATTTTAATAGATTTTCAAATAATGAACCATTCTTGGTTCTCACAATAAATCCTATTGATTTTTATGCATGCTTCCTAAAGTGCACCATGGGATTATGTTCACTAAGTGTTTGGGATTTATTAGTAGTCCATCTTCTCTCTCTCTTTCTTTCTTTCTTTCTTTCTTTCTTTCTTTCTTTTCTTTCTTTCTATTTATCTTTCCTTCTTTCTTTTCTTTATTTTTTTAATGTTTCTCTTGTTGATTTGAGACAAGGTCCCATTCTGGAACCCAGGCTGTCTTCAAACTCATTGTATAGTTCAATTTGGCTTAAATTTGTGATATGTCTACTCTAGCCCTCCAAGCATTGGGCTTATAGGTGAGTGCTATCACATTTGGTACTCAGTAGGGTTTTTGTTTGTTTTGGATTTTGTATTTGTTTCATTCATGATGTGACTCATATATTATAATATCTACTATTTTGATGTAGGATCTTCCTCTATCCCAGGCTGACCTAGAATTCACTATGTAGTCTCAGGCTAGCCTCATATTCAGAGAAATCCTCCTACCTCTATCTCCCGAGTGCTGGGATTAAAGGTGTGTGCCAACTCGCCCAATAATATTTAGTTTTTAAAGTAAATAATTTAGTCATTTTTATTAAAATCACATGAATGTGCAATCATGACTACTAAGTCAAAATATTCTTATCAGGGCTGGAGAGATGGCTTAGCAGTTAAGACACTTGCTTGCAAAGCCACAGGACCCAAGTTTGATTCCCCATAAATTTTAGTTTCTTGAACTTTTATTTTAATTTTTTATTTTTATGTAATTTATTTTTTTAATCACTGGTTATTATAAATGAGTTGTTTAGTTTCTCTATTTTATTAAACTTCCAAACCTCTGCTTACTGATTTCTGATTTCATTAAATTGTGATTTACAAGTATACTTTGGATGATGTGATTTATTTTAAATTTCATCACAATTGTTTTATGAACCAACATATACTTTTACCCAAAAAGTTGTTCTATGTACACTTGTGAAGAAAATATATTTTGCTATTGTTTGGAGCATTCTATGGATGTCAATTATGTATAATTGGTTTATATTATTGATCAACTATTTATTCCTTTGATGATCATCCATCCATGTCTGGTATTGACCTTAAATTATTGTTAAATTATTTTCTATAAATTCTTTTTATAATCTTTTTTTTTTTTTGGTTTTACGAGGTAGGGTCTCACTCTAGCTCAGGCTGACCCTGAATTCACTATGTAGTCTCAGGGTGGCCTCGAACTCATGGCAATCCTCCTATCTCTGCCTCCCAGGTGCTGGGATTAAAGGCATGTGCCACCATGCCAGGCTGTAATCTATTTTATTTATATGCAAGAAGGGGAGGGGAGGAATCAGCAAGCCATGGCCTCTGAGCACTGCAAATGAGCTCCAGATGCATGCCCAGCTTTGTATATCTGGCTTCACACAGGTACTAAGGAATTTAGCCTGGGCAATCAGGTTTTGCAACCAAGTATTTTAATGACTGAGCTGTCTCTATAGCCCTTTCCTATCTATTCTTGAGCTGTCTCTATAGCCCTTTCCTATCTATTCTAATGTTTAGGATTACACACACACAAACACACACACACAAACACACACACACACACACACACACACGTATATATATTCTTGCAATTTTATGCCTATTTAATGGTTAAATTCATTTCTCTAAGTCTTTTAAATTGATATTTGCTACTGTAAATTTTCAGTTCCCTTGTCATTTTATTTTAAAAATATTTTTTTATTTATTTGACAGAGAGGAAGAGGGAGGGAGGGAGAGAGAGAGAGAGAGAGAGAATGGGTGTGCCAGGGCCTCCAGCCACTGAAAATGAACTCCAGACACACGTGCAACCTTGTGCATCTGGCTTACATGGGTCCTGGGAAATTGAACCTGGATCCTTTGGCTTTTCAGGCAAACACCTTAACCTTTAAGCCATCCCTCCAGCCCATCGTTTTTAATTTTTAAACCTTTTATTATTTTTAACTTTAATTCTGATTTATTTATTTATTTGAGACAGAGTGAGAATGGGCATGCCAGGACCTCTAGCCACCACAAATTAACTCCAGATGCATGTGCCACCATGTGAATCTGCTTATGTGGGACCTGAAGAATCAAACCAGGGTCCTTGGGCTTTTCAGGCATGCACTTTAACTGCTAAGACATCTCTCCAGCCCCATCATTTTATTTTTAATGAGAGGTTATTTTCTTAGTGGTCTTGGAAATTGTATTTGGCATCTCCACTTCTAATGATTTGTTTGTATTAGTGTGGATTAAATTTTATTTTTTTCCACAATTTATTATCCTATATAATTCATTTTCTTTCAAATTCTTTACCTGTGATTGTCTTAAAAATTACATTTATATACATTTTTTGTCCAAAAACTTAAGTCCATTTGTAGTTTAATCCCATAGAAGAAAATTGAGATAAACCAAAGTTACCATCTATTTATATTTATCTGTGAGGAGTAACCCTTTTTCTTTCAATAAAGAAACTGAGAGATTCAGTAACAAATGCTAGGCTTTTAGTTTATGATCTTGCAAGGTTAGCAATCACCAAGACAAAATGACAACATTTTTATAAAATTGAGCACAGTTCCCCTCCCACTTTTCCTTTTTGACTGAGTACTAACAGGGTTCCACCTTTCCCTAGAATCACTGAGGTCTTGTTATTTATTTATAATGCATTGTTTCTTTCTATTCCTCCCTTAAATTTATATTTCCTAATAATGACATTCTCCTGTGTTTACTGCCCACCCCAACATTCATATCTTGTTTGCTTTGAGATGTGCCAGGAACATGGACTTTACCACATCCATTGGCCTGTGGGAACCTTGGCTGTTAATAGTTTTCTATTCCAAATTTCTAGTTTTGGATGAGGGTAGCTAAGAAGGTTCCCACAAGCAGGTTGTGGCCTAATGTCCCTTGATTATATAAAATTGGGCTTAATTTCTTTCTTTTCATAACTGGAAGAGATAAGACATCTATCTTCTCCTGTCCTCCACTAGAACTCACATCATTGGTTCTTTAATTCTCAGAAGTGTATCACTGGCCTTCCTACAATTCCAACTTTCAAATGAAAAATGGGTAGTTGTCTTCAAGGTTTAATGAACACATTTCTTAGTTCTCTCTCTCTCTCTCTCTCTCTCTCTCTCTCTCTCTCTCTCTCTGTGTGTGTGTGTGTGTTTTGTATTGAATCATTTCTTCTGGGGAATGATTAATACATACTCCTTATAGTATGTCTTGTAGGTATGATCTGCTAGCAAGGAATTTTCTTACTTTTTATATTTATAAGACTGTCTTAAATTGCAACATCATTTTTGAAGGATAATATTGCAGACATAAAATTACTACTTGACAGGATTATCTTGCATGCTTTGAATCTGTCATTTTATTGCCCTCTGTTTTTCATGAGTTCTGAGGTAAAATAACTTGTTTATCTTATTGAGAATCCTTTGTGCACAATGAGTTACATGTCTCTTCCTGCATTAAAAGTTCTCTTTTCATGGCTTTAAATAGTTTGACTGTGATGTGCTTAGATGTCAACGATTTTATCTTTCTTGGATTTTGTGAAACTTGAGTATGTATATTACCTTTTTTATGAAATTCAGGATATCATCAGGATTTATTTATTCTGTATTTTTATACCTCTTTGTTTCTGTGTTTACTTTTTATATTTTATTTTAATTTATTTATTTGAGAGAGGGAAAGAGGAAGTGAGGGAAAGAGGAAGTGAGGGAAAGAGGAAGAGAGAGAGAAAGGGAGGATGAAGTGCATATGACTTTGATGGGAGAGAGAGAGAAACAGAGAGAATGGGTGTGCCAAGGGCTTCATGTCAAGCCACTGCAAATGAACCCTAATGTCATAGATTTCTATTCACTTTTACTCATGTTATTGCTTCTAAATTCAACACCACCTTGTGCATATGACTTTGATGGGTACTAGGGAATCAAACTGAGGTCCTTTGACTTTGCAGGCAAACACCTTAACTGCCATCTCTCCAGCACCTCTGTGCTTGCTTTCTGATGCTCAACTTTTCACATGGCTTCATGTCTATATGTAACCCTAATGTCATAGATTTCTATTCACTTTTACTCATGTTTTTATTATTGCTTCTAAATTCAACTATTTTCATATGAAAGGGATTTATAAGCTCTTTGTCAAATGCTTATATCACTCAGGAAATTACAAATGTCTTAGGAGATCTGTGCCAGGAACTAGGAGTCAAAAAGAAATATTACAACAGAAGACTCTTAACTATAATTTTTTCCTGGACTCTAGATCAGGACTTGTAGAGGATATGTATATCACAGCCATCATATCCAATTTTCCATAATAACTTTTTTCTTTCACAATTCTGTCAATCCCTTTTTAGGTCGCTTTTTTCATACTCTTATTTCCATAGTTATTCCTGATGTTTATGTTGTTTCATCATTTATTTCTTGACTACATATTTCTAATTGTTGATATTTCTTTATAAATTTGATTTAGTAACTATTTAAGTATTTTCTTGTAACATATCCTCCCATCAAAGCACTAACCAGGCCTGACAATGCTTAGCTTCCAAGCACAGACTAGATCGGGTGCATTCAGGTTGGTATGGCTGTAGACTTATTATAATATATTCTGATGAATATTCATTTATTTCTAAACAGTTTTGTTACTTTCTATTTTTTTCTCAATATTTTGGTGTCACTGATATGCCAGTTCTTTTCTATGGTATTCACTGAATGTTTAGCATTGTCCTGGATACACTTCATGTAAAATGATGGTGATAGGGGACATTGTTACTATCTACACTTTTTATTCACGTTATTTTTACTTCTCTATTGCCAGAGAGAAATATGAATCATTGCCAATATGACTTCTGTGTGTGATTCATTGCCTGGGTCTCTTATTTAAATGAACTGAGTCTAATCATGCTAACATATTTATCACAGTTAGTGTGCAGCAAAGGGTATAGATTTTTCACTTCATGGTGAGTGTCTTTCCTTCTGATAATTATCACTTATGGTATCTTTTTCAGCTTTCTACCTCTGAATGACACCGTTACTCTTCATAGTTGTTATCTTCATCCTCTCCATAGTGACTTCTGATTTCACTATGCATTATGTCTGCCTCATGATTTTATAAAAATTGTTTTAAGGATCATACATTTATTTTAATTTCTTGTTTTTTCTTCATTGTAGTTGAAAATCGAAAGATGGAAGCAGATATGACTAAGTTATTTATTTTTTTCTCATTTGATATTGATGCAGCACTCCTGTCTAATGGCTTCTTATTTCTCAGTGAAGTATGAGACATAAGGCAATGATGGAGAACCTGAACATTTAAGCATAGAAAAGGTGTAAAAAGGTGATTTCAGAGAGTGAGAAAGCAAAATTACAGAAATTCTTGCTGAAATTGCTGGAATCTGTTGAGTGTTCACTTGATCTGCATGATCATACACTTAGGGTAATAAAACCAGGATAAATGGTTATTTATCATTTTTTACAGGTGAATGCTATTTAAAAATAAAGCATAATGACTACATAATCATAATAGCACAGGGATTTGCAGAAATTAGAGAGACAACAGGTCCAAAAACAATACTGTGGAGCCATAAGGGTTTCAGTGCTAACCCATAAGTTATGTGGGTTAGGGAAAGAATACAAATCAATGCCTATGTGAGGTGATTGCGGGAAAAGGAACTTTTAGATTGCATAAGTAAATGAAAGAAACTTTCTCAAAAGCTGAAAACTGAGAATTTTCTAATAATGAAATAGTAGCTTCTACATTCAAAGGAGAAAAAGCTAAATGTCTAAGGAGAGTCATCTAACTATTTCCAAATTTAAATGTTCAGCAATTTTTCCACTTGTAGCTAAATCAGTGAGCATAGTCAGAAATTCTACAGATCATACATAATATTTAGTGGTAGAATTGGGTTAAGATTAACACCTACATGAAGCACTAAGCACAAGGCCTTGTAAATAAGTCAGTACAGAGAATTATTGTACCTCCATCTTTTTATTCTATGTGGTACTTAATAAGGACAGGCAAAGTGGCTTCATTGCTTACAAATGCTTTAGGGACATGCAATAAAGACAACTTTGTAGCATTGAAATGAACTCTATCTTTACCTATTTTTGGTCTGAGACTATTGGTTGGGTCACCTCTTCTCATGTTCCCTTTCAAAAGTGTAGTATCCCTTTCTTACTCTCATTTCTTTCTTCACTGAAATCTATCAGAAGAATTAGATGTGGTTATGAATATTTTCTTCTCTTTTGCTATGGCCCTTTTTCTGAGTTGGCTATGTGATACATTTTATCAAAACTGGTCTTAGTAATCCCTCAGGTTCTCCATTCAATATCTTTTGCTACAGAAAAGACAGGAACATATTAACTTTCTATGAAATGAAAATTCCCAGGGGTAATTGCATAAGTATATATGTCATATAATTTTGCTTTCAAAATGTGTATTCCTCTGATTTGTATAGTATAAGAATATGATGCTTAATAATAAAAATTAAGTTTGGTAGAAATTTTAAATAGTTAAGTACTGAGCAAAGAGCTCTCTCATGATTTGATAATTAATCATAGATATATTTCAAATGTTTAACATTCCTTCCACATTTTCTTTTCATGTGACTATTATCATAATCAGAATATGGATGACCAAAGCCCCTCCATATTGAATTGAGAGGATGCAGGCAATTAGACATTGTTGCCTTACTGATCCATCCACTGTCAAACTGTGACAACAGCTGGCAGGGTTGGAAGATACCCTGGGAATATTTCTAGGAGCTCAAATAAGAAGTCTTTTCTTGAATGTGATAGATGTTTTTTATAGATCCCTTGAGGAGAATGTGTCTCTCTCAATATGACTTAAATGCTTAATCTCTGCAGTACACTAAGAACATTGTCCAGGCTAAACAAGTCATGCCCTTTTATTCAATTTTTATGCAACTGAACAAAGCATGCACATTGTAACAGCATTTAAACACTTAAACATCGCATGTCTTCAGGCAGCAGTGTCTCTTTCAATTAGCTGTAGATAATATGGTGTATAATTACGTAATACAATCATGTACTGCATTTGTAGTCTCTTCAGATAGAAAAGTGTTGCATAATTCCAAATTAATCATGAAAAATACACATTCTTTGTTAATTGGCCAATTGTTAGATAGGTACTAAAAGTCAGAGGAATAGAAGGGCATAATAGTTTGATATTTGCAAAATCCTTGCTTTCTACTGGTTCATAACCTTCTAAAATAAATATATCCAGTGACCAGATTCAGAGCACAGCTGTGGCAACTTTAAGATTGAATGTGTTCTGAATTCCCATCTTCATTCTATTTTCACAAGTTGCTGTGTAGTTCTGAGGAGTGGTCCACTTAGTTTCAGAGTAGAATGACAGTTTAATATCCATGAGTGACTACCAGGGACTGGTGGTAGTGGTATAGAAGAAGAAAATCCGAGCAAATTACACAATAATTACATGTTAGCTGGGAGTGGCTATTATATTACAGTAACATGGCATATTAGAAAAGGTAACAAGGGGAGATTACATCAGACAAAAGAATAATAAGAAGTGCATTACATGATTTTAAGTCATATTGACTTTTGATTTATTTTTTAATTGCATACAAATCCAACAAACTAATCTCTGAATGGATTTGTTCTCACATATTCTTAATAATTAATTCTCACTGTGTTCTAGATACTAAATCAGAGACCTGTCTTGCTGATGATGACTCATTGAACCATAAAGCTCTCCAAAGTGGATTGCATCTTTTCTCTGTAAACTGGTGATTCTACTAAACATTGCTTTATGACTAGGATGTGGAAGAATATTGTAATTGAAATTCAAAAGCTCTATATGACTAACTACTCACTGATACCTCAGAATATTCCTCAGTTATCATACCTGAAAGAAATAAGTATTACCTTGGAGTCAAAGCTTAAAAAAAATGAAAAGGAAACCACAAGAGAGCACCCATACAATATTTGGAAAATAATTACAATTTCTTCATGTTTTCATTCACAAACTTTATTTGGTCCCAAAAATTTCATGTAACTCAGTATCCCCTGAACATGGTCAGTATGACAGAAAGACCACAAAAAGAGAAAGTTTTCATCACATGTGTTTCATCTAGTTAAGCTGGGAATTTGCCTCAGTGACATGAATGCTGAATTCTCATTTCAATTGTGTGTTTCCTTTTTATACATCTCTAAAATGTAAATAATCAAATGGTTTCAGTTTGTTTGTTATATAAATTGCCATTACTAAAATTATGTATAACTTAAAAATGAGAAGGAAAGTTTTATTTCAAGTATTGCCTGGTGAAGGCAGCAGCTCTTGGATCTTATTTTGCTGAAACAATGAAGTACCAAGGTGGTGAATTCACATCATGATAAATAATTAACTCAGGGCTGGAGAGATGACTTAGCATTTAAGGTGTTTGCCTGTGAAGCCTAAGGACCCTCCAGGTCCCACATAATCCATATGCACAAGGTGACACAAGCATGCAAGGACACACATGCACACAAAGTGGCTCAACTCTCAGGATTTGATTATAGTGGTTGGAGGCCCTAATGTGCCAATTCTGTCTCACACTCTCACTCTTGCTATCACTCTCTCACATAAAAAAACCTAATCTGTTGTGCTTGACTCAAAAAAGTATTAAAAAAGAATGTAATTTGTTCTAATACTCCTAGTTTCTAGCACCTTAGTTCCTTAAATTGGCTTCCCAGTTTATTTATATTTATTTTTTAAATATACTTACTTATTTATTAGAGAGAGAGATAGATAGACAGAGAGAGAGAGAGTGGGAATGCCAGAGCCTCCAGCCACTGCAAGTGAACTCCAGACACATGCACCCCCTTGTGCATGTGGCTCTCATGAGTCCTGGGGAATCAAACCAGGATCCTTTGGATTTGCAGACAAATGCCTTAACTGATAACCCATCTTCTCTAGCCCTTCCTAGTTTCTTTTCTTAATTACACTAATATTTAGGAAAGAAAGAGGCCATATTTTATCTTTTTCCTTAGATTTCACAGAAGACAACTCAGTATAGAAGTAGACAGTGGGCTGGAGAAATAGCTCAGTGGATAAAGGTGATTGCCTGCAAAGCCTGGTGGTCCAGGTTTGATTCCCCAGTATTCATGTAGAGCCAGATGCACAAAGCAGTCCATGAATCTGGAGTTAATTTGCAGTCGCAGGAAGCCCTAGTGTACCCATTCACACCCATCTTACAAATAAATAAATATTTTTTCTTAAAAAAAAAAGAAGTAGAGAGAGAAACTAAATATGAGGAGAAAGGACAGGTTTCCAAGTGATACTCCTAATGCTTCATTCTGGCTTGGATTAATGAGGTAAATTTTTAAGTTGTGTGTTCCTTAGTTTTTTTTTTTTTTTTTGAGTGCCACAAGACTGGAAGGTACACATTTGCTCCCCCACACCCTAGATCACTCAAGTACAAACTGAAGACCAGACATCATAAGAATCACTGTGATGCTGGCTAAGAAGAAAAATTCCAAAGCCATATAAAAGAAATAGTCAAAGGAAATCGGTCATAATAGTGGTCAGGGAGCTTTCTGAAGATGGTGGGTAAGAAAAGAGCTGACCTATATAACTTTATAAAACAGAGTTTTGACTAGTGTTAAACAGAAGACAAATAAGTACTATAGAAACACTGGGCTCTAGATGATGTTTGTCTATCACAGTGAAACACTTTGGGAATTAAATGGTTACTATATTTGACCAAATGAGTAAATATATTGTAAATAAGGTGGTCCAGGTTTCTCTTAGTCAGAAAAAGAAATTAGAGAATTGGAGAGATGGCTTAGTGATTAATGTGTTTGCCTGCAAAGCCAAAGGACCTTGATTCAATTTCCCAGGACCGATGAAAGTAGATGCACAAGGTGGAGCATGCATCTGGGGATCCTTTGCAGTGGCTGGCGGCCCTGTGCACCCATTCTCTCTCTCTCTCTCTCTCTCTCTCTCTCTCTCTCTCTCTCTCTCTCTGCCTCTCTCTCTGTCTTTAAATAAATAAATAAAATATTTAAATTTAAAAAATAAAAAGAAATTACAAATAATCAGGGCATCCCATGAGGCTTAACTAGACTTAGAGACATCACCATGGACTCATACTGATGCATTTTAATGTAGATGTGTGTGCACAAGTATATAAATGACTATATATATATATATATATATATATATATATATATATATATGCATCAATTAGTATATCCACAAATATTTCCTATCTTTGCCTTATAAATGTAGCTTAGAAAAATATGATATCTGAATTGCAAGAATCCCACCCAAATCTTGCTTTGTAATTGTTATGTTCTTACATTAATTTCTCTTCAGATTATATGGATCTTTCAAATTTTGTCAAATTCCATTTACCAATTAAAGTAACTGCATTACTTACCTTCTGCTGTGGCCACAATACCAGACAGAAACAACTTAAGGGAGGAAACATTTATTTTGAATTACAGTTTTGGAGTGTTTCATGGAAGGCATAGTGAAACAGCTCAGTTCATGATAGTTGGGCCATATGATGAAGGTATATGATATCATGACAGATCAGGAAACCAGGGACTAGGCTATAATCTTCAAAGGACTACCCACATGATCTAATTCTGCCAGGTAAGTACCACCTCTTAAAATTTCTAGAACCTACCAAAATTGTACCATTAGCTATGGTCCATGCATTCAAAACATGACACTGTGGAGGATTTTTCAGATTCAAACAATACTAGGAACCAAAGATATTTTGAAAATGGCTAATTCTGGGGCTATGGCAGGTAAAATAAAATCTCACTTATAGAATCTCATGCTGAATGAAAGTAAAAAGTGTTCAAAAAAATAAAGAGGACATAAAAGTCAGTCTAAAAAACTTTTAATGGATAAAGTTGAAACAATTTGAGTGGAAAAAATAATAATATTTGATTATAACAGAAAACAAAAGGCACATGAATTCCTACTAAAGTAAATACATAATGAAAAAGAGATATAAAATCCTTAAAGAAATTCAATTACTGAAGACAGTCTACAGAATGGGACAAAAATATTTCCCAATTATACTTCTGACAGAAGGTCGATATCTAAAATACATAAAGAACAGCCAAAGTTAAACACAAGAAAAACCTTGCCAATTAAAAATAGACTGATGTAATAAATGGGAAGTAATTAGAAGATATATATATATTATCATATTGGTTTGGTTCTTATCAATAAAGCCAGACAGACTGGCCATTGAGCCTCAGGGCTTTTCCTGTTTCCATCTCCCCAGAGCTGAAATTATAGGCATGAACCACCACACCTGACATCTTATGCATATCTGTGGATCCCAACTCGGGTCCTCAAGCTTGCTTGCATAGTAAGTACTTTTATCCACTGTGCCATTTCCCCAACCACCAGGTTAATTTGTTACTTTTGATAAATGTAGGATTGTGTTAGTAAAATGTAGATAAGGCATATAGAGTGAACTCAGTTTGTGCCAAAATAACAAATGCCTTATACAAAGTGGCTTAAATAAATTTATTTTCTCTCTGTTCTTTTGATGTCAAGACTGTGTGCATATTACCAATATGGTAGGTTTATCCTGAAGGATCTCCTGCCTTAGATACAGCCACCATCTCCCTATGTTTTAATGGAAACTTTCCTTAGCATATGAGAGAGACATAGTAGGAGAATCACAGTGAAAAGAGAGAGAGAGAGGGAGAAAGAACAAGAATGAGAGTGCTTTTGTGGACAGTAGTAGATTAGGGTTCTACTACTATGAATTCATTTGAGCATAAGTTCTTAATTCATACTTTCTCTTTCCAAATGGGCCAGTACTAGTGGCTAGTTTAGGGATTTAATATGTAAACATAGGAAGAATATAAACCTTCAGTACATAAGTGTTCTGTACTACATTTGTGATTCTTTTGTTAATCTCATGGTTGACAAAGAAAATGGAATGAAAATGTGAGATGATAACTTCATCAGAGTCACTTTGATGATTTTTTTCTAATCAGTATATGATGCTCTGGTTTCTTGCTATTTATAATAAGCAAATAATGTACCTATAACTTGGCTGTGACCATTTTTGCTTTCATAAACACTAATCTACCCATAAGTATTTTTATGTCTGGTAATATAGCAGACACAGCTTTATCTGTGCAACATGGAAGTTGCTCATAAAAAAAAAAAACTAAGAACTGACACTTTTATTCATGTATTATAAAACATTATATGTATACCAATAAATAGATATCAATGAGGCAATGGGTTGCAGAATCTCATTGTGACAGCAATCCTGCTCTCCAAGGTCAGTGAATAATGAGAAAAAAAAAGTGTCAACCATTTAAGTTAGAAAATAATTTATGAAGTTTGTTTCTGCTCCCTTTTCATCTATAAAAACACACACACATGCAAGTAAAAATGCAAACTAACTAATTTCAATGGTTTGTTAATAACTAGTCTATAGTGAATTAAACCTGAATTCATTCTGTTATATGTTGTTGGCAGCTTGGAACTCTCTATATTTTAGTTTTTCTCTATTCCCTAAATGCAGATTGCTTGATGGTGTGTAAGAGAGCTAATTAGATATAAATACCAGCCAGCACCCAAATAACAAGGATCATGATGATCATACAGTGAGCAGCTGTGCCACTCGATAAATTGCTTTCTTGTCTAATACTGCAGCAATTCAAACGTTTTCTAGCTCCAAAAATGTTTTCCCCTTCATAGGCCAGATTTTATTTTTTTAAGTCCAGCTAATACAGGGCTTTAGAAGGCAAGAAAAATCTGAGTCCTGGTGAACTTTTGTTACAAAAGCTACACAGGATGCTTATTAACTCTGGCCTTCTCTGATTTCTTGACTGAGAACACAGCAACATAGAGGAGTAATGCTCACTGGATGGGTGCAAGAGGGAACCCTGGATTCTATTGAGAACTAGTAAGTAGTTACCTTCTATAAAAGTGAGCTACATTTATTTTAGCTTTCTCTTACAAGTTTCTATTTTGATCTATTGTTAAAACTGGGGATAATGTTTCATTATTATTTAGAGTGCCACATCTAAGTTTGATTTTACTCTTATTTAACATCTATTCTCTGTCTGAAGCTATATAAATGATGTTAAACCAAAGAGGCATTGTCTCTCCCTCCTTAATGGTCTGACAGTCTAGCATGAAAAAAGTCAAATTTACTTCATGTTATATAATAAAAATAGAGATTGAGATTTCTATGGTAGGGGATAAAAAGTTGAGAAAATACACCTGAAAATAATATAGGATTGGGTCATTATCTAAGATAAATATATCTGGATGATTTCTCTGAGGAAGTGATACCTCAAAAAAGACCTAATTTAATCATATGAAAATAAACAATTCCATGCTTTCCCCCCACCCCCCAAATCAGCAGCAATCCACATAGCATACTTTGTAAGCATGTACCTTAGGCTTGTTTTGAAGTGATAAAAATGGCTGACAACTTGTAGTTTAAACACAGTGCTTCATTGCTTTGGTAGCCTTGTAACACTCCATTAAAATGGTAGCAAAAAGATTAAAGCATGAAGGGTCATAATGTTAACAGATCAAAAGAACAGGAAAACAATAAGAGAAAACAAAATGTTGCAATCTTGAAAGCAGGTAGATGAATAGAAACCAACTCAACACACCCAGTAAAGGATGTCAGGAACCACCTACATTTTATCCCTCTTTCTCTAAAACATTCAGGGAAGGGTAGTTCCCAGAAGCTCTCTGGAAGGTGAATGAGAGCCAAAAAGCAAGAAAACGTATTTTCAGAGTTCACATGAATTTAGTTTGAATTAGAATTCAAGCCTTTTGTCTACTTCATTTAAGTGCCACACTACCATTTCTATATCAGTATAAATAATAATGGAAGTTAATTCTCTAAAGAAGGCAAAAATTGAGGATCTCTAGAATAGGAGATATGAAGTATAACTAAAAATTGAGCTACTGTATTAAAACAGGGATTATATAAAAGTTCACATGGTGAATATTAAGAACCTCATAATTCTTCCCCTACTAAGACTTTAGAATGCTGGCAGCCAGGCTTATACCCTAAAGGAGATTAGAAAATTCAAGTGTCCCCCCAAGGAAATAACTTACCCACATCACATTCCTCTGAGGCCACGGTCAACAAAACTCATCCTGCACACAGAGCTTCCAATATGCTCTTTAGAAGATTAACTGTGAAGTAGCAGTCAAGAGGAACTAGGCATTTGAAAAAAAAAAAGTCTCCAATATGAAAAATGAGTATAAAACAAATAGATATAACCAGGCAACTTGTAATAAGTAGATACTGAATTTTAAATACGATTTTAAAAGTTAATATCTTCAGCCAAACATGGAAATTAGTATGGGAGTATCTCAAAATATTACGACCCTGCTATACCACTCTTGGGCATGTGCCCTAATGACTCTCATACTCCACTTCAGAGCTACTTATACATCCATGTTATTGCAGCTCTATTTACAATATAAGAATTGGAATCAGCCTAGATATCCATTGACAGATGAATTGGTAATGAAATTGTGGCACATAAGACAATGTAATTCTATTCAGCTGTACAGAAAAATGAAATCATGAAATTTGCAGGAAAATTGGATGGACCTGGGAAAAATTATATTAAGTGACCTAACTCCAAAAGACCAAAACTGCATGCGCTCTCAGATATGCAGATTCTAGCTTGTAATGTCTTTAAGTGTGTGTATATAGGGGGTAAACATTAGTAAAACATGTAAAGGAAGAATGGTAACAAAGATTGAGTATAAGGAGATGATGTGAAAGCAGGATGAGGGAAGGGTGAAAGGACATATGTTACATGTAAACAGGAAAGGGAGATTTAGGGGGGATTAAGAGAGGAGGGAGATGAGGAATAATCATAACCAATTATATTTGAACATGCCAGAATCAATGTTACCAAAAATCTCTGTATACCAACTAAAACAATTTAAAAAATATGTCAATAACCTAGTATGTTTAAGGAGATAACAGAGGATTTTAATACATGAAACAAAAGCTTTCTTCTGAAAAACACAAAGTCCATTAAAAGCATACAAAGAATTCTTGACAATTAAAAATAATGCATCAGGTAAGAAATACTTAATGACAAAGTTAAAATGTAAAATTTGAGACAGATTCAAGGAAACAAGAGTTAAAAAAAAAAGATACACATAGGAGAGAAAAGTTGGTATAAGTAGAGGACCAATTCAAGAAAACCAAGACTTAAATAAATAATAGGAGTTGCAGAAAGAATATAGAACTTAGAATGAAGAAAATAATCAAAGAAATAATCCAATAAACACTTCCAGGCTCAAAGGGCATGGTTTTTCATTGAAAGAGCTCATCAAATGCCAAGAACAGTAGGTAAAAGAACATCCTTCACTGAACACATCAAAATAAAATTTTAGAATACTAGAGGAGAGAAGTTTTATAAGATCACACGTTTTACACAAAAGATCATATCTCAGAATTGTGTCAGACTGCTCAACGGTACCCTTATTTAAATATCATGACTGAAAAATGTCTGTCAATCTAGAGTTCTTTGGTTATACATATTATCATCCAAGTCAAAGTTAGACCTAAAACATTATAAACATTATAGATATGTAGAATGCAAAAAACTATGCCCCTCAGACATTTCCCCCAGAAACCTACTATACAACAGACAACCCCCCCCACATGTTCTAAGAATCCTATTAAGAACATGAAATTGGTAGAACTTGTAGAAAATGTGCACAAATGGAATGAGTTTAATGCCAAATTGATGATAAAATACACTGAAAACTGCACAATCCAAAAGATGAATTGTTAACTGAGGATAGAATGAAAAGATGGATTTGAAAAAAAGAATGCTATGTGTACTTGAAGTTCAGCACAGCTTAGTATGTGCTTAATCCTAATTATACAAGCTTTGAAAATTTCACTAGCGTTATTGAGAGGACTGGGCACATGACATATAGTGGATGTGGTGAAAAAACGACTCATCTTCAATAAGAGGGAAATAAATAATGCTAAAATTTACTACCAAAATTAATTTACAATATAAATATTTTATTTAGCTACCTGGAGGTAACAACAAATTTGGTGTTATAACAATGACAATCGTTGTTTCCAGGTGGCTAAACACAGGGAATAGAGGCAAGGAAATGCATTTAATAGGCTTTACAGAACTGAGTATTTAAATTATATTCTTGTATAGTTTTGATAAAAATAAAAACTGAATTAAAAACAGAATTGAATAAATGCTACTCTCACTTTTGGTTACTCTCTCCTTTCAGATGGCAGTGACTACTGGTGTGACTCAAATGTCACCATGCTGCTGAGAACAAGTGACAGTGTAATGTTTAGCACAAAGTGAGACACCTCTATCATACCTTCCAAGGATCAGGGTCCTTTGTGGAAGTTGTAGGAGAAAGAATGTAAGAACCAAAGGAAGGGTAGGACTGCTTATAATGCTATCTTCTAGATACAAAATAGCCTTGATATTCATGACCTTGCAATGCCTGACGGTATCTACACAACACCTTCATAATAGGAACAAAAGATGATGACACCAAAACAAAAGAGAAAGCCAGGCATGGTGGCACACAACTTAAATCTCAGCACTTGGGAGCCAGAAGTAGGAGAGTCACAATGAGTATGAGGCCACCCTGAAACTATATAATGAATTCCAGGTCAACTTGGGCTAGAGTGAGACCCTACCTCAAAAAAAAAAAAAAAAAAAAAAAAAAAAAAAAAAAAAAAAAAACAAGATGAGATACTAATTGGAAAGGGAAGGGGATTTGATGTAGGGTAGCTTTGAGAGGGGAAAAGTGAGGATGGGTGGGAATTATAATGGTTTATGTATATTTATGGAAGCTGTCAATAAAAAGTTTAAAAATGAATTTAATAGCTGTCAAAATAGAGGCTTTGATATATCTATATCTATATCTACATATTGATTTATATTAATAGTTCAAATTTCTTTGAACTAAACATTGATTTTAACTTGGTTTTTAAAATTTTAATGTTATGAAAATTCCTTATGTCAATAAATAGACTTCTACAATATGGTTTATAGTGTGTAATAATGTTTCAACATATGAAATCAACATAACTTTCATAATCAGTTTTCTGCTATAGAATTTTTTATTATAAATTAAACCAGTATGAGCATCACTGTGCATGAACTTTTGTACACATCGCTGATGTTTTAAAATAAATTTCTAAAAATGGAATTTATGGGTCAAACACTTCTAACACTGATCCTGATTCAACAATTTTACTTCTAGAAGTTTGGTCTCAGGAAAAAAAAAAGGCTCATTTATAAACTATTTTCAAAATTTAAATCTACTGCTCACTTAATAGATTAAAAAATATTTTGTCATTTCATTTTGATAAAATAAAAATTTTCCCACAAGGAAATGTACAGGCCTGGCTTCATTGTAAATTCTGCAAATATTTAAGGAAGAATGAATGCAATCCCTTCTCAGAAACCAAAAATAACACTTACAAAGGGGGCCATAATTTTTACAGCGTGTAAAACTTTAATCATGAAGAAATTAATAGCTAATGGACTCCAGCAACATGCAAAAAGGTTTAGAAAGCATGACTAAGTGGGACTTATCTAACGGACAGAAAAATCATCTGCAGGGCTGGAGAGATGGCTTAGCTTTTAAGGCATTTGCCTGCAAAGCCAGAAGATCCTGGTTAAACTCTCCAGGACCCATGTCAGCCAGATGCACAAGGGGGCACATGCATCTGGAGTTAGTTTGCAGTGGCTAGAGGCCCTGGCATGCCTATTCTCTCTCTCTCAAATAAATAATAAAAATATAAACAAAAAATCATCTGCAAACTCCAATGTTTTTTTCAAAAAATAAAAAACCTCAGCAATGTAGGAGCGAAAAAAAAAATTCAAAATCCAACAGAGAACATGTAGATAGAAGCACATAATTATTGTGTGTTAAAGGTAAACAACTAATGTATCCTCCCTCACATTAGAAAAAGGCCAAAAAAAATTCCAAGTCATACCACTTCTGTTCAATATAATGTAGAAAGTCATAGTCAAGAAAATTAGGCATGAAAAATAGAACATATTTATTCTTAAAGAGAAAAATAATTTTTCTCTGAACATAATATAATCCTGTATATAAAAATCTGAACCCATGCACAGGAGCACACACCTTTATTCCAAGCACTCTACTCGAGAGGCAGAGGTAGGAGGATCACTGTGAGTTCAAGGCCAGCCTGGAACTACAGAGTAAGTTCCAGGTCAGCTTGAGATAGAGAGATGAAAGAAAGTAAGAAAAGAAAGAAAGAAAGAAAGAAAGAAAGAAAGAAAGAAAGAAAGAAAGAAAGAGAAAGAAGGAAAGAGAAAGAAAGAAAGAGAAGAGAGAGAGAAAGAAAACCCTGAAAACATCCCTGCTAAAATTACACCTAGTTAAAAGGCTTAAAAAGATTATAGAATATAAGATACACATATAGACATCACTTACATTCTTATACCTTAGTAGGGAATAATCTGAAGGTGAAAAATAAGGAAACAACACTGCTTTATATCATCAGAAAGAATCAAACACTTAGGAATAAATTCAATGAAAGAAGTATAGGAATTGTCTTGTACTCAACATCTACAAAATGTTGAAATAAATGAAATATCTAAATAAAAGGAAAAAAGCATCCACTGTTCACAACTTATAAGATATATTATTTAAATGACATGCTTCCTCAAGTTTATTTACAGATTACAAACCACATCAAAATGTCAGTTGAGGGCTGTAGAGATGGCTTAGCGATTAAGTGCTTGGTTGAGAAGCCTAAGGACTCCAGTTCGAGGCTCAATTCCCCAGGACCCATGTAAGCCAGATGCATAAGGTGGCACATGCATCTGGAGTTTGTTTGCAATGACTGGAGACCCTGGTGAACCCATTCTCTCTCTCTCTGACTCTTTCTCTCTCTGTCTGTTGCTCTCAAATAAATAAAATAAAAATAAAAATAATTTTAAATTTTCAGTTAACATTTTGCCACAGTGATGTTTATTCTAAAATTTTATTGAAATTCCCAAAATGCAGACTTAAAAATATATTTAGGGGATGGGGAAATAGCTTAGCTGTTAAGGTGTTTGCCTGCAAAGCCTAAGGAACTGGGTTTGATTCCCCAGGACCCACGTAAGCCCGATGCACAAGGGGGTGCATGCATCTGGAGTTCATTTGCAGTGGCTAGAGGCCCTGACGTGCTCATTCTCTCTTTCTCTCTGCCTCTTCCTCTCTCTCTCAAATAAATAAATAAATAAAATATTTTTAAAAATATATATTTATACACTTGATTGCTAGAGGGTGTAAACGTCTCAATTTCAAAACTTACTACAAAGCTTTGGTAACCAAGACAATGTGATTCTTTCATAAAGGTAGACTATAAATTAATAAAACAAAATTGAAAATCCACAAATCAATGAAAATATTTATGCTCAGTTGATTTTTGACACTGTGCTAGAAAAATTCAATAAGTGTAAAAGATTCCCTTCAATATTGGGTTTCTGTGACAAGTGGATAGGAATATGCAAAAAATGTGAAGTATGACTCCTTCCCCATTCTATATATTGCACAGAAATTCACTTCAAATGGATCACAACAGAAATAATAAGAGTAGAAACATACGTAAGTCTCTTCTCCAGACAAATGTTTATTCAAATACTTGGCATATTCTTTAAAATGTATGTAGAATTTATTTGTAAGGAGAGAGAGGAAATGAATGGGCACAAGAGGACCTCTAGCCTCTGCCTCTAATTACTGAATTAGAAGACTTCTTTAACTATTCTGGATACATAGATAGATGATAGATAGATAGATAGATAGATAGATAGATAGATAGATAGATAGATAGATAGATGATAGATAGCCTATTCCTTAGATAGTCTTTTGATTTGTTTTAGCATATTAAAACTTAAAAAAAAACATACATTAAGTACACATGATTTTGGGCTTCATTATGACATTTTCATACATACATATATCATATTTAATAATATTCACCCCCCCACTACTCTCTATAGTCCTGTTCCCCACCTGCTTATTATGTTCCTCTTACTAATTGTCCCCACTTCTATTTTCACTTTTTTTGGTGACCTAGTGATTTTACTTAGGGTTGCTTATAAGAGCATAGATGCAGAATTATTTACAGAAGAATGGGCTTTCCAGTGGTTTCACTACTAAAGAAGTTGTCTCTCCTTCATCCAGCAACCATTAACTGGTAAAACATCCTCACCTATGGATTAATTATCTACATATCCTCTGGGATGGGTTTGGACCTTATGAATCCCTTCTCAATCGGTGATGGAATGTAGCAGGTAAACTTGTGCAGGTTTTTTACAAGTAATCATAGCTACTGTGAATTCATGAATGCAATGGGCATTTAATGCCAAGAAAAAAGCATGTAATAGTCCCCCACCCTTTTGTATGGCTCTTAGGTTTCGTTCTTTCAACCCTCTCTTCTATGATGTGCCTTGAGCCTTGGAGGCGGTAATCTAAATGTCCCATTTAGAATTGAACATCCAGTAATTATTTATTGCCAGATTTTTCATCAGTTGTGAGGATCTGCAATGACGACCACCAGTGAAATAAGGAGGGGGGATGGGAGGGAGGGTAAGTGTAGGAGGGACATAAAATGGGACCCAAATGGAAATGGTACCATAAAACCCTATATCCTGAAAGACAGACTAAAAGGTTGAACCATCATCAGGTCCTTAGAGGGAACACATGAATCACAGGGCCCTGGAGAGGGTATGATGCAGACTAACCTTAATCTTCTCCTGTTTCTCTCTATTTCTCTCTCGCTCGCTCTCTCTCCTCTCCTCTCTCTGCTCTTTCTCTTTTATATTACCTATCTTTTTCTTCCTTCTTTTTCCTTGGTGCTGACCTGTAACTCCCAGTACCAGCATGTGGTTAACTTCCACAATGAGCTGTTGATCAGTGAGACCTACAAGGTCTCCCAAAAGAAGACAGATTTCTGTCAGAGTACTCTATGACACACCAAACGTTAATGGTAAGACCCTACTGCTGAAGACACCATATATTGTTGATACAGAACATGGAGTGACCTGGCTGGAATCTGTAAGGGAGTCAGTCCCCAGAGAGTTAGCTTGTTTAGTGCCAGAAGGTGCTACATGAGCAACTGGGGGTGGGGGGAAATGACCAATATCTGCCCAAGCAACTCGTGGTCTAAGCTACTCAACAGCAAACAACCTGACATGATGCTCACACAAGTGCAATAGTGGCACACAGCCATGGTGGATAACCAACTGCTCTTGATTTGGCTAACGGATCCACTCAGTGGAATGGAAATCAGCTGGAACTGGGAAACAAGTCAGATCTATATTGAAAAAATGAGTCAGCTCTCCAATATCAAGTTCCTACCAATTGTGGGCTACAAGAGGGCCTACACCTATAAAATCCCTCTAAAATAATAATGGTTATCCCATTTATCTGGTGTTGATTTCTCTCTCCATTGGAGAATTTGCTTCTCTTTTTCAGGTGGATGTAGAATCTGAGGGGAGGATCAGCCTATCAAACCTCATCAGGGCCCCAGCTGAAACCATAGAGTAACTGGGGAAATGAGCGAGAGTGCTGCTTTCTTGGTGAACCTGATACCAACACAAGGATGAAGGAAATAGACACAGAGAACACTCAATTCCTACTTACCCAGATATCCAGAGACACAGAGGCTCCCAAGACCTCATCACTGAAGTAGACCTAAAACGAACCCAGCTTGGCTCAGGGAAACTCACAGAAGAGGAGATGGAAAGATTTTTAGAGCCACAAGTTGGGTCATTATGCACATAGACATTGCCTCTTCCACATAACTTATGGCTACCCCCACAATGCACAACCCACATACCACAATGAGAAGGGTTCCTTCAGAGGGGTGAGGACAGGGAAGAGGCTAACGAAGGCACCAACATGAATGTATTCACCTTATGTGCATAACTAATAAATAAATAAATAAATTGAAAAAAGAAGTGTCTCTGACCAAAGCTGAAAGCAGCACTAATCTATGGGAGTACATATAAATATTCCCAAGCCAATTTGATAGGCACATCAAGTCCATTTAGCAAAACAACAGTAGTAGCCTCCACACTAGAGCCTAGGCTTTTGATCAGATTACCAATGCCAGATGTGAATTTCCTTTTGTATAATGGGCTTCAAATCCAACCAGAAAGAATTTGGTTACTCCTATGACAGTTATGCTGCCATTACACTAGTGCTTGCCTCATTGCTAAGCATGTTAATTGTTACACAAAAGATTATAATTTTGATGGCATCCTAATTATCTGGACAATTGATAATTCATAAATTATATCTCAGCAAAATTACTTCAAAAAACTGTGTAAAGATTGATCTTTATCTAGGTATGAATGTAACAAGAGATAAATTGGACATAAGTCTAAAATGTTTTCAGGGAATAATCTCAACAAAGTAACTGCTAGTCTCACCTGCAAAACCCTATACTGTTTGACATCTAAGCAACTCTGAATTACAAGACACATGCAAAAAAAAGACACATGCATACGATATGGCTCAGCAGTTAAATCTGCTTCCTGCACAAGCATGAAGAACAGAGGGGTCCTGAGACCATGCGAGTTAGGATTTTCAGAACCCAGATTAAACGTTAAACACCTAAGTGTGGTCATGCCTACATGTAATCCCAGTCCCATAGAGAGGCAGAGACATGTAAATCACCAGAGCTGGGGGAGGGGATGGAAATATCATGGTTTATGATCTGTAAGTATAGAAATTGTCAGTAAAAAAAGGACAGAGAAAAAAATAACAGTAATTTCCCAACTAGGGTCTGTGACATTCCCAGTTTTTGACTGAGTTTACAGTACCAGATGAGAAATCCCTCTCGTGGAGCAGGCTACAACCCTTGTTAGGGAGCATTTGGTTATGTCTATTACAGACTTGCTTCAGTTACTCCTGTGGGCATGCCATGCTTGGCCTAACAGTATTATTGCACACAGGATACACAATTGGGTAACCCTGTCAATGACAGTTCACCCCAAGCAGCTTCATAACACGTTTGTTACTTTGAGGGCTAGCCAGCAGGGAAGAAACTTCCAACGCAATTTCAGTTTACTTTCTCTATGCCCTGAGACCAGAGTGCGTGCTATCCTCAACAAGTTTTAACATCCAGTTCTGGTTGCCAACTAATATCAGGGACAATTGACTATAGTGTTGTGAGGTCCTTTGGAGAATTTTTTTAAATTAATTATTATTTTTTATTGACAACTTCTTTACTTACATACAAAAAACACATGATATTTCCCTCCCCTCCCCTATTCCACTTTAGAACTCCAATCTCCATCATATCCCCTCCCTCTCTGCATTAGTCTCTCTTTTAATTTGATGTCATCATCTTTTTCTTCTATTTTTTAATATTTTTTTATTTTTTTAAATTTATTTATATTATTCTGATTTTACATTCATAGTATTGGTTCCATTGTCCTCCTCCCTGTCCTCCCACTTTCAAAGAGACCCTCATCAATGGAGAATGTGGGTCGTGCATTGTGAGTTTAGTCAGCTATTCTTAGGGAGGTAACCCATCCATGGCATGTACTATGCTATGGCTTTTAGGAGCAGTTTTATCCATACACATAGAATACTTCATTTAAATTCCATTTATGTATTTATATATTAATTTGTTTATTTGCTATGGGCACACAAAGAATTAGGTCTCACTATGGCATATGCCAAACAGATTTTGCTTTTGTTTGCCTAACCCTCTTGCCCCATGACCTTCACAGCTCTTAGGTCCCATTCTGCTTTCATGTTAGCAGACTCCATTTGCCCTCCTGTACCCTCTTGCTCTCTCTAGTGATCTCCTATCTAGTTTCATAGCCTATATTCACTCTCACATCTCCTATTTACATACAAACACTAAACTTTAGGATCCACAAATGAGCGAAAACATGTGCTCTTTATTTTTCTGGGCCAGGACTACTTCAGTTAATATACATTTTTCCAAATCCACCCCCTTTCACCACAAATTTCATAATTTTATTTTTTATGGCTGGATAAAATTTCATTGTGTATATGTACCACATCTCCATAATGCATTCATGAGGTGATAGGCATCTAGGTTGATTCCATTTTCTAGCTATTGTGACTAGAGCAGCAATAAACATAGATGTGTATAGCCATTAGAAAATGCAAATTAAAATCATTTTGAGATTCCATTTGAGCCAGTCAGAATTCTAACAACAATAAAACAAAAGACAACAAAAGTTGACTGGGATGTAGGACAAGAGGAACCCTTATTCACCGTTGATGGGAGCATGAACTAGTATAACCACTATCAAAATCAGGGTAGAGTGTTCTCAAAAAGATAAAAAGTGAACTACTATATTACACAGCTATGGAACTCCTTAGTATATAGCCAAAAGATTGTATATCCTATTCACAAACTTTTCGTTTTATTTAATTAACTTATCATGCATCAGACTTCATAAAAGTTTTTCATACTTCCTTAGGTTTGGTTGACCTCCCCACCCACTCTGTCACCTCCCCCTTCACCCATTGCTGGCACCCTTCTGCATTGCTGGCAGAAATCACCCAGCCAAGAGCAGCTTGTGGGAACAAAGGTTTATTTTGGCTTACAGACTCAAGGGGAAGCTCAATCATGGCAGGGGGAAATGTTGGCATGAGCAGAGGGTGGACATCACTTTCTGGCCAATATCAGGTGGACAATAGCAACAGGAGAGTGTATCAAACACCCACAAGGGGAAACTGGCTATGATACCCATAAGTATGCCCCCAACAATACACTGGAACCTAGCATTCAGAACACCTAAGTTTATGGGGCACACCTGAATCAAACCACCACACCTACCAACCCTCCCTCTGATAAACCTTTCCATATCCAGTGTTCCTTCTTTTACTGTCACATCTGATATATTTTACTACCCTCCCTGACACTTAAGTCTTCTTTTTTTATATTGTTCTGGGCCCATATATGTTCTCTATACTGCACATACTTATTCCTACATAAATGTATATATATATTTAAATTAGAAGCTAGGATTCATATATAAGATAAAACATGTAGGATTTTTCACTTTTAGCTTGAGTTTCCTTGTCTAATATATTTTACAGTCCCATGTATTTGCCTGAAAATTTCACTATTTCATAATTATTTCATAACTTTCCATTGTGTATTTATACCATATTTACATAATGTATTTACATCACTAGTTGATGGTTATCTAGGCTTTTTCCATTGCCTTGATATTGTAAATTACCTTTCTTCTTTTCAGGATTGGTTGTGGTTCTGCCTTTGGCTCTCTCTGGCTCCAGATCAGGATATGGTTTAATATCTGAAAGTAGCTCTGGAAGAGGGTTCCTCTTTTTTGAAATGATTTTCTGGCACCCCTGTACTGAGTCAGCACTCAGGTCCGTCCTTTCACTAGGGGCACAGTGAGGCTCAGTTGTGGGTACAATTGGTCCTGATTAATGGGAAAGGTAACTCAGCTCATCTCAGCTCACTGGGTCAGTGGGCCAGTGCATGAGGGCTTCAGGTTCCAGTACACAGGCCATGACCTTATGAGCCCAGCAGACAGGTGAGCAGGCAGATAGGGTGACTCTAGTTTTGGCATATATTCAGTGCACTTTTAGGAGTTGCTGCCTCCTCCACCTCCAGCATGTGCTCGCTGACTTCATGGATCTGACAGGTAGGTAGGTGGGGGTGGACACCAGTTCTAGTGTGTGCTTGATGTCCTCAGAAGGGGTGAGGCAGCGGTATAAAGTGTTTTAATGATAAGGTAATGTAGGGTAAATGTTGCATCAATAAACTTTAGATCCAAACTTCTTTTTATTATTTTTATTTAATATATTTTTATTTATTTTAATTTTACATTCATGTTGGTGCCTCCAGTAGCCTCCTCTCTGTTCTCCCTCTTCTGAAGGGACCCTGCTCATTGGGGAATGTGGGTTGTGCATTATGGGGATAGCCAACACTTATGGGGGAGAGGTAAAGTCTCTGTGCCTAATGACCCAACTTGTGGCTGTAACACTCTCTCTGCCCCCTCTTACATGAATTTCCCTGAGCCATGTTGGGTTTGTTTTAGGTCTCCTTCAGTAATGAGGTCTTGGAAGCCTCTGTGTTTCTGGATATCTGGTTTAGCAGGAGCTGAGTGTTCTCTTTGTTTATCTCCTTCAGCCTTGTTCTGGTTTCAGGTTCACCAAGAAAGCTGCACTGTTGCCCATTTCCCCCATTACTCTATGGTTTCAAATGGGGCCCTGGTGAGTTGCGATAGGATGATCCTCCCTTCAGATTCTGTGTCCATCTGAAAAAGAGAAGCATATTCTCCAATGGAGAGAGAAGTCAGCACCAGATAGATGGGAAGGCCATTGTAAGTTTAGAGAGAATTTTATATGTGTAGGCCCTCTTCTAGCCCATGATAAGTGGGAGATTAATATTAGAGAATGGACTCAATTTTTGGACATGGTTTTGATTTGTTTCCCAGTTCCAACAATGAGTTCCATTCTGCTGAGTGGATCTGTTAGCCAAATCAAGAGCAGTTGGTTACCCACCATGGCTGTTTGCCACTATTGCACTTGTTTGAGCATCATGTCAGGTTGTTTACTGCTGGGTAGCTTAGACTGCACGTTTTTTTGGACAGATGTCAGTCATTTTTCCCCAGTCGTTTTTGTAGCACCCTCTGACACTAGACAAGCTAACTGTCTGGGGACTGACCCTCTTCCAGATTATAGCCAGGTCACTCCATATTCCATCCCAACAGCATATGTTGTCTTCATCAATAGGGTCTTACCATTAACCTTTGGTGGGTCATCAAAAACTATGACAGAAATCTGTCTTCTTTTGGGAAACCTTGTAGGTCTCTGATCAACAGCTCATTGTGAAAGTTAACTGCATGCTGGTACTGGGAGTTACAAGTCAGCACCAAGGAAGATGAAGGAAGAAAAAGATAGGCAATATAAAAGAGAAAGAAAATATAGAAAGGAGAGGGAGAGAGAGAGAGAGAAATAGGAAAAGATTAAGGTTAGTCTTCAGGATGTCCTCTACAGAGCCTTGTGGTTCAAGTGTTCCCTCTACAGGCCTGCTGAAGGCTCATTGTTTTAGCCTGTTGTTCATAATATAGGATTTTATGGTACCATTTACATTTGGGTCTCTATTTGTGTCACCCCCTTACCCTCTCTCCCACTCTTACTCTCCCCCCACTTTACCTCCCCTCCCGTCCCACCCTCCCTCCCTATTGTCTGGTCCTCAAGATGCTTATTAGGTATGACAACATCTTGGACAGATTCAGGTTAGGAGCCGCAGATGAGTGAGACCATGCAATGATTATCATTCTATGATTGGGTGAGCTAACTGAGAATGCTCTGTTCCATGTTAGACCATTTTTCTTCAAATTTCATGTGCCATTTTTCCTTACTGCTGTGTAGAATCCCATAGTGTACACATGCCACATCTTTGTTATCCATTCATCTAATGATGGGCATCTGGGTTGATTCCAGCTCTGAGCAGCTATAAACATGGTTGAGCAAATCTCTCTGATCTGAAGCTTGGGCTTTTAGTGTAAATGCCCAGTAAGGGAATAACTGGATCTGTTAGTAGGTCTATAGTCATCCTTTTCTGGAGTCTCCATATTGCTTTCCATAGTGGTTGTAACATTTTACATTCCCACCAACAGTGAAAGAGGGTTCTTGTTTCTCCACAGCCTCATCAGCATTTGTTTACATTATTTTTTTTAATGTTAGCTATCCATACTGGGGTAAGGTGGAATCTCATAGTTGTTTTAATTCACATTTCCCTGATGATTAGGGATGTTGAACATTTTCTTAAGTATGTATTTGCCATTTGTATTTCTTCCTCTGAGAACTCCCTATGCAGTTCTCTGCCCCATTTTGTGACTGGATTGTTTGACATTTTATTGTTTAGGCTTTGAAGTTCTTTGTAAATTCTAGAAATTAGGCCTCTGTCATTTGTATAGCTGGCAAAAATTTTCTCCCATTCTGTGGGTAATCTGTTGGCTTTGGTTATTGTATATTTGTCTGTGAAAAAAATTTTTCAGCTTCATGAGATCCCAATGGTTGAGTGATTGTTTAATTTCCTGAGCCACTGGGGTTTTGTTCAGGAAGTTTTTTACCACTCCTACATCATGGAAGGCTCCTCCTATTTTTAATTCCAGTAGTAGCAGAGTTTCCAGTTTTATATTGAGATTTTTGATCCATTTGGATTTGATTTTTGTGCATGGCAAGATGTGTGGCTCGAGTTTCATTTTCCTACATATGTTGTCCAGTTTGTTCAGCACTATTTGTTGAAGATGCTGTCTTTTCTACATTCTGCATTGATAGGGCCTTTGTCCGGGTCTTCTAGTCTGTTCCATTGGTCTATATTCCTGTTTTTATGCCAGTACCATCTTGTTTTTATTACTATGGCTTTAAATCAGGTATGGTGATGCCTCCAGAGGAGTTTCTTTTGCTCAGGATATGCTTGGATATCTGAGGCCTTCTGCCTTTCCATATGAATTTTGAGATCATTTTTTCTATCTCTGTGAAGAAAGAAGTTGGGATTTTTTTTTTTTTTTTTTTTTTTTTTTTTTTTTTTTTTTTTTTTTTTTTGGTTTTTAGAGATAGGGTCTCACTCTAACTCAGGCTGACCTCTGGAATTCACCATGGAGTCTCAGGGTGGCCTCAAACTCACAGCAATCCTTCTACCTCTGCCTCCCAAGTGCTGGGATTAAAGGCGTGTGCCACCACGCCCGGCCTAGAAGTTGGGATTTTTATTGGTATTGCATTAAATATACATAATGCTTTTGGTAAAATTGTCATTTCCACAATGTTAATTCTGCCTATCCAGGAGCATGGGAGGTCTTTACATTTTCACAGGTCCTCCTCAATTTCTTTCTTGAGTGTTTTCATGTTTTCATTGTATAGGTCTTTCACTTCCTTCATTAATGTTATTCCAAGGTATTTTATGTTTTTTGTTGCTATTGAAAATGCGACAATATTGCTTATTTCATTTTCTGTATCTTTGTCTTTTGCATAGAGAAAGGCTACTAATTTTTGTGTATTGATCTTGTATTCTTCTACTTTGCTGAAGGAGTTAATCACCTATAAGAGTTTTGAGATGGAGGTTCTCAGATCTCTTATGTATAGAATCATGTCGTCTGAAAATAGGGCTAACTTCTTCCTTTCCAGTTAGATCCAAACTTTTTTAGGTTCACATCTTGGATTCACCTGTGTATAATTATGAGCCCAGGAGCAAGTTTGACCTTCATAGAACTCAGATTTTGCCACTTGTCAAATGATAATGATTAAAATAGTACATTTCTCACAGTGGGTGTTTCAACAGTTAATGCAGTTACAGCTCTGATAGCAGTGCCTGGCATATAGTAAGACAATATATAGAGAGAAACTATACATACATACATACCTATTTTCAATCAAGCATAAGTCAGTAGCAATATTTCTATGTGGAATTTTTATTCTGAAAAGAGAATAAAAGGCCTTTTAATTAACTCAGTATGCTAAATACTCAGTTTACAGCTGACAAAGGAAAATGGTGAATTTGTTTTATCTTTTGATCTGTGTCTTTCCAAAATTCCACATTTCTATAAATGACATCATGATCTCTTCTGCTTTTCAGATCAAAACCTCAGAGTCCTTAGAGAATTCTTTGATTCTTCTTCTATCAGTCACCACATACTTTAAACGCATCAGCAAGTCTTCTCAGATCTGCCCCTTAAAAGTTTTCCAAATCTACCCATATTTCACTACATCTACTATCTTGGTGCAAGCCATCATCATTTTTCTTCTTATGTGTCATAGAACCCTCCTAACTCTCCCTTCAATTGTGCTTTTGCAACTCCAAGGTCCATTTTCCACAGCAGCCAAAGTATTATTTTAAAAGCCTAAATCAAATTGCATCACTCCCTTGATTAAAACTTTAAATAGGGCTGGAGAGATGGCTTAGCAGTTAAGGTACCTGCCTGCTAAGCTTAAGAATGTCAGTTCCAATCTCCAGGTCCCACGTTTAGCCAGATGCAAAGTGATGCAAGGGTGCAATGCATCACTTGCCCACAAGGGGGCACACACATCTGGATTTCGTTCACAGTAGCTGAGAGACTGCTGGCACGCCCATTCTCTGTCTCCCTCTCTGTCTCTTTCTATATCTCTCTCCAAAATAAAAATAAAAATAAAAAATAAAAAAATAAACTTTAAATAGCTTCCTGCTGTATTTGGGTTATAACCCAAACAGGTTACTATGCCTGAAAAAAGCCTTTATGGTAGTTGGTCTCCAAAGACTGAAAGCATCAGTCAAGAGCTAGAGTCTATTTTCCTTCTGCTTGAAATTGAGTTGGCCCTGTTTATTGCTCTGATTGATGATTTGCAATGGAAGAAACACTGTAGGACTTTCAAGCTCAGATGATATCTACAAGCTTCTGTTTTAACTCTGGTGGAAAACAGTTACCGTGTATCAATTATGACTACCCTGATGAAACCTTGCTCTGAGGAAGTCCACCACCATTATAGAAATATAGAAGACATAGAAAGTAGTACCTATATACAAGGGGATACAAAAACCTTACTAGATAATCCAACCCAGTACAGGCACCAAATTACTATCAGTCAAGTGTCTTTAATCAAGTGTCTTGTACCACATGAAAAAAAGAAATCACTGAATCAAGATTTGCCCAAATTCCTAACCACAAAATCCTTATGAGTTGTCATAGATTATACAGATATCCCCATGACACATTTCCCTCCTAATTGTCAAGACTCATCTGAAACTCTTTCTTTTTCTTCTAATAAGGAAAACTTGTTCTTATTCATATCTCATGATTCTTAACATCACTGTGCCCTTTCCTAGAAGTGTCTTTCTTTAGTAATGACTGTAACATTTGTTTCTCATCATTGAGGTTCAGCAATAATCTCCTTAAATAAGCCTTAGCCAAATTATCCAGAGTATCTACATGCCAACACTGAATTTCTTTCATGATTCTTTATTTTACCTTTCAGCATTACTTAATATTACTGAACTTGTTTGTAATATTTACTTAATTATTATCTGACTTTTTCATAAGGGCAGAAATTTTGTCTATTGTATTGACTGTTATAAAATAAAAATTAAGAATGCCTGATACACTGTGGGCTTGAGAGATGGTTCATCCATTAAGGTACTTGCCTGCAAAGCTTAATGACATGCATGACAATACATGCATCTACAGCTTGTTTGCATTGGCTAGAAGCCATGGTGTTCCCATCCTCCCCCACCCCTGTCTCTATCTCTCTATATCTGCTTACAATTAAATAAATAAATATTTTTAAAAAGAATACCTGATATATCTTAAATATTACATAAATACAGATTGAATGAATGGGTAAAGGTAAAAGGGAAGTCTTGAGCTAGAGAGACAGCTTAGCATTTAGGGCACTTACCTGCAAAGCCAAAGGATCCAGGTTCAATTCTCCAGGACTCACGTAAGCTAGATGTACAAGGTGGTGAATGTGTCTGGTGTTCATTTGCAGTGGCAGGAGGCCCTAGCATGCCCATTCTCTTTCTCTCTATCTGCCTCTTTCTCACCCTCCAAAAGATTTTTTTTAAAAAAGGGTATTCTCATAGTCCAGTAGACATAAGGTTATAACTAATGGTTACTGTAGTAAATTATCTCAAGGTTTTCTTGCCTAAGTTCCTTCACCATTTTTACCTTGTCTGTGTGCCAAGGAAGAAACATCTTATTTTTGGTTGGCTTGGATCAATGGAAATAGTAATAGGAAATTAAACGTATGAGTTCCCAGAAGGTGGCTTTCTTTTACCTTCCCATAGGGCTTATATCACCAGTATCTGATAATAGTCCCCTCTTCCTATCTAGTCCTAGTCCAAGAAATAATAATAAAATTTCTTCAATCTTACTAATCCTTATTGTTTGCTATTTTCTATGCATTCCTCTTAATTCAGCCAGACATTCAATATATTTTTTTATTAAGATTCTCTTCAAACACTTTCTTTAAGTATACAATCATTGCTCCTGCTTTTGTCTGTTCTTTTTAAAATATTTTATTTTTATTTATTTAGCTGACAGAAAAAGAGGGAGAGAGAGAGAAAAAATGGGCATGCCAGGGCCTCCAGCCATTGCAAGCAAACTCCAGATGTGTGTGCCCCCTTGTGCATCTGGCTAATGTGGGTCCTGGGGGAATAGAACCTGGGTCCTTTGGCTTTGCAGACAAACACCTTAACTGCTAAGCCATCCCTCCAGCCCTGTTTTGTTTTTTATAACAAGATATCAGAATCTTGGAACAAAATCTTATGAACAAAAAGTATTTTTCACAGTTTTGTAAGCCATAAAGTTCAAGATCAGTATAACAGAAGATTTGATATTGAGTTGGTTTGGATGTAAAATATCTCTCCTATTTTCATATCCTCATCTGCTTGAATACTTAATCCCCATTTGGTGGTGTTGTTTGGCAGGGATGTGTAGCCTTTGGGAGGTCAGACTTACTGGAAGAAGCGTGTCACTGAGTACACGCCCTATAGTGTTGTAGCTTAGACCCATTTGTTGTATTCATCTCACTCACTTCATTTCTTCTCTGCTGATGTGGACATGTGATGCCCAGCTATATGGCCCTGCCATGCTTTCTCCATGTTTTCTCTCAACAATGGGAAGGTAACATACAGATATCTAGAGAGGCTTTGTCATTCTGTAATGTCCCTGTTTCACTCTATTTTCAAATGGTGGAAAGGTCTATCTAGTACTCTGTGGTGTCTTTTAGTAGGACATTAATATCATTTTATTGAGAAATTTCATATGAACATACAATAATTTAATAGTGTTCCTGCCACATTATCTTCTTTTTTTCCCTTTCTCTCATTCCACTGAGGATCCACCCTTTTAGGTTTTGTTATATTATTAATTTTATCATCCTCTGCTCTCTGTCAAAATGTTTATGGATACAGAACAGTCTTGTGGGGGTATCAGTAACCAATGTCGGGACATTAATGCGCCAGTTGGTTCATATCAGGCAGTCAGTGGCCTTGGTATGCCTTCCCACCCTGTGGCTCTTACATTCTTTCCTCTCCATCTTCAGCAATATTCCCTGAGCTCTGGAAAGCAGAAGAATTCTCATTTAGTGCTGAGTTCTCAACAGCCTCTCATTTTTTAAAAATTTATTTATTTATTGAGAGAGAAAGAGAGAGTGCAGCACATAGAGAAAGAACAGACATTCCTGGGTCTCTAGCCACTGCAAACAAACTCCAGATGCATGTACCACCTTGTGCATCTGGCTTATGTGGGTACTAAGGAACTGAGCCTGGGTCCTTAGGCCTCACAGTCAAGATCCTTAAGAGCTAATCTATCTCTCCAGTCTCAGCATCTCATTTTTGGTGAGTTTTGAGTATCTTCAGTGTCTATTACCATCTCCAGAGAGAAATATCTCTAGATAGTAGTGGAGAACTAATATTCATTCTGCCACTTCCTGTTCCCTGAATCCTGGTGGGTGTAATAAAGATGATTCATCCAGTGAACTTACTGGGCTTTCTTTTCTTCTTTTCATCTTCCTGAGTCTTGGGACTCCCTGGCATTCACTGACATCTGTAAAGAGAAGCATCTCTAACCAAAAGTAAGAATAGCATTAATCAAATCACATAAATCTATGCATTGTGAAAGCTTTTAGTGGGCATAAAACATCCATTTAGGTATAGAACAGTGCTAGGTTCCTTCTGGGGTCTATGATGTTTCAAGTCATATGTTTTTGACTTGATTCTCAGAACCATAATTGGATTCCTTCCAGCTGATCAGGCCTCAAGTCTAGTCAACCAGAGAACAGTTGTTTACCGTCATAAGTTATGTGCCACTTTTGTACCTTTGGATTCATCTTGCCTGGCTGGTTGATTTTGTAGCTTGCAGGAGTCACTGCTTGTTCAGACTATTGATAACTTTTATCCCCAAGCAGCTCACCCAACAGTTGCTAGCACTACTAAAGGTATCTGGCAGGAAGCTAGCTTCCATCTCAGTTCCAGCATGATTTCTCATTGTTTTGCTTCCTGTGATGTCTTCAGCAACAGTGTCTTACCATCTATATCTAGTGGATAATCAAGAACTTTGACAATGTCCTACTTTGTTTTGAGGGTCTCATGCCCCCCCCCCTTGACCAACAACTCACTGTGTGGGGTGACTCATCTCTGGTACTAGAATTTACCTGCAACAACCTGTACCTTTAGGTTAAAGCTTTCTTGACTCCAGCAGAATACTTCTGTAGGGCAATAATCTCACTCATTGAAGTTCTTCCTTCATGATTTAGTCTATTTTTCCTCATTCTAACTCCTTGGAAGTAAGGATTTTAATATATAACCTTGGTAGGTTTATAAATATTCAGCACATAATACCTGTCCAGGCTCCCATTGCTATTTTGTAGCTCTGAACAATAGATCCTTATATGTAGCTGTTCTAACTCATTTGTAGTGATTTTAATGTCTTTCTTAATAAGCTACCATAGTTTTAGGCTATATACTTAATAATGTAGATCTAGATAAGCAAAAGATGCCTACATATAGTACCATTATTCTTTTGAAAGTAAGGACATTTATGGGCAAATCACTGCAGATAAATACCCAAACACATTTACACACTCATACATAATATATGTTTCCCCTTTCAGATTTGTTTCTGCTAAAGCAAACATAGCCACTTACTTCATTCATTCTGTCCTTACCATCTCCAAAGATTTTAATCTAATATGAGTCATATTCACTCTGAAGGAAGAGTACACCAAAAACATGTAATACATATAATACATATAATACATGATGTAATATATAGTAAGAACTCAGTTAAGTAGCCCAGATTGGTGGTATCAGTAGTGGAGAGGTTATCTGGACTTGACATCATATATTTATAATTCAAGCACTCAAGAGGCATAAGGCAAGAAAATCCTGAATTCATGGGCAGCTTGGCCCAATAGATAAAGTGTTTGTCATGCAAGAATGAGGATCAGAGTTCAGATCCCCACTAGCCATGTAAAAGGTGAACTTGGTAGCATGCTCTTGTAATCCCAGCACTGGAGAGGCAAAGACAGGAGAATCCCTGTCTAGCTAGACTAGTCAAATCAGTAAGCTCTAGGTTCAGTGAGAGGTCCTATCTCAAAGAATAAGGTGGAGCACAACTAAAGACACCCAAACACTGACCTTTACCACCATATACACATGTGTTCAATAAATTGGAACATACACATATACACACACATCACACTTATGCAAATAAAATACACCATAAGGTAAAAATGATGTTCTACAACTCTAATCCCAACATTTGAGAGCCTGAGATAGGAAACTGGTACAACTTAGAAGGCAGCATGAGCTACAAAGCAAGTATCAGGCCCCAGCTATGGTTACATAGCATAAATACATGTATAAGGATAGAAAGAAAGAAGGATAATGTGTTCTATTTATCTAGATATGATACAATGTAATGAAAATATTAGTTTAAAATATTAAAAGTTTTGTATAGACATTAGCAAGATGATTGCAAAGATGTTGTAAGAGCAACTTCTCAGCCATGCTGGTGTACACCTTTAATTTTTAGCACTCAGGAGGCAGAGGTAGGAGGATTGTCATGTTTGAGCCCACCCTGAGACTCCATAGTCAATTCCAGGTCAGTCTGGGCTAGAGGGAAACCTTACCTCAAAATATCAAACAAACAAACAAACAAACAAAAAAAACCTGGTTGGCAGATCACATGGCTAAAGATAACCTACCTCAACAAAAATATTCCTGCTTCCATGCAATCCCTTGTTCAGAGAAACTTCTTGTGTTTTAAATCAAGGGTGTTGTGGGTATGCTCACTGAGTAATAGAACAAATGAGGAGATGGGTAGAAGGAAGATGTGCTATGGAAGCAATTTGCAAGAAAAATTGTATGGTATTATATTCAATTAAATATGCCAGTTAACAGGTAAACTGTTTAAAAACTGACTTTGTGAGGCAAAACAAAGTTTCTAATAAAAAATTATTTTAAAAAGGTTCTAATATGTAGCATTTTCCTACTTCTGTCCTATAAATCTGATTTTCAATATATCAACATGTTGTTAACCAGCTTAAAAACTTTTGAAAATTTAACATCAGACTTCACAAGCCACGGTGACCCAGTTCTGGCATACACTGATTGAATTTTTCCATGTGCAAGGCACTTCCATGCTTTAATTCTAATTTTTATTCATACCCTTGTATAACAAACTGATTTTTGCCTTATGCTAACAAATAAAAGATAAAGAGTCAGTCTACAGGCCTTGGAAAAAAATCTTCTCTACTGAGTTTTTATGAGTTATTTGGGGTTTGGTTTGTTTATTGAGCTTTGAATTAGAATAGAAGGTTTTACCACAGGTAAACGTGTGATATTTCTGATAGAAAATAACACATTTAAAGCTAAATGCCAATGAAATATCTGTTAATGACGTTAGTGGTTATCCTAAATGTGCATCAGAATATGTAAATGTGCATAGATCTTTATATGCACCAATAACATCTTCTTTTACATGCACTGAGGTACTATATTACCAAACATGAAGAAAATATCTTTGTCTAAGTTGCACCTCTTACTTCATCACCCTGGGAAGTCACTCAATTACAAACCATTATTCTCTTTGACTCCAGTGGGTGTTCTGTGCCCAGATTGGCTTCTTTTCACCCCAGTGACCTTCTTCCAGGAGTCTCTCATATTGCTCTACCTCCTACTGCCCTTGAGACACAGAGACAGATATAAATTTCCACATTAAAAGGGAAAGTTTTGAGAAGTAAGGAAAGGAAAATCAAAGAAAGAATAATTGTTCAAATATTTATGTCAAGGTCCTTCAAATGTATATGGCTTCTTCTTCCTCTTTCTCTAGTCCAAAGTATGCAGGGACTTTTACCCATTATAATGTTCACTTAACCTGATCCTATGTACATTGTAACCCAATTGTATTTATTAAGATTGTTTTCAGCTGATGTATCAACTTTTGTCTTCTGTGCCCATTTCTCAACTTTTGTTATTAAAATATTACTGAAAGTAGAAACATCTCAATTTTATTTCATTTCCCACAATTTCTTCCAGAATATATAAAACACTTAACAATAAAAATAATAATGAGCCACAGAAGTCTATCTTCCATATTTGAATCACTGTGTGAGTTGATGAAAAGAACAAATCAAGGGTAATAATTGCCATGTTCATTTACAGGTTTATTTAATATTGTGAAGAATCTTACTGCACAAGTTAACTAAAAATGAATTGCTCCATAATGAGATTCCTTTTGAAGCATTTTAAAAATAAATTTGGAAATAGCTTTATTTTAAAATACAGTCAAGCCATATGCAACATTTAAGTAGACATAATTTTATAGTTATGAACTCTCTCTTACTACCTATGATAAATAAGTGTCAATCAATCTAATAACTATGTTAGTCCATACTATACCTTGTTGCTCTGATGATTTCATAACATACTCCAATCAACCCATGCTCATTTATCTTAATTACTGATAAGTGCCTTCAAAGGGTGCCCATTGCCATATCATGTACCCTTTATATTTGATAAGCATCATGAATTTTACCAATACTACAGAATGTGTCAACTTTTTTACATCAAACCATGCTATCTAGTTTGGCTTGTTCCTTTCATGAATAAAATTATCACTATGATAATAGACTGGGTAATTAGGGTAACTAATCACAATTGAATTTAAAGCTGAAAAATAGAGCACACTATGATATTTCAAAACTTTCCATTTTCAGTTAATCAGAGCTCTATCTCCATTTGTTTTATTTGTAAGGTGAAAGGCTGTTTTCAATGCCTGATGTGAAATTTTAACCAGAGATCTAAGATTCAAGCCATGCTCTTTCTGCCCTTTTTTTTTGAATGTGGACCTTTAATGACCAAGAATATGCAGGAAATAAATAAACAAACGAAAGGATGTCTGACATCCTTCATTATTAGGGCAATGCAAACTAAAACCACAAGGAGATATCACTACACCCTAGTCCAAATAAATAAGATAAATTTAGTTATGTTAGATGCTGGAAAGCCACAGGAAAAATCTCATATTGCAATCAGAAATGTAACATGACAGTTATTCTCCAAAAATAGTGTAGTAGGCTCTTTTTTAAATACATACATATGTGTGCATACATTGTGTATACATGAGGGAATGGCCAAAAGACAACCTCAAGTATTTACCTCATGAACCACCAGCCACCTTTTCCTGAGGCAGGTCTCATCATTCAGTTAGAGTGGCTAGCCAGTGACCTCCAGAGACCTGTCGGTCTCTGACTCCCTAGTGCTAGGATTATAAATATTAGACTAAACTCACTACCTCATGCTTGTAAGGTAAGCACTTTACCAACTGAGCTATCTCCCCAATCTAGATTGGAAGTTTCATAAAACCCTGCCACATAGCAGTTGCATTCTTATTCTTTGGAATTTATCCAAGATAAATGAAATCAGGCTTACCCCCCAAAAAATAAAAATACTTATAGCAGCAAAATTATTAATAATAGCTGAATAATGAAAAGACCTGAGATGTCAATGAAGTGGGTAAAGGGTTAAACATCAGGACCACTGAATAATACCCAGCAGTGAAAAGAAGCCAGTGCAAACACTTGGCTTCATCTCTAGAAAACTTTGAAAAAATCTTATCCCCTAAAGCTGAATAATTTATTGTACTACTTATATAGCATGCTTGACATGACAGTACTAAAGAGATATGGAACAGATTCATGGTTGCCAGTTTTAAAAGGCCACCAGGAGAGATCCTGGTGATGGAGAGGTTGGTTATGTATCATTTTTTTAAAATATATTTTGGTTAGTTACACATATAGTATACATACAGTCATGATGGTACTATTGTTAGCCTTCTCCCTGTCCTCCCCCCATGGGTTATGTGGGTCTTGCCGTATGTGGGTAGCCATCAGTTATGCGGGAGAGGCAATGACTCTGTGTATAATGACCCAACTCATGGCTCTAACAATCTTTCCACCCCCTCTTCCTGAGCCATGTTGGATTCATTTTAGGTCTATTTCAGTGATGAGGGTTTGTGAGTCTTTGTATCTCTGGATATCTGATTTGGTAGGGGTTGAGAGTTATTTGTGTCTATCTTCTTCAACCTTGTGCTGGTACCAGGTTCACCAATAAAGCCACACTCTTGCTCATTTCCCCTATAACTCAATGGCTTCATCTGGTGCCCTGATGTGGTGAGATGGACTGATTCTCTCCTCTGAAAGAGAGAAGCACATTCTCCAATGGAAAGTGAGGTCGGTGCAAGATACATGGATAACCATTAGTATTTTAGAGATAATTTAATAGGTGTAGGCCCTCTTGTATCACACTATTGGTGGGACCTTGATATTGGAGAGTGGGCTCATTTCTGGATATGGTTCTGACTTGTTTCCTATTACAGGTAAGGGTTCCATTCCACTGAGTGGATCCATTAGCCAAATCTAGAGCAGTTGGTAACCCACCATGGCTGTGTGCCACTACTGCACTTGTGTGAGCATCACATCAGGTTGTTTGCTGCTGAGTAGCTTAGACCACAAGTTGCTTAGACAAATAATAGTCTTTTCCCCCCAGTCACTTATTTAGCACCTTCTGTCTCTAGACAAGCTGTCTGGGGACTGACTTTCTTCCAGATTCCATCCAGGTCACTCCATGTTCCATCCCAACAGCATATGGTGTCTTCAGCAGTAGGGTCTTACCAATAACCTCTGGTGAGTCATTAAGTACTCTGACAGAATTCTGTCTTCTTTTGGGAAACCTTGTAGGTCTCACTGATCAACAGTTTATCGTGGATGTTAACCACAAGCTGGTATTGGGAGTTATAGGTCAGTGCCAAGGGAAAAGAAGGAAGAAAAAATAATGGCAACCCTAAAAGCCAGAAAAGCCTGGAATGGAACACTGCAAACTCTAAGTATTTATGGCTTCCAACCCAAACTACTCTTTCTGCCTTTTTAAAAATCATAATCAGTAATAATTCTGCAACCAGAACATAGCTGACAGTTTAGTTGACAGTGCATCAGCCACAACAGACAACTCTTTGGCTCTGCTGGTGTGATCTTGGTGCTGAATTTGTAATAAGATTAAAAACTGAAGTCTATCATAAAAATAAAATATGATTTAAATATGTACAGGTGTCATGTAAAGTATTGTTAGGATATTTGGGATTGCTAGGCTATCTAGAGTACTACTACACATGTTTAAATGTAAGGTGTATAAGTATGATACCAGAAATGTGAGAGAGGATAAAAATATTATTTTATCTTATAAAACCAACTTTACAAAAACATTAAGGTGTCAAAATTTCGTGTCTAATTTACTTATTTCATTAATAAATTGTACTATATATCAGAGAATATTATGTTTGAAAATTAAAGGATTTAACATAGACATGTATTACTGCTCAATTAATAAATGATTACTACCATATTAGAAACAAAAAAGAAAAAGAAATAAAATGACAAAAAACAAAAAAGATAAAGAGTATTATCTTTTATACCAATAATTTTGTCCACTTAACTATTCCTTGACCAATGACAATGACAAAAGAATATCTAGTACATTTCCCACTGTGGCAAATTATTAGTACATTTCCCACTGAGGCAACTTATACCAAATCCCATTGTTCTTCAGTAAATTATTTATTATTAGCTCCATCAAAATCCAACCTGATCATTATATGACTTCCATTTCTCATCCATTATTTCCAACAGAAACCTTTGTAAAGTTGCAAGGCTTGCTTCCATTCTTATACTAGGTAGTGGAATTTTATCCCTAATACAATCTAGAACTCTGCCTTACATAAAAGAAGTCTATAGGATCTTGCTACTATGTGAGGGAAATAAGGACAAAGAATATGTAAGTAATATCTTTTAGAATTTGTCTTCCATGTTGAACACATGGTACTAACAGATAACTATTACTCAGTTCATTCTTTAGGCCATTTTACCATTGCTATCATTTTCAAAAGGAAGAAACTGAAATTTCAACTCAATTTCACTATGTCACAAGTCTCACACAATATGCTGCATTCAAAACACTCACCTAATTGGTAAAATTGAATATATATTTAAGTTGTAAAAATTAGAAAAAAGTTGGGAATACAACAGCTAGAAATAAAGAAAAATGGACTCTTGGTGGTGGCAGGTTTGCCAACCAAGAAGTAATTACAACTCTGAACCCTTGACAGGATTCAGTTTACCAGCCAATCAAGGTTGTCACCAAGTGTTACCATTTTGAGCTCTTAGAAGGCCTCCAGGTTCCAGCCAAGCAGGGTTCTGTGGAAGCTGGAATGAGGACAGAAGTGAGTGAGTCTCATGGAAAAAGGAGGTAGAACTGCACTATCTCTCCAAGGCAGGAGCAAGTGCAAGTACCATTAAGTCAGGTCCTGGCACAATTTCAGATCCAGCATCCCAAGCACAGGTGACTCCAGGGCCTCCGGGGGGTGGGGGAACAGTCCTGGTGACCTGAACACATGAGTACTTCTTGGGGATCATGGTCTGAAAACCTGAGATCAAAAGGAAGGGTTTTTTTTGTTTGTCTTTCATTTAAATTTCATATATATATATATATATATATATATATATATATATATATATATATATATATATATATATATATATCAACAGGTGATATACTATTATCCCCTGATCCCAACTCCCATTGCCATGGGGGCACTCCTCAGTGGGTTATGGTAATTGCTGTGGGGTCATGAAGGCCTCAGTCAGTCCCTATGGGATAGAGAGGGGATGTGCCTCAGGGTATTCCTACCCACGTTGTGGCTCTTACAATCCTTTTGCCTCCCTTCCACAGTATTCCCTGAACCATGGAAGACATATTGGCAGTCTGATTTAGTGTCGGGTTATTTTTAGTCTCTGGGATTTCTCCTTTCATAGTTTTTAATTACTCTATGGGTCTTTCACCATTACCTAGGGCTGTTTGTCAGGCTAGCAGTAAGAGCAGTATTAATGACATCACTTCCTCTGCAATTTCTCTTGGGCCCTGGCAGATGGAGTAGAGGTGGAAAATCTCATGGTGACAGTCAGCTATATTCTTTTCTTATTGATGAATCTAGGCTCTTCATTGTTTCTGCCATTTGTAAATGAAAACAGATTGTCCAACCAACCCTGAAAATAATTTGGATTAAAGGGGGTATGCAAAGTTCTTTAGGAGATATTTGGTATGCTAGTTCACTCTTTCCTGTCTATGGGATTCTGATTTGATTTCCAGTACAAGATATGAGTTTCCTCCCACTGAGTGGGCTTTGCATCCAATTAGAGAACAGGATGTTACCAGTAGAGGCTATGTGCCACTGTGGCAAAAGTGTGTACATCTTGCCTGGCTGGTTGATTTTGTAGTCTGCAGAGGTCTCTGCTTATTCATGCTGTTGGTGACCATTGTCCTTCTGCAACTCCAACAGGGCTCTCCAGTACTATGAGGGCTAGTTTCCCTTTGGTTTCAAGCATAGTATTTTGATGTCCTGTGACAACAACCTGTGGTTACTTCAACAATGGGGTTTTACCTTTAGCTCTGTCAGGTAATCAAGTGTTTTTTGCAATGGACTGAATGGATTTAGGGACCCCATGGGTCTCCTTGGTGACCAGCTTACTGTGGTGTGTAACCCAATTCTGGGCCTTGGATTTACCAGCCAGAGTCCATGGTTGTAAGGTTAATCTGTTTCAACTTTCTGTCCAGTCTATTCCCTCTCCCCCTTAAGTAGTGGTTGGTTATAGCATGTGGAATTGTAGTCAAAATAAGGGTTTTCATGGACCTTATTCTTTTTTTTTTCTTTTTTTTTCTTTTTTTGGTTTTTCAAGGTATGGTCTCACTCTAGCTCAGGCTGATCTGGAATTCACCATGTAGTCTCAGGGTGGCCTCGAACTCAAGGCGATCCTCCTACCTCTGCCTCCCAAATGCTGAATTTAAAGGCGTGTGCCACCACTCCCAGCTTATGGACCTTATTTTTAATGCTGTCTTAATTTTTTTTGTAATTTCCTGCCCACCCTCCACACCCAGTATCCCTCCATTCCCATCACACCCATTACATTCCATCCATCTCTCCCCCAACCTGTAGGAAAAACCCTCGTCTCTTCCCATATCATTTCTTCTCTTTCCTAGTCTCCTTCTAGTTTTATGCCCATATTCCTGGTATTAACTTCCATTTGCATTCATCTCCACTTGATCCAAGTTAGTAACCTCATATGAGAGAGTACATATGGGATTTGTCTTTCTGTGTCTATGTGACCTCACTTAGAATGATTTTTTTTCCAACTCCATTTATTTTCTTATAAATTTCTTATTTCATTTTTCCTTACCACTGTGTAGAATTCTATTGTGTATATGTACCACATATTGATTATCCAGTCATCAGTTGATGGGCATCTGGGCTGATTCCAGTTTCTAGCTATTATGAATAGAGCAGCAATAAACATGGCTGGGCAAATACCTCTATGGTAAGGGGTTGAGTCCTTAAGGTATATGACCAGGAATGGTATAGCTGGGTCAAATGATAGATAAATTTCCTTCATTTCAGGAGTCCACATACTGATTTCCATAGTGTTTGTACAAGATTGCACTCCCCCAGCAGAGGGTAAGGGTTCTTCTTTCCCCAAAGCCTCACTTTTTGTTTTGTTTTGTTCTACTAATAGTCTGACAGCTCTGATTCATGTCCTGTCAGCTTCAATCCACTGTTGGCCTCTCCTTAAACTTTCAACTAGAGAAATAACTGTTAGAGAATGAGGTTAGATAAGTAGGTAGAGATGAAAACACAAGAGTTATAGATTAATAGTTACACACAAATGACCAGTCACAGGAGTTTTAAAAGGAAGGACAATAATTATATTCTTGTGAGAATAGTGACTTTGTTACAATGAAGAAGCCTATGAGTGTGTAAAGACTCATGATTGGATCAAAAGTGCTCACCCAATGTAAAGAATTATCAGAAGAAAAATAGAGTACAGGTTGTATTGAAAATAGATTAGAAAGTAGAAGTAGCATCTCTGGACAACAGCTTAGTTACAGGAGGAAAGAAGAGTCCATGAAGACTTCAACCTTGTACTTGCATTATCATTAGGAGATTTGCATGACACAAGAAAACTAATTTAAAGAAGATGAATGCACATTGGCAAATATACAGATATGTTTAGTTTACATGGACACTAGAAAATCTCAATGAAGATTTCCACAAAGTAGTTGGAGGTACAGGTTCATAGCTCAAGAAAGTGATATAAATTTTTAATATAAATCTAAAGAAGTTTTACACAGTAGATAAAACTGTTGGAGAAGTCAACATTTCTCAAGGAAAGCATGTAAAGTTAAAAGAGGACATCCTGTGTGACACTAAACTTTAAATGACAGGTTTAATAAGAAAGTAAATGCTAAATTAGCAAGGAATTTACATCTAGGTATCAATGAAATAATGTTGGAAGAAAGAACTTCAACAAAGTCAAATGTCAAAGATCAATTGTAAAAATCTAGCAGATGTGACAATAGATTATTGGTGAACCTCTTAGGAAGTTGGCATTATATTGGATAGAATTTACAGAAGTATAGGTAATTATTATATACAAACTTTTTCATATTTTCAAGAGGCTTGGGAATAATAAAGGACTATCAAGAGGAGGAGACAGTAAGGTTCATTATAGCAGTGTTCATAGTAAAACAAGTATATAAATGCTGCCACATAAATTTCTCTCTTGCTGCTATACAACCAGATACATAAGACAGAGACAGACATTGTTGCTATCCTCTTGTGCTTTCCCTGAATTACGTAATTGATGTTTTAGGCTAATAGACATTAACAAACATATTGCCTTTAGCTTCAGCCTTTCTTGACAGTCCCTATTTTCTCATATTTATTTTTTGTTCAAGTAATTGGCCTCTGGTTATTATAATTTGCCTGTGCTGGATCTACTTTATGTTATGAGACATAAGACTCAAAATGTAGATATAGGTTTCACTTTGAGCAATACAAACAGTTTAGCATTCCCTACCCTGTTCCATGAGAAAGCTCTCATATCCATCTGTCAGTGCTAAATAGCACCACTTGACCCAGTTTATACCAAACCTATATCATAAAACAAGGAAAAATATTGCTGAGAACAATTATTATTTTAGTTGTGTTTAGAAGTATGATTCATAACAAAATATCTAAATTTTATCTCATGTTTTATTTGTTCTTCCCTCCTTTTGTTTCACACATTTTTATCAAGTATGGAAAATTTGATGGCAAATTTTACATATGTCACAAGCTGTCATTTTGCTGTCTTTTTTTCATTTTCTCCCCTAATGTATTCAAAATCACCAAAGAAAATCAGAAGTAAATGTTTTTGCACTCATTATTTTTCTTTTGTTATTATCAAATATACTCACCATTGTATGAAAATGTAGGTTCCTTTTCAGAAATCTTAATATGATTACTGATTCTACATGTACCAATTTCCCTAAAACTTGGGCTCATATACAATCACCACTTCATACTGCTATTCTCTGTGTTTCTATGAATTACATAGATGAGTCTAAGAATAAGGTTTTGCAAAATAATAATGTGTGTTTTTCACAGTTGACAATAATGGTATTCATAATTATTAAAGCTTTGCTTTCAACTTTTAATTGGTCTTTATACTAATAATTAATATTTTCTGCTTCAGACACTGCAATCACTAGCTTTAGAAAAATATAAAAAATAGTACTTAGCATTCAGACTGCTAATGAAAATGTGAAAGTATTGAAGTTACAAATAGATATAATGGTAACCACTGACTTTCTAGAGCCTAATTCATAATTGTTGGCTTTCCAAAAGTAAACAACTTCACTAGAGCAAAGAAGCTAAAATTAGAATACTAAAATTCCCTTCTGGGGGTGAGGGAAAAGCAAAGTAATTTGTTGGTTAATTGGCATGCTATATTGTCCACCCTTAAGAAAAAAAAATATTTTTAGCTATTGTCTACAGAATTTGAATTTTACATTTCAAGTTATCTCAAAAGTTGTCAGCAACATACTCATTCTCACAAAACAAATATGTGGTTCATTTAATTTGTTTTAAAATGTACATTGATTATATCATTGAGGATGGAGCACAATTTCACAAAATCAAATTACTGACAGGATGCTGACATTACACAAATGTTAGAAGCTGATGGGCTAAAGTTTGATGTGCACAAATTTTTGTTTGGAATCTTTATATAATACTCTCAGTGATGGTTCAAATTCAAATCAGATCACATCATGGAAGAGTGATTTTGCATTCTTTGTGCCATCTTAAAACTTATATTATTCTGTCTTCCAACAAGTGAATTAAGTGTGTGTGTGTGTGTGTGTGTGTGTGTGTGTGTGTGTGTGTGCGCGCGCACGTGCATGCACGTGCATACAAAATAAAAAAATGAGCAGGGCAATGTGACTGGTGAATAGGATTTTAAAACCAAATACATAAATTTTAAAGTCCACATGATTAGAAACTGCTTAGCCACATTACCATTTCTCATTTCAATGCAGCTATAAAAATCTTTAACAGTTCCCCTTCTCATTATTTGTCTTAACCCTATAATGGCAGCAGATGGTTGGAGATATTTTGTTAAAAAAAAAAAAAGAAAACAAGAAAGCTCAAATATCAGGGGTAAGGAAGGAATCATTTTCTTCTGTTCAGAGGAAGATTGTATGTCTTTTTCACTTGGGCCCAATCAAGAAGAAAACACACACACACACACACACACACACACACACACACACTCATAAGCAAGCTTTTAACTGAAAGGTTAGCTTTTCTACTAAGTCTGAATTCCACCTGAATCACAGAAACTTCAAACGGTCTACAGGAAGTCTTCAGAGATTTGGATAAAGTTGCAAGGCTATTAAAAAATGCTATGGGCTTTAGGTTTTGACAGAGTTCAAAAGCTTATTCTTTTATTTGAAAGTATAATTTTCAAAGGAGAAAGGGGGTGGTTATAAGAAAGTAAACAAATTTAGCACTCCACCAATTTTCCTGAAAAGTTTTGATTATATATGTAAGAAAACTGAGTTATCTATGACATGGCATGAATATTGTTTTAAACAGTATGAGTTAAATGGTTGCCAAAAATGAAAGATAATTAGAACAGCATGAACAACAGAGAGCATCTTCTACAAAAGTATGTGAAGAGCAGTTGGAAGGGGATGACCAAGCAGTTTCCTTAAGTATGAGGCACCTATTCAACATAGGCATTAGGGTCTGATTAAAGCTTGGCAAAAAGCCACTTTGTTATTCATCCTTTTTTCCTTATCTGAGAGCTCAGAGTACAAAAAATGTGATGAAGTTGTGGACATAAAAAAAAAAAAAAAAAACTTCTATCAATTTCTCCTTCTTTCTCAGAACTTCCCAAGTTGAACAGAAAAGTATAATTTTCTACTTCAAAATGACTTCACTGAATTTTTTTTTTCCTCAGGATGAATGGCATGACTTTTTCTGCCTCTGTGTAACCCTAATAAGTGGCAGGGTCCTAAATGGCCCCATGTGTAGATTTTTACCTAAAGGAATAATAGTTCTACCAGACCCAGGCTATCCCAGGAGATTTACCAGCTGTCCATAGAGAAAGCTGAAAATATACATGAATCATGTATATTCCACATCCATAAAGTTAGTTTTGTTTCTAAAATCCCTCCCTGACCTCTCTAATCTAAGTTCTTTTATTGCTATAGTGCTATATCTCCTTACCCTGTGGAATCACTGACTCGCCCTGAGAAAGACACATTACCTCCAATAGACCACCTCCCTCTGCTGGGCACTCTATACTGACTAATCCTGCACAAGAAACATTCCCTCCATTTCCCACTTTGGCAGAAGTCTTCAAACTCCAAAGCCCCTTATTAGATGACATTTAGACTATTTCTTCCACAAATTATCACACAGCATCTTTTAATTTTTAAAAGTTTATTTATTAGAGAAAGAATGAGAGAGGGAGAGACAGAGAGAGAGAATGGGTGTGCCAGGGCCTCTAGCCACTGCAAACAAACTCCAGATGCATGCACCACAAAGTGCATCTGCCTAACGTGGGACCTGGAGGATCAAACCTGGGTCCTTAGACTTGGCAGGCAAGTGCCTTAACCACTAATCCATCTCTCCAGCCCCATCTTTATTACATTTGGAACCTTCAACCATTCCAGGCACATTGCTTTTAGCTGTTTAAAACTATTTATTAGTACAAAAGTTGCATCAAGTTTCCCATTTTTCTCATGTCATATAAAAAAGGAAGTAGTAGTAAAGTACTTGATTTATTGTATATGAGAAATCTTTTTTATTTATTTTGATTTTCTGAGGTAGGGTATCACACTAGCTCAGGCTGACCTAGAACTCACTATGATGTATTCTCAGGGTGGCCTTGAACTCATAGCAATTCTCCCACCTCTGCCTCCCAAGTGCTAGGATTAAAAGCGTGTGCAACCACAGCCAGTTTCTATAAGAAATTTTAGTCAGACTCACAGGCTAAGGTACGAAAAATATAATCCATTAGATCAATATTCCAAAGTTGCTATTCATTAAAACATTAAAAATGTCATTTGTCACAGCAAAGTGATGATGGCACTATGGGCAGTACACTGTGAAGCAGCCCTTGTCTGAGACATGACCTTCTTTCTTCTGACCTTTGTCAATATTCTCAATTGAATGACAAATTCTGTGGAGCACACACATGAGCACACAGCTTGAGACATACTAGAAAGTTTCACTATCCCTAGGTGTGGTGGTTTGAATCAGATGTCCCCCATAAACTCATGTGTTTTGAATGTTTCTTCCTCCAGATGGTGGCAATTTGAGAGGTGGAGCCTTTCTGGAGAAGGTATGTTATCAAATGCAGACCTGGGGGGTTATTAACCCTAGATTACCAGCGATAGCTCAGCTCACTCTATTGCTGCTGTTTTCCGCCAGCTCTGGAAGAAAGTGATGTCTAGCCTCTACTTTTCCCTGCTATCATGAAGCTTCCCCTGGAGACTCTAAGCAAAATAAAATGTTCCTCCCATCAGCTGGGGCACTGGGGTAAAGGGTAAACATTGTTAATATACTGTTACTGTTCAATCACTGTTAATGTTAGTGATAAGTCCCTTTATTGTAATCATCCCATTTAATGTCTATATTTTCCTTTCAATAAGCTAAGATGTTGGGCACCAGGATGATTTCATTCCTTCATTGTCAGCTTCATCACTTCCCTACTCCCCCAGATCCATGCCTTGAGTAGAGTCAAGTGGCCAAGGAACCAGATGCACAGCTGTCATGGAAGCCCACCTACTCTGAACACTCCATCAGTGCTCTGCCTTAAGGAAGCTACATGGCAACTATGACTTTTTGTTGCTAAAGCACACATCTGGCTTCATATGGCCCTCTTCAAACAGCTTGTGCCAGATATGTGTGCCATCACAAACCTTCATGGAGCCATTTTTACTCAGGTCTGAGGGGAAACACTTTCCCAGGTGGCACAAGAGAAGCCTGTGATGTGTTCAAATGTGGCCACTCATTTGCATAAATTACTGCCATGATTGGTGCTGCTACTCAGCTTATTTTGAGCCAGCCAGGACACACCCTCCTATGTGCTGCACCCTGATATTGCAACATTATGCCCATTAAAAGGCTTCAGTCAACTGTTCTTTTCTTGCCTACATTTGATCCTTATCATAGGTAATGTGGACAGAGCTGGTGACACTAAGAGGAGATGATAGAAGTGGCATAGGAGAGTTTGTATCAGCAAAGGAGGCAATTCAGCAATGGCAGAAGTGGCAGCAGCAGCGACAGGCAATTGAAGAGTTCCAGAGAGCATTAGGGGCAAAAATAATGTGAAGCTGATGCAGCAGAGACGATGACGGATGACACCAAAAGAGCTAAGACAAGAGACGATGAGAAGGCTAGGCTGAAGAAAGATGAATGGCCCTGAAGACTAAGAGAAGAGAAACTTCCATTTGCTGAATGGTTTCCAGGGAGCTTACAAGTTTCAAGGGCCAAGGGTCTCATGAGTTAGAACAGAGTTCCATAACACTGGCCACTTTCAAGAGCCAAGAATCCCAGCATTCTAAGCCCAAGAGTTACAACAGTAGCCACATAGGAGCTGTAACACTAGTTGAGGCACTCAAAGACCATATGGAAATTTTAACACACATAGGAAAGACAAGTTTCTGGCTGTTGCTGATGTATACTGCTGCTGGAAGCTGAAGGATTACAGTAGCATCCACATTCCATGACTATTGGTGGTGGCTAAAGACCAAAAGAGTAGAAGTCAGACCTAAGTACCTAGAACCATAAGTGTCTGGTGTCTACAGCCTGGAGCAATAGGCCCCTGGCTCTCAGGGCTTTGATCTGTAAGTCCCTTCTTCTCCAGGAACTAAGCCGTGGGCACTCAAGGGCCCAGGTATGCTAGAGCTGGAAGAACTTCTTTTTAGTTACTCATGATTTCTAGCTAGGTAGACCAAAAGGACCTAAATCAGCTGATTGGTATTAACCTCATTTCTATGAAAAAGCAAAGTGAACATTAGACAAAGAAGCAATCATTTTTTTTGTTGTTTTTTTTCAAAGAAGCATTCTTAATCAACACTTGGTCTTGTACTTCTCACAGTAACCTAACAAAGTATACAGTATGCTCATCACCTTTTTATAGAAATCAACTAAAACTCTGAGTATAAGTAGGCTGTCCACAAGCTTAAACAATGAGAAAGTGGTAGAGAACAAGAACAATATAGCACAAGAAAATATTTGAGAATTTATGTTAAGCTTTAAGTTTAAATATATGTTAATTTTTGTAAGTATATCAGTCCAGTGTAGAAACAAATTAGCAGAGCTACTAGCACCTCGGTACCCTGAAATCATTTAACTCTTTCTTACTCAAAACCAAATGTTCTAGAACCAGATAGATCTTGCCATCCAGTCATGTCTATATCTTCCTATTTACTAAACTGTCCCATTAGTTTTTTCTCTTTTAATTTTCTTTAGGTTATTTATTAATTTTCAAATATAGAGAGAATGAACAAGAGAGAGGGGGGAATGGGCATAAGTCAGGGTTTCATTCTGGGACTTACTTTATAACCCAATCTGTCTCAAAATTGTGGGTGATCCCCTGCCCCAAGGGCTGGGATTGCAGGTGTGATCCACCATAGTCAGCTTATCCTCCTCATTTCTAAGGACAATGGATGAATGAGGTCAGTGTTTGCTTTGTCCTTGAATCCAGCTTTCAACCAGTACATGAATTACAAATGAAGAACAGGGTTATTGCGGTTTAACCACAAATGTGTAAACTTCAATTCTTCATTGTTTCTCTTTAACTAAATTCTAACAATTACAACTGATAAGAAAAATAGCAGTTAGCTGACGATTCTGAAACACCTTAATTATGAACACTAGCCAGGACAAGAAACCTACTGATGAAACTGCTGTGCTTGTACAAAGCTGCAGGAAGTAAAAGGTCAAACTTGTTTTCCTAATTTCTAATTTTTGGAATATCTACACTGACTATTTTAGTGAGAAATACAAAAAGCTTCCAACTGGAAATTAAATGAGCCATCATCAGCCTGGTGTGATATCTTACACCTGAAATCCCAGCATTTGATGCAGGAGGATCATCCACCAGTTGGAACGAGCCTGGGCTTTATCAGGTGTTCTCATTGGATAAATAATACTACTAGCAAGATATGTCCAAATAGTAAGCAAAGTGGCTTGATGTCAAGAATCCTAGGAAGATCTGCATCTCTGCTTAAATTATTTTCCATATTGTGGTCTAAATTAGAGATTTTGAAACAAGACTTTCATTCTGCATGAGCCCTAGGGCTGAAGCTGTAAAATCTTCTAGGAGAGGTAACACATCACTTACCTTATTCATACTGAAGTAAAAATGACTGATACCAGATTTTTACGTGAAACCTGATTCTTTAAAGGAAACAGAAAAATTTAAAGACTGTCTTTACCTCAGGCTTTTTATTGTCTAGCCTTGTCAAGAAAATGATAGATCTTTTCATTTAATACTCTAGTTTAACGAAATTTAATGATGTGTGATTTAACAGAAATATTCTAAAAATCTCCAAACATGAAGCAAAAGGTAGGTTCCATCTCAAGATCCTTCTTGCTGATATTATTGTGTAGATACTGTTCACATTGTATTGCTGCAATCCTGATCTTTTCAGGTTCAAGATGCATGCCCAATTTTCAGCCTCTGTAATTACTGCTCATTTTAGTGCTTTCATTGGCTTTAAATATCTTGTTCACCCTGTTCTTTAATATCTATATGATTATTATAGTTAAAGGCAATCACCTGCTGGCCTAGTGATCGGTTCTTGAATTAGTGCCCTTTTGGATTTGTTCCAAACAGACCATGAGCTTAGTTAGCAAATCTCTAGCATCATACACATCCCTGGCCTACTACTCCATTTTCCCTCAAGGATCCAACAAAAGTTTGACTCTTTTACTCTATTATAATAGTAGGGTCATTGTAGTGCAGAGAGCTGATACAAATCTAAGTACTTCTTGCCTTACTTAAAAATGAGAATATTGCCGGATATGGTGGCACATGCCTTTAATCCCAGCACTCAGGAGGCAGAGATAGGATTGCTGTGAGTTAGAGGCCACCCTGAGACTGACTACATAGTGGGTTCCAGGTCAGCCTGGGCTAGAGTGAGACCCTACCTCAAGAAAACAAACAAAAAAAAGAGAATATTGCTGATGTCAAGAAGGCACAAGGAAGCTGTTAAGTCAGCAATTAAACATTTAGTTCCAGGTGTCACTCTGGCTTTCACATGCTAACTTTTCTCTTCACTAGTTTCAAGAAATTAGGCAAGGACTTTCAGTGCTCCATCTTAGCATTTCATTTTATAAATCATGATAATAATAACATCTATCTCATCCATCTCATGTGAACATTAAATATTTTTAAATTATAATTATGATTGTCATTATAGGTGATGTGTTAAGAAGCACAAGAAAGTGGCCAATGATTGTACACTGTTAATCACAGGAGCTAGGCTGGGGTAAGATTAATTTTTTGTTTTTCTAAGAATGAAAATAAATCACAATTCCCAGTGCTTATCAGGAAGTGTTGAGGTAACATCCAAATTTTGTAGCACACCAGCATGGTTAAGTGGGCAGCAAGGTAAGCAAATACAAAGGGCACTGTCAAACTAGTGTTCAATTAAAATCAGAATAATTTGCATGTTGGTGTTTTACTGTCTGATGGGTTGTGTTCATCTCATTCTTACAGGTTTTTATTTTCTTTCCATTATTACTCTTTGACTCTAATAGCATTTTGGCAAGCTCCAGTGTAGTAATCCATGTCTGCTATTGTGCCACTTTCCCAGAGTGAAAGATATTTTACTTTTGATTTTTTAAAGAATTCTTGGAGGTAAGGTCATATATCTTTAATAATATTTGGTATGCAAAGGAAGTCAATATGATGTATATTTTGCTTTCAAAGACGAGAAGCATCAGGTTTCAAAGACCTCCATGAACCCACATATCTGGGCTATTGAATTAAGCTCTCAATTGTGATACTAGCAGGGGGTCAGTGGAAAAGCTCACTCTTCTCATACTATCTGACTTTAAAATAAAGCAAACAAAAATAGGCATGCTTTGTGGACCAGTGACATTCTCTCTCTTTCATCTGAGCATTCTGACATACAAGTATCCCTACAAACTGATTGTCTTCCTAGGGGATATGAGTGCACACTTTGCTAATTAATAATATAAATGCATCATGGTCAAAATGCAACATGTAGGGACCAACAGCCCTGTGATCTTGCTGTATTTACCAAGGAGGAAAAAGAAAATAAATCAAACAACAAGGAAAAGTAAAGAGAAAACAAGTTCAGTCTGAGTCATTCACTGACTCAGAGTGTTTAATCCTTTCCTCATGCTCTGATACAATTTCAAAATATCAAAAAATCCCATTATGAATAAATGTTACATTAGGATTTATAATTTCTAACACAATAGCTAACAGAACACAGTTTCAAAACTAAAAGTGGAATGCCTCAAATTGAGTCTAGATGCTTATAAAGTATAACTCTAATCATTACCAATGACAAGTTCTCAGAGCAATTATGAACATTAAGTAAAGGACACATCGAGAGATCATTATGGAAAGAAAGACAAATTCTGTAATACGCATTCCAGGAAGAAACCATGTCAGCAGTATTATCTTTGATAATGAAGGACAATGAAATACCTAACAGCTGTTTCACATTTTGAAAGCCATTCCAACCTCAGTGAAACATACTTGGGAAGAATATGGAAAATAAACCTTCCCTGAACCCTGCTATAATGCGGCTAATACCATAAGAAAGAAATTGGCTGCTGCAGGTTTTGCTTCCACCTGTTATAGATAGTAAAATGACCTGGAATCACAAACATTAATTTTAATGTAATTTTGATCTCAAAATATCATGTGGACACTCAGAAACTTTTCAAATTTGATTCCCCTTGCAATGATTAAACAGAAATATAATTTTTAGACTATCAAAATACCTTAGTACATATTACAGTTAGTTGTTGCCAAATTTCTCTTTTAAAAAGGGAAGATGTTTCTGTAACAGTAGTCATGAAAGGAGAAAAAAGAACTAAAATGAATATGAATTTTTAAAATTCTATTATAAAACAAACAACATATGACCTCTAGAGAAATTTTACGTGTATGGTAGAGTATTGTTAACTATAGACATCAGGTTATACAGCTAATGTCTGAAACTACTTTATTTCTGTAATTGAAACTGTACTGATTGAATCACAACTCCCCATTTTCCTCACCGTCTAGCCCATGGCAATCCCCCATCTTTCCATCTGTTTCTATGCATATAACTACTTTATATATCACGTGTAGATGGAAATCAAGCAATATTTGTTCTTCTGTGTCTGCTTTATTTCAATTAACATAATATCCTCAAGAATAATCCATAATAGAGCATATGATAGCTTTTCCATTTTGTTTTCTCTTTGGTTTTTCAAGGTAGGGTCTCCCTCTAGCCCAGGGTGACCTGGAATTTACTATGTAGGCTCAGAGTGGCCTCGAACTCACAATGATCCTCTACCTCTGCCTCCTGAGTGCTGGGATTAAAGGTGTGTGCCACCATGCCTGGCTCATTTCCTTCTATTAATATGGATTTCTAATGCTTCTGAAACCCAATACATGTGAAATACTTAGTTTCTACATCTAAATTTACTTCCACATTGAGAATTTCCCACTCACTCACTCACTCACTATCTGTCAAAACCACACATGACTTTCTTGAAGTTATTATTTTTTATCATTTTTTATTAAAAGTTAATGTAGCATTCACCCCTAACTAAAAAGGTTCAGATACACTGACATACTTTTTATTTTTTTATTTTTTAAAGATTTTATTTTACTTATTTATTTACTAGAGACAGGAAGACGGAAAGAGAGAGAGTGAGAATGGGCGTACCAGGGCCTCCAGCCACTGCAGACAAACTCCAGATGCATGTGCCACCATGTGCATCTGGCGTATGTGGGACCTGGAGAACTTCACCGGAGTCCTTAGGCTTCGTAGGCATATGCCTTAACCACTAAGCCATCTCACAAACTTTAAAATATCACCATATTCTAGTCAGAATTGATTAGAAAATTCACATCTGTAAAATACCTGAAGTTTGTGGATAAAAGGACTAATAATTTTCTATTCAGTCAGTAATATGACTTAAACACTCTGTCAGTGACTTGATCATGCACTGGGTAAATAGTTCTTCTTTCCTGTAGGTTGTATACTCAGATACATTGGACCTTTCTTCCTTTGACATACTATGAGGGAAAAAAATGCAACTATCACACCTTTGCTTATATTAATAAAGTTCAATGCAGCTTGAAAAAAAAAAACGGCCATGGGGACAGGTATCACTTAAATTTATAATCACCACCTTTAACTAAGTCCTTCTAGTAGACTTCCCAGTAAGTTTGCCATATTTTCTTAGCATAGTAGTCTACATCTTACACAAATGACTGTATCAAACTTGTGATTTTCTTCAAGTTGCAATCCACACCCTTGATTTACTCTTAGTTGATCATCTACATTTTAATGGAGAGATTGAAGCAATGAAACAAACTGTCACTCTTTTGTGGAAATTTACCTAGCTGCAATGGTGTCCAAGCCTATTGCCAAAGAAATTCGCCAAGGGATCATAAAACAGATATAAAACACATCATAAAACAGATCACAAAGAAATTAAAAAGCATGTGTTGTAAAAAGTAATTTTTAAATGTATACAAAACAATGGAGAAAATATTGGCATATCAATACATTTTAGAACAGATATGGTTGGACAGACTATTTATAGTAGCAGAGTACTGAATTATATAATATGCACATGTCCTACCTCTGTCACAATAACTTTTCCAAATTGGTCATGTGGTTATGAAGAGATGAGGTTAGAGATAGAGGAGTGGGAACAAACAGAAAGCATCTATATTGCTAGCTCTCTAGCAAGAATTCAGAAATAATTATGCTTGAGGAGTTGCTACAGTTCACTGATTAACTTGCTGAGTAACCATGACTTTATCATTGTTTCTTGAGCAGAGCACTTGTGGAGCATGAAATGAAATTTACATCAAATATCAATGATTGTTCAATGCAGTGGTTAATCCAGATGAGGCATAGCGGCATTTTTGATGGTCTGAATGTAAAATGTCCTCCATAGACTCATGTGTTTGGGTACTTAATCTCGAAGTGGAGGTGCTAATTTGGAAGGTTTATAACCTTTAGAGGATGGAAGTGTGTCACTGCTTGCAGGTCTTGGAGTATTAAAGGCCAAACCAAAGTTTTTTTTTTCTATCTCTCCCTCTTCCTCTACTTCCTTCTTGATGATGTAGCAACATCCTGCTGGCTATCTACCCCTGCCATACTTTCTCCAACATGATCGGCCTTTCTACTTGAAACTGTAAACTGAAAATAAACCTCTTCCTTAAGCTGCTTCTTGTTGGGTATTTTGTCACAACAACAAGAAGTAATAACTGATACAGTATCATACATGATATTTTCATTCCTGTCTACCTAAAAGTAACACTCTTGTTAGATCCAACACACATTCCAGTTATACAATCTCTAACAAGTTTATTTCTTTTCAGCAAATGTTGATAACCTGTTATTTGCATTTTATGAATCTTATAAATTTTATGTATGTCTTACAAGCTATGTGCTTACACATTACTGTTACTTACTCTATGGACATTGCACCATTTTAAGTTAATTTTTCCTTATAATCTGAATAATACTGTCAAAACTATGAAAAGTATGAGATTCCATGCTACACCCAAGACTATAAATTTGCCATAGTTTCTTGTGGCAAAGTCAGGAGACTCCTATCAGAAATTGTGGAAGTTTGAATGTATGTCCCCCAATAGACTCAGGTCTTCTTAAAATTGAATTTGTAGCTTGTGTCCCTAGCAGGCAGACTCCTGCTACAGGAGGATGTTTTGTTGGGGGTAGATCTGAATTCCAGCTTAAGGTATGTAAAAAAGTGTGAGCTCTGGGGATCCTGCTGCTGCATGTTCTTGCTTGCTTGCACGTGGTGCTGGCTATGTGGTTGTGCCTCTCTGCTTGGATCTGTGAATAGGAGCCATCCTCTTTCTCCATTTGATGGAACTTCCTGTAGATCTCTAAGCCTGAAATAAACATTTTCTGCCCATAAACTGTGTCTTGTTTGGAAGGTCATCATAGCAACATGAAGCTGACTACAACAGAAATGAAGGAGAGTATATTTCCACAGCCATGGCATCAGCCCAACTACCACTATTTTCTTGCACCAGTTGCTTGAACACTGATTCCCACAGGGCAATGTAACAAGAGCTGAATGAAGCTGCACATTTAGTGGCTTATGGTACAAGAGAAGAAATCCAAGCTTAGAAAACCAGAACCACTTATAATGACTTCTTAGCAGACTTATCCTCTGGCCTGAAGAAAGACATTATCACTATTATACTGGAGAGTAAATAATTGTGTCATTTGTTCTACAGGAAGAGTTTTGTCTCTTTTTTAAGGCTTACACTAGGTAACAACAGAAAAGATGTTTCCACACTCAAGATATGCAAAAACAGGAAAGATCTTTGGAAAATTTTCTCCAAAAAACATTTAGTGTTTTATACATCAGGATTATACTTCTCATCCTCCACAGTAAAATGCAGTATTCCCAACTTATAGATCAACACCCACTATTCTACTTTCATCTACTTCTGTGTTCATGTCCATAGTTGTTATTGCTACCATGATTCCTATAAATAGAAATTAATTATGCATTCTCCCATTTAAGGTAAACCACTGAACTGTTCAGTTTTGTCCTGTTTTGTCAAGAACTTAACTCAAAAACATCAACATTTTTTCTTGGGTGATAACATATATCCAGCTGTCTGGATCACTTCTTTTAGTATACCAAAACTATATTACTTCTATTTAAACATTAAACTCTCTTGATGTCACATTCTATATCATGTAATTTTTTTTCTTTTCTTAATTGACAACTTCTATAATTATAGATGATAAACCACAGCAATTCCTTCCTCCCCCACTTCCCCCTTAACAACTCCACTTTCCATCATACCCCTTCCCTCCTCAGTCTCTCTTTTATTTTGATGTCACCATCTTTTCCTCCTATTATGATAGTCTTGTGTAGGTAGTGTCAGGAACTGCAACATCATGGATATCCAGGCCATTTTGTGTCTGGAAGAAGGCATTGTAACGAGTCCTACACTTCATTTGGCTCTTACATTCTTTCTGCCACCTCTTCCACAATGTCCCCTGAACCTTGGAAAGTGTGATAGAGATGTTTCAGTGCTGAGCTCTCCTCTCTCACTTCTTCTCAGCACCATGGTGCCTTCTGAGCCAAATTCGCTGCCATCTGAAAAGAGAATCTTCTCTAACCAAAAGAAAGAGAAGCATTAATATTTTGGGATGAACATTAAGTGTAGTGCTTACTGGGCAGTTTGGTACACATAGTATATACATATTGCCTGATACCAGCAGATGTTACACCCCTAGGGCTCATGACTTCCCTTGTCATAGGTTCTCAGTGTCAGGCATGTATTCCTTTCTGTGGAGTGGGCCTCCAGTCCAATTAGAGAGTGGTTTATTTCCCCCATAATAGGCGTGCCACTATTGCATACATTGGCTCATTTGTCCTGGCTGGCCAAATTAAGTCTTTCAGTGTCCACTGTTGTTCGTATCCACTGGTGATTTCTCTCTCTCCCATGGAACTACATGCAGCATAGCTTTTTTTTCAGCTTTCTGTCAGCTGGCCTACACAGAGGAGGTTTTCAGCTCAGCTCCAGAAGGATTTCTCAGTGACCTTGCAGCCCAAGTATGTGGAGTCTTCAGCAACAGACTCTTACCATCTATTCCTGGTGGGAAACCAAGAGCCTTGACAATGGCCTGTAATGTTTTGGGGGCTTCAGACACCTCCCTGGCCAACAACTCACTGGAAGGTATCCCATCCCTGGCACTGAATAATTTCTAGTAATAATCTATGGCTACTGTGTATGCCATTGTTCAAAAAGTAGGTATCCATATGGCTTATTCATACCCCCTTAGATTTTGATTAGCCCTCCCCCCCACATTTCTTTTATTCAATCTCTTCCCCTGACTTCACTTAACCCTTTCCACGCCCACTAATCTGTCCTTCTACTTACATCCTCTTAAGCACCCTCCCTTTCTATGCCCTTTATATCCCTTTTCTAGCTTGCTGGCATCTGCTACTAAGTTTTATTCAAACTCATATAGAAGTCCAAACATTTGTATCCAGGATCCACATATGAGAGAAAACATGCAACATTTGGCTTTCGGGGCCTGTATTACCTCACTAAGTATAATCATTCCAGATCCATCCATATCCCTGCAAATTTCATCATGTTATTTTTATATAAAAACTCAAGACTTTATACTTGTTTCAAATTTATCTAATCTCATTCTCTTTTGGTTACCTGTTTTACCAATAACCTTATTAATATTAAATCTCTTTTCTCTTGTAATATAGCATGTTTTAATGTCTGATGATATTATGTAATATGTAGGAAACTATTTTTATAGCATATATATTCTGGTTTCCTTTTCTTCAAATTATGTTTTCATACAAATGTATATTTTATGTTGCATATATCTGTCTTCTAACTTCTTTAAAGCCCATTTACTTGAATCTAATGCATGGCTCTTGAAAAAAAGAAGCTTATGGTTGTGTAGTACTCTTTTAAAATATCTATCCAGACAAAATTTGTATTATGATTAGTTTGTTTAGGCCATTAACATTTACTGTAGTTATTGTTTTGATAGAACTTATATCTGCCATTTTGATATTTGTATCCTAATTTTTAATCCTCTATTTTGTCCTACTTTTCTCCACCATCCTTTTAGTAAAGAAATAGAGAGTAAATGATTTCAACTTTGAAGATCATTCAGGGTTTCCTATTCAGTTCTGACAAAATAATACAAAAGCATCCATCCATAATAAACAAATGCATGGTCATGAGGTAATGACTATGTTTCAATAAAACTCATGTTTTATTTTGTTGTTGTTTTGTTTTTGTTTTGTTTTGTTTTGATGTATGTGTTCATGTGGAGGCCAGAGGCCAGTATCAGGTGTGCTCCCTAGTCATTGTTTATGTTATATTTTCAATACAAGGTCTCCCATTGGGTTGCACACTCTCTGTATATGGTTATATTAGCTTACAACTAAACCATTGCCCACCTGCCCCTGACTCGCAAACACTGACATTTCAGGTCCATGCTATGTTACTCAACATTTTACAAGGGTTCTGGAGATCTGAACCAGGTCTTCATTCTTGTATAGCCATCTCCTCAGATCAAAGCTTCCTTTTGAATCAAGATATAGTTAGGTAAACCTTGCTGACAAGTACAGATTACTGAAAATCATGTTAAATATTTTAATGAACCATTTTAAATAATCTTTGTGTTATATAAAATATTTAATTTGTATTTAATTCTGTTTATTTGCATATCTAATAAGATTTCAGCCAGAATTTGGGTATTTAGATATTTTATGATTTATTCATTGATTGATTGATTGATTGATTGATTGATTGATTTAAGAGAGAGAAAGAGGCAGAAAGAGAGAGAGAACGGGTGCACCAGGGCCTCCGGGACTGCAAACAAACTCGAGATGCATGCACCAACTTGTGCATCTGGCTTACATGGCTCCTGGAGAATAGAACCAAGGTCCTTTGGCTTTGCAGGCAAGAACTTTAGCCACTAAACCATCTTTCCAGACCAGCACTTGGGTATTTAAACAATATAACCTAATACTCTTTAAAAACTTTTTTTCCCTCAGACTTTTGTTTCAGCATCTTGTCTAAATTTTAACTGTGAACTCTGTCCACCTACTGTAGTCCCTAGTAATTTTCCAATTGTTCTTTTTCTATTTCATTTATCATCTAAGCATTGCCCCAGTAATTTGGACAAAGGTTTGGTTCAAAAATATCCACTGAATTCCATTCAATCTGTATGTTGATTCAGTACAGCAAATCTCTTTTGGCTTTCATTTGTTGATAGGATCTTGAAAATTTTTCACAGCTGTTATTTTCCTTTTTTAACACAGAACCTGTGTAAATCTCATATCCTTCATCCCATGACTGTCTTATTTCCAATATCTTCCCATTATATTTCAGGTAATATGTTTTTCACTTCAACTGAAATACCAACCTCAGTTAGTAAAACTATGTTTTTTGTTTTTGTTTTTGTTTTTTTTGGCTTTTCGAGTTAGGGTCTCACTCTGGCCCAGACTGACCTGGAATTAACTATGTATTCTCAGGGTGGCCTCAAACTCATGGCAATCCTCCTACCTCTGCCTCCCAAGTGCTGGGATTAAAGGCGTGTGCCACCACACACGGTAAAAACTATGTATTTCATGTTTTTTATTTTATTTTATTTATTTATTTGCAAGTGTGTGCATGTGTGTGTGTACACACACACACACACACACACCAGGTCTCTTGCTGTTGAAAATTAACACTAAATACATCCAGATTTTTACACTGGTGGTAGGGAATTAAACCCAGACCACTATACTTTGCAACCAAACACATTTAACTACTGAGCCATCTCCCTAGCCCTCCTTCATGTTTCTTAATCTAGCCAAAAAGGAAGTAAGTTCCACATTTTGGCAGCATTTTTTTTTTTGTTTTCAATAGAATCCCTCAAATGGTAAAATACTATAATTCCTGCAGATAGATCAAATTGGTGGGGAGTTAGGTAAAATGAGAATTCTCACAGACAAGTAGACCATAATATATTTACTATTTTCAATAAAATTTCTGCAAGTTTTTCCAACATCAATATTTTAAAATTTGCTATTAGGCTTTGCTCAATTAAAAGTGACTTGAAATATTTATTTTTGCTATTATGTCCAGTTTCATAATTATACTTTGCCACCAATCTCCTGGTATCTCCATAATCACAAGTAAATATAACATTCTCTTGGTTGATTTTAATTATGACTTTTCCCCACTCTGTCATCAACATTTGTCAAAGTCACCAATTGCTAAATCTAATCCTTAGCCTTAATCTCTGTCAATCATAAATAATCCTTCTCTCCTTTTTGATATACTTTACTTACTTACCTTGTTGACACATTCTGTTTTTAAAATCCTCTTGCACCACAGTTATTCCTTATGGGACTTCTTGGTTGGTTCCATCTAATCTTTTTGACTTATAATTTTTGAAAACTTGAAGGCTAGGTCTTTAGATCTCTTAACATATGAATCTATCCTCATTGCCTGCTCTGTTCTCATCCATCTTAAGGCTGAAATAGAGTATGAAAGACCATCACATTTATATCAACATTCTGAAAGCAGGAAACATGAGTTAAATGAAAATAGGAAAACATAATAAAGTTTAAAAATGAAGGTAATTTCAAATGAACCAAGTATGTCAGGGATCATTTTGGAAATGGAATGATTTCTTACATTTAAAGGCTGAGGTTGTTACACTAAAAAATTAAGTCCTTTTTTATATATTTATTTATTTTCAAGTGGAAAGATAAAGAGAGAGAGAGAGTATGTGCACGCCAAGACCTCCAGCCATTGCAAACCAACTCCAGATGCATGTACTGTTCTGTACATCTGGCTTATGTGGGTATTGGGGAACTGAACTCCAGTCGTTGGGCATGGCAGGCAAGTGCCTTAACCACTGAACCATTTCTCTAGCACTACTGAATTTTTGACAGAATGTCATTTGTCTTCTATAGGAAATGATATAAATTAAAGTAATAACAATATGAAAATAAAAGAATGAGCAAAAGGCTCTTAAGATAGTTTCACAAGCAAGGGTGACATTATAAAAATCAATACACAGCAGAGTTTAAATGAAAACAGAATAAAATAGTGATTACTTAATAGAAATGTTAGAATTTGTTTTATATATGCATATTTCTTTACATCAGAAAACACAAAATTATTAATCAAAACCTTAATATAAATTTGAGAAAACTTGATCAATGTATGATTATGGAAAAAGACATCAATATATCTCTTATTGGTAGACATGTTGAACAAGTTAAATATATGTTAATAATATATTTTATATTATAATGCACTCTGAAACAACCACATGACTAAGATCAAGTAATACTTTTCCAATGAAGCATGATCAGGTATAATGCTGAGTGCAATATTCTGGGTACAACCCCATTCCAATCCTTATTAAATGTCATGAAAGAGACTATAACAAAAGTAGCTTTACAAATGGTTCTGAGATCTCTTTTTGCAGGCCACATCTGTATTATAAATAAATATCTACTGTCCTCACTTGACCACACACCAAACAAGCTGGCACATAATTCAGTGGAGTCTGGGGAGGGTTCAGCAACACCTTAAAAGCTTTCAAAGGGAGAAGCCAAACAGATTCAAGGTTGAAAAAAACAAGCAGAGTTTCATGGGGATAGCCAGAGACTGCCTAGACTGGTTTTGTTGTTTTATGCAAGGCTCTGTCCTTCCTCTCCCCTGGTCATCTCATAAACAGCTACAAGCTTCTTTCCCAATGTTATTTTACTTTACCATTTTAAACCAAACATTAACCTTAACTGCCACATTCCAGAGGCATGAATAAAAAATAAACTAAAGACAAGGGCAGGGGAGATGACTGAGCAGTTAAAAGCACTTGCTTGGAAAACCTAATGGCCTGGGTTCAATTCCACAATACCCAGGTAGAGCCAAGTGTACAAAGTGGTACTTGTGTCTGCAATTTGTTTATAGTAGTGCTAGGCTCTGGTGCACCCATTCTCTTTCTCTCTCTCCCCCCTCTCCTTGCAAATAAATAAATAAAATATTTTTAAAAAGACAAAACTGCGAATTTTCAAGGTCACTTAACTATATAATAACTTTCTTCTTTTAATATTATTTTCAAGTGGGATACATGAAATATATATATTCTCTAAGGACAAAAACTAGAAAAAAAGAGTTATAATTCAGCAAATTCACAAAATAATGATATACAATGTAGATGTGTTTTTGATCTCACAATAAAGAAAGCCAAAATGTTCATTACCTGAATAATCCATGATTTTAATCTGCAACTTAAGCTACATGACTACTTACTATTATTGATACTAATGAGAAAACAATATTGATTTAAGATGATTTAAATTAGTAAATCTGAAATATTATGGGAATAATTATGCTTATTTAACCTCAGACAATGTAAGGATGATATTATAAATATATAAGGACATAAATAATTAAGGTTATAACTGAAGAAATGGAATAGAATTAAACATGTTTATTTGTAATAATAAGATGGATAAACAGTTTTGAAAATATCTTGTGTTGGAATCTATTATTACTCTAATGGTATTATGTTTGGAGACCATGAAAAAAAAATCTTTTCTAGTTATATAATGGATGTTTTTCAACCTTTCTTATCTCATTTGATATCTCCATGTTAGTATGTAGCTATGATTTTATTACTAAGCTTATAAATGTCAAATGCATCTGTGATTTAGAAAAAAACTCACATGAGATAGCTTCGATCCAAGTAACTGGAAATCTTTAACTTATGCTTGAATGGGGCAACATAGCACCATGTTAATTTCAGTCTTCAATGAAATTGAATACTCTAGTTGAGTATCAGTTTTTGCATACATAAAATGTGGAAAAATATTCCAACTAGGTTTCTTTTAAATTTTTATTGACGACTTCTATACTTATGTACAAAAAAGAGTAATATTTCCCTCCCCTCGCCCCATTCCCCTTTGGAACTCCAATCTCCATCATATCCCCTCCCTATCTCCATTCGTCTCTCTTTTAATTTGATGTCATCATCTTTTTCGTCTATTATGAGGGTCTTGCGAAGGTATTGCTAGGCACTGCAAGGTCATGGATATCAAGGCCAATTTCTGTATGGACAGTTGCATTGTCAGGAGTAGTACTCTTCCTTTGGCTCCTCCATTCTATCTGCCCCCTCTTCCGCAATGGGCCCTGAGCCTTGGAGGGTGTGACAGAGATGTTTTGGTGCTGGGCACTCCTCCATTCCTTCTTCTCAGCACTATGTTTCCTTTTGGGTCATCCCAGTTGCCATCGCCATCTGAAAAGAGAACCTTCTCTAACCTGAAGTGAGAGTAGCATTAATATGTGAATATGAACATTAAGTGTAGTGCTTTCAGGGCAGCTTGGTGGGAATAATATATACATTTATCCAGACAAGAGCAGGCTTTATACCCATAAGGCTCATGACCTCCCCTGCCATAGACTTCTGTTCAGGTTTTTCAGTACCAAGCATGTATTCCCTCCCATAGAGAGGGCCTTCAATCCAATTATGAAGCAGTTGGTTACCCCAAGAGCAAACATGCCACTATTGCACCCATTCAGTCATTGGGCCTGTATGGCCAAACTTGAATATTCAGTGTCCACTGTTTCCACTGCTGATGACTTCTGTCTCCCATATGGCTGCATGCAGTGTAGCTTTTTCCAGATTTCAGTTGACTGGTCTATAGGGAGAAGGTTTTTTGCTCAGCACCAGCTTGCTTTCTCAGTGACCTTGCCTCTCAGGCAAGAGCTGTCTTTAGCAATAGGGTCTAACCATCTGTTTCTCAAGGGAAACCAAGGGCTTTGGCAATAGCCTTTAATGTTTTGGAGGCTACTGTGGCCTCCTTGGCCAACAACTCACTGGAAGGTATCCCATCCCAGGCACTGAAAATTTTCTACTAACAGTCTACAGCTTCTGGATGTGCCATTATTCAAAAAGGTAGGCTTATATAGGTCTTATTCACACTATCTTGAATTTTGATTGACCCTCCCCCACCCTTCTTTTATGCATTCTCTTCCTATGGCCTTGCTTAGGCCATTCCCCTCCCTGTAATCTGTTCTTCTACTTAGATATGTACAATACAATACACTTAAATCCTTCCTTCTCCTCCCTCCCTTCCAGCCTTTTACCTGCTTACTGGTTTCTGGTACTGATTTTTGATTCCAGTTTACACACAAGTCTATATATTTGTAGCTAGGATACACATATGAGAGAGAACATGTGTCGTTTGGCTTTCTGAGCCTGGGTTACCTCACTTAGTATAATCCTTTCCAGATCCATCCATTTACCTGCAAATTTCATAATGTCATTGTTCTTTAATTCTGAATACAACTCCGTTGTTTAAATGTACCACATCATTATTATCCATTCATCTCTGGAGGGACATCTAGGCTGGTTCCATTTCCTAGCTATTATGAATAGACAAAATGAAAATGGTTGTGCAAGTATCTCTAAGGTAGTGAGAAGAGTTCTTCGGATATATGCCTAGGTGTGCTATAGCTGGATCATATGGTAAATCTATTTTTAGCTGTCTCAAGAACCTCCACACTGATTTCCACAATGGTGGGACCAGATTACATTCCCACCAACAGTATAGAAGTGTTCCTCTTTTTCCGCATCCATGCCAACACTTATTGTCATTTGTTTTCTTGATGGTAGCCATTCTGACAGGAGTGAAATGGAATCTCAAAGTGGTTTTAATTTGCATTTCCCTGATTGCTGAGGATGTGGAACACTTTTTTTAGATGTTTATATGCCATCTGGATTTCTTCTTCTGAGAACTCTCTATTTAGTTTCATAGCCCATTTTTTTAACTGGGTTGTTTGATTTCTTATTATTCTGTTTTTTTAAGTTCTTTGTATATTGTTGATATTAGTCCTCTGTCAGATGTATAGCTGGCAAAGATATTCTCCTATTCTGTAGTTTGTCTCTTTGCTCTATTCACAGTGTCCTTTGCTGTATAAAAGCTTTGTAGTTTCATGAGGTCCCAGTGGTTGATTAGTGGTTTTATTTCATGAGCAATTGGGGTCATATTCAGATAGTCCTTGCCTATGCCAATATGTTGAAGGGTTTCCCCTACCTTTTCCTCTAGCAGTTTCAGAATTTCAGGTCTGATATTAAGGTTCCTGATCCACTTGGACTTGACTCTTATGCATGGAGAGAGACAAGGATCTATTTTTATCCTTTCACATACTGATATCCAGTTTTCCCAGCACCACTTGTTGAAGAGGCTATCTTTTCTCCAATGAATATTTTTGGTATTTTGGTCAAAAATCAGGTGGCTGTAGCTGCCTGGATTAATATTGGGGTCTTCTGTTCTGTTCCATCGATGTACCTGTCTGTCCTTGTGCCAGTATCATGCTGTTTTTGTTACTATGGCTTTGTAATATAACTTGAAATCGGGTATGGTTATACCACCAGCCTGATTTTTGTTGCACAAAATTGTTTTGGCTATTCGAGGTTTTTTGCATTTCCAGATGAATTTTAGGATTTTTTTTTCTATTTCTGTGAAGAATGCTATTGGGATTTTAATGGGGATTGCATTAAATGTGTAGATTGCTTTTGGTAAGATTGACATTTTCACAATATCGATTCTTCCAATCCAGGAGCATGGGATGTCTTTCCATATCCTTGTGCCTTCTGTAATTTCTCGCTCAAATTTTTTAAAGTTCTCATTGTAGACATCCTTCACTTCCTTGGTTAAGTTCATTCCAAGTTTTTTTTTTTTTTTTTTTTTGAGGCAATTGTGAATGGGAGAGCTTTCCTGATTTCATCCTCTGCTTGTTTGTTGTTAGTGTATAAAAAAGCTACTGATTTCTGTTTGTTTATTTTGTATCCTGCTACATTGACAAAAGTGTTTATCAGCTCTAACAGTTTGCAGGTAGAGTCTTTAGGGTCTGTTATGTGTAGAATCATATCATATGCTAATAATGATAATTTGATCTCTTCCCTTCCAATCTGTATCCCTTTTATGAGTGTCTCTTGCTTTATTGCTATAGCTAAGACTTCCAGTACTATATTAAATAGAAGTGGCAAAAGTGGACACCCTTGTCTTGTTCCTGAATTTAGTGGAAAAGCTTCAAGTTTTTCCCCAATTAGTATTAAACTGGCTGTAGGTTTGTCATAAATACCTTTTATTATGTTGGGAGATGTTCCTTCTATTCTCAGTTTCTGTAATACTTTTACCATGAAGGGGTGTTGGATTTTGTCAAATGCCTTTTCTGCATCTATTGAGATGACCATGTGATTTTTGTCCTTCAGACCATTTATATGATGTATTACATTTATGGATTTGCGTATGTTGAACCATACCTGCATCTCTGGGATAAAGCCTACTCGGTCAGGGTGAATAATCTTTCTGATATATTCTAGTATTCTGTTTGCCAGCATTTTGTTGATAATTTTTGCATCTATGTTCATGAGGGAGATTGGTCTGTAATTTTCTTTGTTGATCTGTCTTTGTCCGGTTTGGGTATCAGGGTGATGCTGGCTTAGTAGAAGGATTTTGGTAGAATTCCTTCCTTTTCTATTTTATGGAATAGTTTGAGAAACACTGGTGTTAGTTCTTCCAGGAATGTCTGGTAAAATTCAGCAGTGAATCCCTCTGGGCCTGGGCATTTTTTAGTTGGGAGACTTTTTATAACTGCTTGGATCTCTGTAGTTGTTATAGATCTATTTGAATGGTTTATTTCATCTTGATTTAAATTTGGTAGGTCATATGAATCAGGGAAATCATCCATTTCTTTCAGGTTTTCAAACTTAGAGGCATATATATTCTCAAAGTATATCTGTATGATTTCCTGAATTTCTTTGGTATCTGTTGTGATGTTGCATTTTTCATCTCTAATTTTATCAATTTTTGTCTCTTTTCTCTTTCTTTTGGTCAGATTTGCTAAGGGTTTGTCAATCTTGTTTATCCTTTCAGAGAACCAACTCTTTGTTTCATTGATTTTTTTATTGTTTTTTATTGTTTTTTTTGTTTTCCATTTCATTAATTTCTGCCCTAAAATTTATTATTTCTTTCCATCTACTAATTTTTGGTTTGCCTTATTCTTCCCTTTCCAAGGCCTTAAGGTGAAGCATTAAATTGTTTAGTTGTGAACTCTCTAATTTCTTTATCTAGGCACTTAGAGCTATAAATTTCCCTCTTAGGACTGCCTTCATTGTGTCCCAAAGGTTTTGGTATGTTGTATTCTCTTCATCATTTGATTCTATAAATTTCTTGATTTCCTTTTTAATTTCTTCAATGACCCATGTATCATTCAATAATGTTCTGTTTAGTCTCCATGAATTTCTGTATGCTCTGTAGTTTTTCTTGTTGCTGATTTGCAGTTTAATCCCATTGTGGTCCTATAGCATACAAGGGATTATTTCAATTTCCCTGTATTTGTTAAGATTTGATTTGTGTCCTATTATATGGTCTATTTTAGACAATGATCCATGTGCTGCTGAGAAAAGTGTATATTCTGCAGCATTTGGATGGAATGTTCTGTATGTATCTGTTAGGTCCATTTGTTCCATGATATCATTTAATGTAGATGTCTCTCTGTTTATTTTTTGCTGGGTAGACCTGTCACGTGATGAGAGTGTAGTCTTGAAGTCACCCACTACTATTGTGTTAGGATTTATCTCTGACCTTAAGTCTAATAGTGTTTGATGAAATTGGGTGCCCCATGTTAGGAGTGTATATGTTTAGGATTGTAATGTCTTCTTGTTGTAGTGTTCCTTTAATCAGTATAAAGTGACCTTATTTATCTTTCCTCACTAATGTTGGTTTGAAGTCTATCCTGTCAGAAATTAGGATAGCAGTGCCTGCTTGTTTCCTAGGTCCATTTGCTTGAAATACCTTTTTACAACCTTTCACCCTAAGAAGGTTTTTAACTTTTATTGAGAGGTGAGTTTCCTGGAGGCAACAGATGGTGGGATCCTGCTTTTTAATCCAGTCTGCAAGTCTCTGTCTTTTGGTTGGGGCATTGAGCCCATTGATATTATGAGTTGTTATTGAAATATATGTATTTATTCTCACCATTCTTCTTGTTTTGTAGTTCTTCTTGTTTTTACTTTACTCATTTGTTTTAACTGTTATTTGAGTATGGTTTATTTTTTTCCTATTTCCTGCTGTGTATGTTTTGCTTTCTCTTCAGTGTGAATGATTCCTGCAAGTATTTTCTGGAGAGCTGGTTTAGTTGCCATAAATTCCTTTAGTCTGTTTTTGTTGTGGAATGTCCTTATTTCTCCATCAATTTGGATAGATAGCTTTGCAGGATAAAGTAATCTTGGTTGCCAGTTTCTATCTTTCAGAACTTGGAATACATCACTCCAAGCCCTTCTGGCATTTAAAGTTTGTGTTGAACAATCTGCTGTGATCCTGATGGGTTTCCCTTTGAAGGTCACTTGATTTTTCTTTCTAACTACTTTCAATATATTTTCTTTGCTTTGCATGTTTAGTAGTTTAATTATAACATGGCGAGAAGAGGATCTTTCTAGGTTTTGTCTGTTTGGTGTTATAAAAGCTTCTTGTATCTGCACTGGCATTTCTTTCCCAATTTTGGGAATTTTTTCTTCTATGATTTTGTGGAAAATACCTATTAAGCCTCTGGATTGAAATTATTCCCCTTCTGCTATACCTTGAATTCTTATGTTTGATCTTTTCATAGTGTCCCAGATGTCTTGGAATTCCCATTCATACCATTCTATTAGCTTGTCTTTCTCTTTTTTGGACTGTATTAGGTCTACCACCTGGTCTTCTAGTTTAGATATGCTGTCCTCTCTTTCATCCATTCTACTGGTGAGAATTTCCACAGAGTTTTTTAATTCACTGACTGTGTCATTCAGATCTAGGATTTCACCTGGTTTTTCTTCAGTATTTCTGTTTCCTTATTCATGTCCTGTAATGACCTTTTTATTTCATTAAGCTGTTCTTCTGTATTCTCTTTCAAGAGTTTGTTTTCTTCTTTAATTCCTTTGTTTTCTTCTCTGATTCCTTTCACTTCTTCTTTTATTTCTTCTTTCATTTCTTTGAGTATATATAACATCATTTTTTTGAAATCTTTGTCAGGAATTTCATCTAAAACAGTCTCATTGCAGTCTCATTGGTGAACAATTCTGATGGATTTATAATTTTTGGTGGGATTGCATTGTCTTGATTCTTTGTGTTTCTTGTATTATAATGTAGTGACTTTTGCATCCTGGATTGATTTGATGCTTAGGTTTTCTATTTACCTGCTGTGTTCTTTGATGTGGTGATCCCCTTTTATATACTTTCAAGATATGTGTTTAAGGTGCCAAATGTAGCACTTGTACACAAATCCCACCGCAGAGGTAATCCTAGTTGTTGAATTTGCTTGTTAAGCAAGTATTGTAGTGGACTGGTGGAACAATTTACTGGCAAGTTCTAAACTTCAACTGAGCAAAATACACATTCAATTAAAATGAGCACAGGGTATACAAGTATGGGAATTAAAACAGTCTTATAAGGTCAAAATCCCTAAGGGTGTGTGTTGCTCTACACCCTTAATCCTGTCAGCTAGGAGGTAGAGGATTTTGTTCTGACTTGGATTCCAGGTCAGCCTGGGTCTGGATCAGACGCTGCCCCCAGTAATGACAAAAGCAAAAGATAAAGGCCATCTAAATCTAAAACTATTACAGGCAGCAATATTCAACACCCTGTGTTCAGCTTACTTGAAAATGGTAAAGCCAACCACAAATATGTAACCCATACCCTGCCCTGACCTGGAAAGAGAGATTAGCACTTCCAATGCAGGCCTATGTGCTTATTTTTGTTAGCTGGCCTTGTCACCTTTTGGTGTGGCTTCCAAAGTCACCAATGCTGAGTGCCCACCTCATTCCCTGAGCTGTGTAGCTTGAGCTTAGCTCAGCTGTGCTGGATGCACTGCTGGTTTGCTACAGAGCTTGAGCTCCACTCAGATGTGCTAGATAAGCTGCTGCTGCCACTGGGAGCTGAATGCTGATGATTCTTGGTTCTGATGGTTGGGGGATGGGTGAGTTCAGGAAGCCTCTAGTTGCTCACACTGTTCCCCTATGTCTCTTTCAGTAGCTCAGAAGACTTTTTTTTTTTTATATTTCTGGGCTCTACAAGGAGACTGATGAGGTTGGAAAGTCCCCTGTTCAGTCTCTACTGCTAGGCATGCTTTGTGGGTTGGGGCTGTGCGGTGGCTTGTGGTGGCGGAGATTCGGTGCAGTGGAGGCTTGGGGCGGGGCAGCTGAGGTGCTGCAGGTCAGGCCGCAAGCTCCACAGTTGGATTCTGGCTGTCTCCTCCTTTTCTTCTGTTTCCTGGAAAAAATATTCTACTCTTTTCCGAAGAAGAGTGTAGTTTTGCTTAAATACCTCTCTGATCTGGTTTTGTGTGGCTCCTATGGTGTCATCTTACCCAGAAGTCAATCAAAACTAAGGTTTTATTTTGTATATTTTGGATGAAATAAAATATGAGGAAACAGATGCTTTGTAGTAATTTTATTTTATATAATAATATCAAACACAAGTTATTTGGATACACTTGGAAGGTTTTGTTTTTTTACATTTATTAAATGGTTACCTCTAATTAAACTTATCCTTAGATTTAAGCATTAGTAGAATTACCATCTTTCAACTGCTTGTGCTAAAAATTAAAACACACAAAAATATTCTTATTAAACTTACAACATACTAGCTCTGAGTGACATCATGATTTTGACTGCAAAGGAAACAAATGTGAAGTCATAAGTTGCATGGTAAACCTATACGTTATACATCTGTAACAGGCAGCTACAAGATACTGGGACAAATATCAAGCAAACTGTTTTATGGAAGGCAGGAATTTATTTCAAGCTTACAGATCCAAAATAAGGTGGTTCTTATTCATAAATCCAAGCAGAGAGAGAAGCCATCACCAGCCAGCAAACACAAAAAGCAGCAAATAAGGACTCCATCAGAGCTCCAACTTCTTTGCATACTTTTGAGCCGGAATTCAGATCCACCCTTAGTGACATGTCCCATTTAACAGGAGTCTGCCTGCTAAAGGCTGAAGCTGTATACTCAATTTTAATCAAACACCTGAGTCTGTGGGGCAATACATTCAAACTACCACATTCTTCCCCTGGCATCCATAGACTCATAACCATCTCACATTGCAAATTCCATTCAGTCCAAATGCAAAGATCCCTATAGTTTTGTCAACTTTAATACTGTTCCAAAGTTCCCAATCTCAGCTGAGTTTCAAGACTGTCTCTTAATATAAGTGCTGTAAAATCACAACGTGTTACATACTTCCAATATATAATGGCATACAATAAACATTTCGATTGCTATAACCCATAACAAGGAGAAACTGGACCAATACAAAATCAATACCCATCAGGAAAATATCAAACATCAGCAGTTCAGGTCTGACATCCATAGCCAGTGATGTGAGTCTCTGGATTTTTAATTTTCATCCCTCCAGTTGGGCTGAGTATCCAGGAAAAATTTCCATCCTGAGCCAACAGCACTCAATGGTAGCCTTTGCATAGTCATGGTGTGTCTAAAATGTCTTTGGGTCTCCATTGTAAACCATGTTTCATCTTACAATGTCCTCATTGGTCTCCAATCAGGGAAATCACATCCAGCATCATGGGCCACATTTTAGCAGCAGCTCCTGGAACCACATGTACTTCCTGACTGCTTCCAAATCAATACAAGGTGCTCAGCAAACAGCCATTTACTAATCCAATGAGGAAATAAATCTTGACCTCGAACAGCAGGTTTCTTCCTTTTAGTCATCTCTTTCATAAGTTTGAATTCCTATTCATTCAGTCTTTCCTGGGTGGACATCACCTCAGGCATCTTCCCATTGTTTCAAAGCCCCTTAATGGTGATAATCTGCTTGACAACAGTAGCTTTAGTAACCTAAAACATGTTTCTGTGCTAGTAATTTTAAAATTGCTTGAATTTTTTCAACTTTGAATCTTATATCTTTCAGTTTTATACCTTCTGCCAAGCATATTAATACATTATTCTCAAATTCAAAATTTATCAAACTCTCTGGGCATGGGCAGCAAAATGCAGCCATCCTTTATGCCACTAGCACAATTCCAACAACGTTCTTCCCCTTTGAATGTTCATAAGCAACACAATTCCCTTTGAATTAGCATTTTCAAACTCTCACCAGAATAGCCCATAAAATTTGGCTTGCTACTTTGGAAGGCATTGTCAGTCCCAAGTACCAATTCTGTCAACATTCCTCCAGTACTCAAGTTCTGAAAAACCCAAATCTACATGGTCAGATTCATCTCAGCAAGACCCCACTTCTCTGGTATCAAATTTCTGTAGCAGAGAGCTCCACAATACTGGATTAACATCAAACCAAACACAATTCTATGGGAGAAAGGCATTTATTTCAAACTTACAGATGCAGAATAAATTCTATCAATAGTGACAGAAGTTGGCTCTCATTCATAAATCTAAACAGAGAGAGAAATCACCAACAGCCAGAAAACACCAAAAATCAGCAAACAGGGACCCCATCATAGCTCAAACATCTTTGCACATCTTTGGGCTGAAATTTACATCTGCCCTCAGTGACATGCCCCCTGTAGCAGGAGTCAGCCTGCTAGAGGGCTGAAGCTGCAAACTCAATTTTAAGTGAACACCTGATTCTCTGGAGCCATACATTCAAACTACCACAGCTTCCTTATTTGAATTTGTTGTAACTCTTATCATCTTATAATTGATTGTAACCATATACATGAAGCAGTCAAAATTATAAGAATCATCTAATATATGACTACCTATTTATTAGCCTATTTTTTATTATTGAGAATAATATAATACAAACATATTATAAATTGGTCATATTCCCATACAGTTATATTCTGATGTCCCCTTTCCCCTACTCCCATTTCACTGAGGCCCCACTTCAGTGGGGTTATTGGTATTCACTGTGGGATCATGAATGCATCAGCCATTCTCCATGATGGGGTTGAACAATGCATCAGAGTTCTCGTTCTCACCCTGTGGCTCTTACATTATTTCCATTCTTCTTAATCCTGTTTCTTTAAATGCAGATAAAAACAGGTTTGACTGTGCTGCAGTATTTGTAACTAAAGAACTGATTCACTGTACCAGTGTGACTTGGGCAGAATGATAAACAAGAACATTACCATTTTGCAGAGCAAGACAGGGCCCAATTTAAAACAACTCTAAATTATTAAGAAGCACTTGGATATCATATGTCATTGCACAAAACATGCACCAAATTACCATGAACACATTTTAAATGCTCATATTTTAACTGATAAATCACTGAGCATGAAATATAAATTCCTCATTTTAAGTGTATATGTTTTCTTTGTGATGTGTCATATTTATTCCACATGTACTATAATCACTGAATGCAGTTAGCATATAATTTTGAGTTTTTTTTCAAGCTACAGGCAATACTAATAATATAGCAGGCAGTTTGACATCTGCATTGAATGTATCTGTATGCATAAAATATAATTATGCTTAAAAGTTGAACAATGTTACAATATGAGGAACAATAAATGAATGCCTATATAGATGCACTATATATTATTTTAAATATATTTCAATGTATGTGTGTTATAGTTTAAGCAAATGTAGTCAAAATTTCTTCTTTAATTTTTCAGAATAAACCCTATTTTATATGATAGTTTGTCAATATATTTTCTAGGGAAATAATTAAAGGTAACTTTAAATATTTAGGCACTACACCAAAAGCCAAATATCACAGGAAACATGGAAAAAATATATAAGTCAAATTTTTGTTCAATGTATACTAAAAATATGGAATGCTTCATGAGTTTGTGTGTCATAAGTAAAGTTTTGGAAAAAAACATGTATGTGGTTTCCTTTTTGAATTAGGATAAACATTTCTAGTTTTTTTTTTCTGTAATATACATTTGAATTACTATTTTCACTCCCTGCTGATAAAATCAATTAGTCTACATGATTTATATCCATAAAAGGTTTTTCACTTTTGACTCAGTAATATACCTGCTACCAAATTGTGCCTTTACTAACATTCTTCTTGTCAAATTTAAAGAGAAATTTGCATTTGTCCTATTGGTTCTTTCTCATTTTACAGTCCCCCTAACATTTTCTCTTTTCTTAATTTTATTTTTACTTGAGAAGTAGAATACAATAGCAGAGAAAATTTCCCTTCCTCTGTCTACCCCACAGCAAGTTCTCCCTATAGATAATATAACATATGCTTTTTAATAATGCTGAAAGATTTGAATTCAACAAAGTTTATAGGTTAGATTCAATGTTATCTAGTATTATCTCCTTCCATTGCATTTTGAAGCCCTAACTGGTAGCCTAATATCCTTGAACAATAGTTATGAATAAAATCTATAATAATGCAATGGAACCCAAACAAAAATTATGACTCCTTTTAAAGCTGAGACATGTATAATATCTAAACCATTCACTTGAAACATGATATTTGGTTCAATATTGTAAGTATGTGCTAATCAGAAGCATAGTTATTCTTAGATACTTTTCTCTTTCTCTATTTCTTTAGGACTATGAAGTAAATTGAAGAGTCTTCATGACAAGGAAGTCATGGAGGACATTAGTATAGTGGCACCTCTGAGGAAGAGACAAGACCATTGCTCACATTGTTAGCCCCCATGCCTATTATGGGTTAGGCAAATAAAGAATACCATACAATTGTTTAATATGTGAGTGAAAGAATGAACAAATAAATAATTGGCAAATAACCTTGAGGGTTGTACATAATAGGATAAAAATTATGTGTGGTTGTTTGACTCAGGTAACCCCCATAAACTTAGGTGTTTTGAATGTTAGGCCCCCAGCTAATAGCAACTTGGGAATTAAAGCCTCCTGGAGGGAGTGTAGTGTTAGAGGTGGACTTATGGGTATTATAGCCAGCTTACTCTTGCCAGTGTTTGGCACACTTTTCTGTTGCTGTTGCCCACCTTATATTGCTGAAGAGGTGATGTCCATGTCTGTGCATGCCATCGTTTTCTTCTGCCATCATGGAGCTTCCCCTCAAGTCTGTAAGCCAAAATAAATCTTTTTTTCCCCCACAAGCTGCTCTTAGTCAGTGTTTTCTTACAGCAATGCAAAACTGACTGTAACAGTAAAGTTGTTACTGAGAATGGTGCTATTGCTGCTAGACACCCGAATGTGTGGCTTTTGGCCCTTTGGAGCTGATTTTTTAGAAGAACCTTAGCCTTTGGAAACTTAGCCTAAGAGACGCCTTGCAGTGCTGTAAATGCAGCTTGATGGACCATTCTGGTCAGAGTTGAAAGACCTGAATGCAGTAAGAACAATAGACTGTGAGGTTTAGCTTATTTATGTGATAAAGAGCTTTGCTTCGACTGGGCTAGAAGCAGTTTGTGTGAGATGCTTGCTGTTATGCTGGTGTCCTGAGAACTTGTGTAGGGTTGCTTTTCATAGAAATGGACTGATGTGAACAGAGGGCTATGGCACAGGAAAAAAAAATGATATCTTTGGCCCCAAACTGCTACCCATTCAGCTGAAATTGAGAGATTTCAACCATTGGGGGCAAGGGGTGGAATGTGGTGGTTTGATTCAGGTGTCCCCCATAAACTTAGGTGTTCTGAATGACAGGTCTCCAGCTGATGGCAATTGGTAATTAAATTTTCCTGGATGCTGTATATTGTTGAGAATGGGCTTATGGGTATTATAACCAGCTTTCTGTAGCAAATGCTTGGCACACTCTCCTGTTGCTCTTCTCTTTCTGATATTGGCCAGGAGGTTCACCCTCTGCTCATGCCATCATTTTCCCCTGCCATCATGGAGCTTCCCCTTGAGTTTGTAAGCCAAAATAAACACTTTTTACCATAAGCTGCTCTTGGTCAGGTGTTTTCTGCCACTAATACAAACCTGACAGCAACAGTAGGGTTTATGGGATTTTTGGTGTGTGTGTGTGTGTGCATGTGTGTGTGAAGCATTTACTGGGACAGTAGCCACAGGGATGGTCCGAGTGCTAGAAGATCAGATTTCTCACTGGATGGGTCAATCATTTGCTATTGCTGAGCTATGAGTGGGCATAAGGATATTCTAGTGCAAGTTGCAAGAAACCCCAAAGAATCTTTCATACTAATGCCCACTGATCATAGTATGCAGAGGTGATATGGCATTCCCATATGGTGATGTTGTATAGCTCTAATTGTCAGATATCATCAAGCCATTAAAATAGTATAATTTATTTTTAAAAAGCCCAAAGAACAAGTTAAATTGATGCTTCTTTGCTTTTGTGAAGTGGTATTAGAAGATAATGTAATGTACTGGATAGAGTAATCTAGCACCAGATTGTCCAGAGGCTAAAATCAAATAACCTGACTAATTAAAGCATCTCTTCTCTCTCTGCCCACCCAATAGCTAATCAATTTGGCATTTATTTAGTGGCTCTGACTCATTAACTAATATCTTAGAGACATAGCCATAGACTAAACTGACCCAGGAAAATTGGTAATAATAACTCAACATGTGCTTTCCAGTATTAGAATTAGGAGGAGTGGACATAGCTCTGTTTTAAGCTACATTTTTTTAATGTAAAGGATAGATCAGGTGTTGTAGACAGCTCCATGCTGCTGAAGTGAACCTCCAAATAGACACAATTTAATTGCAGAAAAGGAATTATTTCAAGCTTACAGATCCAGGGGGAGTTCTATGAATGGTGGCAGAAGCTGCTTCCATATATCCAAGCAAAGAGAAATAAGCAAACAGCCAGCAAAAGCCAAAAGCAGCAAGCACAAACTTGCCTCAAGGAGGAGCCCCAGAGCTCAGACTTCTCTGCATAGCTTTGGGTTGGAATTCAGATCCACTCCCAAACACACCTTAAGGCTAGACCCCAGGATCTGCCCTTAGCTGGAGACCCAAGTTACGAGTTCAATAAAACACCTGAGTCTATGAGTGACATACATATCAAACTACCACACAAAGTAGTCTCTGTTTTAGCATTTACCTGTTAAAAAGCAATTTAATTCATACATGGATAATATTTATCTAATTTTTCTCTACTAAGCTTTGGAAAATACCATTAATTTGCTTTTTGACATACATTAAATGCTAATTCTTTCTTTTTTAAGTGAATAATTATCCACAATAAATTCACAGCTTTTTGTGTTTTGACAGAGTAATTACGTTTGCCATATTCTAGTAGCATGATGGCAGGGGTAAAAGGCCTCAAATTAAATAGTCCAAGAATAAGTTTTTAAAAGATGTGTTTTAACAAAACATCATGATGGTGATTAAAAAGGCTAAGATGCTGAAAATATACTGTGGGATACAGAAAAATAAGAGCCCAAATTTATCTCTAGAAAAAGTTAAGAGAGATTATAGCAGATGTTTTATTAGTGGGTTATAAAATGCCAAGTCCTGAGTGAAAATTTAGGCACACATACTGTTTTTCATACTCTCTCAAATGGCTGAATATTATGTGTATTATTCTATATGAGAAGAAAATTAAAGGCTTTTTTTCAATTATGGATAAGCATACAAAATTTGTTAACTAATTTTTAAGGAAATTATATCCTTATACTTCTGGCTGCTATAGATATGCTTTTCAGAAATGGAAGAATGCATCTTCTAAATTTCTTATTTGTCTAAAGACATAGATTTATGCATCTTTTAAATACTCTTGTTACTGAAATCCTAATTGTCTGAACAATGAAATGCATGATGTGTAGTTGGAACAGATGACCTTTAAAGTTCCTTCCATCTTCAGTGTTGCATCTATCCACAATTCTCATAACTCCTACATTTCACTTGTTAATGCTGAAGAAATGTAAAGCATGGAAATGAATCTCACCTGCTTTCCTACAATTCACGTTGGTCCTAAGATTAAAACTAAAATGAAATAGGCTGGGGAGATGGTTCTGCAATTCAAGGCACTTGTTTGCAAAGCCTTACTGTGTTCAATTCCCTAGTGCCCATGTAAGCTAGATGCACAAAGTGGTTTATGTCGGGAGTGACAAGAGGCTCTGGTGTGCCCAATTTCTGTCACTCTCTTTTTCTCTGTCATATAAATCAATAAATCAATCAATAATTTTCTTTTAAATAAAAGGAATTTCTACTGTACCAGACTAGCTTAAGGAAAATGGATTCAAACAGCTTCTCCAGTGAGAGAATGTGTCTTGAAAGTCTTTAGGGTAAGTGACTTCTAAGAAGAACAAAGTTCGTTGCCATTAAGAGGTTATTAAGGTGAAAATCAGAGTGCTGAATAAAAGATGTCTATTATTCAACCAAAGCAAAAGAATGGGAACTTGCTTAAAAATGCTTTTTGAGGACTGATGGAGGTAAATACTTAATCCATAAGAAAAATCACTGGAATGGAGAACAATGCATCTTAATGGAAAAGCTTTTGCACATGCACAATACTCACCTTGCAAGAATTCTGCTAAAGTTAGTTCAAAAGGCAGGTAATTGGCATTTTGATATTATGTTTAAGAAATATAAATTATGAAAAAATAAGGATAAATTATGAAAGTAGAATTAATTTGTGGTGACCTGATACAAAATTTCAAGGGTCACCAAAATTTATAGTTGAGCACATCATAATGCATACCCAAATATTTTTTTTGCTAAATTCTTTCCAGAAATAAGTATACCCTGTTCTTCAAAGGAGAACTGTTATGTGATAGCATCTATGAAATCTTCCCCAAGAGTTATAGCTACAAAGACTGAGCTATATTACTGTTAATATGTTTTGAAGTGATGATGATGATTGCTCTGCTTAACGTTTTTTAAGAACTTGCTTTATCACTTGTATTGTCCTTTTATTAGCTATGGACTTGGGGGAGAGACTTGATGATTTCACTCAGTAACACAAACAGACAAGACATGGAACATGTGATGATTCCAACTATGACAAGTTGAGGGGACTCAAAGCAGCAGCAGCTAAATTTAGAGAGAGAGAGTCAGATGAAAAGGGGTATATTCAACAAGCACAAAGAACCCACATGAGGTAATATCTCAGAACAAAAATTGAAACATGAGTAGGTTAGCCAAGAAAACTATCCTCATGCCACTGAGATAGAAGACAGAGTAATATGTACAGATCAGGGGCAAAGAACCAAGGTCCATGCTGGCCTAATGCCAATAGCTGAGGACCACTGAAACTCAAAGCCAACAGAGATCTCTCAAGCTCCTCAATTTCTATTAAAGCAATAAAGCTGCAGTAAAGTACTGAGGAGGTGTTCAGTAACAGGAGCTAAACACTGTATTTAACACATATTTCCATTTATAACAAATAGTAAAAAATATACCCGAGAGCCCAGTTCCCAACATAATTACCACAAGGTCCAATTTCATCCTCCTGCCCTCTTCTGGAGGTAAAACTGCAATAATTTTATCACATATTTATACATTCATAAAAATGTATGTCCATTGCAAATCTTTAACTTTATTAAAGAATATCAGATTATTTTTCAAGGTATGTATCAAATTTACTTGACTCTGAGTACATTATAATTTTTCCAATATAACCATGCTTTCTAACAGTGTGTATTGATAATTAATCTTTCCTCATTTCTCGCTTCTCCTCTTCTCTCCTCTCCTCTCCCTTCCTCTTACCCCTACCTTCTTCTCCCTTTCATTCTCCTCCCCTCCTCTCCTCTTCTCTCTCTTTTTCTCTGGCCCAGACTGGCCTCAAACTACTAGCCCTCTTGTGTCCATTTCCCTGCTGCTGGGATTATAGTTGTGCACCATCAAACACAGCAGTACTAATTTTCATCTGTAAGAAAAAATTTCTTGTTCTCTTGATGTGTATCTCTGTAATTGGTAGTTGGATAATCATTGCTTCATGCTCTATTCTCAACTGTTGTAAAATTCTTATAGGAACTCTCACCCACTTTATTTATTGGATTGAAGCTTTCAGTCATAGATTTCTAGTAGATTTTAAAAATTGAATTGTAGGTACCAGTCATTTTGTAGTTACATGCACTGTAAATATGCTTTTCCAATTTCAGGCTTGCCATTTCACTGTTGGCAAGAAACACCAGTTTTCATTTTTAATGTAGTCTAATATATCATTCTTTACTGTCATTTTTGCATCTTGTTTTTAAAAAGAAACATCTCTATACTGAGCTCATAAAAATATTATCCCATATTTCTTTTTATTTTTTTGTTTAGAAAACTTTACAAGTGATTCAGAAAAAAAAAGAGAATCGAGGTAGAAAGAAACAGGGGAATCTAATGATTAAACAGTTTCTTATTATATTTGAGTATCATACAAGTTTCTCAATACCTCATTTATGATTACCTCTTTATATATACTTCTCCTGTTTATCCATTTGTTTTCCCACATATAATCCTGTACTGATGATCTTGACTTGGAGATTAACTAGAATAGAATTCTTAGATTCTATAATTATTAATTGGGTATACTATTTATCTTTAGCGATCACTACCCATATTACCCAACTGCTAGCCTCCAGTTGTCTTACGAGCATAGGTTCCACAGACCTCCACATTTTTATTCAGGGTATGTAATATATGTGTGTGTGTGTGTGTGTGTGTGTGTGTGTGTGTGTGTGGGTTTGTGTAAAGAAATGCCCTCCATGTTTTGTAACCTATGTTTTACTCATATATGCATGAAAATGGAACAGATACATGGTAATCTAGAATAAGAACTAACAACAACAAGGAAAAACTAAACACCTCAGGCTTTCTAGAGAATTCATTAAGTAATTGAACTTGTTTCTTTCTTTTTTGTCCAAAGTCAGTGCAGGAGCACTGCATTAAGTAAGCATGCTCTTTAAAGCCCTCTGAGTTGCAGGTGCTTTTATGATAAGTTAATGTTTAGATGGAAGAAAATTGAACCATTCCTTTTGTTTATATGTAATACAAATGGTGTTGTAATGTTGCCCTAAAATACCCAGCACTACAATAAATGTGCTGTGATATTTATTGCCTGAATGAAGGTGATGGCATATCTCAGAGTGGCCTGGCATACAAAGGGTGAATTCAAGTTCTAGGAACTGATGAACATTTCTTATGGAATATTAATAATGTAAATTATATTTGCTATGGTTGTGTTCTGAATATAAGCTTAGATGAAATAATTGCTTTCTTCTAAGAAAAGTTAACATGTTTCTTTTCCATTTCTTTTCAAGTACCTACTTGGCCTATGAGCAGAACACTTTGGGAGCTAAGTATGTGACTTTGTGATTACTGATTAATGTCAGTCAAATCATTCTTGTATTGATTCCAAAATAACCTAAATTTTAGACACTTGTGAATTCAAAACTGAACTATAGGTCAGACTATTACACTATTCAGTTTTGTTAATAAAAAGTCATCCAAAGGAATGTTGAATCTTTCATTTGGTCACTGTTAACACAAATGCCTATGACAGGCTTATAATAATGATATAACTGCCATCTTTATGAAGGGGTACAATATTTAGCACTCATGCCTATAAAACAAAAATTGGAGTGGCAACTTCTGTATAACTCTAAGAGAAGACCATTTTTCAGTCACAAACCATGGTTGATTTTTTTTTTTTTTTTAGATTTATGATGTCTGGAATTCAGTTGTGACCCGTTGATTCTTGTTTAAAATAATCCACCTTGTCTCCTGACACTCACTGTATACATATAAAAATACTCCTGGTTCACTTTCTTTGATTGGTCTGCTTCAGCTTACCATACAGTTATGACTTAACTTTGACATGTATTAATAATATACAGAAAAATCGCCCATAAGGCTAAGCTAATAATAATAGAAGTTTCCTCAAAGAAGACCTAACTTATTTTTTAAAAGTCATATTTGGGGGCTGCAGTGGAGGCTAAGTAGTTATCCATTCTCATCCAAAACCTGATAGCTTGGATTTGATTCCACAGTACCCATACAAAGCCAGATGCACAAAGTGGTACATGCATCTGGAGTCATTTGCGGTAGCAAGAGACCCTGGCATGCCCATATTCCTTTCTCCATCTCCCTCCCTCCTCTCTCTCTCTCTCTCTCTCTCTCTCTCTCTCTCTCTCTGTGTGTGTGTGTGTGTGTGTGTGTGTGTGCTTGTGTGAATGTGGAGGATTTGTCTTTCTTGAAAAATGTCATATTTTGTTTTCCCTGGCTATTCCCAGGGATCTGAGATCCCTGCATGGACTATGTACAGGCGGGCATGGTAGTGTGGAGTGAGTAGGCCAGAGCCCTGTTTCCTGGTTTCTCCCAGAAACCTCGTTGGGTTCTCTGTCTGGGCTGTGGGCAGGTGGGCATGGTGTGGAGTGAGTAGGCCAAATCCTTGTCTCCTGGCTCCTCCTAGCTCCTCCCAGTCCCCTGGACCCAGTAGGTCCCAGTGTACCTACTGGGAGAGACCTGCTCCCTGAGTGAGCTATAAAATCAGGCATTTTGCTCTGGTATCCTGACTGGCCACCGGTTACCAACATTCCTGTTCACATGAGTCAGAGGGTGCACAGGCCAAAGGACAAAAACTTGCTTCCTTCTCAATAAAATAAAGAGTCACCCTACACTGGGCAGAGAAAAATGCAAAAATCTGCCAACAAAAGTCAGAAAACTAAGGGATCTCCTCCAAAGATGTCTAGTCCTACAATGGAAGCCTCCAATGAAATCATCGAGAAAACAACATAAACTCATTCCAAAAATGAAAACACAACAACCAGTGAGACCTTGATCAAAACAAAAAATCACTGAAATGGAAACAAACCATCAAAGAAGCATAAACCATATCAATAAAATTGGATAGAATCATCTCCTAGAGCATTCAGCTTTTGACAGTAGGCTTACCTTGATGGAAGAAAATATTAGAACCCTCCAAAGAGATATGAATAAATTGAAGGTAAGTCAAGAAATAGAAGACCTCAAAAACCGGTTGATTAAGCTTAATGAAGACATGATCAAATGCAAGAATGAACTTCAGGAAGCATCAAGAAAATCAGAACTCAAATTGAAATCGTACTAAAAAAAGATGGACATAATGGAAAATAACACAGCAGAAAATAAAATTCAAATAGAAATTATAAAACCTCTATAGAACCACTCACCAAAAGAATTACTCATGTGGAAGACAGAACTTCTGAGCTGGAATACAAGACAAAAGAAATTGATTGAGTCCAAAATTTTTGCTAAATTCAAAGAATTAAGTGACCAGAATACAAGGGAAGTGTGGGATACACAAAAAAAGGCCAAACATCCGAATATCAGGGGAGGAAATACAGACCAGAGGCATGGAGAACATATTCAACAAAATTATTGAAGAAAATTTTCTGAATATCTCAAAAGATATCCAGATGCAAGAAGCTGACAGAATACCAAAGAGACAGGACCAAAGAAGAAACTCTCCAAGGCACATCATAGTTAAAACTCTCAACAACAAAAACAAAGAGAGAGAATGTTAAAAGAAAAAAAAAACTCACAACATACAAAGACAATTCCATCAGAATTATGTCAGATTTCTCATTGTAAGCCGTAAAAGCCAGAAGTACACGGAATGGAAAGCTTCAAAGTCTAAAAAGCCGTCCTTCTAACACAAGCTACCATACCCAGAAAAAGTATCACTCATAATAGATGGTGAAAGAAAACTTTTAGATGAGAAAAGGATACTCTATGATTATAAGAACACAAAGCCAAACCTACAAAGAATACTTGAGGGAATACTCCACACAGAACAGTGAAACAACCAGTAATCTCAATAGCCAGCAAGAAGAAGATCACAATAACCAAAATACACCAGGCTCAACAGTACAAAATGTAAGAAAGCAACAAACCCAATAAAACACCTCATCGTGGCAGGGAATAATTAAAACCTCACAGTAATAACCTTAAATATTAATGTATTTAACTCACCCATCAAAATTCACAGGTTATCAGGGTGGACCAAAAAACTGGACCCTATATTATATCTACTATCTTCAAAAAACCCATCTCACCACTAAAGGTAGAAACCTCCTCAGGGAAAAAGGGTGAAAAATGATATTCCAAGCAAATGGAAATAAAAAACAAGCTGGTGTTGCTATATTAACATCTGAAAAAGTAGACGTCAATCCAAAAGAATTCAAAAAGGACAAAGAAGGCCATTTCTTACTAATCAAGGGAATGATCCAACATGAGTACATCACAATAATAAATATACATATGCCAAACTCAGGTGCACCACAGGTTAGAAAAAAAAATCTGCTCAACAATAAAACAAATAAACACCACCACTCTCATAGTTGGAGACTTCAATACTCCATTATCATCAACAGACAGATCATCAAAGCGGAAAATCAACAGGTAAATAATAGAGCTCAACAACATCATAAATCACCTAGAAGTAACATATATCTATAGAAATTTCTACCCCCCCCCTGCAGAATATACATTCTTCTCAAGAGCCCATGGAACCTTCTCCAAAATTGACCATATATTAGGCCATAAAGTGTGCCTTCATAAAGGAAGGAAAATTGAAGTAACTGCCTGCATAATGTTAAAGTATCACAATGATTTAATACTAGAAACTAAAAACAGGAGACACATGAAGAACTCCACCAGATCTTGGAGACTAAACAACATACTTTTAAACAGTGAATTAGTCATGGAAGAAATAAAAAAAAAAAGAAATTGTAAAATTCCTAGAATTGAATGATAATGAAAACACAACCTACTAAAACTTATGAGACACAATGAACACTGTCATAAGGGGAAAATTCATAACCCTAAATGCCTTCATTACAATGAGAGATCCCAAATTAATAACCTGGCTATCTACCAAAGGGTACTAGAAAAATAAGAAGAATTCAATCCAAGAAGCCCCAGACAGAAAGAAATAATCAAGATTAGAGCAGAAATTGATGAATTGGAAACTAAGAAAACAATTTTAAAAATTGATGAAATGAAGAGCTGGTCCTTTGAAAAAATAAACAAATTGACAAAACCCTGACCAAACTGATCCAGCAAAAATAGAGAAGTCTCATTTTTAAAAAAAAAAAATCAGAAATGAAAAAGGGGAGATCACAACATACATCAATGAAATTGAAAGAATCATCAGGCCATACTTCCAAAACCTCTATTGCACAAAACTGAATAATCTGGAAGAAATGGATGTATTCCTAAATACATATCACCTATCAAAACTAAACTCAGAGCACATTAATATCCTAAACAAACCTCTCACATCCATGGAGATTCAAAAGGTAATCACAAATCTCCCCCAAAAGAAAAATCCTGGACCAGATGGCTTCTCAGCTGAATTCTATCAAACCTTCATTGACAAAGTGAAACTGATTATTCTCAAACTGTTTTGCATGATCTGAGACCAGGGAATCTTCCCTGATTTCTTTTATGAAGTGAGCATCACCCTAATAACAAAACCAGAAAGAGATACAACAAAGAAAGCAAACTAAGGCCTCCATCCCTAATAAACTTAGATGCAAAGATCCTGAATAAAATCCTTGCAAACTGAATTCAACAACACACCAAAAGCATTATCCACCTTGATCAATTAGGCTTCATCCCAAGGATGCAGGGGAGGTTTAACATACAGAAACCGTTCAACATAATGCACCACATAAATAAAGTGAACCATAAAGACCACATGATTATCTCAATTGATGCAGAGAAGGTCTTTGGCAAAATACATCCACTTCATGATCAAAACACTGGAAAGAATAGGCATGGAGGGTTTTATCTCAAAACAGTAAAAGCTATATATAAAGCTCCTAAATCCCAAATAATATTTAATGGGTAAAAACTCATGGAATTCCCAATGAGATCACGAACAAGACAGGGGTGCCCACTTTCACCACTGCTCTTCATCATAGTACTAGAAGTACTAGCCCAAGAAATAAGACAGGAGAAAGAAATAAAAGGGATTCAAATTGAAAAGGAAGAAGTCATCCCTATTTTCAGATGACATGAATATATATATCCCAAAAGTCTCCACCTCAAAACTTCAGCAAAGTGGCAGGATACTAAATCAATGCACAAAAATCAGTAGCTTTTCTATTTGCAAAGGCCAAATATACAGAGAAAGAAATTAGTGTGGCTGTCCCATTTTCAGTAGCAACAAAAAAAAAATTAAATACCTTGGAATAACAGCAACCAATGATGTGCAAGACCTATATAATGCAAACATAAAAACACTCAAGAAAGAAATAGAGGATGACTTGAAAATATGGACAGTCCTCCCATACTCCTGGATAGGTAGAATTAATATTGTGAAATTGGCAATTCTATCAAAAGCAATATACAGACTTACCATAATAGCAATAAAAATATCAGTATAATTCTTCACAGAGATTAAAAATGATCTCAAAATTCACATGGAATGGCAGAAGCTCTTGGATAGCCTAACATATCTTCAGCAAAAGAAATAACTCTGGCAGTATCACCATACCCAATCTAAAGCTACATTACAAAGCCATTGTGACCAAAGCAGCCTGGTACTAGAATAAAAACAGAAACATAGACCAATGGAAAAGAATGGAAGACCTAGATCTTGGGTCAAGTAACTATAGCTACTTGATCTTTGACAGACATGCCAATAATGTAGACTGGAGAAAAGAAAGCATTTTCAACAAATCATGTGGGACAAGTTGGATGACCATAAGTAGAAAAAATGAAATTAGACCCATTAATTTCACCATACACAAAAATCATGTCCAAATATGTATGGCACAATGCAGGCCTGGCCCTAGCCAGACTGCATGGAAAAGAAACAAGGAAGTGGCTTCTGTGAACATGGCATTCTGCGCAGGCCTGGCATGACAACAGCTACAGTCCCATGCTCGCAAGAAACCTGCTACGAGATGATCTGTCCGGAGACAGGCTGTCATTGCTCACAAAAATGGGACCATCCCATGCAATGATTGGCTGGCCAAGCCACTTAAAACCCCCTGCACTTCCTCGAATAAACGAGTTTGCTGCAGCTTGCCCTCTGCTGCTTCCACCCAACTCCCGGAGTCTGAGTTGTGACTCCACGCCTCTCACCCCCAACTTGGCAGAGACCCTGCTATCCCTCCTGGGCTGGACCTAGGGCGGACTCCAACACAAATGGATTAAACACTTCAATGTAAGATTGAAACTCTTCAACTACTGGAAGAAAAAATAGGAGGCACTCTCCATGTTATGACTGGGAAAAGACTTCCTGAACAAAACCCCAGTAGCCCAAGAAATTAAGCAAGCACTCAACCAGTGGGATATCATGAAGCTAAAAAGCCTTTGTACAAATATACCATAAACAGAGCCAATAGATTACCCACTGAATGGGAGAAAATCTTCACCAGCTATACCACTGATAGAAGTCTAATATCTAGAATCTACAAAGAACCCAAAAAATTAAACAACAAAAAAATCAAACAACTCACTGTAAAAGTGGGGCAGAAAACTAAATTGGGAGTTCTCAGAGGAAAAAATACAAATGGATAACACACACTTAATAAAATTTTCAACATCCCTAACCATTAGGGAAAGGCAAATTAAAACAACTAAGAGATTCCACCTTACCCAAGTAAGGATAGAAAACTTAATAAATCAAATGAAAATAAATATTGGTGAGGATGTTTAGAAACTGGTGCACTCATTCACTGTTTGTGGGAATGTGAGCTGGCACAACCACTTTGGAAACCAATATGGAGACCCTGAAAAGGATGAATATAGAGCTATAAATGGACTCTGTTATTCCCTTAGTGGGCATTTACCCTAAAAGCTCCACATTTCATTTCAGAGATATTTGCTCAACCACATTTATGCTGCTCAATTCATAATAGCTTAGAAATTGAATCAACCCTTTGCCGGGCGTGGTGGTGCACACCTTTAATCCCAGCACTCGGGAGGCAGAGGTAGGAGGATTGCCGAGAGTTTGAGGCCACCCTGAGACTACATAGTTAATTCCAGGTCAGCCTGGACCAGAGTGAGATCCTACCTTGCAAAACAAAAAAAAAAAAAAAAAAAAAAAGAAATTGAATCAACCCAAGTGCCCATCATTGGATGAATGGATAACCGTGATGTCATATATCTCAACTGTGGAATTCTTCTCATCAGTAAGAAAAATAACTCAATGAAATTTCTAGAGAAGTGGTTAAATGTGGAACAGTTTATTCTAAGTGAGCACACACAATCACAGAAAGACGATTGTCACATGGTTTTACTCATCTGCAATTGCTAACCTGGATCTATCCAAGTTGCTGATATACATGAATGGCATCTTGAAGCTTGGACAATACGGAGGTTAGGGCTTGTGGAAAGGGGAAGGATGGGGGGGTTGCACAAAACTGAACCCAAATTGAACTGGAACCATACAGTCCTATATCCTAGAAGTTAGAGTAAAAGCTGGAACCCTCAAGAGGTCCTTAAGGGGAGCAACTGAATCGAAGTGCCCTGGAGAGGGTGAGATGAAGCCTAATCTTAAATTTTTCCTGTTTCTCTTTATTCTCTGTCTTTTTCTTTTTTCTTTTCCCTTGGCACTGGCCTGTAACTCCCTGTGCCAGTATGTGGTTTACATCCACAATGAGCTGTTGATCAGAGAGACCTGCTAGATCTCCCTAAACAATTAAGACAGACTTCTGTCAGAGAACTTTATTACCCACCAGAGGTTAATGGTTAAGACCCTACTGCTGAAGCCACCATACGCTGTCTGCACAGACCATGGAAAGACCTGGTTTGAATCTGGAAGAGAGCCAATCGCCAGAAAATTAGCCAAGCAAACCCTGGAAGGTGCTCCATGAGCTACCAGGGTAAAGTGGCCAACATATCCCCAAGCAATTCAAAGTCTAAGTGACTCAGAAGCAAACAACCTGATGTTATACTCACACAAGTGCAAGGTAAGTAACTAACTATTCTTGGATTGGCTAACAGATCCACTCAGTGGAAAGGAAACCATATTTGGACCTGGGAAACATATCAGAATCATATCCAGATAATGATTCTGCTTTCCATTGTCAAGATCCCACTAATCGTGGGCTATAAGAGGGTGTATACCATTTTAATTCTCTATAAATTAATAATAGTTATCCAATTTAACTGGTACTTACTTCACTCTCTGTTGGAAAATCTGCTTTTTTTCAGATGGGAGCTGGATCTGAGGAGATAAATAACCCAGCACTCTCCACCCCAGTCCCAGCTGAAACCACAGAGGAATTGGGGAAATGAGCAAGAGTGCTGCTTTCTTAGTGAATCTGAAATCACCACAAGGATGAAGGAGATAGGCACTGAGGACACTCAACTCCTACCAAGCCAGAGGACCAGAGACCCATAAGTACCCATCACTGAAGTAGACTTAAAATGCACCCAACATGGCTCAGGGAATTTTGCAGAAGAGGGGGTGGAAAGATTGTTAGAGCCACAAATTGGGACATTTTGCACAGAGACATTGCCTCTCCCCTATAACTAACTGCTGCACCTATAATGCATGACCCACAATCCCCATGAGGTAGACATGAATTCCCAATGCAGAAGACCTCTTCAGTAAAGGGGCAGGAAGGAGGGAAAGGATGGTACCAATATGTGTTATTTACATACTAGATATGTCCATAACTAATAAAAGTAAAATTTTAAAATGTCATATTGTTACACTAAAAACTTCTGTTAATGTCAAAGCAACTTTTATAATTTTTGGGCCCTAAGAGGCCCCGGTGTGAGGCCTAGTGGTTCTGAGCCTAGCTAGAGTTTAGCGACCTGTCCTTGGCCTACTCCCGGGTGTGAGGTCTAGTGGAACTTCCTGAGCCTGACTAGAGTTTGGCGACTTGTCTTTGGCCTATTACTTCTGCTTAGGAGTGACTCAGCAAGGCCAAAGCCGAAACTGCCTCCGCCCAGCTACTGCTGACATGGTGAAATACTATTGGCCCTTACACCTTTATCTCATCCTTTTTCCCACCCTCTTTCTCAAAATATATAAACACCTTCCCATTACAATAAACCGAGTTCCTGCCTTGACAGACTCCGGTCTCAGTGTGTTTTTTTCTCCCCGGTGGTTTTTGGGGGGAGGGGTCTGAGCCGCCGACACCCGTTATCCCGTTCAGCCTTAAGAGGAGCCACTGACCCAGCTCTCTCTCTTTTCCGCTCTACCTGCCAGGGGAAGAGGAACTGGCATATAATAATGAAAATTTTACATTATTAAATTATTTTCAGCTTCTAATGTCATTTCATTGCACATTATCTTATCTTAATACCTACAAGAACCTAATATTCTACAATAACTGATATATAGTAGGTTTCATGTCTGTGATGGTTTGAATGTGAAATGTCCCCCATACACTCATGTGCTCTGAATCCCCAGTTTAAAGTTGGTGACAATTAAGAAAGTGGATCTTTGGTGGAGGAGTTGTGACACTGGGGCTGGGCTTTGAAGTCTATTAGTCTAGCTTGCAGTGCTAGCTCACCCCACTCTTGCTGCTACCTCCCAGATGCTCTGTTCTGCCATGCTCAGCCTCTGTTCTGCCATAATTTCACCACTGAGGATACTTCCCTTCAAAACTGCAATCCTTAAATAAGCCCTTTCCTCCCGTAAGCGGTTTGGGTCAGGTGTTTGGTCCCAGCAATGAGAAGATAACTACTACACTATCCCACAATTAACAAACACACAAAAAAATTCGAAGTAGTTTTGCAAGGTTTAAAAACACATATTATTGTCTTGACTTCTTTAAAATAGGGCGATTTCAATAGATCACTATTTTTCCCACATTTTTTCCTCTGAGACCTAGCATAAACTGAAAATGTCTCTCAAGAATAAATGGAATATTCAACTTCTGTCACTTCTTAAACAACAGAAACTCTAATTGTTCTAAATTTATAGATATTTGAGTTGTAGACAAAATTTGTAAAGAAAAACTGTATTTTAATTTAAAAATAATTAGAACATTTAAAAACTACTGGAATATTGTCTCCATTTCTGTCTTTCTGTGATTAGCTAGGTGATGATATGAAAAAGGACTTACTCTATTTTTTCAGCTTAAAAGTATGAAGTCACGGATATAACATATGGTTAGTGGTCAAAATATTGTCACTATGTAAGTAGAAAATCAATAGAAAATCAAAACATTTAAATGTTTTGACAATAGCTACAAAATTGTTGAATACATAGGAATGAAATTAACAAATATATGCAAGAACTCTAACCTGAAAATTAAAATAAAACATTGTAAAGACATTTTTTGAGGCCCATGTGAATAGGAATTGGAAGAGTAAAGTTGTTAAAATGGCAAATCTCCATGTAGAGGTATACATTCAAAGCAATGGCCATCATAATCCCAGCAGGGTATGTTGTAGAAATTGACAAGCTGATTTTGAAATTTATATGGAAATGTAAAGGATGGAGAATAACCAAGGAATTTTGAAAAAGAAATCAAGTTGGAGATCTTGCACAGTGTGAATTCAATATATACTGCAAAGCTACAGTAATCAAGAAATCATAGCATTGGCATATAGAATGGCAATGAGAGCAAAAGAACACAATGGAGAACCCAGAATTAACCCATACTTCTATGATTATTTGATATTTGGCAAAGGTGACAAAAATGTAGAAAGTCTTTTCCAAACTTATACAACCTTGATATCTATACTCTACCCAAAAATACTCTGAGGTGTATCATGGCCATAAACAGAAAGCTAAATCACTAAGGCATAAACTGAAAACAAAAAGAAAAATTTTGACTTAAAGTAGCACAGGAACTAAAAACTATAGCAAAGTTATACCAACAAAATTAAATTTTTCCTATAAAAATAAATATTTAAGAAAATGAATTCATGAGAAATATTGTATACTGCCCAACTAAAAGTATGTAAGGTATTTATCATCTTAAACATGTATCATTTCTTTGTTGTAAATAAGCAAGTCAAAAACTAGACAAACTTAATTGCAAAGCATGAAGTATATTTTTCCAGATATAGTAACATAAAACTGCCATAATAACAATGACAACAACCAAATTATAAAGTAGCTAATAACTTGGATAGGTATAAACAAATAACCAATAAGTACATGAATATATGGGCTCACCAACATTAATCATTAATAAAATGCTAAAGAGAACAACAGTGAAATACTATTATAAATGGAACAGTCTTGCAAAAATTAAAAACACTGACAGTATCAAAGAGTAAAAACGATATCAAGTAATCAAAAGTCTTGTACACTGTTGGTAAGAAAGTAAAAGTGTTAAAACAATGTTAGAGAAAGTGTTAAAGTTTTTCATTGTGTTGTTTAATTTTAGATATCCACTTGACTGAATTCACAAACAGTTAGAAACCTAGTAAGGGCTCCATTGTAAGGATTTATAAGAGTATTAGAGGAAGTTAAAAAATGAGCCTGAGTGAACTATTTGGAGAATATCTACTTTCCAATATCTAGAAAACCAAAAAGAATGTATACAAAGGTAAATACTGAGTACACTGATTCAAAAAAAAAAAAAAAAACTCAATCTAGTGGATGCATTACAAAATAGATTCCCTATTAGAACATAATATGCATTCAAAGAATAAAACAATCTTCAGAAATTCAGAAATATGGCATTTAAAGTGTAAAACTTGTAATTTAAATAAATAGCAGACAAGGGAAGTGAAGAAACATTAAAATAAGGTAGCAGAACAGGAGGAAAAATATGTGAATAAAAAAGGACTTTGGTGGGTAAAATTAGGTGACCCCCATAAACTCATTTGTTTTGAATGCTTGGTCCCCATCTGGTGCTATTTAAGGATAGTAGCCTGCTGGAAGCATTGTATTGTTTGCAGGGGTGAGAATAGCAGGCAGCTTCCCCTTGCTAGTGTATGTCAAACTCTCCTGTTACTGTTTTCCACCTGATGTTGGCCAGAAAGTGATGCTCAGCCTCTGCTCGTGCAACATTTTCCCCTTCAATCATGGAGTTTTCCCTTGAGTCTGAAAGCCAAGTAAACCCTCTCCTCCCACAAGCTGCTTTTGGTCAGGTGCTTTATGTCAGCAACACAAAACTAACTGCCACAATGACCAAGAAAAAAGATACATTAAAATTAATAGAACATTTATTTAAAATAACTACCAGAAATTAATTCAGTGATTTGAAGGAAAACACAGACATTGTGAGTAAACAGATGAGACATGTAAGAAAGTTGGTTTCTCATAAAGCGTACAAACTATATGACAATTGAGTAACATCATTACACATAAAAAATGTATTCATCTAGAATTTCCTATACTGTAAAACATACCTCATAAATGAAGGCACATTTTCAAGTAAATAAACATGACATTCAGGATACATAAGTGTAAGAAACAAAAACTAGCAGTTGGAAATTCAAAGCCACAAAAAGTAATAAATAGCTTAAAAACAGACCTATAGGATTTTTATACTAAATGTGAAAAGTTATGTAATGTAAATTCAATCACACCAAACTGGAATGGGTATGAAGGGATCAGAAAACTAAACTATTCCACAGAACATAAATATCACTAGATGAAAATAAGGAGACTTCATAGTAACAAAATTGACAATACATCAGTAACACACAGAATTTGTAATACATATGTACCTAAAAACAAAGTTTCAACATATACAATTAAAAACTGGCAAAACAGTAGGAAAAATAGATGAACAATTCTGGTCAGACATGTTAAAATTTCTTTCTCCATAATTGCTAAGTCAGACAAATTATGAAAAACGTGATTTGAATAAAACTGACAAGGTGAACAAAGAGATTCCACAGAGACAGGGAGCCCCTTCAACCACTATGACAGCATTGTAAGAAGACACTGTTTTTTTTGTTTTTTTTTAGAAGGAGTTCTTCATCCAAAACTGAACCTGCTGGCACTTTGATTCTGGATAACCTAGCCTCCATTGCACACAAATATATTTTAGCTACTATATGTAAGCCACTCAGTCTTTAGTAATTGTTACATTAGCATGACCAAACTAAGACAATATCTAACAGTATCACATAATTGTTTTGGTGTATGGATATGTATGTATAAGCATGCATGCAAGCCACAGTGTACATATGGAAACCAGACCTCACCTTCCATCTCATTCAAGGCAGGGTCATATGTTATTCACTGTTTTATTCACCAGGCTTGCTGGCTTGTCATCTTCCAGGAGATTCTCCTATCTCTGCCTCCAATCTTTTCATAGACTTGCTGAGATTACAGATAGCTACTACAGAATCCAGCTTTTTATGTGGGTTCTGGGGATCCAAATACAAGTACTCATGCTTGCATAGCATGCAGTTAATCCATCTCCCCAACCCCAAAGTTTCTTTTAAACTGCACATGGAACATTCACTACCTTAAACTATGTTCTAGAAGTGCTGAGAATAAGTGTCTGTTGAGTGTTTGGCACTAAATGGGACATCTATATCCCTCTCTTCAAGGTTCGTGGAATATTGTGGAAGAGGGTGGTAAAGGAGTATAGGATCAGAGGATGGGGAGGAATGTTTTGAAATGCTGTCTTCTAGATATGACATGGCCATTGCCATTGACCTCACAGTGAATGTCTTTACCTGCCAATCAACTTTTGGTTAGGAATGGTGGAAAAGGGCATGAACTCTCCATACCTCCTAGAATAGTTATTGACAGTTAATGACTGCTAGGGGATGAAGAGACATTTTCTTCAGTGATATAGCTACTGTTAAGTTGTACATTGCTCTGGTAAATAACCAGTCAAGCAGACCTGATTAATTATCTATCTATCTATCTATCTATCTATCAATCTATCTATCTATCTATCATCTATCTATCATCTATCTATCATCTATCTATCATCTATCTATATCTATCTACCTACCTATATATCATCTCTGTCACTCACACACACATACATACACACAGGAAATCAAAGAAGAGTAGGAACTAGCTGCAAAGGAAGGGTTCAATGGAAGGGGAGGGGAGGAGGAAAAGAGAAGGCAATGGGAGGTGCCTATGATCAAAATAGGTTATATTCTTGTATAAAATGTTAATAAATAAAATTTTCAGAGTTTGAAAATTAAAGAAAAAAGACAATTACAACATTAAATGATTAAAGTCATATCAAGTACATTTCTTACCATAGTAGAATCCAAATCCAAAGAAAAGAAATTGGCGAATTAGTCTTCATCACTGTAACAAAACATCTGACATAAATCATATGATGAGAATGGCTTTATTTTACATTGTGGTTCCAGAGATTATAACCCCTAGCCAGTTTATTTCATCATTCCCAAGACTGTGGTGAGGTAGAGCATTATGGCAGAAGAGTATAGTGGATCTGTGCTGCTCATATCATGGTATCAATGGAGCAGAGTGTATGCCTATCCTAGGGTGTTTCTTCCTTCTTCACTCTTCAGTCCACTTGGACTCCCAACCTATTGGACAGTGTAGCCTACATTCCTTAAATAATCCTCTCTGAAAATGTGCTCACAGACAAATTCATCTCTTAGAGGCATCCCAATCTAATCCAATAGGTAAGATTGATCACCACAACCTGTAACAAAGATATAGGATAATTTCCAGAGTATTTAGAAATTACATAATATCTATTTAGCTCACTTATTGATAGGAAAGAAATAATGAGAAAAATAGAAAATATTTTGACATGAATAATAATGAAAATGCAGACTATTAAAACTTGTCAACTAACACTAATATGATCAAGAAGGAAACTGATAGCATTAAATATTAGAAAATAATAGTGTTATAAAATCAATTATGTAACCGCACTTCTACATAAGCTAAAGCAGAAGAGCAAATTAATACGCAAGCAAAGAGCCCTCATCTGGGTTCCCTGTGTAGACAGTGGTGGGTGGGCACATCAGTCTGGTGTGAGTAGGCCAGACCCCTGTTTCCAGGCTTCTTCCACCACCCTGATATAAGGAAAGTGTAAGAGAAAAGCAAAAGAAAACACCGGACTTGATCTCTACAGCCAGACTATTTATTGAAACAGTGAAGGGCCTCAGCTCTCCCATGGGATGAGGGCGAAAGTACTGAGCCAGGATAGAGTGCAAGCTTAAAAGGGGGATCCTAAGAAAAACACAGACTGGACCAGCTGTAGGCCCAAGGAAGAGATAAGGAGCTATAGTTATTTGTGTCTTTATTCAGAAAAGCATTTTTAGCAAAAAAAAGTGTCTAGGGAGGATGTCACACTAGACAATTTCTGGTCCCTCAAGGTTTTCTGAGCTAAGGGACGATTAGTTTATCATTTGGGAGTAGACAGGCCTGTCAAGGCCATGCTTCTGAAGTTTTATGGCTTGTTGGTCTTAGGGATAGTTATTAACTCTTTAGTTCCCTCTAGTTTTCAGGGAAGTCTATTAATCCTTCACCTGGTCTGGGGTCCATGCACCTGTCTGTATGCAGTGGAACATGGCAGTCTGGTTCCTGGTTCCTCTTACCTCCTTGGTCTGGGTTTCCTGTATCAGTCTGCGTGTGGGAGGACATGGTGGTCTGGAGTGAGTAGGCCAGACCTCTCCTTCCTGGCTCCTCCCAGTTCCCTGTATCAAGTTTCCTGAGCTTGTCTGTGTGCTGGAGGGTACAACACAGAGGAAGCAGGCCATATCCCTGATCCTTGGCTACTCCCAGTTGCCTGGTAATGTTAGGTGCCAATGTGCCTTGCTTGGGGAAGCCTGGTCCTGGTATGAGCTGTAGAATCAGTACTTTTGCTCTGGTATCCTGACTGGCCACTGGATACAAACATCCCTGTTCACCTGAGTCAGAGGGTACATGGGCCAAAGGACAAAAACTCGCTTCTCCTGAATAAAATAAAGAATCTTCCTAAGATGAGTAGACAACAACACAAAAAAGCCAATGAAAGTCAGAAAACTGAGAAATCTCCACCAAGAATGCCTAATGATGCAATGGAAGCCTCCAATGAAATGATAGAGAAATCAACTGAAATTCATTCCCAAAATGAAAATACAACCAATGAGACCCTGAGGGAAAAATAAATTGCTCAACTGGAAGCAAACCATTAAAGAACCAACAATTGTATCAATGAAACTGAACAAAATCATCCCTAGAGAGTGCAGCTTTTGACAGTAGGCTTAACTTGATTGAAGAAAATGTTAGAACCCTCCAAAGGTATATGAATAAATTGAAGGTGAGTCAAAAAATGGAAGATCTCAGCCAGGTGTGATGGCACTTGCCTTTAATCCCAGCACTTGAGAGGCAGAGATAGGAGAAGCACTGTGAGATCGAGACCACCCTGAGACTACATAGTGAATTCCAGGTCTGCCTGTGCTAGAGTGAGTCACTACAGCAAAAAAAAAAAAAAAAAAAAAAAAAAAAAGCAACAACAAAAAACAAAACAAAACAAAAATAATAAATGGGATATCTCAACAACCAGTTGATTAAGCTTAATGAAGAATTGATCAAATGCAAGAAGGAATTTCAGGAAGCATCAAGAAAATTAGAACTAAAATTGAAATTATACCTCAAGGAAAAGATGGACATGATGCGAAATAACACAACAGAAAACAAAAATCAAATAGAGATTATAAAAACCTCTCTAGACCCCCCCCTCACAAACAGTGTTACTCATGTGGAAGACAGAACCTCAGACCTTGAAAAAAAGACAGAAGAAATTGATCAGGAGGCCCAAAACTTTGCTAACATCAAAGATTCAAGTGACCAGAATATGAGGGAACTGTGGGATAACAGAAACGACCAAAATATCCATATCATGGGTATAACAGAAAGAATGGAAATCCAGGCCAGAGGCATAGAAAAATATATTCAACTAAATTATTGAAGAAAATTTGCCAAATCTCAAAAGCGAGGCCATCCAGATGCAAGCCCAAAAACAGCAAACAGGACAGAAGAAACTCTCCAAGACACATCATAGTTAAAACTCTTAAAAACAAAAACAAAGAGAGAGTGTTGAAAGCAGCAAGAAAGAAACAATCCACAACATAACAAAGAAAATATCCTCAGAAGTACGTCATATTTCTCGATGGAAACCCTGAAAGCCAGAAGGGCCTGGAATGGACCACTTCAAATTCTAAAAATACTATGGCTTACAACCCAAGCTACTCTACCTAGCCAAAGTATCCCTTACAAAAGATGGTGAAAGAAAAATTTTCCATGAAAAAATAAATCAACTCTATGATTATATGAACACAAAGCCAAACCTATAGAGAATACTTGAGGGAATACTCCACACAGAACAGTCAAAAAACCAATCTCAAGAGTCAGTAAGAAGAAGATCACAATAACAAAAATAGACGAAGCTCAAAATAATACAAAAAAAATCACCAAACCTCATAAAACACCTCATCATCATGGCAGGGATTATTTCAAACTTCACAGTAATAACCTTAAATATTAATGGTCTTAATTCACCCATCCAAAGACACAGATTATCAGGATATATCAAAGAACTGGACCCTTCTATCTGCTGTCTTCAAGAAACCCACCTCAACACTAAAGATAGAAACCTCCTCAGGGTGAAAGGTTACAAAGTGATATTCCAAGAAAATGGAAATAATAAAAAGCTGGGGTTGCAATATTAACATCTGATAAACAGACTTCAAACCAAAGGTAATCAACAAGGACAAAGGAGGCCACTTCTTGCTCATCAAGGAAATGATCCAACAGCAGCACATCACAATCATAAATATATACACACCAAACACAGGTGAACCACCGTTTATAAAACAAAATCTACTTGACAACAAAACAGAAATAAACACCAACACCATCAGAGTTGGAGACTTCAATACTGCACTATCATCTATAGACAGATCATCCAAGCAAAAAATCAACAGGGGAATAATAGAGCGCAACAACATCATAGATCAGCTAGACCTAACAGGTATCTACAGATCTCTCCACCCCAACTCAAAGGAATACAAATTCTTCTCAGCAGCCCAAGGTACCTTCTCCAAAATTGACCATATATTAGGCAATAAAGCATGCCTTCATAAAGGCAGAAAAATTGAAGTAACTTCCTGTATCATGTCAGATCACAATGGTTTCAAGCTAGAAATTAACATCAAGAGAAACATCAAGAACTCAACCAGCTCCTGGACACTAAACAACACACTTTTAAACAATGAATGGGTCATGGAAGAAATCAAAAAAGAAATTGTAAAATTTCTAGAATTGAATGATAATGAAAACACAACCTACAAACATTTATGGAACACAATGAAGGCAATCATAAGGAGAAAATTCATAGCTCTAATTGCCTTCATTGCAGACATGGAAAGAACCCAAATAAATGTCCTTACTGAGAAACTAAAGGTCCCAAAAAACAAGAAGAATACAACCCTAAGAGCTCAAGATGGAAAGAAATAATCAATATTAGAGCAGAAATTAATGAATTGGAAAGAAAGAAAATAATTTTTAAAATTGATGGAATGAAGAGTTTGTTCTTTGAAAAAAATAAACACGATTGAAAAACCCTTGGCTAAATTGATGAAGCAAAAAAAGGAGAAGTCTCAAATTAACAAAATCAGAAAGGAAAAAAGGGGAGATCACAACAGGTATCAATGAAATTGGAAGAATCATCAGGGCATACTTCAAAAACATCTACTCCACAAAATTAAATATTCTGGAAGAAATGAATGTATTCCTAGACACATACCACCTACCAAAACTAAACTCAGAGCAGAATAATCTCCTAAACAAACCTATCATATCCATTGATATTGAAAAGTTAATCAAAAACCTCCCCTAAAAGAAAAGTCCAGGACCAGATAGCTTCTCAGCTGAATTCTATTAAACCTTCATTGAAGAACTGCAACCAATTTTTCTCAAACTGATCCATATAATTGGAGACCAAGAAATTGTTCCCAACTCCTTTTTAAAAGCTAGCATCACCCTAATACCAAAATCAGACAAAAATAGCACAAAGAACGAGACTATAGGTTTATATCCCTAATGAACTTAGATGCAAAGTTCCTGAACAAAATCCTTGCAAACCAGATTCAACAACACATCAAAAGCATTATCAAACTTAATCAAGTAGGCTTAATCCCAGGGATGCAGGATGGTTTAAATCAGGCAATGTAATACACCACATAAATAAACTGAACCATAAGAACCACATGATCATCATAATTTATGCATAGAAGGCCTTTGACAAAATACAACACCTCTTCATGATTAAAACACTAGAAAAATAGGCAAGAAGGGTTTATATCTCAACACAATAAAGGCTTTACATAAAACTCCTCAAGCCCAAATATTACTTAATGAGGAAAAACTCAAAAGAGTTCTGACTGAGATCAGGAGCAAGGCAAGGATGTGCACTCTCACCATTACTCTTCAACATAGTACTATAAGTATTAGCTCAAGAAATAAAAAAGAGAGGGGAGAGAAATAAAAGGGATTCAAATTGGAAAGGAAGAAGTCAAGTTTGCCCTATATGTTGTTGACATGATCCTATATATGAGTGACCCAAAAGTCTCCATTTCAAAACTTCTAAAGGGATAAATTCCTTCAAATTTGTGGAAGGATACAAAATCAATGCACAAAAATCAGTAGCTTTTCAATATGTAAGCACAAATATACAGAGAAAGAAATCAGTGAGGCTTTCCCATTTTCAATAGCAACAACAACAAAAAAAAGTTAAGTACCTTGGAACAACACAAACCAAAGATTTGAAAGACCTATATAATGAAAACATTAAAAAAGAAACTCAAGAAAGAAATAAATTAAGGAGGACTTGAGAAGATGGAAATTCCTCCCATGCTCCTGAATAGGTAGAATTAATTTTGTGAAAATGGCAATTCTACCCAAAGCAATAAAGATATTTAATGCAATACCAATAAAAATACCAGCATCATTATTCACAGATTGAAAAAAATGATCTCACAATTCATATGGAATGGCAGAAGGCCTTGGATATCCAAACATATACACTCAGCAAAAGAAATACCTCTGGTGGTATCACCATACCTGATCTAAGGCTATATTACAAAGCCATAGTGACAAAAACAGCATGGTACTGGAATAAAAACAGAAACATAAAATGATGGAACAGAATTAAAGACCCAGACCATAGGTCAAATAAGTACAGCTGCTTGATCTCTGACAAAGGTGCCAATAATGTAGACTGGAGAAAAGACAGCATCTTCAACAACTGGTGTTGGACAAATCAGATGACCACATGCAGAAAAATGAAATTAGACCCACTCATTTCACCATACACAATAATCAAGTCCAAATGGATTTAAAACCTCAATATAAGATCTGAAACTCTTCAACTACTGGAAAAAAAAATAGGAGACACTCTCCAAGATATAGGACTGGGAAAAGACTTCCTGTACAAAATCCCTGTAGCCCAGGAAATTAAACAAGCACTCAACCAATGGGATCTCATGAAATTGAAAAGCTTTTGCACTGACAAACATAGCACAAGCAGAGCCAATAGATTATCCACTGAATGGGAGAAAATCTTTGCCAGCTATGCCACTGACAGAAACATAATATCTAGAATCTACAACAAACTCAAAAAACTAAACAATAAATCATCAAACAACCAACTACAAAAGTGTGCCAGAGAACTAAATTGGGAGTTCTCAGAGGAAGAATTACAAAAGGCTAACACACACAAAAAAGCTTCAGGGATGGAGGGATGGTTTAGCAGTAAAGGAGTTTACCTGCAAAGCCAAAAGATCCAGGTTCAATTCCCCAGGACCAACATTAGCCAGATGACAAGGGGCACATGCATCTGGAGTTTGTTTGCAGTGGTTGGAGGCCCTCATGCATCCATTCCCTCTCTCTCTCTCTCTCTCTCTCTCTCTCTCCATCAAATAAATAAAAAAAAATTTAAAAAAGTTTTCTATACTAGATTTCTTACTTAAAAAAAAAAAAAAAAACAAAAAAGACAAAGCTTCAACATACCTAACCATTAGGGGAATGCAAATTGGTACAACCACTATGGAAATCAATATGGAGACTTCTGAAAAGGATGAATATAGAGTTACCAACAGACCCCATTACTCCCTTCCTGGGAATTTACCTTAAAACTCCACATCACAGTTCAGAGATAGTTGCTCTACCATATTTATAGCTGCTCAATTCATAATAGCTAGAAACTAGAATCAACCATGGTTTCCATCATTGGATGAATGGATAAACAAGATGTGGTATATCTACACTGTGGAATTCTACTCAGCAGTAATAAAAATGATGCAATGTAATTCTTAGAAAAATGGTCAAACTTGGAAAAGATCATTCTAAGTGAACTCACACAATCACAGAAAGTCAACCATCTCATGGTCTCATTCATCTGAGGTTCCTAACCTGGATCACCCTGAGTTGCTGACATGCCTGAATAGCATCTCGAGGCTTGGAAAATAGAGAGGGTAGGGTGTGGGGGAAGGGGAAGAGTGTTAGTGTAACACAAAACTGAACCCAAATTAAGTGGTATCATAGAATTCTATATCCTGGAAGTCAGACTAAAAGGTGGAACCCTCAAGGGAACCTTAGAGGAGCACCTCAATTGAAGGGCCCTGGAGTGGGTAAGATAAAAACTAACCTTAAATTTCTCCTCTTTCTCTTTCTTCTCTGTCTTTTTCTTTTTTCTTTTCCCTTGGCTCTGGCCTGTAATTCCCTGTTCCAGCATGTGGTTCACATCAATAATGAACTGTTGATCAGAGAGACCTACTAGATCTCCCAAACAAACAAGATTGACTTATACCTGAGCACTTGATTACCAACCAGAAGTGAATGGTAAGACCCTACTGATGAAAACATAATATGCTGTCAAAATGAACCATGGAGAGACCTGGTTGGCATCTGGAAGGGCACAAGTTCCCAATTAGCCAATCTAGTTCTCAAAGGCACTACATGAGTGGTCAAAATCTGTCAATGCAACTCAAAATCTAAGTGACTCAGAAGCAAACAACCTGATGTGATGCTCACACAAATACAATAGTGGCACACAGTCATGGTGGGTAACCAACTGCTCTTGGATTGGCTAACAGATCTACTCAGTGGAAAGGAAACCATATTTGGAACTGGGAAATATGTCAAAATCATATCCACATATTGATTCTGCTTTCCATTTTCAAACTCCCACTAATCTTGGGCTATAAGAGGGTCTGCATAGTTTAAATTCTCTCTAAATTAATAATGGTTATCCCATTTAACTGGTGCTGACTTCACTCTCTGTCGGAGAATCTGCTTATCTTTTTCAAATGGGAGATGGACCTGAGGAGCCAAACCTCCCAGTGCACTCCAACCCGGCCCAAGCTGAAACCATAGAGGAACTGGGGAAATGAACAAGAGTGCTTTCTATTGAATCCGATGTCATCACAAGGGTGAAGGAGATAGACACTGAGGACACTCAACACCTACCAAAGCAGAGATTCAGAGGCTTCTACGTGCCCATCACTGAAGTAGACTTAAAATGCTCCCAGTATGGCTAAGGGAATTTTGTGAAAGGGGGCGGAAAGGTTGTTAAAGCCACATGTTGGGACGTATTGCACAGATACATTGCTTTTCCCCCCCATAATGCATGACACATAATCCACATCGTGTTGACCTGCATCCCCAAGGAGGAAGGCCTCTTCAGAAAAGGGGTAAGGAGGAGGAAAAGGATGGTATCAACATGTGTTTATATACTAAATATTTCCATATCTAATAAAATATTTTTAAAAATCTAAGCAAGGCAAAAATTTCAAAAGAGAGTTAAAATTAATAGAAAGGAAAAGTACTAAGCAATAGAATAAATCACAGACCAATGGTTTTACAGAAATCTTGATAAAATTGTTAAACTCCAGGTAGATTAATTAAAATGAAAGGGGAAGAGAAAATATTCATATACTGTCACTATGAAGAAAGGGTGATATTTTAAATATCTCACAGACAATTTTTCAGATAAGAATTATTATTATGAGCAACTTCATGACAATAAACTTAACAATTTAATGAAATAGAAAAATTAGTTGGATAAACAAATTATCAAAATTGACATACAAATTTTGATATTTTACTGGCTATATAACTAATATATGTTGAAGTTTTCATTCAAAATGTTTTCTCATGGTTATACTAGCAAAATATAAGAAACATTTAAATTTTGTTCTTTTACTTTTTATTTACTTTTGTTTTTCAAAATAGGATCCCACTCTAGCCCAAACCAACCTGAAGTTCACTATGTAGTCTCAGACTAGCCTTGACCTCACAGCAATCCTCTCACCTATGCCTGCCAAGTTCTGGGAGCACATGCCTTGCTCATTTAACTTTTATTTTTAGTTGCATGCAGAGATTTTGGTATCATTCATTCTTACATTTTTTGAATACTGTTTGTTTTAATCCATGTCACCCTACTTACTTATGTCCCCAGTTCTCCCCTGTATCACATGTGTCCTTCTGTCCTTAGCTCCCCCCTCTTCCAACTCATATCTCCATAGTCAATTGGTTATTATAATATCTTTATGTGCTTAAGTCATATTTCAATGCCTATATATACATACTTATAGATATTATAAGCTAAGACTGCCATATAAAATAGAATATGTGCTTTTAGACTTTATGAGTTTGATTCATGTTACTTAATATGATTCTTTCCAAATCCATCCATTTTCCTAAAAAATTCATTTTTCTGTACTGTCAAATATAATTCTGTTGTGTATATTTATCACATTTTCAGTATCTGTTCATCTGTCAATAAACATCTTGGCTGATTCCAATTCTTAGCTATTTTAAATAGTGCCAAAGTAAACATGGATGTGGAAGGAACTTTGTAGTGGAGTGTGGAGACCTTGTGGTATATGCCTAGGAGTGGTATAGTGGGGTCAGATAGAAGGTCTATTACTAACTTTTTGAGATACCACTATACTAATTTCCATAATGGCTGTCCTAGTTTGCACTCCTACCAATAGTGGATGAGGGTTACTCTATCCCTATAAACATTCTTTAAGAAAATACAGGGCATTTCTCAATTTATTTTATGAAGCCAGCATTTTTCTTCTACCAATAAGGCAAAGACATTAGAAAAAACTAAAGAAACTAATTTTCCTCAAAATATAAATACAAGTTATCCATAACAAAATATCTATAAATTGAATATAGCAATTTGTAAAAAAAAATGTTATGACCAAGAAGAGTTACATACAATGCAAGATGAACAAGCAGGAGAAAATCAAGTAATTCTACTTTTCAAAAGAATAAAAGTAAATAAAAAGATGCAGAAGCAGCATGTTACAAAATTCAAGATGAATTCACAGTAAAAGCTCTCAGGCAACTTAGAAAAGAAAGTTTCTCAGTATTACTGTAGGCATTTAAAATATACAGCCAATATCAAACTTAATGTGAAAATATTGAGAGATTTTTTGAAAAAAAAATCGAAGCAAGGCCTATAAAAACCTGTTTTCATTATTTGTCAACAACATTTTATTGCAGGTCCAAACAAGCAAACTGAGTCAATGAAAACATAAAAACAAAAATCAAGGAGGAAAGCCTAAATTCGGCCTGGGGAGTTTGTTCAGTGTTTAAGCTACGTGCATGAAAACTGTGATGGCCTGGCTTCAATTCCCCAGTAGTCATGTCAATCCAGACCCACAAAGTGGTGCATGTGTCTAGAGCACATTTACAAGGGCAGAAGTCCTGTTGTGCCCATTTTCTTTCTTTCTTTCCCTCCCCTCTCTCAAATAATAGCTAACTAACTAAATAAATAAATTGTTTAAATGACAAACTACATTGTTTTCACTTGTAGATGACATAATTGAGCTTATAGAATATTCCAAGAAATCTATAGAAAAATACTTCTAATAGGTGAATTTAGTGCATTATACAGAACACATATAACTACATAACAAAGGAATTACACTCAAGTACTGTCAAAAATTAACAATTTGGACTGAGGAGATAGTTCAATGGGTAAAGTACTTGCCACACAAGCATGATGACATGAGTTCAAATCCTAAGGATCCTTGTAAAGCTAGATTCAGTCATGTGTGCCTGTATCCCTAGGGTGTACACAGAAAGATGTGAGGTGGAGACAGGACAATCCTGAAAGCCAGCTGGCTAGCTACTCTATCACATTCAGTACTGAACAACATGAGACCTTGCTTCAAACAAGGTGAACCTTGAGGAGTCACATTAGCAGTTGTCCTCTTACCTTTATACATGAGCCATCATGTACCTGCCCACACTCACTCATGCACTCACACACATCATGTATACATAAGATTAAAAAATAAAAATAAAATGAGATAACATTCATAGAAAGGTCAATCAAGTAAAATACTTAGAAAGGGGCCCATTTAAATATCTACAAGACACGTACATTAAAGCTACAAAGCATTGCTAAGAAACACTAGAGGAGACCTAAATTATTAGAAGATAGGTATTGATTATGGATTAGAACACCCAATAGGTTTAAGATGCTAGTTTTTCCAAAATCGATCTATACTTTAAATGTAATCTCAATTAAATTTTAAGTAGGCTTTAAAAAACTCAAAATAGATAAGTTAGTTCTAATATATATATTTTATATAATACATATATTATACACACATGCACAAATAATACACACACACACTATATATATGAGAGAGAAAAGCAAAGGGCCCAAAATAGCAGCAGCTATGACAAAGTTGAAGGATTAACATTAACTGATATTAAGGATTACTATAAACCTACAGCTATCAATGCTGTGTGGTAGTAGGAACACAGACAAACAGATCAATGGAAAAGAATAGGAACAAGATTACATTCATACTTGTAGTCTATTGATATTTTACAAGTGTATCAAAGCCATTCTGTGGATAAAGGAAAGTCTTTTCAATAATTGGTGTTGAAATATATATGGGCATATCTTTCACATACATAGTTAGCAGAAAAATGCTAATTAAAATGAAAAAAAGATGGATAAGTTGGAATTCAAAAAAATTAGTCATATTTTGGTGTGGTGGCTCATGCCTCCAATCCCAGCACTAGAGAGGCTGAGGCAGTAGGATCATTGTAAGTTCAGGGCCAGCCCAATCTACATAGTATGTTCTAGGTCACTCTGGTCTATAGAGTGAGAGACCTTATCTAAAAATGAAAATAAGAAAATTAGTCTTTCATCAAAAGATATTAATAAAAATTGAATAGTTACATCAAACTAGACACTTATAGCTGTAACATATGACTGTCAAAGGCTCATATTTAGTATATATAAATGACTCCAACTTTTACAAAAGCAATGCAATAATGAGAAAAGTCCTTTGACATTCCAAAGTAGCTTATCCAAATGGCAAATAAGTATGTGAGGGGTGGAGAGATGGCTCAGACATTAAACGAACTTGTTTGCAAAAAGTCTGATGGCCTGGGTTTCATTCTCCAGTACTTATGTAAAGCTAGAGGCACAAAGTGGTGCATGCAGCTTGAGTCAATTTACAGTGTCAGGAGGCCCTAGCATACCCATACTCAATCTCTGTGTCTCTTGCGCTCTCTCTTTCTCCTAAATGAATAAATAAATATTTTTAAGAAATGAAAACATATTAAAAAGTATTCAAGTCCATTAGGCAGAGGTAGGAGGATCTCTCTGAGTTAATTCCAGGTCAGCCTGGGCCAGAGTGGTGAGACCCTACCTCGAAAAACCATTAAAAAAAGAATTACACAAAAAGTCTCATGTAACTATTACCTTCTCATTGCTGGAACAAAACACCCAACCTGAAACAGATTCAAGAGAATATAGCCATTATGGTAAGTGTATACAAAAGAATTCTATCTAACAATAAAAAGAATAAATTATTAATATAAGCAATAACTATTAATATATGAAATAACATGGATAAATGTCAAAAACATTGTGTTTAGCAAAATATACCAGTCAATGAGCTCATGCTCTATGCTTCTATTTACATGATGTTCTAAAAGAGGTGAATCAAATCTATGGTGAAAGAAATCAGAACAATGGCAACTTTGGGGTGCATGTTATTGATTGATTGGGGCAAGATACCAGAAAAGGTTTTGTGGTGTCATGTTATAATCCAAATATGTATGTCACCCTCTTAGCTCAGTAGGCAGCGTGTCAGTCTCATAACAAATATGTAGATTATATTGAAATAATTGTGGTCACTGATCAATATATTGTGACCTATGTCTCTTACTCCACATAAATTAGAGTATAACATAAGCAGGATCTACAATATTGAGAAAAAGTATTGATGATAGGACTAAAGAATGTTTTATATTATTATTATTATTGACAATTTATTTTCTATGGATACATCATGTATTGGTACCCTTTTCTCTCATTCCTACCCCCATCCTGTTGGGGGCGCTTCTCAGTGGGGTTGCAGTTATTCCCTATGGGGTTGTGGTTTATGCATTGTGGAAGCAACAGTTAGTTATTTGGGGTGGGGAAGGAATGCCTTTTTACACGGCTGGGATCATAGACTGAATAAAATGGAGAAAGATAACTGAGCATAAGCATTATTCTTCTCTGCTTCTTGAATGTGTGTGCAATGTGATCAGCTACCTCAAACATCTTCTGCCATAACTTCCCTGTAAAACTGTGACACCAAATAACCTTGCCTTATATAAGTTACTTTTGTCAGGTATTTTTTTCATGGCAATGAAAAAAGAAGTAACTGATACAGTAATATGCTACATAATTACTATCAATGTACCAAATGTACAAAAACAAGTCACTTCTAATCCTGTGGGTTGCCAGAACTTTCTTCCTTCTAGCATGCATTGAATATGCCTATGATATAAAATAGGTCTTCACAGGCACAAGTATATTGTTGGCCATCTGAACCATAATCATTTTTTCTTACACAACATATTTGAAGGATATGAAACAGCTGTCAATCACCAATATCAATAAATATAATGAACAGTTTGTGATGCTATATTAAAACTGCAGAGCTCTTATCATACACTCAAAAAATAAAGTACCTTAATGAGAAATATTTTTATGGAACTTATTTGAATTTCTTTTTAATATTTATTTAAGAGAGAGAGAGCAAAAGAGGCAGAGAAAGTGAGAGAATGGTTGTGCCTCCAGCCTCTGCAAAGAAACTCCAGATGCATGTACCATCCTGTGCATGGCTTATGTGGGTCCTGGGGAATTGAACCTGGGTACCGTGGCTTTACAGGCAAGTGCCCTAACCACCAAGCCATATCTCCAGCCCTATTTAAATTTCTTGAAAAAGAAAGAAAGCTTAAAGTGGCAAAGGCTCTGCTTTATTCTACAAGTGGGGCCCACCTGATTTGTGATTTTCATGTTTTCTTTAAAAGCTTAATGGAACTGCATAGTTTTGGCTTTTCTCTTACAATTAACATCCTCTACAAAGTGTGAATTCACAGAACTTAGTTTGGCAGTTTCATACTTTAAAAAGTTTCAGTATGTCTCTTTTGAAATAATTGAAATGAAAATGCTATAGATATCAACTTGCAGCTGAAAGAAATGACTACTAAAGTGTGCTTTACTTATTGCTATTGCAGCAGGACACCTGGATTTAATTGGGCCAAGTTAATCAATCATTTTACCTACTATTTAAAGATGTGCATGTTTTGTGGTTTGATTCTAGGGCATATAAAATAGAATATTCTAAAATATATTACCTTACGGTATCTAACAGACCATTAGGGAAATAATTACACATGTGAATATATGGATTTGTTCCTCTATAGCTTTATACTATATACTATACATCAAGACAGAAAGACATTAAATTTTCTGCTTGTTGGTAAAAATAAGCTTTCCTTGTTCTGGGACATGTTAGTCATAGGCTATTTTACCACACAGCTATACTTTATAAATAAGAAAACATTTGATAGGGTCATTCTCAAAATCCTTCATGGGTCAATGGTTTTATTTTACAAATGTAGAATAAATGTCCAGACCTTGTCATTTATATATACCAGTATTAAATTAAAATATTCACATGGTTTTCAGTCCTAATATGAAATTCTGATTCCTTTATCCATTTTGTTGATAGTATCAGAATCTACTCCCACAGTAGTATTTGGTTTAATGAAAACCTTTTGATGAGTTAACATTATTGCTCACATCAATCTGAAAGGTAAGGCTATATTGTTGAAATATTCTTTGGGCAATAGGTAAAGATCATAGTAATTCAAGTCAAACTTTGATTAATATCTCAGAGCAGATTAAGTGAAAAATAGGTGTTAATTCTCCATTTGAACTATTTTCTACCTAAGATATTTTTACTTTTTGTATACAAATATTAAAATGGAATAAATTGGGCTGAAAAAGATGTCTTAGCAGTTAAGGCACTTGCCTGAAAAGCCTAAGGACCCAGGTTTGATTCCCAGAACCAATGTAAGCTAGATGTACATGGTGGTGCATGTATCTGGAGTGTATTGGTAGTGGCTAGAGGCCCTGGCATGCCCTTTCTCTCCCCTATTCCCCCCTCTCTCATAAGTAAATACATAAAAATATTTTTTTTAAAAATGGAACAAATTGGTATTTAGTTTTCTTAAAACCTTCACATTTATACAAGCTTAGAGTCTACAGAATTCTTACTAATCTCTTGACCTTGTCTATGAAAATGCTATTTTCTCTGGAATGGAATAGAGACATATTGGCATTATCAGACTCCAAAACCAAGGAAAAGTTAAAGAACATTCTGTCAGCAAAATTAAAAGGAGTCATTACATATGAATTACATGTTTCTCTAGGATAAATATATTGGGACCTACTACCTTAAATGATAGTAAGATTTAAGAGTTACAAAACTATGCTGGGTGTGGTGGCTCATGACTTTAATCCCAGCACTTGGGAGGCAGAGGTAGGAGGATCACTGTGAGTTCGAGGCCAGCCTGAGACTACAGACTGACTTCTGTGTCAGCCTGGGCTAGAGTGAGACCCTACCTCAAAAAACAAAAAGAGTTACAAAACTGATGTCATAAGAAAATAACCCATTTTATGAGCAAAAAATACAATTAGGAAATGCCAATTTTTAAACTGTGAAAAACAATGCATATACTTATTTCTTCATATCCTGCAACTTTGCAACCTTCTACTCAGCACTTCTCAAAACCCCAGGGATAGCTCAAAACACTGTGCTATCAAGCTCCAAGAACAAAAATAATGCTTTACTCAAAGACATAATATTTTATATTAAGAATTCCCTCAAAGTAACAGTCCAAGCAAATGATTTTGCCAGTTGATAATGGTAATTCGAATGGCACACAATTGTGAATTTCTATTTTTTGAGCTTCTAAAGAAAGAATGTCTAAATTTTAAAGGAACAGACCTTTCAATATATAGAATATGCTTGAGTAGTGCCTGTCTTCAATATCTGAATTTAAAACCATTGAAAACTAAACAAGTAAAGATGGCTAAGAATAGACACTGGAAGAATGCAAATTAAATTCTGAAGAAAAATAAAAAGCAAGTTGTGTTGGCTTATAGAGAGAATATATGCTGCAAAGCCTGCAGTTAAGTTTCTGGAAAAAATATCCTAATCTTACAGACTTCACCCCTATACAGTAGAAGTTGCTTTGGAAATGACAAGGAGAGATTGTGCAATATGAGTCTCTACCAGAGAGTGGTGGCAATAATATTCTGGGTCAATCCAGAACACTTAATTTGCCTCTTATCAAAATGGCATAGTGACTATGTTGTGCCCAATAAGACTGTAAAGCTGGCGATGGGATTTTTGAAAATGCTACAGATTAATAAACAATTCATCTTTTTATTGTATTTCCTAGTATAAAAGCTACCAAAAGCACATATCCAGGAACAATGAGGGAGGGAAAATGAAAGAGAAGTGACAGAGTCCAAAAGTAAACCAGAGAGATTTTAGCTGAAATCAGTGTGAAGACAAGTAGAAAACTATGGTATGTTTCTTGTCTTGCCATAAGCAACATCAGTAATTCCAATAGTCCCCAAGTTTGTGTAAAAGCTCCAAAGCAGGATGCTAAATCCCTTTCTCAAGTTTTCTTAAAGCTCCTTCAGTGACAACAGCATGGAGCTTTTTTACAGTTTGTGTAAGGGAATTTAGAAATCCTGTATATCTTATGAATTTCGAAAGAACCCATAGGGCTAGGAGTATTTATGTGGTTTTGGAAAAATTCACTCAGTGCTGCTCATACTAGGAAAAGAAAAGCTGTCAAGTTTAGCTTGTCTCTTTATTTTGAGAAATCAGTACTAAATTAGAATGCATGAAATGATTCTGTTTTTCCCACCAAATCACTGAATGATATGGTAAATATTTGTGATGATTGTCTTTTCCACAAACTCTGTCAGGATTACTTTCTGCTACATTTTATTATGTTGATGGGCATAATCATTTTATAAATCAAAAGGAAAAAAATCTCTGCCATGCCAGGCTCAAAGCAAAAGGCATGCTCGATTTTCACCTCATACTATCAACTTACTTCATCTCCTTGTGCTGCAATCCTTCCTGCAGTGGGGAAAATGGTGAAATTGGAAAAAGAATCTAAGCCTGATTTTGTCCTTCAATTTTTACAGTCAATTTTTGTTCAATTTGTGGTGCTCAGAATTTTTGCTCAAGGGATGTCAAATAGTCAGAATTATCTTTCTTCAAGCTTCCATCACACTAGAATATGCTTTGTCTAAGGAACTTTTCCATGTCAACATCATACTTTTGATATATACAGTAGCTGTTGTTGCTTTCCCCTATTTTGACCAAATCTACCAGGTTTGCTACATGTAGTTTTCACACTAGTGTGTATAATATTTTTAAAAGATTATTTCATATATGTTTCATTATACTTTAACTTGTTTCAATGAAATTATTCACTCAGATTGATTCCTACTATTTTATTCTCCCAGACTTTTACTAATATATAATTTATTTATTTTGAGAAGATTCCATAGCCTATTAAATTAGATGAGGGAATCAGGGGATTTACTCCCACACAGTCTCAAAATAGACATTATTTATACATTTATACACACAAATATGATTTTCATGCCATACCCTTTTCTAGCATTTTTGATAAAAATAGAAAATGTAAGATCTACCTAATGAAACTCATGTGCTACTTTAGTTACAATGGAAAGCAATACATATTATAAACGCATATGAAGAATCAGATTAGGCTTGAGGATAGGGGAAATAAGTGCAGGCTTTGCAAAGAGGTTACACAAGCTGACTTATAAGAAAGGTATTATCTCCCAAATAAGGTATATCAAGGGGTAAAAAAAAAAAATAGTCACAGGGAGGAGAATGACTACTTCAGATAACAGTAGTTGAGCAGTTGTCCCATTGGTGCATAGTAGAGTAAATTAAACAGTTAAAATTGCATATTATGGTGCTGGGGCAATGACTCAGTGGATAAAAACTCTTGTCACACAAGTGCACCTGAGTTTGGATCCCCAGAACCCAAGTAAATAGCCAGACATTGTAGCAGTTACTCGGAATCAAGGGTCCCTATAGCAAGGTGAGAGACACAGAAATGAGAAGCACACAGGTCTACTAGCCTGGAGAATGCGACAGTGAGCAAGAGAGACCCTGCCCGAAACAAGGTGGAGGTGAAGGTCCACATCTAAGGTTGTACTCTGACCTTCATGCTTGTGCTATGGACTGCACATTCCACCCTGTACACACACACACACACACACACACACGTGTGAGCGCATGCACACTTGCACCTGGGGACACTCTCCCAAGATTCTGATGTATTGGGATATTATGAATAAGGTAATTTTCAAAGTCTCCCATTTATTCTAATCTGCAGTTAAAGTAGAATGCAAAAACCCACCACTTTGCATAATGGGGAGCCATTGAAGAGTTTTAAGTAGGACAATAAATGAGAATATGAGAAAACAAAATAATTTTGTTTATACTGATGAAGTGGAAGATTGAAGGCTGAGATATTCTTAGAACAATAATATCAAGATATTTTTCAAATGTTGCTAATCCAAAATGATGTTTTCACTTGCACCAAATGGAACAAAATAAAATGGCAGAAAAATTAGTCCAAGGTAAGAAGCTTCATGCAAATCTGAATTTATTCTACATATATGACTATTTTCTATTCTCATATCATTCTATTCTGGGTTATCTTATAAAATAATGTTGAATGTTGATGATACCAATCATACTATTCTAGAATGGATTTCCTTAGCAAACTAGCAATTTTACTTTTCACAATCATAAGGGCTTATTGCACCCCCCCTTCCACATCCATTACAAACACCTGACCTTCTGGACAGCTTAACGAAGTAAAGAATTTATTTTGACTATGGTTCCACAGGGTAGAGATCATCATGGTGGGGAAAGCATGGCAGGAGCAGAAAGCAATTATCACACCAGCAGACTTAAGCAAAGGGAGATATCAGCACATGCTACCTAGTTATACCACCTAAAGGCCCACCCCCAATGACATAATTCCTCCAGCAAAGCTCCATCTCCTAAAGGTTCCACAACATGTATTTGAATACGTAATCCCTGGCACCACAACAATATGGTTTGACATAGGCATTAAAGTCCACTTTCTTTAATATGGACAGATAAATATTTTGAAACCATTTTTAAATTTTTAAAAAAATATTTTATTTATTTATTTGAGAGAGAGAAAGAGACAGAAGGAGGGAGAGAGAGAGAGGAGAGAGAGAATGGGTGTGCCAGGGCCTCTAGACACTGCAAACGAACTCCAGATGCATGCACCATCCTGTGCAACAGGCTTACATGGCACCTGGGAAGTTGAACTGGGGTCCTTTGGCTTTGCAGGCAAGCACCTTAACCATTAAGCCATCTTCCCCAGCCCATTTGATACCATTTTTAATAGACTATTATTTTCCCAAAATTAGTTACAGAGAAATCAGGTATAAATCAAGTGACTCTCTCTCTCTCTCTCTCATATTGCATCTGAACTCTCTTTTCTGTGCCATTGGCCTGCTAGTCAATTCTTTCATCAATACCACCCTGCTGTAATCAGTCTAGGCTTATAGGTAGTCTGGAAAAGAAGTAGTATAACACTTCCAATGTTGTTTCCTTCCTTTAATAGTGTATTGACTATTCAATGCTTTTGCATTTCAATACCAATTGTATAATCAGCTTATCAATTTAAACATAAAAACACACTCTGCAGGGATTTGAGTGGTATTACATTTATGCTATGGATCAGTTTTGAAAGAATTGACATTGTAACACTGTTGTGCCTTCCAAACAATCTATAAACATGCTATGTTTTGCCATTCATTTAAATTTTATTCATTGTCTCTTAGAAATATATTATTGTTTCAGGTATAATGGTTGCCACATATTTGATTAAATTTATTTGTAAGCACACAATGCCTTTTCTTGCTATTTTCAATTATATCTTCAAAATTTATTAGTTTAGAGATTTGCATTTTTAAATTTAGTATATTTTTATTAGATATGTATATAGTATATAGACACCCATGATGGTACCATTGTTAGCCTTCTCCCTGTCCTCCCCCCATGGGTTATGTGGGTCTTGCCTTATGGGGGTAGCCATCAGTTATGCAGGAGAGGCAATGACTCTGTGTAAAATGACTCTAACAATTTCTCCACCCCCTCTTCCACGAGTTTCCCTAAGATAGGTTGGGTACATTTTAGGTCTATTACTTTTTTTTTTTTTCTGTTAGATATTTTTATTTTTTATTTTTTTATTATTAATTTTTTATTGACACCTTCTATACTTACATACAAAAAACATATGATATTTCCCTTCCCTCCCCCCATTGCACTTTAGAACACCAATCTCCATCATATCACCTTCCTCTCTCCATTAGTCTCTCTTTTAATTTGATGTCATCATCTTTTCCTTCTATTTCGAGGGTCTTGCGAAGGTATTGCTGGGCACTGCGAGGTCATGGATATCGAGGCCAATTTCTGTCTGGGCAGTTGCATTGTAAGAAGTCATACCCTTCCTTTGGCTCTTCCATTCTATCCACCCTCTCTTCAGCAATGGTTCCTGAGCCTTAGAGGGTGTGACAGAGGTGTTTCAGTGCTGGGCACTCCTCTGTCCCTTCTTCTCAGCACCATGTTGCCTTTCAGTGATCCCAGTGGTCATCACCATCTGAAAAGAGAAGCTTCTCTAACCCAAAGTGAGAGTAGCATTAATATGTGAACATGAACATTAAGTGTAGTGCCCCCAGGGCAGTTTGGTGGGAATAATATATACATTTAGTCAGACAAGAGCAGGCTTTATACCCCTAAGTCTCATGACCTCATCTGTCATAGACTTTTGCTTAGGTTTTTCAGTACCAGGCATGTATTCCCTCCTGTAGAGAGGGCCTTCAGTCCAATTATGGAGCAGTTGGTTACCCCAAGAGGAGACATGCCACTATTGCACCCATTCAGTCATTGGGCCTGTATGGCCAAACCTGAATATTCAGTGTCCACTGTTTTCAGTGCTGATGACTTCTGTCTCTCATACACTGTGTACAATGCAGCTTTTTCCAGCTTTCAGTTGGCTGGTCTACAGGAAGAAGGTTTTCTGCTCCACACCAGCTTGCTTTCTCAGTGGCCTTGCCTCTCAGGCAAGAGATGTCTTCTGCAATAGGGTCTTACTATCTGTTTCTCAAGGGACACCAAGGGCTTTGCAAAAAGCCTTTAATGTTTTGGAGACTACCGGGACCTCCTTGGCCAACAACTCACTGGAAGGTATCCCATCCCAGGCACTGAAAATTTTCTAGTAACAGTCTACAGCTTCTAGATGTTCCATTATTCAAATAAGTAGGTTTACATAAGTCCTATTCACAATATCTTGAATTTAGATTGACGAGGTTTTGTGAGTCTCTGTGTCTATGGATATCTGATTTGGTAGGGGTTGAGATTCCTTTGTGTCTATCTCCTTTGCCCTTGTGCTGGTACCAGGTTCACCAAGAAAGCAGCACTCTTGCTCATTTCCCCTATAACACAATGGCTTCATCTGGTGCCCTGATATCGTGAAATGGGCTGATTCTCTCCTCAGGATATGTGTCCATCTGAAAGAGAGAAGCAGATTCCCCAATGAAGAGTGAGGTCAGTACAAGATACATGGATAACAATTATTATTTTAGAGAGAATTTAATAGGTGTAGGCCCTCTTGTATCCCACCGTTGGTGGGAGCTTGATATTGGAGAGCAGGCTTGTTTTTGGATATGGTTCTGACTTGTTTCCTGTTTCCGGGTATTGGTTCCATTCCACTGAGCAGATCCTTTAGCCAAAACTAGAGCAGTTAGTAATCCACCTTGGCTGTGTGCCACTACTGCATTTGTGTGAGCATCACATCAGGTTGTTTACTGCTGAGTAGTTTATACCAGGAATGCATAGACAGATCTTGGTCATTTTCCCCCAGTCACTTATTTAGTACCTTCTGGCACAATCAAGCTAACTGTCTGGGGACTGACTCTCTTCCAGATTCCATCCAGGTCTCTCCATGTTCCGTCCAAACAGCATATGGTGTCTTCAGCAGTAGAGTCTTACCAATAACCTTTGGTGAGTCTTCAAGTACTCTCAAAGAAATCTGTCTTCTTTTGGGAAAACTTGTAAGTCTCACTGATCAACAGCTCCTTGTGCATGTTAACCACATGTTGGCATTGGGAGTTACAGGTCAGTGCCAAGGGAAAAGAAGATAGAAAAAAATATAGGTAATATGAAAGAGAAAGAGAGAAGAGAAAGAAGAGGGAGTGATACAGAAAGAAATAGGAGAAGATTGAAGTTAGTCTTCATCCTACCCTCCCCTTAGTATGTTCTTCAGGATATAGGATTTTATGATACCATTTCCATTTGGGTCCAGTTTTTTTCCCCCCACCATCCCTTTCCCTGCCCTGCCAACCAACCATCCCAATTGTCCAGTCCTTGAGAAGTTTAGTAGGTGTGTCAGCATCTCAAGAAAACACAAATTAGGAGCCACCAATGAGTTAGACCATGTAACACTTATCTTTCTGTCATTGGGTGAGTTTGCTAAGAATGATCTCTTCCAAGTTTGTCCATTTTTCTTCAAATTGCTTTCTGTCATTTTTCCTTACTGCTATGTAGAATTCCATTGTGTAGATTTACCATATCTTAGTTATCCAGTCATCTAATGATGGGCATCTGGGTTGATTCCAGCTGTTAGCTGTTATGAACTGAGCAGCTATAAACATGGTTGAGCAAATATCTCTGATCTGAGTCTTGGAGCTTTTAGGGTAAATGCCCAGTAAGGGGATAACTGGGTCTGTTGGTAACTCTATAGTCATCCTTTTTAGGAGTCTCGATATTGCTTTCCATACTGGTTGTGCTGGTTGTAAGCTATCCCCACCAACAGTAAATGAGGGTTCCTATTTCTCTACATCCTCACCAGCATTTGTTGTCATTAGATTTTTTTTTTTAATTTTTGCTGTCCATACTGGGGTAAGGTGGTGTAGTAGTTTGAATATATGGCCCCTAATATATTCAGTGTTTTATTAGTTTATAGTTTGCATCAGCAATCACCTTGTTAGAGGCAATGTCACTGGGGGTGGATCTTAAGGTGTGGTGGTGGGTTTGAGATTCCTTTGTAAAGATATGCAAAGTGTGCCTAATAGGAGTTCCTGAAGTGTTCTGGGGTTTTGGGGGGAGGGCTGTAGTTTTACACTGTGTGCTGTGTGGCTGGGGGCTTTGCTCTGTCTTGCCTGGTCCTGTGAAGACAGGCCGCTTCTTCTGCCATTATGGAACTTCCCCTGGATCTGTAAACTTCAATAAATAATGTCCTTTCCTCCATAACTGTGCCTGGTCTGGAAGTTCATCTCAGTGAAGCTGAAGCTGTCTGCTACAGGTGGAATCTGCTAGATATTTTAATGTGCATTTCCTTGATGATTAGGGATGTTGAACATTTTCTTAAGTGTGTGTTTGCCATTTGTACTTCTTCCTGTGCAGTTCTCTTCCCCATCTTGTGAGTGGGTTGTTTGATTTTTTTATTGTTTAGGTTTTGAGTTCTTTGTAGATTTTAGAAATTAGGCCTCTATCCAATGTGTATCTGGCAAAAATTTTCTTCCATTCCGTGGGTAATCTATTGGCTCTGCTTGTATGTTTGTCAGTGAAAAAGCTTTTCAGCTTCATGACATGCCCATGATTAAGTGATTGTTTAATTTCTGAGCTACTGGGGTTTTGTTCAGGAAGTCTTTACCCACTCCTATATCAGGGAAAGCGCCTCCTACTTTTTCTTCCAGAAGTAGCAGTGTTTCTGGTCTTATATTGAGGTCTTTGATCCATTTGGACTTGATTTTTGTGCATGGCAAAATGTGCGGATTGAGTTTCATTTTCCTGCAAATGGTTATCCAGTTTGTCCAGCACCATTTGTTAAAGATGCTGTCTTTTTTTCCAGTCTACATTGTTGGGGACTTTGTCAAATATCAAGTAGCTGTGGTTACTTGCCCCAAAGTCCAGATCCTCAATTCTGTTCCATTGGTCTATTATCCTGTTTGTATGCCAATACCATGTTTTTTTTTTTATTACTAAGGATTTGTAGTATAGCTTAAGATCAGGTATGGTGATGCCTTCAGAGGTGTTTCTTCTGCTGAGGATATGCTTGGATAGCCAAGGCCTTCTGCCATTCCATATGAATTTTGAGATCATTTTTTCTATCTCTGTAAAGAAAGAAATTGGGATTTTTATTGGTATTGCATTAAATCTGTATATTGCTTTTGGTAAGATTGCCACTTTCACAATGTTAATTCTGCCTATCCAGGAGCATGGGAGGTCTTTCCATTTTCTCAAGTCCTCCTCAATTTCTTTCTTGAGTGTTTTTATGTTTTCATTGTAAAGGTCTTTCACCTTCTTGGTTAATGATATTCCAAGATATTTTTTGATGCTATTGAAAATGGGACAATGCTGCTTATTTCTTTCTCTGTATCATTGTCTTTTGCGTAGAGAAAGGCTACTGATTTTTGTGCATTAATTTTGTATCCTGCTACTTTACTAAAGGAATTAATCACTTTTAAGAGTTTTGAGATGGAGGTTCCTGGGTCACATATGTATAGAATCATGTCGTTTGCAAATAGGGCTAATTTAATTTCTTCCTTTCTAATTTGTATCCACTTTATTTCTTTCTCCTATCTTACTGCTTGAGCTAGTACTTCTAGTACTATGTTGAGGAGCAGAGGTGAGAGTGGACACCCTTGTTCTGGTTCCTGATCTCAATGTGAATTCCTTCAATCTCTCCTCATTAAGTATTACTTGGGCTTTAGGATCTTTATATATAGCCTTTATTATGTTGAGATATAGACCGTTCATGCCTAGTTTCTCCAATGTTTTGATGATGAAATGATTTTGTATTTTGTCAAAGGCCTTTTCTTCATCTATGGAAATGATCATGTGATTTTTGTGTTTAAGCTTATTTATGTGGTTTATTACATTGACAGATTTCCTTATGTTGAACTATCCCTGCTTTCCTGGGATGAAGCCTACTTGATCCAGGTGGATAATGCTTTTGATGTGCTGTTGAATTCGGTTTGCAAGGATTTTGTTCAGGATCTTTGCATGTAAGTTCATCAGGGAAATAGGCGTGTTCTTCTCTTTTCTTGTGGCATCTCTGCTGGGTTTTGGTATTAGAGTGATACTAGCTTCATGGGAGTTGGGGAGGTTTCCCTGTTCTCTGATTGTGTGGTACAATTTGAGAAAAATTGGTTTCAGTTCCTCCATGAAGGTTTGATAGAATTCAGCTAAGAAGCCATCTGGTCCCGGACTCTGCTTTTTAGGGAGGTTTTTGATTATCCTTTCAATCTTGATGGTTATAATGGGTTTGTTTAGGAGATTAATCTGCTCAGAGTTTAGCTTTGGTAGGTGGTATGTGTCCAGGAATTCATCCATTTCCTCCATATTATCCAGTTTTGTGCAGTAGAGGTTTTCGAAGTAAATCCTGATGATTCCCCCGATTTCACTTTTGTCTGTTGTGATCTCTCCTTTTTCATTTCTAATTTTGTTAATTTGAGTTGTCTCTTTTTTCTGCTTGATCAAATTGGCTAGGGGTTTATCAATCTTATTTATTTTTTCAAAGAACCAGCTCTTTGTTTCATTAATTTTTAAAAATTGTTTTCATAGTTTCCAATTCATTAATTTCTATTCGGATCTTAATTATTTATTTCCATCTGGAGCTTTTTGGGTTGGATACATCTTGTTTTTCCAATGCCTTTAGGTGGATGGTTAGGTTGTTGATTTGGGATCTCTCTTTTTTATGAAGGCATTTAGCACAATGAATTTTTCCCTGAGGACCTCCTTCATTGTGTCCCATAAGTTTTGGTATGTTGTGTTCTCATTGTCATTCATTTCCAGAAATTTTTCAGTTTCACTTTTTATTTTTTCCACTACCCATTTATTGATTAGGAGTGTGTTGCTCAGTTTCTAGGAGCTGGTTGGGTTCCTGTGCAACTTTTGTTGTTAATTTCTAGCAATACAGCATTGTGATCTGATATCATGCAGGAAATTATGTTGATCCTCCTAAATATATGGAGGCAGGTTCTATGACCCAGTATGTGATCTATTTTAGAGAATTTTCCAGGCACAGCTGAGAAGAATGTGTAATCTCTGGTTAGCCAGTAGAATGTTCTATAGGTGTCCATTAGGTCCAATTGATATATGGTGTTGTTGAGCTCTCTTACTTCCCTATTAATTTTCTGTTTGGATGATCTGTCTATTGGTGATAATGGAGTATTTAAGTCCATAACTATGATGGTGTTGTGTTGGTGGTTATTTTGTTTTTGTTGTCCAGTAGATTTTTTTTTATGAATTGTTGTACACCTGTGTTTGGTGCATAAAGATTGATGATTGTAATATACTCTTGTTGGATTGTTCCCTCAATGAGCAAGAAGTGGCCTTCTTTGTCTTTTTTGATTACTTTTGGTTTGAAGTCTACTTTATCCTATATATATGTATAGTTACACCTGCTTTTTTCTTGTTTCCATTTGCTTGGAATATCATTTTCCACCCTTTCACCCTGAAGAATTGTCTGTCTTTAGTGGTGAGGTGGGTTTCTTGAAGACAGCAGATGAAGGGATCTAATTTTCTGATCCACCTTGTTAGCTTATGTCTCTTGATGGGTGAATTAAGGCCATTAATATTTAGGGCAATAACTGTGAGGTTTGATTTGATTTTTTATGCTATTCCTTTTTCACTGTGGTCTACCCATCACAATTGTACAGAAAGCTTGGGGTGTGGGATGCTAGCCTGATGGCCTGGGTGGAGGGGGAGCAGTGAGTTTAAGGGTGATTGCCTGAGGATTTCAGAGAGCCTGGGGTGAGGGCCTTGGTTTCTGTTTGGGGATGGGGGGGTCAATGGCGAGTGTGCACGGGGCTCAGTAAGGCTAGGGCAGGGACACTGGCCTGCTGGGCTGTATCCCTGCCTGGGGGTAGGACCACAAAATATAGCTTATTAAAGAATGTCAAATCTGACCATCCATCAGATTTAATATATAATTTACCCTAACAGGTATGGTGAAATTAGCCCTTCTGATGCAAGCCTATATACCAGGCTTATTTGGCAAGTACTGACCTGGTGTAATCCCAATTATCTTTTGGGATGGCTTTGGTCTGAGCTATGCTGCACAGCTGCTTGGGTCCCTCTTTGCTGTGCTGTGTGCTGGCTGGGTCAGTGGGTCAAATGCTCTGATCATGTAGTGTGCTGTGTAGGTGAGTTCTCTTCCCCAGATCCCTGGTACTTGTTGGCACTTGTGCTGGCAGTGGGGGAGGGGAGGCTGTGGATGGAGGCTAAAATCCATTAGCTGATCCTCACAGTTATTTTCACAAGTTGCTCCGCTAGTCTCTGCCGTCCTGCTTCCATGTTTCTTGAGTTTGTGAGGAGGCCAGGTTAAGTGGAAAAATCCCCTCACCTGTTTTTTTTTTTTTTTTTTTTTTTTTTTTTTTTTTTCCCATGGCTCAGGCCAAGGCTGCCAGCTGCAGCAGCATGGAGCTCGCTGCCACTGCTGGAGCCACTTCTGCCTGTTTCTGTGGGCTCTAGATGGTCTGAAATCTCTCTTCTCTGCTGTGGTTGATAATTTACTATACACCACACTTTTTAGTTGAAGAGTGTGTTTTTCTGTTTTTTATCTTGATCTTTTATAAGTGAACTTGACAAAATACATAGATACATATTTAAATTATTTTGTCCTTGAACTCTGAAATTCTAAAAGTAATTGAGAATATTATAGAAATAGTATAAGATGTAGCTGAAAAAAGTACAAACTAAAATTATAAGTGTAAGAATAGATTTAAGAAAAACCTAAATAAATAGAACTAAAAACTATTTAATTATAATTAAAATGGAATGGTAGTCTGTCAACTATCTGTGTTGGGTAGGTAAAGGGCTAGAATTGCCAATTATTATTAGGAAAGGTGAGGAGAAGAAATAGCTTTGGGAAAAAAATAAGATTCATTTCTAATAAATTTGAGATACCTATAAGACACCAAAGATAAAACTTTCATTAATAAATTAAAATAAACCTGAACTTCCAGTATTAGGACTTGTTGGAAGGTAAGTAATAGTTGGAACCAAGGACAAATAGAAACATGCTGATGTGTAGACTGAAATGTTAAATAGTGTTTAGTAATAGAAAATGCCAACATTAGAGGAATGGGGAATATGCAAAAGCTAACAAAGGAAACAAATAGAAGGGCTCAAGAAAGTAGAACAAAGAGAAAATAACCATAGAGGTCAATGGAAAGTTTTTAAGATGTAGAACTTGTTCAGCAATGTCAAACCCTAAAAATGCTCAAATAACAAGGGGATTGAAATTGAAATACCCAATTCAGAAATCATCAATTGGTTTGTCCAGAGAAACATCACCAATACAATTGGAAGAAAATCCAGGTTAAAGTGAGTCAAATTGGAAGTGAGGAAATCTAAGATAACCATGCAACATATTTTATAATGTATATAAAGAAGAGATAAACTATAGATAAAAGATATAATAGGATGAAAGAAACATGTTTAAGGGGAATAGATAAAATAGATGGATATATATCAGACTTCTAGTGTGGTGGCCTATGTCTTGAATCCCAGCATTTGGGAGGCTGAGGTAGGAGGATTGCTGTGACATTGAGGCAAGCCTGAGACTACATAGGGAATAAATAGCACCTTCCAGCACTAGATGGGCCAATTGTCTAGAGACAGGCTCTCTTCTGGATTCCAGCCTGGTCTTTCCATGGTCTGAGCCAAAAGCTTATGATGTCTTCAGCAGTAGGGTCTTACAATTAACTTCTGGTGGGTAATTGTGTGCTCTGAAGGAAGTCTGCCTTGTTTGTTTTGGGAGATCTAGTAGGTTTCTCTGATCAATAGCTCATTGTGGATGTAAATCACATCTAGGAACAGGGAATTAAAGCCAGCACCAAGGGAAAAGAAAATGACAGAGAAGAAAGAGAAACAGGAGAAATTTAAGGATAGGTTTCATCTCACCCTCTCCATGGCCCTTTGATTCAGGTGCTCCCCCTAAGGTCCTCTTGAGTTCAACCTTTTAGTCTGACTTCCAATATATCGGATTCTATGGTGCCAGTTCAATTTGGGTTGAGTTTTGCCCCCCCAGCCTTCCACTTTCCCAAAGCACTACACTCCCTATTATCCAAGTCTTGAGGTGCTATTCAGGTATGTCAGCAACTCAGGCTGATCCAGGTTAGGAACTGCAGGTGAGTGACATCATGTGATGGTTGTTATTCTGTGATTGTGTGAGTTCACTCAGAATGATCTGTTCCAAATTCAACCATTATTCTACAAATTTCATTGTGTCATTTTTTATTACTGCTGAATAGCATTCCATCATGTAGTTGTACCACATCTTGGTTATCCATTCATCCCATGATGAACACCTAGGTTGATTCCATGTTTTAGCTATTATGAATTGAGCAGCTATAAATATGGTTGAGCAAATATCTCTGAACTGAGATGTGGAGCTTTTAGGGTAAATGCCAAGTAAGGGAATAACAGAGTCTGTTGGTAACTCTATATTCATCCTTTTCAGGAGTCTCCATATTGATTTCCATAGTGGTTGAACCAGCTTACATTACCATCAACAGTGAACAAACAGGAGTTCCTATTTCTAAACATCCTCACCAGCATTTGTTTTCATTTGATTTTTTAATGTTTGCTATCCTTACTGGGGTAAGGTGGCATCTCATAGTTGTTTGAATTTGCATTTCTCTAATGGTTAGGGATGTTGAACATTTTCTTAAATGTATGTTAGCCATTTGTAATTCTTCCTCTGAGATCTCCCTATTTAGGTCTCTGCCCCACATTTGGAGTGGGTTGTTTGATTTGTTATTGTTTCATTTTTTGAGTTCTTTGTAGATTCTGGATATTAGGTTTCTGTCAGTGGTATAGATGGCAAAAATTTTCTCCCATTCAGTGGGTAATCTATTGGCTCTGCTTGTGCTATGTTTGTGCAAAAGATTTTCAGTTTCATGAGATCCCATTGGTTGAGTGCTTGTTTAATTTCCTGGGATACAAGGGTTTGGCACAGGAAGTCTTTACCCAGTCCTACATCATGGAGAGTGTCTCCTATTTTTTCTTCCAGTAGTTGAAGAGTTTCAGGTTGAGCCTTTAATCCATTTGAACTTGATTATTGTCTATGGTGAAATGAGTGGATCTATTTGATTTTTCTATATATGGTCATCCAATTTGTCCAACATCATTTGTTGAAGATGTTGTCTTTCCTCCAGTCTACATTATTGACACCTTTGTCAAAGACCAAGCAGCTGTAGTTACTTGACCTAACCTCTGGGTCTTCAATTCTGTTCCGTTGCTCTATGTTTCTGTTTTTATTCCAGTACCATGCTGCTTTTGTCACTATGGCTTTGTAATAAAGCTTTCAATCAGGTATGGTGATACCACCAGAAGGTTTTTTTTTTTTTTTCCCTGAGTATGTGTTTGGATATCCAAGGCCTTCTGCCTTTGCATATGAATTTTGAGAACATTTATTCAATCTCTGTGAAGAATGATGCTGGTATTTTTATTGCCATTATATTAAATCTGTATATTGCTTTTAGTAGATTTGCCATTTTCACAATATTAATTCTACCTATCCAGGAGCATGGGGGGGTCTTTCTATCTTCTCAAGTCCTCCTCTATTTCTGTCTTGAGTGTTTTTATGTTTTCATTATATATGTCTTTCCCATCCTTGGTTAGTGTTATTCCAAGGTATTTAATTTTTTGTTGCTATGGAAAATAAAATAGCCTCATTGATTTCTTTCTCTGTATATTTGTCCTTTGCATATAGAAAAGCTACTGATTTTTGTGCATTGATTTTGTATCCTGCCACTTTGCTGAAGGAATTTATCACCTTTATAGATTTTGAGATGGAGACTTTCAGGTCACTTATATATAGAATCATGTCATGTGCTAATAGGGATAACTTGACTTCTTCCTTTACAGTTTGAATCCTTTTTATTCCTGTCTACTGTCTTATTGCTTGGGCTAGTACTTCTATTACTATGATGAAGAGCAGTGGTTAGAGTTCGCACCCCTGTGTTGTTCCTGATCTCAGTGGGAACTCCTTGAGTTTTTCTCCATTAAGAATTATTTGGGTTTTAGGAGCTTTGTATATCCTCTTTATAGTGTTGAGTATTGCGATAAAAAAAAAAATCCATGCCTATTCTTTCCAGAGTTTTGATGATGAAGTGGTGTTGTATTTTGTCAAAGGCCTTCTCTGCATCAATTAAGATGATCATGTGGTTCTTAAGGTTCAGTTTATTTATGTGGTGAATTATGTTGACCAATTTCTGTATGTTAAACTACCCTTGAATCCCTGGGGTGAAGATTGCTTGACCAAGATGGATAATGCTTTTGATGTGTTGTTTAATTTGGTTTATAAGAATTTTGTTCAGGATCTTTGCATCTAAGTTCATTAGAGATATAGGCCTATAGTCTTCTTTCCTTGCAACTCTGTCTGGTTTTGATATTGGGGTGATGCTTGCGTCACAAAAGGCCAGGGAGGATAACCTGGCCTCTGATTATGTGGAACAGTGAAAAAAAAAATTGTTTCAGTTCTTCAGTGAAGGTTTGATAGAATTCAGGTGATAAGCCTTCTAGTCCTGGACTTTTCTTTCAGGGAAGGTGTTTGATTACCTTTTCAATCTCCATGGATGTGACAGGTTTGTTTAAGAGATTAATCTGCTCTGAGTTTAGTGTTGGTAGGAGGTAGGTGTCTAGGAAATCATCCATTTCTTCCAGATTATTCAATTTTGTGAAGTAGAGGTTTTGGAAGTATGCCCTGATGATTCTGCCAATTTCATTGATGTCTGTTGTGATCCCTCTTTTTTCTTTTCTGATTTTGTTAATTTGAGACTTCTCTTTTTTTGCTTGATCAGTTTAATCAGGGGTTTGTCAGTCTTGTTTACTTTTTTCGAAGAACCAGCTCTTCATTTCATTGATTTTTAAAATTTGTTTCTTAGTTTCCAGTTCATTAATTTCTGCTCTAATCTTGCTTATTTCTTTCTGACTGGAGCTCTCTAGGTTGAATTTTTCTTGTTTTTTCAGCACCTTTATATGGACAGTCAGATTATTTATTTGGGATCTCTGACTTTGTAATGAAGGCATTTAAGTTATGAATTTTCCCCTTATGGCTGCCTTTTTTGTGTCTCATAAGGTTTGGTGGGTTGTGTTGTCATTATTATTCAATTCTAGGAATTTTACAATTTCTTTTTTGATTTCTACCATGACCCATTCATTGTTTAAAAGTGTGATGTTTAGTCTCCAGGAGCTGGTGGAGTTCTTGATGTGTTTCTTGTTAATTTTTAGCATTAAAGCATTGTGATCTGACATGATGCAAGAAGTTAATTCAATTTTCCTGATTTTATTAAGGCATACTTTATGACCTAATATATGATCAATTTTGGAGAAGGTCCCATGGGCTGCTGAGAAGAATATATATTCTGTAGAGTTAGGGTGGAAAGTTCTGTAGATACCTGTTAGGTCTAGTTGATCTATGGTGTTGTTGAGCTCTATTATTCCCCTGTTGATTCTCTGTTTGGATGATCTGTCTATTGATGATATTAGAGTATTAAAGTCTCTGACTATGATTGCATTGGTGTTTATTTATGTTTCATTGTTGAATAGATTTTGTTTTATAAACTGTAGTGCACCTGTTTTTGGTGTTATATATATTTATGATTGTGATATGCTCATGTTGGATCATTCCCTTGATGAGTAAGAAGTGGCCTTCTTTTTCCATTTTGATTACTTTTGGTTTTTTATCAAATATTAATATAGCAAACCCACTTATTTTGTATTTCCATTTGCTTAGAATATCATTTTCCAACCTTTCACCCTGAGCAGGTGTCTATCATTAATTGTCAGGTGGGTTTCTTGAAGACAGCAGTTAGAAGGGCCCAGATTTTTAAAAAATATTTTTTGTTTATTTATTTGAGAGTGACAGACAGAAAGAGAAAGAGGCAGATAGTTAGAGACAGAATGGGTATGCCAGGGCCTCCAGCCACTACAAACGAACTCCAGATGCATGTGCCACTTTGTGCATCTGGGTTACATGGGTCCTGGGGAATCAAGCCTCAAACCAGGGTTCTTAGGCTTCACTGGAAAGCACTCAACCACTAAGCCATCTCTCCAGCCCGGGTGCCGTGGTTTTTCCCTCCACCACCGGCAGGTAGAGTGGAAGAGAGAGAGAACCGGGCCAGCCACTTCTCTCGAGGCTGAGCTAGAAGGCGGGTGTGGGCGACTCAAACCCCTCCCCCCCAAAACACCGGGGAGAAAAACCACATTGAGCTGTGGAGACCGTCTAGGGCGGGAATCTCCCCGTTTATTGTCATGGGGATGAGAGAAAGGTATAAGGGCCAATAGTATTTCACCACGTCAGCAGCAGCTGGGTGGAGGCAGTTTCAGCTTAGGTGCTGAGTCACTTCAAGGACACGTCACCAAACTCTGGAAGCTCGACTAGGCCTCACCGGGAGTAGGCCAAGACTGGCTGGGCTAACCACTCGGCTTCACACCAGGCAGGGCCCAACACCCGGGTCCAGTTTTTGATCCATCCTGATAACCTGTGTCTTTTGATGGATGAGTTAAGACCATTAATATTTAAGGTTATTATTGTGAGGTTTGAATTACTCCCTGCCACAATGAGGTCTTTTATGGGGTTTGGTGCTTTCCTGTGTTTTGTACTATTTTGAGACTGGTCTATTTTGGTTATTGTGATCTTCTTGTTTACTCTTGAGGTTGGCTGTTTGACTGTTCTGTGTGGAGTATTCCCTCAATTATTCTCTATAAGTTTGGCTTTGTGTTCATATAATCATAGAGTTGACTTTTTCCATGGAAAAATTTCCTTTCACCATCTATCATTCGGGATCCTTTTGCTGGGTAGAGTAGCTTGGTTTAGATGCCATAGTTTTTCAGACTCTGAAGTGTTACATTCCAGGCCCTTCTTGCTTTCAGGGTTTCCACTGAGGAATGTGATGTCATTCTGATGGAATTGACGTTGTATGTTGTAAATTGTTTCTGCTTTGCTGCTTTTAACACTCTCTCTTTGTTTTTGTTGTTAAGCATTTTAACTATGATGTTTTTTGGAGAGTTTCTTCTTTGGTCCTGTCTGTTTGGTGTTCTGTGGGCTTCTTGTATCTGGGTGGGCCTCTATTTTGAAAGATTAAGAAAATTTTCTTCAGTAATTTTGTTGAATATGTTCTATAGGTTTCTGGCCTGCATTTCCTCTCCTTCTGATATATCTGTGATCTGGATGTTTTGTCGTTTTATGGTATCCCACAATTCCCTCATAGTCTGTTCACTTGAGATTTGAACTTAACAAAGTTTTTGGTCTCCTGATCAATTTCTTCTGTCTTATCTTCCATGTCAAAGGTTCTCTCTTCCACATGAGTAACTGTTGATGAGGGATTTTATAATTTCTATTTGATTTTTGTTTTCTTTTGTGTTATTTTGCATTGTGTCCATCTCTTTTTTGAGGTATGATTTCAAGTTTTGATTTTCTTGATGCTTTTTGGAATTTATTCTTACATTTGATCAAGTCTTCCTTAAGCTTAATCAACTGGTGGTTGAGATCTTCCATTTCTTGTCTCACCTTCAATTTATTCATATCTCTTTGGAGGGTTCTAACATTTTATTCAATCAAGTTAAGCTTACTTTCAAAAGTTGAATGCTCTAGGAGATGATTCTGTTCAGTTTCATTGATATGATGTTGGTACCCAGTCAGGATACCAGAGCAAAAGTCCTGATTACACAGCTCTCACAGGGACCAGGCCTCCCCAAGCAAGGGACAATGAATGGGACCTACCAGGACCAGGATACTGGATGGAGCCAGGGAACTGGAATTTGGTCTACTTACTCCTAGCTGTACCCTCCATCACACAGGCTGGCTCAGGAAACTTGGATCAGGGAACTGGGGGGAGCTAGGAAGTTGGAGTCTTGCCTAATTACTCCACACTCACACCCATCCATAAAATAATTTTGTAATTTATTTTTTTAACTGGCAAAATGAAAATTTTCTGAAATAGCCACAAGGAGGAAAATGACTAGTTCAGATAACAATAGTTGAGCAGTTTTCCAGTTGAGCAGAATAGAGTACTGTTTATGATGGGGGTGGGGCAATGACTCTGTGGATAAAGCTTTTTCAAAATTTATATGTATAAAAACTAAGTTACTTGATGTTGGGAAAATGGCTCAGCAACTTAAGACAGTTTCTTTTAAAGCCTGCAGACCCAGGTTCATTTCCCTAATATCCATAAAGCCAAATACAGTATGTGGCACAAGTTCTGAAGTGTGCAAGACCTAGAGGTCTTGGCATCCTCCCCCCCCCACACACATGCACATGCATGCATACACTCAAGTAAATAAATCAAGCTATAGATTTAAACATATGTGGATGCATATGTAAAACACATGTGGAAGCATAAAATTATAAACAGTAAGCACATACTGTGTTCCTTGATACATAGCTTACTATCAAATTCCACATCTTTACCTCCCCTAAATTCAAAATTTCCAATATTATCTCTTTACTAATAGAGCAATGTGTACTCTGAACATAATTAATACAAGCTAGAGATTATGACAAACAGAATTTTCAAGAAGGCAATGCCAATTATACTTATTTAATACAACTGAACATAAATAAGGAAACAAACAAATCTTCATAGAATATGACAAGAAATTTACTAGTACCTATGAAGATGTTTAAGAGAAATATAACAAATGGACATTTGTGGTTATCATCAATCAAAAAACTGGAAGAGGGCTGGAAAGATGGCTTAGTTGTTAAGGTGTTTGCCTACAAACCCATAAGACCTCGTTTCAATTCCCCAGGCCCCACATAAGCCACATACAAAAGGTGATACAAGTATCTGGAGTTTGTTTGCAGTGGCTGGAGGCCATGGTATGCCCATTCTCTCTCTATATCTCCCTCTTTCTGTATGTCTGCCTCTTTCCCTCTCTCACTCTCTCAAAATAAATAAATTAATTAAAAAAACTTTGGAAGAAATACATTAAAACGGACAGGCTTGGTTACTTGTAGTAGAACATGCATGGTCAAGATAATTTTTAAGATACTTCCTCAGTGTATATGTAATAGTAAGGCTGCATTATGAAACTCTTAATTCACTTTCTGAAGTAATCCCTATGGATAAGCATGTGAATGGGTTTAAATGTTTTAAACCCCTTGCATTTACTACAACATACAAAATAATAAGGTAATGAGTGGGAAGTTAATAAAAAGATAACCTGAGTTGCTAAATTAATTCATTAGTCTAATATTGCTTTGATATATTTTGCTTTCAAGACACACCTATAATTCATATTAGCATTAGTGGGAGGAAGGTACATGTGCAAGGGAAGAATATTGCAAATTAGCACGCACAAGTCTAACAGTACTGTCTGTAAAGAACTGGTGATTTCAGTGCTTATTACAATAGTGAGGACTGCATGACACCAAACACACTCAGTCATCCACAATTTTCTTAATAGTGGCAGGTTTTACATTATAGATAAACCATATAAAATGTTCATTGGGTGTTAAGTATTAAAAGGCAACTAGATTTGTTAAAGGCCAGTTATGTGCTAAGCACTGTACAAAGTTGCTGTCAAGAATAGTTAATGTCACAAAAAACAGTCCATAATACAACAGCCATTTCTCTGTGGATGAGTTGTGCAGTGGTACAAGGAGGTGAAGCATATCTGGGAAATTGCCTCTAATTTCAAACTCATCTTGCTTATTACTAAGTGTTATCAGAACTAGGTTCAGCCCAAAAACTGTGATTTTTGCTGTCAAAGTCTTTTTTTCTGAGCTGGGCGGCCCAGGAATATTGCATGTATGCTCATGGTAAAGGAATAAGCTAACAAGCTGATTGATACAAGAAATTTACATATTAATTCATAGAAATACCTTACCAAAGCAATCAACATGGCTAAATTAAAAGTTGGGAGGTGTGTAAATACAGCAGCTTTAGTCAAAGACTGCATAATCTTTAGGCAAAGGGCTTTATGATAGAAAGGAGTAAAGACACCACTCATGGGATCTGAAATATGTTCTATCTGTAATCTTCAGCAGATCTCCACAAGATAGTTAGTATGGTTATCCTCATATTGTAAGTAGAAAACTGAACCAAAGTAGGTCAAGTGAATTTTCCAAGCCATAGAGGCTTGCAGCCTAATGCCAATGATCATGGTTTTGGTTTGGATTGTAGTATAAAATTGTCTATGCATATAGTTTAAAACCTTACAGCTGAAATGAAGCCAGTCAATTAATACATAAATGATATTGGTACACCAATAATAACCCCAGAAATTAACAATAGCAGGACTTTAACTAGTATGTCCAAAATATTAAAATCTCTTTCTGACTTCACCACTCTCTAAACATAACTCACTGGTTCAATTCAACACAACTTTCTTACACTGGTTTTCTATGCAAACAGAATAACTCCTCAGTTGCCTCATCATATAATTCCTAGATCAATTCTTTAATATCACAGTTTTCATGGTTTTGCTTTCTTTATGCTAAGCTTAAATAATAACTCAAATCCTTTCAACCTTTCCTTGAGAGCCTATTTTCTATTCCTTTGAAATTCCTTATTATGCTTTTCTGTAATGCCCCATATCTCAAAATTATTTTCACTGTATAAAACATCCATGTTCATAATACTTAAAACATGTTTTGACTAATGTTGAATACAGTGAAAATGTACTCTAACCTGGGGAGTTAATCTCCTACTAGGTTCCATTATTCAATTTGTGGATAAGAAAGCACTTTTCCTGTCTAGCTCAAGTCTAACCAGGACTTTTCAAAAATAAATGTAAAATTAATATAATTCAAATAACATTATAATGATCTTACACAAAGTTGGCTTTGTGAATAGCAAGTTGCCATTATTATTTCACACTGTACTCTGTGTTAAGTGTTCTAAACAAAATAACATCCAGGACTGGACAGATACAAGCCTTCCTCTAAGGAAATGCCAATGCACATTTTACACTAGAAAAATCAAAGTCCTTAAGAGTAGTGGATATAGGAATAAATTTAAAAGAATCTAGTGTCCTAGTCATCAATAAAAGGCAATCAGCCACAGGCCACTGTAAAGTAATTAGGCATGTAAATTGATAATGCTTTATGAAATATCTGTGGACATAAATTTAAATTCTCAACCTTTTCACATCAAATTTCCCTAAAAATTTACCTTTAACCTACTATCCCAAGGAAGAATGGCATTTCAGCCTCTGCTTATTCATATGTTTTTTTCTCATTAGTGCTTCTAAGATCTTTAGGAACTTGTAGCAATCAAACTATGCTAGAAGCAGTCATTACATAGCTCTACTCTTTATAGATTGACAAAAAGCTATAAGGATCCAGAATACATCAAAGCTCCAGACTTCCTCATGGCTGTGGTGAAGTTTCAAAAGCACTGTTAAGAAGCAGGTAGCAGACATTAAGCAGATATTGACTCATGTTGAAGGCAGTCACACATGTATTGACTTGTGGGGTAAATATTGATGTGAGATAAGACCAATATTTACCTCAAGGAACAATGCATCTTGGTGCTGACCAAAAATCCTTGATGTATACATTTTTATATATATTCCATTAAAATTTAATTGTGACAATAATTTTGATCTACTTTTATTTTGATATCTAGAAAATATTTAAACAATTCTAATTAGTAGGTAGCATTTTCTGTTTATTGCTGCAGTCCGTTCCTTCTGTATCTATTAATCTAAGAGAAGAAACAAATGTTATTAACTTTTAGCTGGGCATGATGGCACATGCCTTTAATCCCATCACTGAGGAAGTCAATGTAGGAGGACTTCCCTGACTTTGAGGCGAGTCTGAACTACAGAGTGAGTTCAGCTTGAGTTATAGTGAACCTATTTTAAAAAAGATGTTTAAAAAATATGTTAATTTTGTATAATATCTTTTTGTGCTTTTCTCCTCGAAAGTATGTAGCTTCCTTTAACTGGTGGTATGAATAGAGAAGAAAGAACATTACATAGAAAAAATCAAAATTTTAACCCATATATTTACTGAATATTTAGATTTGAAAAAGTTTTTACCATTCTGGAAATAAAAAATAGATACAATGGGAAAAGAAACCAATGCCTGACCCATTAGTTTGTTGTGAGAATCAAATGAGAAGTTTTGATCCAGATATACTCTCTCACTTAACCTGTTTATATCCAAATGACTATGAGGGCTGTAAAAACACAAATATCCCTAGACTTACCATCCTACTTACTTCTCAACACACAGCAATCTATCTTCCATACCTCTTATTCAATTCCTACCACTAAATTAAACCAGGTTCATTTATCTTCTATGTCTTCATTGATAAGTATGATAAATTCTTAGTACTCAACTTGTTTAACATCTTGATAGCATCGTTAAGTCTTGTCTACACCCTTGTTAAAAGATGTCTGTCCCTTGGCTCCTAAGTGTAGGCATTCTAGAGTCTTAATTGTCTTCCTATGTTTATTCTTTGTAAGTATTCATCTAAAGCACATATGTCCCTAACTACTCCTTCAAGGTTATGACTTATTACTTGGATTTAAACCTTTTTTGTCATTGCAAAATTCATCCCTGCATGATATCACTCAGTTCTGTGGTTGAACAGCACCATTTACAAACCATTGACTCAAAAATCCACAACTCATTCATTTATTTAAAAAGTTAACAGTATACACTGTGAAGCCAAATGATGTCTGATTGCCATACATGTGCATGTGACAATCCATAATAGAATTCATTATTTTCCTAATCAAATTTGACCTTTTTCATCACTTTGCTCAAATTTCACCTTATCGAAGAGAGCTTTCTTGACTACTCTATACAAATCAGCATACTCTACATATGTACTTTTCATTTCTCCATGCCTTAATTTTTTGTCCATGGAATGTATCAAGTATATGGAATATTTCTATGTTTTTAGTTTGTTTCTCTCCAGATAGGTTATTCCTAGGAGATTAAGTATCTTGTTTACTCTTATGTCTCCTGTGATGGTTAATCTCAGTTGTCAATTTGACAGGACTTAGAATTGCCAAGGAATCATATCTCTAGGCATGTGTGTAAAGGATTTTCTATATTAGCTTAATTGAGATGGGAAAACCCACCTTAACTGGGCTGACACCCTAACATGGGCTCAGGTCCTGGGCTGCATAAAATAGAACAAGTGAGTTGAATCCCTGGGCTCAGGTCCTGGGCTGCATAAAATAGAACAAGTGAGTTGAATCCCTGGGCTCAGGTCCTGGGCTGCATAAAATAGAACAAGTGAGTTGAATCCCTGCATTCATCTCTATCTCTGCTTTCTGTATGTGGATACAATGTGTTCATCCTCCTCCTGCTGCCATGATGATCCATATTCCCTTGACCTATAAGCCAAAATAAACCTTTCCTTCCTCTTGTTTTTTTTTGGTCAAGTATTTGATCACACCATCGAGAAAAGTAACCAATACAACTCCAAAGTCCACAAAAGTGCAAAAAACATAGTGATAATTCAATAAATATTGACTAAATGAATATATTAAATGTCTACTATAACAAATGCATTATAGGTATTATCTAGAATTAAAGTAATTTGTGTCACGTAAATGTTATGCTAAGAAATCATCATAAGTACAAGATGTTTAATTAATTGATTAAAGGTAAATCTGGCTGGGGAGATGGCTGGACAGTTAAAGACACTTGCTTGCAAAGCTTGCTGGCCTGGGTCCAATTCCTCAGGACCAATGTAAAGCCAGATGCACAAAGTAGCACATGCGTCTAGAGTTTGTCTGCAGCAGCGAGAAGCTCTGGTGTGCCCATTCTTTTTATCTCTCTCTCAAATAACTAAAAAATAAAAGCAAATCGAAATGAGAAAAATCAGTTGTGTCTACCAGAACTCCAGTATAGATGCATGCATAATTCAGATTTCCACATAAGTATTGGGAAGTAAATGTTAATGTTTAGTTGCTGCTGCCAGCTAAAGAGAAAGTGCCAGTGATATAAAAACTATTATTTGATACTTTTGTGTGTCTGGAGTTATCTCATCAAATGGGGCCACTCCAATAATGTAGCAACAGAAAGAGGAAGGTCTAAATGCCACAACACTTTCTATATCTAACTAGTTGCTGCCTGGTTCTAAGTTCCTCAGTAGCCTTCAGTCTAAAAACTTTCATTATACTCACCCTACAGGCTGTGCCAGTCCCTCAGCACAGACTCAGCACATTAACTGGTGTAAAGTAACTTTATTAGATTACTTCATAAGCGGTTGGGTGAAAGATACATTAATTTCAAATGAACTTAATTGATCTGGAAAAATGAGCAATATGCTGCAACAAAAATGTTTAGATTATATATGAAAAAAATACACATTATAGGAAAAACAATTTAGTTTTCCGATAAACATTAATAGGAGTCTATAGTTAAAGCATTCTCTAAGGAAAATAGCCAAGGGTTATGGAAAATGATTCAATCAAGTTAGTGTCACAGTTGGATCCCTAAAGCTGTAAGATTATTGGGGGCATTAATAAGAGGAAAGGAAATGCCATCACTAGCACCAACTCAGTTTTGAGTGGTGGGTTGTGTACTCGAGCAGCAAAAAGGTCACAGAAAAAGTGGCCCTGGTGGTGTTGAGTTGCTGTGTATATTGTAGACACAGCAACAAAATTAGAGCAGTATGTATTCTTTGAAAGTAGGGCTATAGAGCCAGGCGTGGTGGCGCATGCCTTTAATCCCAGCATTTGGGAGGCAGAGGTAGGAGGATTTCCATGAGTTCTAGGCCAGCCTGAGACTACGTAGTGAATTCCAGGTCAGCCTCCACTATAGTGAGACACTACCTCAAAAAGAAAAAAAAAAAGGAAAAGAAAAAAGAAAAGAGAAAAAAGAAAAAAGAAAGTAGGGCTATAGAAACACACACTGAGAGTGCAATAGATTTGTCTTTTCAGTAGAATTCAACGATTTGAATAGCAGTTACAATTGCCCCCAAACTTGCCCTGGAGTAGGAGATCAAGGTAGTGAATCTAAGAGCCAGATTTGAAATAAACTTGAAATCAAGAAAACTCTAGGAGGTGTACCAAAAGAGGAAGGTACATTCCCCACACAAAAGAAAACAAACAATTTCAATAAGACAAAGCCTCTCAAATTTTATCATTTAAATTATATTTAAGGCAGCAAATTTCGTTACTTAGATAAATGTATTTACTTAAGAAAGGAGTTATAGTGTAACTGGCTGTGGTAGTTTAAAAGTAAAATGTCCCCCATGAGAAGAAAGGAAATAACATTGGTACTTAATCCCTAGTTTGTGATGCTCTCTGTGAAGGTTGTGGAAGCTTTAGGAGGTAGAGCCTTGCTGGAGAACGTATGTCACTAGAGGCAGGACTTGAGGTATTACAGTCCAACCCACCTGCTATCTTGCTCTCTACTTCCTCCCTGCAGCTGTGATAATGTGACACCAGCTGTATGCTCCTGCTATGGTTTCCCTGCAGTGATAGATTTACCCTCAAAACTGCAAGCCAGAAATAAACCCTTTCCTTCCATAAGCTGCTTGTGGTTGGGAATTTTGTCTCAGCAATGAGAAGTTGGCTGATACACTGGCAGTCTAATATCACTTGTTTTAAACAGAGGGTGATGATAGAATAAATATAATACAGATTAAGTATTGTTATTAAGTTCTTACCAGATAGTATTACTAGCTTAAGTTAAAAAGCACTTTTAAAGCTTTAGTAACTCTGAAAGTGTTATTGATGAAAAAATTGCACTAAGAATTTCTCATTAATGTAATCATAAAAACTGAATGAGCATTGAAAAGAGATCATTATGAATCATCTATTATGTACCTGTAATCCAACAATAGTAAATAGTCTACACTCAGGGAAACACAAAGTGAAAAAAATAGAGAAACTTAGAAGCCATAATCAAAGAAAAAATAAATGTAAGAAGGAAAAACAAAACAAGAATTGCAATGTACAATCAACAGCCAAGGACTGGGCTATTAAAGGCACTGCAAACAAAATCAGTCCACTTATCTGAAGTCATGCTATGGTTCAAAATTAACTGATTGGCTTAACTACAGCCAATACTCCTTTTTACCTCATAGTCCTATTAGTGACTGTGAATCAGATCAGGCTTTGCAACCTATGCCTTTTCATTTAGACACCTGCACAGAAGGAACAGCCTCTACTTCAGTCCTTAAAGCCTCAACTCAGATATGGCCTTGCAGTCATATTTCATCCATATAAGAAAGTCACATGGCCAAGCTTCAAATCAATGAGGGAAGGAGTAAACTCCTTCACATGGACAAACTGCAAGTCACATGGACAAGAGTGGGAGTGTACAATTCTGCTACAGAGAAACTGAATACATGGAAATAAGAACACCAACTGCCATGAGCACCATAGTATGTATAAGATATAAAAATCACTGCCATTCTGTGAGGCATAAGTGCATGCCAACTACTTTTCAAATGCTCTATATGCATTTTTTGATTGAATTCTGTCAACACCCTTATGAGGAGACAATTCTTATGCAGGGAAATATCTTTATCCTTTGCTAGATGCTAGTGGTTAGCAATATGTGTGATAATTACTCATGATGCAACATTTAAGATATTTTATGAAAGTTACTGGCTGAAGAAACAGCTCTATAGTGTTAAGACATGGAAAACAAAGGAAAAGTTCTATAAAGATTTATTACAAAACACACATGAGTCATTATACTCAGTCTGATTTTTTCAGATAGGAAACTGATAATATCAGAAATTTGTGGCATAGCATTTGGGTATAGGAAGGAATATTTGTTTGCTTCTTAGATCTTTTTTTTTTTAGTTGCAAGTTGATGAATCCTCAAGTACATGTGTTAAAATTTTTATACACCTTCTCTACAAAACATTATTTTGTTCAGAATATTCTTAAATCATCTACTGTATTGTATTCTATTTAAATTTTCATTTCATATTCTGTCAATTTCTTATCATTAATGTGGTATCATCTCTTTTAAAACTCAGATATAGTGTTGTTTTGTTACCTGCCCTTTATTTTTTTTTGGAGAGAGACACAGAGAGAGACAGAGAGAAAGGGAGAGGAAGACAGACAGAGATGGGCATGCCAGCAGCCTCTCAGCTGCTGCGAATGAAATCCAGATGTGTGCACCCCCTTGTGGTCAAGTACGGCATTGTGCCCTTGATTCACTTTGCATCTGGCAAAACATGGGACCTGGAGATTAGAACCTCTGGAGATTGGAGCCAGCATTCTTAGGCTTAGGAGGTAGGTGCCTTAACCGCTAAGCCATCTCTCCAACCCTACCTGCCCCTTTTATCTTATTGGTTTCTCAATTTAATGTTATTGTGCTTACTGTTATATTCCTTTGTACCTAATTTTATAGTTTTTATTATAGAATTGTCCCATTGCAATGATGTAGTCAGCGATGTTTTCTACATATTTTATTCTTGTATTTGATTTTATGGTTTCTCTTAAATTTTATAAGTAATTTCCTTCTTTTGCATTACCATTCCTATTATACTTTTTCAAAGATAGGCTTACTATTTTTATTTGATTATTTGTATTACATGTTTGAATCAATAATTGAATTTAGTCAATATGGTTTGTATATGATAATGCTGGAATTACTTTGCAGGAGCAAGAATGACCCTCTGTGGTAATATATGTGAATAGAAACAGTTCTAGTGTGAGTTCAGGACTGAGAAAAAGAATGTTTTTAATAAACTGACAACATGTCTTAATACCTCAATAAAATATTGTAGCCTGAAACTCATCTCATTGCTAACTCAAAAGTACAAAGACTTTCCCATCTCCATTCCCCAGTGGAGAAGGTGTTCCTAATATACACTCACAGCCCAATCCTAATTTTATAATAGCTTTAATGGAGTTGAGACTATAGTTAGGTTATTCTTGTAAGCAAGACAATAGACTTAGGTTGGATAAAGTGAACAAGTAGGCAGTCCCTAGACATGTAGGTCAAATATGCTTTCTGTATTTGCTTTTAATAGTCTTAGAAAACTAAAACAAAACACAAACAAAAGATGGATTCCATCTTAATAGTACATTAATCGGTACATTTTAGGAAGAATATATCATCAATGTTACTTCTCAGAACATTTTAATACCAAAAATAGGATAGAAGCTTCTTGGTCCAAAGGTGAGAATAAACATTATTGCAGTTACTTTCTCCTTGATGGACAAACATCTGAAAAGAAGTAGCTCCAACCAGATGTAGCTTATTGGAGGAAAGGGTATATTTCAGGATTACGGAATCCAGGGGAAGCATAATCATGGCTAAAATAGTTGTGTCACTTTCATACATCCATAGCAGAGATACAATACCAACATCCAGAGCTCCAATTCACTCTGAACACTCCACAGGGCTGTACTACAAGATCCACCCCCAGTGACACTTCCTCTAGCAGGCTGCTGGAGACTTAAGTAGGAACCTTCACTTTAATCAAAAATCCCTGAGCTATGGGGGAAGTACATACACCTTCAAACCACCACAAACATAAATATTTCGAGGGCAACTGAGAAATTCAAAACTATGCCTGGCATGGTGGTGCACACCTTTAATCCCAGCACATGGGAGGCAGAGGTAGGAGGACCACTGTGAGTTAAAGGCCACCCTGAGACTACATAGTGAATTCCAGGTCAGCCTGGACTAGAGTAAAACCCTACCTCGCAAAACCAAAAATAAAATAAAATAAAATAAAATAAAAAGGGAAATTCAAAACTAGTAAAAATTCTGGGAATACATGGCTGTTGAATGCACAGTGCTAAATGAGACATCTCTACCATGCACTCTAAGACTCAAGGAACATTGCAGAAGATGGAGGAACAGAAAGAATGCAAGAGTCAGAGGAGGGGGGAGGAGTGCTTTGGAACACTATCTTCGGGACATGAAGTGGCTGTTACATTAATTAATGACCCCTCAGTAGCTGCCACTACCTGAATCATTCCACCATTTTGACACGGATAATAGAGAGCAGGACAACATTGTTTTAAAGACATGAAAATAGAAGAGGGACTAATCTGAAGTAAGACGGGGATAAGAGGAGGCAGAATAATAGAAGGTAATAGGCGGGGACCAAGATAAAAATACATTATGTACTTGTTGAAAATAGTCACAAAAAATAGGAGAGAAGACTGGTATGGTGACACACATGTTTAATCAATCCCCAGGACTCAGGAGGCTGACATGAGGCAGGGAGATCATGATGTTGATGATAGCGTGTGAAGAGAAACTGTCTCAAAAGAACCAACAGCTGGGAATTTAGCTCAGTATTAAGACTACTTTCATAGTGTGCTCAAGGCCATGAGTCTATATTTTTATTATTGAAACCACAGGAAATTATGTTTCAAGGCCTGGAGAGGTGGCTTAGTGGTTAAGCGCTTGCCTGTGAAGCCTAAAGACCCTGGTTCGAGGCTCAATTCCCCAGGACCTACATAAGCCAGATGTACAAGGTGGTACATGCATCTGGAGTTCGTTTGCAGTGGCTGGAGGCCCTGGCATGCCCATTCTCTCTCTCTCTCCACCTGTTTCTCTGTCTGCCTGTTGCTCTCAAATAAATAAATAAATAAACAAAAAATGTTTCAATCACTTTAAAAATATTTTATTTATTTATTTATTTATTTATTTATTTATTTATTTATTTATTAATCTATTTATGAGAGAGAGAAAATGGGCCTGCTAGGGCCTCTAGTCAAAGCAAACAAACTCCAGACATATATGTCACCTAGTGCATCTGGCATTACATGGATACTGGGAATTGAACCTGGGTCATTTGGCTGTGCAGGCAAGCACCTTAAACCAGTAAACCATCTCTCCAGTCCATCAAATACTTTTTAACTTAATTATGTTTAGAATTCCCTCCTCTGTCCCCTGGATCTATTGCCCTTTCAGCATTTATTTAAAAATATTATAAGATATGTTGCATTTTACTTTAAAATATTCATTTTCGTTGTACAATATAATGAAATACATGATTGTATTTTGCCATTTAGAAACGTATTTTCTGTTAAACTGATATGAATTTGATATATGCCCTCCTTTTTAACATTGTAAATGGATTTATTTTGGTTCTCAAAAGATCACAGATACACCTTTGTAGTTCTATGAAAAAATATTTATTTATTCTTCTAACTCACATACATATATACATTTCCATTTTTCTTGGTTCACATTTATTACAGTTACTTTATCATGTTGTTATAATGGTCATAATATGCAGTCCCTCAAAATGCTTTTCTGGATAAATGTGAGTTACAAATCAAGATTACTAATAACCTCATTACTTAATCTTTTTTAGTCTCTTTCCTTTATTGACATAAGTTTGTTGAGTGTGGAATAAATAATTGATATATCTTTGTATTTTTGACAGTCTTACAGTTGTAGATAGACTCAATGAAGATTTGTTAAATGGCTCCCTGGCTAGCTGGATATCTAAGACTTTCTACTGTCACTTGGATAGATGAATCATTTGTGTTTCCATGTTTAATATTTTGGTAATCATATCATGTAGAAAAATTTAGGCCACAATAATGTGGGATGTCACTGAGAGTTAAGGTGTCTAACTTAAAAATAAGTTCTTAGTCTCAATTCCTGGCAAACTATCAATGATTTGTCAAGATAATGTCAACATCTTTGCCACATGGAAGGCTGTGGAGAATGTTATATTTGTTCTTAGAAATGTCTCTTCCAATACTGAATGTTGAACAGATATTTGTAATATTGCCATGTTTCATTTTGCTTACGTGATGCTATTGTTTAAACTAGAATATCTGGCTTTACCATACAATTCATTCAAGAACCGTACAATTTTCATTCTGACCAGCTCCTTCGTGTTTAACCTTCTTTTATTCCACAACCTACATTCTAATAATGTCCTATTTGGGAAACAACATATACTTTCACTGAGACTAAGTTAGAATACTCAACCTCCTTTAAAAAATACATGCAGAATAATCCATTTTACAAATTAGTATCTATTAATTACTAAGGAAATTTAGAAAGACACTACTTTGAGGCAAGTAATAATTCAAGACACTAGAGTATGGTCATCACTACACATGCCCCAAACACTTTTCAGCAATCTTCATCATGAATAATGTGACTAAGGGCATGGATAAAACTGGTATGAGATAATCTAAACTCTTCAAAACCTTTTTGTGTTTGAAAGAAAGAAAATTCTTATACACTTCTAGGGGAATGTAAATTACTCCATCCACTATGGAAATAAGTACAGAGGTTCCTCGAAGAACTAAAAATAGCATTACCATATGTTGCAGACAGCTTCAGGTTCGCTGAGATGAACTTCCAGACCAGGCACAGTTATGGAGGAAGGGATATTATTTATTGAAGCTTACAGATCCAGGGGAGGTTCCATAACGGCAGAAGAAGCGGCCTGCTCTCACAAGGCCAGGCAAGAGAGCAAAAAGCCAACCAGCCACCACAGCACACAGAGCAAAACTACAGCCAAAAGGTCACACAGCACACTTCAGGAACTCCTGCTAGGCACATTTGCGTATCTTTACAATGGAATCTCAAACCATCACCACACCTTAAGACCGGCCCCCAGTGACCTTGCCTCTAGCAAGGTGATTGCAGATGCAAACTATAAAGTAATAAAACATTGAATATATTGGGGGACATATATTCAAACTACCACACCATATGATCCAGCTATACCACTTATGGGTATATTATAAAAGGAGCCTTACATCGATAAACCAGAGAGATGCTTAATATATCTATGCTATATGAGCCACAATGGCCTAGGTGAGATCAATGAGTGGATAAACACAGTGTATATAAACACAGTGAAATTTAATTTAGCCATAAGCAGAATTGCTATTATATTAAACAGAATGAGCCAGAACCAGAAAAACAAATGTCACATGTTTTATTTTTGGACCTTATATAGTTACATAAAACAATATTTACATATACAGTTTTAAGTATCTACCTTTGACATTAAAGTGGAGACTTGGAATTGAAGGGGAATAGCTGAGAGGGAAGGGGAAGGGAGTGATATGGATATGGTATTCCAATTAATATGGGCAATGACTGCATGGCAATTTTTTTTTAAAGAAAGGCTGTCTTGGAATTAAAGAAATAGGTGAAGACAAGAATAGCATGACATGTTTTAGGAAGTAACTCTGTATTAAAAGATAGAGCTCAGATACCAGGTGATGATTCACATCTGGCCTATGAGGAAAAGGATGTCTCCCTAAGGTTAGAAGTGATGTCCTTCTTTACGTGTACTAAATCTGTGCTTTGACATGCCTGACATACAAAAATCAAGGGGATTTTTAGTTGTTCTTATTATTTTGTATTGCACATCATGTCCTAACAAATACGGTACAGGAAATGTGAAGAAAATCTCTAGGTAAATTAATTGCTCCCAGATGTGACTATCTTCTAGGGCCAGAGGCCACAGAAATACTGAGGAGCAGTGGGAACAGATCAAAATAACACATTGCTGCTTGAGAGATTCAATATCATTTGCTGGCAGACGTATTAAAACTTGCCAGCAGTCAGACTTTGCATTTGGCCTTTCAAAATGCACTGAAATTGAAGCCAAAATGTTGGGGTGCAGCTTATATCACCATATGACTCTGAAGCTGTTCAGAAGTAACCTTTTCCCTCAGTTCCCAGACAGAGAGATAGCACAGATAATGTTCTCGATTTGGATGGGAGAATTATTTCACTATTGGATCACATCTTTCAAATTTTTAAATTAACTACATGGCTGTTAGGCAAATACAGTGTCAAATTTGGAAAATGATATCCTCATATGAGCGGAAGCACTTCTAACTCCATTGTGATTTGCAGGCACTCAGGAGAAACACCTGCCATTGTCTCAAGGCTGTGTGTGTCAATCCAATTTAATGATCCTAAAGATCTCTTTTTGTCTGTAATGACCAGGGATTTCTTCAAATAGGCATCCTGTAAAGAGGTTGCTTAGTGGGAAAGCAGAAGATCTGTGCCCAGGGGTCCTTTCATTACACCTATTTAACACTTCCTACTATGCAGCCAAAATCTGATACCTTTCATGATACTACAGAGAGATGATTTTTTTAAAATTAATAAGTGAATATCTTAGCTGTGTATTACCATCCACAAAGATTGTGAAAATAATTTAAAACTTAACACACTAGTAGGCATTCAATAGGCATTAAATAAATGCTAAGATTATGATGATGTACAGTTGGTTTTAAGAGGGTATAAACTATTTGCTTAAGAACTTAGAACTGTTTTAAGAGCTATAGATTTTTTTAAATGCACACATATGATTTATCAAAGGTCATATAACAACTGTAGTAAATGCCCAGGAGTAAAGCATGGGGCCTCCAGGAAAGCACTTGACCACATTTCTGTCCCAACAGATTGGCTTTGAGACTGTATACTCTGAAACCACCAGTGTGTATGAGGGCCAATTTTATACTTTAATAACACTGAAAAGTACTTGTATTTATACTACAGTTATGCTTTAGCTATAAAACATTTTTATTAACTTAATTACATCAACCTCTAGCTATTTTTCTTCTTTTATATATCTGGTACATTTTCCAGTTGTGTCTCAAAATGTTTAATAAGAGTTAAATAAGGCCTTGTATTTCAAAGAGGTCAAGTATATTACCTACAATCTTCATTATTTGAGCTTCAGTATCTATGAAGTAGTTGGGAATTGTTACTCCAATTTTAAAGATGCAATATCCAAGTCTAAAAATAACTGGTGGTGATTTTAATGGATATTAGAAACAAGTGTCAAAATTGAAATATAAAATGGAAATATCTTTATAGATTTTACTAGCCATAAGAAAATTGAGAAAAAATGTCATGTTTCTCTGAGTGAATACATGTTCCACTGAAGTTTAAAGATTATATTTTGTGTAACAGGAAGAAGCAATTTTCAACAAGAAATAGCTGTTTTATGGGAAATTGAGTCACACATAGCTAGCATCAGACATAGAGTGAAGAATTGGAAATTTTTTTTCATGTTAACATGGACTCAGGGGAATAACTTCCAAAGCCTAAGTGCTGATCTCTGATAACTCAAAGATTTTATAGACAGTATGGCAGGTGGTTTGACATCATATTGAATTCTTTACACTATTGGTGGGTTACAATCATCTAAGGTTAAAGGATTTGGGTGTACAAATGAAAAATTCCTTACCATAAGTTAATTATAAGAAATTAGAAATGTAGAACATAAATCTTTTTGTTCAATGGTATTTTTTACTCATGGTCTAGTTTTATAACATGTCTGACTGACACAGGACAGGACATAGTGACACAGGGTACATCTGTGTCAAGACCTGATAAGAATAAGGCTTAACATTTTTAGTTTAGGCTCTAAGGGTTTGGAAAAGCTACTCAGCACAGACAGGGTAAAGGGACTTTAGTTTGATTAAAATCTCCACCATAATTGTTCCCCCAGGAGAAGGAGACATTCAGAAATATGTAAGGGCAGTTTTGTTGTCAAAGTGAATGGGGGATCCTACTGACATTTAGTGAAAGAGGAACAGGGATTCCATATATGCTTAAATATACCAGATAGTCTTGCTTTGAACTTGTTCTCTCTCTTTCCCCACCCCTCTGGGAGGAGGAAGGGAGAAGCTGTAATTTCTCCATTCTCTATAAAGGACAAATTTTACCATGTGGAAGCTTTTCTAGTCTATCACTTAGAAATCACTTTTATTTCTCTGTTTTTCTCATATGTTGCATCAAATTCATCAGGAAATCCTGTTCACTCATTTAAACTCAACCAAAATCCTGCCACTTCTCACTATCTCCACTAATAAAATCATTGAACAACCACAACCATTTCTTGCCTGTGTCACTACATTATTCTTTCAACTAGACTTTGATTCAACCTTTGTCTTCCTCCTTCCACTGCCTACTCCAATATTTCTAACACAGTATCTACTTAACTCACAAGAATAATATAGCATTCCTCTGCTAAAAACAATGAAATAGCTTCCTACTCACTTAAAGTCCGAAGCACTTAGAAAAGACTAAAAGATCCGAAGTGATATACCCTCCTCTCATTACCTCTCTGACTTCTTGCCCTGCTGCTTTCTACTTTGTACACTTGACATTCTATAATTGTCTCCTTGCAGCCCTTTGAAAATGTCAGGAATGTTTACTTGTTAATGTTTGTGCACTTTGTTGTCTTCCTGGAGTTCTTTTCATCACAAATGCACAAGGTTAACTTCATCAGTTCCTTCAGTATTTTATGCAGATATCCCCTTTTCAAGGAAACACCTCACAAATACTGTCATTTCAAATTGCAACCACCTACTACTCCATGACAGTCCCAATAGAGTTACCTTGATGTTCTCCAGGTACTTACTACCTTATAACATGCTTTTCAACTTGTTTATGTATTTATTTTCTATCTCCTTCCTATTCTGTCTTGAACTAGTCTGTAAATTCTGTGAGGGAAAAGTTGTTCACCAATGTTGCCCATTGTGGTAGTCTAAGTATCTAGGACAGTGTCTGATACATAGCAAGTGTCCTGTAAATATATGTTAAAGGAATTCCAAATATTTTGCAATGGTTAAATTCTGTCCCCTTTATCAGATTAGGAGTCAAGACATATCTCTTGGGTGGGTCTTTGAGGTTATTTCTAGGAGGGTTTGACTGAGGGAGGAAATCCTTCTTTGTCAGGTATTTTATGGCACTACTTGATGTTTATATATTACGTACTGGTTATCAATGAAGTCAACTTTGGCAGGTGGTATGCCATAATGATTTTACATCAATTGTAAACATCAGCCTATTTCATTATGCATTCTGGAATGGCTTTGCCTGACCATGAGCATCCTGAAATAAATATTATTTATTACAAATTTCTTTCCTTTCATTTACATTTTATATTACTATTAGGACAAAATATTGTTTTTCTTTAATAGTGTGTTTAAGGAGGCTATAGTATCTACAAATTTAATTTGAGGTTTTAAACTAGGTTTTAAAAATACTCATTACAGTAGCAACAGTATCATTAATATTTCTAGACTGTACACTTCGTGTTAAGCTTGTTACTTTTCCAAAGAAAAGTAGTAGTCTACAAAAATATGAGGCATATAGAAAAGATCAAATCCACTATTTTTTCAATAAAGCCTACCTTATAGAAAGTACTCACCAGTTCCAGAAACTAGCTGGGAAACAAAATGTGCATGTCTAGGATAATAAGTAATTCTATCTTCTCTGTCACCATTACCTTCAGACTCAAATTGGACAGCTTTTGTAGAGAGACTTTACTGCTACATAGTTCTCAGCATAAACCTCCTAAGTCAACTTACTAAATTCAACAAAATAGAAACCTATTTACTTGTTTGTGCTTAGTCAAAGCATGTTCCTAGCTCTACTATGCAGAATCAGTTTCCTGCTTAATCCTTCCTAATCTTTCAATATTTTCCTCTAAGACCTCCTCTTGGAATTTGCTGCCTAACATGTATCTCTTGGTTATATCAGTATTATTATTTCCCTTCTAAGAAGTCCTTGAACTATACTATATCTATTCCTACATGTCAGAGGATTTCTGTTCCCAGCTAGTTATACTATGCTGATATACAAGATTGACTAGCCACTAAATTTTGACAGTTTGAAAGCAAAGTAAAATTGTTTTATCTTTTTCTTTTACTCCCAGAATTCTTCTGCCCCTGTAACCTTGAACTTTATTTGAAGTGGATGCTTACATGACATTTTAATGTATATAGTTACTACCCCTGTCTTTCAGGGCTATGCCGGACAGTCTAAGACTTGGCAAAGAACCAGACAATCCTTTTATCTTTTTTTATATTGCAGATGACTATACTCATGATGCTGATGCACATTTGTGTGCTAACAAGTCAGCAGGGTACTTTTATAACCCTCTCCACCCCATCCAAAACAGCAGGGTTTTATAATTCCAAACACCCACCTGAATTTCAAATCAATAATGAAAGTTTTATTCTTTCATGTAGGCTGACATGAATAAACTTTGGGTGAATAGTAGACTGGAAGTTCTTTTATAATATAACTTCCTTAAGGAAATCATTGATGTTATAAGATGTGATCACCTACTTGAGAACTTGGTCAAGACACTGAACTGAGCACTGACATTCATGCACACTCTCACACAAAGTTTTAATTACCTCTGGTATTCGTTACTTAGCTTTCAGCTACTATAATCTGAAGTTTGCAAACCTCTCTCTCCTTTTCCTGCTTCCCTGTCTTCTGTCTCTTCTCACCAATCAAGCTCTAGCCATGCTCTGAGCTGCCCTTAAGGTTTTACCCTTATCTCTACAGGAGCAACTGTCACTGCCAACAGGAAAGAAGAAGGGAGGGAGAAGTTTGGAAAGAAATGGTGCTGGAACATTACCAAGAAGGAGCTAAAGAATGAACTTGTGACTGTGATACCTTCATACCTCCCATTGCTACTCGATTCCAAACCTTTATGCTTAAATTCCAGCTCTCACTTGAGATGTCAAGTTTCACCTGAGCAAAAAGAAAACGCAGCTTTCACACACAACAACTTGGAGCTGATCCAGAGTGAAGTAGAAGTTAAATAGAAGTTTCTGTAGTAGGGTGGTACTACTTGTCAATAGTACTTCTGGAACTCTCTCAGAGCATCAGAAAATTCAGACAACAGCCAGAGTGACAGGATTTGAACTGATCTACAAATCAAGAACACTTTATCATCTTAAAATATAAACACCAACTCATAACATCAGTAGAGAAGTTTTCCATTAATGCTAATTTTGATGGAGAAGCTGAGAGCAATTTTGTGGATTTTGAACATAGAAACATACTAACTTAGTTCTTCTTCCCTATCATAGTTGCTATGATTTGTAGCGAGATCTCAGTGAATCAGTGGTCAGAACTCCTTATTCAATAGGTAGCCAATGATACAAACTCAAATATCTCAGAAAACACACAAAAAAACAGTGTTGGAGGCAAGTTGTTACATCTATGAACATATGTACAGAGAACATCCACAGAGTAAATCCAATGAGATTCTGACTGCCATACTCCTGGGGATTAGGAAGACGATCCTGGTATTATTGTGATGTTAGTGGTTACTAAAGCACTCCTGAACTACTGGGGTTCAGGGAAGCAAATTTTAACAAAGAGCCTGAAAGGCAATTTATTTTACAGGTAGTCTATGGAGCAACCTATTATCAAGATAATAGGGTATGAGGATCTACATTATATAATCTTGTGAAGAAAATGTCCCTGTGTTATCAGTACATAGAGATAGGACATATGACTCCTATTCTTTTTGTGGTCACAATTGAAGTAATGAACAGTGACTTTGATGAAGTGGCCCTATAAGGAATAAAATTCGGGTCCAATGTCTACCATGGAAAAATAGATTTGGCTATTAAAGTTTAAGAGGCAGCAGAACAAAGCACACAGCAAGTTCTGTACCAAGGGAGTCCTACAGTTGAGGTGCCAATTCTCATGCAGACACTAGCAAAGAATGATGAAAATGATGATGCTCCTGGACACCTGATGAGAAGATGACATTATCCTGCATGCTCTTCTCTCTGTCAAATAGGATGATGAGAAACCTTGGTAGTCATGCCAGGATACCACTGTGATGGCTTTTACATGTATCTTGAGAACGGGAAGCTCTCATTTGTAGTTATACAGGCAATTCTTACCTTAATAGAATTAATCAAAAACCCATGATAGACAAGTATATAAGCTGAAGGCAGATTTGTGAACTTCCACATAAAGCTGTCATCAGCAATGCCTACCTGGCTGCCTTGATACAGTGTCTAATACCATTTCTGTGTGCTGAACCCAAAATGACTTTCAATGTATGCTGGGCTTTTTCTAGTCTAACTGAAGTGCTTATGAAATTTCATGAGTGAAGATCAGGAAGAAATAGCTACTTACTGTTTATTCTCATATTTCAGAAGCTCATGGAGACCACAGATGGGCCTAGTTTCAGAAAAAACAAACTGAAAAGTATTAGCTATGGAGTTCTGACAAAAAGTGTGATAAACAGCACTAGGTACTATTATCTTTCAGATACAAATTTTGACTGGCATCTCTGGTTTGACTATAAAAAGTATATCAGATGAAGTAACAGATAAAAGCACCTTGATAAGATCCACTTCACTAACCTTCAGTCTTTACTCTGCATAAACCCTCAAACTGTTCTTCAAACTCTGAACAGCATAGCATCAAGATGAGATCATCTCCCCATTAAGGGTTTTCGAAATCACAGTTGGGACCAGAGGAATGCAAGAGGATGGCCTGTTGACAGTTACCACATTGGGAGAAATGAGGGTTGGTGAATTTTTAAAGCTCATGGAGTCTTCTAGACTCATCCTAACCTGTGAACATGTTATTGAAAAAATTGTGTGTCAGGTTTTATTGGAGACTGTAAGTTCAATGGAAGAAGATGTATGTCACATCATCAAATCCCGTATCTTTTCTCTAGTAAAGAGCATAAGGGAACATGAATGCCTGTAGTTTTGTGAAACCACAGATTCTTTGTTTGGAGCTATTGCCCAGGCACACTGATATTGCAACTAAAAGGAGAATTTAGTCTTTCTTTTAGCATGTGGCTAGATTGAAGGAATAAAGAGAAAGCATAAGCAGTGGTGCCATGGTGGCTCCAGGTGGCTGGGAAAGGGAGGAGAGAGGGAGGAAAGGCACAGTGTGAGATGGAGGGAAAGTGAGAGGAGTTTGTGCCCTAATCCACAGAGTGTGCTGGTAGTGTAGAAGCAAGCCTGGTCTGTGGCGCCAAGGCTGGTGTGGCGGCTGCGATGGGTGCTTGAGGGGTTTTGGGGACTAGTGGGTTACACGAGAGTGTGGGAATCAGCAGATTGCCTACTTTGCCCTTCTGTGCCCTTCCCCTGGTGGTCTTCCAGGGCCTGCTGACTCTGGAATCCCACAGATCTTGCCTGGTTTTACCCCGAGAGGTGAAGCATGGTTAGGTGGATGTCATGTTGACCAGAACTTTGTTTTATATTTTTTGAGGAAATCTTTGGAATTACTTTTGCTTTTTATTTTATTTTTAAAATATTTTTGGTTTGTTTTTATTTATTTATTTGAGAGCGACAGACAGACAAAGAGGCAGATAGAATGGGTGCAGCAGCGCCTCCAGCCACTGCAAATGAACTCCAGATGCATGTGCCACTCTGTGCAGAGGCTTACATGGGTACTGGGGAATCGAACCAGGGTCCTTAGGCTCCACAGGCAAGCACTTTAACCCTTAGGTCATCTCTCCAGTCCTGTTTTTCATTTTTTTAAAATATATACTTGTGTGTGTGCATGTGCATGTGCACAAATGTGAGTGCATGTTCATGTGTATGGGTGCACATATTTATGCTGATGCAAGTGGAGGCCAAAGGACCTCTTCAGGTGTCATTCCACAGGTGTCACCAGTCTTTCTTTTTTTCTGATACAGTGTCTCTCATTGGCATGAAACTTACCAAGTAGGGTAGAATGGGACACATGTCTCCACTTCCCCAGTGCTGGGAATACAAACATGCACCACCATTACTAGTTATGTGGGTTCCAGAGATCAAACTCAGGTCCTCATGCAGGCAAAGCAAGCACATTACTGACTTAGCTCCCTCGTTAGCAATGGCAACACACTTTTTTAGGAGATAGGGATGTCTACATTGCCTTAGACAAGTTAAGAGAGAGCTTTCTCTTTGTGCTACCATTTTCTATCATTTAAACTTGATTCCCTTAGGTTGGGTGCAGTGTATTCTTTAGTCATAAAAGCCAGAATGTTTACTTAGAACACTTTTTTCTTCTAAATTATGGATAACTAAAAACACAACCAAACCCCTAAAACTCATCTGTTCTTTTTAAACTTTTCTTTGGCTTATAAATTTCCTTCACTTCTCCATCAGTAGACAGAAAAGAAAGAAAAATTGCAGGAATGTGGGTTAGAGACTGTGGTGTAGGATCACTTCCTGACTGTCCCACTGTAAAGTATTGTTAATTCTCCTTTCAGCCTGCATTCCTGGGTACTGTGCAGCAAAGGAACAACAACCCAGGCTCCCCCACCCTTAGTAGCATAGTGGATGAGGACTTTTTATGAAAAAAACACAGCTGTCATACTCAGTCTTTCATCTCTTCATAATCCAGTTATTCCACCCAGCACTAGGTGAAATATAGAAAAGCAAATTTTAGCATTGCTTAGGAAGTGACAATGGTTATTTGGTCTTCATCCTATTGCTTTCCCTTTTCCATTTCTTGCTCTTGTCTTTTCCTCTTCTATTCCTTCCCCTTTTCACCTTTGAATTTTTCCTCAATTAAGTAAAGAATTCAGTTTTCTCCTTCCAAGATAACTAATATGATGGTTTTCTGTGAGGCAAGTGTTTACATAGTGTGGTGAGTTGATTCAGGTGTCCCCCTAAACTTAGGTGTGCTGAATCAGGTTCCAGCTGATGGATATTTTGTAATTGATGCCCCCCTGGAGGTGGTGTATTGTTGGGGGTGGGCTTAAAGATATTATAGCTAGTTTCCCCTTGCCAGTGTTTGGCATATTCACCTGAAAAGGGAACTTGGCAGAGGGATAGATACTATACAGAAAAATGAAATAGAAAATACAAACCAAATTGAACCCTTCCAAACCTCTCTAGAAGCCCTCAGGACTGGAAGAAAAGACAGAATAAACAGTTTGAGAGTCCAAAACCTTGAATAAGTTCAAAAATTTTTGTGAACAGAACATGAGGGAACTGTGGGATACCCTTAAACATCCCAACATTCGGGTCATGGGTATACCAGAAGGGGAAGAAATTCCGACCAAAGGCATGAAGAATGTATTCAACAAAATTATTTAAGAAAACATTCCCACCATCTCAAAAGAGAGTCCAATCATGATACAAGAAGCTAACAGAAATCCAAACAGACTGGAGAAACTCTCCAAGACATATTATCATTAAGACTCTAAACAAAGAAAACAAAGAGAAAGTCCTAAAAGCAGCAAGAGAGAAACAGCACATTACATATAAAGGTAACTCCATCAACATTACCTCAGACTTTTCAGTGAAAGCCCTGAAAGCCAGAAGGGCCTGGAATGGAGCACTATAAAATCTAAGAACCTATGGCTTCCAACCCAAACTACTGTACACAGCAGAAGTATCCCTCATAATACATGGTGAAAAAAAAACTTTCCATGATAAAAGTCAGCTCTACAACTTTATGAACAAAAGCCAAACCTACAGAGAGTACTTGAGGGAATTCTCCAAACAGAATAGTCAAACAACCAATCTCTGAAGGCTACAAAAAGCAGATAACAATAACCAAACCTAGAAAAGGCTCAAAAAAGAAAAAAATACAAAGTTCAAGAAAACACCAAACCCCATACAGAACCAACATATGGCATGGGTTAAATCAAACCTCACAATTATTACCTTAAACATTAATGGCCTTAATTCACCCATCAAGAGACACAAGTGAACAGGGTGGATCATAAAAATGGATCCTTCATTCTTCTGTCTTCAAGAAACCCACCTCACCACTAAAGGCAGACACCTCCTCAGGGTGAAAGGGTAGAAAATAATATTCCAGTCAAATAGAAATAAGAAACAAGCAGGTGTTGCTATACTTATATCGGATAAAATACACTTCAAACCAAAAGTTATCAAAAAAGACAAAGAAGGCCACTTCTTACTCATCAAGGGAATGAACCAATGAGAGGATATCACAATCATCAATATATATTTATAAAACACAGGTGCACCACGATTCATAAAACAAAAGCTACTTGACACAGCAATAAACACCAAAACATAATAGTTGGGGACTTGAATACTCCACTGTCATCAATAGATAGGTAATCCAAACAGATAATTAACAGGGAAGTAAGAGAGCTCAACAAAACCATAGATCAATTAGACCTAATTGACATCTACAGAACATTCTACCCCAAATCCACAGAATACACATTCTTCTCAGCTGCCCATGGAACCTTTTCCAAGATAGATCATATATTGGGCCAGAAAGCCAGCCTCCATATATTCAGGAAAATCAACATAATTTCCTTCATAATATCAGACCACAATGCTATAAAGCTAGAAATATATAACAAGAGATGCACCAGAAACTCCATCATCTCCCAAAGACTGAAATACACACCTTTAAAAAATAAATGGGTAGTGGTTGAAATAAAAAAGGAAATTGTAAAATTTTTAGAGTTGAATGGCAATGACAACACATTGTACCAAAACTTATGGAACAAAATGAAGGCAGTCCTTAGGTGAAAATTCATAGCACTAAATGTCTTCATAACAAAAACAGATTCCAAATCAATAACTTAACCATACATCTAAAAGCATTGGAAAAACAAGAATAATCCAACCCAAAATGCTCCAGACAGAAAGAAATAATCAAGATCAGAGCAGAAATTAATGAATTTGAAACTAAGTAAACAAACTAATAGTAAGACCCTATTGCTGAAGACATCTCTTGCCTGAGAGGTAAGGTCACTGAGAAAGCAAGCTGGTGCTGAGCAGAAAACCTTCTCCCTGTAGACCAGACAACTGAAAGCTGGAAAAAGCTGCACTGCATGCAGCCATATGGGAGACAGAAGTCATCAGCAATGAAAACAGTGGACACTGAATATTCAAGTTTGGCCATACAGACCAAATGACTGAACAGGTGCAATAGTGGCAGGTCTACTTTTGGGGTAAGCAACTGCTCCATAATTGGACTGAAGGCCTTCTCTACAGGAGGGAATGCATACCTGGTACTGAAAAACCTAAGCAAAAGTCTAGGGCAAGTGAAGTCATGAGACTTAGGAGTATAAAGCCTGCTCTTGTCTGACTAAATGTATATATTATTCCCACCAAGATGCCCTGAAAGCACTACACTTCATGTTCATATTCATATATTAACGCTACTCTCACTTCTGGTTAGAGAAGCTTCTCTTTTCAGATGGTGATGTCCACTGGGATGACCCAAAAGGCAACATAGTGCTGAGAAGAAGGGATAGAGGAGTGCTCAAAACTGAAACACCTCTGTCACACCCTCCAAGGCTCAGGGACCATTGCTGAAGAGGGGGCGGATAAAATGGAAGAGCCAAAGGAAGGGTATGACTTCTTACAATGCAACTGCCCAGACAGAAATTGGCCTCGATATCCATGACCTTGCAGTGCCTAGCAATACCTTCACAAGACCCTCAAAATAGAAGGAAAAGATGATGACATCAAATTAAAAGAGAGACTAATGGAGAGAGGGAGGGGATATGATGGAGATTGGAGTTCTAAAGTGGAATGGGGGGAGGTGTTTTTTTATATGTAAGTATAGAAGTTGTCAATAAAAAAAAAATTGATGGAAGAAAGAGCTGGTTCTTTGAAAAAAAAATATACAAGATTGATAAACCCTTGGCCAATTTGATCACCTGAAAAAAAAATGCTTCAAATTAACAGAATTAAAAATGAAAAAGTAGAGATCATGACAGACATAAGTGAAATTGGAAGAATCATCATGACTTACTTCCCAAAACTCTATTCCATAACACTGGATAATCTAGAAGAAATGGATAAACTACTGGACACATACCACCTACTAAAACTAAACTCAGAGCAGATTAATCTCCTAAACAAAACTATCACACACATTGAGATTGAAAAAGGTAATCAAAATCATCCTCAAAAAGAAGAACCCAGGACCAGACAGCTTCTCAGCTAAATTCTATCAATCCTTTGTGGAAGAACTGAAACCCATTTTTCTCAAAATATTCCACATAATCAGAGAACAAGGAAAGCTCCCCAACTCCTTTTATGAATCCAGTATCTCCCTAATATCAAAACCAGACAGAGATAGAACAAGAAAAGAAAACTATAGGCCTATAACCCTGGTGAATGTAGATGCAAAGATCCTGAACAAAATCCTTACAAACTGAATTCATCAACACATCAAAAGCATAATCTACCTTGATCAAGTAGGCTTTATCCCAGGAATTCAAGGTTGGTACAACATATGGAAATCTGTCAATGAAACATCACATAAATCAGCTTAATCACAAAATCCACACAATCATTTCAACAAATGCAGAAAAGGCCTTCAACAAAATACAATGTCATTTCATGATCAAAACATTGGACAGAATAGGCATGGATGTTTTATATTTCAACATAATAAAGACTATGTAGAAAGCACCTAAAGCCCAAATAGTACTTAATGGGGAAAGAATCAAGAAATTCCCAGTGAGAGCAGAAACAAGACAGTGGTGCCCACTCTCACTTCTGCACTTCAACATAATACTAGAAGTCCTAGCCCAAGCAATAAGACAGGAGAAAGAAATAAAAGGGATACAAACTGGAATGGAAGAAGTCAAGTTAGCCCTGTTTGCAGATGACATGATCCTATACATAAATATTCTGAGAGTTTGCATCTCAAAACTCCTAAAGGTAATTAATTCCTTCAGCAATGTAGCAAGATACAAAATCAACATACAAAAATCAGTAGCCTTTCTATATATAAAGGACAAAGATACAGGGAAAGAAATTAGCGACAGTGTCCCATTTTTGATAACAACAAAAATAAAATAAAATACCTTGGAATAACACTAATCAAGGATGTGAAAGACATATATAATTGAAACAAAAGAACTCTCAAGAAAGAAATTGAGGTGGACTTAACACAATGGAAAGACCTTCCATACTCCAGGATAAGCAGAATTAACATTGTGAAAATGGCAATCCTACGAAAAGCAATATACAGATTTAATGCAATACCAAAAAAATCCCAGTATCATTCTTCACAGAGAAAAAAATAATCTCAAAATTCATATGGAATGGCAGTAGGCCTCAGATATCCAATCATATCCTCAGCAAAAGAAACACTTCTGGAGGCATCACCATACCTGATCTAAAGCTATAGTACAAAGCCATAGTAACAAAAACAGCATGGTACTGGCATAAAAACAGGAATATAAGGCCATTCATGGTGGCACATGCCTTTTTACTTCAGCATTAGGGAGGCAGAGGTAGGAGGATTGTCATGAGTTCAAGGCCACCCTGAGTCTACAGAGTGAATTCCAGGTCAGTCTAGGCTAGAGAAAGACCCTACCTCGAAAAACAAAACAAACAAACAAACAAACAAAAAAACCAGGAATATAGGGGATATAGACCAATGGAACAGAACTGAGGATCTGGATTTAAGTCAAGAAACTGTAGCTACTTGATCTTCAACAAAGACCCTAATAATATAGACTGGAGAAAGGACAGTATCTTCAATAAATGGTGCTGGATAAACTGGACAACCATATGCAGAAAAATAAAACCAGATCCATACATCTTGCCATTCACAAAAATCAAGTCCAAATGGATCAAAGATCTCAATATAATACCTGAAACTCTTCTACTACTGGAAGAAAAAATAGGACAAACTCTCCATGATTTAGGAGTGGGAAAAGACTTCCTGAACAAAACCCCAGTAGCTCAAGAACTTAATCACTCAACCAGTGGGATCTCATGAAGCTGAAAAGCTTTTTCACAGACAAACATACCATAAGCAGAGCTAATAGATTACCCACAGAGTGGGAGAAAATTTTTGCCAGTTATACTGATAGGGGCTTAATTTCTAGAATCTACAAAGAAGTCAAAAACCTAAGCAAAAAAAAAAAATTAAACAACCCACTCACAAAGTGGGGCAGAGGTCTGAATAGGGAGTTCTCAGAGGAAAAAATACAAATGGCAAACACACACTCAAGAAATTTTTTACCATCCCTATCAGGGAAATGCAAATTAACACAACTATGAGATTCCACCTTACCACAGTAAGGATGGCAAACATTAAATAAAAAATCAAATGAAAACAAATGTTGGTGAGGATGTGGAGAAATAAGAACCGACATTCACTGTTGGTGGGAATATAAGATGGTACAACCACTATGGAAAGCAATAGAGAGACTCCTAAAAAGGTTGACTATAAAGTTGCTAACAGACTCAGTTTTCCCTGACTGGGCATTTACCCTAAAAGCTCCATGCCTCAGTTCAGAGATATTTGCTCAACCATGTTTACAGCTGCTCAATTCATAATAGCTAAGAACTGGAATCAACCCAGGTGCCCATCATTGGATGAATGAATAACCAAGGTGTGGTATATCTAATTCTATTTAGCAGTAAGAAAAAAATGACACAATTAAATTTGTAGAAAAATGGCCAAACTTGGTAAAAATCATACTCAGTGAACTCACACAATCACAAAAAGACAATCATCACATGGTCTCACTCATTTGTGGTTCCTAACCTAGATCAGCCCAAGATGCTGACATACCTAATAGGCATTTTGAGGCCAGGACAATAGGGAGGGTAGGGATTGAGGGGAGAGTAAGGGTGAAGGGGACTACAAAACTGAACCCAAATGGAACTGGTACCATAGAATCCTATATCCTGGAAGAGAGACTAAAAGGTTGGACTCTGAACAGGATCTTAGGGGGAGCACCTGAATTGAAAGGTCCTGGAGAGGGTGAGATGAAGCCTAACCTTAAATTTCTCCTGTTTCTTTTTTTTTTTTTTTTCTATTTTCTTTCTTTTTTTTCTTTCTTTTCCCTTGGTGATGGCCTGTAACTCCCAGTATCAGGATGTGGATAACACCCACAATGAACTATTGATCAAAGAGACCTACAAGGTTTCCCAAAAGAAGACATACTTCTGTCAGAGCACTTGATTAGGTAAGACCCTACTGCTGAAGACACCATATGCTGTTTGTATGGAACCTCGAGAGACCTGGCTGGAATCTGGAAGAGAGCCAGTCCCCAGACAGTTAGCCCATCTAGTGCTAGATGCTGCTACATGAGCTACTGGGGGAAAGTGGCCAATATCTGTCTGGGGAACTTAAGGTCTAAGCTACTTAGAAGCAAACAACCTGTCATAGTATTCACACAAGTACAATAGTGGCATACAGCCATGGTGGGTAACCAACTGCTCTTGGGTTGGCTAACTGATCCACTCAGTGGAATGGAACCCACAGCTGAAACTGAGAAACATGTCAGAACCATATCCAGATAATGAGTTTGCTTTCCAATCATAAGCTCTCACTAATCTTGGGCTACAAGAGTGTCTACATCCATTAAATCCTCTCTAAACTAATAATGGTTATCTCATTTAGTCTGTGGTAACTTTACTCCTTGTTAGAGAATCTACTTCTCTTTTTCAGATGGAAGCAGGAACTGAGGAGAGATGTGACCCATCGCATTTCACCAGGGCCCGAGCTGAAACCATAGAGGAATTGGAGAAATGAGCAAGAATGCTGCTTTCTCAGTGAACCTGATATCAGCACAAGGGTTAAGGAGGTAGACAGTGAGGATGCTCAGCACTTACCAAGCCAGAGATCCAGAGGCTCCTAAGAACCCATTACTAAAGTAGACTTAAAACAAACCCAACATGGCTCAGGGAATTTCATGAAAGAGAGGACAGAAAGATTGTTAGGGCTACAAGTTGGAACATTATGCACAGAGACATTGCCTGTTCCACACAAATGATGGCTGCCCCCACAATCCATGACCCACAATCCCTATGGGGATGACTGGCATCCCCAATGAGGAAGGTCCCTTTGGAGGGGGCAGGGATGCGGGAAAGGATGGTACCAACATGTCCTGTTTACATACTGAGTATGTCCATAAGTAATAAAAAATCTAAAATAAACTTATTTTCAAGGGGGGAGAGAGAGAGAAAAAATGGGTGCATCAGGGTCTCCAGCTGCTGCACACAAGCTCCAGATGCATGTGCCACCTTGTGAATCTGGCTTACATGGATACTGGGGAATTGAACCTGAGGCTTCATAGGCAAATGCTTTAGCTGCTAAGCCATCCCTCCAGCACCTTATGCATTCCTTTTTATCTGGTTGTCTTTAGTATGCTGTCTGTCATTTCAGAGTATTTAACTATGATCTATTTATGGATAATAGAGAATAAGAGAGAGTGAGAAAGATAGAATTTACCCCTCTTGGTGTTTTCCAAATTTCTTGAATATCACTAGAAAAGAAAGCCCTTCTCTCACTCAGCAAATATTAACTGCCAATAGCTGTTGAGGAAGATACAGGGCATCATGAGCCACTCTTCCATCCATTACAAAATGTTAATGGGCCTAATCTTGTGTGGGTCTTGTGAAACTTCTGGGAGTTCATGAGTAATACCCATGTGACGTCTGGCATACAGCATTTCATATCACTTCTCCCCATCTTTTTTTCCACTTGCTTTCCCTTGATGTTCCTTGATACTTGGAAGGGATGCTATAGATGTCCCATTTACTGATGGTGAGCAATCACTTATTCTCAGCACTTTCACCAATTATGAGTCTCTTGTGGTACTAATGTGCACTGCCAAAGAGGTTTCTCTGGCCAAAGCTGAGAGCAGTATAATCTATGGGAGTACACAGAAGTATTTAGAAGAAAATTTGATGTGCCTATGATTCCTGAAGCCATGGGCTTTTGAACAGGTTTTTAGTGTAAGGAATGCCCTTCCTCCTGTGGAGTGTGCCTTGAATCTAATCTGAAAGCAGTTGGTTACCTGCATAGCAATTATGCCACTACTGAAGCAGTGGCACATCTTGCCTGGCAGATTGGTTGTGTAGCATGCAAGGTTCAGAGATGGCTAACCCTGATGATGATGACTTTTCTCCTCCAACACCTGCAAATTACTTTCCAGAACTATGACAGCCAGCCAGTAAGGGTGAAGGTTTCAGCTCAGTTCCAGCTTGATTTCTCTGTCCTGAAATCAAATCATGTGATGTTTTCAACAATGAATTCTTATCATCTAGTAAGGCCTGGTGTTCAACCAAGAATATCAGCACCTGTACTGTTTTCCCAGCCTCTTAGGCTACACTGAGCAACAACTCATTGGGTGGTACTCCATCCTGGCACTGGAATTTTTCTACAATAATTTATGGCTTCTGAAAGCAACATTATCAACCCATATTGGGTACCTTCATTCACACTATTTTTTTCTAATTACACATTTTACTTAGTTTACAAAGAAGTAGGTTTACATATGGATTTTCATACATCTTTAGTTAACCCTCCCCCACTTAAACCTTTCTACTCCCCATATGCCCCACTCTATTTTCATATCACATATGCTGTACTTTGTCCCTTAAGACACCTAAAAAGTTATTAAATCTCTAGTAGAGTTGATAATTTATAGAATAATTTCAAAAAGCATGTACAAACAAATAAATTTTAAAAAGAAAACAGATAAATTCTTTGGCACAAGAAGATCAGAAAAATGATCACATCTTCATTATGATTGAATTTTTATGCTGCAACTGAGCCTCAGCTAATAGTAATTTTCATTTACATTTGGCTTGTGGCATAGTGTGTTGATGTATTCCCAAACTATATCTGAAAGGCCCATGTACAGATTTCATACCAGTAAGCCAGATACTCCCAAACTGGTACTTTTTTTTTTTCAAAGAAAAAAGGTGAGCAGGTTAACTTGAATCAAGCCAAATACTGATAAAAGAAAATCTTTTTTGATGGGCAGGTCTCAAAAGCTTATGGAAGCCTGCTGGTCCAACTAAGCATTGATTAAGTATGTGGATGCTTATCTGGTGCTTATCCAAAATTATCTGAAATTGAACATCTTTGTTCTAAACTAGGCCAAATATCTGATGCTGATTTTGGTGCTTTGGTTCAGAATAGGCCACAGGTATCAAAACAGAAGTGCAACAAGAAAGTGACTAGAAATAAAAATAGGAAGATTAGAAATGAAAAGTGTCAAAATTTTGAAAGTGATAGTACACTAAATCTCAGTGAACTGAGAAGAATATAGATATTAGTGATCAAAGAATGGCATATTAGTTGAAAAACAAAACAGAAAGTTGTCTCTGTCACAGATAGTCTGAAAACCAGTTCCAAGGAGATGGCAAAGATACTGTGATCACTCAAATCTCATCAAAATGGAGATCCAGAGGCTACAGAGAATTCAACACTACATCAGATTTTTTTTTTTTTTTTGGTTTTGCAAGGTAGGGTCTCACTCTGGTCCAGGCTGACCTGGAATTCACTATGTAGTCTCAGGGTGGCCTCGAACTCTCGGTGATCCTCCTACCTCTGCCTCCCGAGTGCTGGGATTAAAGGCATGCACCACCATGCCCGGCTCTACATCAGATTTTTAACACACCTGCCAAAGGTCAAGAGAGACAGTGTCTCTCTATGTTGCCCAGGCTTGTCTCAAACATCTCACATCAAGTGATCCTTCTGACTTTGTCACCCAACTTAGAGGTGAGAACTACTGTGTCTGGCATAAGAGAATTTGAGTTAATCTGAATTTTAAGATTTATCCTTATCTTAATGTTTCATCTCAAGTTTGGTTCTCAAAACTGAGATTTACACTTTGAAATTATACTTTAATTTTAATCCTTTTCTTTTTGTTCTTCTAAAGCTTTGTGATAGTGTCATTTGTGAGTCATAACTATGCAGAATAAAAACACATTGTTTTCATTTCCTATCCTGACCCATTGAACCCTGTTTAGAGAATTGTCTGAGAATATGTGGCCTACATTAACAGCATTTTTCATTTGAATTAAATGGTTTCAAAGGAATAGGACATCTGTACTGAAAAAAAAAAAAAAAACAAGAAATTTCACCATGCACAATGATGCAGCAATGTTTAAACCACCTTATTGCCACTGCTAAAATATAATTATATTGGCTTTACTGTCAGAACACATACTCAGGAATTATGTGTATAATCTAAAATCAGCATCACAGACCTTAAAGCACGGGGACTTAAACAAGATTTAAAAATTAATTTTTCTATTATAAAAGATGCTACAGGGTATGCAATTCACAGATCATAATGGGAATTCCACACTCACAAGGATGAATTTTTATGTTTAAAATACATTATCTTTGCACTGGCTTCCACACTCAAGATTGCCTCATTATTCAATATGGCTACTAGGGCCCTGGCTATCATATCCATACTATAGACTGAAAGCAGAAAATGGGAGGATAGAAGAATCTTTCTTTCTTTCTTTCTTTCTTTCTTTCTTTCTTTCTTTCTTTCGTTCTTTCTTTCTTTTCTCTCTCTCTCTCTCTCTCTCTCTCTATATATATATATATATATATCTATATATATATATATATATATATACATACATATACATATACATATACATATATAATCTTAAGAATAGCTCCTGCAAATTCCATCTCATCTCTCACAGTCTGTGGACCAAGATTAGTAAAATTAGGTCCTGTTGCTAAGAAAGAGTGAGTGAATATTAATTAGGTGACTTATACTCTCTGACAAATCCAAAATAATTATATCCATAAATAAGTAGATGATCATAAGGAATTTTAAAGGATACATAATCAGGCCAAAAATAACCCATGCTTAGCAAAAGCCAATCATTGACAATAAAGAGAAAAAGCTATTTTAGAATTAGATCATGAGAAACTATATAAAGAGTGACGTTTTGGTCAAAAGCAATTACAGAATTGGAGCAACAAACAAATTGGTGAGGACTTCAGATTGTCAGGTATCAAACTTAAAGGGAAACCGAAATATAAACATCAAAGGGGAGAGCAACTGGCCTGGGAAGATGGCTCAGCAGTTAAAAGCACCTGTTTGCAAAGGCTCCCAGAGTTCATTTCCCAAGCCACCCACATAAACTGGACACAACAAGTGAAGTGTCTGGTGTGTGTTAGCAGTGACATGAAGCCTTGACATATCCATACATGCACAAAAATAAGTAAGTTCTTTAATTAATTAGTTAATTAATTTCAGAGTCTAACTAGAAAGCAATTGAGGAAGGCATCTGATATTGACCTCTGCTTTGTGCAGCATACTCACATGTTCAAATGTATCTACACACACATGTGCACCCCCGAACATACAAACTGTGATGGTTTGATTCAAGTGTCCCCCATTAACTTGGGTGTTCTGAGTGCTAGGTTCCCAGCTGATGGAGATTTGGGAATTAATGCCTCCTGGAGGCGTGTATTGCTGGGGGCAGGCTTATGAGTATTATAACCAGTTTCCCCTTGCCAGTGTTTGGCATACTCTCTTGTTCCCATTATCCCCTGATGTTGGCCAGGAGGTGATGTCTACCTCTGCTCATGCCATAATTTTCCCCTGCCATCATAGAGCTTCCCCTCGCATATGTAAGCCAAAATAAACTTTTTTCCCCCACAAGCTGCTCTTGGCTGGGTGATTTCTGCAACACATACACACATGCATGCACACATATGCATACATAAAAAAGAAATTAGGTGGGTAGCCAATGGTTCTTTAATTGGCTATAAGAACTTCTCAATGGAAAGGAACCCATAACTGGAACTAGGAACCAAGTCCGTAATCCTATGGAGACCAACATAATAGACTCCACTGAGATGCTCCCTCTAGCCTTCCTGCAAAAGTAAGGCTACACCCATCAAAATCTCTCTAGATTAAGAATGCTTATCTTCTTTAACCTATCCCGATCTCACTCTCTGGTGGATAATCTTTTTTTTTTTTTCAGAAAGCAGTGAAAACCAAAGGGAACTATAGTCTACCAACAAGACAAGAACAAATAGCCGACTCCCTCGCAGACGATGAACCACCCCTCACACAGCAGCCAGGGCCCAGATGAAACTACAGAGGAACTGGGGAGATGAGCAAATGTCCTGCTTCCACAGCAAACCTGACAACCTAGGCCAGGGTGATGGAGACAGACACTGAGGATATTCAAAATGCACCAAAATAGAATTCCAGAAGCTGCTGAGAGCTCAACTGTAAAGTACAATTAAAGCACACCCACCAAGGCTCAGGGAAGTTTGCAGAAGAGGGAGTGGAAATACTGTAAGAGCCACAGAGTGGGAGGGACTATCCAGAGACATAGCCCTCCACATAATGACTGACAGCAGCTCTTACCTCTCATAACACACAACTCCATAGTGAATACCAGCAATCCCAAGGAGAGCCCTCAGTGGAGTGGGGGGCAAGGAGGAGGAAAATCATTTTACCAACATATTGTGTCTATATAAAGTTTCTACTTAATCATAAAAAAATGTGAATGAGTAGAGAGTGAGTGGTGAGTGAGAAGATGACTAGACCCACTTGTCAGGTACCAAATACTGCATGTCAGCCATGATGACAAATGTGAGTTTTCTATGTGATCAGTGATTCATTAACAGTGTATTGAGCATGGGGATAAATGGCCTTATGATGAAACACAAAATTACTGTTGATCACTTATAAAGGAAAAAAAAAAAAAACAATGTCTACTTATTAACCAGAAGCACAACAATGGCATCTGTGAAAAATTAGCCACTGAAAGTAATTTTGAAAAATGAGAAATATTTGTTTTCAAATAAAGACAATTCCTGCATTATAGCAGAAGAACTTGAAGTAATATGAGCTATAGGAATGGGGACATCCTTTCATATAGGTGAGATGCAGATGCAAAGTGGCATTTGTCAACCAAGAAGTCTGAGACGGAAAATATCTTTATGAAATGTCTCTTCTACATGATGCTGGACCTGCTGCTTCTAATGTGTATGCCCCACACCCTTACTCTGAGGGTCATGACACTGCTGCTATCTGTGTTTCTGCTGGGTTTAACATGGTTCTGGTAATAAGAATGATACAAGTCAGAGTTGGAGAGAGGGCTTAGTGGTTAAGATGTTTGCCTGTGAATCCTAATGTCCCAAGTTCAATTCCCCAGTACCTACCTAAGCCAGATGCACATGGTGGCACATGCATCTAGAGTTCATTTGCAGTGGCTAGAGGCCCTGGCATGTCCATCCTCTCTCTCTCTCTCTCTCTCTCTCTCTCTCTCTCTCTCATTCTCTCTCTCTCTTTCTCTCTCTGTCTGTCTTGCTCTCAAATAAATTAATGATGGGTCACCAAGTACTCTGACCGAAGTCTGTCTTTTTTGGGGAACCTTATAGGTGTTTCAGATCAACAGCTCATTGTGGAAGTTAACCCCCTGCTGGCACTGGGAGTTATAAGTCTGCACCTAGGAAGGTGAGGGAGGAAAAAGATATATAATGTAAAAGAGAAATCCCTTTGAAAGTGGGAGGACGGAGAGGAGGACAATGGAACCAATACTATGAATGTAAAATCAGAATAATATAAATAAAAAAATATATTTATTTAGAAAAAAATAAAATAAATAAATAAATAAAAATCAAAAAAATTAATGAAAATCAAAAATATATTTTAAAAAAAGAATGTTAGTAGTCAAAAGAGGAAAAGGAAAGGAAATACAGGGCTGAAGAGATGGTGCAGTGGTTAAGGTGCTTGCTTGCAAAGCCTAATGAACTGGGTTCAATTCTCCCATGTCCATGTAAAGCCAAATGCAAAAAGTGACACATGCATCTGAAATTCGTTGGCAGCAGCTAGAGGCTCTGGTGTACCCATTCTTTTTCTCTCTCAATCTGTCTCTTTGTCTCCTCTATCTGCTTATGAATAAAATAAAATAAATATATAAATAATAGAAATAAGATATTCATAACATGTAAATATATATAGTAATTAAATTGGGGCACTCTCCATATGATCCATCTAGCAAATTAAGCTTTCATTGACAACACCTCCCAATACAAATACAAGGATGATATCACTTCCAATAAATACTCTGGATATTTCCTTTAAACTTGTGAGGAATTTGATTCACTTGCATAAAAATAACCTGATTGCAGTATGACTGCCAGTTTACAGATGAAGAAACCAAGGCTAAATAGAATTAAGACATGGGTGCAAATTCACCTAGCTAAAAAGTAGCAGAACCTTGATTTTTTGTCACTAGCATGCCACACTACTGTGTAGTGCACAAGTCCCCATCCCAGAAAAGATTTTCATTGCATATTTAATCTATGTATGAAAGCCATTTCTCTGCTCCTTTCTAGGTGTAGATTATTTTGTTTTCCAGCTAGCTTAGAAAGTTCATATTATCAAAGCTAATGCAAAACATGTTTTCTGAAAAATACTGTGTGGCTAGCTAGGAGAACTGAGCCTGCTAGTACACTGGAGGTTTGCTAGGCAGCTGAGTCCACCTCTGAGGGCTCCATCGTTTCTCCAAAGATGAAGAGCCCAGCTGCCTCTCCTGCAGTATTTTGTCCAGCTGCTCCAAAGTGCTTTGCTTGCAAGGGCAGATATGACCCCCTCTTTCTGCTAAAGATAAAGGATCCTTATCATGGCATAGATTTCTGCTACAAATGATACACTTTTTTCAGGTACTTATTTGTTTTATTTAAGACAATTTTGACAGCACTGTGTTTTCTTTCCTTCTATAAATAATCAGCCTTAATGATAAACTATAGCCTGCCCATTTGAATGTGCATTTACTTTTATACATCTCCATGCCCTGCATAGAACGTGCTGCAAAGACATCAGTTTTGAACATGAGCATATGGTTCTGAGAACCACATATTTCAAATCCATAATTCAAATTATGAATAGAGCATAATGTTTTCATTAACACTGATGATACATAGAACTGCTTCTTTAAAATAATAAAACCTGGACTTGTGCTTTCAAATAACTTAGGATTGAATTTTTATGTAAAAAAAAAAAGTCTGACAGTAAGATAAAGCATGCATAAAACATTTTTGAAATTCAGTTCTTTAAAAAACTTGAAGACAAATGTTTCTCCATTTCCTTACTAGGAACATTTAGTACCTCGGAAGTTCTCTATCATTGACTTTTTCAAGGACTGTTTCTCATTTGTCTGCAGAGTGTAAATATGTCCTCTGTGCTGGTCATTAGCTTCTCCAATTCCCAGTGAGAGCTCCTTTTTGTACATATGTCAAAAAAGACTTCAGAGAGGCACAGTTGTCACACTTTAACTACACATTACTCCAGAGTGACTTGGAACCCTATGGAACACCTGGTTGTGAGCACAATGACTTGAAATACAGTCATTTGAAAGATCTTTTATTTAAATGTCTTTTTGACAAAAGATGCCAGAGACTCCCTGTCTTACTTGCCCCCAACAGAAACATTCAATTTACCCATTAATAGTGAGCCTAGGGAGTTGCAGTCCAACTTCCTCCCACTGTGCCCAAACTGTTCCTAATAGACCATCTCTGAGTAAAGAGGGGTGTTCAGGCGTCATGCAGAATAAATTCTTGGCTTAATTTAAAAGCCTCATAAGAAATGGAAGATCCATGGTGAGATGCTGGAGAACTCCCTGTGGAGACTTCCTCTTCTTACTGCATGTCAGAAGTATCTCATGGAGAAAGGGAACATTAAGGCCAAAGGGCAGGTGGAGTAGATGGAATTCCTTGAAATCTGTACTTCTTTTTTTCTCCCAGACAGAGGAATTTTTTTCAGACTGCCACTGCTTTAAATCCTTGCTGCCTTATGTTGCCCCTGGTATTTTATATTCAGCAATCTACCTTCCAGTTCTGTTCCCTTCAGGTTTCATTCCTTAATTTTTTTTTTTTGAATTTCTGGGTCAACAATTACATTACTGCAAGGGTATATAAAGGAATGCCCAATATAATGAAGACATGATGAAAACAAGTTACCTTGACAAAACTGAAAACTCTATAATGAATCTAGCTTTTATTTATTTTTGTTTTTTATTAGATATGGATATATTTTATATGTAAACAATACATGTTGGTACCATCCTTTCCCTCCTCCCTGCCCCTTTTGCTGAAGAGGCCTTCTTCTTTGGGGATGCAGGTCAACCCCATGGGGATTGTAGGGGGAGAGGCAATCTCTCTGTGCAAAGTGTCCCAACTTGTGGCTCTAACAATCTTTCTGCCCCCTCTTCCACAAAATTCTCTGAGCCATGCTGGGAGCATTTTAAGTCTACTTCAGTGGTGGGAACTCAGAAGCCTCTGGATCTCTGGTTTGGTAGGTGTGTTTAGTGTCCTCAGTGTCTATGTCCTTCACCCTTGTGCTGATATCAGATTCACTGAGAAAGCAGCTCTCTAGCTTCCCCAATTCCTCTGTGGTTTCAGCTGGCTATCTTTTAAAAAGCATTGAAAATGTAATGGTATTTATTTGCATTTCTTTCTTTATTATGCATTCATCTTCCTATGAAATAAAAGGTGAGACACGTAATTTCTACTGATAAAGCAGAGACATTTTAACCTGGAATTTCATCTAAAATTTTTAACAAAACTCAAAAATGGGATTTTAGAGGTATAAAAATTGGTGGTCCACAGGGTGAATTTTTCTTGGAGATTTTGTTTGTTTGTTTTCTTTGGAGGTCAATAGCTATAGATTCTGTCCTGTTTCCTCATGTTTTCATATGATTGCTTTTTGGTGGGAAACACTGTCCAATTTTCCTCCAGTGGCACTTCTCCTTATTATCTTCCACATGACCACATCACACACTGTTACCTGCTTAGAACCATGCAAACTTTGGATTTATAGATCTGGGCTTAGAGAATTTTAGGGCAGACAGGCACATCAGAGACTATCTGGCCTCACTTCCAAAAGTGATTTCTATTGTCCTAGTCTTCCAACTCCATGTTCAGCTGCTTCGTCGCTGACTTTTCTCTCTCTCTGCAGTTGGTGCATGGCTGATGCTCCAGGTCATTGCAAGTTCTCCAGTTTGACAGCTCATGCATTTTAGTATACTTGCTTTCCTGCCAATGACAGAATAACCTCCGCATACTACCAGAAGCCTCCAAAAGAAGAGATAGTCATTCCAAATCCAATGTTAGTATAGTGATTGCACATGCATGCCACAGAGATTGAAGCTTGTGGGTATGATTGATGATTAAAGGCTTCAAAGCTGAGTTGGACCACCTTAGCATAGACATGCAACTACAGTACTTATATGAAGAGCTCATTTCAATGTTTCATTTTGATACTGCATTGAGAAGGGGTCTTGGGGTTTGCTATTATTGTTGCTTTTGTATAAAAGTTCTTGCTCCAGCAGGCTCATGAGCAGAATGCCAAAATCCATGGATAAGTAGGGAAATTGTATTTCTGTTGCAGGTGCAAGCTTTGATGGCCCTTTCCCTAAACCTCAGTCCAGAATTTCTTATAGCAACTAAGGACAATAAAGGAATTTGGCAAAAGAAATACATTTCCTTCTAATTTTACCTTAAAATGTCTTCAACTGTGTGGAAGGTGAAAGGAGCTATGTGCTGCTTATACTCTGTATTAACAGCATCATACTCAGAGGAGTTTAGAAGTACAGGAAAAGTCTCTTGGGTACATGGGAAATACAGTTGCTAAGAGATGGAAAGTCCTACTTTACTAAATATATTAGCAAGTAGGAACCATTAGAAACATGTTTTGGAGACCTGGTTTGTCACTGACTCATAGTAGAACAGTTTTCCAAATCCTAAGTTGGTACCCTACACAGAAAGATCTTATTTATATCCAATGAGAGAGAAAATAGGACCATGTCAGGAAGAATTAGCAAAATGGCTCCTTGGTGGCTGGATCTCATGGCAAAGGCAGTAATTGGGACACCACTCTGTGACTTCATGGAAGAAAGTATCATCTACTGATTCTGGGACTACCTTCATAAAAGTTCCTTGCCTAGTCTATTTCTTATGTATCCATGCATACATGGAAACACAAGAATGCATCTGTGTGTTGTCAAATCACAAACTTGGTGAGATCAGTAGCTGGCCTTTAGTAGCTTGACTTTAGAGTTAAATAGTCCCTGTGTAAGTCATCAGTTTATCACTCTTTCTTCAAATACTGCTTTCACAGCTTCAGGATAATAAGGGGAGGAGTAGTATTAGAAATATTGTTTTTGCTCCCAGTGGACATTTTGCAACCAGCAATGGGACTAAAATTATTTGCCCTTTGGTAGAATAAGCATGCTTAGCATTTTACATCTTAAAAGAAGATACATTATAAACACCTCCTTTATTTAAATTTCAGAACAAAAATTTTTGTATTTTTTTATATATATTTGGTTTTTCAAGGTAGGGTCTCACTCTGGTTCAGGCTGACCTGGAATTAACTATGTAGTCTCAGGGTGGCCTCAACTCTCGGCGATCCTCCTACCTCTGCCTCCTGAGTGCTGGGATTAAAGGCGTGCACCACCACACCCAGCACAATATTTTTCATTCTATTTATTGAACACAGGAAGCAGATACAGCTGTGTGGCAACTATTGCTGAGACTGACAAAATTTAAAATTGACAAGTTTAAAGGAAAATAAAGAAAAATTTAATCTATTAAGTATATACATGTGTATGCACAAACATACACACATCAATTCTAACAGAAATAGTGTACAATAGTGCTTTGGTTCTCCCACATATGTGGTTCCTAACCTAGAACAGCTTCAGTTGTAGGCATATGTGATAGGCAACTTGAGTGACAGATAATATGGGGAGAAGGATTTGGAGGAAGGATGTGAATGTTTGATTCAGGTGTCTCCTCCTAAACTTATGTGTTCTGAATGTTGAGTTCACAGCTGGTGGCAATTTGGGAATTGGAGCCTCCTGGAGGCAGTTTATTTTGGGAGGTGGGATTATGGGTTCTCTATCCAGTTTCCCCTTGCCAGTAATTGGCACACTCTACTGCTGCTGTTGTCCACTGAATATTGTCCAGTATGTGATGTCCAGCCTCTGCTCATGCCATCATTTTCTCCTGCCATCATGGAGTGTCCTCTAGAGTCTATAAGCCAAAATAAACCTTTTCTTCACACAAGCTGCAAGATCTTGGTCAGGTGTTTTCTGCCAGCAATGCAAAACTGACTGCAACAGTTAAATTGGTAATGAGGAGTGGGGTCATTGTTATTAGAAACATGACTGTGGCTTTGGTCAATTGGAACTGATTCGTAGGAGGAAAGTGGAGGGATTGAAAACTTGGCCTGAGTAACATCTTGCAATGCTATAAATACAGCTTGATGGACTATTCTGGTCAGAGTATAAGATGTGAATGCATTAAGAACTATGGACTGTGAGGTTTGGCTTAAGAGTATGAGAAAGAACTTTGCCTGGACTGGGATAAAGGTTATTTGTGTGAGAGGCTTGCTGTTATGCCCATATCCTGAGAACTTGTGCAGGGTTGCATTGCATAGAAATGGACTGGTGTGAGCAGAAGGATATGACATAGAAAAAATTAAATCTTTGGGCAGATACTAATGCCCATTCAGCTGCAATTATTTGAGAGATTTCACCCATTGAAATTGGGCCAACAGATCTCCATTGGGACAACAGAAAGAATGCAGACTCTTTTGAAGAGGCCTCAGTGCCGAAGGAGTGTCCTTTTCTTCAAACTCTGCTTTATACTCCCTGGATTAAATAGTTGGTAGCCCACCTGGCACTATGGAGTACAAAAAATGCAGGAAAGAGGTCTTTTTTTGGGGGGATGGCCATGGGCAGTGTGAAGCAGGCTTATTAGATTACCTGTGTGGAGGCCCAATGGAGCCATGAGGATGAGCCATGGGTTACAGGTGGAGACCCACTGGAGATACCAGGACTATGGGGTGACTGACAAGGAAATCTGCTTGCAATGGATGGAGTTTTCAGGGACTGTGAAAAGCCTAGCTGGAGCGGCAGAATTGGAACTCAAGAGACTTGTCACTGTTCAGAATTATCAGACATGGAGATTTGTCATTGGGTAGAGTTGTCAGACTTGGAGCTACAGAATTTGAAGTTTGCCCCCATTTGTTTTAAATCTTATATTTATTTTCTATGCCCAATGCCATCTTTGTAGTGTGAATGTTTATTCTGTGTGTGTGTGTGTGTGTGTTTGCATTATGGCTCAATTAAAGGATCTTGGTCTATAACAGTGTTTGAACAGCATTGAGATTGATCAAAACTATGGGGGCTTTTAAAGTTGGACTGAATGCATTGTATTTTATATCATGGATGATTATCAGTTTACAGGGGCCAGAGGTAAAATGTGGTGGATTGATTCAGGTGTTCTGTCCTAGACTTATGTGTTATGAAATCTAAGTTCCCAGCTGGTGGCAATTTGGGAATTGGAGCATCTTAGAGGTGATGTACTGTTGGGGGTGGGCTTATGGATGTTATAACCAGCTTCTCCTTGCCAGTGTTTGGCACACTTTCCTGCTGTTGTTGTCCACCTGATGTTGGCCAGGAGGGAATGTCTGCCTTCTGCTCATGCCATCATTTTCACCTACCATCATGGATCTTACCCTCAAGTCTGTAAGCCAAAATAAACCCTATCCTTTCACAAGCTGCTGTGAGCCAGGTGTTTTCTGTGAGCAACACAAAGTTGACTGCAACAAAGGTGAAAGGATGGGTGGGGGAGATATATACAAAACTAAAGCCAACATGAATTAGTACTATAGAAACCTTTTTCCTGGATAGCAAACTACAAGATATAACCCTCAATAAGAGTGTGGGTGATCAACTGGGAGGAAGATCCCCAGAGAGGGTAAAGGGAAGCCTAATCTTAAAATTGTTTGCTGTGGCATATAACTCCCAGTGACAGAAATGGTTTATATCCCATAATGAGTTGTTGGTTGAAGAGACCTATGAGAGCCCCAAAACAAGACAGGCTTCTGTAAAAGCAGTTGATTACCCACCTTATCTAAAAGGTAAGACCCAATTCCTGAAGATAACACAAGCTGCCAACACAGAATATCCAGATATGCTGGAATTTGGAAGGAGCCAGCTCCTTGATTGCTATCCCTCAAAATGAAGGAAAGTGCTGCATGAGCTGCTGAGGAAAAAATTGCCACCAACCAACAGGGGATCCTGGTAGATACAAAATCAACCAGCAGTGCAAGATATGCACACCTCTGCAATAGTGGCACTGAACCTATTCAGGTAACCAATAACTCACTGATTATATAAGAGACCCACTCAATGGGAAGGGACTCATAGCTGGTACCAGTCAGAGTCCTATGGAGAGGAGAGTCATGGACCCCAATGAGAAGCTCCCACTACTCTTGGGCAAAAAGAGAGGCTATACCCATCAAAATCTCTCTTCATTAACTTTAACCAATGGTGCTCTCATTCTCCTTTGGAGAATCTGTTTTCTCTTTTATAGACAGTAGTGAAAACCAGGGAGAATCAAAATCTATCAACATGACAAGAAAAAACAGCAGACTACCTAGCATGAGATGAGCCTCCTTTTGCACATTATCCAGAGTCCAGGTGAAACCACTGAGGAAACAGAGTTAAGCATAAGCACTGCTCTGAAAGTGATCCCAACAACCTGTACCAGGGAGATGGTGATAGACAATGAGGACACTCAAAACATATCAAAGCAGAAATCCAGAAGTTGCAGAGGGCTTAACACTAAAATGGGCTTATACCCAACAAAGTTCAGGGACCATTACAGACTAGGAAGAAAGATTGTAAGAGCTGCAGGGTATGAAGGAATATCAAAAGGCATCCCCTGCACCACCACAATGACTGACTGCTGCTCTCATAACTCATAACCCATAACTCCATGGTGAATACCAGTAACCCTATTGAGGAGAGCCCTCAGTAGAATGGGAACAGGGAAGAGGGGAATGGGACCAACATATGATTTGTCCATAAAGAGTCTTTCTAATTAATAAAAAAAAAAAAAAACCATTGTGTCCCTGGACTTTTTCCCATGTAAAAGCACAGTTATCTCTCTGCCTTGTCACAAGCCCAAGACAAAGCTTAAAAGGATCACACTTCTAGGCAGTGATTCTCAGGTTTTTTTGATTGTTCTCAGAGTGACCTCAGGACCTTTCTATCCTTCTTCTGTCACTCAATATTCTTTTATTTTTAATCACCAGTTACATATTGCTTGCGTTCATCGTACAAAAAACTGAAATGAAATATGTGAGCAAGAGATAAAAAAAAAAGATGGTATATTTACTGCTTTTAGGAATCTGCTTTTAGGACCATCAGCAGAAGTGATATAGGTAGCTCCCTGGAACTTATTCATTGCCATCTCACTTTCCAAAGTACAAATATCTACTTTTCCCAGTACTTAAGATATGGAAATGGAAGTGGTAGAAGAATGTTCATAGCCTTCCTTGATTCCACCTTCAATAGATATCTTGGGATGACTGTACTAATACTTAAATTAATCAAAAGTGACTGTGAGGGTATCTCTCACAGAATGAGTTTTCCTTAAGAGCAAAGATCATGTCGATCTTGATTATTATAGGGTTCTTAGCATACCTCAAAATTATTATAAAATTATAGGTACTAAATGAATATCAGTTGAATATTGAAGGAATAAACTAAATTAAATTATCAGTTTTAATAAAATATTTTTCCTAGAGCATCATATTTTAGATTGTCAGGTAAAATTCCTTTTCAATTAGGTTAGCAAGTAGATACAATATCTATACCCTATATGGCAGCATAAATGAGCTATGCAAATCATTCTAACTCTACAGTTTCATGATATGAAGGATTATTAAAAGTTTCAGCTTGCCATCAGTGATCCAGCTAGTTTTAAAAGTAGAAAATGTGAATGAAGTTGAAAGATCACATAGTGTCCACCCCCAAATGGCATTCATTGCTAAGGGTCTAGCTACACTTTTTTAAAAAGCAGTTTACAAAATATAGAGTATCTCTGAAGTTAACCATATCTTTGTTAACTCAAAACCCAGATCGAAAGAATATAGAGGGACATGGTGTTGGATGGACCTGCAGAAATACCTAAATACACAAAGAAAAACAACTTTAATCCCTAGAAACACAAACATGAAGTGGGATAGTAATTACTGTGGTTTCTGAAAAATAGATTTCAACCTACTAAGTCAGACCAGGAATATAAAGTTTTATCAATTAAAGTCCAACAGAGAAGAATGAGCTGGAAGGATATTTTATAATGTGCATATCTATAATTTTATAAATAAATATTTTTAAATTTTTTATTTATTTACTTGTAAGCAGAGATAGAAGAGAGACTAATAGAGAAAATGGAGCACTAGGGCCTCCATCCACTGCAAATGAACTCCAGATGCATGCACCACTTTGTGCATCTGGCATTGCGTGGGTACTGGGGAATCAAACTCAAGTTCTTGGGCTTTGTAGGTAAGTGCCCTAGCCACTGAGCCATCTCTTCAGCCCCATATCTAGAATTTAATATATGGAGCTTCTGTTAATGACCAACCAAGTATTATTGGTCAATCAACTCAAAGCCAAGCAACTAGATGCTGGGATTTTGTGGACACTTGAGAAAATATGTATTTCTTATTGACTGATCATTCTGATAATTCTCACACCAGCCTACACTCATTACCAGTGGGATACTAACTGCAGGGGAAAGAAGGATGGGCATTTTATGGGAATTTATCAAAATAATTATAGAAGAATACCTTCATTAAAAAATAAATTGGTATAATTAGAATAGAATCATAATTCTTTCAAAAGTACTTCTGTGTACACTCCATCTTTGTTACCTTTAATGATATGACATTCAGTTAAAATTAAGTGCTTCATTCAGAGTGTGGAAAAATTCTGATTTAGTATTCAATTCAATTTTTAGCATAATAGGAAATGCTGCAGAGTTAGTTACTTTTAACAAGAAATTATCTCCTTTAACCTTGTTGAATTTTAGCCATTCTCTGCAATTAAATAATACCAAAAAATGCAAAGAAAAGGTTTACTTGTCAACCAATAAATAGTATCTTTTCTTACAGAACAATGATACATGAAAATTTTAAGTGGAAAGAAACAAGAGTTGGAGTTTATAATCCTAATAGAATTTTTCAGTTACAAACAAAACAGCCATTTATAGACCTTTTTTAGCACCAAAATATTTCTTGATTCTCAAATATTTTCTACAAAGATACTAAGAGGGGAAATAAATAGATAGTTTAATAATTATGCTTTGAAATCTTCTCTGTGGCTTCAATAAGAAACAATATCATAATTGGTTTCTGCATGACTGTGTTTCAAAGACATAGAAGTTATAAGAAGCTATAATACCAAAAATGCATAAAGACCAGAATTTAATATTTATGAAATACCATTCTAAGCAGAGGAGTTCAGAGTTTCATACTACTTTCCTAATGTTGTCAATGAGAAGTACCTGCTGTCTGACAAAAACTTTGTCTCAGAACAGCTTCATCTTATTTGATTTTCCTCCTCTTTCCAGTTCCCTAAGTACATGTCCTTCCTTAAGTTCCAGGTGACTATATATTATGATTCAAGTTCCCTGTACTTTTATCTTTAAGTCTTCTAAACTGAAAAAAAAATTACCTGGGCATAGTGGTGCACATCTTTCCTCCCAGCACTGGGGAGGGTTACAAAGGAGGATCACTATGAGTTCAAGGCCAGCTTGGGCTACAGAGTGAATTCCAGGTTAGCCTTGTCTAGAATGAAACCCTGTTTCAAAAAAATCATATATTGATCCATTGCTTCTGTAAGTAACCACTCACCCTACTGTATAAGTAATGCAATAAATTCATTGGTTATCTAAATCTGACAAAAAAATCAAATTTTTAAAAATAGTAAGTGAATCCAGGAGAAAAAAAAAAACATATTTCTAAAAAAATCTGGATATATCAAAGTTAATGAAAAACACAAAGTAAATAATAGTTTCTCATATTTAAATGTTTGGCAAGGGGCAGTGAAGTGGCTGACTCAGTAAAGTGCTCCCAGTACAAGCATAAGGACTTGATTTTTGATCCCCAACATCCACATAAAAGCCAGGTGCAATAGTGCACATCTGTAATCCCAATACTAGGAAAACAGACAGAAAGATTGCTGGGGCTTGATGGCTAGCGTCTCCAGCTGAATTGGTGAGCTTTGGTTCAGGGAGAGACCCTGTCTCAAAAAAATAAGGTGAGGAGCAATTGAGGAAAATGCCCCATATTAACTTCTAGCCCTCATATGTACATGTACTCATGTGTAGTCACACACATATGAGCATCCCAAGACATGCACAAAACACTCATACACATGAAAAAATGCCTAACAAGGGTTGGAGAGATGGCTCATAAGATAAAGGCACTTGCTTTCAATGCTTGCAGGCCCAGGTTTGATTCCCCAGTACCCACATAAAGCCAGGTACACTAAGTGGCACATGTGTCTGGAGTTTGTATGCAAAAGTAAGACAACATGATTACACCCATTCACTCTCTCTTTCTCTCTCTATGTCAAATAAATGAATTAATTAAAATATTTTATTAAAAATGCTTGACAAGTCATACATTCATTGCATTTGCTTCTTTTTTTTCCATATGGAAAGTTGACATGTATCAGGACAAAGGAGCTTGCCTGAAGTCATACAATAATCTGATTTGTAGGCTTGTGTCATGGTTGACTTTGGAACTATTTCTAGAACTTCACATTTGAGAAGATCAGGGTAATTTGGATGAGAAAATTAAACTAGTGCCTACTAATTGTGACACACAAATAAATGATGATTATTGTCTGTAGTGTGATCCCACTTAAACTAAATGGGGTAATAAATAAGTGATGATGGATTAAAATCATTTTCTTGGATTTATTGTAGTTAAAAACCTTTAAATGATATGTGTGGGTGAAGATAGTGGAAACCTTGGAAAAGAAAATATTATTCAATGAAACAGGATATCCAATTCAGAGGGGATCTCATTTTACAGAATTAACAAAGATGATTACTCTAATTTAGACAATTATTCATCTTACAGTTGGAAGCTATTCAGTGGTAACCTAGATTAGTTGGTGTCCTCTAAGACCTATTAAGTTAGACTAGGTGGGGCTGGAGAAATGGTTTAGCAATTGAGGCATTTGTCTGCAAAACCAAAGGACCCTGGTTCAATTCCTAGGACCCACACAAGCCCAATGCACAAAGGGCTGGAGTTTGTCTGCAGTGGCTGAAGGCCCTGGCTTGCCCATTCTCTCTCTCTCCCTCTCACTCTCTGTCCCTCTTCCTTTCTCTCTCTCTTTCTGTCAAATAAGTAAATACAAATAAAAATATTTTTACAATTAGAATATGTAAAGATGGGGCAACTGGTCCATGGATCAAAGTTTGAGACACTCTGACATCATCTGTTCACTGTAGCTATAGGTATCCTGTAACAAAGTCTCCACTATTCTGTTATCTAATATGAACACTGCAATAACAAGCAGTTTATGACTTCACAAGTTAGCACACTACACATTCAAAAAAGTCTAACTGCCAACTATGTTCCAGGCACTTTATATTCTTTATTTTTAACATCAGTCTTAATCCTTAAAATAGCTCTATTAAAAGGGTGTTAAAGCCTGGCATGGTGGTGCATACCTTTAATACCAGAAGATTGCTGTGAATTAGAGGCCAGCCTGAGAAAACATAGTGAATTCTAGGTCAGTGTGGGATAGAGTGAGAACCTACCTTAAAAAAATAACAAATACAAAAGTGCTAATTCCCTCATTACAAATGAGAAAAATGAAATTCTGAGCAGTTGAATGCCTTTTCCAAAGTCAGGAAAGTAACTGGCAAAATGAAGATCAAACCCCTGTACTACTTCTTGTATATACTTTCTCATTTAGTTCTTTAATTTTTATAGTAAAATATGTATTGTTATTTCCAATTTACAAATACAAAAACCAAATTTTGGATATAGTTCATAATAATTCAAGTTCAGCAAATAGGTGACAGATGAGTAATGCAAACCTAGTTTTGACTCTTCTAACCATGTAATTCCCCTCCAGCTCCCATTATACCATGTAAATAGCTGTTCAGTTATTCTTCACAGTCTAATGTAAATATCATAACACCAAGAACTCAAATAAAATTCAAAGGAACCTCCATAAGAACAGTTGCTATATGTGTTACTTTATTGTTGCATTTCTAGCACTTAAACTAATACCTGGCTTTTATGTAAAATATTTTCTAATGAATGAATTATTTTAGCATGATTCTTTAGTATCTCCTATGGAACTAGCTATGGCAGGTACTAACTTTACAGAGGAAGTCTCATCCTTTTTCTATCTTAAATAAAACCAATATGTGTATCCTTTCTTTTTTTATTTTCATTTTTTAAAATTTTTTAATTGACAACTTCTGTACTTACATACAAAAAAATGCATGATATTTCCCTCCCCTCCCCCATCCCCCTTTAGAACTCCAGTATCCTTTCTTTAGATTTCTTCTCTTTGAGAATTAATAGTCCTAGTTTATTAAATTGTATCTTATGTGACATATGACCTCAGTATTTTCATTTTGACTCTGAAGATTAGGAGTTTATAAAAAAATAATAACAGGGAACACAAAATGTAACCTTGCTTTTGTGATGGTCTAAACTTCTTTTCCTGGTGTGCACTTCTCTTAATGCAACCTGATTGCCATTTCCTTTTTTTTTAGTAGCTATATTTGGTTATTGGACTCAGTTGAGTTGGCAAGAAAATAAAATATCTGGAGTCCTTTAAAGAATAATTATGTGGTTCTGCCATTCCTTATTGTGAATGGTACTACAGAAATTGTATTACTATTTCTATATTTAAATCAATATGAGCAACTTCATGATTGTCACAATTAGATTTCATCTCACCATTTCTAGTGCATCATTCCAAGCTTTAAATAGGTTGATCTGTAGTCATTGAATCATCTTACCTGTTTTCCATCTCAGAATTGAGTCATCACAAATTTGTACAAAGAAGGATATTAATAACATCATCCAGATAATTGCTTAGTATATAGAGTGGCACAGAATCAGAGTTCTGTGGCAAGACAGTAGAGACCTTACTTTGGCTAATAGTTATTCACAAATCAAGACTTTGGGTTCAATTATTCAACCAGTTACAGAAATGAATTCACCTTTGTCATGGAATCCATGCCCATATTTTGGCATTTAATCTACAGAATAATCACAAGTAAATCACTATTTGCTATGTTTGGCTGAAATTAACATACCTTATGAGCAGTGTACATTTGGTAATCTTAATTCTAGAGAAGCACTTTCTTTCATTGCTTCCTCTGGTAATTATGAAGTAAAATGATAAGTGAGTGAAGAATTCAGTATATTATCTACGTTTACAACACTAAGACTATTGGCTTATTTCTTGAAATCAAAGTTTCCATGTAGGTATAGTTTTCCAGTGATCCAGTTATAAGTACTGAAGGTATTATCCATGTCCTCCATGTGGCTAAACAGATACGATGGAATTCTTACAATTCTTCTGCCTCTGTATTCTACCCTGTTTTCCACCCTCCCTTTTATCTTTCCAACATCTGATACTCTTCCTCCTGTTAAATCTATTTGTAAACAAACTGTCCCTGTCAATTCCAAATTCATCACATAAAGTCTCACTGTTACCCATTCCGGTTTATTTAATTTCAAATTAACTGAAAAAGGATTTGCTAGCACATTTCAAAGGAGGATGTTTTTTAAATGTTGCTCAAAGGCACAAAGTTTCAGTTAGTCAGAAGTAAGTTTTTGAGATCTATTTCACAGAATGGTAATTATAATTAATAATAACTCATTGAATGTTTAAAAGCTACTGGGAATAAATTTCAAACCTCTCCTTAAGAATGATAATGCAAGTTGTTAGACATATCAGTTAGCTCAATTTAATCCTGCCATGTTGTGCTATGTGTATATGTGTGTATCGGGTAACATTATATTCTATAACTATATAAAATTGTCATTTGTCATTTTTTAAAAAAATTTTTATTAGTTATCTATATAATGTATATAGAATCATGATGGTACTATCATTAGCCTTCTCCCTGTCCTCCGCCCTCAGGGATTGTGGGTCTTGCATTGTGGAGATAGCCATCAGTTATGGGGGTGAGGCAATGTCTCTGTGCATAATGACCCAACTCATGGCTCTAACAATCTTTCCACCCCCTCTTCCGTGAATTTCCCTAAGCCATGTTGGGTTCATTTTAGGTCTATTTCAGTGATGAGGTCATGGAAGTCTCTGTGTTTCTGGATCTCTGGTCTGGTAGAGGTTGAGTGTTTTCTGTGTCTATATCCTTCACCCCTGTGCTGATATCAGGTTTGCTGAGAAAGCAACACTCTTGCTCATTTCCCCAATTATTATATGGATTCAGCTGGTGCCCTCGTGAGGTGTGATGGGCTGATTCTCTCCTCAGGTTCTACGTCCTTCTGAAAAAGAGAAGCAAATTCTGCAAAGGGGAGTGAGGTCAGTGCAAGGTGCATGAATAAACATTATTGTTTTAGAGTGAATTTAATGGATGTAGGCCATCTTGTGTCCCACTATTGGTGGGAGCTTGATATTGGAGGGTGAACTCATTTTTGGATATAGTACTGACTTGTTTTCCAGTTCCAAAATCAAGAGCAGTTGGTTACCTACCATGGCTGTGTGCCACTCTTGCACTTGTTTGAGCATCATGTCAGGTTGTTTACTGCTGAGTAGCTTAGTCTATGAGTTGTTTGGACAGATGCTGGTCATTTCCCCCAGTTGCTTGTGTAGCACCCTCTGGCACTAGACAAGCTAACTGTCTGGGGACTGACTCTTTTCCAGATTCCAGCCATGTCACTCCATGTTCCATCCCAACAGCATATGGTGTCTTTGGCAATAGGGTCTTACCTTTAACCTTTGGTGGGTCATCAGGTACTCTGACAAAAATCTGTCCTCTTTTGGGAAACCTTGTAGGTCTCACTGATCAACAGCTCATTGTGGATATTGGCCACATGCTGGTACTGGGAGTTACAGGTCAGTGCCATGGGAAAAGAAGGAAGAAAAATATAGGTAGTATGAAAGAGAAAAAAGAGTAAGAAGAGGGGGTGAGAGAGAGGAACAGGAGAAGGTTGAGGTTAGTCTTCATCCTACCCTCTCCAGGCCCCTGTGATTCAGATGTTCTCTCTAAGCACCTGATGAAGGTTCAACCTTTTAGTATGTCTTACAGGTTATAGGATTTTTTGGTACCATTTCCAATTGGGTCCAGTTTTGTTCCCTTCACCCTTCCCTTCCCTTCCCTCCCCACCATCCCTATTGTCCAGGCCTAGAAATGTTTCTTAAGTGTGTCAGCATCTCAGGCAAATTCAGGTTAGGAGCCAATGATGAGTGAGACCATGCAATGCTTATATATCTGTGATTGTGTGAGTTTGCTGAAAATGATCTGTTCCAAGTTTGACCATTTTTCTTCTAATTGCATTGTGTCATTTTTTTCTAACTGCTATGTAGAATTCCATTGTGTAGATATACCACATCTTAGTTATCCATTCATCTAATGATGGACATCTGGGTTGATTCCAGCTCTTAGCTATTATGAACTGAGCAGCTATAAACATGGTTGAGAAAATATCTCTGATCTGAGGCTTGGAGCTTTTAGGGTAAATTCCCAGTAAGGGAATAACTGGGTCTGCTGGTACCGCTATAGTCATCCTGGTTAGGAGTCTCCATATTGCTTTCCATAGTGGTTGTACCAGCTTACATTCCCACCAACTGTGAAAGAGGGTTCCTGTTTATCCACATCCCCACCAGCATTTGTTGTCACTAGATTTTTTTAACGTTTGCTATCCTTACCGGGGTAAGGTAGAATTTCATAGTTGTTTCAATTTGCATTTCCCTGATGATTAGGGATATTAAACATTTTCTTAAGTGTGTGTTTGCCATTTGTATTTCTTTCTCTGAGAACTCCCTTTGCAGTTTTCTGCCCCATTTTGTGAGGGGGTGGTTTGAGTTTTTATTGTTTAGGTTTTTTAGTTCTCTGTAGATTCTAGAAATTAGGCCTCTGTCAATGTGTATCCAGAAAAAAAAAAAAAAAAAAAAAAAAACCTCCCTTTCTGTGGGTAATCTCTTGGCTCTGTTTATCGTATATTTGTCTGTGAAAAAGCTTTTCAGCTTCATGAGATGCCAATGGTTGAGTGATTGTTTAAATCTCCTGAGCTACTGGGATTTTGTTCAGGAAGTCTTTACCCACTCCTATATCAGGGAAAGTGCCTCCTACTTTTTCCTCCAGAAGTAGCAGTGTTTCTGGTCTTATATTGAGGTGTTTGATCCATTTGGACTTGATTTTTGCGCATGGCGAAATGTGTGGATTGAGTTTCATTTTCCTGCAAATGGTTATCCAGTTTGTCCAGCACAATTTGTTAAAGATGCTGTCTTTTTTTTCCAGTCTACATTGTTGGGGACTTTGTCAAATATCAAGTAGCTGTGGTTACTTGCCCCAAAGTCCAGATCCTCAATTCTGTTCCATTGGTCTATCATCCTGTTTGTGGAGCAGTGTGCTGCCAGAGTCCCGTGGCCCTCAGAAAGCCCACATAGCCAGTGCCACCACCTCCCGTCCTCTCCATGTTCCTTATGGTCCGAGTATGACAGGGGTGTGAATACTTTTTCTCCTGAAGGAAGATTATTTCAAGTGGAATATGCCATGGAGGCTATCAAGCTTGGTTTTACAGCCATTGGCATCCAGACATCAGAAGGTGTATGCCTAGCAGTGGAGAAAAGAATTATCTCCCCATTCATGGAGCCTAGTAGCATTGAGAAAATTGTAGAGATTGATGATCATATAGCCCCCAGCCCATGGGTTGGTGCCACCCACATTTAGGGTGAGTCTTCCCTGTTGAGTTAATCCTTTGGAACCACCCTCAGACATACCACAGAAGTGTTGCCTCAGTCTGCCCAGTGGTGCTAAATCCAGGTTGTGCCATGAGTGGGCTAATTGCTGATGCTAAGACTTTAATTGATAAAGCCAGAGTGGAGACACCATTGGTTGTAGGAGAACCAATGGTTCACCTACAATGAGACAATGATGGTGGAGAGTGTGACCCAGGCTGTGTCCAACCTGGCTCTACAGTTTGGAGAAGAAGATGCAGATACAGGTGCCATGTCTCACCCATTTGGAGTAGCTTTGTTGTTTGGAGGAGTGGATGAGAAAAGACCCCAGCTGTTTCATATGGACCCATCTGGGACCTTTGAACAGTGTGATGCCTGAGCAATTGGCTCTGCCTCAGAAGGTGGCCAGAGCCCCTTGCAAGAAGTTTACCACAAGTCTATGACACTGAAAGAAGCCATCAAGTCTTCACTCATCATCCTCAAACAAGTAATGGAAGAGAAGCTGAACGCAACTAACATAGAGCTAGCCACAGTGCTGCCTGGTTAGATTTTCCACATGTTCACAAAGGAAGAACTTGAAGAGGTTATCAAGGACATTTAAGGAGGAGTGACCCTCAGAACTTCTCTTGGATAATGCAGTTCTCCTACATGCCCTTAAATTTTATGTCCAACTCTTGGAAAATCTCCAGCATATGTGCATTTTTATGATGTCTGTACATAACAGCAGTTCTGAAATAAAGAAAATTTAAAAAATATATATATATATATATATATATATATATATATATATATATATATATATAGTTTAAATATCTTCATATACCAGAAGAAAGACCACTGATCTTGCTAAAAATTACTCCCCAATCAGTCTGCCTTTGGTGCTCATGAAATAAACAAGAGTTCAGTGAAGAAAATTTTAAAACATGAGTGCAATGTACTCATATATTAGTTAATATGGATACTAAGCAAAATAAACAAATGTTAGTATGAATGTAAATTAAAGAAAATGAAAAATCTTTTTGTGCTTTTATCTGGAAAATTGACGTCTGAGGATAAAAATTAGCATAAACCACATTAATGTGTAGTATTATTGTTCAAACCAGCAGATACTACACTGCAGCTAATTGTATTAAAAATTAAGACAAAGGAAATCCTTTTTAGCTTGAATAGCAGCTTTAAACAAATCATTTCAAACATGGGAAATGAAATGAATAATTTTGTTTAAAAAGCATTTGTCCTTTGAACTTCATCTATTCAACTTCTGAAATGCTTATTAAAACAGAGTTCTGTTCTGCACATTTTAAACTTTAAATAATTATACCATACAGTGTGAATTTCTGTAAAACATCAGCAGCTGACAATACTAGTTCATAAAACATTTATATTAGATTATAGAGTTGCTCTTATAGTTTAAAAAAAAGGAAGAAAATCTTTTTAAAATGTGACCAATGAAAGGGTGTTACAGCGAACTTGTTCAAGGAGGGCAAACCTGAAGTGATCTGAAGCCCTAGAACTAATGACAGTAATGTGTTCAACTTGCTAAAGGAAATCAATATATTCTATCATTGTTATTCTTTCTGCCTGTTGGTCAGGTTCACATCGGATAATGACAAAGTGATATCTTTCCCTGGGAAATATCAGCTACAACAGCTACCTGAAAAGCCATTACTAAATGAAGCATTGGTAGGGCTATAAAATTTTTCCTGTTGTGAGATTATCTTTTCAAATCAGCTCTTAATTATAAATATATAAAAATAGTAGGTTCTATTGCTTAAGTATTCATAAATATGTTCTAATTCTCATTACACATTTAAAAAATACAACACATGTATATATAATATGTAGGTCAGTCTTCAATTATTGTATTAAATACTGCAATACTCTGTTATAAAAATGTATTTATTTTTGGTTCACAGTTTTAGAGGTTGTAGTCCATAAGCAGTAGACTCATTGTTTTAGGCCTGTGATGGTACATTCCTACAGAAGCACATGGTGAAGCAAAGCTACACATCTTATGGATGTGAAGAGAGAAGGAGAAAGGGAAGAGAGAGGGGGAGAGAGAGAAAATGGGAATATCACACACATCCTTAGGACATACCTAGTCCTCCACTCTTCAAGTTTCCACTATCAAATTCAGAATCAAGCCTTTATAAAATAATGAGCTTTTGAGGAACATTTAAACGGTAACACATTCACACACATACACACACACACACACACACACACACACACACACACTCACAAGTCTATATCACAAAACAAACTGGAATAATAGAAATATTGTCAATAAAAGTAAATGTGTGCCCTGGAGGCATTATTTAGAACATTTATCTCCAACTAGTTTTTAAAAAATTTATTTATTTATTTATTTATTTATTTATTTATTTATTTATTTATTTATTTTAGAGAGAGAGAATGGGTATGCCAGAGACTCCAGCCACTGCAAACAAACTCCAGGTGCATGCATCACCTTGTGTAGTATGTACAGGGGAATGGAACCTAGGTCCCTAGGCTTTGCACCCAAGCACCTTAATGGCTAAGCCATTTCTCCAGCCCTAGTGTTAAAGTCTGTACAAAGTTTATAAGTATTTTGGTAATGAAATCAAAGCAGGAGATGAATCATAGCATGAGTATACTCCCTACTTCAGTCAATAACTTCACCTCTGCTAAAGTGTTCAAACTAGAATGTAAATTATTTAATACTTTTCATTCGATATTATTATTAAGTGCAAATAATACAATAACAAATAAGTAAGAAATAAAACCTGATTTCACAGACCTTAAAAAGAATTAAGGAAGATTGGTGAAGCAAACTTAGCAGAGAAGAAAAATAATTACATAAGTAAACCTGATAAAGTATGAGAGTACTTACAGGGAGACTTACAATGGAGGCTATGCCTAGGGATGTTCTTTGAGGAAATGCCATTTGACTGAGAGAGCTGAGGATGGAGGAAATATTAGCTCCAGGTGAAATAGTTCAGGAAATAGTTCTAAGTCATCTACATTTCTCATCTGAATTTTGCAGCAATTTTAACTGAAACTTTCTGCCAGTCTTTTCACAGCCCAAACTCTACAGTGTTATGAGTGATATTTTTTAGAGATCAAAACCCTTCAGCTGCATGTGGTATCATGTGGCTGTGATCCTGTAACTCCGAGAACAGGGACAGGAGGATCACTGCAGCCTGTTTTAAATAGTGAATTCCCAGCTAGGAAAAATTGCATTGATAGACACTGTCCCAAAATAATCCAACAAAAATTCTTCAATACGTCAGTTCTGTCTATAAAATGATTTACAGAATTCTTATATGCTATTTGAGCTTCACTATTTCACCCCAACTTCTCTTCACAGCTTCATTTTCAGTCACTTCTGGGATCTACTTGAAATGATTGATTCTTCTTGCCAGGCCTTTGTCTCTTCACCCCACTAATAGAAAATCAGTGAAGAGTGAACAAATTAGGATTTATTTACACAGGAATACAACTGGAACTAAATCTAGACTCTTTGTGACAGTGGGTTGGTCAATGAATAGTGCAAAGATAATACTTATATTTGTGACTTAGTGACGTGGTTGGTGACCAAGGCAGTGCAAAGTTTTTCCAGCTTTGTGTCCTGGATAGGCTTTGGGACACCAGTAAAGAGAGATTTTTGTTGAGTGTTAAAGCTCTAAGCTCTTGGCAGACTTTGAGATTCTAGCCAAGAGAGGTCTTGGGGAAGTGAGCCCCATGACTGCTAAAGCAGAAGTAGGCGCATCTCAATAAAGCAGGAGCAGGGAGATGCCTGTGTCTATCCAAGGAAGAAGCCAGCCAGGCACAGTCATGGCCCCAGGCACAGGTGCAGTGCCTCAGCACAGGTAGTTCAAGGGGTTACCAATTGCTTGAGTACAAACAGCTCTAGGGGTTCTCTCAGAGGCAGTAACCTGAGTTCAAGTGACCCTGGAGGCCATACATGAAACATTTGACTCCCAAGATGTCTTCACAGCATGCCTCTGTTTCTGTCATCTTGCATCCTACAAGTATCCCCTGAGTCCCAACTAAAAGGCTGAATACAGAAGTTTATATAGACCCAGGTGTCCCTGACTGGTCATTACAATTCCAAATGTCCCTTCTGAGTAGCTCCAGTTCTCTTGTTATGGGGATTACCAAATTTCTTTTAAAAAATGGGTCTGGAGAGATTTCTAAGTGGCTAAGGCTCTTGCCTGTGAAGCCTAAGGATGCACGGTTGATCTCTCTCCAGATCCTACATTAGCCAGAGAAGGACAATGGTGACAAAAGCATGAGATCACACGTGACCACTAGGTGGCGCAAATGTCTGGTGTTCAATTGCAGTGGCTACAACCCTGGTGTGCCAATTCTCTATCTCTCCTCTCTGTCTCTCTTGCTCTTTTTCTAAAAAAAGTAAAAATAAAATATATATATATATATATATATATATATATATATATATATATATATATATATATATATATATATCTTTCCCAACTTGAGGCTGAAGAGCAAAGCAGAGAGAAGAGACCTCAGAAACTTTTAACCCACACATATTGTCATCATTGGCTTTGAAAGAGGCAAGAGTCCTAGTCTGTGAGAAAAGGTAACTGGGTAGACTCTTGGAAGTGAGAACAATCCCAACCTACAGCCAATGAATAAATGGGTACCATACTTAAACAAAATATCCTGGCACATATGTTCACAAATATAAATCTTATACTTCATTATTTTGTATGTCCTCAGTGACCTATTTTGTCTTGTACCTCAGTAACCTAGCCTTCTTCCAAATGGAAATGGTACCATAAAATCCTATATCCTGAAAGACATACTAAAAGGTCAACCCTGCATCAGGTGCTTCGAGAGAGCACTTATATCACAGGGGCCTGGAGAAGGTATGATGAAGACTAACTTCAATCTTCTCCTGTTTCTGTCTCTATCACTCCCTCTTATTTCTTTCTCTCTTTCTCTTTCATATTACCTATACTTTTTCTTCCTTCTTTTCCCTTGGCACTGACCTGTAATTCCCAATACCAGTATGTAGTTAACATCCAAAATGAACTGTTGATCAGTGAGCCCTACAAGGTTTCCCAAAAGAAGTCAGATTTCTGTCAGAGTACTTGATGATCCACCAAAGGTTATTGGTAGTATCCTACTGCTGAAGACACCATATGCTGTTCTAATGGAACATGGAGAGACCTGGATGGAATCTGGAAGAGAGTCAGTCTGTACATAAGTGACTGGGGGAAAATGACCAACATCTATATAAGCAACTCATAGTCTAAGCTACTCTGTAGCAAACAACCTGATGTGATGCTCACAAAAGTGCAGCAGTGTTACACAGCCATAGTGGGTTACCAACTGCTCTAGATTTGGCTAACAGATCCGCTCAGTGGAATGGAACCCATACCTGGAGATGGGAAACAAGTCAGAATGATACCCAAAAATGGGCCTGCTCTGCAATATTAAGTCCCACTAATAGTGGGATACAAGAGGTCTGACACCTATTAAATTCTCTCTAAAATAATAATGTTTATCCATATATCTTGCACTGACCTCACTTTCCATTGGAGAATCTGCTTCTCTCTTTCAGATGGACGCAGAACCTGAGGAGAGAATCAGCCTATAGCACCTTACCAGGACACCAGCTGAAGCCACAGAGTTATAGGGGAAGTTAGCAAGAGTGATGCTTTATTGGTGAACCTGGTACCAGCACAGGGTGAAGGCAATACACACAAAGAACACTCAGCCCCTATCAAATCAGATATCCAGAGACACAGTGACTCACAAAACCTGGTCACTGAAATAGATCTAAAATGAACCCAACATGGCTCAGGGAAATTTGCAGAAGAGGGGTTGGAAAGATTGTTAGAGCCATGAGTTGGGTCATTATAAATAGAGTCAATGCCTCTCCAGCATAACTGATGGCTACACCCATAAGTCACGACCCACAATACCCATGGGCGGAGGACAGGGAGAAGGCTAATGATGGTACCATCATGGCTGTATATATACTATATACATAACTAATAAAAATATTTTAAAAGCTTAAAACAAAACAAATGTCATCTTTACTTATTTTTCTGAAACTTGAGAGTTCTGAGTTCCGTTAGCCCTGAACACCTAACTTAGGTTTGTGGTATTCATGTGTGGTTTCTTATGTTGATCTAGAGAAAATAGGAAATCATTTTGGCTTGAGAGATCTTTTTCCACTTGAAGAAGTCTCCATTTAAGTATCATCCGTTTACTTCTAGTGTAAAATTGTAAATAGTTCCAGGCAACCATAAAAAGAGATATTAGTTACTAATCTTTTTGATCCCATATTATGCCAGTTTTGCGATTTTTTCATCTGTTTTGCTAGAGTATGGACTCACTTATCAAAAGTCATTCAGTCTATAAAATGACTAATATTATGGCAAAAGGAAGTGTGATTCTGGGGATTAAATTCATTTCTTCATACAAAGTATAAGCCATATCCTGTTTCATATGACTAATACTTTAAGTATGTTGCTTTGGGTTTTCATTGTAATAGATATTTATGTATTATGAAACGTCCTCAAAAAACACATTATTGGAATAATCAAAGCTCCAGATTACAAAATATAATATGAAAATAAAGCATCTAAGTTTTTCAAATAAAAGCTCTTTTGTAAAAACTAGCCCTACCTTTTCAGCTCTATTTTTATTATAAGCTATTGTTCAATAATTATAAATAATGTAAACTATAACCTTAAAATCTATTTTTATTTGTTGAGATAAAATAGATATATAGAAAAATACCCAAACTTCAAATGTAAAAGTTTCTGAATTTAGGAATATTCATACTTTTGTGATCTCCAACATAAAAATATGGAATATTTTCATCATCTTATAAAATTCCTTTGTTATGATTAGGTTTCTTTCAAGAAGATATTCTTCAGATTCCTTTTGCCAGTCTGTGTGCAGGCAGGAGGTCAGGCATGGAGTGAGTAGGCCAAACACAAGTTTCCAGGCTCCTCCCACCTCCTCAGTCTGGGTTCCCTACTCCGTGTGCTGGCTGTTTCTGCAGTGTGGAGCTAGTAAGCTAGACCCCTCCTTCCTGGCTCCTCCCAGTTCCCTGATGCAAATTCCCTGAGCAGGTATATGTACTGGAGGGCGTTCCATAGAGTAAGTAGGTCCCATCCCTGTTCCCTGGCTCCTCCCAGTCCCCTGGTCTGGGTAAGTCCCTTTGTACCTTTCTTAGGGAGGCTTGGTCCCTATGTGAACTACTGAATCAAGACTTTTGTTTGCTATGGTATCCTGACTTGCCACTGGGTACCCACATTCCTGTTCACCTGAGTCAGATGGTACTTGGGCTAAAAGACAAAAACTTGCTTTCTCCTTAATAAAATAAAGAGTCTTCCTAAAATGGGTAGACAACAATGCAAAAAAGCCAATGAAAGTCAGAAAACTGAGAGATCTTCACCAAGGATGCCTAGTCCTACAATGGAAGCCTCCAATGAAATCATAGAGAAATCAGCAGGAATTCATTCCCAAAATGAAAACACAACATAACCAATGAGACCCTGAGGGGGAAAAAATTGCTGAACTGGAAGCAAACCAGACAAGAACCAACAATCATATCAATGAAATTGAACAGAATCATCTTCTAGAGCATTCAGCTTTTGACAGTAGGCTTAACTTGATTGAAGAAAAGGTTATAACCCTCCAAAGACATATTAATAAATTGAAGGTAAGTCAAGAAAAGGAAGATCTCAACAACCAGTTGATTAAGGTTAATGAAGACTTGACCAATTGTAAGAATGAATTCTAGGAAGCATCAAGCAAAGCAGAACTCAAATTAAATTGTACCTCAAAAAAGAGATGGACATGATGCAAAGTAACACAACAGAAAACAAAAATCAAGTAGAAATTATAAAAACTTCTCTAGAACCCCTCACCAACAGAGTTACTCATGTGGAAGACAGAGCCTCTGACCTGGAAGATAGAACAGAAGAAATTAATTGGGAGGCCGAAAATATTGCTAATTTCTAAAACCCAAGTGAACAGAATACAAAGGAACTGTGGGACACTCTAAAACGACCAAATATCCAGGTCATGGGTATACCAGAAGGAGGTGACATCCAGGCCAGAGGCATAGAGAACATATTCAACAAAATTATTGAAGAAAATTTTCCAAATCTTGCAAAATAGAGGCTCATCTTCATACAAGAAGCCCATAGAACACCAAACTGAGAGGACCAAAGAAGAAAATTTCTAATACATGTCATATTTAAAACTCTTAACAATGAAAACAAAGAGAAAGTGTTAAAAACAGCAAGAGAGGCCGGGTGTGGTGGTGCACGCCTTTAATACCAGCACTTGGGAGGCAGAGGTAGGAGGATCGCTGTGAGTTCGAGGCCACCCTGAGACTACAGAGTGAATTCCAGGTCAGCCTGGACCAGAGTGAGACCCTACTTCAAAAAAAAAAAAAAAAAAAAAAAAAAAAAACAGCAAGAGAGAAACAATTCACAACATACAACAGCAATCCCATCAGAATTACATAAGATTTCTAAATGGAAACACTGAAAACTAGAAGGGACTGGAATGGAACACTTCACAGTCTGAAAAACCATGGCTTCCAATCCAAGCTACTTTTCTCACCAAAAGTATCCCTCATAATAGATTGTGAAAGAAAAACTTTCCATTAAAAAAGTCAATTCGCCCTCCCACCCTCTTGTTCCCTCCCACTCTTACCCTCCCTCCATTCCACCCTCACTACTGTCTGGTCCTCAGAGTGCTTATTAGGTTTGGCAGCATCTCAGGTGGATTCATGTTAGGAGCGACAGATAAACGAGACCATGTGATGATTATCTTTTTGTGATTGGGTGAGCTCACTGAGGATGATCTTTTCCATGTTTGACCATTTTTTTTTCAAATTTCCTAATTTCATCTTTCCTTACTGCTACATAGAATTTCATCTTGGTTATCTATTCATCTAGTGATGGACACCTGGGTTGATCCCAGATCTTTGCTATTATGAATTTAGCAGCTATGAACATGGTTGAGTAAATGTCTCTGATCTGAGGCTTCCAGATTTTGGCCAGATCTCTCCATGTTTGGTCTCACACATGTATGTTGTCTTTGACAGTAGGGTCTTACCATTAACCTTTGGTGGGTCATCAAGAACTCTGACAGAAATCTGTCTTTTGGGAAACATTGTAGGTGTCTCAGATCAACAGTTCATTGTGGAAGTTAACCCTGTGCTGGCACTGGGAGTTATAAGTCAGCGACCAGGAAGGTGAGGGAAGAAAAAGATAGATAATATAAAAGATATATTAAGTATACAGAGGAGAGGGAGAGAGAGAAAGAGAGAGAGAGAGAGAGAGAGAGAGAGAGAGCCTTTAGGAGCCTTTAGGGTAAATGCCCAGTAAGGGAATAGCTGGATCCATTGGTAGGTCTATGGTCATCCTTTTTAAGAGTCTCCATATAGCTGTCCATAATGGTTGAACCATTTTACATTCCCAGCAGCAGTGAAAGCTTGTTCCTATTTCTCCACAGCCTCACCAGCATTTGTTTTCTTTTTTTTTTTTTAATGTTAGCCATCCTTACTGGGGTAAGGTGGAATCTCACAGTTGTTTTAATTTGCATTTCCCTGATGATTTGGGATGTTGAACATTTTCTTAAATGTGTGTTTGCTGTTTGTATTTCTTCCTCTGAGAACTCCCTGTTCAGTTCTCTGCCCCATTTTGTGAGTGGGTTGTTTGAAGATTTATTGTTTAGGCTTTGGAGTTCTTTGTAGGTTTTAGAAATTGGGCCTCTGTCAGTTGCATAGCTGGTGAAAATTTTCTCCCATTCTGTGGGTAATCTGCTGGCTTTGGTTATACTATACTTGTCAGTGAAAAAGCTTTTCAGCTTCATGAGATCCCAATGGTTGAGTGATTGTTTAATTTCCTGAGCTGCTGGGGTTTTGTTCAGGAAGTCTTTTCCCACTCCTATGTTGCGGAAGTTTCCTCCTATTTTTTCTTCCAGTAGTAGCAGGGTTTCTCATTTTATATTAAGGTCTTTGATCCATCTGGACTTGATTTTTGTGCATGGAGAGATGTGTGGGTCGAGTTTCATTTTCCTACATATGGTTGTCGAGTTTGTCCAGCATCATTTGTTGAAGATGCTGTCTTTTTTCCATTCTGTGTTTGTAGGGCCTTTGGTGGGGGGATACAAATAGGGACCCAAAAGGAAATGATACTATAAAATCCTTTATTCTGAACAAAAGGATAAAACATTGATCCTTCAGCAGGCCCGCAGAGGGAATACCTGAACCACAGGAAACCGGAGAGAACAGCATGGAGACCAACCTTAATCTTTTCCTGCTTCTCTCTCTCTCTTCTCTCTCTTTCTCCCTCTCCTCTCTATACTTAATATATCTTCTATATTATCTATCTTTTTCTTCCCTCACCTTCCTAGGTGCTGACTTACAACTCCAAGTGCCAGCACGGGGTTAACTTCCACAATGAGCTGTTGATCTGAGACACCTACAAGGTTTCCCAAAAAAGACAGATTTCTGTCAGAGTTCTTGATGACCCACCAAAGGTTAATGGTAAGACCCTACTGTCAAAGACAGGATATGTGTGTGAGACCAAACATGGAAAGACCTGGCCAAAATCTGGAAGAGGGTCAGTCCCCAGACAGCTAGTCTAGTACCAGAGGGTGCTATATGAGCAACTCGGGGATAATGACCGACATCTGTCCAAACAACTTGCATTATAAAATACCCAGCAGAAAACAACCTGATGTAATTCTCAAACAAGTGTAGTAGTGGCACACAGCCATGGTGGGTAACCAACTGCTCTTGATTTGGCTAATAGATCCACTCAGTGGAATGGAACTCATTGCTGGAACTGGGAAATAAGTCAAAACCATGTACAAAAAATGAGCTCAGTATCCAAGATCGAGATACCACCAAATGTGGGCTAGAAGAGAGCCTACGCATATAAAATTCCTTCCAAAATATCTATAGCCATCCCTCCTATCTAGTACTAACTTCTCTCTCCATTGGAGAATTTGCTTATCTTTTTCAGATGGAAAATGAACCTGAAGGGAGGATCCGCCAATCACACCTCATCAGGGCCCCAGCTGAAACCATAGAGTAATGCAGGAGAAAGGCAAGAATACAGCATTCTTGGTGATTACAGCACCAGAAAAAGGCTGAAGGAGATAAACACAGAGAACATCCAATTCCAACTAAGCCAGATATCCAGAGACACAGAGGCTCCCAAAACTTCATCACTGAAGTAGAACTAAAATGACCCAATGTGGCTCAGGGAAATTGACAGAAGAGGGGATGGAAAGAATGTTAGAGTCACAAATTGGGGCATTATGCACAGAGACTTGGCCTACCCCCCATAACTCTTGACTACCCCCACAATGCATGACCCACATTCCCCATTGATGAGGGTCCCTTTGGAAGAGGGAGGACAGGGAGTAGGATAAGGGAGCCAACACTATGAATGTAAAATCAGAATAATATAAATAAAAATAAATTATAAAAGAAAAGTCAAGTCTATGATTATATGAACACAAAGCCAAACCTACAGAGAATACTTGATGGAATACTCCAAACAAAACAGTAAAACAACCAATCTCAAGAGCCAACAGGAAGAAGATCACAATAACCAAAATTGCCCCAGCTCAAAATGGTACAAAACACAAGAAACCATCAAATCTCATAAAACACCTCATCATGGCAGGGACTAATTCAAACCTCACAGTAATAAACTTAAATACTAATGGTCTTAACTCACCCATCAAAAGACACAACTTGAGATGGGGAATGGCTTAGTAGTTAAGGCATTTGCCTGAGAAGCCTACAGAACTTGGTTCAATTCACCAGGACTCACATAAGCAAGATGCACAAGGTGGCACATGCATCTGAAGTTCATTTGCAGTGGCTAGAGTCCTTGCCACACCCATTCTCTCTCTCTCTCTCTCTTTCTGCCTGTTCCTCTTTCTCAAATAAATAAATAAACACAAGTTATCAGGATAGATTTAAAAAACCTGGGGGGGGGTGGCTGGAGAAATGGCTTAGTGGTTAAGGTGTTTGCCTGCGAAACCAAAGTATCCCCGTTTGATTCTCCAGGACCCACATAAGCCAGATGCACAAGGGGCACATGCATCTGGAGTTCGTTTCAAGTGGCTAGAGGGACTGGCGTGCCCATTATCCCATTCCTTTCTATCACTTTCTATCAGCATGCAAATAAATAAATTAAAATAAAAAAAACTGGGCCCTTCTATTGGCTGTCTTCAAGAAACCCACCTCACCACTAAATACACACACCTCCTCAGAGTGAAAGGTTGTAAAATGATATTCCAAGTAAGTGCAAATAAAAAACAAGCTGGGGTTTCTATATTAATATCCCATAAAATAGAGATTAAACCAAACTTAATCAAAAAGGACAAAGAAGACCACTTCTTACTCATCAAGGGAATGATCCAACATGAGCACATCAAAATCATAAATATACATGTATGTGCCAAACACAGAAGTACCACAGTTTATAAAACAAAATCAATTTGGTAAAAGAAAAAAAAAAAACAGAAATAAACACCAACATCATCAAAATCAGAGACTTCAATATTCCACTATCATCAATAGACAGATCATACAAGCAGAAAATCAACAGGGAAATAATATAGCCTAAAAACATCATAGATCAATAAGATCTAGTAGATGAACTTTCCACCCAAACTCTACAGAATACAAAATCTCCTCAGCAGCCCATGAACCCTCTCCAAAATTGACCATATATTAGGTCATAAACCATGCCTTCTTAAAGGCAGGAAAATTGAAGTAACTTCCTGAATCATGTCAGATCACAATGCTTTAAAGCTAGAAATTAACAACAGGAGACACATCAAGAATTCCACGAGCTCCTGAACACTAAACAACACACTTTTAAACAATGAATGGGTCATGGACGAAATAAAAAAAGAAATTGTAAAATTCCTAGAATTGAATGATAACGACAACACAACCTACCCAAAATTATGGAACATAATGAAAGCAGTCCTAAGGGGAAAATTCACAGCCTTATATGCCTTCATTAAAAACACAGAGAGCTCCTAAATTTATAACCTGAGTGTCCACCTAAAAGCAGTGGAAAAATAAGAAGAAACCAACCCAATGAGCCCCAGATGGAAAGAAATAATCAAGATTAGAGCAGAAATCAATGAATTGGAAACTACAAAAACAATTTTAAAAATCGATGAAATGAAGAACTGGTTCTTGGAAAAGATAAAAAAGATTGACAAACCCCTCTCCAAACTGATCAAGCAAAAAAAAAAAAAAAAGAGAAGTCTCAAATTAAGAAAATCAGAAATGAAAAAAAGAGATCAAAACAAACATCAATGAAAGTGGAAGAATCATCAGGGCATACTTCCAAAACCTCTACTCCACAAAATTGAATAATCTGGAAGAAATGCATGAATCCCTAGACACATACCACCTACCAAAATTAAACTTAGAGCAGATTACTCCCCTAAACAATCCTATCACATCCATGGAGATTGAAAATGTAATCAAAAACCTCCCCAAAAAGAAAAGATTCAGAGAAGGCCTTTGACAAATATAACACCACTTCATGCTCAAAACACCGGAAAGAATAGCCATGAAGGGTTTATATCTGAATTCTATCTAAGCTTCATTGAATAACTGAAACCAATTTTTCTCAAACTGTTTTGCATAAACTGAGACCAGGGAATCCTCTCCAACTCCTTTTGTGAAGCTAGAATCACCCTAATCCCAAAACCAGACAAAGATGCAACAAGGAAAGAAAACTATAGGCCTATATCCCTAATGAACTTAGATGCAAAGATCTTGAACAAAATCCTTGCAAACCGAATTCAACAACACATCCAAAAGTGTTACCCACCTTGACAAACTAGACTTCATCCCAGGATGCAGAGATGATTTAACATACAGAAACCGGTCAACATAATACACTACATAAATAAACTTAACCATAAGAACAACATGGTCATCACAATTGATGCAGGGAAGGCCTTTGTAAATATAGCACCACTTCATGATCAAAACACTGGAAAGAATAGCCATGGAGGGTTTATATCTCAAAACAATAAAGGCTATATATAAAGCTCCTAAAGCCCAAATGATACTTAATGGGGAAAAACTCAAGGAGTTCCCACTGACATGGGGATCAAGACAGGACACGTACTCTCACCACTGCTCTTCAACATAGTACTAGAAGTACTAGTCTATGCAATAAGACAGGAGAAAGAAACAAAAGGGATTCAAATTGGAATGGAAGAATTCAAGCAAGTTCTATTTGCAGATGATATGATCCTATATATAAGTGAATCTAACATCTCAATCTCAAAATTTCTAAAGATGATAGATTTCTTCAGCAAAGTGGCAGGAGACAAAATCAATGCACAAAAATCAGGAGCTTTGCTATATATAAAGGACAAATATACAGAGAAAGAAATCAGTGAGACTGTCCCATTTTCAATAGCAATAAAAAATTAAAAACCTTGGAATAACACTAACCAAGGATGTGAAAGACCTATATAATGAAAACATGAAAACACTGAAGAAAGAAATAGAGGAGGACATGAAAATATGGAAAGTCCTCCCATGCTCCTTGATAGGTAAAATTAATATTGTGAAAATGACAATTCTTCCAAAAGCAATATACAGATTTAATGCAACAGCAATAAAATAGTAGCATCATTCTTCACAGAGATTGAAAAAAATGATATAAAAATACATATGGAATGGCAGAAGGCCTCAGATATCCAAACATATCCTCAGGGAAAAAAAAAAGCATGCTTATAGAGGTATCACCATACCTGATCTAAAGGTATATTACAAAGGCATAGTAACAAAAACAGTATGGTACTGGAATAAAATCAGAAACATAGACCAATGGAATAGAATTGAAGACCCAGACCTTAGGTCAAATAACTACAGCTACTTCATCTTTTTTTTTTTTTTTGGTTCAAATAAATGGTTTTATTTCCATATTTAACACTAGATGTCCAAAACAGACTGGTGTCCATGGACATAGCTTAAATATAACAAAGAAAGAGAAATGATGTACCCTGAGGAAAGGAACAGGACTTTGTTCATACCAACCTTTTCTTGTTTTGAAGTTTATGATTGGTAGGACTAAACACATCTTTTCCCAATTTAACTTAGGATGCAGCAATACATAAATTGTCTTTATGTAGAAAACATAATTTTTAAAAATGGGTTTCACCATATTACTGGTGAACTGGCTGCATAGTAACTCTGGCTTCTTAAGTCTAGCTATCATGAGAAAGTAACAAGAGCAAGTCCATGAGACACAGAGGGAAATCAATGGCCAAAACATCTCAGGAGAGCGTAAATGCTACACATCACAATGATGAGTTAATGCTTCTACCCAATTTGAGTCCAGGTAGAATATTATTACTCTCAAACTAAGTGGAAGTAAGTCAATCAGTTAAAAAGTCAGAACAAATACAACTGTTCTTTTCTCATAGAGGAGGGGCACTCTTTCAGCCTCATTTAAAGTGAATTCTGTGCTGAGTCCCTGTTCCTTCAGAAAGACCAACTGAAGGTCAATTATTTCTAGGAAAGCCCTAAATGGCCTCTTTCCCATCATAAAGCTTTTTCACACAAAAGGCTGTTAGTTTGGAACCCTCTGAGGAAGTAGTGTGGAAGTGAAGTCAGGCTGGCGCTCAAGGCCTAGCCCCTATGACCCACTCCATACCTGATGTCCTCTGGAGCAATTTGGATCACCTCACTGCCTCAGAGAGCATGAATGACACACATATAAAGTGCAGCAGAGGTTGTTATATGGCCCCATGGGGAGAAGAGGCACCATGCTTTGCCAACAAAAACCTGGGAAGCAGTCAAAAGTCCAGATGATCCAAGTCCAGCTCACCAGAAGAGCAGCTTTGGAAGTGTGTATCTACTGGAGGGAAGGATTGAGAAAGTCAGGGCAGTGCCAAGTCATGGCAGTGCCAGGTCAGTTGGGCCAACATCTCTGAAACAGGGTTAATGGTGACTTGTGCAAAAGCATGGACGTGAGCAGCTGATAAGGCCACTACTACAGACACCACCACTCGGAATCTATGCTTGGGCAGAACCTATGCTATGGCAGTGAAAACTGAGGGCTGGGGAGCAACACAGGACAATCTTATCAGGAGAAGGAGGACATGTGTCTGCTGGGATACTGGCCTTAAATGTCCTGTGCCAGGCAAAGAACTTTGGAGTAGGGGTAGGGTTCCTGAGAACAGTTGGTTAACAGAGATAGGGTGGGACAGGCACTGCTCCACAGGTGTCACTAGGTTCTGAGGACACTAGCAGCACTACATCTTCTAGATTGTTGAAAGAATGGGTTTTATTGCACTTTGTCATTTTTAGGACACAAGGGTTTCCCTGCAGAGGTTCTCTTGATTTGCAGAAAACACTGCACATCAATGGTAAGAATCATAGGTCACATCTGACGCTTAAGGGAAAAATAATGTACAGTGGCTGGGCTTTCCAGGGGCAACTCCTACACTGGGACACTTGAGCTGGGTGGACCATATCTGGACAGGTGACTGTATGGTAGGCAGAACAGTTGGTCTTCCAGCCAGAAGAGTTAGGGAAAACTTTCCAAACAAAGGAAACTTCTTGGCAAATATGTAGGTACCACAAAAAGCCTCCACGATGATACAATGTTCAACTCCAAGGTGTCTCTTTTTTTCTTACTCAGGGACAAGACCACCCAGAGGAAAAGAGATTCAGAGCTGGCCTGGAGAGGATGCCTGGGTCCAGCTCCTTAACATCAAACTGGAGATAACAAAAGAATCAAAGGGGTTTAAAAACATATCATATGTTGGTTCTGAAACAGTCTTTTTGAGCTCAGAAAATTGGAGGCAGATACTACAAGGACAGGCCTGCCCAACTGTCTGTCCATGGTCTCACCTGAGGGGCTCTGTACACTTCATATATAAATGGGGTGGTTCCGCTTATTGTTAAGATTTTTCCTACAAGTTGGACAAGTGTTAGCATTCTTAAGTGAATCATGGAGGCACTGGCTACAGAAGACATGGCCACATTCTTTAGAAACAATGAGACACCCATTCTGCACAATCTCAGAATATCCATCCATGCATACTGGACAACTGACAGTACATGAGAGCCTGAGTCCTGTAGCTCCCTCATTCCTGGTGCTTCAGGGAGTATGGGTAGTCACATTAACATCTCTGTCCCTAGATAGTTCCTCATCATCGCTGCTCACCATACAGCTGTCAGCATGGTCTTGGTGCAGCTGCGTTGCATTCCTCCTAGGCCTTCTCCTTTCTTCAACAAACACAACAGAGTCATTGTGAGTCATGTTGGTCACCACAGGCTCTAGAGATTCACAGGTGAGGTCCACAATTTCATCTCCTGCAAGTTCTATGGGTTCTGCTTCCAAGGAAATCTCTAGGGTTAAAGCTGCTTCCCAAGTTCACTTCTGAGTTTGTCTAGAACTTACTGTTCTACCATGACACTTTCTTTGAGAATTTCTTGTACTCATTGTGTTCTTTGGTTCCAATCTCCAGAAAAGGAAACCAAGTTTTATAAAGCAGTGGAATGTTCTCAATCTCTCATGCCCACTGGATACTAATCTTCTGGTTTACAAAGAATTGAGTCAGATGGATTTCCAATATCTTCAAGTCCTTCCTAAGATGCTGAAACCCACTCTAGAAGGACTCTGCCACCTCAAAGTCCAGCTGCTTGATCTTTGCCAAAAGTGCCAATAATTTAGACTGGAGAAAAGACAGCATCTTCAACAAATGGTGTTGGACAAATTGGATGACCATATGAAGAAAAATGAAATGAGACTGAGTCATTTCACCATACACAAAAATCAAGTCCAATGATTAAAGACCTCAATATAAGACCTGAAATTGTTCAACTACTGGAAGAAAATACAGGAGGCACTGTCCATGACAGTGGACTGGGAGCAGACTTCCTGAACAAAACCCCATTAGCCCAGGAAATTAAACAAATACTCTACCAATGGGATCTCATGAAGCTGAAAAGCTTTTGCACAGACAAATATACCATGTGCAGAGCCAATAAATTACCCATTGAATGGGAGAAAATCTTTTCCAGCTATACCACTGACAGAAGCCTAATATCTAGAATCTACAAAGAACTCAAAAAGGTAAACTATAACAAGTCAAACAATCCACTCCAAAAGTGGGGCAGAGAACTAAATAGGGAGTTCTCAGAGGAAGAATTACAAATGGCTAACACACACTTAAGAAAATGTTCAATATCCCTAACCATTAGGGAAATGCAAATTAAAACAATTAGGAGATTTCATCTTACCTCAGTAAGGATAGCCAACATTAAAAACATCAAATGACAACAAATGTTGGCAAGGATGTGGAGAAATAGGAATCCTCATTCATTGTTGGTGGGAATATAAGCAGGCCCAACCATTATGGAAATCAATATGGAGACTCCTGCAAAGGATGAATATAGAGTTACCAACAGACCCTCTTATTCCATTACTAAGCATTTACCCTAAAAGTTCCACATCTCAGTTCAGAGATATGTGTTCAACCATGTTTATAGCTGCTCAATTCATAATTACTAAAAACTGGAATCAACCCAGGTGCTCATCACTGGATGAATGGAAAACCAAGATGTGTTATATCTATACAATGGAATTCTCCTCTGCAGTAAGAAAAAAATGTTGTGATGACATTTGTAGAAGAAAGGTTGAACTTGGAACAGATCATTCTAAGTGAACTCACACAATCAAAGAAAGACAACTATCACAGTCTCACTGATCTGTGGTTCCTATACTGGATCGGCCCAAGTTGATAACATACCTGAATAGGGTATCAAGTCTTGGACAATAGGGAGGATAGGGCTTGCAGGAAGGGGAAGTGTGGAGGGGGGACACAAAACCCAAATTGAATTAGTACCATGGAATCCTATATCCTGGAAGTCAGACTAAAAGGTAGAACCTTCAAGAGGTTCTTAGGGGGGAGCACTCGAACCAAAGGGCCCTGAAAAGGGTGAGACAGAACTTAATCTTAAATTTCTCCTGTTTCTTGTTCTTCTCTCTTGTTCTTTTTTCTTTTCCCTTGGCACTGGCCTATAATTCCCTGTGCCAGGATGTGGCTTACATCCACAATGAGCTGTTGATCAGAGAGATTAACTAGTTCTCCCAAAACAAACAAGACAGGCTTCTGTCACAGCACCTGATTACCCACCAGAGGTTAATTGTAAGAATCTACTGATAAAGACACTATATTCTGTCAGCACAGACCATGGGGAGACCTGGTTGAAATCCTGGAAGAGAGCCAGTTCCCAGAAAATTACCCCATCTAGTGCTGGATGGTGATACATGAGCTGCCAGGGGAAAGTGGCCAACATCTGTCCAAGCAACTCAAAATCTATGCGACTCAAGCAAACAACCTGATGTTATGCTCACACAAGTACAATAATGGCACACAGCCATGATGGGTAACCAAGTGCCTTTGGATTGGCTAACAGATCCACTCAGTGGAAAGGAAAACATATTTGGAACTGGAAAACAAGTCAGAATCATATCCAGATAAAAAACCTCAGTCTATGGGGGAATTACATTCACACCCAAACTACCATACTACATATTTATCTATCGTAATGTTTTTATTTATCCTTGTAAATATGAGTTTCCATCTTAAATTTTTTCTCAATGTGTGGTAGTTTTCATTAGATGTCCCCCATAAAATCAGGTGTTCTGAATGCTTAATCTCCAGGTGATGGCAATTTGGTGAATGGAGCTTTGCTTAGAGGTGTTATGTTGTTGAGGGTGGGCTTACAGGAATTATATCCAGCTCCCCCTTGGTAGAGTTAGGTTAATACTCCTGCTACTATTTTCCACCCACATTGGCAGAAGTGATGCCCAACCTCTGCACATGCCATCCTTCCTACTGCCATCATGAAGCTTCCCCTTGAGACTGTAAGCTAAAATAAATTCCTTCCTCCCATCAATTGTTTCTGTTTCTGGTTGGGTGCTTTGTCCAGTGACATGAAGGTAACTACAACCCAATCTAAAAAAAAAAAATCCTTTAGTATTTCTTATAGTCCTGGAACAAATTATCTCAGTTTCTGTTATGTAAAATTATATTATTTTACCCTTATTTCCAATGAATATTTTCCCTCTATAGTGAATTATATCTAGTCTGATAGCTCCTTTTCCCCAACACTTTAAAACAAAGTGAGGGGGCTGGAGAGATGGCTTAGCAGTTAAGGTGCCTGCCTGCTAAGCCTAAGAACCCAGTTCCAATCTCCAGGTCCCACGTTTAGCCAGATGCAAAGTGACGCAAGGGTGCAATGCTGCACTTGCCCACAAGGGGGCACACGCATCTGAATTTCATTCACAGCAGCTGAGAGACTGCTGGCACACCCATTCTCTATCTGTCTCCCCCTCTCTCTGTCTGTCTCTCTCTGCGTATCTCTCCAAAAATAAAAAAAATAATAATAAAAATAAAATAAAAATAAAGTGAGGCCTTCTGGTCAAGATGGCATCCACCTAACCACATGATTCTATACATAAGTGACCTAAGAACCTCCATCTCAAAACACTTAAAGGTGATTGACTCCTTCAGCAAAGAAGCAGGGTACAAAATCAATGCACCAAAGCAATACCTTTATATATGCAAATGACAAAGATACAGAGAAAGAAATAGGCGACATTGTTGTCCCATTTTCAATAGCAACAACAACAACAAAAATAAATAAAATACCTTGGAATAACATTAATAAAGGATGTGAAAGACCTTTACAATGAAAACATAAAAACACTCAAGAAAGAAATTGAGGAGGATATGAGAAAATGGAAAGACCTCCTATGCTCCTGGATAGGCAGAATTCACATTGTGAAAATGGCAATCTTACCAAAAGCAATATACAGATTAAATGTAATACCAATAAAAATCCCAACATTTTTTTTCACAGAGATGAAAAATTGATCTCAAAATTCATATGTAATGGCAGAAGGCCTCAGATATCCAAGCATATCTACAGCAAAAGAAGCACCTCTGGAGGCATCACCATACCTGATCTAAAGCTATATTACAAGGCCATACTAGTAAAAACAACCTGGTACTAGAACAAAAGCAGGATTATAGACCAATGGGACAGAATGAAGGAACCAGACTTTGGGTCAAATGACAACAGCTACTTGATATTTGACAAAGGCCCTAACAACGTAACAATGAAGACAGCATCTCCAACAAATGGTGCTGTACAAACTGGATAACCATATGCAGGAAAATGAAACTCAATCCACACATCTTGCCATGCAAAAAAAAATCAAATCCAAATGGATCAAAGACCTCTGTAGCAGACAGCTTCAGGTTCGCTGAGATGAACTTCCAGACCAGGCACAGTTATGGAAGAAGGTATATTATTTATTGAAGCTTACAGATCCAGGGGAAGTTCCATAATGGCAGAAGGAGCTGGCCTGCCTTCCACAGGACGAGGCAAGAGAGCAAAGCCAAGCCAGCCACCACAGCACAAAGAGCAAAACTACAGCCAAAAGGTCATACAGCACACTTCAGGAACTCCTGCTAGGCACATTTGCATATCTTTACAATGGAATCTCAAACCCACCATTAACACCTTAAGACCGGCCCCCAGTGACATTGCCTCTAGCAAGGTGATTGCAGATGCAAACTATAACTGGTAAAACACTGAATATATTGGGGGACATATATTCAAACTACCACACTCTGCCCCTGGCCCCCAATATATTTAGCTCCTGGCCCCCAATCGATTTATAACTATCACACATTGTAAATTGTACTCAGTCCAATTTCACAGTCTTGATCGACTTAAGATGGTGAGTCCTGTAAAATCAAACAAGTTAAATACTTTCAACATGTAAAGGCACAGAGTAAACATTTTAACTGTATAAGGAATAGCAAGGAGAGACTAAAACAATGCAAACTCAATCACCATCAGCAGTCATCAAACTTCTGCAGTTCAAGTTTAATATAACCATAGACTGAGTCTCCAGGTTTTCCAATTCTGCCCCTCCAGCTGGGCAGAGTAGCCAGGGAAAACTTTCATCCCATGCCAACACTGCACTCCATGGTAGCCCTTTGGCACAGTCCTGGTATATCCAAAACATCTTCAGGTCTCCATGCAAACCACGGTCCATCTTCCAAAGGCTCTTGCAGCCTGTTCATGAGAGTCTTCATGCCCTACCTCATGCCGCATCTCAGCAGCGGCTCCTGGAACTGTGTGCAATTCATGACCACTCCATGCATTTTTCATGCTTCCAAAACTAATACCAGGTGTGCAGGACACAGCCATATTCTTAATCCAGGGACAAAATAAACCATTGCCTTGAAAAGCAGGTTCCTTCTCCAGTCAGCTCTTTCCAAGAATTTGCATTTTTAACAGTCTTTCCTCAGGCATCCTCTCCATTGTTTTAATGTAAATCAAGTCAGGCCACCTTCCTTCCACCTTCCTTAAGATTGCTAATGCGTTGACAATAGCAGCTCAACCATTCTCAATGCCTCTACTTTTAACTTGCTTCAGGTTTTCCAACTTAAAATCTTAAAATCTCAGTCTGATATCTTTAGCCAAACACATCAGTCCATTACAAATTTAACCTTGATCAAACTTTCTGGGCCTACATAGCAGAATGTAGCCATCCCTTATGCCAGTAGCCCAGTTCCAACAAAATCCTCTGGGCTCTTTCCTTCCCCTGAGAAAGCTCATAAGCCAAGCCTCAAAGTTCAATACTGTCTGCACTTAGCATTCTCAAACTCTCATCAGAATAGTCCATAAAACTTGGCTTACCACTCCAGAAGGCATCTTCAGTTGCAAGCACCAAGTCCATGCCCATTCCTCCAAAACAAAAGTTCCAAAAGACGAATATCCACACGGTCAGGCTCATCTCACCCCACACTCCTCGGTACCACTTTACTGTAGCAGACAGCTTCAGGTTCGCTGAGATGAACTTCCAGACCAGGCACAGTTATGGAGGAAGGGATATTTATTGAAGCTTACAGATCCAGGGGAAGTTCCATAAAGGCCGGAGAAGCAGCCTGCTCTTCACAGGACCAGGCAAGAGAGAGCAAAACCAACCAGCCATCACAGCACACAGAGCAAAACTACAGCCAAAAGGTCACACAGCACACTTCAGGAACTCCTGCTAGGCACATTTGCATATCTTTACAATGGAATCTCAAACCCACCATTAACACCTTAAGACCGGCCCCCAGTGACATTGCCTCTAGCAAGGTGATTGCAGATGCAAACTATAACTGGTAAAACACTGAATATATTGGGGGACATATATTCAAACTACCACAACCTCAATATAAGAAAGGAAACTCTGCTACTACTAGAAGAAAAAATAAGAGGAACTTTCCATGATACAGGAGTGGGAAAAGACTTCCTGAACAAAACTCCAGTATCTCAGTGAATTAAACAATTACTCAACCATTGTGATTTCATGAAACTGAAAAGTTTTTTCACAGACAAATATACAATAAGCAGAGCTAATAGATTTTTCACAGATTGGGAGAAAATTTTTGCTGTCTATACAACATACAGAAGCCTAATTTCTAGAACCTAAAAAGAACTCAAAAACCTAAACAATAAAAGTCAAACATCCCACTCAGAAAATGGGGCAGAGAACTGTACAGGGAGTTCTCAGAGGAAGAAATACAACTGGCAAACACACACTTAAGAAAATGTTCAACATCCCTAATCATCAGAGAAATGCAAAGTAAAACAACTTGAGATTACACTTTACCCCAGTAAGGATGGCAAACATTAAAAAATCTAATGAAAACAAATGTTGGTGAGGTTGTAGAGAAATAGGAATGCTCATTCACTGTTGATGGCAATGTAAGCTGGTATAACCACTATGGAAAGCAATATGGAGACTCCTAAAAAAGTTGACTATAGAGTTACCAACAGACCCAGTTATTCCCTTACTGGGCATTTACCCTAAAAGCTCCATGACTCAGTTCAGAGAAATTTGCTCAACCATGTTTATAGCTGCTCAATTCATAATAGCTAAGAATTAGATCAACCCAGATGTCCATCACTAGACTAATGGGTAACCAAGATGTGGTATATCTACGTGATGGAATTCTACACAGCAGTAAGGAAAAATGACACAATGCAATTTGAAGAAAAATGGTCAGACATGGAACAGATCATTCTCAGCAAACTCACCCAATCACAGAAAGATAATTGTTGCATGGTCTCACCCATGTGTGGCTCCTAACCTGAATCTGCCTGAGATGCTCACATACCTAATAAGCATCTCTAGGACTGGACAATAGGGAGGGTGGGGTGGAAGGTAAGGTAAGGGTGGGGGTAGGACACAAAATTGGACCCAAATGGAAATGGCATCATAACATTCTATATCCTGAAAGACATTCTAAAAGGTTGAACCTTCATCATGTCCTCAGAGGGAACACCTGATTCACAGGGCTCTGGAGTGGGTATGATGAAGATTAAACTTAAGCTTCTCCTGCTTCACTCTCTCTCTCACTCTCTACCAATCTCTATCTCTCTCTCCCTCTTCTCTCTCTTCTCTAATTCTTTTCTACATTACCTATCTTTTTCTTCATTCTTTTCCCTTGGCACTGGCCTGTAACTCCCAGTACCAGCATGCAGTTAACATCCACAATGAGCTGTTGATCAGTGAGACCTACAAGGTTTCCCAAAAGAAGACAGATTTCTATCAGAGTACTTGATGACCCACCAAAGGCTAATGGTAACACCCTACTGCCGAAGACACCATATGCTGTTGGTACAGAACATGGAGTGACCTGGATGGAATCTGTAAGATTGTCAGTCCCCAGACAGTTAGCTTGTCTAGTGCCAGAATGTGCTACTTGAGTGACTGGGGGAAAGTGACCAACAACTGTCCAAGCAACGCATGATCTAGGCTTCTCAGCAGCAAACAACCAGACATGATGCTCACACCAGGGCAATAGTGGCACACGGCCATGGTGGGTAAACTGCTCTTGATTTGGCTAACAGATCCACTCAGTGGAACAGACCCCATAGCTGGAACTGGGAAACAAGTCAGAACCATATCCAAACAATGAGCCCACTCTCCAATATCAAGATCCCACCAATTGTGGGATACAAGAATGCCTACACCTATGAAATTCTCTCTAAAACAATAATTATTATCCCATTTATCTGGTGTTGACCTCACTCTCCATTGGATAATTTGCTTCGCTTTTTCGGATAGTTGCAGAACCTGAGGAGAAAATCAGCTCATTGAACCTCACCAGGGCCCCAGCTGAAAACATAGAGTAATGGGGGAAATGAGAAAGAGTGTTGCTTTCTTGGTGAACCTGGTATCAGCACAAGGGTGAAAGAGATACACACAAAGAACACTCAACTCCTTCCAGACCAGAGATCCAGAGACACAGAGGTTCCCGAGACTGCATCACTGAAGTAGACCTAAAATGAATCCAACATGGCTCAGGGAAATTCACAGAAGAGGGGGCAGAAAGATTGTTAGAGTCACAAGTTGGGACATTATGCACAGAGACATGGCCTCTTCCCCATAACTGATGGCTACCCCCACAATGCATGACCCACATTCCCCAATGAGAAGAGTCCCTTCGGAGAGGGGAGTATAGGGAGGAAGCTACCGATGGTAGCAGCATGACTGTATACACACTATCTACATAACTAATTTAAAAACAAAGAAAAAGAAAAAAACATAGGACAAAGAAAAAAATGAAGAGATACTGTGTCTCAAACAAGATGGATGAACTGCACTAACCACCTTAAAGCTATTCTCTGACTTCCACCTATGGACTGTGGTAAGTGCACATACCCACATATTCAAATAAAATGCATTTTTTTTATAAAAAGAAAAAATAAAGTTATTCCATTTACTTTTGTCTTCCACTCTTCTAATGGGGAAAATCCTCTGTAACAACATAGTTAACCTTATAGTAAACTATCATCTTTCTCTGTTGCTCAAATGACTTTCTTTTTAAATTTATTAATTTATTTTATTTATCTTTCTGAGAGAGTAAAAGAGGGAGAGAGAGAGAGAAAGATTGGAAACCCAGGGCCTCCAGCCACTGTAAATGAACTCCAGATGTATTTGCCACCTTGTGCATCTGGCATACATAGGTACTGGGAATTTAGAACCGGAATATTTAGTCTTCACAGACAAATACCTTAACTGCTAAGCCATCACTCCAGACCTCATTCCTTTCTCTTTGATTTGCCCCAATTTGTCTGGAAATGATTTTCTTTTTATTTGAATTTGCTTTGTAGATCTATAAATTCATGTGTGTTTGTTTGCTCTTTTCTTTCCATAAAAGTTGAAAATAGCTAAAAAGTTTCATTTAAGCATTTTATGCCCCATTCTATCTCTCCTCACCTATATGACATTGATTTCCTATATGTTAGATGTTTCATGTTTAACAATCAGTTTATGTTGATTATTGTCTTTTGGCACATTACATGTTATTTGTATTATTACCAATCTCTTATTAAGCTCATAAAATGAATTTTTCATATCTAATATTTTATTTTTAACTCCTAGTATGTTCTCTTAATTTTTGATAATTCAATTTTTCCACTGGGATTTCACAATTGTTTATTCATTTTGAAAAATCTTTTGATCTAAGCATTAACTATTTTTATAATGGCTTCTTTAAATCTTCCTTTTGTTAATTTCATAATTGTGGCCGTCTAAAGTGCCTTTCTACTGACTACATTTCCTTGATTATGGATCAAATTTCTTTGTATCTGTTCAGGTGGGATATCATTTAAAATTTTAATACTAAAGATTTTGGACTATTCTTTATAGAAACCTTAGTTTCTATTATCTTCCCATGAAGAGTGTTTGTTGTGATCAAACTAAATGTGTGCTGTATTCTTTTTGTGATCTATTAGTATTACTTCTTTTTCAATTTTTTCATAAACCAAATCCCTTAATATCTAAAGATAACTTTTGCCACTGACTTTACCTTTTATTTTTATTATTTTTATATTTTATTTTTATTAGTTATGCATATAGTATATATACAGCCATGATGGTACCATCATTAGCCTTCTCCCTGTGTATAATGACCCAACTCATGGCTCTAACAATCTTTCTGCCCCCCTCTTCCTTGAATTTCCCTGAGCCATGTTGGGTTCATTTTAGGTCTACTTCAGTGAGGAGGTTTTGAGAGTCTCTGTGTCTCTGAATATCTGATTTGGTAGGGGTCGAGTGTTCTTTGTGTCTATCTCCTGCGCCCTTGTGCTGGTATCAGGTTCACCGATAAAGTAGCGCTCTTGCTCATTTCCCCTATAACTCTATGGCTTTAGCTGGTGCCCTGGTGAGGTGTGATGGGCTGATTCTCTCCTCAGGTTCTGCATCCATCTGAAAGAGAGAAGCATGTTCTCCAACGGAGAGTGAGGTCAGTGCAAGATACATGGATAACCATTATTATTTTATAGAGAATTTAATAGGTGTAGGCCCTTTGGTATCCCACTATTGGTGAGAGCTTGATATTGTAGAGTGGGCCAGTTTTTGGATGTGGTTCTGACTTGTTTCCCATTTCCAGGTATGGGTTCTGTTCCACTGAGCGGATCCGTTAGCCAAATCTAGAGCAGTTGGTAACCCACCATGGCTGTGTGCCCTGTCTGCCATGCCTGAGAGTGCTTGTTCAAATCTCAAGGTCCCATGCAAAAGTGATGTAAGTGTGCAATGTCGTGAGGGTGCATGCATCTGGGGTTCCTTCACAGTGATTTCACTTTTTATAATAATGATCATCACCCATATATCCAGAGTTTAGTCCAAGATATTTACCAAGTTTCTGTAAACTTCCAAACTCTTTCCCACATTGGCAATCTGCTACAGTACCTGTACAATATATTCTGTCTTCTAGCCCTCCTGTTCTCATCTGTTTTAGAGTGTCTTCCAAAAATGCATGATAGATGGATCTGATATATATTTGAGGGTATTTGGGGCAAGCTTATGGATTCTCCTTTTTGACTGCCTTTTTGTCAGAATCTCTTCCCTTAATTTTCAGCTGAATTACCATCCTTGGATTACATTCTTTTATTCCTAAAGGCAAGCATACCTGTTTTCTTTCTAGCTGATTCACAGTTGCTTTTAGCAGGATTTTCAAGATATAAACTGTATAAACATGTGCCTTATAATTGCATTCTGAGTGTGAGTTAATATAAGACCAGTTATTTCAAATTACCAGAACTTGAAAGACAACAAATTAATCTCTATAGGTATAATGATAGTAATTTTATTTTTTTTATATTTGCCATTCTTTCATTGCTCAACTATTTGAAATGGAATTAAAAATGCAATCATGCCATCTGCTTCTCAGTAACTCCAGTTACTGTTATAACTTTAAATCTATTTTTATGTGCCAAACTCCACAACCAAAGGCTCATTTTCTTAATTGTCTCTGCTTAAATTTTTCCTGAACTTTCTATTACTGAGATTGTTAGTATTATTAGTCTCACATCTATTCATGTAGGTTGACCTAGACTAGTAGAATTTGATTGATGAAATAACTGTGAAGTAAGCCAAAACTACCAATAAAATGTGACCTTAATGAGTGATTCGAGCATAATTTACAATGCAGCAGAATATTCTGTCAATTAGTCAGGGGAACAGAGAGACAGTGCAATTATGCTTATAAAATTTTATTGTTTAGCCTGGAAGAAAAAAATCTATCTTTTTATCAAGAGAAATATGACTTCTAACTCTTTTGAATAAATAAATAAATTTTGATATTCTTTTGACCTTCAAAGAGGACACAATAGCCTTCATCTTTATTTTATCATTGTCATGAACTTACCCCATGGTAGACCATGACCACTCTTTAGAACTGTCACAGCTCTGATATTTTCAAGTGAAAATAAATTTTGAAGGACATCTATGCTATGATACAAACTTTTTCCAAATACAGTATATAACAATAAGGTGAAATTGATATCCATAGGATGAGGGAGAAGCAGGAACCTGAGAAAGACATATAGCAATGTTAAGGCAGAATACTAAGATGTAGATCCTATAAAAATTAATGTAACATGAAAGTATATTCTTCCAGTAATAGTCACCAATAAGGAACATTTAATGTTTCTCTTGAGCAGATATTTAAAAAAAATAAAGAATAAGTAAGAAAACTATATAAGTCTGAGTCTATGCAAGAAAACTATGTAAGTCTGTGGAGGTTTGATTCAGGTGTCCCCCATAAACTTATGTGTTCTCAATGCTAGGTTCCCAGCTGATGGAGATTTGGGAATTCACACCTCCTAGAGGAAGTGTATTGTTGGGGGTAGGCTTATGGGTGCTATAGCCAGTTTTCCCTTGCAAGTGTTTGGCACACTCTCCTGTTGCTGATGTCCACCAAATATTGCCAAGGAGGTGATGTACACCCTCTGCTCATGCCATCATTTTCCTCTGCCATCATGGAGTTTCCTCCAAATCTCTAAGCCAAACTAACCCCCTTTTTCTTATAAGCTGCTCTTGGTTGGGTGCTTTCTAACAGCAATAGGAAGCTGACTGCAACACTATCATATATTCATTTATGTATCTTTCTTCCCATTGACTATAAGACAAAATGGAGTTCACCTTTTTCATCTTTGAATTAACATATTTTCTTAGCACTGAACATAATCAGCACTTAATAATTGTACATAACCAGTACAGTTTGGAAAAGTTAATTTAAATGAATTATGGACTTAAGTTCTATACTTTTTATTTGTAAAGACTATGAAATTCTCTGATAAAAGAAATAGTCCTTTCCCAGTTCACAACTACTCTTTCTTAGCAGTTTAAAATCTTCGCTACAGTATATGATTTTGAGTAACCAGTAAAATTCATTAAGACATATTGAATTATCTATGTATGTGAGGAACACTAACCCATTTTATTATTTCTAAATGAAAAACTAAAAACGATTTTTATGTTCTAATGTATAACTGTGTGTAAAATAGATACATGTATTTAATTATGTCTTATTACTTCAGTCAAGAAACAACTAGAAAACTGGTCAAAATAACTTAATCATTACATACTATAAATATCTATCAAAACACTATATCATAGCCTACATATATATATAGAGAGATATTATTTGTCAATTTCAGAATTAAATAAATATTTTTAAGTAAATACTAAGGATTAAGGAGTATAGTCCAGTGGAAGAGAGTTTGTTTACTATGTAAAAAACAATCCTTGGCTGGAGAGAAGGCTTAGCAGTTAAGGTGCTTGCCTGCAAAGCCTAAGGACCCATGTTCAACTCTCCAGATCCCACATAAGCCAGACACACATGGTGGCAAAGCACACAAGGCTGCACATACGCACAAAATGGCACATGTGTCTGGAGTTTGACTGCAGTGGCTGGCAGCCCTGGTGTGCCAATTCTCATTCTCTTGCTCTCACTTTTGCTTCAGGGTTGTAGAGATGGTTTAATTATTAAGGCACTTGAGGCACTTGCCTGCAAAGCCTAAGGACCCAGATTTGATTCCCCAGCATCCATGTAAGCCAGATGCGCAAGGTGGTGTATGTGTTTAGAGGCTCTGGTGTATCACGTCTCTTTCTCTCTCTATCTGCCTCTTGCTCTCTCTCTAATAAATCAATAAAATATCAGTTAAAAATTAGAAAATAAAGATAGGTAATCCAAACTATACCATAAATCAATTGGACTTAACAGACATTTTAACAGGATATTCCACCCAATAGAACTAGATTACACATTCTTCTCACCAATCCATGGAATCTGCTCCAAAATACATCCCTAAATTATATAACACAAAGGTTGCTTTAAAAACTACAAATAAGGGCTGGAGAAATGGCTTAGTGGTTAAGGTGCTTGCCTGCAAAGTCAAAGGACCACAATTCAATTCTCCAGGAGCCATGTAAACTAGATGTGCAAGGTGGCACATGCATCTGGAGTTCATTGGCCACAGCTGGAAGCTCTTGCATGCCCATTCTCTTTCTCTCTCTACATCTATCTCTATCTGCCTCTTTCTCTCAAACAAATGAAACAGATAATTCCTTGCACCTTATCAAATCGTGTGACATAAAAACAAAAATCAATAAGAAAAACTGCAGAAACTATACAGACACTTGGGAGACTGAACAATACAGACTTGAATAAACTGGGGATCATGGAGAAATCAGAGAGGAAATTTGAAAATACCTAGAAACAAATGAAAATAATAATACATTTTTTCAAATCCTCTGGGATAGAGCAAAGGTAGTTCTAAGGGAAAAGTTTATAGCTAGGAATGCTTACATTAAAAATATGGAATCTAATGATTTACTTCATTCAAAGTCTTAGAAAAATAGGAGAATGTAAACCCTAAACATAGTAGGTTGAAAATGATAAAGAATGGAGCAAAAATTAATGAAATAGAGGGCAAATGAATAATACATGGGCTCAATAAAAGTGTTGATTCTTTAAACCGGGTGTGCTGGTGCACACTTTTAATCCCAGCACTCAGGAGGCAGAGTAGGAGGATCGCCATGAGTTCAAGGCCACCCTGAGACTAGATAGTGAATTCCAGGCCAGCCTGAGCTAGAGTGAGACCCCACCTTAAAAAAAAAAAAAAAGTGTTGATTCTTTAGAAAAGATAAAAACTGACAAACTCCCTGCTCAACTAACCAACAAATAAAAAAGAAAAAATACCAAATCAATAAACAGAGATGAAAATGGAGTTGTTACAATAGATTTCAGTGAATTCCAGAAGTTCAATAGGTAGTACTTGGAAAACATGTATTACAAAAAACTTGAAAATCTTGTAGAAGTAGATAATTTAAAAATATATATATATTATTTGAGAAAGCAAGAGAGAAAGAGGCATAGATAAAAGGCAGAAAGAGAATAGGCAAGACAGGGCCTCCAGCCACTACAAATGAAGTCCAGACACATGTGTCACCTTGTGTATCTGGCTTATATGGGTCCTGAGGAATCACACCGAGGTCCATGGGCTTTGCAGGCAAATGCCTTAACCACTAAGCCATCTCTCCAGCCCAAGAAGTGGGTAAATTTCTAAACATGTATGACCTACCAAAATTAAATCAAGAAGAAATAAACTTAAATATATCTATAATAAGTGATGAAATTGAAGCATTTATTAAAGTCTCCCTACAAAGAAAAGCCCAGGGCCACAGATACCACTGAAGTATAACAAACTTTTGAGAAAGATGTAACAGGAATAATTCTCAAATTGTTCTACATGAGAAAAGAAACAGGCAGCAGAGTGAAGAAAGCTTATAGAATGAGAAGAAATATTTGCCAACAATGCATGAGACAGAAGATTAATATCTAAAATGTATTTTAAACTGTAAAAAATAGACACCAAAACTCACTAAATCAATAAGACTACTGAATAGAATAGGCACCCAGTTATGAAAATAATAAATAAAATTGACAATAAATATTTTTAAGTGTCCAACATCAATCATCATGGAAATACAAATTAAAACTGCTTTGAAATTCCATCTCACCCATTAACACAGAGAAGGATGTTATCCATACATTGGAGGATCTGAATTTGAATATAGAACAAATAACAATGGCTCTTGTCATTAACAGTAACTTTTTTCAGTTTAATTTCTATAACTATTTTATATCATTCTATCTACTCAAATCAATCTGTCAGAAATTTAAATTATTATAAGTGTTAAAGCCCTCTCTATTTTTGACCTTTTAATTGAGTCAGTAAGATAATCTAAAATTAGAGGTGAATTTTGGAATTTCTTTCATACTTACAAACATCTGACTTCTGTTGTAGCAGGTATAAACAAGCACTTCTAGTTTTAAAGTTGAAGACCTAGAAGTCTGTCTTTAGTAAGTTACTAACCTTTAAATGCATCTATGTGCTAGTAGACATTTTTAGTAACTTTAGTCTTTTTGACTAAACTGGACTTTTTGATTAGTCCTGATGCAGAAATATATAACAATCCATCTGAAACACTTTGATTAAGGTTACTTTGATTAAAATAAGCCAATTTTATCTCTCATTCTTCTTGCTATCCATAACAGAAAATAAATGAAACTTTGACCAGATATCTCATAGTTTAAGTTTAAATTACATTGTTTATAAACAACAGATTCTAGCATTACAACTTTGGGTTTACTCATTTTGAAACAAGAATTTTTAATGGAGCTCCTCAAAAATTGAGGAAGCACATGGGCTATCAGAAGATGGGGAGAATTACTTGTCTCTCTAAGAACAAAAGTTACTGTGGATGAAGTTTTATTATAGCTTTTATAAAACATAAGTTATAAACACAGTAATGACCATTAAGTAGACTTAGTTTTATAAAAGAAAATCAATGGCTAATAAATGTTAATCTTACTAAGATTCAGTTTTTCAAGTAGTCAAAAGTTTAACATAGAAGCATCACCAACTTAACTAAACATTTTGAGTGGAGTTTTTATAACTGTCATCATGAGCAAAACGACATCAGTGAATTAAATTTTAAACCTCATAACCTGTTGATTTTAGGCATTTTAAAATAAATTTTATGAAATACATTTTAAAAGCATGGATGTATAAATACAGGTAAGACTTGATAACTGTACTGGAGATAATATAACATACCTGGAAATGGTTTCATTAGTAATATCAAATTTCAGTTATATGCATGGTATAACAAATTAAGATTACCTGTTCACATATTGTTAAATCATAACATTTTAGCTTGCTGTGCACCCTACTTAGATGTGGTTGCTGCTTGTTTGTTATGTTCATTTTCTCTGTCTCACCAAAATCTGAGAAGTATATTCTGAAAGATTGTTAAAACCAAAAATTGGGACATTACACACACAGACATTTCCTCTTCCCCATAACTGATGGCTACCCCCATAATGCATCACTCACATTCCCCAACAAGGCTTTAGTGATCTTAGAGAAGAGAGAAACTGAGAGAGAACCAAGAGGATAGGCAGCTTGTCATTCTTCCCTTCCTTGTCCAGTTGGCCAATTTGCTTAAGAACAATGTGCTGATGACATATGGTTTTAAACATGCTTACGGTCTGTTTAGGAGGGCAACCCATTTCTCAGAATCCAGCTTACCATGAACTTAAACAGCATATCACTATTAGTATAATTTGCATTACAATGAGGTAGATAAAATCATTAGCAAGTATCTTTAATCAATGAGCAATTCTATCAGTCCTTAGGTAGCTGGCTTTCAGCCTTTACATGGAGGACTTTAGGACTCAACTTCTCTGAACCTGTGCACCACACCTCTTCCCCAACTCTGAACTTGTTTCTGTCTCCTATAATGGTAGGAGAGAAGGATATATTTGAGAAGGAGGACTGGGGGACTTAACTGGCATTAGGTACATGGGGTAAAGGAGACAAGAAGGCAAAGATGCCCCTTTCAGTTCTAGAAGTGGCTGTGCTTGTAAGAGGCTTGATGTGGAGGCAGCTAGGAGAGTTGAATCTATATTGTATTCCCTACATAAGTTTGCGTTTTTCTCTTATACAATAGGTTTAATTGTAAAATTGTATTAGAATTAATTATTTCCTTCTAGAGGCCATTTCTCTCTATAGTATAGTTTATATTCAGACGAGGCTTGATGCAGAAGTATATCAAGTACTTTTTTAAAAAATTGAATCAAAGAGCTACCAGTGGGTAAGGAGACTGTCCAGGGGAGCCTTTGTTGAAACCGCACAACTACCCATACAGAAGACCACAAAAAAAAAAAAAAAAAAAGATATTCTGGAAATTCTTCCAAATCCCTTTTTTCTTGTGCCCCAAAAACATACTCCAGAGCCTCTTTAATTTCTTCTTAGTACTAAAAAAAGGAAAACTAGACCTTTGCATTTAGTCATCATTGCCGCCCTCTTTGGCAATGATGAGGAAGAACTGGATGCTATATGGATGTGGGGCAATCTTTGCCATTGTGGCCCGTATTAACACCCCCAGTGGTTGACTTCTATCTGTATTTTGCCTGTCCACACAGAAATCATCATCAAAAACTCTGGAGTAAATATAGAGCATTAGGTGTCAGGGAAGTCTGATATATATATTTGGTCGAAGTAGGGTCACACTCTAGCTCAGGCTGACCTGGAATTCACTATGTAGTCTTAGGGTGGCATCAAACTCATGGCAATCCTCCTACCTCTGCCTCCTGAGTGCTGGGATTAAAGGCATACACCACCACTCCCGGCTGAAGTCTGATAATTTCTAATGTCTACATGAGCAAGGAAGATCCTAGCACTCTCACAGATTGAGGCTTTGAAATTTTCCTAGAGTGCTTCTTGAGTCTTTACCTCAGGCTTACAATTTCTAGTCTATGTTTTATTTTCTAGTCTAGGTCTCTATAGTAAGCCATGGTTGCAGGGTACCAGCCTGTGTGTCTGGCTGTGGCATGGGGTCTCTCTGGCACTATCCTGCTGCTGTTTGCCATCTAGCATGGTTCACAGCCTTGCTGTGTCTGTGGTCCCCACAGCATATCCTGCTATGCAGAGTCCCACATGAGTCCCTCCAGCGTGAGCCCATCTCTGACAGAGGTTTGAACCTGTATCTATCATCAATGCTGCAGACAAAAGTCAGCACAGGGAGCCAGGCGTGGTGGTGCACGCCTTTAATCCCAGCACTCGGGAGGCAGAGGTAGGAGGATCGCCGTGAGTTCAAGGCTACCCTGAGACTACAGGTCAGCCGGGGCCAGAGTGAGACCCTAACTTGAAAAAAAAAAAAAAAAAAGTCAGCACAGCCAGAATCTTCATTTGCCGCAGACTAGCACTGGTCATTAGTACCTAAAATTCAGGTCAATATTCCACAAAATGAACACAAAATATCTCCTGAGAAAACTCATTTTAGATTCTATATATAGCAATTACATTTTGTTATTGACTTTACAAGTAGGTGGAAAGAGAAAACAAAAGTTCTAATACATGTTGCCCACAGAAATTTATCAAATCTACCATTTACCAAGTTTCAAATATGCCCAGTTCACAAGAGAGGAGAGTTGCACAGCTTAAGAAGAAAATAGAAAATTAAGAAGAGATCAGAGCGTGTCTCCTGCAATGAGGAAGTCAGGAATCAGAACACTTACCCCCTGACATTCCTGTCCAAATCAAACCACAAAAAGATATAGTAATTTTGTGTTCCTTGTATGCCAATGCACCAATAATTTAGGGTGTTCCCAAATCCTTGTACTCTGAATTCAAAGAATGAAATCCAAAGACCAGAAGATAAAATTCAGAAAGCCTTTATTATAGCTTAAAGCTTTAGAAGGGGAAAAAAGGGGGCTTAAGCCTCGAACATAAGAGACAGAAGCAAGGTGGAGCTCTTGCCCAGGGAGGCAAGAGGATGTCTGAGAATCCCCGTGAGGGAAGAAGGTGGGGCTCTTGCCTAGAGAGGCAGGAGGGGGGTTGAGAAGCCCATCTCAAGACTCAGATCTGGGTTTTCTTTATGGGGTGTGGCTACATGAGGAAAACCAGGTGGCAGGTTGCTATAGACAAAGACCAGATTTTACAGCTTTACCACTAATCTTAGGTAAGAATCAGATTTCCTGTCCTCTAGGAAGGGTGGAGGCTTAATCTAGAAATCATTCCTGGAGGGTGTACCATTCAGGTTCCTGCAAGCTTAGATTTCCTGCTTTTAGTGAAGAAATTAAAAACCATTCACTTTTGTGGTTTTGTTACCCTGAATGCCCAGCCATTTTCTGTCTCCTATCATTTTCCAGCAAGTAAAATCCACAGACCAGAGAATAAAGTTTAGAAAGATTTTATTATAGTGATTATAGAGATAGAGTTTAAGAGGACAAAAGAATACAGATGTAGCTCCTGCCCAAGAGGAGACAAGAGCAGGGTTCCCAGAAAAGGGAAAGCCCACCTAGAGCCCCAGATTTGGTCTTTTATGGACTGTTTAGGTATTGAACTAACCAGCCAAGTTTCTAGGTAGGGGATCAGGAGTTTTGAAAAAGGGCAATGTTCCCAGGAAACTTAGTACTCCAGGAAGGGTGTGACCTCCTCAAAAGTGGGACGAGTATCTCCCCTAGGAAAGGGGAGCTCCTTTAGGGAAGAAGAAAAGGCAAATTCAGACTCTTCTGACATTTCTGTCCTCTAGCAATGTTGAGAACACCTTTAGGGACAAGAAGATAAGGATGAGCCAGAAATTCCCACTACAGGCTCAAACACATTCCTCACTTTTACTTTCAGAGGTCGGGTTCCCCTAAACTGACTTGATAGTGGGAGTGTAACCTGATATAGCCACTAAGGAAATCAGTGTGGAGGTTCCTCAAATAGCTAAAAATAGAGTTACCCTATTATGTTAACCCAGCTATACCACTTCTGAACTTATAACCAAAGAACTCCATAGACTACCAACTACCACAGAGATATATTCACATCCATATTCATTGCCATAATGACATTTACTATTTTGTATGCTAACTTTAAAAAGATTCACTTTCACTAGTTCCTAGGTATATCATATATCTTTGTTGACTCTAGTCCTTCCAATGTAGTGGTTGTAGAAACATGCCAAAAAAAAAAAAAAAAAACCCTTGAACAGTGGAAAACTGCCAAGATGAGATAAAAGAATGAGGAGGGATGACTAGATAGGCTGCCCCTGTCCCTGGCTGTTTATTGTCCTAGCCCACCTTTTGCAGTTTATTGCAGGTTTAATTACCACTATACCCCATTGTATTTTTTGTTTGCCAAACTGTAAGATTTTTGTAAATCTTTTGGAACTTGTCATGTACTGTTGTAACCTACACTTGCTTTATAATATAAAATCCCTAACAATCTTCAGTTGGGGGCTTATGCCATTATGGAGAGATGTGGGTGTCCGTCCACTAGTGTAAATAAACTTCTTTGCATTCACTTGACTCAGCTGCTGGTCTCTTGACTCCCAGAAATTCCCGTAATATTTCTGGAAGCCTTCCAGCAAGATTTCGCTGCTGGTACCCCAGCTGGTCCTAGGGACTGCCACTCTTGAGCCCTGCAACCCACCTACAGTCCCTGCAACAGAGAAGTCCTCACCTCCGAAGGATTACTGGGGTCTCCTTCCAGGAGGTCAAAAGAAGACTGCAAGGCTCCGGACTGTAGCTCCCACCAGATGAAGCGAGATGAAGGACCAGCGTGGACGTCCAAACCTGGTAAAACCCCAGGTAGACAGACAAGTGCCTGTGTGGGCTGATAGAATAAAGGAGGTTGCATCCAGAGCCTCAGTGGGATTCAGAGGTGGCACTGCCTCTGATCAGGAAGGAAAAGGGGACTGCAATTAAAACCTCAAAGGTTTTTCTGAGGTGATACTGTCCCCTGATTTGGCAAGAAAAGGGGAAGGCATAGTTAAACCTCAAAGGGTTTCCAAAGTGAGACTGGCTGCATTTAGATAGAACATGAATTATTGGTAATAACTAGGGAACAAGTGTTTTAAACTCTTAATATGAATGTGTGTGAATGTGAGGTTGAACATTGGCCTGAAGTGCAGATACTAAAGACCATTACTAGTGTGTGGGAAATGCAGATTCTGGTTGTGCGGGTTTGTGTCTGCAGCAGTGCTGTGGGACATAGAGTCAAAGAGCATGCACAGTCTCGCTGAGGAGACTCCTTGTGGGACTCTGTGTATGGGGGTATACTGTGGGATGCAGGAACACAGCAAAGCTGTGACCCATGCTAGCTGGCAAACAGCAGCAGGATGGTGGCAGAGAAACCCCATGCCACAGCCAATCAAACAGGCTCAAAGAACAAGTTGGGTCCTAAATTCTGCCAGGTAGAGGGTAAAACCAGACACTTAGGTACTGGTAGGCTGCTCAATGGTTAGACACTTGTTACTGATTGTTTCTACTTCACTGTAATGTAAACTATACTAATTGTGATATCCTGTTTGAATTCAGGGTAAGCTGCATTCTGAGAAATGGGTTGGCTCCCCTAACTGACACACCAAACATATTTAAAACCATGTGTCATCCATACCTTGCCCTTAGGTAAATTGGCCTATTGCCTTTGGATGAGGAAAGAGAAAGCAACAAGCAGTATATAATTTTGGTTCTCTCTCAATTTTCTCTTGTGTAGCACTGTTAAAGCCTTGTTAGAATTCAGGTCTCAGACTTAAAATAAACATGACAAACAAGCAACAACTAGATATAAGTAGGCTTTACAACATGTTAGAATTTTATGATTTAACAAGATATGAACAGGTAATTTTTGTTATACCATAAATATAGTACAGATTTGTCATTATTAATGAAACCATGTCCAAGTGTGTTATATTATCTCCAGGGTAGTTATCAAGTTTAACCTGTATTTACAAATGCATGCCTTTAAAATGTGTTTCATAGGATTATAAGAAGAAAGTGTCGAATCAACAGGTTATAAAGTCTAAAATTCAATTCACTGATATTGTTTTGCTCATGATGACAGTTATAAAACTGCCTTCAGATGTTTAATTAAGTCGGTAATGCTTCTATGTTAAACTTTTATTTCCTAAAAAACGGAGTCTTATTTAGATTAAAATTTAATATTAGCTACTAATTTTTTCTTTTCTAAAATAATTACACTAAATAATCATTGTGTTTATAATTCAAGTTTTATAAAAGATATAATCTAACTTCATTCATTGTAACCTTTGTTCTTAGGGAGACAAGGAAGTATCCCCATCTTCTGATAACTTGTGTGCCTTCTCAAATTTTGAGGAGCTCCATTCACAATTGGGCCAAAATGAGTCACAGTGTTAGAATCTGTTATTTACAAACAATATAATTTAAACATATCTGGTCAAAGCTTCATTTAATAGTCAAGAGTTACAAGAATAATGAAACATAAAATTGGTTTATATTAATCAATGTAACCCTAAATAAAGTGCATCAGATTGATTGTTATAGATTTCTCTATAAGGATTAAGTTTGTGTCTTGTCCAGTTTAGACAAACAGAATAACGCCATTAAAATGTACACAGGTGCAGAGTTATATTTAAAGGTGATTCTAAGTTACTAAAGACAGATTTGTAGGTTTTCAACTTTAAAACCAAAAAAGCTTGTTTATGTCTGCTGCAGTGGTACCCAGAGGTTTTTAAGTGCAAAAGAGATTCCAAAATTCAACTCTGCTTTTAGATTACTTTACAGGCTCAATTAAAATGTCAACATTACATGGTTTTAATTCTTATTACAGTAACTTAATTTATGACAAATTGTTTGATTTTAGTTTGTTGATATAACAATGTAAATTGGTTTTAGAAATTAAACTGGCTGGCCAGACATGGTGGTGCAAGCCTTTAATCTCAGCACTTGGGAGGCAGAGGTAGGAGGATCATTGAGAGTTTGAGGCAACCCTGAGACTACATAGTGATTCCAGGTCAGCCTGGGCTAGAGTGAGACCCTACCTCAAAAAAATTAAAAAAAGGAGAAAAAAAAAGAAAGTAAACTGATAAAAGTTTACTGTTATTGAGAATAGCCACTGTTATTTGTCTCATATTCAAGTTTAGATCCTCCAATGTGTGAATAACATCCTTCTCAATGCCTCTATAGAGGTGGTTCCACAAGGGAGTGATGATTTTACGGCAGGGCTCCATTGGGGACCCACTCTGTTCTAAATGAGAATGGACATCAGCCTGGTTTTCTTTATACCAGGCAACAGACCCTCTAGGAAATAAGAAAACCTGAAGCCCCTGGGGGGTGGGGGGCGGCAATACTATTCTTCAGCTAGACCAGTTTTACACAAAGAGAAAGAAACAGACTGAGTTGTTCTATGTCCAATCCTTCTTATCTCTGAGACCATGCAAAAGTGACCCAGAGCCATCAGTTAAACCCGCAATTTCCTGAGAGATACAGCTATAAGACCCTCAAGTTACTTAGGATGTTCTTGGAACTCACAAGATTTTGTAAGATGGGGTAGAACACGCCAGTAAAGAATTGCTGCAGAAACAGAAAGAAAAATCTGAAGTCTGAAGCCAGCCTGCCCCCAGTACTGACAATAATGGCCCTCCTGATTAACTGTGATAAGCAACCTGTATGTACAACCATGATGTGTTAGTCCTGTTAATATCCAAGGAAAATTTCTGGCTAACTAATAACTAACTGTCTCCTGAGATAACAGCTTGTAGAAATCCCTTTAAGATTAAAAGTATACCCCATCATAGTGCACAGGAACAAAACTGATGGCCCTGTTACCCATGGGGGAGGACAGGGAAAAGGCTAATGATGGTACCATCATGGCTGTATATATACTCTCTCTCTCTCTCTCTATACATACATATATATATATATATATATATATATATATATATATATATATATATATATAACTGGTGGCTCTCACCAGTACACCAAAACTAAATGAAAGTTGGAGTTAATATTTACATTTTTGTTAATTAAGAAAATGTCTCCAAGACTGTTAATATTATTTGTGGGCTTGCAAATGTTAAATAATATATATGTTTCCTACCTTTCAGATATAGCTTACCATGTCATCCGATAACATAAGTTAAATGTTACAACAGAATGTTAAGGTTTCAAAAACAATGCTTTAACTAAATCTGTTTTGTTAAAGATAAAAGTTACAGATATACTCTATATTCCCATTTTTCTCCTGGGTGCTTATCCAGATTTAGTATCCAGAACCAATGAGGAGTTTGGGGTTAAAAGGGTACTCAATATTTTGGTCCCAACCCCTTCAGGTCAAAAGGCTCAAGAGACTATGGGACATTTCTTTCTCTGGAGAGTTCTAAAGTTCTTGATAAATCACCTATCTTCTTGATCAGAGAAGACATGGAGACCCAGAGAATGGATTCCAATCAATATCTGGTCTGCAGAAGGAGAGTCAGAACAGAGGGGAAAACCCTTAATGCTTCCAAGGAAAGCAAGCCCCATGTTCAGCATGGCCCTGACTCATACCACTGGATGACACAAATGCTGAGAGAACCTTAGAGCTCCTCCCATGTCCCTAAAAGTCTCCCTTAAAGAGCCACAAGTGACCTTCAAAATTACAATATAAAATTAAACTTTTGCCATCTACTTGGTCTTAAGCACTCAAAAAATATAATAAAAATATAAATAAAATATAAATAAATAAATATTATAAAAAATATAAAGAAAAATATAGCCAAAAAGTAAGGTATATCTTTAAGGACTTAATCATCACAGCTCAAAGTTAAAGACTGTAACTTTAGATAGATGTACTCACTGTGACAAGAACAGGTATAGACCACACCAACTGATAAATTTTTAGGTCTTCACGGTGATCATGCCTATCATTCCTGGTCATAATTCTGCTAATTTTGAGACATTGTCTGTTTAACTGCAATCTTTGCCTTTTATCTTCTCATTTACAGTTAGTCCACAATCCAGGTCCATCTACCTGGGTCCCCTGGATTGCCCTCCAAGGCCTTGAATGCTAATGGGAACCCCAGGTTTCAGTGGAGGCTACTTGAACCCTAGACCCAGCCACACACCTACCAGAAGAGGAGGGAGGACTTCTCCGTAGCTGTGAGTAGATTATGGAGGAGGTGTTCTCCTGCCAAGATTTGAAGGATGAGCCACTCCCTCACTCAGAATTGAAAGTCTCTACTGATAGGAGCCTAAGCCTGAGGAACTCTCTAATTTCCAATTTACTCGCTACTTGCTTTTCTTCCCTGATTGCTCCCACCCCCCCACACACCAGATAGATTCCCTACCATCAATGATACTGCAAAACTGCAGAGGCTTGGACTTGATTACAGCAAAAGGGAGCAATTTGTGTTTATCTAGGGAAAAATGCTGTTTCTACATGGACCAATCTGGCATAGTAAGAGAAGATACAATACAGCTACTTGTTTATTGCCCTTGCCCACCTTTTGCAGTTTATTGCAGGTTTAAATTTAATTACCATTTACACCCCATTGTAATTTTTGTTTGCCAAACTGTTACATTTTTGTAAATCTTTTGGAACTATCTTGTACTGTTGCAACCCATGTTTGCTTTATACTATAAAATCCCTAAGAAACTTGAGTTTGGGGCTGACGCCATAACATAGAAATCCAGGTGTCAGTCCGCTGGTATACATACACTTCCTCTCCTTCACCTGACTCAGCTGCTGGTCCCTTGACTCCCAGAAATTCTAGTAACATTTCCTTATTCATATGAAATCTAATTCAATGTCTTAATGTGTAGATATGAATACAACTATAATCTGTCTCATACATAAACTAAGAAGATAGCCATAACCCATTCAATATTATTTTGAAGCTACAAAAGGCATTACAGAATGAAATCTCTTCCCAATTTAAGTGCGCTATAATTCAAGGTATTAAAGCATTTGGTCAAAATGGAAAAAAATCTTCTTTGAAAGGGCAAAACTTACAACTCATGTCCTAGCCCTGACTACTCATGAAGTTGAAAGTCTAGGTGGAGGGGCCCAATGATTAAAATGATCAAGCACCTTGGGCTGGATATTTAGCAGTGTCAAGATCTGAGTACCTAGAAGACATTAAGGCACTGAGTGCCTGGGAACAAATGGACTGGAAAAGTATGTTAGCAAGATATCGCCTCAGTCACAGCTACAGGAGCTGATCTTCCCTGCTCTAATCTACTTCAAATGCCCTGCTCATGAGAGGATAAGACTCATTCCAATGTGGTAGGCTGGCTGTGTTCTAGCACCTTATTGTTGCAATTTAATTCAGGGTATAACACATGGGTGATATTAGTTAAACAAACACATTTTTTCAATATTTTTATTTATTTGAGAGAGAGAGGCACATAGAGAGAATGAGCACTCCAGGGCCTCCAACCACTGCAAATGAACTCCACACACATGGGCCACCTTGTGCATCTGACTTACATGGGTACTAGGGAGTCAAACCTGGCTCCTTAAGCTTTGCAGGAAGGTACCTTAACCAATATGCCATCTCTCCAGCCCAAACACACATTTTAACAGCAAGATATTGCATCTTCTGGGGGAAATGTCTAAATGAAGAGAAAACCACCAATCTACAATGGTTGATGTCTGTCCATATGCATAAATTTCTTAGATGGTGGGAAAAAAAAAACCAATTCACTGAATAACACTTTTAGATAAAAAAGGCATCTATAACAGAGAATGGACTATTTACAAATGCATCATAATGCAATGCCCCAAACTGGAATCTCTTTCTGTCCAGATTTGCATCCAATAAAGTTCTATGTATAAAATTCCCTGCATAAGAATATGGCTCTCTATTAGCAAATGCTTAGCTTCTACATAGGGATTAAATGGGACCCAATGGCATCTCCAAATTGTGTCCCTGTAAATGTCTAACAGTTAGACGAGGAAAATGTAATTTGATCATCTGGGCAAGTTACTATTATGCCCTCTTTTTAGGCCTCCCTGGTCTGCTTTTTTTCCATTGCCCAGACTCTGTGTGGTGATTGAACATTGTCCAAGCTGTGCTGCTGTTCAAAACTAGACTCACGTTGAGCCTGTGTGATTGGAATGAGAAAGCACTGGAGAACACAGCTTTCTTATTCATATGACTATGCACCAAACACTGGGAGGCCTGAGATGTGAGGCAGTCAAATAGTCTGTCAATTGTAGGTTTTTCTTCAATGCTGAAGTAAAATTTGAAATAAGTCTTTACTTCAAGACATTTGTTATATCAAAACTATATGTTTGCCAGATGCAGAATAGCAAGAAACATCCTCTCTCTGTGTGTCTAGGACCAGAAATAGCCAACTAGAAATAATGCTTTATGATTACTGTCTCATGCTAAACTGTATTAATTCAAGCAGTTTACAGAGGTTTGTTGTTTGCTTGTCTTTTTCAAGTTTACAAATGGACCTTGTGAAAGGCCAAGCTTGATCAATTTTTCCTAAATGGCTTTGAACTTTTGATCTTTCTCCATGTGTATCCCTCTTTATAACTTTAAAAAAATAGTTTTATGAGCTATAACTCACACATCATACAATCCACTCATTAAAGTATATTATTCATTGATTTTTAGTATTTTCATAGACTTGGGAAACTATCATCACAAATTTTAAAGTATTTTTATCATCCTAAAAGAAAACCATTAGCAATCACTCTACATTTTCCCTCAATGTCTAAGCATTAAACAGACATTAATTTGTTTTTTGTCTCTACAGCTTCCATATGACTTTCACAAGCTGACTGTAAGAATAGAAACTATTGTTTATGGGATGTAACATGCAAAGTGCTCTTTTCATGATATCTTTATTTAATTTACACAGTCATTTTATGAAATAGGTTCTTTGTCCCTTCTATGTTCAGATAAAGAAACCAAGGCTCTGTAGAAAAGGACACTTTACCAAGGACATATATTTGATAGAAGTGGGATTTTATTCCAGATGTATCTGCTCAAAATTCCGTTTTGTTTTCTAGAATGTTAAAGTAAGGTGTGATATAGGAGCTTAACTCTGAGACTAAACTATATCAAATTGTCAACATTAAGTCATTTGTTACCTGCAGAAATGGTGATTTAATAAGACTTAACCTAAACAATACTAAACACCTTCTGTAGGAATGGAGCTTAAAGGCAGGATTTGTGGACCATTCCTCCAAAATCATTTACCATGCCTAAGAAACTTGGTAAACAATTATATAGCTAAAATATACTGCTGGCCCTTTTCTTCTCTCCTCCCCCAGGAGATACCTTCAATATTTTCATGTCTATGAAGTCATTCATCTGGTTTCAAATTAATCTCCTAGAAGAACTGAAGAATTTTTAAATGTTGACTTGGTGTAATTACAAAAGGAAATTAACTTGTTAAATACTGTTTTTTTAAAATAAACATACAGAAAACTACATGTCCAACTTGAATGTGAGCCAAGAGTCTATCTCATAGTTTCACCTCATTCATTACCAACATCTCTCAAAGTTAGGATCTGGCTCAGGAGTAAAGAATGGTTCAGGAGGATGACTCAAAATGTCTCTTTTCCACATTATTCAGTCATGTCAACATTAAATAAACTAGACCAAACCCCCATGTAGACTTCAAGATATAAATTATTCTACAGGTGTGAGATAGAACCGAGGTCCTCATCCTATTAGCATAGAGCTTCAAGCTCCTTTTTCAATTTAACAAGGAACCATAGATTACTAACAATGAGTAATATCTGGAAATGTAACTCAAAATGAAAATAAATGGCATATATTTTATTTGGAAAAGACATTAACCTTTCTATAACTGACTAAACACAAAAACACAAATGCAAGAATGTCATGTGCAATGGTGAATCTCTAGTTGTAAAATTGACAGGATTTAGAATTATGATGGGATTAAAATCTCTTTGAATGTCTGTGAGGGAGTCTCTATAATGTGCTAATTGAGGTTGGAGGACTCACTCTAACTTTGAGTGGCACCAGTTCACGTACTGAGGTCCTGGTCTGTATAAGAAGAAAGCTAGCTGACTATCAGCATCCATTATTCTGTGCTTCCACACTGTGGACTGAATGTGCTCAGCTGCATCAAGCTTGTGCTAACATGCCTTCTACACCATAGTGGACTGTAACATTGAACTGTAAGCTGAAATGAATCCTTCCTTCCTTAAGTTGCTTCTGGTCAGGAATTTGGTCACAGTATTAAAAAAAAAATAACTACAGCATAGCATAGTGTTGATGATTATACATATATGTGTATATATATATATATATATATATATATATATATATATATATATACACATATATATATATCACAATATATAATATATATTTAATATATATATGTGGTATTTGAGGGGAGATTTTTCCTTTCTCTCTCTCTTTCTCCCTCTCGCCAGTTGAGCAGGATGATGATAAATCTAACTTCCTTTAGAGAACTGTTTATGATGCTTTACTTATGTTTACTTGTATATCCTTTGTAAGAATGCCTGATAGATCATCCATAAGTAGAAGACCAAGAACATTAAAGATTGATAACTACCAAACAAATTTTATTCTTCTCCAATTTCTATCAAATGATTCTGCATAGTATGAAGAAACACTACAAACAAGAAACCCAGCAAACTATTTGATTTTCCTATATTAGTTTTGACATCAGATGATTACTCTACCTGCAATTATTATGTTAGATATTATGTTATCTTGTCAATAATGTCAGATAATAGGAAATAAAAAGAAATATAAATTCCAAAAAGTTCTAAATTACTTCATAAGTCTTGGTTCTCTTTCATCTTCCTCTCAAATCCCTGTCAGTGCAAGAAAGGTAAATAGCAGGTTGTGTTGTGATGGATTAGCATTGACAAATACACAGCTGGGCATAACTAAGACAGTTGTTGGGAGCCAAAGTTCGGTGGATTACCCACATCTGTTGCCCAAGATGCCTGTGTCTATTGAAACTAATGATAATCCCCCTTCTTAACAAGCTTAGCACATAAGGCATCTCTGGAGAGTTCCTCAAGAAAGGTGCTATTTTTTCTGTTGATTTAGAGATCTACCTGTCTAAACTATGACTGTGTCCAAGCTACAGAAATTCCTTCTGGAAAAGATGGTATCATTCAAAGGACTATTAAATGCATTTCTTTTGTTCAGACATAAATCTAAAGGAAGGTGCCACCAACAATCTGTTAGTATAATTTTTCACAAATTCTAGGCATCAGTGTGCCCAATTTCTGAAGAAAGTTTGCACTGAGTTTTTTTTTTTAAGTTCATTACACATACTTTTTAATACCCCTTTTTAATTCTGCCAATAAAAATTTTACTCATCTCTGGGTCTTCTGAGAAATCAATGGCACTTCTATCCTTTAGGCTTCTGGAAGCATAAGGATTTGCAATAGCTGAAGCAATCTCTTACTTTATTCCATATCCTCCACCTCTAATTCAGGCTCTCATAGATAAATATTAAACTCTTCCTGAAAAAGTGATAAATCTTCTGGTAACTCTTATGGTAACATTATATAGAGGGATTCTTTCCTTCTGGGAGTTGAACTAGAAGATCATAATTTATCCAATACTATTATCATCTTAAAAAATTTTTGTCATGTGGAGTCCCATTAGGTTAAAAAATGTCTCATCATTATATTATACAGAAGTCATGACTTCTTGCTGAGCTGGTTCTTCATCCAGTTATAAACTATTTCTAGGGAGTGGAATTTCAGGATCAACAATATGTGCATAGAAGAAACCTGCTACTCTAGCCCGAAAACCATTACTTTCTTGAGAAACACTAATATACTAGTTTTTTAGTGAGAAGTTGGGCCAGGGCTATATCTACTATACACCACAGTTACTAGACGATCTATATGGCCAAGTAATGTGGTACCCCTTTAAACCATTTTCAAATACAGTGTCTCTAATCCTCTCTGAATATCTGTTTTACTGCTGTAACTAATATTTATAGCTACAAATGAGAGCATAGTTAATGCACAGTTTGTATAAGGCTAGCTACCACTTTGAGAGTGAGATTGTAATCAGATCTTTCTTTAAATGACGTTATCTTTCTTCCTCATTGTTAATGTACTTCAAAAGAAACACAAAACATCTCACAATCGAAAGAGATGTTTAGGTACCAAAAATCATTTAAATGTTATAGTGTGGAAAGTAAATTTTATATCTACAGTAAAGTTTATAGCTCTTAGAAAGGAAGTACTGTGCTTACTTATCACCCCCAAGAGAATGCTTGCTTCAGAAATGGTTTCTTCGTGTTTTTAAGGAATGTGAACCACACAAATGGAAAGTGAGACTGAACTCTGGGACTGAACTCAGAAGATGGGAAATATGTAGGAAGGACTTCGCCAATCAAAGAGGTGATAGTTACTAAACAGCCAAGAATTTTTAGTCACCTGTCATGGAATCTTGTGTAAACTAGAAAAAGAACTTAAAAGTGTTTGCATACACACCATGCAAGACAGTGACGAAAGAAGTCCAAGATTGGTTAACTTAGGAGCCTTACTAAACAGACACAGGTAGTAGGAGTGAGACTGAAAAAAAATAGTAATACATCTTTGTGTGGTTTCAATTATCACAACACACATTTATTAACCCTTGGTTTCCCTTGAGAAAAAGATGGTAAGACTCTATTGCTGAAGACATCTCTTGCCCAAGAGGCAAGGTCACTGAGAAAGCAAGCTGGTGCTGAGCAGAAAACCTTCTACCTGTATACCAGCCAACTGAAAGCTGTAAAAAGCTGCACTGCATGCAGCGTATGGGAGACAGAAGTAAGTCATCAGCGGTGAAAACAGTGGACGCTGGAAAACTCAAGTTTGGCCAGACAGGCATGTCTGCTCTTGGGGAAACCAACTGCTACATAATTGGACTGAAGGCCTTCTGTATGGGAGGGAATACATGCCTGGTACTGAAAAAACTAAGCAAAAGTCTATGGCAGGGGAGGTCATGAGCCTTAGGGGTATAAAGCCTGCTCTTGTTTGGCTAAATGTATGTATTATTCCCACCAAGCTGCCCTGAAAGCACTACACTTAATGTTCATATTCACATATTAATGCTACTCTCACTTCTGGTTAGAGAAGCTTCTCTTTTCAGATGGTGATGACCACTGGGATGACCCAAAAGGCAACATAGTGCTGAGAACAAGGGATGGAGGAGTGTCCAGCATTGAAACATCTCTGTCACACCCTCCAAGGCTCAGGCTCCATTGCGGAAGAGGAGGCAGAAAGAATGTAAGAGCCAAAGGAAAGGTATGACTTCTTACAATGCAACTGTCCAGACAGAAATTGGCCTCGATATCCATGACTTTGCAGTGCCTAGCAATACCTTCGCAAGACCCTCATAATAGAGGAAAAAGATGATGACATCAAATTAAAGACAGACTAATGGAGAGAGGGAGGGGAAATGGTGGATAATGAAGTTCTGAAGGGGAGTGGGGGGAGGGGAGGGAAATATCATGTTTTTTGTATGTAAGTATATGAGTTGTCAAAAAAATATAAATAAATAAATAAATAAATAAATGTTTGGAAATCAAAATGTATTTAATGACTGTGGTAGTTTGAATATATGTTCCCCAATATATTCAGTGTTTTATTAGTTATAGTTTGCATCTGCAATCACCTTGCTAGAGGCAATGTCACTGGGGGCCGGTCTTAAGGTGTGGTGGTGGGTTTGAGATTCCATTGTAAAGATATGCAAAGTGTGCCTAATAGGATTTCCTGAAGTGTGCTGTGGCTTGACTGCAGTTTTGCTCTGTGTGCTGTGTGCCTGGTTGGATTTTTTTTCTCTCTCTTGCCTGGTCCTGTGAGTGCAGGCTACTTCTCCTGCCTTTATGGAACTTCCCCTGGATCTGTAAGCTTCAATAAATAATATCCCTTCCTCCATAACTGTGCCTGGTCTGGAAGTTCATCTCAGCGAACCTGAAGCTGCCTGCTACAAGGACTAATGGTTAATACTGTCAACTTGACAGAATTCAGAATCACCATGGATACAAACATCTCAGCATATATGTGAGGAATTTTCTAGATTAGGTTGATTAAGGTGGGAAGACTTACCCTAAATATATGAAGCTCCATTCCATGGACTTGGGTCTTGGACTCAACAAAAAGGAGGAAATTAGCTGAGCACCAGCATTCATAGTTCTCAGCTTCCTGGCTTCTGATTGAATGCAACCAGCAGCTTCATGCTGCTGTCACCATGCCTTTCCTGACATGATGAACTACCTCAAGCTGTGAACTGAAATGAAACCTTCCTTCCTCCTCCCTTCTTTTCTTCCTTCCTTCCTTCCTTCCTTCCTTCCTTCCTTCCTTCCTTCTTTCCTTCTTTCTTTCCTTCCTTCTTTCCTTCCTTCTTCCTGTCCTTCCTTTCTTCCTTCTTTTCTTCCTTCTTTCCTTCCTTCTTTCTGTCCTTCCTTCCTTCAAGTTGCTTTTGTCATATATTTTGTAACAGCAATGACTAATACAATAACCCTACTCAGTAAAAAGGAAAGGAAAGGAAAGGAAAGGAAAGGAAAGGAATGCTGGATGTGGTGGTGTATGCCTTTAATCTCAGCACTTTGGAGGCAGAGGTAGGAGGATCACCATGAGTTTGAGGCCACCCTGAGACTACATAGTGAATTCCAGGTCAGCCTGAGCTAGAGTGAGACTCTACCTCAAAAAAAAAAAAAAAAAAACAACAACAACAACAACAACAACAAAAAAACATGTCTTAGATCCACATCCCTAGCACTTCAATAGTTGGTATACTTTTCATTAAGCAATATTCAGACTATCAAACAGGATATTTTGTACTTATGTCTTCACAGCCAATGAATTGTCAATGTAGTTTGAAGACTGTTTCTCTACCTTGTACCTTGGTATCTTTGAGAAACCACAAATCACTAAAGTGATTGCCCATACCTCCTGAACAAGTAAAATTCGCCCTGTGATTATTACCAAATTACATGAATCTATCACTCATCTCATAGAGAACCTTTTCCCTGGAGTTTATCTTATTTTGCCCAAGAGAGATTTCATGTAATAAGAAAATTAGTTTAGAAAAACATCATCTTGGGCTGACCTAGAGATTTCCCCCTTTCAGAGAAAATCTGGAAGATAATGTCCTTGTCTGACAATTTTAACCCTTTTAATCCAATATTTAAAATTTTAACTTAGAGTGGATTTTGAGCATCTAACTGAATATACGTCCTTAATGTTTATGATGTAAACAAGAAAGCATCTAAGACTCCTAAATATCATGTGACTATCCCAAAGTCACACAACTAATAAGTAGAATACCAGCCCACTGTTTATAGTTTCCATTGTGTTCTCCAAATCTTGTTTTTTTAAAAAATGTATTTTTTAAATTTTTATTTATTTGAGAAAGAGATAGAGAGAATGGGCATGCCAGTGCCTCCCGCCACTGAATACAAACTCCAGAAGCATGTGTCACCTTGTGTATCTGACTTACATGGGTCCTGGGGAAATGATCTTGGATCCTTTGGCTTTGAAGGCAAGTTCCTTAACAACTAAGCCATCTCTACAGACCCCGAATCCTGCTTTTGAATGGTTGACAACCACAGTGATACAAAGGATAAATCAGTACTGTCCCTCAAGCATCCTTGCCATGATGTTGTAAAATGAAATAGTCAAATGCTACTTTTTGTGTTAATTTTTCACAAAAAAATTTCCTCATTGTGGAAAAGTAAATATTACCTTAGAAAAAAAGATTTCTGGCTTTGCATAAATGTAAATCCCTAAACTGTGTAGAATAAAACATGTAGGACATATAGGACATGAATGTGTGCTAAGTTGTGCAGTCATGATAATCAGTGGACCAGGTAATAACTGAACATAAACTTAAATTTGTAATATTGTAGTGGCATAATGGAGATGCATTCTATTAGTATTGTTCTAAAGTTATAAAAACAATGGAATAATCATCAGCCACATTTGGTTTCCATTATTACTTGTAACATCACACCAAACTTTCATGACTGTATGGCTTAAGTATTTTTGAAAAATAATATAGCAGACCAATCAAAGTAAATAGAGAATATTAAAAGGAAAGAATAGTATGAATTTGAATACTATATGTGGCATTAAAATTCTGATATTACTTGCTTATGACAAGTGCTTAATGAAGAGAAAGCACTGTTAATTCACTCGCATGACAGTTTACCACAGAAAAACAAAACAAAGGGCTTGGATATGAATCCTCTTCCCTCTCTATTTGTATACTCATGATAGACAGCACTCTAGGTACCATCTTAGAAAGTATAAATACAATAGTGCAATTCATTCAGATCTTTCAGGCTGAGTGACATGTGGTCAGTCATAGTGAACATAATGTGACATTTTCAAAAGACATGTGAGTTTCTATGCTGTATTTGCTTTTGTTTTGTTTCCTTTGTTAAAAGTTACTAATTACTTACTTATGGCATGGATTTAATATCCAACCATTTTTCTTCTTAAAATATATTTTATTTATTTGTGTGTGTGTGAAAGAGAGACAGAAAGAAAGACAGATGACAGAAAAAGAGAGAGAGAGTGGACATGCCAGGGCTTCTAGCCCCTGGAAACAAACTCCAGGTGCATATGCCATCTTGTGCATCTAGCTTACATGAGTACTGGAGAATCAAAACTGGGTCCTTAGGCTTTGCAGGTTAGTGCCTTAACTAGCCCATCCAACCATTTTTTTTTTACAGAAGACGAGAGAGAGAGAGAGAGAGAGAGAGAGAGAGAGAGAGAGAGAGAATAGAGAATTTTCACGTCAGGGCCTCAGCAACTACAATCGAACTCCAAACACTTGCACCACTTAGTGGGCATGTGTGGCCTTGTGCTTGCCTCACATTTGTGCTTTTGGCTAATGTAGGATCTGGAGAGTAAAACATGTGTCCTTAGGCTTCCCAGGCAAGAGTCTTAACTGCTAAGCCATCTCTCCAGGCCCCATCCAACCATTTTTCATCATGACTCATATCTTACGTTTATTTGCAAACATGTAATAACCAATGACCTCTATAGTCTCATGTATTTGTGATTAAACCTCATACTTGATTCCCAGCTGATGGCAATTTGGGAGGTAGAGTCTTGCTGGAGGTCAGGTATTTTGTCCCAGCAATAGGACAATAATATGTCATTTATTCAATTGAAATTATTAATTAGACACTTTACATGATACATAATTTACTTCACACAAAAAGCTCCAGACACCGATATTATTTTATCCATTCAGCAGCTGAAGAAACTAAAGCTGAAAGAAGGCAATTTTTGCATTTATTGAGAGGTGGTGCCAACATTTAATCCTTATTCTGTCAAAGACAAGCCAAACATTTATGCCGTTTTCACAATGTTTTCTTCTTAAGAAAATAATGGATTCTTAGATTTACATTGTTATTTTCTCCAAGAAACCCAGGTTTCTTTGATTGAGGATTATCCATAAAAACTAGTTCATTAATGCAGCATGCATACTGAGTGCCTATATCCAGACACTTTATGCCTGCTGAGTGCCTATATCCAGATGTTCTTTAGAGTGTCACCAAACCCTTATTTCTATGTTGCATGGTATTTTCCCTCTGGGTATAACATGATGACATTTTGTGGTAGAGAATGCTTTGGCAGAGTAGCTATGGCAACTTTAGAGCAGAACAATACTGTGATACAAGTTCTATAGTAATGACAATGGAGTTATTGATAATTCTCTACTAGACTGAGGAGAAATTGGTCACAAAATCCCCACCAGAATTCCAGCAATTATTCCTTCCTTGTCTCTCCCCTAGCTGCAAGCGATCTTGGGAGCAGCAAGATTACATAGGAGATAGAAGGTTCACTAGATGAGGGTCTCCATGATGCAGCTTCCATGATGTACCACCCAGATGGGGTGTGACTTTGCAGTGATGTAGCTGACTTTGAGTCACCCCTGTTTCTATAAATAACCCCTCACCTATACTCTGCAAGGAATCCCAATAAATTTACTGGTTCACCAAAACCAGTATTGGTGTAATCATGCTTAGTGTATCATCACTGACCTGTCTGGAGTGAATAGATGTTATAGCAGAAAACCAGGCCGGTGGGTAATGACAGACCAGACATAATCGAAAGATCAGAAAGGAAAACTGTTTATTGCACACTGGTGCTGGCCCAATGGAGTCACCTTGGTCTTCTGGCTGGCATACTTGATTCATCATCTATGGAGAAATACTTCTGCCAATGGAAATGCTTCCCCGATGAGACTTTTTCAAAATCTCTTCTCGATCAAGATCTTTATTTTACAGTTCCATTTATCTGGCTTTGATATCTTCATTTTCTTCACTTTTTAGCTTTAATCTCTCTGAAAGGAAACTTGTACCCACTATAGAGCTCTAGGAGAGTAATTCTTTTCCTTCTCTCATCTCTCATTTTCTCAGTACTAGGTTTCTTTCCTCTCTTCCTTCTCACAACACTGTAGTGTTTAGAGTACTTCATATAATCCTATCTTTATTCTGTCTTGAGTCTGTGTGCGCTATTTGGCAATATTGAATGTCAAAATATATTATTTAAGCTTACTGTCTTTTTCTGTGGTTAAAAAAATGTCCATTTAGCCGGGCATGGTGGCGCACACCTTTAATCCCAGCACTTGGGAGGCAGAGGTAGGAGGATTGCCGTGAGTTCGTGGCCACCCTGAGATTAATTCCAGGTCAGCCTGAGCTAGAGTGAGACCCTACCTCGAAAAACCAAAAAAAAAAAAAAAAGTCAATTTAATCTACCTGTAGATGATACAGGATTTGGTCAAGAAAGGCAAATACTAAACAATTTTTGGACATTGGTAAACAAATCTCTTAAGAATTCTACCTTATTTATATATAGTAAGGTTCCAAAGACAAGCCATAGTGCTTTATAATTCTATTTCAACACTGTTTCAGTAAACTGCCAATTGTGCTACACTCTTATGGTAGACTTTAAAAGTTCATTCTGAAAAATAAATAAATAAATAAATAAATAAATAAATAAATAAATAAAAGTTCATTCTGTTCATATGCCTATCTTTAACACAGGTACTACCACTTATTATTTACTGCCATAATAGCAGCAAATTTTCACTGACTGACCATTATGACAGATATTTTGTAGGTATTGGCCAATTATAATCAACCCAGAAAAAAAGAACCTAGAATTTTTGGTAATATGCTCTTTTTTAGTTTCACTTTTCATCTTTTGTTATTAGGTCAAGATCTCTCTATTTATCCCACACAATGATAATTATTTCAGGAAATTGAATATAATAGAAAAAGACTATATAGGACATGTAATACCATTTTTCTTAAAAATGATAGTAAACAGGTCTAGGGATATAGCTCAATAGTAGTGTAATTGCATAGAAATATACAAAACCCTGTCTGGAGAGATGGCTTAGTTGTTAAGCTGCTTGCCTGCAAAGCAAGAGAACTCGGTTCAATTTGCCAGTACCCATGTAAGCCAGATGCACAAGGGGGCACATGCATCTGGAGTTTGTTTGCAGGGAAGCCCTGGTGGCCCCATTCTCTCTCTCTCTCTTTATTTCTCTCTCTGCCTCTTTCCCTCTCTCAAATAAATAAATAAAAATAAAAATATTTTTAAAAGAAATGAATTACTCCTCAACACTGCAAAATAAAATTAAAAAAATATATTAAAACAATGAAAGGTATCAGTAAAATAACATTTTATACAAAAAAATGGGTACATTTTAAATTTAAATGGTTTCTCATTTCTGGGTGTAAACTACACCAGCATTCAATAGGTATTTTTTTCCACCAATATTTAGAAAAATCCAGCTTTATTATTTGGAAAGGGGTTGTATAGTGATATGTGTTTTAGAACTGTTCAGTCTTTTCTGAGTGTTTTTATTCATCTGTGAAAGCAAAGATGTTCAGGGTTAAATCTGGAATGCTGGAACTGTCTTGAAAGAAAGAAAAGCAATGTGTTAACTGTGCACATAGACTGATTGTCCCAGTGTGACATAAGATGCTTTGGGAGAGTATGGAAAAAGGCCTATCAAGGAAGAGTATTAATTAAATCAGAGTGCTGCAGTATGAACCCCAGCTGTCCAGCTCTTAGTTAAGAGCAGCCACTGAGCAGCAATTGTGTCATGTTAGAGCTTTTGATTTGTTTTCAAAATAGCACAGCTTGAGCCGAGAACTGCTACTCTTTTAAGAAACGCAAGAAGATTATGAACAGTGATGAGTTGGAATCACCTACCAAGAAATGCTGAATACTTTGTTGGAGCCTCAAAAGTTAGACTATTCTCTGTAATTTCACTTTCTCTCCTCTGTTATTCACAGCCTTGCTTCAGGTATGAAACAGAAATTATCATGGTGATCTTCAAAACATTATTCACCTAAGCCTAGAGTCCTCTAAAGAGGAAGCTGGGGGCTGGAGAGATTGCTTAGCAGTTAAGGCATTTGTGTGCAAAGCCAAATGACCCCAGTTCAATTCCCCAGAACCCATGTAAGCCAGATGCACAAGCGGGCGTATGCATCTGGAGTTTGTTGGTAGTGGCTACAGGCTCTGGCACACCCATTCTTTCTCCCTCTCTCCCTCTCTGTCTCTTCCTCTTTCTCTCTCTCTCAAATAAATAAAAATAAAATAAAGAGGAAGCTGGGTTATTTGAGTCTTAAAACATGATTGGATATTGTTAGTCATAAGAGGCCAAAGGATCTGAAGGAATGTTCTGTGGCTGCTACAAGGCCCAAAAGGAGTCTCAGAAGCAGGATAGGTAACTAATCCTTCTAGGTCCTGAGAGTTAAAATAAGAAAGAAAAAGACTCTATTCCAAAGAGAGTAAGAGAAGATTATTTTCAAAAATTCACAAAGGTGGTGGCATTCTTGAATATTGCAAAGTTAAACATGGATGATAAACAGAAAAGAAGCCAAGCTAAACATAGCTCTAGTTGCAGCCATTCCCTTCACCCCCAGTGTGAGAGAGAGGAAGCAAAAAACTCTTCACAAAGATAAGCCAGGTGGCTATGGTGAAAATAGACTGGCAATTCAACCTTCATTATAAGCCCACAGCCTTCACAAGTCTCAAAATAAGTTACAAGGTTAGAGGAGGTCATGATACCTCTATAAGGACAGTGGTGGAAAGGAAAATCTCATTTTGAGGCCACAAAAAACTGATTAGGAGGCAGCTACTAACCAGTTCCCTACCTCACCATACTGCTTATATCAGATCAGGGTCAGTAGGACATGGACACCATAGAAGTGGAGACCTGGATATAGACTGAATGGGCTATGGGATCCCGTACTGGACTAGGTTAATGACAGCGATTGGGTGTCAGACTTGGGTTCTCAGAGAACTTAATCAAGGTTTAATTTTAAAGTAATGGACTGGTATACTTGGCAGAAGGCAGAAAACAGAAAAAATATGAAAGATATACAGTTTATCACAGAAAAAATCAAGCAAATTTAAAATTACAGAAATTAAGAATGAGTTTATATTTCTTAAGCTGCAATTGTTAAGTTGATTACCACCATCAAGGATGGGCCAACTGCTTTGTTTTCATTGGGAAAATGTAAAAGATGCCTGAGGATGAACTTCAATCACAGAAGGCTCAAATGAACAAAAATACAAACTCTTTTGCAAGAAGGATGCTTGAAGGAAGAATTCCAAAGAAGTTACCTGCTCTTCGAAGTCAAGTTTCATTCCCCCCAAATTAACAAATTTTGTAGTCTACCTAATGCTATGTAATATAACAAATGCTGGAAAGAAAGGGACACTGGATATACAACATGGCTTTGTTTTTTTGGAAATGATTCCTAGGCAAAATGAAACAGGGTTGAAATTTCTGTATAGAGGCCCAGTAAGGCCATTACATAATGGTAAACTGGTTCCAGGAGTTGCTGACATGTGTTATATGAAGTAGGGTTAAAATTCCTTTTTGGATGAGGATGGAGACATTGCTAAGTGGTTAATGTTTCTTCCTGCAAAAGCTAATGCCCTGGTTTTAGATCCCCAGTACCCATGTAAAGCCAGATGCACAAAGTGGCACATACATCTGGAGGTCATTTGCAATGGCTGGAGGACCTGGTTCACCCATACTCACTCTCTTTCTTTCTCTCTCTCACACACTTTCTCTCCCCCTATGTATCTCTCTGCTTGCAAATAAATAAATAATATATTTTAAAAATTCCTGTATGGAAGCCCAACAAGGCCATTATATGAAGATGAACTGGTTCCAGAAGCTGTTTCTGAAATGTAGCATGTGAAGCAGGGTAGAAATCAATGTGTGGAGACCAAGTAAGGTCATTTTATGGAGCCAAAAAGATGAATCATGATTTTAAATGTAGTTCCAAAGAAGTTTTGGATATGCCAGGACTGATTGACAGCTGCCATGGAACACTGCTGGATTGGTATAGAATATTCCCCAGGCTGTTTAGCCCAGCTGGAGGGGATGAATTGGGACCCAAAGATTCTCATCTCTGGTTATTGATGTCAGACATGGAAATAGAAACGTTTGACATTTACCTACTGGTTATTGATTTTCCCATTAGTCCAGTATCTCCTTATTATGCCTTTTAGCAGTGGGAATGTTTATTCTGTATCATTATGTGCTAGAATTGTATAACTTGTGTTTTGATATGACAGAGCTCACAGTTAAGAGACAGCCTTGAATCTCAGATGAGACTTTGAACTTTTGAACAGTGTTAAAATTGGTTAAGGCTATAGGGATGTTTGAAGTTATAATAAATAAAAATTTCATTGTGAGATGATTATGACTCTATGGGGGCCAGTGGCAGAATGTGGTGACTTGAATGTGAATGTGTATTCCCATAGCCTGAGGTATAAGTTTTAAAGATTATTTTTATTTATTTATTTATTTGAGACAGAGTGAGGAAAAGAGAGAGAAAGTGATAATGGGTATGCCAGGGCCTCTAGACACTGCAAACGAACTCCAGATGCATGTGCCACCATGTACATCTGGCTTACATGGGACTTGGAGAATCGAACTGGGGTTCTTAGGCTTCGCAGGCATGTGCCTTAGCTGCTAAGCCATCTCTCCAGCCCTAGCCTGAGGTATTTTTTGATTAAGATTGATTTCAAAACTTGAGTTTCTAGCAGCCCTGCTGGAGGAGGTGTAATTTGGAGAGGATCTTTAGTTAATCCCTAAAGTGTGTAAAATGTCATTTTGAGCTTGGACTATTGGTATTTGCTTGCTGTTGGTTTTGTCTCTCCACTATCAACTTATGGAAGGGAACCAGCTTCTTCCACCATTGATGTTGTTTCCTCTGGATTCTATAAACCTAAAATAAACTCTTTCCTCCTATAAGCTGTTTATCATCATATGTATGTCCCAGTGATGAAAGGTGTAATGGTTTATGTATTTGACCCCATTGGAACAGGCTTGAATCTTGAATATCCAGTGGGCAGAGACCTATTGGCGACGAAGTATGTCACTAGGGGCAGGTCTTAGACTCCAGTCCTAAGGTGTGTTTTGAGGAGGATGTTGAGTCTAGCTGAAGGTATTTGGTTAGCATCTTGAGCTCTGGCTGCTGGCTCTTTCTGGCTCTTTGATGGTGTCTTATTGCTACACAACTGGGGAAGTGAGCCAGCTTCTTCCACCATTAATGGTGTCCCTCTGGATTTTGTAAATCTGAATAAACCCTTCTTTTCATAAGCTGCTCCTGGTTGGATATTTTGCCCAGCAATGAGAAGCGGACTGCAACAAAAGGTAACTGCAACATATATTTTGAAAAGTAAAAATGTTAGGAGTAATACACAAGACAAATCATTTAAGATGATCACATGATTCTAAATGAAACAGAGCTATATTCTGCTTTTTATGTCATGTATAATAACTATAATAACAAATACTATAATTATTCCTACTACCAAGTAACAACCAATTATTGATATCCTATTATGGACTAGACACTGAAATAAGTATTTTTGCATGCATTATCTTGTTTAATTCTCATTCATCCCTGTGAGGTAGACATTCCGGTAGACACTACTTTCATCCAAAATTTAAAGATGAAGAAACAAGGTCACTGAAAGCTTCAACAACATGGCTAAGGGACATACAATTTATAACTGGCAGAGCCTGGATATAAACATGGGCAGATATCCAAGCCTTGGATACATCAATAATTAGCATGACTATGAAACTAATTTGAAACTGACCACTCTATCTTATTTGCTTATGTATCCTAGAAATAAAACTTCATCCCTGAAAGAAATTTTGGTATGAATCTTTACCGTAGCTTAAAGATGATAATGCCACCACTTATATCTGACATTTTTGCTCTTAGTCATGGTCTATTTTAAAGGAAGATAAAAATCTCTCTATTGTGAATAAGGAAGACATAGCCAAAATAAATACATATTAAATATAAACTTAGTTTAAGACATTCTATAAGATTATGTGGAGGTTACTACACAAAGAGGCATTATCTACATGGCATAGTGCTATGAAGCAATATTGATAGGAAAATGCTCTATGTAAATTGGGTCCATAAATAGAAAACTCACCATAAAAAAGTTTGAGACTAAAACTAATATTCTAACACTTAATAAAACACTTTATATAAAGCACTAAATAAAATTTTATATCTTTTATGTTTAATTATTACACTTATGCTTTATCATAAGTCATTTTATTATCCTATACTTATATATTAGGAAACAGAGGCTTAGGAAATACATGAGCATTTTGGTTAAGGCTACCAAGCTGATAAGCTGTAAACCACATTTTAAACACATTTGCTTGACTGCAGATAGTTGTTCTTATGGAAAATACTAAAGTAGCATAGTCAGTACTGGGGAGTACAGGGTTGGAAAATAGTGTTTTCAAGAGGATAAAAAGAAAATGTATGTTGAGTGTGAATTTTCATTATTATGTAAAGTTTAGTTATATGTGGGAGTAAGCAAACAATATATTAAAATGGAAACTTGATAAATGGAAACATTAGACTATGAACATTTGCATTATAAAGGTTTATTTGCTTCACAAAGAATCATCACAGATTTCCTTTAAGTAACAGTCTTTCTCATTGTGCTCAGAATATGATTAGACCTTCCCACCAAGTAGAAATAAATTAATGTCTACATTTCAATACATGACTGTTTAATGCAACAGGATATAACGTTGCCAAATTCCATATGCAAACTTTTAAGCTTCTAACAAATATAAAATAGACAAGGGAAAAAAAAATCTTAGCAATCATCCTGTCAAACTCCTTCATTTTATAGATAAGGAAATGGAGACTGAAGAGACATGATTAACCCGAATGAGGCAGTGAACTGATAGCATGCTTAATAGGTGACTGGCCTTTTGGTTCCCATTATGGGTTGCGGTAAGCTTTACTATCTCATTGTTAGTAAACATAATATCAACAAATTTTGAGTAAAATATTCTTCTTTCTCCATTGTATCATCCCTGAGGATTCAAAGGAGATGGAATATCCCAAATTAACTTGAACACTTTTATCACAGCAATTCAAGTGTTATTTGTTTATCTCATTGAATTTTTCTCATCTTGTTAGTATCCCCAGGATGAATTCCATTCATGTATCTAAAAGCTAAGAACGTACTTTGTGACAACATTCCTTTATCAGTGGAGACTTGAATGTTTCCATATGACATTAAACATACACAGTTGCTTTGCATAAGTGGTTCAGAAAAGCTTTCTCTATCAACTGACTGGGGCTGATAGAGTTACTATATAACTTATTAGAGTGACACTTCTCAAAGGTTAAAGGTGAAACTCACTGTTTTCACTCCTGGTTTGTTTTAAGAATAATATAAACAGTAAATAAGTGAGGTCTGAAAATAAATATTAAAGTCCCAAGAAGAATTTTCATGTGGATGATCACCAATGAAGTGTAAGCATTTACTCTTGTGAACTGCAGTGGATCTAATAGCCTATATATACCCTATGTGAATGGAATTTCTATAAAGTCAGGACTGATCCTCATTCTTAGAGGTGTTTGATCTGCTTCATTAAACATATAATTTATTGGTTATTAAAATGCTCTGCAGTGTTTTTCCATTACAGAAAAATATAAAAAGTGATTTATGCAGCTTGTGTATAAATTGATACATGTCATAAAGACAAGATTTGTAATTTGTTTCCAAATAATACTTCTTTACTATCAGAATGGGTTATAGCTTTCAAAGCCACTAATAGTGAAAACTTGATTAAATCTGTCAGTTGTATTGGTCTGGATGCAAAAGCCTGTCTTCATAAAATCTATTGCTCAATACGGCTCACACTACTCTCTTTGGTCTTTAACCTATGCACCTGGATAGGTTGACACATAAAAATGGACAGATTAAAGGAAAAGAAAGTTTCTTTGACCACATGAGGTTACCTATTTCATGCTTTATTTTCCCAATAGTTATTTCTAGTAGCAGGGCATACAAGACTAAAACATAAATTGTGGCTCAAAGGAAGGACAAAATGAATGAAAATGAAGGACAAGCACGATAGGATATTTGTAAGGAATGTCTTTTTGATGTTCCATCTATTGATCATAAAAATCCCAGCACAGAGGTTATAGTTCTGGATCACCAAACCTCATCTTCACTTAGAGTGCCTGCCTGAATGATTCCTCCCCAAACACCAATGTTTACTTTTCCTAAACAGAATATTTCTCACCATAAAATAGAAAATTCTCATTTCAGGAAAAGGTCAAATATGGATGAAAATCCCTTGCAGTACTAATGACTTTTTCAATCATATTTCTCCTCTGAATACATATTGCTTCTTTCCTTCCAGAATGCCCCTCATTTGCTCTGAGATTCTTGCTAGCAGTGCCAGAGTTATGCATACTTTGATTCTAAAACAAATAAGAGGTTTGTCACTTCAAAGACACAATCTCAATGAATAAGCACTTATTAGGTCTTAAGTATTTTGTTATTAAATAATCTATGTATCTTGTATTCTTTTACTATAAGTAATATTTTGTAGGTCCCTTTTAATGCCACTTAGTCTCCATTATCATAAATGAATGCCAGCAATGTTCTGAAGAGTTGCAAATACTGCTACTTCACCTTCTACAGCCATAAATTCATTCACCCTACCCATTCTAATGGGGTTGAATTAATGAAGCTTTCAAAAGTGCAACATTTGGTGAAAATTAGAAAAGTACCTGAAGGACTGGTTATTTGCAATTTCACTAGCAAATGAGGTTGGGGTTTTGGCTTCTGACTATCATGTATGTAATATACTTTTCTATTGCCTCCAACATATACCACATTCAGCTCTCTGTCTTCCACACTAATGAAGGGGATCAATCAAACATAAAATATAAAGCAGTCAGTGACTTCCTGGTCTCTTCATTAACATAGGGAGTAGAGATAAAGGGATCTGTCCTCATTAAAATGGGGAGGAGAGGGATAGGGATGTAAAATTATGTGCAAAAGAAGAATACAGCATAAGCTTTAAATTGTTGCCACAAAGAAAAAATAACAAATATAAAATAATTTGTCTTTGAAAACTACCTAGCTTGGGCTGGTATCTACTTCCCTCAATATCTAGTACCCCCACTAATCTCTTAGCTGTCTGATAGATAAACAAAGGGAGAGGGAGCATTTTTAGAACAGCAGGATAGTTTGATGAGAGGCAGCTGAGATGGCAAGCCTTTTCAGAGTTAAAGCTTTATTAGGAGAGTTCAAAGCATCATACCGCAGGAGGCATGGTGGAGTCCTGAACCAGAGAGAAAGGCTCTGGAAATCCAAAGAACAAAGGAAGCTTCTTGCTTTTTATAGGTTTTCATGGGAGAGGAAATTTACTACTCCATATAACTCAACCTACATGTGACAGAAGTCACAGATCCCCTACAGAAGGGAGAGAGAAAGGAATTTGGTCCTTCAAGGTCTCTTAGGAGGAAGGGCTGTTCTGCTGTCAAAGTGCTCACAGACAGGAACTAATGCTCTTTAGTTCTCCTGGTAACAGGAAACTGGTCTTCTTTTCCTGCCTGGCCCTATTTCCCAGGCAGCAGGGACCACTTAAATTGACCATTTCTATGTTCTAACATCCCTCCAGAGCAATTTCTCCCATTCTCTCCAAAGAGCCTTGAGCTCTGCATGTTTCTTTGCTCTAATACTTATCTCAAATGTAAGAATACTTGTCTTATGATGCATTTAATTTAATGAATATATTTTTATTGACAATTTCTGTACTTACAGACAATAAAACATGATATTTCCCTCCCATCCCCCATTTCCCCTTCACAATTCCATTCTCCAGCATATTCCCTCCCTCTCTCTGTTAGTCTCTCTTTTATTATGATGTCATCATCTTTTTCTCCTGTTATTAGAGTCTTGTGAAGGTATTGCTAGGCGCTGTGAGGTCATGGATATTGTGGCCAATTTCTGTCTGGGCAGTTTCATTGTAAGGAGTGGTACCCTTCCTTTGGCTCTTACATTCTTTCCACTACCTCTTCGCCAATGGATCCTGAGCCTTAGAGGGTGTGATAGAGATGTTTCAGTGCTGAGCATTCCTCAGTCCCTTATTCTCAGCACTGTGCTGCCTTTTGGGTCATCCCAGTGGTCACCACCATCTGAACAGAGAAGCTTCTCTAACAAAAAGTGAGAGTAGCAATAATATATGAATATGAACATTAAGTGTAGCACTTTCAGGGCAGTTTGGTGAGAATAATATATACATTTAGCCAGACAAGAGCAGCCTTTATACATATACGGCTCATGAACTCCCTGGCCATATGTTTTTTTTTTTTTTTTTTTTTTTTTTTAGTTAAGTAGATAGTGTGTATTCATTCATGTTGGTACCATCTTGGTCTCCTCCCTGTCCTCCCGCATTCGAAGGGATACTCCTCTTGGGGAATGTGGGTTGGACATTGTGGGGGTGGCAATCAGTTATGGAGAAGAGGCAATGTCTCTGTGCATAATGTCCCAACTTGTGGCTGTAACAATCTTCCCACCCCTTATTCTGCTAATTTCCCTGAGCCATGTTGCGATCACTTTAGGTCTACTTCAGTGGTGAGGTGTTGGGAGCCTCTGTGTCTCTGGATATCTGGTTTAGTAGGAGTTGAGTGCTCTCTATGTCTATATCCTTCACCCTTGTGTTGGTACTAGGTTGACCAAGAAATTAGCACTCTTGCTCATTTCCCCCATTACTCTATGGTTTCAGCGGGGGCCCTGGTTGATCCTCTCCTCAGGTATGGTGTTTATCTGAAAAAGAAAAGCAAATTCTCCAATGGAGAGAGAGGTCAGCACCAGATAAATGGGATTACCATTATGATTTTGGAGAGAATTTCATAGGTGTAGGCCCTCTTGTAGCACATGATTGGTGAGAGCTTGATATTGGAGAGTAGGCTGATTTTTTGGATATGGTTATGACTTGTTTTCCAGTTCCAGCTATGGGTTCCATTCCACTGAGAGGATCTGTTAACCAAATCAAGAGCAGTTGCTAACCCAACATGGCTGTATGCCATTATTGCCCTTGTGTGAGCACCATGACAGGTTGTTTGCTGCTGAGAAGCATAGATCACACATTTCTTAGACAGTTATTGGTCACTTTCCACCAGTCACTCATGTAGCACCTTCTGGCACTAGACAAGCTAAATGTCTAGGGACTGACTCTCTTCTGGATTCCAGCCAGCTCACTCCATGTTCTGTACCAACAGCATATGGTGTCTTTGAGAGTAGGGTTTTTCTATTAACCTTTGGTGGATCATCAAGTACTCTGACAGAAATGTGCCTTCTTTTGGGAAACCTTGTAGGTCTCTCTGATCAACAGCTCATTGTGGATATTAACTGTGTGCTAGTACTGGGAGTTACAGGCCAGCACCAAGGGAAAAGAAGGAAGAAAAAGTCTTCAGCAATAGGGTCTTACCATCTATTCCTCGTAGGAAACCAAGGGCTTTGGAAATGGCCTATAATGTTTTGGGGATATCTGTGACCTCCCTGGACAACAACTCACTGGAAGGTATCCCATCCCTGGCACTGAAAATTTTTCTACTAACAGTCTATGGCTTCTGAGTGTTCCATCATCCAGAAAAATAGGTTTCCATATGACTTATTTATATCCTCTTAGATTTTGATTAGCCCTTCCTCCACCTTTCCTTTACTCAATCTCTTCCCCTGACCTCACTAAGGCCTTTTTGCCTCCATTATTCTGTTCTTCCACTTACATGTTTACAATACCATCCTATTAAGTCCCCCTCCCTCCCTTTCTATTCACTTTATATCCCCTTTCTAGCTTACTGGATTCTGCTACTGAGTTTTATTCCTACTCACATAAAAGACCAATCATTTTTTGCTAGGATCCACATACTTGAACTGCAAGGGCACTGAGAAATCCTGCTGGAGCTGAGCTGAAAGCCTCCTCCATGTGGACCAGCTGACAGAAAGCTGGAAAAAGCTACACTGCATGCAGTTCAATGGGAGAGAGAAAACATCAGTGAAGATACTCAACAGTGAACACTGAAAGCTTTAAATATGCCTAGCCAGGCCAAATGAACCAATGGGTACAATAGTGGCATGTCTGTGATGGGGGAAACCAACCACTCTCTAATTGGACTGGAGGTCTGTTCCATGGGAGGGAATACATGCCTGATACTGATAACCTACAAAAGGGGTAGTCATGAGCCCTAGGGGTGAAATGTCTGCTGATGTCTGCTAAGTGTATATACTATGCTCACCAAACTGCCCAGTAAGTACTTCTCTTAATGTCTATACCTATTTATTAATGCTACTCTCACTTTTGGTTAGAGAAGCTTCTCTTTTCAGATGGTGGTGACCTTGGGATGACTCAGAAGGCACCAAGGTGCTGAGAAGAAGGGACAGAGAAATGCTCAGCACTGAAACATCTCAAACCCTCCTTCCAAGGCTCAGGGTCCATTGCGGAAGAGGTGGCCGAAAGAATGTAAGAGCCAAAGGAAGAGTAGGGCTCCTTACAACATGCTCCTCCAGACACAAAATGGCCTAGATGGTGCCTGACACTATGTACACAAGACCATCCTAATAGGAGGAAAAGATGATGACATCAAAACAAAAAGAGAGACTAATTGAGAGGGGGAGGGGATATGATGGACAGTGGAGTTTCAAAGGGGAAAGTGGTGGGAGGGAGGGAAGTACCATGGGATATTGTCTACAATATCAATAAAAAAGTAACTAATAAAAAATATAGAAAAAAGGAAGAAAAAGTTAGGTAATATCAAAGAGAATGAGAGAAGAGAGAGAAGAGGTGGGGGCGGGGGAGAGAAGCAGGAGAAGCTTAAGGTTAGTCTTCAGCATACACTCTCCAGGGCTCTGTAAATCAAGTGTTCCCTCTAAGGACATTAATGTTTGCCATCCTTACTGGGATAAGGTGGAATCTCAGAGTTGTTTCAATTTGCATTTCCCTAATGATTAGGGATGTTGAACATTTTCTGAAGTGTGTGTTTGCCATTTGTATTTCTTCCACTGAGAACTCCCTGTACAGGTCTCTGCCCCATTTTCTGAGTGGGTTGTTGGACTTTTTATTATTTAGTTTTTTGAGTTCTTTTTAGATTCTACAAATTAGGATTTTGTCAGTAATATAGCCAGAAAAATTTTTTCCCACTCTGTGGGTAATCTATTGGCTCTGCTTATTATACGTTTTTTTCTGTGAAAAAAATCTTTTCAGCTTCATGAGATCCCAATGGTTGAGTGATTATTTAATTCCCTGAGCTAGTGGGGTTTTGTTCAGGAAGACTTTTTCCACTCCTTATATTGAGGCTTTTGATCCATTTGGATTTGATTTTTGTTCATGACAAGATGTGTGGATCAAGTTTCATTTTCCTGCATCCTGCATATGGTTACCTAGTTTGTCCAGCACCATTTGTTGAAGATGCTGTCCTTTTTCCAGTCTACATTGTTAGGGCCTTTGTCAAATAGCAAATAGCTGTAGTTACTTGGACCCAAAGTCCATGTCCTCAATTCTGTTCCATTGGTCTATAATCCTGTTTTATGCCAGTACCATGTTATTTTTATTACTATGGCTTTGTAATTTAGCTTTAAATCAGGTATTGTGATGCCTCCAGAGGTGATTCCTTTGCTGAGGATATGCTTGGAAATCTGAAGCCTTCTGCCATTCCATATGAATTTTGAGACCATTTTTTTCTATCTCTGTGAAAAAAAAAAGTTGGGATTTTTATTGGTATTGCATTAAATCTATATAATGCTTTTGATAAGATTGAAACTAAGAAAAAGAACAATATATTTGTTTCATCAATTTTCTTTATTGTTTTCTTAGTTTCAAATTCTTTAATTTCTGCTCTGACTTTAATTATTTCTTTCTATCTGGAGCTTTTTGGGTTGGATTCTTCTTGGTTTTTCCAATGCTTTTAAGTGGATGGTTAGGTTATTGATTTGGGATCACTCTGTCTTTGTTATGAAGGCATTTAGTGCTATGAATTTTCCCCTGAGGACTGCCTTCATTGTGTCCCATAAGTTTTGGTATGATGTGTACTCATTGTAATTTATTTCTAGAAATTTTGCAGTTTTATTTTTTATTTTGTCCACTATCCATTTATTGTTTAAATGTGTGTTGTTCAGTTTCCAGGAGCTGGTGGGATTCCTGATGCATCTTTCTTGTTAATTTCTAGCAATACAGCATTGTGGTCTGATATCATGCAGGAGATTATGTTGATCTTCCTAAATATATGGAGGTGCCATAAGCTTTTGTTTAGATTTTCATTACCAGGCATGTATTCCCTCCTATATAATAGGCCTCCAGTCCAATTAGAGAGCAGTTGGTTTTCCCCAGAGCAAACATGTCACTATTCCACCCATTTCATCAATTGGCCTGTTTGGCCAAACTTGAAGTTTCCAATGTCCACTTTTTTCACCACTGATGACTTCTGTCTTCCATAGGGTTGCATGCTGTGCAGCTTTTTTCAGCTTTGAGTTGGCCAGTCTATAGGGAGAAGGTTTTTAGCTCAGCACCATCTTGATTTTTCAGCAATCTTGTTGCCCATACATGTGAAGTCTTCAGCAACAGTGTCTTACTGTTACTCATGGGAAACCAAGGGCCTTGACAATAGCCTGTAACGTTTTGGTGGTATCAAGGGCCTCACTGGCCAACTACTAACTGGTAGATATCCCAGCCCTGGCACTGAAAATTATCTAGTAGCACTCTATGGCTTCTGGATGTGCCATTATCCAAAGAAGTAGGCTTTCATATGTCTCATTCAGAATATATTGAATTTTGATTGACCCTCCCCCCACCCTTTTCTTACTTAATCTCTTCCCCTGGCCTCACTCCCTGTAATCTGTTCTTCTACTTACATATATATATAATACAATGCCCTAAAATCCTTTGCTCTCCTCCCTCCCTTGTAGCCTTTTTCTAGCTTACTGGACTCTGCTACTGATTTTTAGGTTCTGACTCACACACAAGCCTACACATTTGTGGCTAGGATCCACATATGAGAAAGAACATGTGATGTTTGTCTTTTTGAGCCTGGGTTACCTCACTTACCATGATCCTTTCCAGATCCATTCATTTCCCAGCAAATTTCATAATTTCATTTTTCTTTGCCACTGAATAGAACTCAATTGGGTAAATGTACCACATCTTTATTATGCATTCATCTGTTGAAGGACATCTAGGCTGGTTCCATTTCCTAGCTATTGTGAATAGAGCAATAATAAATGTGGTTGTGCAAGTATCTCTAAGGTAGTGAGAAGAGTCATTAGGACATATGCTTAGGAGTGGTATAGCTGTATCATATGATAAATCCATTTTTAGTTGTCTCAAGAACCTCCACACTGATTTCCATAATGGCTGTAGCAGATTACATTCCTACCAACAGTGTAGAAGGGTTCCACATCCTCCACGTCCTCACCAAAATTTATTGTGATTTATTGTCTTGATGATAGCCATTCTGACATGAGTGGGATGGAATCTCAAAATTTTAATTTGAATTTCACTGATGGCTAAAGATGTAGAACACGTTATTAGATGTTTATATGACATCTGTATTTCTTCCATTGAGAACTCTTTATTTAGTTCCATGACCTATTTTTTAATTGGGTTGTTTGATTTCTTATTGTTTTGCTTTTTGAGTTCTTTGTATATTCTGGATATTAATCTTCTTTCAGATATATAGCTACAAACTTTTTCTCTAATTCTGTAGATTGTCTCTTTGCTCTATTCACAGTGTTCTTTGCTGTACAAAAGCTTTGTAATTTCATGAGATCCCAGTGTTTGATTAGTGTTTTTATTTCCTGAGGAATTGGCGTTATATTCAGAAAGTCATTGCCTATGACAATATGTTGAAGGGTTTCCCCTACCTTTTCCTGTAGCAATTTCTGAGTTTCAGGTCTGATATTAAGGTCTCTGGTCCATTTGGACTTGATTCTTGTACATGGAGAAATATAAGGATCTATTTTCCTCTTTCTACGCATAGATATCCAGTTTTCCCAGCACCAGTTGTTGAAGGGGCTATCTTTTCTCCAATGAATATTTTTGGCATTTTTGTCATAAGCCAGATGACTGTAGCTGCCTGGATTATTATCAGGATCCTCTATTCTGTTCCAGTGATCTACATGACTGTCTTTGTGCCAGTGCAATGCTGTTTTTGTTACTATGGCTTTATAATATAGCTTAAAATCAGGTATGGTGATACCACCAGGCTTATTTTTGTTGCTCACAGTTGTTTTGTATATTTGAGGTTTTTTTGTGCTTCCCAGTGAATTTTAGTATTGATTTTTGTATTTTTATGAAGAATGCCATTGGAATTTTAATGGAGATTACATTAAATGTATAGATTGATTTTGGTAAGATTGACATTTACACAACATTGATTCTTCCAATCCAAGATCATGGGATGTCTTTCCATTTCCTAGTGTCTTCTGCAAGTTCTTCCTTGAATGTTTTAAAGTTCTCATTGTATAGATTCTTTACTTCCTTCGTTAGTTTTATTCCAAGGTACTTTATTTTTTTGAGGCAATTGTGAATGGGAGAGCTTACTTGATTTCATCTTCCACATTTTTGTTGTTAGTATATATGAAAGCTACTGATTTCTGTGTGTTTATATTGTATCCTGCTATATTGCTAAAATGTTTTATCAACTCTAACAATTTGCTGGTAGAGTCTTTATGGTCCTTTATGTATAGAATCATATCATCTGCAAATAATGATAATTTGATCTCTTCATTTTCAATTTGTATCACTATTATGAATGTCTCTTGCCTTATTGCTATAGCTAAGACTTCCAGTATTATATTAAATAAAAGCAGGGAAAGTGGATACCCTTGTCTTGTTCCTGAATTTAGTGGAAAATCTTTAAGTTTTCCCCATTTAGTATTATATTGAGTGTAGGTTTGTCATAAATAACCTTTATTATGATGAGATATGTTCCTTCTATTCCCAGTTTCTGTAGGACTTTTACCATTAAGGGATCTTGGATTTTGTCAAATGCCTTTTCTGTATCTATTGAGATGATAATGTGATTTTTGTCCTTCAGTCCATTTATATAGTGTATTAAATTTATCAATTTGCATATGTTGAACCATCCCTGCATCTCTGGGATAAAGCCTACTTGGTTGGGGTGAATAATCTTTCTGATATGTTCTTGTATTCTGTTTGCCAATATTTTGTTGATAATTTTTGAATCTATGTTCATGAGGGAGATTTGCCTGTAATTATCTTTTTTGTTGTTGTTGTTCTGCCTTTGTCTGCTTTTGGTATTAGAGTGATGCTGGCTTTGTAGAAGGAGTTTGGTAGAATTCCTTCCTTTTCTATTTTATAGAAAAGTTTGAGAAGCAGTGGTGTTACTTCTTCCTTGAAGGTCTGGTAAAATTCACCAGTGAATCCACCTGGGTGAACATTTTTTTAGTTGGAGACTTTTAATGGCTTGGTTCTCTGTACTTGCAATAGGTCTATTTAACTGGTTTATCTCATCTTGATTTAATTTTGGTAGGTCACATGAATCAAGTAAATTATCCATTTCTTTCAGATTTTCAAACTTAGAGGCACATATATTCTAAAAGTATGTCCTTATAATTTTCTGAATTTCTTTGATGTCTTGTAATGGTGCCTTTTTCATTTCTCATTTCTAATTTTATTAATTTTTATCTTGTCTCTCTTTCTTCTGGTCCAATTTGCTAAGGGTTTATCAATCTTGTTTATCCTTTCAAAGAACCAACTCTTTGTTCATAGATTCTTTGGATTTTTTTGTTTTCTATTTCATTAATATCTTCCCTAATCTTTATTATTTCTTCCCATCTACTGATTTTGTTTAGCCATGTTCTTCTTTTTCCAAGGCCTTAAGGTGTAACATTAAATTGTTTCATTATGAATGCTCTAATTTCTTAATATAGGCACTTAGAGATATAAATTTCCCTCTTAGGACTGGATCCATTGTGTCCCAAAGGTTTTGGTATGTTGTATTCTCATCATCATTTGATTTTATGAAATTATTGATTTCTTTTTCTATTTCTTTAATCATCCATTCATCATTCAACAGTATACTGTTTCCTCTCCATGAATTTATGTATGCTCTGTAGTTTTTCTTGTCCCTGATTTTCAGTTTAATCCCATTGTGGTCAGATAGAGTATAAGGGATTATTTCAATTTTCCTGTATTTGTTAATATTTCTTTTGTGTCCTATAATATGGCCTATTTTAGAGAATGTTCCATGTGCTGCTGAGAAAAATGTATATTTTCCAGCATTTGGATGGAATGTTATGTACCATGATGTCACTAAATCCTGATGTCTCTCTATGTTTTGCCAGGATGACCTGTCAATTGATGAGAGTGGGGTATTGAAGTCACCCACTACAATTGTGTTTGGTGTTATCTTTGACCTTAAGTCTAATAGGGTTTGTTTGATGATATTGTGAGCCCCCATGTTAGGTGCATATATGTTTAGGATTGTAGTGTCCTCCTGTTGGAGTGTTCCGTTAATTAGTATAAAGTGGCCTTATTTATCTTTCCTCACTAATGTTGGTTTGATGTCTATCCTGTCAGGTATTAGGATAGCAACCCCTTCTTGTTTCCTAGGTACATTTGCTTGAAATACCATTTTCTATCCTTTCACATTAGGACAATGTCTATTTTTTGTTGAGAGATGAGTTTTAGAGGCAACAAATGGCATGATCCTGCCTTTTAATCCAGTCTGCAAGCCTGAGTCTTTTGGTTGGGGGCATTGAGAGGACATTGATATTAAGAGTCATTATTGAAAGGTATGTACTAATTCTTTCCATTCTTCTTGGTTTGTAGTGCTTCCTATTTTCCTTTTACTTCCTTGTTTTAACTGTTATTTGAGTATGATTTATTTTTTTCCTATTTCCTCCTGTGTGTGCATTTTGCTTTTTCTTCAGCATGAAGGATTCCTTCAAGTATTTCCTGAAGAGCTGGCTTAGTTGTCATAAATTCAGGAGGCAGAGATAGGAGGATCACCATGAGTTCAAGGCCACCCTGAGACTACATAGTGAATTCCAGATCAGCCTGAGGTACAGTGAGACCCTACCTAGAAAAACAAAACAAAACAAAAACATGGTTTGTATAGAAAAGTGCTTTCATAGCTTGATAAGAGCATGACAAATATTAACAGAAAATGTGTATACATATTTCCAATCCATAAAGTCAGAAAGAAAATATACACATTTACTCTATTATTGCAGTTATGTAGCCAACATTGGAAAATAGAGAATAGCTTAAGCATTCTAGTATTTTCATGTAGTTCATCTAGACAGTAACATATTGACCTATTTTAGAATTTTCTAGATTAAAATAAGTATGTAATGATAGCTAAGTAGCCACTGATTTTTTTTGTTTTTACTAAAAATGATTATTCTATACTGTTATAAGAAAAGTAAAATCAGTGGAAATAAGACAAATATGAGATATGTAACATGATTTAAATAAATTCAAGTATCTTAGAAATTACTATAAATATAAAGGAATTGAACACTCCTGCTAAAAGACATTGCTCAGATGAACTTTCAAAAACTACAATTACATACTTTTTAACACAAGACAACTAAAATTGAACAATAAAAGCATTAATATAATAGTAACCCAGGAAATGTGGCTGTAGATACATAAGTAAATAAAGTCTACCTTAAAAATAAAAAAAAAAATCTGTATTAGAAATATAGAGGATTTGGCATTGGAACAAACTTTCAGTCCTTCAGAAGGGTGAAACAATGCTGAGTGTCTCTTCATTAAGTAACATAAAATGATTACTGAATTACAGCAAGAAGTCTAAGGTTGTGTATCAGTTACTTTCTCATTGCTGGGACAAAACTCTCAACCAGAAAAAGCTTATTGGAGAAAAAGGGATTAATTTAGCTTACAGTTCCAGAGGGCAGAATCAATCATGACAGAGAAACCATTAAATGAATAGGAATTGAGCATTACATAATCACATCAGTATGGAGGAACAAGGGGGAAGAGAAGAGAGAGAGAGAGAAAACAGTAAATAGGGCTGGAATATAAAACCTAAAGGCTTGCCTTCATCAAGGCTCCACTTCATAAAGGTTCCACAACATTCAACAAAAGTACCACCAGCTAGGAATTTAAAGTAATTAAACATATAAGCCTTTGTTGGGGTGCACAATTACATTCCAATCACCCCCAGACATGCCTAATTATAGAATCTAAGCCAGTTGCCCTGGTTAGTACTTGGATATGAGAATTATAGAGAAAAGTTGAATAATCTAAGCCTCATCATTTGACATAATTCTTTTTAAATTTTTTTTTAATTTTATTTATTTTTGGAGAGAGACAGACAGAGAGGGAGAGGGAGACAGATAGAGATGAGCATGCCAGCAGTCTCTCAGCTGCTGTGAATGAAATCCAGATGCGTGTGCCCCCTTGTGGGCAAGTGCTGCATTGCACCCTTGCGTCACTTTGCATCTGGCTAAACGTGGGACCTGGAGATTGGAACCGCTGGAGATTGGAACCGGCGTTCTTAGGCTTAGCATGCAGGCGCCTTAACCGCTAAGCCATCTCTCCAGCCCGACATAATTCTTTTAGTAGTATTTTGAGTAGATTTTTAAAAAGTAATAGAATAAAGGAGATTTGAATTAAACAATTAGTAAGCTTCATCTGATGGACAAAAATAAGACATTCTATCCAACAATTATGGAATAAATATTTTTAAGAATATAACACACATTTAAAGAAACTAAATGCAAGCTGTGAGGGAAGATTTAGCAAACTTGAAAAGATTTTTCTCAGATCAATCACATTTTTTACTATAATATAATTTAATTTAGAACACATACACACACATGGATAATGTATAAAACTAGTATCAATCTAACATAGTCTAAAAAGCTCATAGAACAAACAACACTTTTTAATAAAATGAGAAGACACTTAGAATTGAACAATTATGAAACTATGAATTCAAATTTAGGCTTGTAATGTTGTATTTGGGAGAAATGTAAAATTGGATATTTGAAAGAAAGGATGAAATCATTCTTATCAAGATTATAGAAAAGAATATCTTTAAAAAGAGTAGCTTAATAAACTAAAGGAAAATAAAAGTTTAAAAATGAAGAGCAGTGTTTAATGATATTGAAAGAGGAACCAGAAAGTATAAGTTGGTTCTTTGAAGAAAATTCTTAAGACACAAATGTCTAAATGAATTAATCAAGGGAAAAGGTAATAAACATAAATAAATAATAGTTACAATGAAAGGGGAAGCATAACTATAGGTATTTTTTCTACTCAATATGTAAGGGATTGGTACATACAACTTTTAATAATAGATTTGAAAACTTAAGTGACTATGTTTCTAGAAAAATATAATTTTTTAAAACTGACACAGGGAGACATTGAAAGCCTAAAGGCCTTTATGGCCATTAATAAACTTTATTCATAGGGAAAACAACTCTGTATTGAACAAAATTGCAGGCTCTAACAGGTTCCAGAGAATTTAAGAGAAGGTATTACTATTAAAACTGAAGTATGGGGGCTGAAAAGATGGCATAGCAATTAAAATGCTTTCCTGCAAAGCATAAGGACCCATGTTTGAGTCTCCAGATCCCACATAAGCGAAACACATAAAGGTGAGGCAGGTGCAAGGTTGTACATGCCCAATAGGTGGCATAAACATCTGGAATTCGATTTCAGTGGCTGAGGCCCTGGCACACCAATTCTCTCTGTCTCTCTGTCTCTCTCTAAATTAAAAACATAAATAAATAAAAATAAAAAATACAACTGTAGTATGGGGTTAGAGAGATGGCTTAGTGGTTAAGGTACTTGCCAGCAAAGCCAAAATGCCCAGGTACAATTCCCCAGTACACACATAAAGCCAGATGCACAGGGTAATGCATGCATCTGGAGTTTTGCTGCAGTGGCTAGAGGCCCTGGCATATCCATTTTCTCTATCTGCCTCTTTCTCTTTCTCTTTCAAATAAAAAAATAAATAAATAAAATATTTTAAATCTGTAGCATAAATAAGACAACAAAGCACTCCTACTTCATTTTGCTAGGCTCAAGTAGCTTTTACATAAGTACCAGACCAAAAAATTAAAAAAGAACTTGTATGTTTCTGATGAGCATGTGCTTTAGTCCTACCACTTTTTTTTTCCTTGTGAATCCTTTTCTATGACATTTTCAAATACAATTGTTTTTGTTGATTCTCTTCTCACTTACTATCACTCTGTCTCTCTGCCCACCAACTTCCTCCAACTTGTGTTTTCCTTCTTTCTGTGTATATGTTCAAAAAAATTTCATCTTCCCAAATGGTAATAGTTACAGTTATCTGGTTTTTTATATAATATTTTGGTTGAAATTATTTTAAAAAATATTAAAATAATAAATTAAAATAATAAGTTCCCAAAAGACCTTATGTTAGTAAACAAAAATAATTGCCTTCTGATTTACTAGAAAATAGTGATCAGTTACCTGTTCTCTTCTCCTCAGTAGCTAATTCAACCCTCTTTACATGCTCACTTCCCTTCACTTGACTCCAAACTAAATAGCCCAGTGATTACTTACAGTGCAGTGAGTCTAAAATACCTCAATATTTTCCTTTCCTTCTCTGTTATAATTTATATGCACTTTATAATTAATTTTTTATATAATTTATTTTTATTTATATTACTCTGATTTTACATTCATAGTGTTGGCTCCCTTATCCTCCTCCCTGTCCTCCCTCTTCCAAAGGGACCCTCATCAATGGGTAATGTGGGTCATGCATTGTGGGGGTAGTCCAGAGTTCTGGGGAGTAGGCCAAGTCTCTGTGTATAATGCACCAACTTGTGGCTCTAACATTCTTTCCGCCCCCTCTTCAGCAAATTTCCCTGAGCCACATTGGGGTCATTTTAGTTCTACTTCAGTGATGAAGTTTTGGGAGCCTCTGTGTCTCTGGATATCTGGCTTAATTGGAGTTGGATGTTCTCTGTGTTTATCTCCTTCAGCCTTTTACTGGTGTTATGATCACCAAGAACGCTGTATTCTTGCCTTTCCCCTGCATTACTCTATGATTTCAGCTGGGGCCCTGGTGAGGTGTGATTGGCGGATCCACCCTTCAGGTTCGTTGTCCATCTGAAAAAGATAAGCAAATTCTCTAACAGAGAGAGAAGTTAGTACTAGATAGAAGGGATGACCATAGATATTTTGGAGGGCATTTTATATGTGTAGGCTCTCTTCTAGCCCATATTTGGTGGTATCTCGATCTTGGAGACTGAGCTCATTTTTTTGTGTTAGAAGTATTAGCTCAAGCAATAAGATAGGAGAAAGAAATCAAAGGGATACAAATTGGAAAGGAAGAAGTTAAGTTAGCCCTATTTGCAGATGACATGATTCTATACATAAGTGTCCCGAGAACCTCCATCTCAAAACTCTTAAAGGTGATTAGCACCTTCAGCAAAGTAGCAGGATATAAGATCAATTCACAGAAATCAGTAGCCTTTCTGTGTGCAAAAGACAAAGAGACAGAAAAAGAAATAACTACATTGTCCCATTTTCAATTGCAACAAAGAAAATAAAATACCTTGGAATAACATTGACCAAGGAAGTGAAAAACCTATACAATGAAAACATAAAAACACTCAAGAAAGAAATTGAAAGACCTCCCATGCTCCTTGATTGGTAGAATTAACATCATGAAAATGGTAATCTTTCCAAAAGCACTATATAGATTGAATGCAATGCCAATAAAAATCCCAACTTCTTTCTTCACTGAGATAGAAAAAACTATCTCAAAATTCATATGAAAGGCTGAAGGCCTCGGATATCCAAGCATATCCTCAGCAAAAGAAACACTTCTGGAGGCATCACCATACCTGATCTAAAGCTATACTACAAAGCCATTGCAATAAAAACAACATAGTACTGGCATAAAAACAGGAATATAGACCAATGGAACAGAATAGAAGACCCGTACTCTGTATCCAGTAACTACAGCTACTTGATATTTGACAAAGGCCCTACCAACCCAGAATGGAAAAAAGACAGCATCTTCAACAAATGGTGCTGGACAAACTGGACAACCATATGTAGGAAAATGAAACTCAAAACACGCATCTCTCCATGCACAAAAATCAAGTCCAGATGGATCAAAGACCTTAATATAAAACCAGAAACCCTGCTACTACTGGAAGAAAAAATAGGAGGAACCTTCCACAACATAGGAGTGGGAAAAGACTTCCTGAACAAAACCCCAGCAGCCCAGGAAATTAATCACTCAACCACTGGGATCTGATGAAGCTGAAAAGCTTTTTCACTGACAAATATACTATAACCAAAGCCAGCAGATTACCCACAGAATGGGAGAAAATTTTCACCAGCTATACAACTGACAGAGGCCCAATTTCTAGAATCTACAAAGAACTCCAAAGCCTAAACAATAAATCATCAAGCAACCCACTCACAAAATGGGGCAGAGAACTGCACAGGGAGTTCTCAGAGGAAGAAATACAAATAGAAAACACACATTTAAGAAAATGTTCAACATCCCTAATCATCAGGGAAATGCAAATTAAAACAACTGTGAGATTCCACCTTACCCCAGTAAGGATGGCTAACATTAAAAAAAAAAAAATGAAAACAAATGCTGGTGAGGCTGTGGAGAAATAGGAACAAGTTTTCACTGCTGGTGGGAATGTAAAATGGTTCAACCATTATGGACAGCTATATGGAGACTCCTGAAAAGGATGACCATAGACCTACCAATGGATCCAGCTATTCCCTTACTGGGAATTTACCCTAAAGGCTCCAAGCCTCAGATCAGAGACATTTGGCGCAACCATGTTCATAGCTGCTCAATTCATAATAGCAAAGAGCTGGAATCAACCCAGTTGTCCATCACTAGATGAATGGATAACCAAGATGGAATTCTACGTAGCAGTAAGGAAAGATGAAATTAGGAAATTTGAAAAAAAATGGTCAAACATGGAACAGATCATCCTCAGTGAGCTCACCCAATCACAAAAAGATAATCGTCACCTGGTCTCATTTATAATTAATTTTAACCTCAGTTCTATCACAGAGAAACCAAGGCATTCTTTCACCTGTGCCATTTTCCATGTCCACTATCATTTCATTCCATCAACTCTTCCCTTTTTATCATATCTCTTTAGCATCTGTCTTTCTGTTAATATTTTTTCCTCTCAGGAAGTTTCAGCAAATATCATCATCATCTCTCTATTCATTTGGAACAAGTTGTTCTCTCCTCACTTTCTGTCTTTCCCCTTGCTTCAAAATCCATTCAGTTAGTATGTTTTTTTTTTCTAATTGTATTCCCTGAATATTGTTCATATTTTACCTTTATTTCCATTCCACTGCCACTCTGTCGATATAAGCCTACATTAGAATGTACTTCCACATTGATACGGTGCACCTCAGTTAACAGTATGGCCTAGAGGAAAATTATGAATCTTGGAGTAAATCTTTATTCAGATGCCAGTAATATATTTTAATTATGACCATATGGAAAGAAATATCTCTAAACCTTATTTTCCTCCCTTGTTATATTATTTCCTTGTTTGTTGCTATGACAAAATTCTTTTTTTTTAATATTGGGATCAGCTAACAGCATTTAAAAATTTTTTTGCTGTTTTTTATTTACTTATTATGAACAATCAGACACAGAGAGAATGAGGCAGAGAATGTGTGTGCCAGGGCCTCCAGCCACTGCAAAGGAACTTCAGATTACCGTGCATCTGGCTTACGTGGGTCCTGGGGAATTGAGCCTTTATCTGGGATCCTTAGGCTTCACAGGCAAACACTTAACCACTAAACAATCTCTGCAGCCAGATAAAATTGTAAACAAGAGAAACTTATGGAAGAAAGTTTTTATCTTGGTTCACCATTTAAGAATTTAAATATAGTCTATCATGGTAGGGAAGACCTGGCAATAAGAGGTAAATTTGGCTAGTCACATTGCGTCTTCAGTCAGGAAGTAGAGAGTGATGCAATACGTGCTCAGCTCACTTTCTCCTATTTATTTAGTCCAGAACTATGGCCCATGGACTGGCACCACCTATAGTTCAAATGGGTCTTCCCACCTAAATTAATCTAACCTAGAAATTTCCTTACAGACAGGCCCATAGATTTGTTTCCTGGTTGATTCTAGATCAATCAAGTTGACAATCAATGCTGATCATCACGCCTGTAACATGTTGATTATAAAGTTTATCTCTTAAGTGATTGAGACTATGTATGCAAAAAGCAAATACTATACTTTGCCCATAGTAAGCATCAATAAATATTAATTCTTTCTTTCCTTCGAAATCAATTATCTCCAGTCACTTTGCTATATGGCTATGTAACTTTAACACAAACTTGATCATGACAATTCTCTCATGAAGATCTTTTCCACATTCAAAATAAAACTCCATTAACTTGGGACATAAAACTCTTCATGAATTGATACCATGATTCTCTTCTAAATCTATGGACTCTTTGAGTAAATTAAAGTATTTTTGTCATATCCATATTTAAATCCTACAGTCTAACAGCATTATTAGGTACAAAAATATGTACTATTGGGCTGGAGAGATGGCTTAGCGGTTAAACGCTTGCCTGTGAGACCGAAGGACCCCGGTTCGAGGCTTGATTCTCCAGGACCCACATAAGCCAGATGCACAACGGGGTGCATGCATCTGGAGTTCGTTTGCAGTGGCTGGAGGCCCTGGCCCACCCATTCTCTCCCTCCCTCTCTCTGTCTCTCTCCCTGCCTATTTCTGTATCTTCTCTCTCTCAAATAAATAAATAAATAATAAAATAAAAAAAAATGTACTATTAAAATATAGAATAAATGATCATTTCACTATGATTAACTTTGAAATGTGATCTACTTCATGATTATAAAATTGTTGATATTTGAAAATTCTTTGAGTAAATTTAAAGGAAGAATAAGATGCTACTAAATTAAGAAAAATATGTTTTCATTTTGACATGTTTGTTATTTTGTGATCATATGCACTATCAGGATTCCTTTTTTATGAGAGAGAGAGATAGAGATAGAGAGAGAGAGAAAGTGTGAGAAAGAGAATTGGTATGTCAGGGGCTCCATCACTGCACTCAATCTCCAAACATGTGTGCCACCTTGTGTGCATGTGCAATTTTGCATGTTTGCATCACCTTGTGCATATGACTTATGTGGGAACTGGATAGTTGAACATGGGTCCTTAGCATTCATAGGCAAGTGCCTTAACCACTAAGCCATCTGTCCAGCCCCATCATTACTCTGATTTACTCTGAAGTTTTGTAAACTGACAGTATAATATAACATCTTGGGAAAATCATATGTACATTAATCATGAAGGATGGATCAAAGGGAAATAAATGGCATGTAATACAAGAATCCAACAAGACCCTATCATGAAAAACATCTCAAACTGCCTAGTTTTATGTGGCAATTATGGTAGCACCGATTTGTATTCAATAAGGTCTTTCCTTCTCAAGATCTCAATACAGTTGATGACCTTGTTTTTACTCACAAAGTTACTGAAAGTCAATGAGGAATTATGATACTGTAACTTAGGTAAACTAAAAAAAAATAGATTCTGGTCATATTTTTTTTTAATTCAACTATATCTGTTTTTACTGTGTCAGGGCTGGTAAGCACTAGTGACAAAAATCATACAACTACGGCTGGAGAGATGGCTTAGCAGTTAAAACCCATACCTGGGAAGCCTAAGGACCACTCTTTGATTCTCCAGGACCCACGTAAGCCAGATGCACGAAGTGGTGCATGCATCTGTTGGAGTTCATTTGCAGTGGCTAAAGGCCCTTGCGTGCCCGTTCTTTCTCTCTCTATCTGCCTCTCACTCTCTCTCTCTCTCGCTCTCTCGCTCTCTCTCTGTCTCAAATAAGTAAAAATAAAAAAATAATAATTCAACTAGATTTATGGCTAGCACTGCATAGTTCTGATCGCAAGTGATCCTCAAAGTTCGCTGCATCTTTTGATGATACTCGCCTTAGATTTCTGTCTTCCCACATTGTCTCACTGTGTCTTACACATAGAGGCTTGATTGTAGGCTCATATGTTTGTCTAAATATGTTACAAGCAGTACTGTGTTTATATTTCTATCTCCTTTAGTTATGATCCATTGACTAAAATTTCTTAGATATGTTATTTTATTAAAGATTTGAAAACATAATTATTAAAAAAAATTCATCTGTTTTTAAAAATGTATATAGAAAGATGTCACCTCCTGCATAAAACATTTCTGCGTATATTATTTTGGGGACAAAACATAAACTCCTTAGTGTGAATTATTACATGTTTATCAACTGTTCATTGTTCATTGCTCTTGCCTTATTGCAAGCCACTCTGCCTTATATTTTAGCTTATAGGAGTGCTACCTTACAAGTTCTCTGACGGGCCTTACTCAGACCACACTGAGACATTCATGTGTCCTATATCCTCTGTCAAAAACTCTTTCCCTTCACTTCCTTTAAAAAATTGAAAAGTGCTAATGTGTGGTCCTCATTTATGGCAGGCAACTGCTTTACAACTCATTTCCCTCACTTCTATCATTGTGCTAACTTCACATACTTTTTTTTTGAGGTAGGGTCTCACTCTAGCTCAGACTGATCTCAAACTCACTCTGTAGTCCTAGGCTGGCTTTGAACTCACGTTGGCCTTAAAGGTGTGGGTTTCCAAGCCTGGCCACATACATTCTTATACCTCTGTTTAAGTACAGCTTCTTTAGGAAGACATTTCCAGAAGTGCAAAACTCAGTTTACTCCACCTATTAGACAAGCCTATAGAAACATATCTCTCCTTCCATTTGTTTGAACTATCTTCCATCATCTTTTTCTTTCTTAAAAGGTTTATTAGCATATGGTGATCATACATAATAGTGGGTTTCATTATGACATTTTATACATGTATATAATGTATTTCTATAATGCATTCACCCCTGCTAGCCCTCCCATTCCCATTAATCTATCTTTCCTATTCCCAGCTAACACCCATTTTAATTTCATGTTTTCTTTTGTGTGTTTTTTCATGATTTCATTAGGTGGTTTGCAGGAGCATAGGCACTTACAAATGGTTTCACCACAGAAGAAAGTGTCCCTACCTCCCTCATCAATCATTAACTGCATATAAATCCTCATTAAGTGAGGCCCAATGAGCCTCCACTTTCATGTCAGGATGTCCATGGGGTCTGATCATCTGTTTTGTTCAGTAATTTGTGTCTAAAACCTGAAGAGCCCCCAATACATTACAAGTGTTCAATAATTACAGAATAAATGTATGTCACTTAAATATCAGCTTTGGATTTTAAATTGATAATAAAATGCATTCATATTGTACTCTTTCTTTTTAACTCATTCATCTCTGTCACTTTGTTATATGGCTATGTCACTTTAACACTAATTTGATCAAACCTCACCTAGGTGATGGAGGATAGGGGAGGGTACTTAAGTGAACTAACAGTGTCTTTACTAAAACCGAATTTTATAGAGAACTTAAATAGATGGAACTTGGGGAAAGCTTAGAAGTCTAATCCTTAGTCATGCAAAGAATCTTTCTCAACAATCAAAGATTTCGAGACCCTGAGAAAGGTATTTGGCAAACAAGCTAAAGACAGAAACAAAAGCAGAAAAACAAAAACAACTTGAAGTAAATGTAAACTATTCAAGGAAAAGAAAACTTTGCTCAAGGTGGTGGCACACATCTTTAATCCCAGCAGGTGAGAAGTAGAAGTAGGAGGATTGCTATGAGTTCAAGGACAGTCTGAAACTGCAGTGTGAGATCCAGGTCCGCCTTGGCTAGAGTGAGATCCTACCTTGAAAACAAAAAGAAAAAAAAAAAAAGAAAACTTTATAAAAGTGCCCAATGATACATGCAAAAATAATTCCCTCTCTCTCTCTCTCTCTCTCTCTCTCTCTCTCTCTCTCTCTATATATATATATATATATATATATATATATATATATGAGGCAATAAGGGAAATTTTAATATAGGAATATTCCAAGGGGAAACCACTTTTGTAACTCAAACAAATAATAGCAGATACAGATGTTTTGAGTACATAATTTAAAAATTGTGCTTTGTGAATCTCATGCTATTGAAGGTATTTGTGGGCTGGGGAGATGGCTTAGCAGTTAAGGCACATGCCTGGAAGCCCAAGGACCCTGGTTACATTCTCCAGGTCCCATGTAAGCCAGATGCACATGGGAGCACATGCATTTGGAGATTGTTTGCAGTGGCTAGAGGCCCTAGCACTCCCATTCTCACTCTTTCTCTCTTCCTTTCTCTGTCTCTAATAAATAAATAAAAATAAAATCCTTTTAAAAAGGTATTTGTTTCCTCTTCAATGCTATTGAATTTTTTAACCTTTATGTTTGTTTCCTAAAAACAAAACAAAACAAAAAAAACCATAAATTTAGAAATCCAGGGGATATAGAGAGCTCAACACTAAATAAGACTGCCAGAAGGCCTGTCATGGCTCAGGGGATATTGCAGAAGATGGGGTGGGAAGATTATAAGAACCACAGAGTGGATAGGAATACCACGAGAATGGTACTCCCACTACCCCATAGGAACTGATTGAGGCCTTCATGACCTCCAAAATCCCCCTGAGGAGAGTCCTCAGGGTAATTGGATCAGTGTCAAAGGGATAAAAGAGCATACTTTGTTATAATATACATATACACACACACACACACACATATATATATATATATATATTAAAATAAAAAGTAAAATAAAATAAAACATGTCAATAATTGTCAACCCTCTAAATACTTATGTCCACTCCCAATGGTAACTATATATTTCAGTTGCATACTTGTAAACATTGGAATTGTTTTTCTTTTTTTTGTTGTTCACACTACACACGCATGTAGGCTATAACTTCATAGTCACAAACTGATACTTAAACAACTATGCATGAGAACAGTATGCAAGGAGTTAATCTTGAAGTAACCAAAGTAAATGCAGCTGTAGTTTGCTAGCTGTGATCCTGACCTCTTTCAGAATACACCATTGTGATTCAACATCCTTGAAACTACAGCAAGTTCTTCTCACTAGATCAAAAACTAAGTCACCACGGGACTTTCCCAATCACCACATTACATACTGATTAAGGTTCTGCATCCTGAAAAGGGCCTGGTATCATTATGATATCATTTGTATTGTGGTTTTGACCCTTTCCCCAGGGCTTTTCAAGAATATCAGAGGAAGAAATATCCAAAAATGGAGATTTGGTTTACCATGATTTGGAAGGGAGAAAGGGGTCATTATACCACAATGAATATATCATACACCGCACAAATATTTACTAAAATATCACTAACATTTCAGAATTATGAAAGTGATATCTGTTACCCTAGGTAAGTATACAGAGGCTATGATGACAGGCTTTATTCCTATCTAGCAGCAGAACTTGATAGCATATCCATGTGGTACTAATTTTGAAGGCATAAACAATGCAGGATGGAGAAGGTCATAGAGTTCTTTATCATGGTTCCAGAATGCCACTGTGGCTAAGCAATATGAATCAGGGTCAGTTCCTGCACAGAGGCCATGAGAGGCCTCTGCATGAAGCTATGATGATAAATGGTAAATTTCAATGTAGACCTCAGGATGTTGAAGTTGCCAGGATCCGGGAATGTCCACCAAAAGAAGCTATGGGCTCCAGTAAAATCATACCCAGAAAAGTGGATACAGGTAGTATCCATGAGGCCTATGAGAGTTGGAGTGGAATGTGGTGGCCTGAATGTAAAATGTCCCTCATATATTAATGTATTTGAAAACTTGGGTTGCAGCCATTTTGGAAGTTTGTGGAATTTTTAGAAGGAAGAGCCTCACTTGTCACTGGGGTCAGACCTTGATGTGTTACCATCTGGCCCCTCATGTTGTTCTCATTCTCTATTTTATCCATGAGGATGTGACACTAGCTTCCTGATCCTGTTATTTCTAAATAATTCAGTGAGTATTCCTCTAAACAATATTGTGGTTTTGAGATAATTATTTACTATGTAGCCAAAATGTCCCATATACTTGTCTATTTGCATACTGAATCACCATCTAGTGGCATTGTTTATGAACATTATAGAACCTTTAGGAAGTGGAGCCTTGCTCAAAGAAATGTGTCATTGTGGGCCAGACTTGAGGAGTTATAGCAAACTTCCAATTCCTGTTCTTTCTCATTCATCTTCCTAACTCTGGCTGCAATGCAATGCCAGTTTTCCCTTCCCACCATTATGAAACTTCCCCTTGTAACTGTAAGCTGAATTAATCATTTTTCATTGTATAAGCTGTTTCTAGTCAGGCACATTTGTCCTGCAATCAGAAAGTAACTGATATACCAAGGATTGTTCAAATACACTATGTATCCCAGATTGGCCTCAAACTGGCAATACGCATTTATCAGCCTATCAAGTCTTTGGCTTTTAGAATGCACCAATATGCTCGGCTTAATACTAATAATTTATTACATAGTATAGCTATCAAATTTAGAATGTGTTTCACAATGCTTTTACATAATCTACCAATCACATTTCATTTTTAAAATATATATATTTATTTATTTGGAGAGTTCTCACACAGAATGAGTAGGCCAGATCTCCCTGTTCCCTCTCCTACACCCAGAACCCTGGTCCCAGTCAGTTCCCCTGCTGTGGCTTTGGGGCTTTCTGCACCCTGCGACCTTGCTGCAGATCAGGCCCCTTGTTCATCTTTCCTGATTGAAGTAACTTGGGTCCCCAATTCCTGGACTGCCTGCTCCAGAGGGTACAAGCATGGAGTGAGTAGACCAGATCTTCCCTGCTGTTGGATTGGGGCTGCCTGGACCATGCAAACTTGCCACAGAAACAGGCCTCTTGTTCCCCCTTCCTGATTGAATGGTTCCTAGGTCCCCAACTCCAAGATTCCTTGCTCCAGAGGGTGTGCCAGTGGAGTGAGTAGCCAAGACTTCCTGGTTGTTTCCTCCCCTCAAACTTCCTTGGTCCTGATACCCCTGCTGCTAACTTGGGGCAGCCTGGTCCAGGCATGTGGGCTGAGAAAGCAGACATTTTGCTTTGGTTTCCTAATTGACTGGATCCTGGATCTCCAAAACCCTATTCCCCTGATCCACAGAGTACATGGGCCACTGTAGAATCTGGCCTCTTGCCACTGGCTCTCCAGCATCTTGGTTCCTGATTCCCCAACCCCTGATCCCCATGTGCTGGGGACTATGTGAAAATGGAGTGAGTAGGCCAGAACTTCCAGTTCCCCACCTCCCAGTTGCCCGGGTACCAATGATGTACTTGCAATCACCACATTCTGTGCATCTGTGATTATAACCTCACCATACACCAATCTGGTTCACATTTACAACAGAGCACACATGGAAGATTCTTCAAGGATAAATATTTGCATCCCCCTCAATGCAGTAAAAGTTTCTCCAACATGGGTAGACCCCCAATGCAAAACTTAAAATAAAATAAACAACAAAAGTCAGAACACTGAGAGATCTCCACCAAGTATGCCTACTCTCATAATGGTAGCCTCCAATGAAATCATAGAGAAATCACCAGAAATTGAATCTCAAAATGAAAACCCAACAACCAATGGGACCAAAAGAATTGCTGAACTGGAAGCAAGCCATCAAAACACCAACAATCGCATAAATGAAAATGAACAGAATTGTCTCTTAGAGCACAGTAAGCTTTGACAGTAAGCTTAACATAATTGAGGAAAACTTTAGAAGCCTTAAAAGATATTTAAATGAATTGAAGTTGAGTCAACAAATGGAAACTCTCAATAACCAGTTGATTAAGCTTAATGAAGACTTAATCAAATGTAGGAATGAATTCAAAGAAGAATCAAGAAAATCAGCCCTTGAACTGAAATTGTACCTCAAAAAAGAGATGGAAACAATGCAAAATAACACAACAGAAAACAAAAATCAAATAGAGCTTTTAAAAATCTCTGTAGAACCCTTCAGTAACACTTACTCATGTGGAGGATAGAACCTCTGAGATGGAAGACTAGACAGAATAAATTGATGAAGAGGCTAAAAACTTTTCTAATTTCAAAAAAATCATGTGAACAAAATATGAAGGAACTGCGGGAATACCTGAAAAGGAGCAAACATGTGGATCATGAGTATACTAAAAGGAGAGGAAATCCTGGCCAGTGGCATGGAGAACATATTCAACAAAATTATTGAAGAAAATTTTCCCAGCCTCTCAAAAGAGAAGCCCATCAGTATTCAAGAAGCTAACAGAGCACCAAACAGACAGGACCAAAGAAGAAACTCTCCAGGGCACATCATAGTTAAAACTCTTAACAATGAAACCAAAGAAGAGTGCTAAAAGCAAAAAACGAGAGAAACAACTCTTACATACAAAGGCAATATCATCAGAATTACCTCAGATTTCTCAATGGAAACCATGAAATTAGAAAGGCCGGGAATAGAAAACTTCAAAGTCTATAACATTATGGCTTCCAACCAAAACTACCGTACCCAGTAACAGTATTCCTCATAATAGATGGTGAAAAGAAAACTTTCCATGGAAAAATCAACTCTATGATTATAAGAATACAAAGCCAACCCTACATAGAATACTTCAGGGAATACTAGACACAGAAGAGTCAAACAACCAATCTCAAGAGCCTACAAGAAGAAGATCACAATAACCAAAACCAGAGAAGGCTCATAAAGTACAAAATACAAGAAAGTACCAAATCCCATAAAACACCCCATCATGGCAGGGATTAAATCAAACCTCACAGTTATAACAATAAACATTAACAGTCTTAACACAAGGTAAGAGGGTGAATCAGAAAAACAGACCCTTCAATCTGCTGTCTTCAAGAAACCCACCTCAACACTAAACACAGAGTCCTCCTCAGAGTGAAAGGATGGAAAATGATATTCCAAGCAAATGGAAATAAGAAACAAGCAGGTGTTGCTACATTAATATCTGATAAAATAGACTTCAAACCAAAAGTAATAAAAATGACAGAGAAGGCCACTTCTTACACATCTAGTGAACAATACAACATGAAGACATCATAATCACAAATCTATATGCACCAATTATAGGTGCACAACAGTGCATAAAACAAAATCACTTGACACCAAAACAGAAATAAACACCAATACCATTATAGTCACATACTTCAATACTCCACTGCCATCAATAGACAGATCATCCAAGCAGAAAATCAACAGGGAAATAATAGAGCTCAACAACACCATAAATCAACTAGACCTAATAGACACCTACAGAACTTTTCACCCCAATTCTACAGAATACATATTCTTCTCAGCAGCCTATGGAATCTTCTCTAAAATAGACCATATATTAGGGATAAAGCATGCTTCCATAAATTCAGGTAAACTGAAGTAACTTCCTGCATCATGTCAGATCATAATGCTGAAAAGCTAGAAATTAACAATAAGTGGCACAACAGGAACTCCACTAGCTCCTGTAGACTGTGAAGCACACTTTTAAACAATGAATGGGTTATGGAAGTAATTTTTAAAAAATTAAAATTCCTAGAATGATAATTAAAGCACAACATACCAAACTTATGAAACCCAATGAATCCAGTCCTAAGGGGAAAATTCATAGCACTAAATGCCTTTGAGTGGTCAAATTCATCAAATTCTCGATAAATTAATAATCCATAAATTCATAATGCTTATCCCATTTAAACTATGCTGACTTCACTCTCCGTTGAAGAATCTGTTCTTCTTTTATCTGAAGGAGATAAACTGTACATCACACTTCAGCCAAGCCACAGCTGAAACCACAGAGGAATTGGGAAGATAAGCAAGAGCGCTGCTTCCATGGTGAACATGATAATTAGCACCAGGGTGAAGGAGACAGACCCTGAGGATACTCAAAACTTACTAAAGCAGAGATCCAGAGTATCCTAAAAGCTCATCACTGAAGTAGACTTAAACTTACCCACCACAGCTCAGGGAATTTTATGGAAGAGGGGGCAGAAAGATTGTAAGAGCCACAGGTTGAGACATCATACCCAGAGGCATTCCTTCCCCCAAGAAATAATTGACTGCAGTTCCAACAATACATAACCCACAAATGCAACCCACTAAGGAAGGTCCCCAGCAGAATGGGGGCAGGTATGAGGGAAAAGAGGGTACCAGCATGTGATGTATCCATACAAAATATGTCATTAACAATAATAATAATAATAAGGAAAAAATTGCCCTCAGGATTTGATAAAAATAGAAGAGATATGAATACTTACAATGCAGTAATGAATTGTAAATTCCTTAGTAATCCACATTCAGGGCTTAGCGATCCTATCCAAAAAAACATCTATTCACAATCAGAACCATCTAATAATAGATCTTTCTAGTGGTAACTAAATTCCATATCAAATTGAAAAATTATTTTGGCTACAAGAAAAAAAATGCTTTTTCCAAAATGATCTTAGTACATTTCTTTGTTGTTTGCTGTATCTAATTTAAAATTCATCCTAACATATTAACTAGTATGCTATAATCAAAATAAATTTATTAGTTAGGCTGCTCCATTAACTTTATATGTGAAGAAAGAGTAGTGAATATTATAGCCTCTTGCATTTTTCCCAGCAGAAAAAGGAAGCAAGAGGCCTTCTGACAGGATCCCTGAGTATTTATTCTGGGGGCTTTTAAGGCCTATAATTCTTTATTGCATCCCTTTCTGGTCATTTTGATGATTAAATGAAATCTTTTTGATATGCTTTCCAATGGAGCCCAATTAGATATAGATCTCAAGGGGCAGGACCTGGGAGACAGCATTATGTAAAGCTCTTGCTCAATTAAAGGATCTCTCTGAAGGGTTTTTCTCTTGTGCAGAACTTTGATCTATATGTAGTTAAAGGGGAAGCCCTTCCTACCTCAACTGCTCAGCTTCTGGTAATATCTCTTCCAATAATATTTTACACTGATTCACTATATATACATGAGTTTGATATAATAATACTTTTTTTCTGGAAGGATACTAATTGTTTCCAGCTCCTTCATCTTTCTGACTGAATATCAGGATAATAACTAGTCCTGTATTCTGAAACAACTTCAGATTTGGACAAGAAGTTATGGTTTCTTTATGAGCACCTATAATGCAATATATCAAAGAATATAAAATCTTCTAGTCTGAAATGCGCATGAAGATTTTCCATTTTTGGTTTGGGGTGATTTTTTAAAAGATAATTCCAAGAAGTTAGTTCTGGTGTTCTGCATATTGATTTTATCATTCATTCTTCGATGATAAACAGTACAAGCCTCATGCTTTACACTCTTTCTTTTGAGTCTTTGTCAATGAACCTCCCCCAATACACACACAGATACACACACACACACACACACACACACACACACACACACACACACACACACAATTATCCTTTCATTTTGGAGAAAATCCATCACCAGTACCATTTCACAGCTTTTGAGTAGTGCTGGTCACACACAGTATCCTCAACATCATCACTGAATAGACAACTGGAACTGAAATAGGCAGACAGAAGCATATCGAAGCAAAACACTAATAGATCTAAGAAATGCAGTTTCCCCAAAAATGCCTCTTTAATTTTTCATATGTCGTTATAAACATTGTGTCGACTTAGCAAAAGAGCTGATTTTTAAATTTCTTAGACTGAGAAGGAGCTATTATGTTTTATTCCAAAATAAATAAAACAAATTATTGACTGAAACACTTAAAGATGAACTGAATTTATTTAGAGCAAATTGTGCAGGGTTTAAAACTCCCACTGCATAGACACTTTACTGAGCAACATAATTTTGAAAATTTATTCATAGAATCATTAAGAATGTGTTTATTGAGTCATTTGAAAATAATCAGTAAAATCACTAGCCATTTTTACAAAACTTTGCATCAGAAAAGTGGAGAATACAGGCACCAAAAATCATTATTATCACAATTTAAAACTCCATATATAAAAAATATATTAGCTGTTTTCATTAGGAAAATTATCCTATTATCTATACAGCATATAATACAGATTAAGGCTATTAGGGCAACTTTTATAATGTTATATTGATAGAAAAATCAATTTGAGTTGAACTATCTACAAAATACTCCACTGAACCATAGTACAGTGGGTATTGAAAGTGGAAAATAATTTTGAAAGTGGCTGAGCAGTTCTTTCTGTCTTTAGTGGGGAGTGACAACATGTAATCAGGAAATTTCTCAACATTAGCAAGACACTCAACAGTAGGAGGGCTGAAATGGGAGCAATAAACAGTTAACTAGAGTATACTGTGGGGGCACTTTAAAGACTAAAAAACATAAGACCTGGAATATTAATAACTCTGACATTTTAAGAACCCTGTGGCTACAAATGGACCCTGTAGGTGACTGATATTCTTTCCTCACTTCAAACTTTTGCCGATAATTAATGACAACTTTGCAGAGCAAGAGGATAGGATGATGAGAAAGATTACTGATAGAAAGTTAAAGGCAAATATTTGGTGTTATTAAAACTGTGGTTTGAAGGCTAGAGGGATTGCTTAGTGGTTAAGGCACTTGCCTGAAAATCCAAAGAACCCAGGTTTGATTCACTAGGACCCACAAATTCAGATGCACAACGTGGTGCAGGCATCTGGAGTTCGTTTGCTGCAGCTGAAGGCCCTGGTGTGCCCATTCTCTCTGTGTCTTTCTCTCTCTCTCTCTTTATCAAATAAATAAATAAATAAAATTTTTAAAAATGCAGTTTCAGATTTGAAAAAAAAAAATAGTGCTATCCCCAAAAGTGAGTAGAATGATACATATTAAATCCACAGATAACAAGGCCCAAAGATAAGGGTATATGTGATCAATAGCAAGCACAATGATGAGGGCAGATACATGGCATCTCCACCTTCTCAGACAGGTTGTACAAGGCCTTGTTGCTCTGGAAACTCAAATGAATTTTAGATAATTCTTATTAGCTATGTATTTCTCTAGGAATATATTGTTATCCTCACATTTAATATTACTGAGTGTAAGGGATGATTGTTAGATACTCACATATTAGGAAATTTGAATAACTGCAATAATAAATATAGAGAATTCTGAGAAAATGGACAAATAGGGCCATTTTGTCTATTATAATTTATTTATAGTTTATTATTATTTTACTTAAAATATGTGAGCATTAAATGTCAATTAGTTGAAATCTTCAAGAAAGACTGTTCTGCTTCAAAGAAGTTCTCATCCAATGTTCAAGCAATGTACTTAATGATAACTTTTCCAAGTATATAAGAACATTTTCCTTTCTTGTCCCTTCAAGATAATTGATGTTTTCAACAATAATGCTTGCATAGGACCTCAGTCCTTTCACACTGTTTACCAATGTTCACTTCATAGAACAGTGTGAACTAAGAACATAATCTGGAAGTTGGATTTGTGATTAAATAACTTATGTATGGCTTCTTTTATAACAACTTACCTCATTCACCTAAAACATTGAGATTCAAAGACCAGAAAAAATGGTTCCACAATGTGAGGCATCTAGCAAAGGGAGGGGATGTTCATTCAAACTGTCCATAATAGAAAGCCTAATCATCATATTGTACTTTGAAATATAGTTGTTTTAATTTGCATTTCCCTAATGATTAGGGATGTTGAACATTTTCTTAAGTGTGTGTTAGCCATTTGTAATTCTTCCTCTGAGAACTCCCACTTTTGGAGTGGGTTGTTTGATTTTTTTATTGTTTAGTTTTTTGAGTTCTTCGGAGATTCAAGATATTAGGCTTCTGTCACTGATATAGCTGGCAAAGATTTTCTCACATTCAGTGGGTAATCTATTGGCTCTGCTTATGGTATATTTGTCTGTGCAAAAGCTTTTAAGCTTCATGGGATCCCATTGGTTGAGTGCTTGTTTAATTTCCAGTGCTACTGGGATTTTGTTCAGGAAGTCTTTTCTCAGTCCTATATCGTGGAGAATACCTCCTATTTTTTCTTCTTGTAGTTGAAGAGTTTCAGGTCTTATGTTGAAGTCTTTAATCCATTTGTACTTGACTTTTGTGTATGGGGAAATGAGTGGGTCTAATTTCATTTTTTCTACATATGGTCATCTGATTTGTTCAACACCATTTGTTAAAGATGCTGTCTGTTCTCCAGTCTACATTATTGGCACCTTTATCAAAGATCAAGAAGCTGTATTTACTTGACCTGCTGGGTCTTCAATTCTGTTCCATTGGTCTATGTTTCTGTTTTTATTCCAGTACCATGCTGTTTTTGTAACTATGGCTTTTTAATATAGCTTTAGATCATGTATGGTGATACTGCCAGAGGTGTTTTTCTTGCTGAGGATGTTTGGATACCTGAGACTTTCTACCATTCCATATGAATTTTGAGATATTTTTTTCAGTCTCTGTGAAGAATGATGCTGGTATTTTTATTGCTATTGCATTAAATCTGTATGTTGCTTTTGGAATTGCAATTTTCACAATATTAATTCTACCTATCCAGGAGCATGGGAGGGCTTTCCATCTTCTCAAGTCCTCCTCAATTTCTCTCTTGAGTTTTTTTAATGTTTTCATTATATAGGTCTTTCACATCTTTGGTTAGTGTTATTCCAAGGTATTTAATTTTCTTTATTGCTATTAAAAATGGGACAGCCCCACTGATTTCTTTCTCTTTATATTTGTCCTTTACATATAGAAAAGCTACTGATTTTTGTCCATTGATTTTTTTAATTTTTTTATTATTTTATTTATTTTTGGAGAGAGACACAGAGAGAGACAAACAGAAAGGAAGAGAGGGAGACAGAGATGGGCATGCCAGCAGTCTCTCAGCTGCTGTGAACGAAATCCAGATGCGTGCACCCCCGTGTGGGCAAGTGCGGCATTGTGCCCTTGAGTCACTTTGCATCTGGCTAAACGTGGGACCTGGAGATTGGAACTGGGTTCTTAGGCTTAGCAGGCAGGAGCCTTAACCGCTAAGCCATCTCTCCAGCCCTGTGCATTGATTTTTTTTTTATCATGCCGCTTTGCTGAAGAAATTTATCACCTTTAGAAGTTTTGAGATGGAGACTTTCAGGAGATATATATATATATATAGTATGTCATCTGCAAATAGGGTAATTTCACCTCTTCCGTTCCAATTTGAATCCCTTTTATTTCTTTCTCCTGTCTTATTTCTTGGGCTAGTACTATGCTGAAGAGCAGTGGTGAGAGTGGGCACCCCTGTGTTGTTCCTGATCTCAGTGAGAACTCCTTGTGTTTTTCCCCATTAAGTATTATTTGATCTTTAGGAGCTTTATATATAGCCTTTATTGTGTTGAGATACCAACCCTCCATGCCTATTCTTTCCAGTGTTTTGACCATGAAGTGGTGTTGTATTTTGTCAAAGGCCTTCTCTGCATCAATTAAGATGATCATGTGGTTCATATGGTATAGTTTATTTATGTACTGTAATACATTGACCGATTTCCATGTGTTAAACCATCCCTGCATCCCTGGATAATGCTTTGATGTGTTGTTGAATTCAGTTTTCAAGGATTTGGTTGAGGATCTTTGCATCTAAGTCCATTAGGATATAGGCCCATAGTTTTCTTTCCTTGTTGCATCTTGTCTGGTTTTGATATTAGGGTGATGCTAGCTTCATAAAAGGAGTCAGGGAAGATTCCCTGATTTCTGATTATGCGAAACAGATTGAGAAAAATTGGCTTCAGTTCTTCAATGAAGGCTTGATAGAATTCAGCTGAGAAGCCATCAGGTTCTGGACTTCTGATTTGGGGGAGGATTTGATTACTTTTTCAATCTCTATGAATGTCATAGGTTTGTTTAGGGGAGTAATCTGCTCTGAGTTTAGTTTTGGCAGGTGGTATGTGTCTAGGAATTCATTCATTTCTTGCAGATTATTCAATTTTGTATAGGAGAGGTTTTGGAAGTATACCCTGATGATTCTTCCAATTTCATTGATGTCCGCTGTGATCTCTCCTTCCTCATTTCTGATTTTGTTAATTTGAGACTTCTCTTTTTTTGCTTGATCAAATTGGCCAGCGTTTTGTCAATCTTGTTTATTTTTTCTAATGACCGGCTCTTTCATTCGTTGAATTTTTAAATTGTTTGCTTAGTTTACAATTCATTAATTTCTGTTCTAATCTTGATTATTTCTTTTCATCTGGTACTCTTTGGTTTAGATTCTTCTTGTTTTTCCAGTGCCTTTAGATGGGCAGTCAGGTTATTATTTTGCAATGCCTCTGTCTTTGTAATGAATTCATTAATGGCTATGAATTTTCTGCGTTCATTGTATCCCATAACTTTTGATAGGTAGTGTTTTCATTATCATAAAATTATAGGAATTTTACCATATTTTAATCCATGACCCCTTCATTGTTTAAAGTGTGTGTTTTTTTTATGGAGTCTCCAGGAACTGGTGGAGTTCTTGATATGTCTCTTGTTAATTTCTAGTTTTAAAGCATTGTGATCTCACAGGATAAGGAAGTTATTTCCATTTTCCTGACGTTATGAAGGCACACTCTATGGCCCAAAGTATGATTAATTTTGGAGAAGGTTCTGTGAGCTGCTAAGAAGAATGTGTATTCTGTAGAGTTGGGGTGGAAAGTTCTGTAGATATATATTAGGTCAAGTTGATCTATGATGTTGGTGAGCTCTATTATTTCCCTGTTGATTTTCTGCTTGGATAATCTGACTATTAATGATAGTGGAGTATTTGAGTCTCCAAATATGATGATACTGGTGTTAACTTCTTTTTTTATTCTTTAGTAGATTTTGTTTTATAAACTGTGGTGCACCCATGTTTGACACATATATATTTATGATTATGATGTGCTTATGTTGGATCAATCCCTTGATGAGTAAGAAGTGGCCTTATTTGTCATTTTTGATTACTTTGGGTTTGAAGTCTAATTTATCAGATATTAATATATCAAACCCCCCCACTTGTTTTTTATTTCCATTTTCTTGGAATATCTTTTTCCAACTTTTCACCCTGAGGAGGTGTCTACCTTTACTGATGAAGTGGGTTTCTTGAAGAGAGCAGATAGAAGGGGCCAGTTCTTTGATCTACTATGATAACCTGTATCTTTTGTTTGGGGAGTTTAGAGCATTAATATTTAAGGTTATTGCTGTGAGGTGTGAATTAATTCCTTCCATGATAAGGTGTTTTATGAGGTTTGGTGCTTTCTTCTGTTTTGTGCTATGTTGAGCCTGGTCTATTTTAGTTATTGTGATCTTCTTCTTGTTGGCTCTTGAGATTTGTTGTTTGACTGTTCTGTGTGGAGTATTCCCTCAAGTATTCTCTGTAGGTTTGGCTTTGAGTTCATATGATCATAGAGTTGACTTTTTCATGGGAAGTTTTTTCTTTCACCATCTATTATGAAGGATACTTTTGCTAGGTAGAGTAGCTTGGGTTGGAAGCCATAAGTTTTTAGAATTTGAAGTGTTCCATTCCAGGCCCTTCCTGCTTTTAGGGTTTCCATTGAGAAATATGAGATAATTCTGATGGAATTGTCTTTATATGTTGTGAGTTGTTTCTCTCTTTCTGCCTTTAACACTCTCTCTTTGTTTTCATTGTTAAGAATTTTAACTATAATGTGTCTTGGAGAGTTTCTTCTTTGTTCTTGTCTCTTTGTTGTTCTGTGGGCTTCTTGTATCTGGATGGGCCTCTCTTTTGAGAGATTTAGAACATTTTCTTCAATACTTTTGTTGAATATGTTCTCTGTGACTCTGGTCTGGATTTCCTCTCCTTCTGGTATACCCATGATTGATCTGGATGTTTGGTCGTTTTAGAGTATCCCACACTTTTCTCATATTCTGTTCACTAGAGTTTTTGAACTTAGCCAAGATTTTGGCCTCTCAATCAATTTCTTCTGTCTTGTCTTCCTGGTCAGAGTAACTCTGTTGGTGAGGGGTTCTAGAGAGGTTTTATATTTTCTATTTGATTTTTGTTTTCTGCTGTTTTATCTTCCATCGTGTCCATCACTTTTTTGAGGTACTATTTCAATTCCAGTTCTGATTTTCTTGATGATTCCTGGAATTCATTCTTGCATTGGATCAAGTCTTCATTAAGAGTAGATAACCAATTGTTGAACTTTTCTATTTCTTGCCTCACCTTCAATTTATTCATATCTCTTTGCAGGATTCTAATATTTTCTTCAATCAAGTTAACCCTACTGTCAAAATCTGAATGTTCTAGGAGATGATTCTGTTCAATTTAATTGATATTTTTATTGTTTCTTTGATGGTTTGCTTCCAGTTCAGCAATCTTTTTGATCAGGGTCTCGTTGGTTATTGTGTTTTCATTTGGGGAATGAATTTCTGTTGATTTCTCTATGATTTCATTGGAGGCCTCCATGGTAGGACTAGGCATCCTTGGTAGAGAGCTCTCAGTTTTCTGACTTTCGTTGGCTTTTTTGCATTGTTGTCTGCCCATTTTAGGAAGATGCTTTATTTTATTTAAGAGGGAGCAAGATTTGCCCTTTGACCCAAGCACCCTCTGACTCAGGTGAACAGGGATGTTGGTACCCAGGGGCCAGTCAGCATACCAGAGCAAAAGGTTGGATTCCATAGCTCACACAGTGACCAACCCTCTCCAAGCAAGGCACAATGGAACCTACCAGGATCAGGGGACTGGGAGGAGCCAGGGAACAGGGATCTGGCCTATTCAATCCACACTGCTACTCCTGCCAGCACACAGACCAGCACAGGGAACCCAAACCAGGGCACTGGGAGGAACCAGGAAAAAGGGTTCTGGCCTACTCACTCCACACCACCATGCCTGCCAGCACACCGTCCATGCAGGAAACCCAGATCAGGGGCTAGGAGGAGCCAGGAAACAGGGGTTTGGCCTACTTACTCCTCACCCCTGTGCCTGCCCCCTCCTTCTTCATTTTCTAAAAAAAATGTTTTATTGGAAAAATACCACTTTCAAAGTAAAAGCAGATAAAATTATAACAGAGAATCAAAGAATATTGCCATAATTTTCCATGAATTTTGATAAAATGGGTTTATGAAATTATTATCAGCCTGAGAATATTTCACTGGAAATAAAATAAAATATTTTGTAAACACACAGAAAGGAAGAGGATCTTTAAAAAATAGATAAGTAAATAAATAAATAAATAGATAAAGTTACCAATTACTTCAATCTTCTTTTGACTTCTTCCCCCAAATAGCCAATGAGCCAAAAAAAAATCTGAATCCTGGAAGGCTGGACAAGGAATATACCCCTGCCACCCTTGGTAACAGCATCAATACATGGCATAAGAATGTTGAGAAAAACTCATTTCAGCTCAGGAGATGAGGCGGGATATACTTTCTTAAATTGAAGGACTAAAGTTCTATAATTAGAAAGATATTATAATGCTCCTCCTACCCCACTGATGTCATGCAATACTTACTTAAACTAATCTCTTCTAGGAACATTTATATCCTACATCTCCAATGGAAAGCTGTTCTGTGCATCTGGTCTAGATAACCTTTTCCTTCTCTGAACCACTAGAGGATTTATTGACTATGTGATTCATTATTATTTAGTCAATCATTCCCTTCCAACGTCTTTCTAAATCAATTTTATTATTTTTCTGATCACAAGACTAAATGTGCTATTATTAAAAATATATAACTTACTGCAAGCCCTAAAAGATAAGGTGAAGTATAGGCATAATCCAACTAAAATGAAATAATCCCAATTAAGACTTGTACAAATTCCCTTTTCACATTTCTCTACTATGAATATATAATTCTTTTTCTTGTTCCAAGCAGTGGAATACATGATGCTCATTGGCATATTTTTTCACTTATCATTGCTGCATAGATAATTCCCCATGCAGTATATATTTCTGATGGGAACCTCACTTCCAGTATGAATGAGTAAGCTCCTAAAAATTATCCTGTGACAAGTTAAAAACTATAAATTAAAAGCATGTAGATTTCAGGCAGAGTCAAAGTTTGGAGGAAGTTACTGGAATAGAATAAATTTCATGTATTCAGACAAAAGAAAACTAAAGGAATAAATTACTAGCAGCTCCAAATGAAGAAAATTGAAATAAATTATCAGCAGGAGGCAGCCTCATGCATATAGCAGCCCAAGGGTCACACTAATCTTTTTGTCATCAAATTGGCAGACTTTCATTTTCCCTTGGAGCATCCATAAGTCTTGGGCACCTTTGGGAGCTAGAGCCTGGGATAGAGCAGGAGCCAGAAAGGCAGCCAAAGCCTGGACCTGGCCTTGCTTGGTTCAAAACTTGGCCTGACCTTGGGCTGCTAGAAACTGATATCCTTGTAAATGCATGCAGGATCACAGTTCCAGAGCTTGGGGTGAGCAATGTAAGCACTGAATTTGTAGGTGATACCTTTCAAATATTGGGCTTAACATCCTTAGGCTTCATAAATGCTGGGATAGGCTTGATCTGTGCAATGAATGCTTTGCTTTGTCCTGAATCTTCTTCCTGTTGTGCTTGTGCACCTCACATATGTTTCTTAAGAATCTGAAGTGCACTCCTATAAGAGGTTCGTATTTTTGTAATTGATTGGAAGAGATAATGAGCATGGTACATGTGTGTAGAGGAATGTCACAATGAAACCAATTAATTATTACAATTAAAATTTGTTAATAATTAAAGAACTATTAAAGTTAAGAATACTGAAACAATATGACTAAGAAAAAAACATAGTAGAAAATATTTATGGCTTTATGACATAGCTATTGCATTCATGACCTCGCACAGTGATTGTTTTGATCTGAGCAAGACCCATGCAATACAGGGCCCATGAACATTCTGTCATGGATAATGGACAGCATGAGGACCCATCCCTCCCTGAAGAGTTATAAGCAGTTAATGGTGGCTGGGGCAGCAAGATACATTAGGATTCATGTGCTCTGGTAAATAATCTGCCACCTATGCCAAAGCAAGCAACCTTAATTGCAGTAGACAGCTTCAGGTTGCTGGGATGAACTTCCAAACTAGGCACAGTTATGGAAGGAAGGAAATTTATTGAAGATTACAGATCAAGGGGAAGTTCCATAATGGAAGAAGTCAGTCCACTTTTCACAGATCCAAGCAGAGAGAAAAGCCAAAAGCAAAGACAATCAGCACAGGCAAACACTTCAGAAACTCTGGAAAAACTCAAGCACTTTGCATTCCTTTATATTGAAATTCCAAATTCATACCTTAGGGCTGGACTGTAGAATCTGCTCAGTGACACCAAGATACAAGTTTGAATAAAACTCCTGAATCGACTGGGGAGTATCCATTCAAACTACCACCCTAATTAAATTCAATGTATTACACTCACTCATAAGAAATAAAAAGAGAGACATCAAACCAAATGGGGACTAGTTGGGAAGCAAAAGGGCTTCAGGAGAAGTTAATGGGATGGGATTATGAACAAAATACCTTATATACAGGTATAAAAATTATAAAGTAAAAATTGACTTTAGTTTTGAAAATATATTTTTGAAAAGGCACAGATATCAATAACTATAATGAAATATTAGACTCATCAAAAAGAAAAAAAAAGGCTGGGCGTGGTGGTGCATGCCTTTAATCCCAGCGCTCAGGAGGCAAAGGTAGGAGGATCATCGTGAGTTTGAGGCCACCCTGAGACTACATAATGAATTCCAGTTCAGCTTGGGCTATAGTGAGACCCTACCTCGAAAAAAAAAAAAAAAAAAGAAAAGAAAAAAAAAAATGCTCTTCAAAAAAAAAAAAAAAAAAAACCTTTAAGAAAATAAATAAAAACTGCAAGCCACAAATGAAGAGAAAATGTCTTGGAGTACTTATATCTGCCAAAGAACTTGTTTCCAAGGTTGATCTTTAATATAGATATGCCTATTATATAACTCAGCCATCTTATTGTCAAGTGATTACACAAGAGAAAAGAAAACCTATAGATAATCTACTTACTGTATTTATAGTTTTATTCATAGTAGGCCAAAATGTGAAACAATCCAATGTCCTTCCATAAATCAGTAAAAAAAAAATGTGGTATCTTCCTATAATGGAATACTACTCCATAATATCATGGAATCTAGTCTAGAATAAAAAAGGAAAAGGCTATTGCTATATGGCCCACAAAATTAATGATGTAGAAGGCAATTATGCTGGATGAAAGCAGCCAGCCACAAAGCTCCTATATGGAACTCTAGAAACTAGAAACTAAAGAAACAGAAAGCTTGGAACATACAGAGTGGTGAATGGATTGGCATTGTGGCATAAGAAGCCTTCTGGTGGTTTTGGGAATGGAATGCAATTTGAGTGGAATAGTATGTACATGCCTATATTTAGCCATCAGAACTCACCACAAACTGTGTGTATATTACACCTGAATACAGTGGATATTTTAAAAATAAGAAGATAAGAGCTGCATACTACTTTGTTATTTGTATGCATAAAATTTGTTCAATAATCTATTACACATTTTGGGAAATATATTAAATATTTCTACCTATTGTAAATAAATGATAACAAACATGCAAAGTAAAATAAAATTTTAAACACTAATTAGATTGCAGACAATCTAAGCATACACAGAAAAAGTAGTTGAAAGACTGAGAGATAGATATGACTATGGATAATCAGCAGTCAACAGTGCTTTCTCCAAGAGGGAATCTGCCTACAGAAAGAGCTAAGCCTCGAGAATACCAACAGTGAAGAGCAATCTGACAAGGATTTCAGGCTTCCATTTGTGTGCAGGAGTAGAAACTCAGAGAGGTTATTTGTTTGGTGGTTCATATGATCCTAGGAAAGGTAGGCTAGCAAATAAATATAGAACTTAACAGTTGTCTGTTAGACAAATTGACTTGCAAAGAATTTATGAAACATAGCAGGGATTGTGGTACCAAAGGAATTCTGTTTTGAGGTAGAGAGCTAACATTTTACTGTATAAAACCTGACACTGGAAAAAAAAAAAAACTCATTAGCTGTGTCCGTGATAACACCTGAACTTCTTAAAAGCTCTTTACTTTTGGAGATGAATTGGATGGCACAATGTCTTCTCCCTGTGCTCTTCAGAAAAGGAAGTCAATAAATTCAAGGCATTATTATGTGCTGTTAGCTAGGAAAAGCAGATCTATTTACTCTGTCCTGGAACTTATAGAAGCTGTAGTTACCTATAAATTACTTGGTTGCATCACAGAGAAACAAATAGACTGAAGAACAACATGAAGGCTGTGAATCAGTGTTCTAAAAACTAATTTCTAGAGGCAAAATTAGATGCCAATGACAGGTTTCCTGACCTTTTCCTACTCTATTCTGTAGATAGGACAAATTCCCAATTTCATTTAATTTTCAATAGTACTGAATATATATGGATAAATAGTCTTCATTTAAGAGTATCATTCATGAATGAGGAAAAGTTATCTGGGTGAAGAAAGAAAATTATTAATTATTTTCATTTGTCCTAGCAAGGGATGTTGCCCATAATTATGGCATCAAAATATCCATGAAAGATCCATCTAAAATTGTATGCTTCAATGTAATTTCCAATTTTTACATGTTTGTATTAGAATTAACCATAAGTTAGCTAAATTTGGATACTGTTTCCTAAGTGTTTTATTCAAGTGTTGTTTTGGAGAAAGCAATTGTTTTTTCTTTTAAAATAAAAGAGGGAAAAAGTTTTAAAATTAAAGAGGAACCATCCCTGTGTACTGAATTTCACTCCACTGTATGTAATAGTATTTATTTTTTCTTTTTTATTTACAACTTCTATACTTATAGGCAATAAACCATGATATTTCCTTCCCCTCCCCACATTCCCCTTTAGAACTCCACTCTCCATTATATCCCCTCCCTTTCTCCATTAGAATCCCTTTTAATTTGATGTCATCATCTTTTTCTCCTATTATGAGGGTCTTGTGTAGGTCTTGCTAGGCACTGGGAGATCATGGATATCAAGCCAATTTCTGTCTGGACAGTTGCATTGTAAGGAGTTGTACCCTTCCTTTGGCTCTTACATCCTTTTCAACACCTCTTCAGCAATGAACACTGAGCCTTGGAGGGTGTGATAGAGATGTTTCAGTGTGGGATACTACTCGGTCCCTTCTTCTCAGCACTGTGTTGCCTTTTGGGTCATCCCAGTGGTCATCACCATCTGAAAAGAGAAGCTTCTCTAACAAGAAGTGAGAGTAGCATTAATATATGAATATAAACATTAAATGTAGTGTTTTCAAGGCAGTTTTGTGGGAATAACATATACATTTAGCCAGATAAGAGCAGGCTTTATACCCCTAAGGCTCATGACCTCCTTGAGGTAGGGTCTCACTCTGGCCCAGGCTGACCTGGAATTAACTATGTAGTCTCAGGGTCGCCATGAAGGCACGGCAATCCTACCTCTGCCTCCTGAGTGCTGGGATTAAAGGCATGCACCACCATGCCAGGCCTGCCATAGTCTTTTGATTAGGTTTTTCAGTACCAGGCATGTATTTCCTCCCATAGAACAGGCCTTCAGTCCAATTAAAAATCAGTTGGGTTCCCCCAGAGCAGACATGCACTATTGCACCCGTTCAGTCATTGGGTCTGTCTGGCCAAACTTGAATTTTCCAGTGTCCACTGTTTTCACTACTGATGATTTCTGTCTCCCATATAATAGTATTATAATGGTGGTAGTATTTAGTTTTCAAATCAGTGGTGGAGATATTCATTAATAATCAAATGCTTAAAGCTCTTGTAGTTTTATAATTTGATTAAAGTGGAGAATTTACTTTGTTGCTTCCATTTAAATATAGAAGCAAGAAAGAGTTTGAAAAATAAATTCTATCAGTGTTCACACAATTCTTTTGGTTTCGCTGTTCATCTGATCAATCTATACTTATAGCATATCAACTTCTAAACCTGTTCCAGCCATAAACTGGCACAGTATTAAGAAACTGACTTTACCATCTGGCTTTCTGGCATTTTTATCAAGTCTTTTTAATTAGGTTCAAAACGGTGATTTCCACCTTTCTCTACTTCTACCTTTTTTCAGTGCCATTAGGACTGGAGTCATTTCCAGAGCACCACAGTCTGCTCAAGTGGAACTGAAATTGAATAGTATTTTCCCCCAGGTTTTCACACCTTACATATGCTAGCAAAAGTCATGCCATGCTTGCCCAGTAGTGCATATAATTCAATTTTTGTTTTATTAAGATATGAAGATGACCATTACATTACAAAGCCAGGCAACCTTAAGAGACCTTAATGAAAAAGGGGACCATAGTTAGAGAAATTAAACCTCTTTGCCAAGTAAAGAGAAAAGAAGAGTTAACACCGTGATTTCACCCTTGAATGGAAATCACTGAAAAATGTGTCCAACAGAAATATTCAAAAACATTTCAGTTTAGGCAAAATGTTCCATTCTCTTATAAATATATTCCCATGAGATTTAGAAGATTAAAAAACAGTCAAATTTTATCATGTCAAATTGCTGCTCTTAATTTACAATGATCTCAATTCAATAAAATTTTATCCTCTGTAATAGAAAACTCTTCAGGAAATGGGAGCTGATTCTGTCCCCATCTGGGCAGTAGAACTAACTGGACAATGTATTATAGTTAGTCTGCCATCTTTAATTTCTAGAAAAGGAAGAATAGAACAGTTTTTCCAACCTGGTATGAATACCTTCTTCATAATAATCACTTCAGGATGACCCCAACTTCAAGTAAAAGTGCTTTCCAGGGGGAAAAAAGAGTGGATTTGGAAGGTAGAATGAGAAATATTTATAGGATGAGTAGTACAATGAGATATAATTTTCAGGAGCACACAGGTCACTAAAGGGCCTATTTCACTCTTTGTTTAAGTAAATGCATCCCACCCGTGTCTATATTAAGATGTGAATTGCAAACTAAACAGGACCCAAGAGACTGGCACTCATAATTCATTAAGACGTCCAGGGAGAGTGAGTTACTGAGCACTGAGTCCCTGCCACACCAATCTGCGATATAGGCAACACAGAACAAATTGAGTAGACCAGATCTTTCATTCCCATATAATCTAGCATACATAAGTAGGTTAAATTGTACTATTAAATGCAAATTGCTGATTCTGTGTTTCAAAGGTGCAATACTGGAAGGATTTGTAAGTATAGTGATTTTTTAGTAGGATACTGACATTTGGAATAAAAAGAAAAAGAAATTGGCCAACACATCAGCTACTGAGGCATTCTGTGCCTCCCCACTACAATTTTATTTTCCATAAATATTTCTAAATAATGTCTAGGATAAGTCCTTCTTTTAATATAAGCTTGGATTTTCTGTTTATCTTTCAAATGACCTACATACTACTCACTAGCATGTAAAGGACACTGGCTTGAGAACCTGTTTACATATACATTGGAAGTTTGGACTGTGGGGGCATTCACATTTAGGTTGAAATAGCACAAAGGGGAAACGTGATAGCCTACGAATATAATTTTCCACTGAGTTTTGCTCACCAGAGTGTAACTACCCACAATTTCTAGCAATTCTGCTCTCTAAGCACTTTATAAATAAATGTATGATGCAGGAGCAGCAAACTTTCATTTTCATTTTTTTCGAAGTAGGGGTGGGGTGTCATTTTGAGCTGGCTTCAACTTTCATTATGCTAACCAACCACTATAGTCTTTGCTAGCAGTTTAAGTGACCCTGAAATAATTTATATATTTTTAGAATCCTCTCCTAAGGCAGTGAAGCCAACCACAGATTATTAAATTCATTGAGTTTTTCCTTTTTACACATTTCTTTACTGCAGATGTGCTAAACCATTCAGCAAAAAATATAGGATTCTGCAGAATGAGTAGAGACCTGCAGAGCTGTAATAATTACAGGATAATGTAGAACTAAAATAATTCTTCTGAATGTTGAGGTTTAATATCATCTGTTCTTTTCCTCTGCACTCCCAGTGGAACAATTGACTCAATTTCTCCAGGCACAAATCTCTTCTTAACTTCCTCTGCTCTTCTCCTAGCAAAACCATAGAATTGAGCCCATGTCTCTCCCTCCTCAGAAATAGTCAATCATGTTTTACCTCACTAGGCCTTACCCACCCATTTCTATCATCCAGCACTGTTTTTAAGAATCATTCCTAGCCAGAGGGATAATTTAAAATCTAAGTAACAAATTCTGACAAACTTTCTTTCTCTTGGTAACAAGGTCAAATTCCTTCGGGGTTCACTTCATAGTAGATGATCTTAGTAGCAAATAAGTTCAAAGTGGAAAATTTTCCAAAGGGAACACACTGTTTCCCAGCCACTAGAGATCTACATCACCTGCCTAAGAGCAAGGCCTCGGCACAACATTTCTAAATCCTGGTTAACACTGAAAGATCTTGGTCTTTTCCTTCAGACATAAAATATGACAGTATAACCTTACCATGAAAGGTGAATAATTTTCCATAAATGTGCTGTTTGTCTCACTTGGGGTAAATTTTTACTCTCACTGGGTGAGTACATGATTACAATGCTTTTGCTTCACAGACAATCTATGGCCTAATACTATTTCACTACGAAATTTCTAGTGAATAAGTCACCTTGTGATTTGTAGTCATGATGGTCATAAATCTTAGTCATAGGTTAGGAATAGGCCCAAAAAATTGTCAGCAGTTTGTGTCCTGCTATGATAACTCATTTGGTTATGATATGATAAAGCAGGGCATCTACAGCCTATGGCTCATCATGACTTCATACTGAATCCCTCCTATATGGAAAGAAAGATTTCAGAATGCACCATATGAAAAGCAGCTGCTTTATTCACCTAGCAAAGTAGCCCCACCAGCTTCTGCCTTTAGAGAGAGAACAGAAGTTTACATAGATGGCTTTATAAGGACTTTCATATTTTTCTAGTTTTAGACTGCAAAAAATTCATCTTCATAAAAAATCCTGGGCCAATATTAGCATTTTCATTTCCCAGGAAGTGGAAAACTGAAGGCATATATATGTCCCATGTTCCAATTTTCCCATGGAAAATGCATGGAAGACATAAAATGGATGAGTGAGTGGTAAATGAATGATAGATGAATGAATAGGTAGAGGATAGAGTTTGATATAATTCAGATATAATTCTCACTATATATGAAAAATTCAGAATATCTGTATTTTAATCATTGGGAGTAGAAGTCAGAAAAGCTAGTGCTCATATCAGAAATAAAAGGGATATAAGAAGGTAGCAAGTAGCCTGTCTTTATTGGCTTTCCACTTTTCAAAATCTAATGGATTACTTCCTGCTGTAACATCTGCCAAATGCATAAAAATATTTCAAATATCCAAAGATGCTTACATCCATTGATCAGGGTTTATATATTGATTTGTGGCTACTAGAGACCCATTGTTTCCACTTCTCTCTGTTGTAATGAAAATGGAATCTATACTAATTTGAAATGAAAGCAGATAGGTAATGGCAGGAAGTTGTGTCTGTATGATATTTTCCATTTTGTTCTCAGAATTTTGGTCATGTTGTTTGTTAATGATCACAATTAGAGCTCAAGCCAATCCCAATATTCCCTGAATAAATCACAAGGCATGTTTTCAGTATCTTTGGTATATCACTATTACTTATAGAAGTCTAATTCTAGATCTCCACATAAAAAGAACGATAAATATTTTCAGGCTTTTACAATTACACAGTAGGGCTACAGAGATGGCTTAGTGATTAAGGCACTTGCCTGCAAAGCCTAAGGACCTAGGTTTGATTTCCCAGTATCCACTTCAGCCAGATGCACAAGGAGGCAAATGTGTCTGGACTTCGTTTGCAGTGGCTGGAGACCCTGGTGCACCCATTCGCTCTATCTATCTGCCTCAGTCTTTATCTCAAATAAGTAAATAAATAAATAAAATATTTTTAAGTATACATTACATGCACACATCACATACATAGCTTACATGTTATCTTTATAAGGTTAAAGCCAAGGTGAGTTAAATTTACTGAGCTTCTGTTACAGGGAAATATATGATCAAAAAGAGAATGATGAAAAATATACTAAACCTCTCTATTTGTCTATCATCTATCTATCAATCATCTATCATCTATATATCTATCATTTATCTATCATCTATCTATCTTTTTGAAGAGTTAAACAAATTCAAAAGTGAAATATAGGAAAAACAAGTCATGGCAGATTCCTGGGAGAAGTGGAATTTTCAGGCCTTTGCCTGATAGTAAAGAAACTGCCTGGTGAATTGGGGCTATAACATTATTCCAGATATGCAATTGAAAAAAAAAACCATAAACATAAAGAGAGACTTGAGAAAAAGCACACATATGATTGGCATAACAAGACATTCAATAAAGGTATACTATTAGAAGTGGAGGGAACATGATGAAGATGAAAGGAAGAGACAGAAGGCATTTGGTCAGCCTTTTTGACTCTAGCCAAGATAATGTAGGTTATCTCTTAAAAGTGCAAAATACCCAAGTTCTTAATGTTCTTTAAACTGATTTATTCATTTAGCAAGTAATTTCAATAATTTCACAGCTTTCAATCTTATCTGATAGAGTTTTAACCATCTTTAATCCTCCTACCATTTATCAACAGTGCTTACTTTAGAAGGAGAATGGAAATTAACAAATTTTAGGTTAATCCTTTAAATTTTTGGTCTCAAGAAAAGGTACACTTCCAAATCCAAAAATATGAACTGCAAATTAAATTTTATCTGGTATCAATTTATGTGTAAAACTTCATTTGGAGTAGAGACTGTAGTTAGGTATTACATCTTTTTTTATTTATCACTACATTGCACATTTTTTTTAATTTTCATTTTTTATTGACAACTTCCATAATTGTAGACAATATCCCATGGTAATCCCCTCCCCCTCCCTCCTCCCACTTTCCTCTTTGAAATTCCATCCTCTATCATATCCCCTCCCCCTCTCAATTGATCTCTCTTTTATTTTGATGTCATGATATTTTCCTCCTATTATGATGATCTTGTGTAGGTAGTGTTAGGCACTGCAAGGTCATGGATATCCAGGCCATTTTGTGTCTGGAGGAGCACATTGTAAGGAGTCCTACCTTTCCTTTGGCTCTTACATTTTTTTCTGCCACCTCTTCCACAATGGACCCTGAGCCTTGGAAGGTGTGTGTGTTAGAGATATTTCAGTGCTGAACACTCCTCTGTCCCTACTTCTCAGCACCATGGTGCCTTCTGAGTCATCTCAAGGTCACTGCTATCTGAAAAGAGAAGCTTCTCTAAACAAAAGTGAGAGTAGCATTAATATATGGGTGTAGACATTAAGAGAAGTGTTTACTGGGCAGTTTGGTGAGCATAGTTGTGGTAGTTTGAATATATGTCCCCCAATATATTCAGTGTTTTATTACTTTATAGTTTGCATCTGCAATCACCTTCCTAGAGGCAATGTCACTGGGGGCCGGTCTTAAAGTGTGGTGATGGTTTGAGATTCCATTGTAAAGATATGCAAATGTGCCTAGTAGGAGTTCCTGAAGTGTGCTGTGTGACCTTTTGGCAGTAGTTTTGCTCTGTGTGCTGTGGTGGCTGGTTGGTTTCTCTCTCTCTCTGCTTGGCCCTGTGGAGAGCAGGCTGCTTCTTCTGCCATTATGGAACTTCCCCTGGATCTGTAAATTTCAATAAATAATATCCCTTCCTCCATAACTGTGCCTGGTCTAAAAGTTCATCTCAGCGAACCTAAAGCTGTCTGCTACAATAGTATATACATTTAATCAGACACCAGCAGACATTACATCCCTAGGGCTCATGACTACCCCTATTGTAGGTTTTCAGTATCAGGAATGTATTTCCTACCATGGAGAAGGCCTCCATTCCAATCAGACAGCAGTTGTTTTCCCTCATAACAGACATGCCACTATTGCACCCGTTGGCTCATTTGGCCTGGCTGGTCAAATTTAAGGGTTACAGTGTCCATGGTTGAGTATCTTCACTGGTGGTTTCCCTCTCCCATTGAACTGCATGCAGCATAGCTTTTTCCAGCTTTCTGTCAGCTGGTCCACATGGAGGAGGCTTTCAACTCAGCTCCAGCAGGATTTCTCAGGGACCTTGCAGCCCAAGCATGTGGAGTCTTCAGCAATAGAGTTTTACCATCTATTCCTGGTGGAAAACCAAGGGCCTTGGCAATGGCCTGTAATGTTTTGGGGGTATCAGGAATCTCCCTGGCCAACAAGTCACTGGAAGGGATCCCATCCCTGGCACTGAAATTTTTTTAGTTAACAATCTATGGCTTCTGAGTATTCCATTGTCCAGAAAAATGGGTTTCCATGTGACTTATTTATATCCTCTTGGATTTTGATTAGCCTGCCTTCCACCTTCCCTTTATTCAATCCCTTCCCCTGACCTCACTTAGGCCTTTTCTACCCCATTAATCTGTTCTTCTACTTACATATAAACAATACCATCCTATTAAGTCCCCCTCCCTCTCTTTCTATTCCCTTTATATCCCCTTTATAGCTTATTGGCTTCTGCTACTGAGTTTTATTCCGCCTCATATACAAGTCCAATCATTTGTAGCTAGGATCCACATATGAGAGATAACATGTGACATTTGGCTTTCTGGGCCTGGGTTAGCTCACTAAGTATAATTTTTTCCATATCCATCTATTTTCCTGCAAATTTCATAACTTTATTTTACTTTACCTCTGAGTAGAACTCCAATGTGTAAATGTGCCACATCTCCATTATCCATTCATCAGTTAAGGGACATCTAGACTGGTTTCATTTCATACCTTTTGTGAACACAGTAGCAATAAACATGGTTGAGCAAGTATCTCTAAGGTAGTGAGACGAGTCCTAAGGCTATATGCCTAGGAGTGGTACAGCTGGGTCATATGGTAGATCTATTTTTAGCTGTCTCAGGAACCTCCACACTGATTTCCACAATTGCTGGACCAGATTGCATTCTCACCAACAGTGTAGAAGGGTTCCTCTTTTTCCACATCTTCGCCAGCATTTATGGTCATTTGTTTTTATGATGGTAGCTAATCTGACAGGAGTGAGATGGAGTGTCAACATAGTTTTAATCTGCATTTCCCTGATGACTACAGATGTAGAACATTTTTACATGTTTATATTCCATTTGTACTTCTTTTGAGAACTGTCTTTTAGTTCCATGGCCCATTTTTTTTTGAGAGAGTCAGAGAGAGAGAGAGAGAGTGAGATAGAGAATGGGCCCGCCAGCAGCATCTCCTCTGCTGTGAATGAACTCCAGATGCATGTACCCTCTTGTGGGCAAGTGAGGCATTGTGTCCTTGCTTCACTTTGTGTCTGGCTAAATGTGGGACCTGGAGAATCAAATAGGTTTTCTTAGCCTTCGGAGTCAGGTGCCTTAACGTCTAAGCCTTCATGGCCCATTTTTAATTGGGTTGCTTGCTTTCTTATTACTTGATTTTTTTGAGTTAGTGGTATATCCTAGATATTAATCCTCTGTCAGATGTATAGCTGGCAAAGATTTTCTCCCATTCTGTAGGTTGCCTCTTTGCTCTTTTCACAGTGTCCTTTGCCGTACAAAAGCTTTGTAATTTCATGGGGTCCCAGTGGTTTATCTGTTGTTTTATTTCCTGACCAATTCACGTTATATTTGGAAAGTATTTTCCAAGACCAATATGTTCAAGGGTTTTCCCTACTTTTTCCTCTAGCACTTTCAGAGTTTTAGGTCTGACATTAAGGTCTTTGATCTATTTGGACTTAATTTTTGTGCATGGAGAGAGATAAGGATCTATTTTCATCCTTCTACAGATACATATCCAGTTTTCGCCGCCGCATTTGCTGAAGAGGCTTTCTCTTCTCCAAGAGCACCTTTGGCATTTTTGTCAAAGATCAGGTTGCTATAGCTACCCAATCTTACATCTGGGTCCTCTATTCTATCCCATTGATCTACATGTCTGTTTTTTGTGCCAGTACCATGATGTTTTTGTTTTTATGGCTCTGTAATATAGGTTAAAATCAGGTATGGTTATACCACCAGCCTTATTTTTGTTGCTCAAAATTGTTTTAGATAGTTGAGGTTATTTGTGCTTCCAAATGAATTTTTGGATTTTTTTTCTATTTCTGTGAAGAATGCCATTGGAATTTTGATGGGGATTACATTAAATACATAGATTGCTTTTGGTAAGATTACCATTTTCACAATATTGATTCTTCTAATCCAACAACAAGGAATGTCTTTCCATTTCCTAGTGTCTTCTGCTCTATTGTTTGTTTTCTAAGGTGCTATTATTGGCATACATTGTATGCTTTTCATTTGAATGTGACCATCTGAAATGTGATCCTGACACATCTGTTGGCAGTGCATAAGTCCTGGGAGACACAGCTACTTTTTGTGGCTATTTTCACTTTTGTTATCCAAATGAAGAATATTTTGACCTTCACATTTCTCTTGGAATCATTGCATCTCAAATATCCTCTGAGCATCTGAGTGCTCATACTAGGTCTGAGATATATAAGAATTCTGCAGTTGAGGGAGTGGTTCAGTTGTTAAAGGCACTTGGTTTCAAAGCCTGATAGTCTTTATTTGATTTCCCAGTATCTACATAAAGCCAGACTCAAAAAGTGGCACATGTGTCTAGAGTTCATTTGAAGTAGTAGGATACCCTGGTGTGCTAGGTCTCTCTACTTCTTTTGGTGTATCTCAAATAAATAAATAAAATATTTTCTTAAAAAAAGAATTATGGGCTTAGGGTGTAGCATATTTGGTGAGCTCTTGCTGAGCATGTATCAAGGACTTGGTTCCATCCCCAGCATACACGATACTAAGCATGGTGGCACACACCTATAATTCTGGAACTCTATAGGTGGAAGCAAGAACATCAGAAGTTCAAGATTATCTTCAACTCCATAGTGAATTTGAAGCTAACTTGGGAGATACATAGATGCTGTCTCAAAAATAGAATTCCAGTTCAAGCTATGTTTACCTTATTTATCTTGAAAATTACTTTATTCTACTCTACAACCAAAACTATCTTTTTAAAGCTAAAGATAAGTGTGCCACTCAGCTGATGAAAGTTCTTCAGATAGCTTCATTTCTGTGGCCTCAAGATCACCTCAGTAGCTTACCTTAACTTCCTTAGTCCTTTTCAGTCTCCTCCTTCATTCTGTTCCATTTAACATTTAGGTTCTAGATGTTGAATTTCTTTCTCATCCCCAGAATCTCCATGTAGTAATGTCATCCATATAAGATATTCTAATTTTTTCTTACACATTGCTCTCTAATTATTAACATCTAAACTTTCTTAGGTCTCAGCTTAAAAGTCAAAATAGTATAGGATTGCTTCAGAATTTACATTTTGAGTTGTATAACATGCTATATAAAATTGTAATGTATTGATCTGCCCATAGTACCATAACAAAATTATGCAAGGTCTAAACAAAGGAAATTTACACTGTTCATTATTACAAAGTAAGATTTTAATAAATATATTTGAATTAATGAATAAGAGGAAGAAAGGATGAGTGAAGTGCTTGGTGGGTGAACTACTTGCATGCCAGCATGAGGACCTGAGACCAAATTCCAAGTGCCCATATAATTCAGGTGCAGTGGGGCATGTCTGTAATCTCAACATAGAAAAAGTGGAGACAGGAGAATCCCTATAATTTGTTGTCTAGCTAGTTAACTCAGTCAGTTGAGAAGGTTCAATGAGGAATGATATCTCAAGAAATAATGTAGAGATTTCAAGCTGGAGGTGAGCTGGAAGCCTGCTCCCTGTTGACTACCTGTCAGGAAGCTAGAAAGAACTATGCAGCCTGTTGGGGGAGAAAAGTCATCAATAGTGTTAACCAGCAGTGTTCCCTGCAAGTTTTACAGCTAACCAACCAAGCTAAATGTGCCAACTGGTAAAACTGTAACATGTCTGTTATGAGGGAAACCAACTGCTCTCTGATTGGACTTTAGACTCACTCTACAGTAGGGAACCCATGGCTGGTACTTAAAACCCAATAAAAACCTATGGCTTAGAAAGTCATAAGCCCTAGGGAGGAAGCTACTACTGTTGTCTGGCTAAATAGATATATTATGTCTACCAAACTGCCCTCTTAGTACTTATGTTTATGCCCATATATTAATGCTATTCTCACTTTTAGTTAGAGAAGTTTCTCTTTTCAGATAGTGGTAACCACTGGAGTGATTCAAAACTCATCACAGTTTTGAGAAGTGATAATAGAGTGTTCAGATAAATGAACTAAACTAAATGACACATCTATCACACCCTCCAAAGCTCAAGGACCATTGCAGTAGAGGTGGAGGAAAGAATGTAAGAGCCAAAGGAAGAGGGGAGTCCATACAATACAGTTTCAGATACAAAGTGACCTTGATATCCATGACCTAACATTGGCTGATGCTACCTCTCAATACCTGAGTAATAGGAGGAACAAACCATGATATCAAAATAGAACAGAGACTATTTGGAAAGAAGAAGGAATTCAGTGGGAAAGGATTTGGGAAGGAAAAGGGGAGTGATATCAGAGGATTGTGATCATGATGTATTACTTATGTTTATGGACATTGTCAATAAACAAAATTTTAAAAATAATGTACACAGCAATTAAACAAAAAACACAAAGTTTGCCTCTGCCCTCCAAACATACATGTATGCACATGTGCATGCACACACACACAAACAGAGTAAGATATAGTGTCTTTCTCAAAGAGCTATAAATCCAGCCAATAGGTATAAGTAAATCAGGTTATAATGCAGCACTGAAAATTAATTATATTATTAAAAAGTAACATTAGATGGGCTGGAGAGATGGCTTTGCACTTAAGACACTTGCTGGCAAAGCCGAATGACCATGTAAGCCAAATGTACAAGGTAGCACATGCATCTGGAGATCATTTGCAGTGGCTAGAAGCCATGGCATGCCCATTTTCTCTCTATCTGCCTCTTTCTTTCTATTTCAAATAAACAAATAAAATATTTTTAAACAGTAACATTGGAAATAACCATTATTAATTCTAAACTGGACAAAGTGATAGTGGGATATGGGTCAGAGTTAAGGCAGGCTTCAAAGGTAATAACTTGAATTCGGCCTTATGAGAAGAACTTATATATTGCTTTAATTATCACAGATTTGTCTGTACGCTGAATATTGTTGTGACAAAATGAGAAAAACTTTAAAGGCGGTAATATTAATTTCAGTTCACAGTTTCAGAGATTTCAGTCCATGTTCCCTAGCCCCCTTTCCCTCTTGATGAAAAGCTGAACATTACAGTAGGAAGCACATGATGGGGCAAAAAGCCACATACTATGTGGTGGCCAGGAAGCAGAGAACATGAGAAAGGAAAAGAAACAAGGTATACCCTTCAAAGACACTTTCAGTGAACCATTTTCTCCAACTCAGCTCCTAACAGCATATTCAGCTATGAAATCATCAATGGATTCTTTCCGTGATGAGGTTACAGCCTTCATGATCCAGTCCCCTTTCAAAAGTACCTCCATCTGAGGAAGTAACTTGCAACTCATGAGCTATTTAGGAAGACACTTTTTATTCAAACAATAACCATTAATTAGAATTGTTTTCTTTACAAAATAAGTAATGTCTTTTCCATGAGTTCTTTATGTTGCATATTATAGGTTGCTTTTTGTGCTTATAAAAAACGTATTACTGAGCCGGGCGTGGTGGCGCATGCCTTTAATCCCAGCACTTGGGAGTCAGAGGTAGGAGGATCACCATGAGTTCAAGGCCACCCTGAGACTACAAAGTTAATTCTAGGTCAGCCTGGGCCAGAGTGGTGAGACCCTACCTCAAAAAAAAAAAAAAAAAATAAAAAAAAATTAAAAAATAAAACTAAAAAAAAAACGTATTACACTTCAGCAATCATGGATTGCATGTGGCCATTTTAAATCTAAATTAATCATAATTAAATACAAATAAACATTTAGTTAGTGACTCTAGCAACGTTTCAAATGTTCAGTAGGCACACGTGCCTATGTCATATTGGGAAATAAAAATTATAGAACATTTCCATCACTGTAGAAAGCAAGTAATAGGAAATGTAGTCATTCATATATTTAATCAATTTGTATTGGACATCTATCATTTATCTAGTACTACAGTGGTAGATGTTGATGTGTACAAAGATACATATGGCAGGGTTCCTGACTTCACACAGTTCTTTGTAAATTATTAACATTGATTTATTTCTGCAAATTGGCCGCTGATACATACATTTATGGTTTATACAGTTCAAGAATATTATTTTTTAAATATGTGTTCTGTTTGTAACTTATAGAGATGAACACTTCTCAGTTGCTCAGCCATCATAGCTATGAGTGGAAGTTTGAATAAATTTTCTACTTATTATATACCCATCATGTGATCATCCTAAGTTGAATAATATGAAAATACAAAAGAAATGTAAGGCAAAATATTTTCTCTCTGGGTTTGTAAATAAAATGAAATCTTGAATTAAAACCAATTTATAAACCATGGATATATTTCTATAATTAAAGTATAATTGAAAAGCCCGGTGTGTTGGCAATGCCTTTAGTCCCAGCACTTAGTCGGCAGAAGTAGGAAGATCATTGGGAGTTCTAGGCCATCTTAAAAATACATTGTGAAATTAGATTGACCCTCCCCCTGCCCTTCTTTTATGCATTCTCTACCCATGGCCTTGGTTAGGCCATTCCCCTCCTTGTAATCAGTCCTTCCACTTACATATGTGCAATACCATAAACTTCAGTCCTTCCCTTTCCTCCGTCCCTTATAGCCTTTTACCAGCTTACTGGTTTCTGGTACCAATTTTTGGTTCCAGTTCACACACAAGTCTGTCTATTTGTAGCTAGGATCCACATATGAGAGAGAACATGTGACAATACTACACTTAATGCTCATATTCACATATTAATGCTACTCTCACTTCTGGTTAGAGAAGCTTCTCTTTTCAGATGGTGATGACCACTGGGATGATCCAAAAGGCAACATAGTGCTGAGAAGAAGGGATGGAGAAGTGCCCAGCACTGAAACATCTCTGTCACACCCTCCAAGGCTCAGGGATCATTGCGGAAGAGGGGGCGGATAGAATGGAAGAGCCAAAGGAAGGGTACGACTCCTTACAGAAATTGGCCTTGATATCCATGACCTTGCTGTGCCTAGCAATACCTCCGCAAGACCCTCATAATAGAAGTAAAAGATGATGACATCAAATTAAAAAAGAGACTAATGGAGAGAGGGAGGGGATATGATGGAGAGTGGAGTTCTAAAGGGGAATGGGGGGAGGGGAGGGAAAACTATGCACCTTTTGTATGTAAGTATGTTTTGTTGTCAATAAATAATAAAAAAAAAAAAGAAAAAAAAATACATTGTGATTTCCAGGTTAGCCTGAGCTAGAATGAGACCTTACCTCAAAAAACCAAAAACGAAAAGTATAATGGAAAAGACTGGATTCACATAAATATAATGAGTAGAAAACCATATATCATAATACAAAATCAAAGGCTAAAATAGGGGCAGGTTTGATTCCCTAGTACCCACATAAGCCACATGTACAAGGTGGTGCATGTGTCTGGAGTTCATTTGCAGTGACTAGAGGCCCTTGCCTATCCATTCTCTCTTTCTCTTATCTCTCTTTCTCTCTATCTCTCTCTCAAATAAATAAACAAAATATTTTTAAAACACAGAAGGTTATAATATAAAACTATAAATATATAAAACTTATGTAAATTCAGAGTTGAGAAAGAATATTATGAAGCAAAGTGGTCAAGGAAGTCCTTAGTGTTGAAGTAATGCTAGTCATAAAACCACTCATAAGAGAGCATCTATCTCTAATACCTTCTGCTTGGACCATATTATTATCTGATCACTGTGACCAAGAGAAGGCTATTTTTTGACTCATCAGATCTGGCTCATAAACTCATCATAGAAAACAGGGAAGAGAGTTTTTCAATTGGGGCATAACCCCATAAAGTGTATCCTGAAGATGTATTAAAATAAGAACAAACAGAAACATGAAGATGGAAGTTGAACATAAAACAAGAAAAAAACAGATCAACAAGGATCCAATTACTGATATTCATATCTGCTCCCCTTTGTCTGCCTGTTTTTATGTTGGATGTTTCCTATTTTCTAATGATTTATATATACTCCTTAAACTTCATAAAAACAATTAGTGTGAATGTTTCTTGCCAATACTGCCATCTATCCTCTTCCATCATGGATTTGAAAGACAAGTTAATTCCTAAATATAAGTTCTTCTTACCATTCGGGGCCAGCCAAACCACATAGCACTAAAGCTTGACACATGTCATCACAGATTAACCTTAGCATATTGGGAAAATTTTCAGAGCTGCCAATTTTTCTCAGAAGCTTCAAAAGTCCAGTTCTGTTAATGGCACTGAATACTTCAGCAATGCCTGTGAATACTATATAAATACCTCTATGCCTTGACTTTTTATATATTTGGCATGCTACCCAGGCTACAGCAGTGAAAGCAACCTTCTCTAAGCAAAGAAAATAAGGGGTTGCACTGTCTGTAGAAAATTTACAATTATAAAATGGATTAAAAATGAATCTTCTTTTATCATCATCATACACTTGCATTTTAAACAATATTGGGATAAAAATACTCCTCTGAGGGGAAATGTTTGGCCAACCTGTTACAGTTTCTCAACTTCAATGCCATAGACATTGGGACTACATCATACTTTGTTGTCATGACCTGCCCTGTGCATCTTAACATGCTTACCAGCATTCCTTGACAGTACCTACCAGATACCCCTCCTCAGCTGTGACAAATGAAAATGTCTCTTGGATTAGTTTTATTACCATATATTTAACTGTACAAATCAAGAACATTCACTTTCCATGCAAGTATAAGAATGTCTTTAGACATTAGTAAATATCTAAATCTGGATGACAAAATCACCCTCAGATGATGTTTTTGAACATTCAACATTGTCTATCTATGTTCAAGACAATGGGAATGATTACTAGTGAGATTAAACAACATACTTGATTACCTTTTAGTTTTTGAGGCAAGCCTAATAGATTGACCTTTTTATGAGGGAGAGCGCGCGCGAGAGAGATTGTGAATTGGCATGCCAGGGACTCCAGCCACTATAATTGAACTCCACATACATGCACCACCTTGAGCACATGTGCGACCTCACACGTGTCACCTTGTACATCTGGCTTATGTGGGATCTGGGGAGTCAAACGTTAGTCCTTAGGCTTTTCAGGCTAGTGCCTTAGCCACTAAGCCTTCTGTCCAGCCCTTGATTACTTACAATAATATTTATTTATATTACCTAACTTATCCTAAAAATTATATTTGTCATAAAAAATTTACTCAAAGAATTTTTAGTAATATTGCCTTCTGCTATACATACAGCCTTCTAACTTACCTTCTTTGCAAGAAGAAGTTGAAAATCATTTCAGCTCACTCTGAGTAGAACTCATTTGTCCTACCATAGTGCTTCCAGCACTTCAATACTAACATATAATACAATAGTTTTTAATGGTAAAGAAACTAATCATGTCTTGCTTTTGTACTGTAATTATATATGATTCCTTGCATTTTTGTATTACAAGAGTGTGTAAACCAAAGGACAAACTATAATACAATGATATTGTCTGTATTTTCAGAGAAGATCTAAACCTACATGTATTCAGGTCCAAATCCAGAGTAAGGGGAATTTGTAAATTTTAACAACACAAACAATCAAAAAAAAAAAAATCCCTGTCAATAGGATTCCATAAAATTCACCCATTAGAGGATTTATCATCTTCCATGCAGATAAAAAGTAAAAGTTAAATTATGAACTCATTGATTCAACAGATAATGCAGTGACATATGTGACCCCAAATGAATACTTTTATCTACAAATAACAAGTAAAAGAAATAGCATTGCATTAAATAGAAAAGAAAAGTAAAATGAAGGCAAGATGCAAAACCTATATTTTTCCCTTAAAACATGCTATATTTGGATAGAAACTATGTATAAAATTTTCTTGATAAAAGCTAGGTACCCCATTGCCTTGATAAACTCCCTTAGGAACCAGTAGTGAAAGCTATTTCATTTTAATTTTAATTACAATGAATTACCCATTAAATGAGAAACTCTCCAAAAGATAGCAGTCTTATATACCAGTTCTCTTTCTGTCAGGGACCAGTTTATAGCCAATCCTATTTTAGACCATCCAAGGCTATTTTATTAGCATATTATCAGTGTGGGTTATTCAGTTGGTCAGCTGCACTTATTCAATAGATAAAATGACATCATTTCTCCTGTTGTGGATGCTATATTGCTTCCCATTTTGTGCAGATAAAAGCAGGTGGGAGGAGGGAGCTCATGAAGTTGTATTTTCATCTTGTGACTATATTAGTGTCATGGGCTCAGATTCTTGATCTTATATCGGATTTTCTGACAAAGGCTGCTGGGAATAAGTTAAACACAAAGACATAAAATAGAGTTACCAAAGAAATGCATGAGAATTTGTAAAGATTTGTATACATGAATAACCTGAGCCTGGGACTGCCAAGTATTTTATTACTTCTTATGAAGCAAGGTTATGTTTACAATAATTACTTTCTTTAATATGCTACAGTTGAACTTTTAATAAGAATTTCTAATTTAAAGCAAGTCAGCCCAAATAATTTGCTGCTAAAACTTTGCTTAACCCTTTTCTGCATTTAGGATGTAGTTTCTAGAGAGACTAGCAAGGACAAAATGCTGAAATATAATGAACACTGCCTGAGCTGAAATGTGGATCCCCTCCAGCTTACATGTAGGAACAAATATACAAGTTCTGGCCAAATGTCATCTGTTCCTCATATATCATTTTTGGTGTTGACATACACCAGTAATTCTACATGCAATGCAATATAGGTTTGATTTGTACTTTAGCATCACTTACTCTGTGATAGCAGCTGACTACATTTATAAACTATTCGAGATGCCATCATTGACTCCTGCATGAGCTTCATGTCCAGCTTCACAATTGTTTAGAATTATGTGACACTGAGTAGAAATTCAACATGAATGATAATAGCTGCAAAACTAACGATCTGATTTCATGCTTCTCTGCATTATGCTCTCCCCTCAAAGTTAACATTTTGGCATGCACAGTGATGTAATACACTTAAAAACAAATAAGCTTTCTCCTTTGATAACTTCAATCAGAATTCACAAGAGTAGATATTTTGGATACCCTTTTCAGTGACTTAGATGTGTAATATGGAAAACTTGCTTTATATTTGGATAATGGAAAACATCTCTGTAATAGTCTGAATAAGCTTGACTATGACACTAGTTTAATTCTCATTCATATAAAGTGGTTCCTAAGGCTCCACTCTATGGGACGGTTATCCCATATGAACTTGGTGATCCACAAGGTCATTTCCTCAGGAGTACAGTGGAATACAGGAAGAGTACAAAGTCTTTATTACTCAGGCCAGAAGTGTCTCATATCACATCAACTTCCTGAACATTAGCCAAAATAAGTCTCAGAGCTTCACCCTTGCAAAAGAAACAGGGGATGTTTGTTGAGGATTAACTTTCTCTGCAACAGTCCTTTCATTTATATATTCTATTCATCATCATTTTTTTCATTCTACTCGTATACCTAGGATACAAACTTGTGCTATTGTATTTTACATCCACTTTAGATAGGTCCAACAGGCACGAATAAACTTCCATGTTCTCACCAATATAAAAAAAGTGATGCAGGAATAAGCAAAGTTTGTTGTGAAATGAGCCAATTGTGCTCAGATGAGACCTTTGATCCAATTTAATTTTACCATATGAATGTCTTAGACTGTGTTGTAAAAATGCTTTGGAAACCAAAACACTTTGCCTGCATGTTGCAACCATCTTGAAATTGGCTAAAAGTATTAATTCTTAGGTTGTCATGAATGACTACAGGCTGCCTTCGATAACATTGATTTGGCTGTCAAGATAGGGCAAAATGTCAACATCTCATAGTACCCAATTAAGGCTTTAGAGACATACTGTTTCTTGCAGAGAAACAAAAGGTCTGTCTCCTCTTATGTCTCACATAACTCAATATATGCAGCATGCAACATCATATTATAGAGATACAAATAACTGTGGCACATGACACAGCCGGGACACAGATTCTACCCAAGTAAATTACCCATGTCACTGACATGTCAGAAGCTGCCCTCATTAGTAATGATATACAAGGATAGTCGTTGTACAATTTTTTTCCTTTGTAACATGGCTTGTCAGAACATAGCACCTCTGAAACTTTGCACATGTGATAAAAAATATTCTCCTTGAAACCTTCAAATTTCTATTATGCTTTATACTACAGTGGAATTTGTAGCCCTATAACAGACATGGAGAAAAGTTGCCAAATGAAAATTGGTGTGGTCTTGGCTTGAGGAGAGCATTTTTCTTCTCAGTCTGTTCTGGATGGATCAAGGGCACTTAAAATGACTGAAAGAGTATTAATAGGAGTAGTAGAATAGCCCTCTACTGGTCTCAATTGAGGCCAACCAAGGAAGCCTTCAGCTGCTGTCAGTAAGCAATGGTAATGGCATGTGTTGCTATGTGTTATGTTTATTTTTATTTCTTTTTTTAAAATTTTTTGAAGAAAGGTCTCACTCTAACCCAGGTTGACCTGCAACTAACTCTGTAGGCCTGGCTGGTCTTGTACTCACTGTGATCTGCATACCTCAGCCTCCTGATTTCTGGCATTAAAGGTGTGTGCTACCATACCTAGATCCTGTTGGATTTTGTTGCCTTTGGGGAACTGATTTAAATTTGAACCTAATAATGCATAGAACTAGTTTTTGTGGACAGAAAATTTAATAGGAGGGAAGTTATGAAGTCATTCATTATCCCTCCCTGAATTCATTTCTCTTCTTCTTAAAACACTCGTAACTTTGTCAGTGGAACACATTTCAAATATTCCCTTTGTGAACAAAGTTGATAAGTTCTTGCAAATGGAATATGAGCATAGAAGGTATGTTCAATCTGCCTTATGTTCTCAAAATAAATTTACATTACATATACTTCCTCTTTTTTCCTCTTCCAGAAAGATACAAAACAAATATGCAAAACAAAACTCGGTTTTGAAAATGACATCTAAGAAATGGCCTACGAAAAAGCAGAGCAAGATAGAACAAGCCTGTGTTCCTTGGTGACCTTGTCAAGGAAAGAAGCCCTGCTTTCCTGGAACAATCAGCCTTTGCTAAAGAATTAACCTTCTTTCTTAACTGGCCCACTGTGGTATAAGGCCTCTGCCAAAACACCTTAACTTTCATCTTCACTGTAGCCTACTTGCCCCATATCACACCCCCTTAGCCAGCCTGATGCAGCCCATGATGGAAAGTTCCACATGTGCTCATGCAGACTTCACCCATCTCTAATCCATGGCTACGCATCTCTCTAATCTTTGTAGTAGGCCTTTGCCTTAGAATCAATAACAATGTCTTACTAACCACTTGTATGTTTAGCGCTCTAGGTAACTTTTAATTGGCATGATCTAATAATTATAATACTACTGTGGCATAATAATTCTTTTTACCTTCACTTCATTATGTAATGACTGATAATTTAAATTATTTTTATTTAAATATATCCAATCAGCCTTGAGCAGTTAGTAGTTCTTTTTTTAAGGAGACACATGGTCTCTAAGGGTTAGAAGAAACCTTAAGCACAGGTCAGAATCACCACCCTTTTGATGATCCAGTTTCTTCAACATCTGTGGAAAAAGTCCACTGCCATTCCACTCTGTGTGACCTTTAATCTTTCAGTTATTCAAATAATTGAGTGACTATTACAGGTCAGAACCCTTAAGAGCCAAAGGAAGGGTACGACTCCTTACAATGCAACTGTCCAGACGGAAATTGGCCTTGATATCCATGACCTTGCAGCACCTAGCAATACCTTTGCAAGACCCTCATTATAGAAGAAAAAGATGATGACATCAAATTAAAAGAGAGACTAATGGAGAGAGGGAGGGGATATGATGAAGAATGGAGTTCTAAAGTGGAATGGGGGGAGGAGAGGGAAATATCATGGGATTTTCGTATGTAAGTATAGAAGTTGTCAATAATAATTAAAAAAAAAAAAAAAAGTTACCTAGAATGAAGCTGTAACCTTTGTATCTCCTAGCTAACTGTCATAGTGCTGAAAAGTGCTATGTACCCTGATGGAAACAAAAGTCATCAAAAGGCTTACCCAAGTATGGATCCATCTTGCATACAACACAACCAACTAGCCAGGAAAGAGGTGGCCACTGATGCAATGGTGGCATGACTGTTTTTTCATTTGTTTGTTTGGTTTTGGTTGGTTGGTTGGTTGGTTGGTTGGTTGGTTGGTTGGTTTTTCAAGGTAGGGTCTCACTCTGGCCCAGGCTGACCTGGAATTAACTATGTAGTCTTAGGGTGGCCTCGAACTCATGGCAATCCTCCTACCTCTGCCTCCCGAGTGCTGGGATTAAAGGCATGCGTCACCATGCCTGGCAACTGTTTCTTTTAAAAATATTTTTATTTATTTATTTCCCAGGGAAGAAATGGGGGATAAAAGAGAGAGGGAAAGAATGAGCATAAGTATGCCAGAGCTTTGTGGTATGCAAATGAACTCCAGATTCAAGTGTTACATTATGTATCGGGCTTTACATGGGTACTGAGGAATTGAACTCAGGCTGATAGGATTTGAAAAGCAGTGCCCTTAACCACTGGGAGATCTCTCTAGCTGACATGACTATTATTATGTGGGGGTGGGTAACCCAATGCTCTCTGATTGGATCTGAGACCCACTCTTTGGAAGGGAATTCATCTGTGGTACTGATAACCTAGTTCAAAACCTATGACTGTGAAGGTATGGACCTTAGTGGAGAAGCCACCATTGTGGGTTACCTAAAAGGATACACTGGGCCAATAAAATGTCACTTATACTTATGTTTATGCCTATAGATTAGTGCTTCTCTCATCTTTGTTCAGAGAAACCTCTTTTTACAGACAACAGGTAACTACTTGGGAGATTCAAAAGTCATAATACTGCTAAGAAGATTTGACAGTTTAATGCTAAGTACTAAAGGAGACATCTCTATCAAATGTTGCAAAACACAGGGAACATTGGTGGTGAGGGGAAAGAAAAAGTTGTAGGGCCAGAGGAGAAGGAGGAGTACCTTGGGACAATATATTTTAGCTTCATGTTCATTACTTCATGACCTCACAGAGGAAATTTCCTCCACAATACTGAGCTCATCAAAATTTTGACATGGATGATGGAAGCTAGATCAAAAAGAAAGTCATTAAAATAGTAGTCAAGTGAAGAAAGGATTTCAGTGGAAGGGAGAACAGGGGACAAAAAAGTATTGGGAGGGAATTATGATCAAACTACATTATGTTCATGTATGAAAATTATCAATTAAGAAAAAACATTTAAAAGTTAGAAGTTGTTTAAAAATTATTTATTATGTGTGTGTGAATGTGTGCTCACATGTATGTGCATATGCCAGGGTTTCTTGCCACTGCAAATTAATGCTTGTCCAGTTTTACATGGATGGCTGGGAAATTGAACCTAGGCCACTAGGCCTTGCAATTATCACATTTAATGACTGATCCATTTCCCCAGATGAAAATTTTAGATTTTATGCCATTTATTACCAGCTTTGAAATTAATTATACCTATCCTTTCTTTAGTAACTGCCATGGAATAGAAGGAGAGATGTGTATTTGCACATATATGTGCATACATGTACATGTATGGATATATATACATGTATATACATTATAATTTTATCCTGTGAAGTAATCACATAGATGAACTGTAACTCTATGAAACTAAATAAAAATAAAATGAATTAAATATTTTGTCTAAATGCTCACAGTTACAGAATTGTGAAGTTCTCTTTTGCTAATAACATTACATAATAATTATCCTCCTTAGAACTAATAAGTGATTAAGATAATTTCAATATAATACATAACCTTGATAATTTTTCTCATTGGAATATTAGTTAAGGTATAGTAGAAAACTCTAAGATACTAATTGGAGAGGCAACTGAATCTTGCTTCAGTAACACTTGGGATGATGGTCACACCCAAGACATGGAACTTCACTATCAAAAACCAATTCTCACTGTGCGTGGTGGAACACGCCTTTAATCCCAGCACTCAAGAGGCAGAGGAAGGAGGATCACAGTGAGTTCAAGGACACCCTGAGACTATATAGTGAATTCCAAGTCAGCCTGGGCTAGAGTGAGACCCGACCTCGAAAAATCAAAAAACAAAAAAATGCTGTGAACCTATAATCCTAGTACCAGGGAGGTGGAAACAACAGGATCTCTGGAGATCACTAGATAGCCAGTCCAGCCTGATTGGTGAACTCCAAGCAAATGAGAAATCCTATCTCACATACCACAAGCCAAAAGCAAAACTACTGCCTTACAGATTCTCAAAACACCGAACTCAATAATCTGATCATTAGTTCATTATGATTGTATTAATGTAGCTGGAACTCTACTCCCCCACTTTGGTTGTTTGGTTTGGTTTAGCTTGGTTTGGTTTTAGACAGGGTATTCCTATGTAATTCAGGCTGACTCTGTACTGGAGATCTTGCTTTCACATTCCATGTGCCCGGACTGTAGACATGCACCACAAAACTCTGCTTTATTTATTTCTTGTTGTCTGAATTTCCTCATCAGTAAAATTGGGATGATAACAGAATCTGTCATATAGGGCTGTTATGAAAACTAAACTAAATAATGTTGCAGTTACCTTTTTGTTGCCAGGACAAAACACCTGGCCAGAAGCAACTTGTGGAAGTAAAGGTTTTATTTATTTTAGCTTACAGCCTCAAGGGGAGGTTTCCACATGGCAGGAAAAGAATGGCCAGGGCAGGAAGCTGACTCACATTGTCAAATGCCAGCTAGGAGAAGGCAGCAAGAGTTAGTTAGCTGCTGGACACCCAGTGAGGCTGAGATAACAAACTTCAAAATCTGCCCCCATCGACACACTTTCTCTAGCAAGACATCACCTCCTATATGCCCCTCAACTTTCCCAAATTGCCACCTGCTGGGGACAAAATAGTCTAAACAAATGAGCCTCTGGGGGACAGTTCATTCAAACCACCATATGCAATGTTTAACACAGTGTCTTGTACATAGCAAGTGCTCCCTAAATATTGGTTGCCAATAGTCATTTCTTAGGAGCAACTTGGATATTTGTTTAGAAATTCAGACCTTGAAACAAAACCTTTGAAATTCACTTTGGTGGCCTGTCCTTTAGTACAAATCCTGCCTGCTCTCTGAGGGGAGCTTGAGTGGCTATTGTCTGCAAAGTTGTGTAATACAGAAACACCAGTAAGAGAATAAGAGTCCTTCCATGCTACTCAGTATAATTAACACAAAAACTAAAGAATCCTTTTAAGGTAGAGAAGTACTACAAGGACACCCATGAGAACTAACTCATACTTCAATTTTCTAAAACTTGAGTGTCTAGGAGAGGTTGTTAAAAAATGTCTGTGCCTTTTCTCCCTACGTCCTCTCCAGTGATGACTTCTCCTTCATTGACTGGACTCGGGCATTTTTGACACACCTTATTAGACAAAACTGGGTTCCAGAGCTTGGCCTGATACATCTTAATGACTACTATTTTTTAAAATCTTAGGAAAATGTATGCAAGCACCATGTAATGTTCTGAAAGTAATTTTTCTTTTTTATAAGGATCTTTTCACTTATAGAAAGTAGACTTTTCCATTATAGTAAAAGAAATTCTGACAACTTTTTTAATCCTGTTATCTCTGAAATGACTTGGTTTTCTAGACAAAACTAGCATCCTTTTAAAAAAAACTTGAATTATTTCTTCACCTCCTTTCCTTTTCATAAATGTCTCCTAGCAGATAACCCATTGTATAAAAAGACATGAAGTGAAGTCAAAAACACAGACAGGAACGAGGTTTCATCATTTTCTATGATAAAGCCAAGATAAGAGAGAGATGAAATGACTATCATTTTATTCCAGCTGATGTTTGAACTTGACAATAATGTAACTTCCTAACAATTAGCTGTTCAACATAACTTTGAGATGTCATACTGCATGCACATCCAGTTCTTTTGTTTTTAAATATCTCCAGGTTTTGTTTTTCCTTTTTTACAATGAGTTTCACACATTAATTATTTTTCATTTAAAATCCCTTTGACTGAAATGTTAATTTTCTATTTCCTCTCTTCTCCAACACTCAGACAGCAGCTTCATTGAACTTTTGGGAGTGACCACACATCACTAGTTATTTCTGTCATGGAGCTTAAAAGCACCATTCATAAGTCACCCCCTATTTTCTTCTTACTCCCTTTCAATTGAAAGTGTACATTTTCATGGCAATACAGAATGATACATTTCCACAGAGCACACTTTATAAAATGTCTGTTAGGCTATTTTTATTTTATAGAGAAACCAAATGTTCATGTCTTAAATATTGGCCAATACTGTATCCTTTAGAACTGATATTATATAAAGCATGACCCAAATAATAGCATCATTGTGTGTCAGAGAGTTAATTTAATGGTATTATCTTCAAATAAATGTTACCATCCATCCTGATTCCCATACCATTTTCAATTATAAACTGCAAAGTCAGATTGAAATTGTCAAATCCCATCAACAAGTGTTGATTAAGCATATCTCAGCTCTTTGAACTTTTAATAGACTGCTATGTGAAGACCAGGTATTTTACTGCTTGATTTCTCTCTCTTGATAACTGCTTCTCCATGTGTATCTTCATGATTCATCATCGTGGAGCTATTGAAAATGACCACAAAAACAGCTACAGTGTTTGACTAAATTGAGGGAAAATAAAATGTTTAAAAAATTATTTATTGGTTCTAGGATATAGCTCAGCAGGTAAGAGTGCTTGCCATGAAAGAATGAGGGCCTGACAGGGCTTGATTCACAGTGAGTTCAATTATCCAACACTCACATAAACAGCTGGGCATGGCCATGCATGCCTGTAACCCCTTCCAGTAGGCAGGAAAAAGTAGAGATGGTTAGCCAGTCTGATCCAAAAAAAAATCAGCAGCTCCAGCTTTAGTGAGAGACTCCATCTCCAGGAAACAGACAGATGAGTAATAGAAGAGAACACCAGATGTTCTCCTCTGGCATCTGCACATGCATGCATCTGCAAACATACATGCATATACTATACCACATATATTACACACACATGCAAACTGATTTACAAAATTAAATAGGCCAGGGAAAATTATATTAAGGCAAATCCTTACGTAGCTCTAAACAATTTATTCTTTGCAAGAACAGAATGTCTTCTTAATCATATTTAAAATATAAAGCATGAAAAACAGTTATTTCATAATAGAACATATTTGTTTCTCATTATTTGTATATTCCAAACTTATAAATTTGCCTATGCACTGAAACTTATTTATAACACCAAAATCAACACTTACCGTGCTTTCATGAGCATTACCAGATGTGCACAGAATAGTGACAAAACTGAATCATACAATATACATATTCCCAGTTGAGGTCAAACAAGGTGACAGTCTTCATTCTCATACTGTAAATGAATGCACTTTTATGGGCTTTTATGACACATTTCTGGGGCTTTTTAAATGGATTTTCAGGTCAAAATACCCTACCCTCCAAGAACTATGCTAGACTACTTTCAAGTGTTCCTAAGCACAAGAAAGCTATTATGTTTCTTACCAAAACAATGCATGTATTATAAAAGCAATATTCAAGCATGAGTTGAGTGCTATTGGCCATGAGTCCAATGTTAATGAATCAACTAAACATATTAAATAAGGTTTACTAAGCATAAATGTACATGAAACAAGACTATATACTGATTTGCTTATGAAAATGTGACCAAAACCTTATAAAAGCCTAAACTTACATTTCCTCAAGGTGCAATGACTCAGTTTTTATATAAAATGTAACTATCATAAGTAGTAAGGATTAACTATATTGTAAACCCAGGTTAAAAACTGCCAAGAAATCAGGTACAAAAACAAATCACTAGTAATAATAATAGTAACAGAGTGTAATGGGTCCTTAAAAATGGAATTAAAAAAATGTCTTATCCAATAGTTACTGTTTTCTATAAGAAATATCACATTGTGAGTGGAATTGGCTCAGCTCCACAAGACCTGGCCCATGACCCCTGAGAAAGCCTTATCGTCTGGCTCAGATCACTCCAGCTCACAGCCAGATGTAAGAATGCTAATTTCTTGGCTTTTGTTCCATTCTTTCTATAAGCTGTAACATTGCTTTGGGGAAGGAAGTGACAGACTGATAATGACTTTATCCCTTGCTTGGACCAAAATGGTATATAAATTAATATACATATATACATGCATTATAAATATATATCCATTTTCTCCTATAGCTGGACAATGTAAACCCAGAGTCAGGCCTTATGGGCAATGAACTCATGTTACAGAAGTACTGAAATGAAATTGGATGAGTTTTTGTGTGTTTATTTTGAAATAAGGTCTCTCTGTACAGTCCAAATTGACCACAAACTCCTATTCCTCCTGCCTCCATGAACCACCAAACCCAGTTTAAAGGATATCTTTTCTATGATGTGAGAAGGAGTTTTCCCATATTACTGAGATAGAACTTGAACTCAAGATCCTCCTGCTTCAATCTCCAAAGCAACAGAGATTGCAGATGCATGTGCCTTCCCATATTACAAAAGTCTGGTTGTTTATTTCTTTTCTTTTTGTTTGTTTGTTTGTTTTTCAAGGTAGGGTTTCACTTTAGTCCCGGCTGACCTGGAATTCACTATGTAATCTCCTACCTCTGCCTCCCGAGTGCTGGGGTTAAAGGCATGTGCCACCACGCCCGGCTGGTTATTTATTTCTTGTGCTGCTTGTAAATGAACCCAGGGCTTTGTGCATGCTAGTCACTCTACAACTGAGCTATATTCCAAGCATTTTGATTTGTTTTGATGAAGATAATTCTGTTTTAGTGCAGTAAAGATGTTCTATGATAAGTATATTTCTAATAGTAGTAAAAGAAAATATTTTAAGTTTCAAAAGTTAACATTGCAACAAAAAATATGTTTGATTATGTTACCAAATTGTTGCCAAGGTATGTAACCTCATGTATAGATTGAAATAATTTTAAAAAGTCAACCTGAGGCTGGAGAGATGGCTTAGTAGTTAAGGCACTTGCCTGCAAAGCCAAAGGACCTCAGTTCGATTCCCCAGGACCCACATAAGCCAGATGCACAAGGTGGTTCATGCATCCGGAGTTCATTTGCAGTGGCTGAAATCCCTGGCATGCCCATTCTCTCTCTCTCTCTCAGCCTTTTTCCTTCTCTCAAATAAATAAAAAAATAAAATATTTGAAAAATAAAGTCAATCTGGTATCACAGAGATTTTTCTTTTCATTTAATTTCCTAAATACATATAACATAACAGCTGAGCTAAATAAAACCAAATGAAAATGTAACTAGATATGATGTTTTGTCAGTAAGGTGTTTGGGCTAGGTGTGGTGTTATATGACTTTAATCCCAGAACTTGGGAGGCTGAGGTAGGAGGATTGCCAGTCTGGTGTTACAGAGTGAGTTCTAGGTCAGTCTGGACTAGATATCCCTCCAAACTAATTATTTCTTAAGGAATTCTTTAGCTGTGATACATTGCTAAACAATAAAACTAAAGCTCTCTGACCAGCATCTCATTACCCTACAATACCAGATTTGCAATATTTGGAAGTGCATAACAGATTTGACAAGTAAATTGGGTTATAAACAAACAAGGCAATGTTTCAGCCATTTTCAGCCTAAGTGCAGTGATATACTCAAAGTTAGAAGGACTGTGAAAAAATAGCACAGCTACTTCCATTGCTCTATACGCAAAGCACAGTAAGTGTTGATTAATGGGGGATTTATTGACAGGCTCTATACCAAGGAGCCAAGAGGGGAGCCAGTTGGTCACTGCCTAATGTTTAAATTGCAGCACCCTAATGATTTTCACTTTCATCTAGCACATTTCCTGTATTCCCACTTTAAGTCACTGCTGTAATAGATTCCTTACCAATAACCTTTACCTACTCTTTAGACATCCAGAGAGCTGTTTATGGGGCACTAATTCTAAATATTTTCCTTAAATTTTTCTTGGCTTTACTGTTTCCCATTAGGCCTTTTAAATAATATATGTAATTAGTGGTTCCATAAGGCTTAATATCTAAAGTACTTTCATAGTTGATTTAAAAAAGTCAGTCCTTGGGCTGGAGAGATGGCTTGGCATTTAAATGTGCTGGCTTGCAGAGCCTGACAATCTGAATTTGATTCCCCAGTATCCACATAAAACCATGAGCATAAAGTGGTGCATGGATCTGGAGTTCATTTGCAGCAGTGACAGAAGGCCCTGGCCTTGCCCATTTATCTGTTCCCCCTTCTCTTTAGTCCTTATCACATCCATGAAAGTTAGGATACCTCTATGCTGTCATCTACCCCAGGCATCGTCCTGTCAAAAATAAAAGTTTGCTACTCCTTTTCACAAAAGACAGAATTTTGTACAGCCTCAGTAGACCAAGGTATAAGTCCTGAGCACTTCATCCATGTTTACCAGGAGCAGGCACATGTACTGCATTACTGCTGAACATATGCTACTTAGAACAAGGGATTTAGTTTATTTTATTATGCTTGCATAGGGTACATAACACATTTCCATACACACCTGGGCAATCAAATGAAAATTGATGACTATGAGTAAAGTAAGTAAAATATACTCCCTCCTGGATTCAAAGTGATCATCTAATTGAGGCAAATTGCCTTCTCCAGGATTTGCTTATAATAGAACATGTAGCTCCTGAAAGGCTTAATGATACTGAATTGTTACCCTTTTGAACCAAATTATTTCTTCAGAGAGCAAAACGGTCTTCCTGGAAAAGGTAAATTACCTTAAACATATGAGCACTTTACTTCAAAGAAAAAGTATCAATTTGCTCCAGGAATTCCGTTCTTTGGTTGCCCACACCCTTATACACAAAGAACCAGCCACTGTGAACTATTTGTCTACTATGGTTTACACACTTCAAAACACACCTGGACTGGAGAAATGGCTTAGCTTGCCTGTGAAGCCTAAAGAATCAGGTTTGATTCCCCAGAATCCACATAAAGCCAGATGCTCATGGTGGTGCATATGTCTGGAATTTATTTGCAGGGGTGGGAAGCCCTAGCAGCCAATTTTCTCTCTCCCTCTCTCTCTCTCTCTCTCTCTCTCTCTCTCTCTCTCTCTCTCAAATAAGTAAATAAAACTAAAATATTTCAAATTGAAAATTTAAAAAAGCATACCTGAAGGGTTTTTTCCCTTCAAGTGGCCATATTGCAATGTTTACTGTCTCAAAGTAGGGATCTGCTTTGAGAAAAAATTTAGATTATTGTAAATAAAGTATTATGCTTATGAAAAGTTTGGTGTTTTATGAGAAATCACTTCATTGCTGAGAGTCCAGCAAGAATGAGATGAAATGGTGTATGAAATCTTCACTGGGCTGATTGTGTGGCACATGCCTGTATTCTCTCAACTGAGACATCAGGATCACAAAGTGAAGGACAGCCTGAGCTACATGACAAGTTTCAAGCCAGTATATAACACTGTGTTACATAGCATGACCCTTAAGCAGCAATTCACCATAGCATGAAACACTCCTAGTAGTTGAATTCATTCTGGAAGCCTCCTAATAAACAGCAGTGTAAAATTCAGATAACGAGCCATAGTCATCTTCAGGCTAGTTCTTGTAAGTGCTAATGAAATGCCTCCCATCATATATTGTGTGCCTAGAACAACTGTGCTCCTAGGAGTGTATTAAGCAGAATGTCTTTCCACAGACATTCCCAAATACTCTTGGGCTGTGGAGCTGTGGATTTAATACTGGGACTATTTGTCCTTGATTCTTTTTTTTTTTTTTTTTTTTTTTTTGGTTTTTCGAGGTAGGGTCTCACTCTGGCTCAGGCTGACCTGGAATTCACTATGTAGTCTCAGGGTGGCCTCTAACTCTCGGCGATCCTCCTACCTCTGCCTCCCGAGTGCTGGGATTAAAGGCGTGCACCACCACACCCGGCCCTGTCCTTGATTCTTAATGCGCCACTTCCAGTATTTTAATAAACCATCCTTCAGTGACTTTTGGTGCTGAGATTGTGGAAGTTGTTGCTTTTGTTGTGGCTGTGGCTGTTGCTGCTCTGAAACAGAAATGGTGGTGGCCAGACAGAGGAAATTACTACTTTCATTTATTTTTCTTCCACACAGTGTCTAGTAGCACCTCCTACTCATCTGTTCCAAATCTGTCAGACTTTCTTTGCTTTTTGCCTTTCTACCATTTTTCTTACCTAGCAATGTGTTCTCTGATGTTTGTAATAAATATGACTTAACTCTGTATCAACTATCAGTACAATTAATGCCCTTTGATAATTAATAAGTAAATGGTGCCTTTGACCAAACTACAGGACATCTCACTAAATTCCTTTTCTTACTATTGGAACATGTGTGAAACTATTTTGACACTATCTCACATATTCAAGTCACTCAATAGTGTTCAAATGAACTCTTCTAATTTTCTTATTCACTGACAGATTGATTCACTGGTAATCATTTTGTTGTCAGACTTAACAGCCTAGACTTTGGCACAATTCTGATTCTTTGGGCTGTTGATGTCAAGATTTCTCTCCATGTCCACTTTACAACACACTCAAAAGAATCCAATCTTGCCCACAACCCTTGTGCCACTGCACAATGGATTTCACTTCAAAGAGCTACATTTAAATTACACATCAGTGAGCCTTTCTTCATTTCAATAATCCCACATATTATCTATAATGATGGAATCTTTAAAAGTATTTTTTTACATAGAGAACAACTGTTTTGTAACTTTGTAACTGTTGGTACATTTCTCTATTGCACCATAAACTTTTTTTAAGAAAACCTGCTGAATAACAAAATCCAATTCCATTGTATGTCAGGCATATTACCTTCTCCACTGGATTGAATCTTTGGAATGGTAAAACAATGCAGTAATCTACCAGGCACATGTTTAATTCATTAGATGACCTTTGGAAATGTAGGTTGTGTCATTAAACTAAAAGTGATCCAAACCTTTAAATATATAGTAGAGCAATAATAGAGCTATAATAACTCTACAAAGGCCCCATTGTTTAAAAGCAAGGTTTGGTCTTAGATAAATAGATTTCTCTCTTTTCTTTCCAAGTTCCACTCTTCTTTTGGTCCATCTCTCACTCCTGAGAGATGAGGCAAATTAACTCTTTACAGTTAAGAGGAACAAGAGACTCTAGGAGAAACTAGCCTTTTTTTCAAAATAACTTTTATTGATTATGGGACTAAATCACTAAACGAAACTGGCTGAAGTTGGAATTGTCACAAATTGTTCTTCACACTTTGCCCTCCTCCACCCATTTCATTGCCTACCCCCAGTACACTCAGTCTCTTGGTAATTTTACAACTTCCTTCTTCTGTAGTATGCAGAGATTAATTCTGCAATGTGACCTTGAGAATTGGATCCAGGTCAAACAATCTCTATATTCCCAAAAATCTGGGACATATGCAGGCTAACTGAAGAAATGTCTTTAGAGGAATCAGTTAAATAATTAATCAAATTTGAATTTTTTTTTCAATTTTCTCCAATCCTAAAAGTGCAGTTAAGAGTAAATAGAGGGCAAGGCCTCATAGCCATATTGATCCAAATTCTTTTACCATTCACTCTGTCAAAATGAGAAAGGACAGAATTCATAGAATGCTAAGAAACACTGGTCCAATTCAATGCTATCTGTGAAATTACATTACAGGCTAAACAGAACACATCTGTATTAATATGTCAATTAAATTATTTTTAAAATTCCAGACTTCCACACAAGGCACTGTGGTCAAAATGTGACTGAATAAAAATCACAATTGTTTGTTGATGCTGACAGTAAAACAAAGATTTTATATACATATATGTATACATATATATATATATAAATTTATAATCATGACTTCTTTTATGGGCTTTATACTTATCTGAAAGTATCAATAAATATGCCTCTACAGGTACAAGGTACAATAATATTCAGGACTCATCAGGAAAAGATTATATATATATATATATATATATATATATATATATTTTTTTTTTTTTGATTTTACATTCCTAGTAAAGGTTCCATTGTCCTCCTCCCTGTCCTCCCTCTTTCAAAGGGACCCTTGTCAATGGGGAATGTGGGTCAAGCATTGTGAGGTTAGTTAAGAGTTCTGGGGGGTTGGCCCCAGTCTCATTGCATAATGCCCCAACTATGACTCTAACAATCTTTCCGCCCCCTCTTCCGCAAGTTTCCCTGAGCCACATCGGGGTCATTTTAGTTCTGCTTCAGTGATGCGGTTTTGGGAGCCTCTGTGTCTCTGGATATCTGGCTTAGTTGGAGTTGGATGTTCTCTGTGTTTATCTCCTTCAGCCTTTTTTTGGTGTCATGATCGCCATGAACGCTGAACTCTTGCCCTTCCCCTGCGTTGTTCTATGGTTTCAGCTGGGGCCCTGGTGAGGTGTGGTTAGCTGATCCTCCCTTCAGGTTCGTTGTCCACCTGAAAAAAGATAAGCAAATTCTCCATTGGAGAGAAAAGTTAGTACTGGGTAGAAGGGATGACCTTCTATGTTTTGGAGGGAAATTTATATGCGTTGGCTCTCTTCTAGCCCACATTTGGTGGTATCTTGATCTTGGAGACTGAGCTCATTTTTTGTACCTGGTTTTGACTTATTTCCCAGTTCCAGCAATGAGTTCCATTCCACTGAGTGGATCTATTAGCCAAATCAAGAGCAGTTGGTTACCCACCATGGCTGATTGCCACTACTGCACTTGTATGAGCATTACGTCAAGTTGTTTCCTGCTGGGTATCTTAGACTGCAAGTTGTTTGGACAGATGTCGGTCATTTTCCCCCAGTTGCTTGTATAGCACCCTCTGGTACTAGACTAGCTAACTGTCTGGGGACTGACCCTCTTCCAGATTCTGAACATATCTCTCCGTGTTTGGTCTCACACATGTAAGCTGTCTTCAACAGTAGGGTCTTGCCATTAACCTTTGATGGGTCACCAAGAACTCTGACAGAAGTCTGTCTACTTTGGGAAACCTTGTAGGTGTTTCGGATCAACAGCTCATTGTGGAAGTTCACCCCATGCTGGCACTGGGAGTTACAAGTCTGCACCAAGGAAGGTGAGGGAAGAAAAAGATAATATAGAGGAGAAAGTGAGTATAGAGAGGGGAGGGAGAGAGAATAAGAGATAGGGAGAGAGAGAGAGAGAGAGAGAGAGAAGAGAGAGAGAAGCAGGACAAGATTAAGGTTGGCCTTCATGATGCTCTCTCCAGGTTCCTGTGGTTCGGGTGTTCCCTCTGCGGGCCTGCTGAAGGATCAATGTTTTAACCTGTTGTTCAGAATAAAGGGTTTTATAGTATCTTTTCCTTTTGGGTCCCAATTTGTATCCCCCCCCTTGTTCTCCCTCCCACCCTCTCATTCCCTCCCACCCTTACCCTCCCTCCCTCCCACCCTCCCTTTTGTCTGGGCCTCAGAGTGTTTATTAGGTTTGGCCACCTGCCACATGGTTTCAGGTTAGGAGCGACAGATAAACGAGACTATGCGACGATTATCTTTTTGTGCTTGGGTGAGCTCACTGAGGATGATCTGTTCCATGTTTGACCATTTTTTCAAATTTCCTTATTTCATCTTTCCTTACTGCTACATAGAATTCCATAGTATAGATATACCACATCTTTGTTATCCATTCATCTAGTGATGGACACCTGGGTTGATTCCAGCTCTTTGCTATTATGAATTGAACAGCTATAAACATGGTTGAGCAAATGTCTCTGATCTGAGGCTTGGGGCCTTTAGGGTATATGCCCAATAAGGGAATAACTGGGTCCATTGGTAGGTCTATGGTCATCCTTTTCAGGAGTCTACATATAGCTTTCCATAATGGTTGAATCATTTTACATTCCCACCAGCAGTGAAAGCTTGTTCCTATTTCTCCACAGCCTCGCCAGCATTTGTTTTCATTATTTTTTTTAATGCTAGCCATCCTTACTGGGGTAAGGTGGAATCTCATAGTTGTTTTAATTTGCATTTCCCTGATGATTAGGGATGTTGAACATTTTCTTAAATGTGCATTTGCTGTTTGTATTTCTTCCTCTGAGAACTCCCTGTGCAGTTCTCTGCCCCACTTTGTGAGTGGGTTGTTTGGTGAATGTTTTTTAGGTTTTGGAGTTCTTTGTAGATTCTAGAAATCAGGCCTCTGTCAGTTGTATAGCTGGTGAAAATTTTCTCCCATTCTGTAGGTAATCTGCTGGCTTTGGTTATAGTATTTTTGTCAGTGAAAAAGCTTTTCAGCTTCATGTGATCCCAATGGTTGAGTGATTGTTTGATTTCCTGAGCTGTTGGGGTTTTGTTCAGGAAATCTTTTCCCACTCCTATATCGTGGAAGGTTCCTCCTATTTTTTCTTCCAGTAGCAGCATAGTTTCTGGCTTTATATTAAGGTCTTTGATCCATTTGGACTTAATTTTTGTGCATGGAGAGATGTGTGGGTCGAGTTTCATTTTCCTACATATGGTTGTCCAGTTTGTCCAGCACCATTTGTTGAAGATGCTGTCCTTTTTCCATTCTACATTGCTAGGGCCTTTGTCAAATATCAAGTAGCTGTAGTTTCTTGACCCAAAGTCTGGGTCTTCAATTCTGTTTCATTGGTCTATATTCCTGTTTTTGTGCCAGTACCAGATTGTTTTTATTACAATGGCTTTTTAGTATAACTTTAGATCAGGTATGGTGATGCCTCCAGAGGTGTTTCTTTTGCTGAGGATGAGCTTGGATATCCGAGGCCTTCTGCCTTTCCATATGAATTTTGAGATAGTTTTTTCTATCTCATTGAAGAAGGAGGTTGGTATTTTTATTGGCATTGCATTGAATCTATAAAGTGCTTTTGGTAAAATTGCCATTTTCACAATGTTAATTCTACCAATCCAGGAACATGGGAGGTCTTTCCATTTTTGTAGGACCTCCTCAATTTCTTTTTTGAGAGTTTTTATGTTTTCATTGTATAGGTCTTTCACTTCCTTAGTTAATGTTCTTCCAAGGTATTTTATTTTCTTTGTTGCAATTGAAATATCAACAGGAAATAAGAGACATGTGTAAGTGTAAACTAACATTATTAGAAAAATAATTGCACTGAATTCCTGAAATTGGATGGCTCAAAAAATCACCACAGTTTCAATTACTCAAGGATTGTGATGGAATTTCACCTAGGGGAAACTAATAAAATTAGCCAAATTATTGATTTCTTTTAAATGGTGGGTAACATAAATAAAAGTATTACTATGTTATTTAAATCTAATTTGAAAACATAATTTACATGATGAAAATTGCTCTACCTCTTAATCAGATTCACTCTGGTGGAACTGCTTTAATAAAAGTTTCCTTTTATATAAATTATCTTTCCTATTAGAAAATGAATTCTTCCATCTCCAAGTTGCAAATTACCTCACAATTTTCACCTTTTCTGAGATCCTGAAGCTTGCCTGAGATGACATGAAGAGGGTTTGCTGATAACCCCATAATCTTTAGTTTGTATTTCAGTTCTGCTCAATTTCCATACACATGTTATGCTAGTCTCCAGTTTAACATCATTACTACACAGTGAGATAGTGCCAAAAGAAAAAGATAGAATTGAAAGTTTTCCTGACCATTCATCAGAAAGCACCCAGCATCACCTTAGCAAATTAAATTCTTCTGCAAGTGAAATTTTTTTCTTATCACCAATGAAATTCTAGGGAAGCATGAAAAATATATACAACATTAGGGAAAGGGAAAGAGATATTCAAACTAAACAAATTTTTATTGGTATCATAGGATTATATAAATTGTTAATTCTAGACCCTAGAAATGAGGACAATGTATGGATTAGCAGAATTTAGAAGTATTGTTCTGTGAATCATTTTAGGTCATCAGTTCAAATTGGTGATAGAAACTTGCTATAATTTGGATGTTGAATATCTCTCAAAGATGCATGTGTTAAAAGCTTGGTCCCCAGGGTGCTATTGAGAAATAGTGGAACCATCGGAAGCTGGATTCTTATGAGACACATCCTCAGGTTATTGGGGACATGCCACCAAGTGGGAATGTGAGACATTAGCCCATTTTTTTCTTTTCTCCTTGGCCATAAGATGAGAGGTTTTTCTGTACCACATACATCTCTCATGATGAGCTGCTTTAGCATAGGCTCAAAGCAACAGGGTGAAATGATCATGGATTGTAATACATAAAACTGTGAACCAGAGTAAACCTGTTCTCTTTATAAAGAAATTATCATGAGTATTTCACTATTGTAAAGAAAACATGACTAATATACTACCATAATTATCACTTTATCCCACACTTTAATGTTATCAATGAGGAAACTATGGCTCAAGGACTATATAACTGATTTGTTGAAAGTCCCACAAATATCTCAACCTGAACTAGAAACAAAGTTACTTTATATATCAGGCCAGGACTTTTCCAAGCCATTGACCTAATAATGTTGAATCAAGCAGACAGTTTCCTTCTCAATACCACATTGTATACCATCCCCAAGAAAATCTCAGTTTTATTTTGGCTGATGTAGTAGACAGCCGCAGGTTGTTGGGATGAACCTCCAGACCAGACACACTTATGTAAGGAAACAAATTTTTTTGAAGCTTAAAGATCCAGGGGAAGTTCCATAATGGCAGAAGTTTGTCCCCCTTTCTCACAAGCAAGCAGAGAGAGCAAAAAAACATCACCTACACATAAAACACACTTAGGAACTTCAGGCACAGCTCAGGCACTTTGCACATCTTCAGAATGGAATTTCAAATCCACACCTACACCTTAGGCCTGAACCTTAGGACCCACCCACAGTGACCCCTCCTCCAGCCTGGTAGCTAGAGATCCAAATTACAAGCTCTTAATAAACTCTGAAATCAATTGGGAACAATTCATTCAAACCACCACATTCTGCCCTGGCCCTTAATAGATTCATATCCATCTCACACTGTATACTGTGTTCATTCCAATTTAAAAGGTCTCCATAGTCTTTATCAACTTAAGATAGTTTTAAAGTCCCAAGTCTGAGAATTAAGATAGTCTCTTAGCTGTGAGTGCTGTAAAATAAAAACAAGTTGTATACTTTTAACATATAAAGGCACAGAGTAAACATTTTCAACTGCTATAAGGCATAGAAGGAGAGACTGTAACAATGCAAACTTAATAACCATCAAGCAAACATCGAACACCTGCAGTTCAAGTCCGATATCATAACCAGTGGCTGATAATGTCCAGATTTTGTAATTCTGCCCCTCCAGCTGGGCTGGGTAGCCAAGAAAACTTCTATCCCAAGCCAACAGCCTCAATGGTAGCCTTTGCATAGTTCAGGTATATCTAAACATTCTTGGGTTTCCACTGGAAACCACAATCTATCTTCCAGTAGCTTTGCAGTCTATTCATAAGAGCCATCATGCTCTGCCTATGCGCTGCATCTCTGCAGTGGCTCTTGAAACCATGTGCATTTCATGACCACTTTACACATTTTTCATGATTCCAGAACCAATACCAGGTATGCAGGATATAGCCATATTCTTAATTCAGGAATGAAATAAATTGTAACCTTGAAAAGCAGGTTCCTTCTTTTTAGATCTCCTCTCAAGAATTTGAATTCCTATCAGTCTTTTCTCAGATGTCCTTTCCATTGTTTCAGTGTAAAGTACTTGGCCATCTTTCTTCCAAATGCTAATGTGTTTGAGAACAGCAGCTTCAGCAAATAGTCTCAATGCAAGTAATTTTAAACTTGTTTGAGTTCTTCTAACTTAAAATCATAAATTTCTCAGTTCTGTATCTTCAGCCAGGCATATCAGTCCATTACAAATTGAACTTTGATCAAACTCTATGGGCCTAGGCAGCAGAACACAGCCAGCTCTATGCTAGTAAACCAGTTCTGCAGTCTTTCCTTCTCCTTAGAAAGTTCATAAACCAAGCCTACAAATACAATAATCTCTGTATTTAGCAGCTTCAAATTCTCACCAGAATAGTCCGTAATACTCGGCTTACTGCTCTGGAAGGGATCTTCAGCTACAAGCACAAAGTCCATGGCAATTCCTCTAAAACAAAAGTTTCAAAAGACTAAAATCCACATGGCAACTCCCACTCCTTGGTACCAATTCTGTACCAGACAGCCTCAGGTCACTGGGATGAATCTCCAGAATAAACACAGTTATGGGAGGAAGCAAATTTATTTGAAGCTTATAGATCCAGGGGAAATTTCATTATGGCAGAAGAAGTTGGCCCTCCTTTCACAGGACCAAGCAGAAAGAGATCACCAACACACCAGCACCATAAGCAAGCACACTTAGAACTCCAGGCAAAGCTCAGCAACTTTGCATATCTTTAGACTGTGATTCCAAATCCATCCACACCTCTTAGGGATGGATCCTAGGACCTCCCCACAGTGAATTTGCCTCCATCCAAGTAGCTAAAGATCCAAATTACAAGCGTTTAATAAACTATTGAATCAATTAGGGGACATTCATTCAAACCACCACAGCTACATTTTCAACACACATTTACATTTTAATGTGCTTTACAGAAAGAATAAATATGTCTTTTCTAAAGCTTGTTTTTTTTCTATGATCTACTATTAATATAACTTTTGAGACCCTCACAGCCCTTAAGTTCCCACATCTCAAAGACACCTGCCCCATATCAGGCCAGACTGTTTGACTGCCCCATCAAACTAATGCATCTAGTAAATGTCAATATCTAGAGTCAAAATTCATAGTGACCTCTCCAAGGATATTGTTAAAAGAAATAAAAGAAGACTCAGCAACTTACTTGATTAAAAACACACTTGTAATTAGTCTGGAGGAAAAAGTAAGCATTTCAAACATGACTATGATAAAATATAGGTGCTATAAGACTGTATGCAAAACTATTTACTTTTATAAATATGTCATTTTAATTCAAGCTAATGGATATTGACACTTTAAAAATGTAAGAGAACTGGACATTAATTGATAAACTCTACCTTACCAACATAAGATTGAATATAGAATTCTAAGCATCATCTTGATTTTAGATATTGTGTTAATGAATATATAAAATGCATATTTATATTTTCATTTAAATGTTTTATTTAGGATGGAAAATTAGATTAGGTTTGGTAATACACTGTTATTGAATTATAATTACATATAAATCACTCAGAGTATGAAGTTGAAAAAGTCTTACAAGCTGAGCATGGTGGCACATGCCTTTAATTCCAGCACTTGGGAGGCAGAGGTAGAAAGATTGCCATGAGTTTGAGGCCACCCTGAGACTACATAATGAATTCCACATCAGCCTGGACTAGTGTGAGACCCTACACTAAAAACAAAACAAAACAAAACAAAACAAAAAAAAAAAAAAAACAAGTCTTACCAGATGATATAAGCAGAATCATAGTAATAATAATAAAATAAGAGATAACATTTGCTCTAAATTATATATTAAGCATATCAAAACTAAATTACTATATAACATTAAGAAGGTTTAATTTCCTTGATTTTGCCTTATTCTCCTCCATCACTCTCCCTCTTCCTTATCCTCTTCCATTATTTATAATCTCATGACCCTATCTCCTACCATCTCCCAACAGGAATAGGCCCCAGCTGTTGTAAGTTGATACATCTTCTCCCCCTGAGCCACAAATGGTTGGACATGTGGAAACATTTGACCTAAGCTGAGTTGATTTTTCTCCTGGGCCCTTTGCTAAACTATAGCTTACCAGATGAGGATAAATATTTACCTCAAGGTGTTCCAACTGGAATCTTCTCCTTGGAATTTGGACTCATCAAGTAGATATGCCATTCAGCTTCTGATGTTTGGCAAAACTGAGAATTTGGAAACTGAGAAGCCACACGGAAGCTACATTTTTTTTCAAATATTACTAAATTCAAACTTGAGAGAGAAAAGGGAAAAGGAGAGAGATTCATGAGGGAAAAACTGCACTGAATACTTTTAGTTTCCTTGAAATTCTTACTTTTTTATAATAAATCTTCCTTTTGGCTTATGCTAATCTTATAGAACTTGTTATTCATAACCACATGCATAACAATTAAGAACTTTGGCCTCTTTTTGTCTTTACTTTTTCTCTTTTACTCACAAGTGTATAAAGAAACTATACACACATTAATACCTTCATAATTTCTCACATAAATACAGCTATTTAAATCATAAACCAAGAATTTTAGAATTCCCCAGTTGCTAAGACTTTGGGTCCTTAAAAAAAAATAAAAAAATAAAAAATAAAAAATAAAAACAGGAAATGAATACTAAGTGACTTCCTGACCCAAAAGGTTCATAGTACATTATCTTATTCCCATTCTCCTCACTAGGGTATCTACTAATAAAGACTCTGACATCTATACTTAGTATTACTGATATTTCTAATTGTTAACCAAGCATACCTACTTACTGAAATGAATAACATCCGTTCCAATGTGAAGATTGATTATACCTTGAAGCTGTGTCTTCTCAGCAATATATGAGCAGTGGTAATGTCATTCATCTTGATGTTTGCAACATGTAGACAATAGACTTGATTGTCACCTTTATTCAGATATATAATCACAAAGAATAGGCACGCTTTGTTATCATACAATTTGCATGCCATGTAAAGTTTTTGGGATTGATTTTTGTTTCTTGTTACCTTTTTTGATAATTAATTTGTAACTGATCAAATTGACATATTATTTAGTCATCAAAGATGGCAGAAGTATGAAGTCAGACAAGCTGTACTCCATTAGTGGAGTTATTATTGTTGTGGCTACTAGTAGTACAGTTCTAACTTTTCTTAAATTATCTCATGTATGAGAAATGTATGTTACTTTTCACAACACTGTGAAAGAATACCTGACAGAAAGAACTTAAGGGTGAAGGAATTCTTTTGGCTCAGAGTTTAAGGAATATATCCCATCAAAGTGGGGAAGGCATGGCATCAGGACCAATTCTTGTCCATAGCAGCATCAGGAGTATGAGGCTGCTTCCTCACAGGTCAGGAGATCAAGAAGCAGAGCACTCTGGACAGAATAGGAGCAGCACTATAAACCCCAACCCTGCAGCCCTTTGTCTGAATCTAGGTCCCTGTATAAGTTCCTTTTTCATTGATAGACAAACACCTGAACAGAAGCAGCTTAAGGAAGGAAAGGGTTTGTTTTTGGTTTACAATTTTGAGTATAAGTCTATCCTGCTGGGGAAAGCATAGCAGAGGCAGATAGCTGGCGTCACTTCATTACATCATCAGAGACGAAGTAGAGAGAGCAAGAAACCAACGAGAGCACTTCAAGCCCTGCCCCCAATGACCCACTTCCTCAAGCAAGGCTTCATTTCATAATGGTTCTATAATCTTCCCAAGAATGCCACCAGGATTGCTATCCAAACACTGAGGCTATGGTGGACATTTTACTTTCAGATCACCACATTGCCATACCCCAAAGGTTCTACAACTTCCCAAAACAGTACCACAAGCTAATGACAAATTTTTTAAACACATGAGCCTGTGGAAGACATTTCATGTTAAAAATATAACAAAGATTTCTACAAAATATAATCTGAAGTTATTTCCTTAAAATTCTGGAAAAATTAAAAGCTTTTCAAAAAATGCTAAATAGTGTCAGTTTTTTTTTTTTTTTTACATTGAACAGAGAGAAATCAATCACAAAGAGGCAAATGGAATAACCATCACAGTTATTATCTCTACTTCCACATATGATTTAACAGCAAGAATTTGCTGAGCAGCTATGAGTAATCTGCACATGTATATTTTCGACTCACTACACGTGCAAGTCTGTACATGGCTAAGAGCAGCAAGATGTAATAGATGGAGTTTTTTTTTTTTTTTTTTTTTCCCAAAAGGAGTTTAGAATTCAGTTGGCTAGAAAGATATATTCAAATTTAATAACATGAGAAAAAATTTCTAACTGCCAAATTATTCTGTAAAGATAATCAGTACAATCAGTGTAAATGCTAACAGGGGAAAAGAGTAGTTATGGGCTCAAGTGAGGAGGAGTAATTTCTAGGTGAAGTGGGGCTGAGCCCATGCATTCATTTAAAGAATCACCTTGTGCCAAGCATCATGAGTTTCACCTAAACAGATAATAATCACATCAGCTGAAAGGAAAATGAACACACCACTGCTGACAAAGGTAAAACAAGTGAAAACACAGAAAGTATTTTAAGGTTCATATAGGAGAATTATGAGATATATTTATACAAGTTGTTTCCAGTTGGATATAGAAGATCTTATAAGCCATGGTATGGTGTTTGGACCTCACCTTTGAGGACAGTGACAAGCCATTTGATGTGCCATAGCAAGGAATATTTTTAACAAAAGAGATGTTATAATAGATTTCTCAGAATGTAAATATGATTATGAACAGATCATGTTAAGGTAGGTCAAGCTGAGATTTAAATAAAAGACTAAGAGATGCCTAGCATAGTTGAAATTTGAGGTTCTAAGTGCTAGCTTAGGACATTAGTAGAATATGTAGATGGGAAAGCAAAAAAAATTGAGTCAAGTATTCCACAAAACAGCAGAAGAAGGCAGACAATGGTTATGAAGAAGTTTAAAGCCTAAGTGGCTCAAAGACAGAGCAAGTCAAGAAAAAAACTCATTTTGAAGGAAATACATCAGTTTAGTTTTAAGTATGCTGAAAGACAGGTTACATCATATCATCCAAATGGAATTAGCAGATAGATCAGTGAATGATGGAGACAGAGTAAAGCTGAGAATATGCATTAGAGGGCAATATACATGAAGAAATGAATCCTACAGAAGCCACCCTCCTCCTAAGAGATATTGAGCGGATTAAAGAAGTAGAAAGCTTTCCTCTAAGGAACTGACAGTCTTAGTAGTATATTAAATACAAAGTATGTTTTATAATGCAATAAACAGAGAAGAGCAAAATATAGATAAGGTTTCCTGAAAAGGATGGCTTCCAATATGGGCTAAAGAAATGCCTGATTGTCTGGTGTCTTTTCTCAACATAGTGGTGATATTCAAAATACCAAGAAATATTTTGTTATCTAATTGTAACAGATGAATAAAACAATAATGTCTCCTACCAACAAAGAAAATTAGTCTCTCTTTGCAAGTATAGACCCTAAACATGTTGGGTCATAAAACAATGAGCTTCATGAAAATAATGTACCACACTGAAACATGTGGTAACTTTTATATTCTGTCTTCTCCCCTTTATGTCACTCCATTTCTGAGAAACATCTATAGGGCAGCACTACAGAGAAATACTTAACTCTCTTGGTGTTTAATGTGAGACAAGTTTTTTTTTTTTTAAGTGCTGCCTTAAAGAGTAAAAGAAGTGACTGGAATAAAATTTCATCTACTTTTCGCAAATATTTAAGATCTTTACTCTGTAAAGCACCAGGCTGGACCAAGAGACAGGAGACTAGAAAGCTAAAAAATTGACTTAGGCATAGCTGTTACTCTCAGTGGAGCTCAAAGTCTGGTAGAGATGATTGACCAGACATTAAATCAAGTAGCTGGGATCAAAAAGGAAGCAGAGACACTTTGGAATGCTATGAATTGAATACCTTATGATATAATGTGGGTCATTTATGAAACTCTCTTCCAGTAACAGGGATCAGCAAGCACTGGTTGGCATTGTGTAAATTTCTGATGGACTTAACAGATTAAGAAAATAATTTACAAGCTATACGCTGCATTTCTAACATAGGCCTTTATTTCCAAATAAATTGCAGTTTGAAGAAATGTGTACATGAAAAGATTCCTTGATTTTAAATTTTAATTTCTGGTGATGTCATGACTCAAAGCTTCAGAAATAGCTTTTAAATTGGAAAAAAACTAAGTTTTTTCTTAACTCATATTTTACAACTCTAATATTTCAAGTCAAGACTTGGATGAAAGTAAGAAAGAAAGGGAATTCAGTAGGTTTTTGGCTGGAAAAGTCTGGCACTCTTCCATGACATGCCTGCTGCAAGAGCCAGCATTTGATTCAGGAGGAGCTGAAGCTTCACCATGCTGCTCCGGTGGCCCAGAGATTCTGGCTTTGGACAGCACCATCTGGACCTGTGTGAATGACAAAGTCAAACCTCCCATGTGCATTTGCCTGGCTGGGCAAGTCAACTTCAGAGCAAGGGCACAGGCTGCCTCTTGGGCTCCATCAGCTTTCTTTCTTGGTTGTGTGGATAGCTCCAAGGTACCAGGGCCATCTCAAAGAGACTAAGGCAGCTTTTCCTATCACTGTAGACTGCAAACTGTCCAATTGTGAGTTGCTATTTATCTAGGGTTTTGGCAGCTACAGTTACTCAGCTTCCTGCATCATCTTTCCCTCTGTGAATCAAGGAGCTTTTCTTGCATATAAATCCCAAAAACTGTCTCTTTGGCAATCTCTCCTTCGAGGAGGTTTTTCCTGATTGTTTTATAAATAGGGGTGGACGTGGCTAGTGAGCCCAAGCAGAGTTCCACAGATTATATTGTGTCCCAAATCTCACTTATCACTGCAGTCTGTCAGCTATTTCAGTCAGACCATTTTTACTGTTTCATTACACTTGACAAAATGTAAAGTTCTGGGATTGCTGCAATAGCTTTCAAAACTAAGCAAAATGATCATCAAAAGCTATTATAGTAATATATGGTCCCATATTCTATACCTCGAAGATTGTCAGTTGTTTGTATTTGTCCAGGTATTTCCACCTGAAATCAAGTTGAGGAAGGAAGAAATACTGTTGCCTGCCCATTGCAATGGATATTGGCTGATAATGTTTCTTTGTGTAATAAAATAACATTGTCCCTTTGTTCACCACACATTAGGCAAGTTCAAATACATTCCAAAACAAAGAAAAGATAGTGTTGATGATCAAAACTGACATTCACCTGAAAACTGCCAGTTTGAATCAATTTCCAAAATACCTGGAAAACTTCTTGTACTTTGATATTTCACTAGAATAGACTGGACTGGCTAGTTTGTTGTAACCCCCAAATGGGCTACACACAAACATTTACTGATCCTCAAACTGTCAGAATGTAGGACAAAGGAAAACACTGCCTTTAGTTTAAAATTTTACATTTCCAAATATAAAATAGGGCTGGGTAGATTGCTCAGTGATTAAAGCACTTGCCTGTAAAGCCTAATGACCCAGGTCTGATTGGCCAGTACCCACATAAAGCCAGATGCACAAAGTGGTTCATGCATCCAGAGATCATTTGCAATGGCGAGAGTCCCTGGTGTGCCCATTCTCTCTGTCTGTCTCTCTTCTCTCTATTTCTCTCTGCTTGGAAATAAATAAGTATATTTTAAAATATAAAATAAACAGGCTATTAGTTGTTTTTCTTAGTGAAGCCAGCCTTCTGAAAAGTTGACATTACATTTTTTTAAAAATATTTTTCAATAATTTCATATATGTACAAATTATATTTTTATATTTGCCTCCTTTACCCTCTCTTGTCCCCCTCCCACTCCTACTGCACCCTTTCTTCCCAACTAATCCCTCCTGTTGTTATGTCTTTTTCTTTGTGACCCACTGAATTTAATTAGTGTTGCTTAGATAATCATGGGTGGGATATTATTTATTGGAGTATGGCTATGGTAATTTGAATGCATGCTTCCCATAGACTCTGGTGTTTTATTAAAATTGAGTTTGTAGCTTCAGCCCCTAGCAAGCAAACTCCTGCTATAGGGAGGCATGTCACTGGGGCAGATCTGAATTCCAGACCAAGGGAATGCAGAGAGGTCTGAGCTATGGGGTCCCTGGTTGCTTCTTTTTAGTGTTTGCTGTCTTGTGGTTGTTTCTTTCTTTGCTTGGATTTATGAATAGAAACCAGCTTATTCTGCCATTGATGGAACTTCCCCTGGGTTTGTAAGACTGAAAAAATTGCTTCCTCCCATGAATATGGTTTAGTTGATTGTTTGTCCCATCATCATGGAACTATCTACAACAGAATTTGATACCAAGAGTGGGGTGTTGATGCACAATGAATCTGAGAATGTGGATTTTTCGACTTTTGGATCTTTTGTGCTGGAGGAATGGGACAGAACATGGTTCTTTGAATCAAAGAAAGCTTCTAGTTTGGTAAGCCAAATTATATGGACTATTTTGGTGAGAGTATGAAAGTACTAACTGCAGAGAGGATTGTGTTGGCTTGTGAAATTTCAAAGGAGATACTACAGAGAATGCTGTTGGAACCAGGTTACTGGCATAGACTGGCTGTGCCCAAGCTCAGAGTTTGACCAAGGTTGAATTTAAAAGCATGGACTGCTGTGCTTGGCAGAAGATATAGAACTGAAAGAAGTATGGGTTATCCCAGGAAATCAAGCAAGTTTAAAATTATTGGCACAGAGACAGATTTTAGGCTACTGAATCTGCTATTGTAAAGCAGGTTATCACTATTAAGGATCAGCCAATTGCTTTGCATTGAAACAATGAAAAAAATGCCTCAGCTAATTTCCACCTAGGAAAGATTGAATAGTATGAATACAAGCTCTTTTGAAAGGAGATAACTGAAAAGAAGAAACCTGCTCTCCAAATAAAAATTTATTTATTCCCTAGATTAACAAAATGCCTATGTTGTTACATAGTTGGTATTGATTTTGGAAGCATAAAATGTGCCTGGAAGTGGGTCATAAAGTACACATGGTTCCAGGAGCCACTGCTGAGATGCAACATGTGAAATGGAGCAATGTCCCTGTGTAGGTAGAGACCAGTGAGGCTATTGTAAGATAGACTGTGATTTGTAGTAGAGACACAAAAATGTTTTGGATATACTTGGACAGTGCAAAGGCTACCATGGAGTGCTATTGGCTCTGGCTGGAAGTATTCCTTGGCTACTCATCCCAGCTGGAGGGATGGAAGTTGGAATTCCTGGGACTGTTATCACAGGTATTGGATATTGGAATTGAACTGCAGATGTTTGATGTTTAATTGATGGTTATTGATTTTTCATTGGTCTTGTCTTTCCTTGATATGCCTTATAGCAATGGAAATGTTTACTCTATGCATTTATATTTTGGAAGTATGTAACTTGTTTTGATTTTACAGAAGTCACATTTAAGGGACAATCCTGCAGTTGGTAAAGACTATGGAGACCTTAGAATTTGGACTGAATACAATTTGCAAAGTGAGATGTTTGTGAATCAATGGAGTGCAGGGGCAGAATGTGGTAGTTTGGATGCATGTTCCTCATGGAATCTGCTTTTTTTCTGTTTTCTTTTTTAATTAAAATTGAGTTTGCAGCTTCAGCTCCTAGTCAACAGACTACTTTTTCAAGGGGTGTGTCTTCAGGGTAGCTCTGAATTCCATCCCAAAGGTATACAGAGAAGTCTGAGTTCTGGGGGCTCTGCTTGCTACTTTTTGGTGTTTGCTGACTGGTGGTGGTTTCTCTCTCTGCTTGGATTTATTAATGACAGCCAGCCTCTTCTGCTATTAATGGAACTTCCCTTGGAGCTATAAGCTTGAAGTAAGACCCTTTGTCCCATAAAACAGTTTGGTTAAATGTTTTTCCAGCATTATGGAACTGTCTACAACAATGGGTAACTTAGTGGTTAAATCGCTGAAGAAAATTTACTTACCCTCTTCCAGCAACAATTAATGGACAATACTGCCTCAGGGAATGGTGGGAACTCATGAGCCTTTCCCCATCCATGATGAAATGTTAATGTTCCTAATATTGTATTAGGTGGTATGTTCACAAGTGCTCTTACATTCATTCCACCTATTTTTCTAGAATGCTTTCTGAGTTTTGGAGGGGGTAACATTGGTGATGATCCAACACACTGGTTGCAGGATAGAAAGAAATCAACCTGGAGCTGCGCTAGGTACTTCCTTTATGCTGGCTAGGCTTTATAGTACTGCTCGGAGCTATGCAGTCTTCTGGTGGAGCAAAGTCATCAACCATCTTATGTAGCTGTGGACTCTGTGTGCTATACAATTTACCTGCCAGACAAAAGGTGCTTAGTTGTGCAATAGTAGCATTATTGCCATGTGAGTAACAACTACTTTCTGATTAGATTTGAGGCCTACTCTACAAAAGGGAATTCATGTCTGATAATGTAAATCGGATCAAAATAACATTGCTATGGAGGTCATAGACCCTAGAATGGATCCTACTACTCTTGCTTTGCTATATAGAAATGTTGACTACTTCCTTCTAAATATTCATGTTTATGCCCATAGATTAGTGCTGCTGTCCACTTTGCTCAAAGATGCTGCTTTAATGCAAAGACTCACAGATGGTCAAAGTGCTCAGAATAAGTGAGTCATCTCATTCTTAACACTATCAAACACTTTTTACTGGAATGGGCAAGAAATATAGAAAATAGCCAGAAAAATTCAGAGATAATGTTAAATATAGTCACTTAAAAAGAATAAAGTTAATCAGAATCAATTCAGATTAAGATTGCCCAATTTAAGTACATATTTGTAGATGTGTCACATATACAAAAAATGCAAATTCCGTCAGGATTAGACTAGAATGAAAGTTGGCTGTAATCTCATCATGTGCCTTATAATTTCTCTGAAGAATGTGTCTGTGCTATATGATAGTTTCCTGCATGAAGTCTATTAAAAGGAGAATTGACTAGAAAGAAATTACTTGTGTTAACCAACTCTGTCCAGAAAGACAGGCTTTATATGTTGCAATAATGATAATGATGAAATCATAAACATTATCATTTATTGATGTCTAAGTAAATTAATATATATAAGGCACGTAGACCAGTGCCCGGCACAAGTACTGGTTCACTAAGTGTAAGCTATAATTATTATGATGTTGTAATCATATATTGAAGCATTCTGTTAAACACTTTACAAACTTTAATTTAAAACTAAAATCTAAAGCCAGCCCATAAAACTACCACTATCAGCATTGCCTTTGTACCCTACCTGCACTACACACAGTCAAATACCTATAAAAGCTGGTCTTCTATCATCCATTTAATTGCAGAAGCCAGGTCTAGGCATGACCTTGGACACCAGCTCCATTACCTTTGAAATCTTACCCTTCAAGGTCTATTGCTTTGCATTATTCATCTGTCTGATGCTTTCTAACTTCTCTCAACTTCCATTGTTGCTCTCCTTGTCCAAGCCTCTGTCTTATTTCTAAACTACCATTAATGGCTTCACAATAAGTTTTCATTTTTTAATATTTTATTTTTATTTATTTATTTGAGAGAGTGAAAATGAGAAAGAAAGAGAGAGAGAGAGAGAGAGAGAGAGAGAGAATGGGTGCACCAGGGCTTCTAGCCACTGCTAACAAACTCCAGATACATGCCCCACCTTGTGCATCTGGTTACGTGGATCCTGCCTTTGCAGGCAAGCACCCTAACCACTAAGCCATCTCTCCAGCCCCACAATAAGTTTTTATATAAACTTTTATCAATATTTGTGAATATTTTCCATATATAGAGGCATCTTTTCAAAATTCAAATAAGATCTCTATACTGGCTTTTATTGCTCTTACACTATTACAAAGCAAATTGTCAACCTGGGCAATGAGGCCCTTCCTTATCTGCCCCCTACTTCAAATTGCATCACTGTGATCCATGCTTTATATCCATACTACCTTCCTTCCAGTTCATATTTAAGGGAAGGATTTAACCTGAAAAACCAGGAAAATCCTGAGAGAAAGTGAAATGTGGGTTTAGAGCTAGCAGATAAGTAGTTGTTAATAGTGTTATGGGAGGCTGTGTTCAAGAAAGAATGCAGAATATTCCTGGCAAAGGAAAAAAAAATGAAAGGAACAAATACCACACACAGGAAATGAGCTTGCTGTGTTCCAAGATTTAATAGCATGGCTTGGCTTGACTATAATGGACAAGCATGATCATAGGACAAGTTTGGGGCAGGAAGGGAGGAGGAAGGCAGTATGTTGAGCCTTTAGGTCACAATGAACAATTTGAAAGTGGTAATGAACTAAAGTGTAAGGCTTTGTTTATTTTGTAAACTAAAATATGGTTCTTAGTTCAAATTTTAGAAGATGGGTTCCCCCTTTGTTTTAGCCAAATAAAAGCCTAAGTTCCTCACTAAGTCATCAGTAAAGTGTGTTGGACCAGGTAGCCAGGACCTAGAGAAAGGAGCATGTTGCTGGTGGCATCTCAGGTGCACTGGCACAGCCATGTGAGAGAAGACTCTTGCCCACAGTGCTAGATACAGGCCAACTCTCTCCCTTTTGCATCCAATAGCTATTACTCAACAGTTGAGAGAATGGAACCAACAAACAGCTTGCCTAGATTAATGAGTTGAAAAATGAACCTTTAAATTGTTTTTGAGAAATAAAGTAGATGGGAAAAAACTTGGGAGCACAGAGAAATAAACAAATTACATGTTTGCAATCCTGAAATGATGTATTTAAACATACACATGGGGACTAAAGATTTACAGACTCTACAATGGGATAAGCAAAGAAGAAAAAACTTCAGATGAAGATAAATAGACTTATAAATTAGAACATCCTCTTTTTTGTTGGTGATGTTCATTTCCAAGACCTCTAAGGGAAGTAAACAATGATAAAGAAAAATATTATTTTACAACATTACCTGAAAAAATACAACCCTTTTCTAAAAAAAAAAAAAACCTCCCCAACAAAAGCTTGAAACAATATCAAATTATTTGTATATTTAGTCATCAAGAAAGATACTGTTTTCTCTATTTTAAAACTTTAGAAACTAAGAAATTGTCTTACTTAGTAGCTTATGCAAGTCATTCTTAAGAGAGAATCAAATGGAATTGAGGTTTAATTCGCCTTTATCATGTAAAATTCCTTGAGGAGAGGGGACTTAGTCCAATTGTCATTATTAGAAAACAGAGTATTCCATAAAGTATGTGCATTATAAATATTTATTAAACAACTCAGAAAAACTTGCCACCCCAGCTCAGAAGTGCCATTTGTTCTTCATATCTTGGAGTTTATTCCAACTACCAATAGAGAGCAATATAGAATTTGCCAATATCAGTATCTTGGAAACTGAACATATAGCAGTTTGGCAGGTTACATTGTCCCAGTTCCACTTTAGAAAATAAATTACTTTTTAGACATCTGTTTGCTCAAAAATCTTGGGTTTTGTTAATGGTAGTATTTAAAGATAAGTATTTTTAGTTGATATTTTCCATTCTAACTAGGAATGCACAGACCACGAGTGGTTGGAGTTCTCTTCTTGTGCACTCTTATGAGAGAGATCATTGATTCTGGGGTCTTGGCTCAACAGTCTTTCCATCCCATTGAACCTCCATTCAGCCTTGGAAGATGGCCTCAGCCTATCGAATGATGGAACATACTTTCTTTTCACTTAAAAGGAGATTTCTCTAAATATCAAAATGGCATAATCTACATATCGTCTAGTCTGTCAGTCTTCATGTAAAATATGAGTTATTGATTTCTCATTCAGATGCAGATTTATGAGCATGCTGAGCTGTTCCCGGAATTTTAACACACTCGGTCTTATTGAATCCTCTCAACAGTTTGTGAACTCTATGTTAAGATTACCTATCTCAAATTAATAAAGGGTGGAGGGTAATTCATATATAATCATATAAGTATGCACTGCAAATTTCTAGAATTATTGTAGCCCTGGCAATTATACAATCATTTTTAAAGTTTATTTCATTCATTTTATGTCAACAAAACCAATGTACACTCATGATGAAATTATCTTAATGTAGTGCACACCTTTAATCCTGGCACTCAAGAGGCTGAAGTAGGAGGTTGCTGTGAGTTCAAGGCCAGCCTGAGACTCCATGGTGAATTCCAGGTCAGCCTAGGCTAAAGTGAGACTCTATCTCAAAAAAAAGTAGAAAAAAAAAGAAATGTCATAGTTCCTATTCACTTTCCAATAATTATTTTACTCACTCTTGACTTATTATCCTTCCTCAGTCATCTCTCCTCTAGGTAGTTGCAATCTCTGTATTCATACTATGCTACTAATTCACTGAGGACAGCCAAAGGGCCAAAGTTAGAATCTGATATTTTTTCTACATGTGACCAATAACTGGTCACAGGTAGCCACAGGACTATGAACAGGCGGATATGTAATTATTAGGATTTGGTAGCTGGATTTTTCTGAAATATGAACTCCTGAGTCAAATAATTCAGCTATTTAAGATCTAATTCTATCTTCTTTGCATTTCTATAGATTTATCAATCTTGTTTTGCTTCTTTTTTAGCCACTGTCTCTAATACATAAAAAAAGAAATCATTCAACTTATTTTTCCTTTCATATTTTTTCCTGAGAGGAAATGTGTTTGTACATTGTCTACAAATACAGTTCAGGTTAAGTGATTTCATATTCAATGTTTAAATGCAATTAGCATTCAACATGGCCTGCAAGAAAAGCCATATTCAGTACTTGTGAGTAGAGTTGACCACTATGTTTTTTGAAAATGAATTCATGTCTGACAAATGAAGATATCTGATGCATTCCCATCTCCATTAAAGGTCTGATTTCCCAGTGTCACAACCCTTATTTTACCATCTTCTTCTGTTAATGGGAAAGTCTTCCCCCTTTAGCACATTAATAAATGAATAATCATCATGAAGATACAGACTATAAAATACAAGACCGGGAACAGCAGATGCATTTTGAATAGCTTCAGGGAGAACTTTGTTATAATAAGTACTACTAAAATACCATCTCTGTAGAGAAACAAATGTTAAGATGACCAACTAACAGGTAAAGGGCCCTATAAAGCTAGACTCACTACTGTGGGCTAGCATCATTTGCTACAGCAGGATTGCATATGCATGTACATCCCCCCACCAATAACTGGAATAACAACTATTTCTAAGGTCCAGGTCACTTTGTTTTTATATAGAATATTCATTACTTTTCATGATTATTGCAGTTACATTCTCATTGCTGAGACAGGATGTGAGGGTGATCTGGCTGCAACATCTGTCACCCCACTGATCACCAGGGTTGATTCGGCTGATCTGGGAGGATAGGTGGATGTCCCCTTCCTCCCTTACTGCTCCATGTGCATCCCTCCCAAAGCTGCATGCTCAATTGAAGAGGACGATCTTCCCCAAATAGAGGGGGATTGGTCTTCACTCAAGTGTTTACAAGTAGCTTTGCTGTCCTGCTAGAACCTCCAAACAAACTCTTGTTGCTGGGGCAAACACCTGACCAGAAGTAGCTTATTGGAGGAAAGGGTTTATTTCAGGCTTACAGTTTCAAGGGGGAAGCTTCATCATGGCAAAGAAAACATCTTCACTTCATCATCATATATCCATAGCAGCCAACAGCAGCAAGTAAAATCTGACAATAAACACACCTGAGGCTGGACAAACTTCCTCCAGCAGTACTTCAACTCCAAAATGTTCCAAGCTGAGAATTAAGTATGAAACTTAATCACAAACACCTGAGACTATGAAGTCATGTATATTCAAACCAGCACATTGCTGTTGTAACAAACACTTGACCAAAGGAAATTAAGGAAAGAAGGTATATTTGGCTTACTGATCAAGAGGATACAGTCTACCACAGTGGAGAAGACATACTTACCAAAATCTATTCACTATAGCCTTTTTCCCTCTCCTTTTCCAGAATCAATTGTTTGTTCTGAATTCTGAACACCACCTTCATGGATAACTATATTCATCTCACAATCTTCCTGACTTCCAAATGCATTCTAGCACAATAAATCCTGTCGCTCAAGAGGTGGCAGAAATAACTAACCTCTGGTATATTACCAACACACAAAAGTGAGAAGTCATAAAGGAAAGTGAAAAATTAAAACAGTCAGGGATGATGGGCATTGAATATGTAGGAGGATGCATGACTTGAATGTGTTAAATGAAAAAAAATAAAACCTGTGTCCACCCTCACATTTGACAGTGGACCATCTACCCTGACCTAGATGGTCCTGACTGAAGTTGAGTAAGAGACAGACAGACAGGAGTCTGGACTGTAATTTCCCTGTCAAGTTGCTAAGCTAAGTCTTATGTAAAGAGCAGCTAAGAGAATACTTTCTTTGAAGAAGCAGTTGAACACTCAGAGCTACTTTGGCTATGCCTGCTTCTCTCACAAGGTTGACACTCCATCCCCAGGACCACTCAGAGAAGCTCCTATGTACTTTGGAGCTTGTGCTTCCCTCCACACTTTGCTACAAGAGTCTGAAATAGACATTGGTATAAATAAAATTATAAGAGCAACTAAATGGAAAATTTCCAGAAAATGTTAAAAAAAGAAACTGCCTGCTTACCACTCCAGTGTATCTTCTTAGAGACTTCTTTCAATCACATTTAAAGGAAAGTAACTGCTTAAGGAATTGCTTTACCTCAGCTGTGTTGTTTACTTATCTATGTATGTCTGTGTCAGTTTAGGGGTTTAAATTTAGCTTATTTTTCTGGACAACACAAGGTAAGCAATTAGATGCCCAAGGTTTTAAGTTGGGTGGAAATGATATTGAAATTGACCTTTGCTGTTTACTGTATCTGTAGTCTATAGAAAACATATATCACCATCTTGAAGTTTAGTGTGCTTATCCATAAACTTAAAAATAATACATCCTGCTTTTAGTGGCCCCTACCAAGTAATGGGTATGCCGTGGCTGCCACTCTGCAGCCCGTACTGACCAGTGTGGCTTAGCAATGGTCACTTAGCTCATTTGGAAGTGTAAGATGGCTGCTTAAAGTTGGGTTAGTAATTGGAGTAGGATATCTTTAACAATTGGCTGGTTGCTTGTACAAGGTTGTCCCTCCTCATTGGTAAGGGACATAGAAAGCAATGGCTAACCCAGAAAAGCAGTGCTATTTGCAGATAAAGTTCCAAAGGCATCAGACAACTTTTGTGCTCTGAGCATTGGAGAGAAAGGATTTGGTTATAAGGGGTCATGCTTTCACAGAATTATTCCAGGATTCATGTGTCAGGGTGATGACTTCACACACCATAATGGCACTGGTGGCAAGTCCATCTATGGGGAGAAATTTGAGGATGAGAACTTCATCCTGAAGCATACAGGTCCTGGGATCTTGTCTATGGTAAATGCTGATCCAAACACAAATGGGTCCCAATTTTTCATTTGCACTGCCAAGCCTGGATGGTTGGATGGTAAGTGTGTGGTCTTTGGTGAGGTGAAAGAATGCATGAGAACACTGTCTAAGAAATGGAGCACCTTGGGTCCAGGAACTGCAAGACTAGCAAGAAGGTCACCATTGCCGACTATGGACAATTCTAATATGGTTGACTTGTTCCAACTTCACCACCAGACCATTCCTTCTGTAGCTCAGGAGAGCACCCTGCACTCCCCATCTGCTCACCATATCCTGTAATCTTTCTGTTCTCACTGCAATTCTTTAGTGTCCCACATTTTTCTTATTTGCCTCCAAGTCTAGCTGGATTGCAGAGTTAAGTTTATGATTATGAATTAAAACTAAATACCAAAAAATTAATAGAACCTATCTTATAGAATTACTGTGATTTCCAAATGAGATAACTATAAATATTATATATTATGATTCCTAGTCCCAAACTAAGCAGTTAATGAATGATTATTTTTACTGTGGTGGTAACAGTTATTATGTTTTTATCACGAGAAACATAAAATATTTCTTTTTTTCCTATCACCTTCCCACTGTGTTGGGAGGGCAGGAAATAAAAGTTTTTGACTTATTAGAGGATGTAGCATACAATCAACTCTTGAGCCTAGTAGAGTTGCTTATTCATTGTCTCAATAATGTACATTTGAATTTATTCTAATTCCCTTCCCTGGAAACTGCACAGCTTTTTCCTAGAGCACCAGCAGTCCTAGAACATCCATTCATGAAAAATGTTTTGAGCACTTACTATATTAGGTTTTGTACCCTGGAGACATGATAGGAAGCAGGACAGACATGGGCAATGCTATTGAAAACTCACTTTTGTTTTGTTTATTAGGAGTGGGAAATGTGAAACGGGGTCAGGGGAAGATAAAGTAAGCATTGTGGTGTGTAAACTAGCAGCATGGACTCAAACAATGACAGGAAAAGCTTTCTAGAAGAATCACCTCCACAGCAGTGACAGTAATGTCTTAAAGTGTATTTAGAAACTATATAGAATGAGAGGGAAGATTATTCCAGAAAGAGCTAGCTGAATGTGCAATGGCATGGGTTATGCCTGATGAGAAAACAGGAAGAAATATTGGGTCATCATGACTGAAGTGGGTAAAGAGAAGGACTTGAAAAGCAAAGGCTAGACAATTAAGTTCCTTATAAGCCACTTTAATGAGCATGTTTATTCTTTTGAAAACAAGGAACATTCTGAGGCTAAAACACCTAACTTTGAGCAGAAAAATATACACAGCATTATGTATTCTAATAAGAAAGTATTTCATTGATAAATTACAAGGCCTGAACACAGCAGCAATGGTGTTAGAGCACATAGTACCATTCAATAGAGTGAAGAAGTAGACTCATGGAGTTCACAGCCACTGCTGCTCTCTAACGCCAGCACTGCTTTCTAGCTCTTGGAACTTGCAGATGTAGGAGAAGGGGAGTAGGTAGGAGGTCTCTATGCCATGGCTCTTACAAAGCTAACTGCCAGCAAATCCACTGGTGGTAAAACACCCAGCAAACAACTGGCTGTCAGAAGTCCACTGAACTTCTGGTTGGCAAACTGCCCTTCCAGGGTCTGGTGTGAGAAATTGCTCAGGACTTCAAAACAGATCTAAGCTTTCAAAGTGTAGCTATTGGTACTTTGCAGGAGATAAGTGAGGCCTACCTGGTTGGCCCTTTTGAAGATCCCAACCTGTGTGCTATCCATGCCAAACATGTAACAATTATGACAAAAGATATCCAGCTAGCACACCGCATATGTGGAGAGCATGCTTAAGAGTCCACTATGATGGGAAACATTTCATTCTCAAAATTTTTTTCCTCTTCCTGTTATCATAGTTCTGAATGTTAGATATTTTTCCATAGGGTCAGAAGGTACATACATAAGTATATGATTATGAATGGAAAACTAGGGGACAGGAATCAGGTATTGGCAGTTTCTTCATTTTCATTTATGTAAGGATTTTTAATATAAATGTGGGGATGTAAAGCATTAACACAAGTCAAAATGTTTCAGTAAACAAGTTTCAACAGTTCAACTTTATAACAATTATAAATAAACCTGTTAAACTTTTCTGGACAATGTCAGCATCTGAATTTTTTTTCAAACAAATTCCTTATTGATGGCAACTAAATGGTGTTCATAGCACTTTTATCATACAGTAGATTCTATGGATTCACTATACTTTTCTGAGTTATCCTACATGCAAGCACATGTTTTTTTTTTTTTTTTCAAGGTAGGGTCTCACTCTAGTCCAGGCTGACCTGGAACTCACTATGTAGTCTCAGGGTGGCCTTGAACTCACAGCGATCCTCCTACCTCTGCCTCCCAAGTGCTAGGATTAAAGGCGTGTGCCACCACGCCCAGCTATGTTTTTAATATTGTTTGTCTTCTGTGCTATTCCTGTAAGTTTGCTATTAAAATACATTAAACTATAAAAAAAGAAGTAGATTCAACATGGCTGTATAAGTCATTTCTAATTGTTTCATGCATGTTAGTATAATTAACAAATACTAAGGAAGCATCTATATGTTTTATTTATGCACAAATAGACAAGGCCTGTAATTAGATGTCCAAGGTATGAGAAAATTGCAGACATGTTGTGCATTAAGTGCAATAGGAGAAATGAGGAAAGGGGCCTTGTTTTCAGTTGTAGTATTTGTACAGTTGGGCAGAGATAAAACAGTGGAGTTGCCTGTGTTCACCCAAAATGTCTTACTCTTTCTCATAAGTGTAAAGAAATATAGGTGTGGAGAGATGGCTTTGCAGTTAAGGCACATGCCTGTGAAGCCTAAGGACCCAGGTTTGATTCTCCAGGTCCCACATAAGCCAGATGCGGATGGTGGCACATGTGCCTGGAGTTCGTTTGCAGTGGCTAGAGACTCTGGCACACCCATTCTTCCTCTCTCTCTCTCTCTCCCTCTCTCTGCCTCTAGTAAATATATACATATATATATGTAAAATTCTAAAAAAAGAGAAAAGAAACATACAATGAAGTTAACTTGTTATTCTTACAAGGAAGTTTCTAGGAGAGTATAAATCAGAATTACTTGTATTATTTTATTATAATAACCCTCCAAGTGATGATATTGGGAAGTGAGGACTTCGGGAGGTGATTATATCATAAGGTCAGAATGTTCAAAATAAGATCAATACCTTTATAAAGAAGAAAAATGTGCCCATAGGGCTCCCTTGTCCTTCCTATCTTATGAGACATAATTCTAGGTAAAATCAGGGCGAAGGCTTGCTCTATGAGAAGTAGAGACCTTCAACAGATACCAAATCTCCTGAATACTGCCTTGATCTTGGATTTCTAGCCTCTAGAATTATGAGGAACATATTTTTGTTATTTATAAGCCACCAGGTTTATGGTACTGTGCTGTCCTAACCACAACAGACTAAGACAGTAGCAACTTTTAAATTATTAGAAAAAAATCTGAAGAAATAAAATCTACAGAAGAAATTGTAGTCAGATACACAACAATCCAGGAAATAGTGATACAGGCAGAGAAACCAGTATGACTAAAATCCATGTTGAAAGAAACTGTTCACTATGAACTGAAATTTAACACATGATAAAGGAGGAAAGTGATGGAGAGAGTAGGAACAAATGAAGCTGACTCAGAGAAGGTTTCTAAGCTATTGTATGATTTTGGACTTCAAGGACAACCATTATGTGTTAAAATGTTTAAGAATGGGCCTTACCTAACTAATATTTCATTATGGAATTACTCTGGCTTCAGATTGGAGTGGTACTTGGAAGAAAACAGGACTGTAGACATAAACAATAGCAGAAAGGTTCTTCTTCTCCTCTAGGCAAGAAGTGATAGTAGGCAACAATTATACTATGGTAGTTTGAATGTGTGCCCCCCATAGACTCAGGTGTTTTACTATAATTGAGTTTGCAGCTTTAGGCCCTTACAAGCAGACTCCTGCTACAAGGGCATATCAGTGGGGGCAGAACTGAATTCCAGTCCAAAGTTATTCAGAAAGGTTCTGAACTCTGGGGTCCTGTTTGCTGCCAGTTAGATTTCCCTGTTTTCTGTTTTTTGGTATTGCTAGTTGGTGGTGGCTTCTCTCCGTGATTGGATTTGAGAAAGTGAGCCATCTTTTTCTGCCATTGATGGCCCTTCCCCTGGATTCTGTAAGCTTGAAATACATCCCTTCCTCTCATAAAAGTATATTTGTTTGGATGGCCATCTCAGCATCATATACCATGGAGAGAAAACTCATTAACTGCTTTTGAACACAAAACATGGAGTGAAAGAAGCTATGACTCCCATGCATGTTCCTTGAGCAACAGGAAGGATGGTGACACTATTTGCCAGAGTGAGTAACACTGGACCAGAAACATACTCACAGAATAGAATGATAATAAATTCTGTCTGGGAACAGAATTCAGTAAGAATTTAAGCTACCTGTGGAACGTCCAAACAGAAATGCCAAGTTGAGAGTTGAATATAGAAATCAAGGGCTTTGGGTAGAGGGTTAGGTTATCAGCCTCTACTCGAGAGATATGGGCATACTTGTGGTACTCTCTTCACTTTCTTCTATGGATGGTTGATATTATCCAACCTAAAGTGATCACTATTATTTTATTTTTAGACTAATGTTATTTCATGTTAATTTACTGGTTTCAGTCATCAAGAAAGCTCTCATGTAAGGGTTGGGCAATATCTCAGTCAGTAAAGTGCTTATGTCTTTTAGTAGACAGCCTCAAGTCACTGAGATGAGCTTCCAAATCAGGCACAATTATGGATGAAGGAATATTTATTAAAGCTTACAGATTCAGGGGAAGTTCCATAATGGCAGAAGAAGCTAGCCTGCTTTCACAGATCCAAGCAGAGAGAGAGAGAGAAACTCCAGGAGGAACTCAGGAACTTTGCATATCTTTAGATTGAAATTTCAAATCCACTACCACACCTTAGGGCTAGACCCCAAGATCCACCCACTGATACCTCCTCCAGCCAGGTAACTGCAGATTCAAACTGCATACTAATAAAACACTGAATATTGGGGGCCATCTATTCAAACTATCACACCTCTCAAGCATAAGAGCCTAAGTTTTATCCCTATATTGTAAAAATTACAGACACAGTGAAACATGCTTGTAATCCCAATGCTGGAGAGGTAAAGACAAGGAGGATACTATAGGCTCACTGGCCAGCCAGTCTAGCCTAACTGGTGATCTCCAGGACAATAAGAGACTACCTCAAAAAATTTAAATGGTGTGTGGGCTGGAGAGATTTATCAGTTGGTAAAGTGTTTCCCATGCAGTCATGAGGACCTTATTTCAGATCCACAACAATTATGAAAAGGTCAGGTGTGGCAGTGTGCACCTGTAATCTCATTGATGGGTAGTCAAAAACCGGCAGATCTCTGGGACTTGCTGGCTAGCTATTATAGCCAAGTCAGTGAGCTCTGGGTTTAATAAAAGATCCTATCTCAAAAAGTAAGGTAATTCACTCACAAAATGGGGCAGAGAACTGTACAGGGAGTTCTCAGAGGAAGAAATGCAAATGGAAAATACACACTTAAGAAAATGTTCAACATCCCTAATAGTCAGGGAAATGCAAATTAAAACAACTATGAGATTCCACCTTGCCCAGTAAGGATAGCTAACATTAAAAAATCTAATGACAACAGATGCTGGTGAGGTTGTGGAGAAATAGCAACCCCCCTTCACTGTTGGGGGGAATGTAAGCTGGTACAACCACTATGGAAAACAATATGGAGACTCCTAAAAAGGATGACTATAGAGTTACCAACAGACCCAGTTATTCCTTTACTGGGCATTTACCCTAAAAGCTCCATGCCTCAGTTCAGAGATATTTGCTCAACCATGTTTATAGCTGCTCAGTTCATATTAGCTAAGAGTTGGAATCAACCCAGATGTCCATCATTATATGAATGGATAACTAAAATGTGGTATACCTACACAATGGAATTCTACATAGCAGTAAGAAAAAATGACACAATGCAATTTGAAGAAAACTGGTCAAACTTGGAACAAATTGTTCTCAGCAAACTCACCCAATCACAGAAAGATAAGCGTCGAATGGTCTCACTCATCTGTGGCTCCTAACCTGAATTTGCCTGAGATACTGACACACCTAAGAAACATTGCTAGGACTGGACAATAGGGATGGTGGGGAGGGAAGGGAGTGTAAGGGGGGTACAAAAAACTGTACCCAATTGAAAGTGGTACCAAAAAATCATATAACCTGTAAGATGTACTACAAGGCTGAACCTTCTTCAGGTGCTTAGAGAGAACACCAGAATCACAGGGGCCTGGAGAGGGTAGGATGAAGACAAACCTCAACTTTCTCCTGTTCCTCTCTCTTACCCCCTCTTCTTACTCTTCTCTCTCTCTCTCTTTCACACTACCTATAGTTTTCTTCCTTCTTTTTTTGTGACACTGACCTGTAGCTCCCAGTACCAGCAAGAGGTCAACATCCACAATGAGCTGTTGATCAGTGAGACCTACAAGGTTTCCCAAAAGAAGAAAGATTTCTGTCAGAGTACTTGATGACCCACCAAAGGTTAATGGTAAGACCCTATTTCTGAAGACACCATATACTATTGGGATGGAACATGGAGTGACTTGACTGGAATCTGGAAGAGACATTCCCCAGACAGTTTGCTTGTCTAGTGTCAGAAGGTACTGCATGAGCAACTGGGGGATAATGACCAACATCTTTCTAAGGAACTAGGGATGTAAACTTCCCAGCAGCAATCAACCTGATGTGATTCTCACACAAATGCAATAGTGGCACACAGCCATGGTGGGTTACCAACTGCGCTTGATTTGGCTAAAGGATCTGCTCAGTGGAATGGAACCCATACCTGGAACTGGAGAAAAAGTCAGAACCATATCCAAAAATGAGTTAACCCTCTAATATCATGCTCCCACCAATAGTGGGATACAAGAGGGCCTACCCCCATTAAATTCACTCTAAAACCATAATGGCTATCCATGTACCTTGCACTGACCTCACTCTCCATTGGAGAATTTGCTTTGCTTTTTCAGATGGACGTAGAACCTGAGGGGAGAAGCAGCCCATCACACCAGGGCACCAGCTGAACCCATAGAATAATTGGGGAAATGAGCAAGAGTGCTTCTTTCTCAGTGGACCTGGTATCAGCAGAGGGTGAAGGAGATAGACACAGAGAACACTCAACTCCTACCAAACTGTAGATCCAGAGACACAGAGACTCCCATGACCTCATCACTGAAATAGACCTAAAATGAACCCAACATGGCTTAGGGAAATTCGAGGAAGAGGGGGCAGAAAGATTGTTAGAGCCATGAGTTGTATCATTATGCTCAGAAACATTGCCTCACCCCCATAACTGATGGCTATCCCTACAATGCAATACCCACAATCCCCGAAGGGGGAGGGGATGGAAAAGGTTAACAATGGTACTTACCATTATGGCTCTATGCACATTTTATAGATAACTAATAAAAAATGGTAAGTAATTGGGAAGGAAACCTGATGTCAACTGATGGCTTCCAACATATGTGCACACATGTGTGACCACACACATATGATCAAACACAAATACACACACACACCTCGCATACAATGATATACAAAAAAAAATTAATGTGGATGGTGTTCCCAGAGATTACACTCAGCATTGTCTTGTGCTCTGGCCTACACACACACACACACAAACACACAGTACATCCACACATTTGCACCTGCAGACACATTAACATTCACACATACACATGCATAAAATTAAACAACTAATAATTTTCAAAAGAAAGATGTCATGGCAATGAGGACATTTAATATGGGACCCCTGAAAGGGAAACATTATGACAAAAATAAGAAAAAATGTAGGCAAATGTGAGAGAAACAAAAAAAATAATAGTCTGGGAACGATGAGCCTTCCAAATGGAATATAGTACAAGGATTTTATAAGTAGTCAAGTTACCATATGCTAAGAATTATGCCAAGCCCTGGGAATATAAAGGATTAAGACCTATACCCCTTTTAGAAGCCCTTTTTCAACTCCCAGTCTGAGTTATGAACAGGTTATCTGTGCTTGCTGAGTACCCTGTGCTAAGTCTTATTATTGAACTAAAAAATAGTTTATTGAAAATATTCCTTTCCTGTGTAAGGATCCTCAACTATAACCAGAATTCTTCCTGTCTTACTTACCATGTTCTCCCCATACTTATCAAAGCCACTAATCATAGCAAATACTCAATAAATGTCCATTGCAATGAACTAAACTGCAACAAAGGAGCTTACAGTCTAGTGGGGAAAATATAGAAGCTAAATCTAGAGAGAAACAGGTTTTTTTGTGAGGTAGGGTCTCTCTCTTGCCCAGGCTGACTAGAAATTCACTATTCTCAGGCTGCCCTTGAGCTCACAGTAATCCTCCTACACTTCTGCCTCCAAAATGATGGGATTAAAGCCATAAGACACCACACACAGTATAAAGAGCAAGAATGAGAGAAAAGGGGGAGAGAATATAAGTGAGCTCATGAGGACCTGTAGCCATTGCAAACAAACTCCAGATGCATGCACCACCTGGTATATCTGGCTTTATGTGGGTACTGAGGAACCGAACTGAGGTCATTAGGCTTTTCAAGTGAGTGTCTTAACTGCTGAGCCATCTCTCCAGCCCAAGAGAAAAACATTTTGCACAGAGGTCTAAATGTCAAGAAAACTTGTGAGATGTCATGGGTAGGCCACAATGAGTCCACAAATATTTTGAGCAATGGGTTGTCAAACATTTATGAAATAATAAAAGTGTGTTTTGACAATATTGATCTGGTAACCAGATCCAAAAAACAACGGAAGAGGCAAAATGTTTTTCAAATAGATGTTGTCCAGCAAACAGTGCAACCAGTTGGTAGATACTCTGTGGAGATTTGGTGAATAGATGGATTACAGCAGTGGCAGAAAGTCGGGGATCAATTCAACTACTAGCTACAGAATTTGAAGCTTGCTCAAATATCTGTAAGCTTCATGGAATATCCGTACCACCAATAGCATTATTTATATTTTATACCACTGTAGCATGAACCTGTTATAATAATAGAGTCTCACTGCAGCAACATAAACTGCTTTGTTCCCCACGTCTCTTTTTAAAGTTTCTTTCAATGAATTGATTTGGAGGCAATGATGTTGTTTTGTATTATTTGTTTGCAGACTTATTCATTTAGCTGCATGTTTAATACTTTATCAGGAGCCTGCATGCCACTAGAAGACATACCTATACACAAATGTTTCAATTTGTCAAAAGGGGATCCCCTCTAATAGTCACTATTGTGTGTAAGATTTTCCAGGGGAAGAAGATTGACTCTTCCTGATCAAAGGGGACATTGTTCTGCTGTCTTTGTTATGGTGTGGAGACATCTATGTGTTAGCATGTGATTATAGTTGTTTCACAGCTGTTCTGCTTTCTCATACTTATACTTTGGTACCCGTTATCATAGAAAATCAATCAGAAATATCAAGGTACCCATTTCTAGATTCCTTCAGCCCAAAATCCCAGAGGTTCACCTCTGGATCTAATTATTGTGTTATTTGGGCTTGGCTTTCCTAAGTCAAGCCTGTGGATCTATATTGCACCTTGCTGAGTTTTAGAATGTTGCAATCAAATTGGCCAGTCAAATGGAAGGGACAAATTGTATTTAACAAAAACCAATGAGAGGAAGGCAATGCAATTTTCTCTTTCCTTGGGAAGCTACTGGCTTATGTAACTACTATATTCTGGTGAATGTTGTAAGTTTTCATTATTAAGACATTGGATTTATTTGAAATCCACTAAAAAAATCAATGTGTCTATTCCACATGAGGGTTATTTTATGCTGAAGACAAATAGCATTATTTTTATAATATTGAAATCAGTGCTTCCACTGTTAAAATAAATTATTCATTTCAGTAGAAGAAAATTGACATGTGTCTAAAACAGTTTTATTTCTTATGGTTTATTTTATTTTCCTTATATAATTTTATCTATCCCTTTATGAATGAAGTTAAAGGTGGATTTTTTTTATTTTTTATTCTACTTATATTTCATAATTTGGATAATTCTGCCTCAAACCAAACTTTGTTGGCTTTTGTACATCTGTACTGAAAACATTAGCCCTAAGTGAGGCCAAAATGGAAAGCTACATGGCTGCCTAAGCTGTAATAAGCAGATTAGAACATAGCCATGTGTTCAAGCCCTAAAGGTAGGCAGGGAGAATCAGACTCCACAATCAGGTGGAGAATCTACTTTTAAGAACATTCATTGCCTTTAAATTGGAGAAAGACATATACATTTCCATTCTTTTTATTATAATGTTAATATTCATAATATGGAAGTTGGGAAAATGTGGTAGTACAGCTTAAGGATATTTGGTTCAATCTTAAAATCAATTCTAGGCCTAGCTGGGGCATTCCTGTAAGATGGAAAAGGAAGTGATAATAAATTGAGGTAAGAGTCAGCCATGGTGGCTCTCATGTGTTATCCCATCACTCAGGAGAATGAGACCTGAGAAGAGGAAATAGGGACCATTCAGTTATACTTTCTTGGCAAAAAAAAAAAAAAAAAAAATGAGAAGTCAAATTTCATTCTTTCTTCATAAATAGACATGATTATGCTAATGATGCAAAAAGAAAAAATAATGTGTCTGGTGAATGGGCATGGAGTGGATTAGAGGGTGAGAAGGCATTTCGGTAAAGTAGAAAATCAGGTATATCACTTCTCTAAGTATTCTACTTATAAAATTCTCATATCATTCTAGTCGTTGCACTATTACATATAGCCAAAAATTAAACATGCATATACATACATACATACATATATACATACATACATACATGTGTGTATATTATTCATTTATACTTATATAGACTACAAATGTGGCAAAGTGTAACCACTTGGAGAACCTGGTCATCTGTATAAAGTGAATATGGAGATTGCTGATACAATAATTCCCCCTTACCCATAGGGGCTGTATTTCAAGGCCCCCAATGAATGCCTGAAATTGTGGCTCTATCTACATGCTGTGTGTGTCCCTATATGTTTTAAAGCATTGCCACATTTGTTCATCTGTCCTCCCTAATTTTATGCCCTTATTCTCTCTTATGCTACTACTTGTGTGCTTTGGGGCCATAATTAGGTAAATGAAAGGCTACTTGAATAAACCCCCTGTGACAGCAATGCTGTGGACTGGATCTGATAGCTGTGATGGTTACTAAGGGGCTGGTGAGTAGGTAGATTTGGACACTCTGGACAATGGAAAACTTCAATTGTAGGCAGGATGGAGCATAATGATAGGGATTTCATCATGCTACTCAGAACAGCACACAGTTGGAAGTTTATGAACGATTCACTTCTAGAATTTTTCATTTAATATTTTCAGAACATGGTTGACCATGAGTAACTAAAACCAGGAAAAGCAAAACCACAGATAATGGTGGCTGATGGCTTTTTTTTTAAAAAAAAAAAAAAACTTTCCTGTTGAGCCTGAAATAAAAAGTTAAAAATAATGTAAAAATAGCAAAACTTTTAAATGGATGCTAGTACAAAAATGCTTAGCGTTGGGATTATTAGATGGCTTATAAATTGCAGGAAATGAGTTATAAATAATTCTCACTGACAGAGTAGCTTGGATTAAATCATTCTGAGACTTAGTTTTCCCTCTGCCCCCACCCCCCTTTCTGTCATTGTTATAAGAATGTTAAAAGCCAAAAGGACGAGACTAGATTGGTCCCAGGAACAACCCATTAGAGTCTTTACCCTCTCCCCTGTTACTGTTGGTTTAACTTTAGTCTGCAATATCTTCCCACTTAGGTAAAAAGTTCACTTTCAAAATGAAAATAAAAATATAAACTTTGGGCCAGGTGTGTTGATGCACACCTTTAATACCAGTACTTGGGAGGCAGAGGTAGGAGGATTGTCATGAGCTGAGGCCACCCTGAGACTACATAGTGAATTCCAGGTCAGCCTGAGCTAGAATGAAACCCTACTTTAAAAATCCAAAACAAAAATAATAATAACAACAATAATTATTATTATTATCTGCTGGGTATGGTGGCACACACCTTTAATCCCAGCACTCTGGATCAGAGGTAGGAGGATCGCTGTGAGTTTGAGGCCACCCTGAGACTACATAGTGAATTCCAGGTCAGCCTGGGCTAGAGTGAAATCCTACCTTGAAAAAAAATAAATAAAAATTTAAAAAAACACACACACACACACACACACACACACACACACACACCACTTTATTGTATCTTCCATTCTTGATGTACTTTCTTGCTGTTCCTATGAACGAACTTTTAGAACTTCCTAAAGTCTAATACATGTGGATTTCTATTTTATGACCTTGTATAACCCTAAAAATAATACAGGGTGGTGGGAGAATAATGGAACTAAATGACTCTCCTTAGACTAAGCATTAATGCAACTATAAGCCTGGGCTGAACATTTTCTCTTATTAGGGTAAAAGTAAACATAGGAAGACTAACTAATTAAAGTACTTTTGGAGAAGAAAAGACAAATATAAAACAGAGTACATTCACTTCCTAACTTGGAAATACCTGGGTCTTTGGACTGAGAATGAAGTAGAGATAAGGGATCCGGACCTTCAGTGGAACTACATTGCTCTGTTCTATAGTGGTCTTAGGAATTGTCTAGTATGCAGTGTTTTCTGTCAATTTCTCCCACACTCTTGACTTACTAGGTATAGCATGTCCTCTTTTTTCCCCTAATGTTCTCACCTTAGCAATCTTCCTCAATCTTACCAAGGAGTAAATAACTAGTACAAAATCACTGTGCTACATCTTCCAGGGATATCATGATTTTCACAGATATCAATTCTTAAGCAAAAAAGTTAAAATTTAAAAAATCTAGTTTCATACATTTGACAACATGTTAAAGATATCCAGGAGATGGATAGAGATAGTGATTCTGGGACTTTCCAATACTTCTGTTATCATACATTTCTATGTAGGACCAGCCCTGACTTAATTAACCATAATGCCACAGATACTTTCTAGCATAAGGCACACTATACGTTCATCCTAAGATTGGATTTCCTAAATTTGCAGCCTGGTTTCTAGCCCAAAGCCATTTTATCTGCAGATATGTAAAGACTTCCAGTCTAACTTACAGTCCCAGCATCTTCAATGTTGGGAAGTCCATCTTTTAGTTAACTTCCTTTTTTTTTTTTTTCCTTTTTTTTGGAAACATCTATTAAAGATTTCAACATGGTATTTTCTAGCCCCAGATGTGTAAATTATTTCAAAATACTGTTCCACTGTCAGCAAAGAAAAGTTAGCAACAGAAATGACACTTGGGTCTTTTCACTTTGTCCTGTATCAGAAAAGCAATAGTTGTACAACTTGGCCTCTTTCTGCACTATTTTGGAGCTGCTTTCAAACCACCCAGTGCCCAAGCAACTACATTTTGTTTGAAATGCCATTTGGCTTTACATCATTTGCCATAATCTCTTTCCCAACTGGCCTGATATTCTCTCTTACAGATGCTGTAGGGAGGATTCCAATGCTGAGTGGAAGGTTGGACCAGATGGCCTTAAAGGACCCTTCCAAATACAAGATTCTCTAATTCTCTGATTTAATTTCTATGATTCAATTTCATGACTTTGGCTATCACCAGATGAAATTATGTAGACATTCTGTCTTCCATCTGCCCTCAGATATATGTCAACTTATCTCTATCCAAATTCATCACATCAGTCAATGATTAAGAAGCCATTTCCATGCCCTCCTAAGGGCTCAGATCCACAAATATGAGTAACAGTCACAAACAATGATACAGCTGAGATGAACATAACACCCTATCATAGCTTGAGGCCACCAGGGAGTTTAATCATGCAAACAACTACATATACTAATGTAAGCCACTCCCTAAGTGACTTCTTTCCTGTAATTTAACAGCCATCACAGACTAGAGAAGAATTGCATAATCAGCAAATAATAGTTGTTATCAATTATTGAACTACTAATTGCTTACTACATGTCTAAGGACTTTATACATCAAACTCCCCATATCTACTTCTGAGGTTGGAACTAATATAATTGACCTTATGTCACAGATAAAATCACAGTATGCAGTGTTTAACTTTCACATGGTTGAACAGGTAGCTAGTGAGCCACTTGGCTCTAGCCATTTGGCCATTTGGTAGTGCTGGGATTCAACCTCAATAATCTGACCCTAGGCCCATAATGTCTGTTCGTGGCATACTGTCACTACAAGTATGTATAGTCCCATCTTTTTTTTATTTTGTAAACAATCACCTAGCTAATTCTAAAAAGTAAGCCAAGAAACAATGTATCTCCCAATATCTTGTGTCACCAAACACCTTAAATGTGGTCTAAGGAATTATTGCATCTCTGAGCTACTCACTCTCTACATACAACCTACATTCCAAACCTTTCTACTTTCCTTTAACTTCAAATGTGGCCACCTATCCCTTTACCTCTAAGTAGGAGAAGATCAATTATGTTTTTCAGGGGAAAGAAATGTCTCTCATCTGTTACCTTCTGCATCCTCCCAACAGCAAATAAGCCAAACTACTGTTAAATGAATCTTGTCACCTAGAAGGAACCCCACCCCATTTTTCACAGGACTCCTTACCATCAGTGGCACCTTTTCCATCCTGTCTATTTAGCCTCACCCATTTAACTGGCTCCTTCTTCCTATCTCATTTTATTTATTTATTTATTTATTTTAATTTGTGATTTTTTAAATTTTCTTTCTTTTTTATTAGTTATGTATATAGTATGTATACAGCCATGATGGTACCATCATTAGCCTTCTCCCTGTCCTCCCCCCATGGGTAATGTGGGTCTTGCTTTATGGGGATAGCCATCAGTTATTGGGAGAAGCAATGTTCTGTGCATAATGGCTCTAACAATCTTTCCGCCCCCTCTTCCGTTAATTTCCCTGAACCATGTTGGGTTCATTTTAGGTCTATTTCAGTCTCTGTGTCTCTGGATATCCTATTTTGTAGGAGTTGAGTGTTCTTTGTGTCTATCTCCTTCACCCTTGTGCTGGTACCAGGTTCACTGAGAAAGCAACACTCTTTTTTTAAGATTTTATTTTTATTAATTATTTATTTATTTATTTATTTATTTATTTATTAGAGACAGAGAGAGGGAAAAAAAGAGAGAGGGAGAGTGACAATGGGCATGCAGGGCCTCCAGCCGCTGCAAACAAACTCCAGATGCGTGTGCCCCCTTGTGCATCTGGCTTACGTGGGACCTGGAGAGTTGAACTACAGCATGTAGGCTTCCCAGGCATGTGCCTTAACTACTAAGCCATCTCTCCACCACTGAGAGAGCAGCACTCTTGCTCATTTCCCTAATAACTGACCTCAGCTGGTGCTCTGGTGAAGTGCAAAGGGCTGATTCTCTCCTCACATTCTGCATCCATCTGAAAAAGAGAAGCAAATTTTCCAATGGAGAGTGAGGGCAGTGCAAGATACATGGATAACCATTATTGTTTTAGAGAGAATTTAATAGGTGTAGTCCCTCTTGTATCCCACTATTGTTGGAAGCTTGATATTGGAGAGCGGGGTTGTTTTTGGATATGGTTCTGATATGTCTCCCCATTCCAGGTATGGGTTCCATTCCACTGAGAGGATCCATTAGCCAAATCAAGAGCAGTTGGTAACCCACCTTGGCTGTGTGTCATTACTGCATCATGTCAGGTTGTTTGCTGCTGAGTAGCTTAGACCACGAGTTGCTTAGATATATGTTGGTCATTTTCTCCCAGTCACTAACGTAGCACCTTCTGGCTCTAGACAAGATAACTGTCTGGGGATTGACTTTCTTCCAGACTCCAGCCAGGTCTCTCCATGTTCTGTCTCAACAGCATATTGTGTCTTCAGCAGTACGGTCTTACCATTAGTCTTTGGTGGGTCATCAAGTACTTTGACAGAAATCTGTCTTCTTTTGGGAAACCTTGTAGGTCTCTATGATCAACAGATGCTGGTAATGGGAGTTACAGGTCAGTGCCAAGGGAAAAGAAGGAAGAAAAATATAGGTAATGTGAAAGAGAAAGAGAAGGAGAGAAGAGAAAGAAGGGAGAGAGAGAAAGAAACAGGTGACACTTGAGAAAATGTTCAACATCCCTAATCATCAGGGAAATGCAAATTAAAACATCTATGAGATTCCACCTTAACCCAGTAAGGGTAGCAAACATTAAAAAATCTAATGACAACAAATGCTGGTGAGGTTGTGGAGAAATAGGAACCCTAATTCACTGTTGGTAGGAATGTAAGCTGGTATAACCACCATAGAAAGCAATATGGAGACTCCTAAAGAGGATGACTAGAGAGGTACCAGCAGACCCAGTTATCCCCTTAATGGGCATGTACTCTAAAAGCTCCAAGCCTCAGTTCAGAGATATTTGCTCAACCACGTTTATAGCTGCTCAATTTATAATAACTAAGAGCTGGAATCAACCCAAATGTCCATCATTAGATGAATGGATAACTAAGATGTGGTATATCTACATGATGGAATTCTACACAGCAATAAGAAAAAATGACACAATGAAATTTGAGGAAAAATGGTCAAACTTGGAACAGATCATTCACTGTGAACTTACCCAATCACAAAAAGATAAGTGTTGCATGGTCTCCTTCATCTGTGGCTTCTAACCTGAATTTGCCTGAGATGCTGACACACCTAATAAACACCTCGAGGACTGGACAATAGGGATGGTGGGGTGGGAGGAAATGGCAAGGGTGGAGGGGGAGACAAAAAACTGGGCCCAAATGGAAGCGGTACCATAAAATCCTATATCCTGAAAGACATACTAAAAGGTCGAACCTGCATCAGGTGCTTAGAGAGAACACCTGAATCACAGGGGCCTGGAGAGGGTATAATGAAGAAATTTATTTATTTTGAGAGAGAAAGAGGCAGATGGAGAGAGAGTGGGTGGACCAGATCCTCTAGCCACTGCAAATGAACTCCAGGTGCATGTGCCTGCTTGTGCATATGGCTCACGTGGGTACTATGGCTTTAGGCTTCACATACAAATACCTTAACCACTAAACCATCTCTCCAGCCTATAAGTCATTTGTTTTTAATTTTATTTTTCTTTCCTTTGGTTTTTCATAGTAGGGTCTCCCGCTTATTCCAGACTGACCTGGAATTTATTCACTATGTAGTCTCAGGCTGGGCTCAAACACAAATGAACAGCTATCCCTCCGAACTTGGCTTCATGAGCTCTGGGATTAAAGGTATGCACATCCCTGTTTCCTTGTTTTTGGCAAACGTCCTGTCTATGTACCCCAGGCTGGACCTGAGCTTGTGATCCTCCTGCCTCAGACACTGAGTTGTGAGGTTTCAGGCATGTGATACCACTCTCAGCCTTCCTACTTTTATAATTTCTGTGTGTCCAAGTAAAACAAGTAAAACCCTTGCTCATCCTCACTTCACATTTATCCTTCTTTATAATTTCTCAAAAATATTCAAGTTTCTGTTTCTATTTTATTTTGTCTTCTACTGCTCATTCAACTCACCCCCTCCATTTGATTACATCCACTTCACTCTACCAGATCAACCTTTATTAGCACCAATTGCCTCTATGTAACTACATCCCCCACTGTTTTCACTTCTTTTATGTGACCTTTAAATACCTGTGGACACTATGTATCACTCTCTTCTTTCTCCTCCATTAACCTACACTCTCCTGATAATCCACTCAAATTTCTAGCTGTTTTTTTTTTTCTGTCTCCTTTGTCAGCTCCTTCCCTTCTAGCAGCCTTTATATGTTTCTCAAGATGTGTATGAATTTAGGTAAATATGAATGACCACAGATTTCTTTATTTAAAAATGCATATTACTACATAAAGTGAAAAATGATAACTGTCTAGTAGGTGTTTTAATGTATGTAAGTGTAATACTCATGACAACTATAACACAAAGGATAGTGGAGGGAGGTTAATGGACCTATGTGGTTTCAATGCTCTACATTTTTCATGAAGTGGTCCAATATTAACTCTATGTAAACTGACAAGTTAAAGATGTATGTTGTGATCTCTGGTAAACCATTAAAAATAATTCAGACATAAAGTTTAAAAAACCAATAGCTAAAGAAAAATGGAGTTTGAAAATATTCAAATAATCCAAAAGAAGGTCAGACAGTGAGAATAGAGGCGCCAATAACACGGAAGACTTATATAATACAAAGAATTCAATCATGGTCCTAAATGTAACCATATCCACAATTGTATTAAATATTCATTTAATGAAGTTCAATTTATCAATCTTTCCCTGTATGAATCAGTCTATTTTTTGTATATTTCTAAGTGGTGCAGCTGAGACTCACAGTCAGGATTAACTCCAAAGCCCATCTTTACAGCTAATGCGTTGTGCTACTTCCTGCTACTGAAATTTCAGGAGATGCAGTGCCAGCTCTGGGCAGACGGGATTGCACAAGAATGCTAGAAAAGAGAAAACCTCAGACTTTCTCAGAATGAAAGAAAACCCAAGAATCCCAACAAGTCTAAAACATCCAGAAACACCAGGTTCTGCTCTTGTCCTTGATGGTGACGTTGCTCCTTGTCTCAAGGGATGATGTAAAGGTCTGTATTCAGGACACAGATGTTCACTATGCAGAGTTTTCTTTCTGGGCAGATTCTGAAGAGGAACTAGATGGAGCCAGTATTAGCCTAAAGCAACACCAGCCTCAGTGTAATCGTCTTTCTGGAGCTATTCAGACAGTTTAGTTCAAGTTAAATTAGGACACTGAGTTTCATTCAGAGCACTGAGTAGACACTGATTGATATTTGGACTGTATCCAAATTAATCAATGAACCATAAGTATACTGAAATTCCCTGAAACTTCTGGGCCATCTTCCTCCTCCTTATACCACCCCCTGCTACATACTTTTGCCATCTACTCCTAGGTTCCATTCTGTTAAGCTGATTAACAGTCATCCCAAGACTTCCAATTTTCTTTCTCTCTCTCTCCAAATCCTCCAGTGACCCTGGAGCTTGTTTCCATGAGAACAACTAACATTTGATTATATGACTTTTCATTTGACTTCCTTTCCTGTAACTTACTTTGTAATCCAGGGAATTAAAGACTTTTACCCTCCTTCTCAAACACCACAACCTGTTCATAGCAGATTTGATCTAAGGTCACCAAAGATTTCCATGTTACTAATAAACACAATACAAGTTTTTATTCACTATGTCCCAGCAGTATTTGACATTGTTGAATGATTTATTTTTCCCTCACTTACTTTATATACTTGCTTCTGGTTTCATTACTATTTCTCTGGCTATACCTTTCTAATCTGCTATATAAGCTTGTGGTAGTTTGAATAGATGTCCCCCAACATATTCAGTGTTTTATTAGTTTGTAGTTTGCTTCTGCAGCCACCTGGCTGGAGGCAGAGTCACTGGGCAGATCTTAAATTGTGGTGGTGGGGTTGAGATTTCAATCTAAAGATATGCAAAGTGTGCCTAGCTGGAGTTCCTAAAGTGTGCTGTTTTTTTTTTTTTCCCCTGGCTTGTGCTTCTCTCTCTCTGCTTGGACCTGTGAAAACAGGCCAGCTTCTTCTGCCATTATGGAACTTCCCCTGGATCTATAAGCTTCAATAAATCCATTCCTCCATAACTGCCTGGTCTGAAAGTTCACCTCAGTGAACCTGAAGCTGTCTGCTACAGAAGTTCTTTTCCTCTGTCAGTTAGGTGTTGGTGTTTATTTGGGGTACTTAGATTCTCTACTTTTGCCAACATACACAACATTCCAACATGGCTACAGTTTCCCATTTCCATGGTTTGATAGTGGCCTCCAAAGTTACTGTGTTGGAAACTTGATCCCCAATACATACGTGTTAGGAAGTGGGACCTGCTCAGGTCATGAATGGTTAAGGGCCATTATCACTGAAGTGGTCCCCTTAACAAAAGAAAAATTCAGCTTACTCGGCTTTCTCCCTTTCTGTGTCACTCTCTTCTCTCTCCATCCATCCATCCATCCATCCATCCATCCATCCATCCACACTGCCAATATTATAAACTAATCAACCACCTGTTGTGGTTTGAATATAAAATGTTCACTGTAGACTCATGGTTCATGTGTTTTGAACACTTTGTCCTCAACTTATGACATTGCTGAGAAGATTGTAGGACCTGTAGGAGGTAGAGCCTTATTGGAAGAAGTAGGGCATTGGGGGAAGTGTGGAGCTTAAGGTTTTATAGCCTGACCCCACTTCTTGTCTGCCCCCTGCTTCCTGATGGGACCAGTTTGGCCTCCTGTTCCTACCAGCATGCTTTTCCCACATTCATGGAATGTATCACCCTGGAACTGTGATCCAAGTAAACTGTGGCAGTTAAAAATGTGACAGATGCAGCCAGATGTGGCTGATACAACAAAGTTGATGTAGCTGACACAAGAAAGCCAGTGCAAATGCTTCCGTGTGGTGCCAAAGTAAATCCTGCCTGAGTACCCAGTGACAAATGACATCACCATCAGAGGGAGCTGAAGGACCATTCAGCAAGAGGCAACACCACAGACAGCCACCACGGAACCAATGGGGAACATTGGGAGGGATATAAAAAGTATGTACTTCCCTTAATAAACGAGTCCATTTTCACCACCTACTTGACTCCCGGAGTCTGTGTCGTTGACTCTGCGCCAACTGGCCCCAGCCCCCGAGAGTCCACATCGGACCACTGGCTACACTGGCACCCAACGTGGGGCCCTTTCACCCGTGCAGGCATGGGTATTGGGCCTGTTTGGGTCATTCCTCTCCTTTTCTTCCTTTTGTTTCTTGTACTCATTTTGCTCTCCTTTTGCTCTCTTTGCTGGCGTCCACATTGAGCCCCTCCTCCTTCTCACGGCACAGCCAAGGCCCCCATCGGCAGTTCTTCAGTGAGTTGGCCCCTGCATGTTTTGTGTCCTTTGCCCTGCTGTGAGGTAAGCGTGCAGGGCCTCTCTTATCTCTTACCTGTGCATTGGTCTGTCTTGTTAGGGAAGCACATTTAAACTTTAGTTTTCAGTTCCCCAGGCATCTCCACATAAGGCTTGGCCACCCAGGAGATGGAACCACTGATTGGACTGCCCGAACATCCTTTCGAGACCAGAGACACCGTGTGGGCATACGCCTGTGGCCTAACGAACCACGGAATTCCCCACTAACCACAAGACTCCTTGGCCTGATACATACTCTTCCTCTTTCACTTTTGTCTCGTCCTTTCCTTGCTTCATTATGGGTAATTTGCCTCCACACTGTAGGGATCCCCAAATTAAGGCCCTGAAATCTCTTCTGGTGACTCGTGGCCTCAAGGTTAAATCCCATGATTTTGAAGCCTTCTGGGACGAGGCTGCCACCCTGGTGCCCTGGATTTCCACTGACACCATGTGGGATTCTGACCTCTGGATATGGGTCCTCTTTTTAGCTAGAAAAAGAGAAGTTCAACAGGGAATCACCCCTCCCATGTCTTTTGTTCCCATCCTCCTTGGCATTATTGGCAGCCTTAAGTCCTCTTCTGCTGAGGAGGTTATTTCTGCTCATAACTAACATTGCAAAAGCGAGGAAGTCTCTGAATTGACTATTCAGGGTGTTCCTTCTGCCCTCCTTCTGTTCAGTATGAGCCACCCACTGAGGCATCCATGCCTCCTGCTCAACCTGTTAAATCTCCTCCTGCCCCTTCTTCCCCCACTCAGCGTACTGACCCTTCTCCCCCCCACCTCCCCCTACTGACCCACCACCCCTCTGCCCATGGCAAGAGGTACAGGACCTTGAGGTGGGACCCCCGTCAGGTGGCACGCCCTCCCGGCCTCCACCTCGCCTGCCTGTTCTGCCCGTTAAATGCCACCCTGAGACCTTCCCTGTTAATGTTGGTGCCAACGCTGCCCAGCAGCCTTGGATTCCTACCCCCTTGGCTGGCCCTCATACAGAAGGCAGCAGCCGACTGAGGCCCTCACTCACCTTATTTTGAACAGGTCCTCTGCCAATAGGCTATTCAACTCCAAACCCACTATGATTGGTACAACCTACTTAAGGCAGTCCTAGAGCCCTCTGCCTTTCATAACTGGAGGTCTGCCTATGATGACCAGGCTGAAGCTCAAGCCCATCTCAACCTTCAGTGTGGCCTAAACATCACCTTGGATATGTTGATGGGCCGTGGTCAATACATTGACCCCTTGTCACAGGCTACCATTGGGATATACACCTACTTTCAGCAGGTTTCTGACCTCTCCTTTAGGGCATTTAAATCTTGCACTCCTAAAGACTGCTCTACCTACTTCCATAACATAATAAAACAACCTGGGGAGTCATTTACTGACTTCCTCACTCATGTCACGGAAGCGATGGAACGGAGACTAGATCCAGGCCCTACAAGGGAATTAATGATAAAACAACTAACTTGGGAAGGACTTAATGTCCTTGAGTAGACAGTCTATCTCCCAAGGTGGACCTTCCTATCCCCTGGGAACATTGCCATCCTGCCCCTCCCTCTGCCTTTGAGGGATACCCCCTAGCGGACTCTAATCTCTCTGCATGTGGAGGTATTCTACTGATGAAGATGCTATCAACTCCTCCTACCTCTGCAGATACCCATTTGATCATACTATTGATACAATTATGGGAAATTGGGACCTATGCAACATCCTGACCTGCTTAGATCTATGCCCCTTTATGTTTCTGAAGGAAGGAAACCTCTTTAATGGAACTTACACACAAATTACTCTTATTTTCAGTCTCTTTATGGATATGCCACTCACTGGAACCCAAATGAATCAGCTAATATATCTATAACAAAGAAAATACCCTGGGCAATTACCCCTGCCTGCGTTAGGCCCCCTTTCTTCTTCCTGGTATCCAATGCTACTGAAATAAATGACTCTCTTAATTGTTCCCTTCATACATGCCAACTGCCAGCATGCTGGGATGGAAGCACCCAACTAGCCATTTTGGTAAGACAGCCTGCAGTTATCAGGTACCCAGTGGTAAATACTACTCACTTCCATGCTATCACCCTTATGGCTCAAACTCAATTAGAAAAATTACAAAGAATCAAAAGAGACTTTGGTATCACCGAGGCTATAATTGTTGCCATTGTTCTGGGGGGAAGGGCTATGGCTGGAGCCATTACTATGGTACAGACAGCAACCACAGCAGAAACTTTAAATCAGGTTGTAACCAAGTCAGCTGAGGCCCTACACTCCCAAGAATATTAATCAGCATCTTTATCAGGCCATCCATATCTTACAACAACAAATTGACCTCCTAGCTGAGGAAATAACACTTCTGAGGGACATGTCCCTGTTGGCATATGACCCACTCTATCAGGCCATCTGCCTAACTCCCTATAAAGTTTATAATGCCTCCCTAGAGAGAATTAAATTAGCACAATATGTTAAAGGTACCTGGTCTGAGAAATTTATAAATTATTCAATCTTACTAAGAGAACAGATCCATCAATTAAAAATCACCAGGGTCCCTGCTATGACCCTAGATGCTGATATTATGACCAGAGTATGGAATAATATTAAAAGCCTTTTTGACCCTTCTTGTATATTGACCGATGCCATCTTAGGGGGAATTATAATTTTGTTTAAGTTTTTATTACAGCATATTCTCAGACAACGCTCCATCAACCAGACAACCCTCCAAAACCTCATGGCACTAGAACTCCCTGGTCTTAAGCCACCAAGAGAAATTATCCAAATTTGGATGGCTAACCTTGACAGAGCCTCCACTTAAATCGTAAAGATCACCCTTTTCTCATATGTACAACTAACATGAACAGCCCTTTGAGGCCTGGTAGCCAATGACTGGTAAGACTCCCCTAGGTCAGGCCCACCTAAAACAGGACATGGATAACCATGTCCATGCTCCAATGATAGATAAAGGCTTGACTCTGAGGGGGACAACCTAAGACAGGCACAGTCCACAATACTGGGTGTCATTTGAGGTGAGAGCAAAAAATAAAAACAAAAGGGTAAAAATGTGGCAGTTAAAAATGTGACAGTAGGGCTGGAGAGATGGCATAGCTGTTAAGGTGCCTGCCTGCTAAGCCTAAGAACCCGGTTCCAATCTCCAGGTCCCACGTTTAGCCAGATCCAGTGATGCAAGGGCGCAATGCCGCACTTGCCCACAAGTGGGCACATGCATCTGGATTTCATTCACAGCAGCTGAGAGACTGCTGGCACACCCATTCTCTATCTGTCTCCCTCTCTCTGTCTGTCTTTCTCTGTGTCTCTCTCCAAAAATAAAAATAATAAAAATAATAAAATTAAAAAAATGTGACAGGTGCAGCCAGATGTGGCTGACAGAACAAAGCAGGTGCAAAGTAAACCCTGCCTGTGTACCCAATGACAAATGACTTCACCATCAGAGGGGGCTGAAGGACCATTCAGCAAGAGACAACACCACAGACAGCCACCACGAGACCAATGGGGAACATTGGGGGGATATAAAAAGCATGTACTTCCGTTAATAAACGAGTCCATTTTCACCACCTACTTGACTCCTGGAGTCTGTGTCGTTGACTCTGCACCAACTCTCCCCAGCCCCTGAGGGTCCACATTGGACCACTGGCTACAATAAACCTCTTTCCTTCCTTAATTTGATTCTGGTCAAGTATTTGTTCACAGCAACAGGAATATAATCAATATACTATCATAAACTAATCCTTAGTTATATGGATGACCAGAAAAGCTCCCTACCTCTAGTCTTGCTCAAACTTAAATTTGTTCTCCACATTACTACCAGAGTTATCTTGGTAATATTAAACATTAATCCTTTCACATTGTATTAAGGGAAATTTAAAACACTTTATAGCAGAATCTTGACACTTAGAATGAGGAAAGTCTGTGATTACCTGGGTATAAAACTTGCATTTGCAAATCACAAGCTAGGTGAACTTGAACTATTAGGTTAACCCCACTAACCTCTGTCTCTATCAGAAAATGAGGATAATAATGATAGAAGATATGCTTAGTAATGCGTTGTAAGGATTTAATAAATTTGTACATGAAAAATGCACTTAAAATGCTCTCTCATAATTAAATGACTATTATCTTTATTGTTACTCAACAATTTGTTTGAATTTTTACTATGTGACAGGAACTTTGGTAGATGATAATGCCAACAACAAAATAGACAAGATTACAGCCCTTAGGGGAACTTATTTACAATCTTGTCACATTTCTTTCCTCTCACAAGCTTACACTTTAAATTGTACTATCGTCATTCTCCTATTATATGCTATTTTCTCATGCTGTTTTTCTCTCCTCTGGGCATTTTCCTATGCTCTTCCTATATCAGAAAACATTCGCTCCCAGTCTACCCTTGACTGTGTAACCTTAGCTCAATTTCACTTTAAATGTCACTTCTAAGATTCCCATAAATGGATGAGGGTCCCCTTTTTTCTTAGTTTCCTTATCTTAGCTCACTTTTATTTCATCTCTTCACACATATATATCCCGATACTAGAGTACACAAAAGGTTTGGAGTCTATAGTTCTTCGTTGCCAGTTTATGCCCAATGTTAAACATGTAGCTGACACTGTAGGCATCAAGTGTATATTTGTGGAAGTATGACAGGCATGCAGAAAGGAAGGAATGAATAAAGGAAAGAAAGAAGAAAGGGAGGGTGGAGTTATCACAAAGACATACACCATAGTGTCATGGAGGTGATTTACTGAGTGAACACTTAGCGGTAAACTGAGGGTCAACATACATTCTATAAGCTGAAATGTTTTCAACATATGAAATCATCATCAGAACTCTTGTATGCTTGGGGAACAAAAATTCATTAATATGGCTGGAAGGATGGCTTAGAGGATAAGGTGCTTGCCTGCAAAGCCAAAGAACCCAGGTTCAATTCCCCAGGACCCATGTAAGCCAGAGGTACAAGGTGGCACATGCATCCATAGTTTATTTGCAGTGTCTGGAAGTCCTGGCACACCCATTCTCTCTCTCTCTCTCTCTCTCTCTCTCTCTCTCAATCTCTCCCTCCCTCCCTCTTTTTCTCTGTCAAATAAATAAATAAAAATAAAAATATTTAAAAAAAAGGAATAAAGCACATGCAGCTGCTACATCATGGATGAAAATGGAAAACATTATAAAAATCCATTAATATGTGCAGAAGATTTCTAGCACCTATTATTTGAACTTGTAATTAATTGTGAACACTTACTGTCATTCTACTTTGTAATAGTGGAAAGGGTTTTAAATAAAGACCCATAAAAGTAATTAATGCTATTGAAATTGTTTTTAAAGCTATCACGTGTGCTGACACATTGGCATAATACCCTAAAGTAGACCCCTAGCTATACTCCATCTCATTGAAGAAGTGTTTGCATGACTCTTTCTTAAGAACAATTAATATCATGGATCTATGTACCATTGTAAGGGAGAGTAGTAAGCTGTGCTGTTCAGGAGATTTTCAGAAACATTTAGAAACATTAATGGGCTATCTAACCAAAAAGTCACTTGGCCATCGAAGGAAGCAAACTCATGCCAGTAGTAATGTCTGCCAGAGGTTGACAAACATTTTCAGTCAAGTTCTGGCATTCATTAAGTTTCCTAGCTATAATGTACTTCAACATTTTGAAAGATATACTCACATATGACAAGTACTTCTGACTATAACATAGTCCTGGACAGCATTACAATGGAATTGTGTTATGGTTCCCAAATATGTTTTAAAAAAAAACCTAAGAAGATATATATTTAAAATTGTAAATAATAGAAGTACTCACCATAGTTCCTCGTCTATTCCCTTACAAACCATTGGCCCCTGAGGGTAACGTAGAAGGATCACTTCTGGCAATCAGAAAATAGACTCAGAACTTCTTAGTGAAGAAATGGAACCTATGATAATGCACTATGTTTGAACTCTCTGCCACATCAGGAACCCTCTAGGCTATTTCTTCAATACCTCTTTTTTTTTTAACATCCTTGGGCAAGTCATTTCCCCTGCAGACTCTTTTCTCCAATAGCTTTTTTAAAAACATACTTGAGCAAGTCATTTCCCCTCTGAGGACTTTGGGAACTCCCTCTGTAAAAAGAAGGGTCTGGTGTTTATACAACTTCTCTAAGGTCTTACCACAATATTAAAATATGGAATTCAGCTGTACTTCTGCCAAGAGTGAATTTTCATGAAAACCTGGTGGCACAATCTTTACCCAGTGTTGGTCAGCTGTTTCATTTGCTTTAAAAAAAAAAAAAAAACTTTGTGTTTGTGTATTACAACATTTTGTATTCAAAGGGTAAAGCACAGAGTTTTGTTATAAGAATATTTCAATGGGAGATGTTTTTCTGTCCCACTTTCCCCATTGTAAAGCACTACAGACCTCTTTTGAGTATTTGATTTTGGCAAAGGTTTTCTTTGTCTATTTTCATTTTTCAAACCTAAGTCTTTTCTGGCTGTTTCTACTAAAAGCTATGCATGGACATCCAAATGATGTTTAAGAACCCCCAGTACAATATCTCTAAAGTTCTTTTATTATATAAGGATTTTAATGTGTTTTTAAAAGTACCATTGAAACTTTTATTAATGAAAGGACTAGCATGAAATCCCACTATGTAACACATCACCAATTGCTTTCCTAATGGACTTGCCACTGAAATAAGTCAGAGATGGGAAACTGAATAATTAATTAGTCTCTATTCTCTATTTCCATAAATTTTCAGTATTTCTGTGAGAATAACCATACCTAAAATTTGTCTAGAACATATTTTGAAAAAATGTCTATAATATAAAATTGTGGAATAATTTATACACACTGTAGGATTGAACAAGTAAGCTGTTGTATGAAACCATACAACATATGAAAGAAGGGAACTACAAAAAATGAATTTACAAAGATAAGCTTGGGATTGGAGGTGTCAATATTGTGACTGAATGCAATGGTTTTGCATCTTAGTAAGTACAAAGGTTAAAAACAAGCATTACTTTCTCATTGCTGTAAATATATACCTATACAGGAGTAACTTAAGGAAGGAAAGGGTTTAATTTGGCTTATGTTTTAAGGGGCTAAATGAGAGGGAAGACATGGTATGTTGACTGATCATATTCCAACGAAGAAGCAGAATGAAGTCGGGCAGGGTTATAAACACGCAAGGTCCACCCCCAGTGACGCACTTCCTCCAGCAAGGCTCCACTTTCTAAAAGTTCAACAACCTTCTTAAATGATGCCACCATTTTGGGACCAAGTTTTTAAACCCATAAACCTATAGGGAACATTTTACATTCAAACTAAAACACATAGCCAAGAAACGAGTAGAGAATGGTTTATTAGACCTGCAGTAGATAAAAGAGGCAGAAGCCGGGAGCAGTGGCCCACACCTTTAATCCCAGCACTTGGGAGGCAGAGGTAGGAGGATTGCCATGAGTTCGAGGCCACCCTGAGACTACATAGTGAATTCCAGGTCAGCCTGAGCTAGAGTGAGACCCTACCTTGGAAAAAAAAAAAAAAAAAGAGGCATAGGAGTCATTTCCAAAGCAATGTCCTTCCCAAATCTATCCTACGTATTTTTGGGAGCCTATAGGTATTCATATAGGAAGGCACTTTAAGGATGGGCACATTTCTGAGCATGCTTAGTTAAGAGGTATATTCCTGAACAGCTTCAATTTAAGCTCACAGTCCAAGAAGAAAAGGTGGTGAACATATTTTTTGGCCATGATTAGCTCAAGGTTGTAAAGTAAATATTAGAAAATTTAAAATGGAGTACTGGAAAACTTGGGGGGGGGCATGTACAGTTTGCATCATAAAGGTAGTGGACAGGAACACTTTCATAAGTGCTCAGTTTTCTTCAATAAGTTTTAGCTAAAGAAAAAAAGGATTCTTTGAACATGCATTAATATAGGAGCTTGGCCCAAAAGGTGACTGTCTCAGTTACAAGGTAATAATATGATAACTTAACAATAATAGTGCATTAAGTAATGAGTATGTTTTGTTTCCATATATTGACTTAAAAATATCATTTCTTATTAAATGAAACTGTGACTTCATGGAGAAAGGGCTGGTACCTGCACTAGGAGAGAGAAGGTGCTAGATGAGCTTGGGATAATATGTTTTACAAAAAAGTGAGAAGTTAGTCTGATTAGAGGAAGTAGTGAAAGAGAGCAAGAGAAAGAGAGCGTATTTTTAAGTAAACAATTTAAACATGACCCCCTGAACAAGTCTGGTACAACTCAAGCATCAAAATAAAGAAGATAATGAAAAGCATAATGAGCAGTAATCCATTAGGTAATGTAGGAATTCCTTAGTTACAGGTGAGAAGAGAGCAAAGACACAGAGTGAGAGACAGAGAAAGAGAGTGAGAAACAGAGCAACAAATAATGGAACACAGAAAGAAGCTGATGAAATTTATCTTGAGAAGAATGGAGAGAAAGGATTGATTTAGAAAGGAATTATTTTGTGATCATTGTGACAAAGAAAGACTTGGGAAAAATCTTTATCTGATATTAAAATGTAAAGTGTGGGTGTGTGATAGCTGATATTTTATCAACTTTATCTGTTTAGTAATCCACAAGCATTCCTCTTGGCCAGGTTTCTGAGGTTGCTTCCATGAAGGATTAAGTGAAAGAGGAAGTCCTTCCTCCAGAGAAGGTCTTTCTTCTAGAGTGGGTGGCTCTCCCAGTGGTGTTCTATATATAAGGAAGTTCTGAGAGGACATTGTTCCTTCTTTTCTGCTTGGCTGCCCCTTGCTAATGCTGGTGAGTGCCTTTTACCTGGATGGTCCCCCCAAACATCCCTGCTATTTATTCCTACATGTGTCTATCCTGTTTGACTATCACTTATTGGCATTGGAATCAAATTTCATCAACCTTCCAAAATGGACTGAAGGCCAGTAGCTCTCCAGGGAGCCTTCAGAACGTCAGTGCTACATTGGGACTACTAAGACATCCAACAATGTGGACTGAGCAGCTACAAGGTTCCTTGACACTCAAGCATGCAGGCAGCTATTGTTGGAACTTAATCCAATAAATTCTCTTTCTAACATCAATTCAATCTATTGATTCTGTTCTAGAAAACCCTGACTAAACACATGACATTTTGACCAGCTCATGAAATGAATATTATCTGTGAGAGGCGGTATGTGTTTTCTGAAACAGATGTATATCATTTCCTTGGCATGGAGGGAACATCACTTCAATGCAGTTATGAGAAACTAAAATTGAAACACTTTCTACAAAAAAAAAAAAAGAACTACATTTTAAAAATGACTATATAGTGCAAAAGGTGCATTACAAGGAAATATTCCAGCTTAAAAATGACTAAACAGATGTGACAAATAAATGCAGTATTTGTCATTTGACTGAATTCTGTGCAGGAAAAGCAATGGTATAAATGGACATTAGTGAATCAATTGATAAAGTATAATGTGCACTGTAAATTAGATGAAAGAATTTTATCAATATTAAATTTCCTGAATATGATAACTATTCTATGGTTATGTAAGAGAATTTCCTATTCTTGGAAATACTCTAAATAGTTAGGAGGTAATAGAACATATTTTTTGAGTGGTCCATGAAAAGGTGATCCTACAAATGTTCACATGAAGATACATGGTAATGTACATATGGAGAGAAAATGTACATATATATAAATTTTTATCCACTTCTCTGTGTGTACTCATCTACAGAGAGAAACAAATATGGTATTAAATATGAAAGATGAACCCAGGTAATGTGAAATCAGGAGTTTTCCAGCTTATTCTTACTACTTTCCTGTGAGTTTGAAATTACTTCAATAAAATAAGCTGAAAAGAAGTGGCTGGTGTTGATATCCATCTTTACTTTGAGTGACAAAATTTCTTTTTAAAATATTTTGCTCATAAAAATAATTAGGACAGGGCTATAGAGGGCTTAGCGGTTAAGGCTCCTGCCTCCTAAGCCTAAGAACGTTGGTTCCAATCTCCAGGTCCCACGTTTAGCCAGATGCAAAGTGAGGCAAGGGTGCAATGCTGCACTTGACAACAAGGGGGTGCACACATCTGGATTTCGTTTGCAGCAGCTGAGAGGCTGCTGGTGAGCCCATCTCTATCTGTCTTCCTCTCTCTCTCTCTCTGTCTCTCTCCAAAAATAAATAAATAAGTAAGTAAATAAATAAGACATACTTTCTGCTCATATATAATTTTCTTCACTGTAAAAAGAAGGATATGAGTTATGGGAAATAACCTCCTTAGAAGTGTCTCTTTAAAGCTAAAGGAAGGGCTGGAGAGATGGCTCAGCAGTGAAAGGCACTTGCTTGCAAAAACTGATGACCTGGGTTTCATTCCCTAGTACCTATATAAAATCAGATGCACAAAGTGGCATGTGTGTCTAGAGTTTATTTGCAGCAGCAGGAGGCCCTGGTACTGTCTCTCTCTATATATTAAATTAATATTTTAAAAAATAGAACTTGAGAGATGGCTCAGCAGTTAAAGCACTTGCCAGCAAAGCCAAAGGACCCAGGTTTGATTCCCCAGTACACACGTAAAGCCAGATACCCAAGGTGGAGCATGCATCTGGAGTTTGTTTGCAGTGACTAGAAGCTCTGATGCCTATTTTCTCTCTGTCTATCTGCCTCTCTCTCTCAAATAAATTAATAAAATAAAATATTAAATAAATACATAAATAATGCTTTAAGGGAAACCAGTTGTGGTGCTACTAAGCTTTAATTTAGCACTCCAGAGGTTTGAGTCAGGAGGATTGCCACAAGTTTGAGGAGTCCCTGGGCTGTACAATGAGACCTCGTCTGAAGAAACAAGCACAGCTAAAAACAAAGCTGGGGGAACAGAATGCTATTCAGCACTATACTAACTATAGTGGATACATACACATGTGCACACATACACACAGGTGGGCCCACACAGAAATATTTTTTATATTATGGTGTTAATCATTCTTTCCTCAGTAAAAGCTTCTGGGTCTTTCCTGGCTTTAAATAGCTCAGCACCAAGGAGGCTGAGGCAACACAGTGAGTTACAGACCATCACGAGCTACTGGAAATCAAGAAAACTTGAGTTTAGGTCCCAGATGTGTCCCTACTATTTACTTAGGCACAAAACTCTAAATGGCAGCTTTGAATTTTGTACAGTGGGAGTAAGGATAGATTGGGAGGCCCGTGTCTGTGCCTGCATCAATCAACTCTGTCATGAGGGGTCAGGCAAAGCCATAGTAAGTGTTGGACTTGTTCATCTACTTGTCTTTGTGTTTAACCTCTTTAGATCTAAAAGAAACTGAAGGAGCAAGGGTTCTGCTCATGGAGTTTTTCTCTTTTTTAATATTTTTATTTATTTATTTGAGAGAGAGCAATACAGAACTAGGCAGGCAGAGACAGAGAATGATGGGTGCACCAGGGCCCCCAGCCACTGCAAACAAACTCCAGATGTTTGGGCCCCCTTGTGCATATGGCTTATGTGGATCCTGGGGAGTCGAACCTGGGTCCTTAGGCTTCGCAGGCATGAGCCTTAACAGCTAAGCCATCTCTCCAGCCTTCATGGAGTTTTTCTACAGAATGAATAGATTCCTATAAGGATTTTGACATTCTGCTTCTATGTTGAGCAAGGTAGTGCATGATTGTAATGCCAGCAGGGACATTTAAGTACAAGGATTGTGAGTTCAAGGCCAGCCTGAGTTATATAGTGCATTCCAAAACAAACCTCAGCTATATGCTAAGATCCTATCTCAACAGAAAACAAACAAAAAATCAAGAAGAACAATGAAAGAGAAAAGAGTAGAAAATAGTTCATTACTTGTTTTAGGGCCATTTTGCTTCATGTGTCTGGACTCTTCCAAGTAATTCTTAGGTTAGTCCTTCAGTAACAACACAGAAAATGCATCTCAATTTCTACCTGTATCTTTCTTGGGCAACTTTGAGGCCCATCTCTTTCATTTACTGAAAAATCCCTTTCTTTTTCTTCCTATTTTCCTTACAGAGCCAGCCTTACTATGAGAGAGCTAGGACTGAACTGCGTTCCACCTTCAGCAGCAACAATGTCATCCCTTAGACTGTGGCTGCTGACTCTTATTTCTGTGGAGGTGATGAGCTAAGGCAACAGCTTCCAGAACGCTGACTAGATGTTTAGGGATTTATAAACCTGTGGCACAACTGACTTGCAAATCAATGCGTGGATAACTGCAACTGATACCCAAACACACACACACACACACACACACACACACCAATCATTTCACTTGAATCCTATATACATTTTATCCTATTTTTATCTAATTCTTCTCCACCTTCTTTTTATACTTTATACACTTAAGCAGGACTAAATACCAAAGAGAAAATGGAGTATAGTTTGGGAACATGGGATATAGCCAGTACTTCACTTTCTGGCAACTCTTCAGATCCCCTTTTTCTTCACCTTTAGTTCTTTTAGGCATTGGTCTCCACCAAAATCTTTGTCCACAATAGTATTCTTTGATTGCACTTCTCGAGTTTTATGGAGGGGGACAAAAAAAAAAAAAAAAACATGACTAAGAATATTAAACAAGTGGGAAATAAGTGCCATTTCTCATTCCTGACCTCAGAGCTTCAGAATAGTCATTTGTAAAATGCAACTAAAGATATACATAATATATGTTTCGTTATGAATATTAAAGGTTCCCACATGCTCAAGTGTTGAAAAACTTGGTGTATAGTTGATGGCGCTGTTTGGAAAGGCTGTGAAACATTTAGGAGGGGAAACCTGCTTGGAGGAAATGGGTCCATGGGGGTGGGACTTCAGCAGTTGTATCCAGGCCCCAAGTCCCTTCTTCCTCTGCTTCCTGACATCTGAGGTGATGAGGTGGCACCCTTTCTTGCCTTGCCTTCCCTACCATGAATCTTCTCCTCAAAACTGTAAGCTGAAAATAAACTCTTTGCTTCCAGAAGTTGATTCTGGCCAGGTGTTTTGATCCAACAACAAAAAAGCAATTGAGAGACTTGAGAGATATCTCAGTGGTTAAAGGTGCTTGCTTGAAAAATTCACCTGCTCAGGTTTTATTCCATGGCCATCCATGTAAAGCTGGATGGGTGTTTGTTTTCAGTGGCAAGAGATCCTGGCATGCTTAAAGACATATATTCAAATTAATTAATTAATTTAAAATTAAAACAAAGAATAAAAGTAACCATTACATAAAATAAAATTATTCATACTAATGTGGTACCCATGAAATGTTTTGATACTATGTATATTGCATAATGTTTAAATGGGGATAAACATATCTATCTCTTCAAATATTTACCATTTCATTATGGGAAAACATTCTCTAGTTTTGTTAAGTACACAATATATTATTTATTTATAGTCACTCTACTGTGCAATAGCATACCATAACTTCTTATTCCCACCTAATTAAATCCCAGTACTCATTAACCAACCTTTCTCCATCATTTCCCAACTCTATAGTCCCCTTTTGACTCTCAACTTCTCTAAGATCAATTTTTTTTTAATTCTATCTATGAGTGATATGATGTGATACTTGGTTATTTGCGGCTGGCTTATTTCCTTTAATATAATGACCTCCATTTCCATCCATGTTGACACAAATGACAGCATTACATTCTTTTTATGGCTGCATAGAGTTCCATTACTGATAGACACATAGATTGATTCCAGTTTTTGGCAGGTATGTCTTTGGGATCTTGTTTTTATTTCCTGTGCATATATACTCAGTGGTAGAATTTATGGATCATATATTAATTATAATTTTAGTTTTTTGAGGAATTTCCTTACTATTTTCATAATATTTATATTAATTTTACATGTCCACCAACAATGTGCAAAGGTTTCCTTTTCTCCTTGGCAACACTTATTACATCAGTGTTTTAAATAACAGTTCTTTTTACTGATGTGAAGTGATATTTTAATGTGGTTTTGAGTTGTCATTCCCTTGATAACTAGTGATGTTAAACATGTTTTCAAATACCTAGTGGACATTTGGATATACTCTTGTGAAACATGTCTATTTCATCTATTACCCATTTTTAATCATTTTTGGCATATTTGTATTGAATTGTTGAACTTCCTTATATATTCTGTTTATTAACCCCTTGTTGGATATATAGTTTGCAGATATTTTCTTTCATTCTGCAGCTTGTTGCTTCATTTTTTTACTGTTTCCTTTTTAGTCTGTAGTCTTAATCTGTACACATATGCTTTTGCTTCCTATGCTTTTAAGGTCTTGTACAAAAAAAAAAATCCTTTAACCTCCATCTCCCTACACACACCACACCCAAATCTTTGTTATTCCAGTGCCCCAAAGCACATCAGCTATGTTTTTTATAGCATTCTCATAGTTTCAGACCTTACATTTAAACCTTTACATCCTTCTGAGTTGAGTTTTGTCTGATGAGACATAAAGGTCCAGTTTTATTCTTCTGAATATGGATATCCTATTTTCCCTACACTAGTGAAAAGATTTCCTTTTCTCCAGTGGGTATTCTCAGCACCTGGGACAAACTCAAGTCACCTATATATGTATGCATTTACTTCTGATCTTGCTGTTCTGATTCACTGGTCTGTGTGTCTGAATTTGTGTCAATTCCTTGCTGGTTCGATTACTACAAAACTAGGAGTAAAACTGCTCGATTCAGAAAGCCCAAGGCCCACCCTGAGCTAATTAGTGACTATCAAGGTGATACTCCAGAAATAAAAGCTGTTCGAGCCCAGAGGAAATATATAATATAATAGTTAAATTCCCTGATGTGAGAAGTAGAATATGTATTAGTTTTCACCAGCTACAACAACAAGCTACTGGAAATGTAGGCATTTAATGCAAACATGTTGTCATGATGTTACATGTCTGAGGTCTGACCCTTGTCTCTCTGGAATAAAATCAAGATATTAGCAGTGATGTATTCATTTCTGGAGATGATCCTGGATCTCCCAGTAGGCCCAATGTAGTCAGAGGAGCCTTATAATGGTAACACATGTTAGAAAGCAGAGGTTGAGGTGACACATTTTAAAAATGGAGGAAGGAGGGGGTCATGAGGCAATGGATGCAAGTGGCCAGGAGAAGTTTCAAAAAACAGTAAAACACATTTTCCCCAGGATACCAAGAAGAGATGCAACTCCACTGATCCCTTGATTTTAGCCCTAAAGACCTATGTTCCATTTCTGTCTTCTGGGATAGTAAGATAATATATTTGTATTGTCTTAAGCTGGTGAGTTTGCAACAATTTAAGTAGAATAGAAATGAACATAGAGAAAATTCATTCCCTTGCCTTCTTTATTTTTTAACTTTTAAAGGCTAACTGCATTTCATGGATCCTGGTTCCTTCCTCCACCTTTAAAGACAACAATGATGAAATGCCCTCCAATCCTTTGTCTGTCATCAAATCTCTAAGTTTATCTGGCAAAGGTTTTCTGAAATGAACTTACAGCTGCATTAGGACAACGCAGATAACCCAGAGTAACCTCCCACATCAACATCTTTGGTTGTTTGCACATCTGCAAAGCCCTTTTATTTTTGACATGTAAGGTCATTTATCTACAAGTTTTAGAGACTAGGACATGGTTATCTTTCAGGGGCCATTATTCTGCCTACAAAAGAAGGCTTGCATTCTATAAATAGTTCATTAACTTTCTAAAAGTGTTATTTTGGAGAAACGTTTTCTACTTTCCAGGTCTTATATTTTTATCTATTTGATTATTAGAAAACCTTGCTGTTATTGAAGCTCAACAGTTACTGACACCACCCCAAAATATGATAGTAAGAGACAAGACTCTGACATCTCAAAATATATCTCTTGTGGCATAATGATTTTTTTTTTCTAGCTGGTTATTTTGAGAAACTGCAGACACAGGAGTAACTCTGAAATTTTCCTCTTTTGTAAGGGAAATTTACATCTCTAAAGACAAATTCATTAGTAATGTTATCTTTATCAAGAAAAGAAGTACTCAGAGACAACTTATGGTATCTGACAGAATTTTATCACATAACATGGTGACCTTAATTCATCATATTTTTTTCTTTTCTCCTCTTGCCACAAATTGTTTTCACCCCTTCTGTACTTCAGGAAGCTAGAAAAGTTTCTCATTTGGATCTTCCTTGAGTCCTATATTTTGTGACTCCTATGCATAAGTACATAATTAAAATTGGTTTATATATATGTTTAATCACTTCATAGGCTAGACAAAGAGCCCAGAAGGATAGAAGGAAGAAATTTATCCTCCCTTACACTATGTCATAGGATTGCTCCTGGCATTAAATGAATGACTGAATTTGCAAACATTTTGTAAAGGCCACATAAATATGAGGGTAGTAATAGTAAGTTCAATGGTAGCTAGTGAAGGGAGGTATGGCTTTCTTGTCTTTTACCCAAAGCCTTTTTATAGTATTTTTGGATAAACTTCCTTCCTGGTGGGGGATCAAGGGGACAGAACTCATGCAAACTTTCAAAGTATTCACTAGTATGTGCTTTGGGGGAAGCTTCTTCAATATCATTAAAGTGAGTTGCTGTATAGCTACTTACTATGATCAAGCTATTTCATGGTATGGTTCCTGTGGTAGTTTGAATGTATGTCCCCCAATATATTCAATGTTTTATTAGTTATAGTTTGCATCTGCAATCACCTTGCTAGAGGCAATGTCACTGGAGGCTGGTCTTAAGGTGTGGGTTGGAGATTCCATTGTAAAGATATGCAAATGTGCCTAGCAGGAGTTCCTGAAGTGTGCTGTGTGACCTTTTGGGCTGTAGTTTTGCTCTGTGTGCTGTGGTGGCTGGTTGGTTTCTCTCTCTCTGCTTGGCCCTATGGAGAGCAGGCCGCTTCTCTTGCCATTATGGAACTTCCCCTGGATCTGTAAGCTTCAATAAATAATATCCCTTCTTGCATAACTGTGCCTGTTCTGGAAGTTCATCTCAGCGAACCTGAAGCTGTCTACTACAGTGCCCTTCATGTCTGTGCCATGCATGCTGTCATGATGCTTCCAAAGCTGCATGTCTTAGTGGTGCCAAATAAATAATGTAATTCCTTTAGTTCTCATTGAAGTGAAGCTATACTAAACCCACTTAGTCTTTTTACTCCATTTCATGTCATATTTAGTTATCTGACTACAGAGGTTGGTCCATTAAAGGCTAGAGAAAATGGTATGTTAGACTTTGTTCAAGATTTATTTCACTCTGTGTTGCTAGCAAATAAATCAGCAAACAACAGTGAAGGATATATAATGCATATAATTATAAATGGTGCATCTTCCAGTTACTACCTAGATTTGTTGTGGAAGTGTCAGAAAACCAGTGGTTTGCAAAAGGAGGTTTCAGTTACCTTTGTGTTGATAGGAGAAAAGATTTTATTTTGGTTTACAGTCTTAAGTGGGAGCTTCATGACAGCATGGAAGAGCATGGGATGAGTGGAAATTGGACATCACTTCTTCCATAGTAGGTGGAAAACAGCAACAGGGAAATGAAACAAACTCTGCAAAGGGTAAGCTGTATTGTAACAACACACCTCCTCCAGTAAGGCTCCACCTCCCAATTGCCACCACCTAGGGGCCAAGCATTCAAAATACATGAGTTTATTGGGGACATCTGATTCAAACCATCACAAGGAGGGAACAGCAAGTGTAGAAGTATCAGGTACTAGACCACTGATACATACTTGGTATTGAATTGCTTACTTACTAAATTATTAAGGCACCTTGAAGCTTGAACATTGCATATGATCCCATGTGCCTCGCATGTCTTTTGTAAATACAGGTTTTCTGCTGCTACCTATAATGCTTAGATTCATAACGTACAGTTAGAATGGACTGGGTAATCTCTCCATCCATAAAGTGTTTGCTCTACATGCATAAAGTCTTGAGCTCAGATTTGCAGCACCCACATAAAAGCAGATGAAGAAAAAATATCTATAATTTCAGTGTACCTATATTGAAATGGGAGGCAGAGACATAAGAATTATAGCTCTCAAGATCTCAGTCCATTTGCAGCAGTGAAAGAAAGAGAGAGGTAGAGAGAGAGAGAGAGAGAGCACAGGTGGAATTCTTTAGGAATAGATCAATATGTAGACATTGAGCTCATCTCTGTCTGCCCAGTCATCATGTCAAAGGCACTTCTTTTTTTTTTTTTTTTTTTGGTTTTTCTAGGTAGGCTGTCACTGGCTCAGGCTGACCTGGAAGTAACTGTGTAGTCTCAGGGTGGCCTTGAACTCACGGTGATCCTCCTACTTCTGCCTCCCTAGTGCTGGGATGAAAGGTGTGCCCCACCACGCCCGGCTTCAAAGGCACTTCTTGATATTTCTTTCTCTCCTTTTCCTCATTTCACTCCTCCCTCGTATCTTTCCCTTTTGCCTGACCTCTTCACAAGTTACTAAACCTTTGTAAATAGACCCTATGGATTGTTCCTATTAGCTAACCAGATGTACTCAAATTTGTCTGAATGTCAGTTAGGCCCAATTGGGACAATAGCTAAAATCATGTTTACTACTCCACACAGCCAATAAAAAGTACAGTTATCATATAGCAGGAACCATTCATGACTGAAATAAAAGAAAAAAAATTTTCTTAAATCCTGGAAGCTTATAAGTCTAATTGGCAATGTAAAGAAACTAGATGTAGGCTATTTCTATACATTTAAGGGAAAAATCACTGTAAAACCACTTCAGCTGTAACTTTGGGCAGAAGTAATTAACTTAGTTCCTGTTCTGCAGCAGCAGCAGCAGCCACATGGAAGAATCTTTTCCTGTCACCAAGTGGAACAACAGCTGATCAGCTTGGCTGAACGCTGAAGTCAGAATGGCTTAGAAAGGATGATTTAGCCACACATGGAGAGAAAGTTCTATAAAAGAAACATCTGCAATCTCAATTTCATGGTCTGTGGGAAGAACTGGGTATACATGCAAATATATTAATGTCTTCCCCACCACATATGAATCTAAGGTGTATTTACAAGTCTTATACTCTTGTGATCTGATGGTGTCAGACCAGAAAACGATTCCCAAATGAGTGCATGAGGCAAAGGGAAAACAAACATTTCAGAAGTGCATCACTGAACCAGCCATTGGCTGGACTTCCCAAACAGTTCCTATAGTCCTTGTTAGGGTGTTGTCTAAAATGCTTTTACTACAGCATAGAATGTGGAGGAGCCATTAAATTGCCTTGGGACCTAGTGTGAACTAATTGTGCCCTCCACAGTGGAGAACAAAAGAGGACTACTCACAAATGTAATCTTTATTCAGAAGAGGTGGACACTTCCTTTTTGACTTAGAACTGGAGGTGTGCTGTGGCTGAGGCTTATTCCTTATATGGGTTTGTACTTTAAGGCTGAGGTCACTTCTCTTGGAATAAAGACAAAAATCCCAAACATTTTGTTCCATGCAATTTCATGCTCCAGAAGTGCCTGATGCCACTGATCCCACTCAGTCATGTTGAGAGTGTTTCCTGGACTGCAATGATTAGTGAACATTGTACTGTACTTATAAAAAAAAAAAAAAAAAAAACTGAAAGAACTGGGAGAACAGCCCAGTGTGGAAACTCTTCTGGTGTTAGAAACAGCAAAGAAAGGAGCTCATTCTACCTCCATAGAATAATGGGGTGTCAAGTCACCTGTAATGATGGAAAGAACTACTTATGTCCAGCAACTAGTCTGTGACTATAAATTAAACTCCACCAAGCCATCCTTTGGGTAAAGGCTTAATTTGTGTGTGTGTGTGTGTGTGTGTGTGTGTGTGTGTGTGTGTGTGTGTGTGTTGGAAATGGAACCTGGAGCCTTGCACTTGCTAGGCAAGTGCTCTACCACTAAATTACACCTCCAACCCAGACTTTGTTTATTCCTAACAAATTGTCTTGATATTGGTTGTGGTAGTATGCATGGATGCTCCCAAATAGATACAGGAGTTTATTAAAGTTTGTAATTTAGATCTACAGCAACCTGGTTGGAGGAGTTATCAATGTGGGTAGATTCTAGGGTCCAGCCCTAAGGCAGATCTAAATTCCAACCTAAGATATGCAAAGTGCCTGAGTTGTGTCTTAGTTCTCTGCAGTTTGGCTTCCAGCTTTTTGCTCTTACTTTTTGGGGTGGCTTTTCTCTCTTGGCATGGGTCTTTGAAAGGGGGCCCAGCTTCTTCTGCCATTATGGAACTTCCCCTTGATCTGTAATTTTCAAATAAATTCCCTAACCCCATAACTGTGCCTGGTTTGGAAGTTCATCCCAGCAATTTGTAGCTATCTACTACAGAATTGATACCACAAGTGGGGTGTTGATGCGTGATAAATATAACCATGTGGATTTTGGTATTTTGGAAGTTGTGTGCAGGAGGAATGAGTAAATCGGTGCTTACGACTGAAGAAACCTTCTGGAGCAGTAAACCAAGTTTTACTGACCATACTGATGAGATTTTGAAAATGGTAAGTACAGAGATAATTGTATTTAAAGGCTTGGCTTATGAACTTTCTAAGGGGAAGGAAAGTTGCAGAAAACCTTGCTGGAACTGGGCTATTGGCATAAGGGCTGTCTGTGATCTGCCACCTATGCCCAGACATTTTGATCAAGGTAAAGTTTTTAATTAAGTGATATGCTTGGCTAAAGATAAGGGACTGAAAGATTTAATATTTTAAGTTGAAAAAAATTCAAGCAAGTTTAAAATTACTGGCACTGGGACTGGTTGATGAAGGTACTATTGTCAAATACATTAACATTTGGAAGGAAGATGGCCCAACTACTTTACATTGGAACAATAGAACAGATGTCTGAGGTGATCCCACCCCAGAAAGACTGAATAGTATGAATGTAAACTCTTTTGGAAAAGAGTTGAACCTCCTTTACAAGGTTACAACTCATTTTATCTCTGAATCAAGAATATGGCTGTTCCTGTACACCTGGTATTTGTCTCAGAAGCATGAAAAATGCATGGAGTGGTCATGAAAAGCACATAGTGAACTGCTGCTCAGAAGTGGAATGGGGTAGGGCATGATGGCCATGATAGGCTGGCAAAGCCATTGGAAGATGGACCATGATTTGCAGTGGGGACATGAAGATATGTTGTATATACCAGCACTGTGTAAGGGCTACCATGGAGCATGCTGTTGGCCTGGGATGGAAGGTTTCCCTGGCTACTCAGCCCTGATGGACAAGCAGAGTTAACAATCTGGAGACTGTCAGTCACTTGTTATATCAGACTTGAACTATAGAAGTTTGATGTTTGCTTGATGATTATTGACTTTACATTGTTCAGTCTCTCCTTGCTATGCCTTATAGCAGTTGAAAATGTTTATTCTGTGCCTTTACATGTTAAAAAATATATAACTTGTTTTTGATTTTATAGGATTCACTGCTAAGAGGCACTCTTAAATCTCAGATGAGACTTGGGACTTTAGAACTATCCTAAGTTGGTAAAGGCTACGGGACATTTGAATTTGTACTGAACACATTGTGAGATGGTTATGAATCTATTGGGGTCCAAGGGCAGAATGTGGTAAATTTAATGGATGGCCCCCAATAGATATAGGAATTTATTAAAGTTTGTAATTTATATTTGTAGCCATCTGGCTGGAGGAGGTGCCACTGTGGGTGGATTCTAGTGTCTAGTCATAAGGCAGATCTAAATTCCAACTTAAGATATTCAAAGTGACAGAGTTCTGCCTGGGTTCCCTGCAGTTTAGCAAACAGGTTTGTTGTTCTTTATATCCTTGGTGGCTTTTCTCTCTGGGCTTGTGAAAGGGGCCCAGTTTCTTCTGCCATTATGGAACTTCACCTGGGTCTGTAATTTTCAAATAAATTCCCTGCCTCCATAACTATGCCTGGTTTGGAAGTTCATTCCAGCAACATGAGGCTGACTACCAAATTGGTGTTTGAAAAATAATCTTCTCAAAATATATTTTATCTCATTTTTCTAATTTTTTGCATGATAATATATACTTCATTTTCTTGATAGTTCTTTATAGTTGATATTTTACAAAATCTCAGATTTTTTCTCTTAGACTCCTTAAATACAGAAATATATAAAAGCATTTATTCCTTCGTTTTCCTTACAATCTCATTTCTACAATTATCTAGAATGTAGTGTAAAAGGGAAAAGACTGGAATACTTTGAAGTCACTGGTGACTTTCTGGATCTTTCAAAACATTAAATTTTTCAGTAACTGAAAAAAATTATGTTAAACAAAATGTCAGAAATGCAACCTATATCACACCATATATATCCCAAATGTCATAATCCCCTATAGGATTAGCAAATGGCAATCTCTTAGTAACAATTTAACATATTTTTGACAAGTGAAACAGTGCACTTTTCATTTAAAACTTCCATTTAAAAAAGTGAAGAGGGACTGTGGTCAGTGAAACTTGCTGTTTTCTATTGTAAAAAAATACGGAGCTGGATAGATGGATCAGCAGCTAAAGGCACTTACTTGTAAAGCCTGACAGCCCAGGTTTGATTACCCATGTAAAGCCAGATGCACAAAATGATGCATGCTTTTGGAGTTAATTTGCAGTGGCAGGAGGTCCTGGTGCATCTATATTAACTCACTCTCTCTGCCTTTTTCTCTCTTTCTCAAATAAATAAATAAATTTTTTTTAATAACAGCACAGAAATATCTATGAAAACTATCAAAGACAAGATAGCAGCACCCGATTGAAGTTAGATCTACATTTCTGCTGGTAGAGGTACTTCCATGGCCAGCTAGATGGATGAGTATTTTTCAAGAATACAGCAAGAACTCAGTTTACCCATAGCCTCCTGATGCCACAAAATAAAATAATAGCATGCATAATGTTAGAAAAGACCTAGAGGAGTATAGATGTTACAACAAGGATTTATTATAAAGAAGCTGACATGAGAAAAGACAGTGCATATAAAGCAGACAGGGGAAGACATTAGGAGGAGCAAGAACTTGAATCCCACAAAATCCAAAAGCACTTCCCTGGGCAAGAAAATATTGTTCAGAATAAAACATTTTGACTTTTCTCAGGTCTCTATAAGAAAACTATCGGCATGTAAAAGCTCCAAGAAAAAGTGCATGCATCTGACTTACACTCCACAATCATTCCTATAGTTCTGTCACTAACACTAAATATAAAATTATGAAAACAGAAAGAAGACTGAGAAAAGCTATGGTGAAAGGATTTGTAAGGAAACCTTGAGCTATATGAATAACAAAATTAAGAAGCTGATTGGCTCTGGAAACTTGAAGCTGGCCATGTGGAATTCTCTGTAAGTTGCCTTCACTTTGTGATGCAAAATTCTTTGTTGTAAATCATTTAATGTTTTTGAATGAGTAGCAGCCTTAGAAATTGAACACACTGCTCCTGGAAGGTTTTTCAATTGTGGTGATGGTAGTTGTATTTTTGTAAAGAATGCGATAGTGTTATCAGTAACAACCAAACAATACTCATGAAAATTCCAAAGGTAAAACAAACAATCCTGCCAAGAATTAAAGAAGGTAAAATGCCAAACTGAATTTTTGGTTCTTTTTTTCTTCAAAGTTCTGTAACTGCTGGCAGACTTGTGCATGCAAGGCCTTGCTAATAAGCAAATGAACATGTTGAACTTTGGGGCCAGATGGGCTGCATGCAAGAGTCATGTCAGATTTTGTCATGTCAAAGGAAAGCTACACAAGATGTCAGTGCAAACTAGGATGATATCCATCAAATACAAGGTTTACCAGCTTCTAGAAAATGCAATGCCATCCAATTAAGTGACTTTCCAACAGGAAAAAAGAATATAAATCTATGTCACTGAATTATTACTTTTGGTAAATGTATCTTATGGGATGTTAAAATTATTAAGTTAGGAAACAGCCTTACAGAGCTAGCATAGATCAAGTTGTCTAGTTGTCAAGTGGATAACTGAGATATAGGCAAAGGAATAGATTTTCTCAAGGAGTGTCCATAGAAAAACAAAGGCCTGTATCAGCCTGGATCAGGCTGCTTCAAACTTCAATACAACTCTATATTTATATCTCAGCTGGAGATCTCAAAATTCTTTCAATACCAAATATGCCCTTGCATGTCCACTCAAAGGATTTCATGAGAAGAGGAGAGTGGGTAGTTGAAGCAGTATATATATATGAAAGATGCTGACATCAATGTAGCAGTGACTCTTCCCATGTCTCTGACTAAATACTTGACAAGAAACAATTTAATTATTTATTATGGTTCACAGTTTGAAGGAATGGATGGGAAGGCAAGGGATGGAGGCAGAAGCATTCCATTTTCATTCAGAAAGATGAGTGCTGGTGTTCAGCATACTTTTTTCCTTCGTTTATGTTCATCCCAAGATCCCAGCCCATAGGAGGATGAAGGCATGTTTAGAGTATGTCTTCCCTCTTCAGTTAAAACACTCTGGAGTCATCTGCACTGACATACCTAGTGGTGTGTCTTCTAAGTAAGCCCAAATGCAGTCAAGCTGACAATGATATTTTACCATCATTGTCATTCAAAGGTGCTTTATATCTGATTTCAAATTAATGCTATGTGCACCAAGAAGCATTTATTAAGTTTTACTATAGGCCTATGATCACCTCCTTCTGGCCTTGCATAAAGCATATTTTGCTCAATATTAGCAGTACTATTTAAAAGCTCAAGTACCAAATTAACAGAGTACTAAAGCAAAGGATTTCATAATACCACTGATTATTTATTTACCATAAAAGAATTGTTCCATTGTTGTATTTTAAATCTAAATACTTCATTCTACTTTTTGTACATAATGCTACTACAATCATGGCTGAAGAATAAGTAGTCCTTCACTCACAAGAAATATATCCTGCCTCTCATTCATTGTGCTGCTCTGGAGACGACACTTCATTTTTCTGTTTCAACTTATTGGTCTGCATAAAACTTTGAAAAAATATTTTAAATAAGATCAGTATGCACAAGTATTTGACAAGTAGTAGGTGCTGAATATATGAGTTGAATATAAATGTATAGAAAAGTGCTTTCTTTTCTGGCACCAACATGGAATAGTTTCATGGAGAATGAAATAAAATAAAAACAGAAACTGATCTTTTTTCATAGTAGGTTATAAACCATTTTAAAATAATGGGACAGCATAGCAGTGAAGACATAAAGTCATATAACTCAGCCATGGGCCCAAGTTGACCACTAGATAATTATCTCTTCTGATATGAGATTATATGTAAATGAAGCACCTTGAGCTGGCACAGTTCAGAATGCTTTATAGATAGCATAAGCATTAGCTGATAATAAATAGTCATACAGTCATACATATGCATCCACACTCATGAGGGTATGTACACATGCACATATATGGATAGGATTGTCATGAGAATCCTAGCCTAATGCTACCTTTAGGTAAAACTCTGAATTGTTTAATTTCCCATGTGTTGCAGTTAACTTTGTGTTGCTGGGACAAACATCCAGCCAGAAGCAGCTTATGGGAGAAAAGGGGTTTATTTTCAGGCTCACAAATTCCAGGGCAATACCATCTATGTCAGAGGAAGCTGGCTCCCTTACATAAATCATATCAGAGAGACCCCACCAAACAGCCAACAAATATCAACACCATCAAGCACAAATAGCAGAGTGCCAGCTGCTCTCCAAAAACATAGGGATGGACTCCAAGATCTGCCCCCAGTGACATACTTCTTCCCCAGAAGAGCTCCATAGACTAGAGACTCAAGATTCAAGCCTGAGACTATGAGGCCAAACACATAAACCACTGCACATGCCTTTTGCTTCTCTACTGTTACTTTGTTTATAAGAGGCCATTCTATGTCTCAGTAATTGTTTCAAGAAACAGAGGCCTAATAAAAAGGAAATTAATCTAAGTCTACAACCATTAATTTCATAGAAAGCCAAGGGTAAGCAACAAAATCCAATCAGAACTCAAGTAACTGGAAATTTGCACATCAGAAAACATACTCTGTCGTTTTTTTTTTTTTTTGTTTGTTTTTTTTTTTTTTTTTTTTTAGAAAGCCCCTTATCTTTCTTCTTCTGCTTGCATTTGCTCCAATTTAGTTAAACCAACCATTCTGGTCCAACACACACACATTTTCTCACTAAATATATGCATCATATGCATCATACTTCATCACTAGATAATATTATGTTGTATACTATACTAGACCCTTTTATTCAACAAGCAGAACTTGATAGTTTACTGAATGGCCAAAAAAAAAAAAAAAAAAAAGAAAAGAAATTGAAACAACAGATCATTAAAACATTGAAATATGTTACACATATTAAATGTGATATTTTAGCAAATTCTTTTTAGCAAAGGGATGATTAGTAGGTAGCTTTCCCCTTTGCATTCAAACAGGTAATTCATGGCAAATTATTTTCCATGACTTTTTCTAATTTCTAGTATTTTCTTTAGGAATGTGTTGACTTTTGGAGTTCTGTGCCATCTTGCTTACACAGGCTTTCCTCATAATAAGTTCCAGTTTGGATTCCATTGAAGTATAATGAGAACTATAAAGACATTGGAGAATAATTAATATGATATCTGAGAGTTAATATAAAATAATTATGGCAGAAGAATGGGTAAGGTATTAAAATGAAACATTGGATATGCACTAATTATTGTTGAAGCTAGATGATGAGTATATCATATTAATTATAATAGACTTCCTAACTTTAGTTATGTTTAAATTTTTCCAATGAAATGAAGCTTTAAAAAGTGAATTGATCTGAGTATACAATCTTTCTAAATTATTACTTTTCTTGATATTTTATTTTTCTCTAACACATCACCAAATTGACAGATAGTTTAACACTCTACATTTGCTGAGGCTTACAAAGACATTCATACTAGATATCATTGAAGCAATGACTTACTTTACATTCATAATTTATCATTTTACTTAATAATTAAATGACACAATTACATGATTATGTACAACTTGCATAAATAGATTTGGAACAAAATCAACTAATTTTTGGTAAGCATACAAATCAAATGACTGAAGCACAACTGTATAGGCAAATTAGACACTTTCAATCACACTCTTTTTTAGCTGTACTAATAATTTTGAGAAGTTAATGTACCACAGCAATTGGTTACTGGATCACACTGAGTGGCAATTCAGTAGATTGACCAAGTAAAAGTTTACCGAGAGTCTACTATACACTGTATTTAAACTATTATTGAGTGTTTTCCCCTGTTCTACAAATTTGAACTGATTCCATGTCTAACTTGAGAAGGTTGAACACAATTCTTCTGCCTCAAATGATCTTTTGGAGAGTACTGGAGACAGTGAAGCAATTTTTTCCAGTTACGTATATTTGACAGCTTTGGGTAGGACAGTAATTTCCATGTCCTTATTATTGTACTTTGTTGTTTCTTTGCCACTCTGATTCAGCTTAAGCACTCAAAAATATGTGGAAGTGTTTGTTTTAGAGATGCTGGCTTTGCCAAGAAGCCTGATTACACTTGCAAGGTTACCTAGTAGCAATATCCAGGAACTAATTAAAGCACCAAGACTATTGTATTGTATCTATCCAGGGAGACCAAGAATGAGTGAACAGGCAGTTCTCTCTTCTACATTTCTGCAATCATTTGCTGAGATAACCTTAAAGCACACTGCTTTTTTTATTTCACGACGCAGGGTGACATAAGGTGATATGACATACTTTTTTTTTTTTTTTTTGGTTTTTCAAGGTAGGGTCTCAGTCTAGCTCAGGCTGAACTGGAATTCACTATGTAGTTTCAGGGTGGCCTCGAACTCATGGTGATCCTCCCACCTCTGCCTCCCAAGTGCTGGGATTAAAGGAGTACACCACCGTGCTTGACTGACATACTGATTTTTTAATGATAAAGCTATACAGACACACATTCCTTCTCTCCCCTCTTCTCTCCATGACACCAAATAGTACTACATATACAATCAGTTGGTTATACTGGCATTGAGTGTTTTGTTTTTTTTCCTTAAACTCGTAACAGTGGGTGTTGGAAAGGAACTCTTTCCATTTGTTTAAGCTCTTCTGTATGACTAACTTGTGAACTCTCTGGAATAAGGCAATTTTCCTCCATTTTCCTTGGGTATGTGGCAGCAGCATGCATTCTGAGTCACACAGCGTCCACTCTTCAGAATGCATGTTGTAAACTCAAAGGGGCTAATAATCAAATTAGGCTTCTAACAAATGACAATTTATAATGCCAAAACTAATGAGGGGTCAAAGAACTAAACTCTGCAAGGAGTTTTAATTATCCTGTCCTTTGTGACTCAACAAGAACATTTTTAAAGCAATACTGTCGAACAATATTCAACTGGTACTTTTAGTTTAAGATTTACATAACCTATTACATAAATGGGAAATATGTACTTTATTTGCAAGAAGAGTAAGAACAAAAAACCTCTTCAGAGTTGGAGACCAAGAACTATCTTGATTTGATGTTCAGTTAGAACTCATGGAATACTTTCTCTCCCTCCCAGGGCACTGCTCTATGGAGTGACTCAGACAGCACTTCTGTCAAAAGTCTACATTGAATAGCACATATAAAGAGAACTGAAATAAACAGGTCAACTACAAGTGGATGCTTCTGTCTTTGTTTCCTGTGTCCCACTTATATTTTTCCTATTTCTACTTCCTTATGACACATGTGCTCCTGCTCACAAACTGCCAATGCCACCATGCCCTCCATTTCTACAGGTCAAAATGGTCTTCAGCTTTCATGGCCTACCTTCCTATTGGGCTTTGTTGGCAACATGTTTGTTTGTTTATGTAAAGTGAGGCAGGCAAGATAAACATAAGGAAAAGGGGACACCCATATGATGGCTATGGATCCAACTACAGAGTTGTATTGCATAGCAGGATATCATGTGTTCATGTGACCAAGCACTCAGCTGGTAAAAAACAAGATCATTCAACTGGTAATAAATAAATAAATGATAAATAATAAGCACAACTAGCTAGGACATATTTGGGCAAATAAAATGACCCCTATTTCTCTTTTGTCTAATTGTAATAGCATCTCCATGTCATCAATACTGCAAAATTGCCTGATTGCCTGTTGCCATTATGGTTCTAACATCACAACACATATGAAATACTCATTTAAGGACAGAAAAAGCAATTAAATCCTATTCTATAAATCCTGACACATGTTTACAAACAAGCACCTTTAACCACTGACCCAACTCTCTAGCCCATTTTTTAAAAAATTTTAAAAGATTTTATTTTTATTTATATATTAGACAGACAGACACACACACACACACACACACACACACACACACACACACACACACAGAATGGATGGATGCCCCAGGGCCTCTAGCCACTGCAAACAATTTCCAGATGCATGCACCACCATGTGCATCTGGCTTACTTGGGACCTGGAGAATCTAACCAGGGTCTTTAGGCTTTGCAGGCAAATGCCTTAACCACTAAGCAATCTCTCCAGCCCTAGCCCATTTTTTATTGCTTACTCATCTTTTTTTCTTTATTAGTTATGTACATACTCAGTGTGTAAACAGAACATGTTGGTACCATCCTTAGTCTCCTCCCTGTCCTCCTCCCTCCAAAGTGACCATCCTTGTTGGGGATGCCATTTAAACCCATGTGGATTGTGGGTCATTCATAGTGGGGGTATCGATCAGTTATGGGGAAGAGGCAATGTCTCTGTGCACAGTGTCCCAACTTGTAGCTCTAACAATCTTTCCTCCCTGTCTTCCATGAATTTCCCTGAGTCATTTTGGATTTGTGTTAGGTCTACTTCAGTGATGGGCTCTTGAGAGCCTCTGTGTCTCTGGATATCTGGTTTGGTAGAAGTTGAGTGCTCTTTGTGTCTATCTCCGTCACCCTTGTGCTGATACCAGGTTCACCAAGAAAGCAGCACTCTTTCTCATTTCCCTAATTACTCTATGGTTTCAGCTGGGGCCATGGTGAGGTACAATGGGCTGATTCTCTCCTCAGGTTCTGCATCCATCTGAAAAAAAGAAGCAAATTCTCCAATGGAGAGTGAAGTCAGCACCAGATAAATGGGATAACCATTATTATTTTAGAATTATTTTAGAGAGAATTTAATAGGTGTAGGCCCTCTTGTATCCCACTATTGGTGGGAGCTTGATATTGGAAAGTGGGGTCATTTTTGTATATGGTTCTGACTTCTTTCCCCATTCCAGCTATGGGTTCTGTTCCACTGAGAAGATCCATTAGCCAATTTAATTGGCATTCATTCTGGCATTTTCAAGTACATTTTTTAATTCTCTCTCTTCCCCCAATTGCCCTCTCCCCTGTATCACAGGGATCCTTTTGCCCTCCCCTCGCTCCTCTTCTAGCTCATCTCTTTGTATTAATATTTAGTTATGGTTGGTTCTGATTTTATAGATTTAATTTTCATTTGCTCTCCTTGTACTCCATTAAAGTTTGCCCATAAGATGAACTACAAAGTCCTGGTGCGGACATGACTCTTGGGAATCCCTCATTGCATCTTCAGTGTCTATCTCACCCCACAATAAAACTGTTTCCCATTTGTGGTAACTTGAATATGTGCACCCCATGGACTCAGGTGTTAAACGTGTAACTTGGCTGTCTGGTTGCTTGGCTGGAGGAGGTGTCACTGTGGGGCAGATGGATCCTGGGGTCCAGTAGAAAGATGTGTTTTTTTTGGGGGGTGGACCTAATTCCAGCCCAAAAGTGTAAAAAAGCAGTCTGAGGGACAGGGGGAGGTTCCCACTTGCTGCTGTTTTGTGTTTGCTTGGTACCTGTATTTTGGTGTTTGCTGGTTGTCTGGTTGTTTCTCTCTGCTTGGATCTATGAAAGGGAGCCAGCTTCTTCTGCCCTTAATGGAACTTCCTCTAGATCTGTAAACTTAAAACAAATACCTTCTTCCCAAAAAACTGTATCTGTTTAGAACTTTGTCCCAGAAATGTGGATCATTCTATGACACCAATTCATTTTCTGACAATGAAAAGGATCTGGAAACTCTGGATTCAGGTCTCAATATATATATATATCTGATTATTCCTTGTCCTTCACCACAGGCAACAGAAAAGATTGGAAAAATTAACTCAAAACAACTATGATATTAAGTGTCCTCTTGGGAAACAGAAAAATAAAAGAGCTTCTATAGTTAAAAGCTAGAGAAATGATTAATTTGGAAGCACTGGAGATTTGAAGTCAATAGATTGTGAACAGTAATGGTCTAGAAAGTCTTTTGCTAAGAAAGGGGTTCACTGTCTAAAGGTGATGTCTATTGGTGAAGCCAATTTAAAGCCAAAGAATGCACCTGGGCAAAGGGCTTTCTTTTATCAATGCCTGTGTCAATAAAACAGCAAATGGGACACAAGAAAATCAAGTATATCCATAACGTCAGGGCAGCAAGACAAGTAGCCCAGAGCATTGAGGGATCTGGTTGTTGAACTATGTGCCCTTGCTTTTGGAAAAGGGGGAAAAAAGTTGTTAACCTATAAAGGCAAATACCAATAAATTGGAAACAACGCAAATTTGCAAAGTTTTCTTCCTAGAAAATAAAGACCAAGTCTGGAAATTCTTCAGGTAAACTTGCCATGGCCATGGCCTTGCACATAGTGTTGCTTTGTTCTTTAAAATTATTAGCCCATTGTTTACCAAGACAACATAGCTTAATGGCTAAGAGCCTCGGCCCTAGAGTTAGACTAAATCCCAGTTCTGTCACTAACTAGCAGTACAGAATAGTTACTTTTTCCTTTGTAAGACCCAGTCCTGCCAGTTAAAACAACAGGATAATAACATAGAAGTAAGTGTACTGCTTAAGGCCAAACACCCTGGGTTCGAATCTGCTGCTTCACCACACACTGGAGGTATAATTCTGAACAAATTTTTTCACTTCTGTGTAGCTCAGTTCTCTATGCAATACAGTGAGGCCAATCAAATTCTTACCTATTGTAAATAGAGCCACAATAAACATGGATATGTACATATCTCTGTAGTGAAGGAAAAATAAAATTATGAAATTTGCAGGAAAATGAACAGATTTGGAAAGAATCATATTAAGTGAAGTGACTCAAACTCAGAAAGACTAAAACCTAATGTTCTTTGGTATATATGTCTTAGCATGTAACATCTATAAATATGTGTAGGGCTGCCCGGATGGCTTAGCACTTAGATGGTTGCTTGCAAAGCCAAAGGACCCAGGTAATACTCCCCAGGACCCAGGTAAGCCAGATACATGAGATGGCACATGCAACTGGAGCTTGTTGGCAGTGGCTGGATGCCCTGACATGCCTATTCTCTCTTTCTCACTCTCTCTCTCTCTTTTTCTCTCCTCTGCCTCTTTTTTTTCTCTCTCTCAAATAAATAAATAAATAATATTTTAAAGAAATTTTAAAAGTAAACATAAGTATGTGTAGATGAGCAGGAGGAAATGGACAAATGGAAATTAAACATATAAAATCAGAACCAATCAGAACCAAATGTGAGTACAAAGAGATGTGCTAGAAGAGTAAAGAGAGAAGGGCAAAAGGATACCTGTGATACAGGGGAGAAGGCAATTGGGGAAAGAGAAAAAGAATGAAAAAATTATTTGAAAATGCCAGAATGAATGCCAGTTAAATTTTAAAAAAATGGGCTGGAGAGAATACTTAGTGGTTAAACATGCTTGTTTGTAAAGCCTGATGGCCCAGCGTTCAGTTGCCTGATACCATGTGGTACATGTATCTGGAGTTCCTTTTCAGTGGCAGGAGAAGGCCCTGGTGCACCCATGCTCTTTCTTAATCTCTCTCTCTCTCTCTAAATATTTTTAAAATAAAATAAAATAATTAATAAAAATAAAATTAAAAGGTTGATAATTGTTTGTTTCATAGGCTCATTATAGGAATCATAGAACACATGCTAAAATGTGGTAAAGGTTTAATGAACACATCTTTAGCACTTACCTCAGAGCCTGTTTTGAAGATAAAATGTGATACTGAGTGAAAAGCTCTAAGCTCAGTATTATAAGTGCTGGTTTAAAAGCACTCCATGAATGCTAGTAGGATGAAGAAAAAAGTTCTGAACTGTTTTGTTCTATACCTTGGCCCTATGCATTAAAGTAACAGGGGAAGAAGAGCACACCTTGTTAAAGAATATTTCGGTGCATAGTGGTTGACAAAACAAAAATAGAACTCAAAGAAATGGTTATGTGGACACATATACCATTTTTCACAAAAGAAAGAAGGTTTGGTTTTAAGGTAAGATAAATCATGGAGAAGTGGCTAGGAAACAAGTGGGAAGCTAATGGATGATAAGAGTTGTTTTACTAAGGTCTGAAAGGTCTGTTTACACAAACTCATCTCAGTGATTTTCTGTCTCCAATAAGGAGTGACTCTTCACTTCCTGGAACAAGACAGAACCATTCATGAAGAGTTTACGCTCTGCTTTTAGGCAGGTAAGAAAATGGAGAGAACTCTTTTTGCATTGGTTTGTTCTCAATTATTTTGGCTACCAGATAAATGTTTCTCTTGGTTCTTTTCTTCTCAAAGGAAAGAATGCACCTGAAATACATGGTTTTAAAAAGATGTATTTAACCAAGAATAGCAGGCAATAATACCCCACAGAGAGCCACTAACAGGCTAACCAGTGGGAGGTACCAGCAGAGATCTGAGATGTGCTATTTGGTGAGTCGGGTTATGATTATATATGTGGTGGGTAGCATATTCGTGGGTAACATGATCATTTTTTTCTTCCCAAATAATATTGTGACAGCCTTCTTTTTATTATTATTATTAACAACATATTTTCATAGGGATACATCATGTGTTGGTACCTTCTTTTCCCTCGACCCTACCCCACTCTGTTGGGGATGCTCCTCAGTGGCTTGCAGGTATTCCCCAGGGGTTGTGGTTTATGTGGACAACCTCCTTTTGAGAGCACTGCATCCCCTGGTCCTTGTGTAAAGTCCACATGGGATGGATCAAAACCATAATGCAAATGATATTATAATGAAGCCAAAGACTTGAAGGAATAAACCCTTCAACAGTGGGTATATGTGGCAATTGGGAAAGCCCCTTAGTACATTAGTTTATAATCTAGTGTGAAGAAATAAATTGTAGCATCAAGTATGTCTAACCACAAAGGGGCATTCCATAGGCCAGGAGAACATAACTACAAAGATACAACAGTTGCCTTGGTTACTTCAACACTAACTTCTTGCCTACTCAGTCTCACTTTCACTTTGAAATAACTCCCATGGCAGTGGAACAGTAGAGGTGACATGCTTTAATCTCCTTGACTAACTACCACTCTGTGTTTTCCTTTTGAGTCTCCAACTAGTGTCCTAGAAGGTGAGGTTATATTTTTTCTATATACAACAAAGGCTATTTATTGTTCTATATGCAAATAGATAGGACTCAGAAATGGTCAAAGGATGAAGAAAAAGATCAAATCCTCATACTAAAGTCTAAACTCAAAGTTCATACCTGTGAACTTATAAAAAATGATGGTATAGGTAAACAGCATTAGTGATTCAAAGTGAATTAAAACATCATCAGCCAACTGCACTGACTCAACAGTCTCAGCGGAGACCATGTTTGCCTCAAAGTGAAGAAGATGCAGCAGGAGAACATGAAACCACAGGAGCAGCTCATCCTAGAGCCCTATGAGTGAGACCACACTGTGGTGGTGGGTGTGTAGGTCGCCTCCCAAGGTGAAGAACTGAAGCTCAGTGCTGTCTGGATTCCTTCTGAGAGATTCATGTTGCTACTGTTGCACGTGTGTTTTTTTTTCCTGTTAAAGGACTCCTGTTGCTCAAAACAACAACAACAAAAAAAGCATGGTCATGCTGGTCATGATGTACGCCTTTAATCCCAGCACTTGGGAGGCAGAAGTAGGAGGATCATCATGAATTTGAGGCCAGCCTGAGACTATATAGTCAATTCCAGGTCTACCTGGATTATGGTAAGACCCTACCTCTAAAAACAAGCAAATTATCAAAGGGCAACAATTCAATGGTTTCTGTACTTGAAAATCCTAATAACAATAGATGATTGGGGGAAGGGGCAGTTGAAAATAGACAAACTATTGGCACAACTTACTGAATTGTTACTCAAAGTAAATTTATATCAATCTTAAACAAGTTTACTTTTATCTCTATGCCTCCAAAACTACTTCATAATTTTTGCTTTGTACTCATAACCCTACTATTTTTAATATCTTTTCTATTTAAATTAAATTGTTTTTGCTTATTTATTTGAAGAGTTTATCTCATTATAGTTAATGAAAACTAGGAACATTTGCCATAAGTAGAAGCCAAGTATAAAAATAAATACAATGAAAACAAAATAATGTTCTCAAAATCTAGTTAAATAGCCTCTGGCCTTGAGGCCTTCATTTTTTTCTGTTAAAAAGTTTAATTAGAATGTATCAGAGAAATGGTCAAGATAAACTTGTACCAAAATAAGAACTGAATTCAAAAGAAAAAACTTCCTCATTCTGTGATTCTGTATCATTTAATGAGTATATCATCTGTAGATAACTTGAAATCACATTATGTATCACTATCATCTATGGCAAAGGCCTGAATTTTGTCTCTGGCTCTTCCAAGGCCAACAGTACTCTTCCCCAGGGGATGATCTCTGGCTCACTTGAATCGGAATCAGCTGAAGGTGGTTGTTTCAAAAAAAAAAACAATTGGAATACTTGGGTTGGTACTTCACATCTATAATCCCAACACTCTGTAGACTGAAGCAACAGGATTGCTACAAGTTTGAGGCCAGTCTGACTTACATAGCATGATCTTGTCTCAAAAAAAAAAGAAATAAATAAATAAAATAGGGAAGGGATAATTAATGAATCACTAAATACAAGGGGACTCTGTGGTACTTTGAATTAGATGATCCCCATAAACTCATGTGTTTTGAATGTTTGGTTCACAGTTGATGATAATTTGGGAGGTAGAGCCTTGCTGGAGGGGGTGTATTGTTGGGTGCAGGCTCAGCAGTATAGTCAGCTATCCATAGCTAGACCATGGCTTACTCTCCTGCTGTTGGTTTCTGCCAGTTGTGGCAGATTGTAATGTCCAGCTCATGTCATGCTTTCCCCTGCCATCATGGAGCTTCCCTTGAGAACATAAGTCCAAATAAAAAAAAAATCTCATCGTCTTCTTTTGTTGTATGGTTTATCTCAGCCACGAGAAGATAACTACAACACACTGAAACCCCCCAACATAATTTTTGTTTTTACAAACAGCTCCAGGTAATTTTGATGCACAAGAAAATAGGCTATTGTCAGTGCTCTTGGATGCCCACTACAACTAAATGGTAAATCTTACTGCTGAAGACACGACTTTTTTCAGTTGCAGCACACTAAGTAATTAAGCTAGAAATGATCTGGAAGCTTCCTCTCTGATGGATAGCTAACTATCAAAGTACTGGAAGGTGCTCTGCAGACTGGTGGGCGGGGGGGAGCTTCAACAATCTTACCAAACAGTGAACCCTGTTGCTACAAGAATGTTCAACCAGGCAAAATATGCCCGCTGATACAATATTGGCATGACTGTTGTGTAAGTAATCAACTGCTTTCTGACTGGATTGGAGGCCCACTGTAGAGGAGGGAATTCATGCCTGCAAACCTGGTCAAAATCTCATGGATGTGGAGGTTATAGGCCCTAAGAGGGAAGCTACTAGTATTGTTTGGCTAAATGTTGTGTGCCCATCAGATTGCCCTCTAAATATATATGGTTATGCCAATAAATTAGTGCTGTTCTTATCTTTGGATAGAGATGCTTCTCTTTGCAGATGGTGGTAACTAATGGGGAGATGCAAAACCTCATCAAAGTGCCAAAGATAAGTGACTGGGGTGCTCAAAACTATATAAGACATCAATATCAGGAGGTTTGGGAATAATGCAGAAGAGGAAGCAGAAAGCATAAAAGCCACAAGAAAGGGAGGAGTGCTGTGGAATTCTGTCTTCCAGGTGTGACAAGTCATTGCACTCATGACTTTCATTCATTACCTGCAAAAGACTGGTAACATATAGGGTTCATCAACATTCCATCATGGATGATGGAAGAGGGCATACGGCCCCCATCTTTGAGGAGTTATAAACAGTGAATGGCAGCTGGGAGAGTGGGAAGTATTTTCTGCACTAGTATAGCCACTGAGAGGCTCCATGTGCTCTGGCAAATTATCCTCACCTATGCCTATGTAGGAAACCCTAATTAAATTTAGTGGGTCACATCCAGGACAAAAAAAATAAATCAAAGTACGAGAGGTACTAGTTGGGGGGGAAAGGGTTCAGTGAAAAAGGGATGGGGGAACCAAGGGAAGGTAACAGGGAGGAGATTATTATCAAAATACAGTATAGAAATGTATACAAATTGTAACTAAAAAGAAATAATTTCTTTTTCTAAAAAAGGAAAATAAGGGCTGGAGAAATCGCTTAATGATGAAGGTGCTTGCCTGCAAAGCCTAAAGACCCAGGTCCAATACCCCAGTACCCATGTACCTCAGATGCACAAGGTGGCACATGCATCTGGAGTTTGTTTGCAGTGGATAGAGGCTTTAGCATGGCCATTCGCTCTCTCCCTCTCTCCCTCTTTCCTTTTTCTCTCAAATAAATAAATAAAATATTTTAAAAAGGAAAATAAATTGAGGGGTCTTAGCATATAGCTCAGCCAACAAATACTTGCCAAAGTCAAGCATGAGGATCTGAGTTCAATCCACAGAACCCATATAAAAACACCAGACATGGCAGCACATCCTTGTAATATCAGCTCTAGGGAGGAGGAGACAAGCCAATGTTAGACCCTGTTTCAAAAAAAAGGTGGACAGCATACCTGAGGAATGGCACCCAAGTTTTTCCTCTGGCCTCCCCATACATGTACACACATATGCATAGTCACTCCTACACACACACACACACACACACTTGTATCTGCACACATATAAACATGCATATATGGATGCACATCATGCATGCATGTGCACATGCAAAAAATTAAAATACATATATATATATATATATATATATATATATATATATATATGTATTATAACAAGCATTGAAGAAGATAGCACTTAGCTATAACAACTGTAACTGTGTAGATCCAGATAACCTAAAAGAGTGCAAGAAAAATTCCACTAAATGCGAGAACCTACTCCAGGCCCAAGGCAAATAAGACAGCTTGGGAGATACAGCACTGCATTTAATTGGAGTATTTCCATTTTATAATGAGATGAAAAGGAAGAAAGTAAAGAAGGAAGGGGAAGAGGCAGAGAAAGAAGGAGGGAGAGAGGGAAAGCTTCCAGCAAATGCTGGAAATAAAAGGCTCATGCAAGAGAGAAATTGACTTACAAGAAAAGAGGGAAGAAATTTAAAATGTGACTTTGTTAAATGATCACTAAGCAGGGGTGTGATAACAGTTACAACTGTTTTAGTCCTATATTTAAGAGAGGAGGAGGCATTTGTTAAGCAGGAACAAGAAGGGATAATTAGACATTAAGAGGATTTAATTGATCAAATTCTCATTCCATATAACTCAACCTAAGCATTGCTGCTCTGCCAATGTACAACTTGTGCCCAAAGGGATATGCTCTACTGATCTTCTCCAGAATCAAAAAGGGTCTGAACATTACTCAAGCATTTATCATTCAGTTCCACCACAGTGCTTACTCCTAGGTGTGGCTCTTTTCTTTCCCATAGGGCAAAGCTTGCAAGTTGAAGAACCCTGGCATATTAGAAACATATTAGGAGAATCTTACTGGAGCTTAAGAGACCATCTCCAATTGAAAAAGTGAAAAATTAGTTGGGAGCAAGGCCAGACTCTGGCAGAACTGACCAGTTTTAAAATATATCTCTTATATCTACCCCCAGCTACAGGTTTCAAGAGGTCACAGAATATGTGTCCCTTCTGTAAGGGGAAAAAGGAAATGACTAGACATCATTCACTGTGGCTTAATATGTTTTCTCTAGGAGTGGGCTTACTGACCAGTTGAAAAGAGTATTATGAATGAAGAAAGGTGCTTACACAAAATAAATGAATTCTGAAGTTAAAATAGTAGACACTTGTGTCCCTGAGTGCTGAGCTCTTTAGGAGAAGAGAAACATTACAAATAGCTCCCAGTGTCCCACATTACACAGCTGCCCCCAAATACCCAACTGCTCAGTGACCTGAAAATGCCCACCCAATATTGCAACAATCAGCTTCCTACCTACCAATTCAGGCTTTCACTTCTGAACACTATATAGAACACACTTGCTGAAAATTTCTCATCACAGCATGAAATTCTATAACTTCAAATATTCATAATTGTATTCAGATTTGCAGAAAAATCCACATGTACCTCCTGTATTTTCTGTCCCAAGTATTTTATGGTTTCGTGATGGTTCGCTCTGCCATGGAATCCCGTGGGCTCACTTGTGCTTAGAATGCTGTTCAATCAGCCAAAATTTTCCTGACTGAGAATTATTAAGTTAAGAAATGTGGCATAAGTGGCCTAATTTGAGACTCCAGCTAGACTGGACTGAGAAGCAGAAATGCAGAGTAAGGACTTAAAATATACCATTTGAAGGATGGCCTGAATCATTGCTGGGTTTCTTCCATCTATGTATTTTATAAAATAGCACTGCACAATCCAAGGAATTTCCCATTACCACAAAAAGATTCTCTTTTATTGTGTTTTAATAGGACTTAATGTAGAATGTATTTGGATGTCTTCTTCATGAGTAAAATACTGTTCCTTTCTGAGATAGTTAAGCAAAAGATTAATGCCCAAACCTGTGAATTGCTGGAGTTGACCTGTGTTGTTTTTTATTTGTCCATGACTAATACCCCCTTCTTTCAGGGGCATTCAGGAATGCAACCTTTCTTTCCTATATTAAAACAACGATTATACCATTGTGATTCTGCTTCCTGGTCATAGGAGTAAACTCATGACACAGAAATAATTTTTTTGACAGTGCTGGGGATTAAACTGGGGGAACACAAGCATGCTAATACGCCATAACTGAGCTACATTCCCCAGCCCCAGAGATGATTTTATGACACAGGTCTGCCCAAGCCAAATAGTATTGACAGGTTATCAGCATTTAGTGGGTACCTCTGGAAGGGTTCCTGGGTCCTGTATCCTGGAATAAGAGATTTGGCAGAAACATATGGATTTTAGAAAAAGCAGGGATAGTTTACTAGAAGAAGTACATGTCCAAGGGGGGAAAGGAGCCAAAGCAAAAAAAAAAAAATGGCAGCACAAATAGCAGTACAAAGGATGGGGCTTTATGTCGCAAAACATGGCTATTAGGGCCATTTGCATTGCATGCACTTTTTCACAATGTTCTGTCACATCTAGTTCTACATACAACTTCATGCCCACATGTCCTATTAGCATCTCAGTTGCCATACAAGGATAATGAGTTTTAGGATAAGGAGCCACAGGTCACCTTCAGACACTTTGGGATGCTACTGTGCCTGAGCCAGCAGCTCCAGCCAGTTCTAGTCAGCCTTGGTGTACATGGAAGGTATTTCCTGCCTTTCTTTTTGCCAACAGGTTTTCTCATATGCTAATTTTTTCAGTCTTTGTGTAAGGTCTTACAGATCTCATTCTCCACAGTCTTTCCAGCCTCAGTGATTGGTGCAGGAATAAGCACATGATTTAAATAGCCTGAGTGTTTCTGCTGAAACTGCTACATGCAGGTCTGAGTTGAAACCTGCATTTAGTCACTGCTTTTGCTAAGAACTAAAAGAAAAAGTGCATTTATTTGGGCTTACTGATTATAAGGTAACTATAAGCAGGATGAAAGCCTGATACCTGTTAAGATCTGAAAGCACAAACATGGATGTTAAGTATTGTCCTTTACCTCTCCTCTTCAGTCACCTTGAATCCCAGGAAGAGCAAAACCTAGAAAGGAAACTCACTGGAAGCCTCTCAAAGTACAGTTTGTTTATTTCTTTGTTTTCAGAAGAATTGTTACGATCCAGATGGAAAGATACCTGACTCACTGTGGTTCAGGGAAAGTTATTAGTCTGGCTTTCATGATCCCTGAAAGACTACCAGTGACTTCAATGATTTAATTATTTCCCAGGTTTTATTCTTACCTTTGTAGACTTAGAAATTTGATTTAGTTAGTTCACTAAGATAGGATCTGTCCCTCAGGAAAAAGATTCTCATTAAGCAAGCTCAGGGAGACTAAAATAGAAAACAAAAATACCAATTGATTAATGGTTACGGAGAACAAAAATCATCCATTGGACCAGAACCCAAGCCTTTCAACAGATCATTGCACTCTGTTCTTTAGGATGCAAGTTACATTCCTGATAGTATGGAGCATACTTAAAGGTGTCTTCCATAGGCTTATAGTGTTTATAATAAGGTTTGGGATTGCATAATAAATAATAAATTTTAACATAAAAAATCTAGATTTCCCAAATGGGGAGATGACTCAGTGGTTTAACCTTAAAAGAAGAGTTTAAATCCAGGGCCCATATAAATCCTGGTGCAATAGCACACTTATCCTTAATCTCCAATGTGCTTACAGCAATGGGAGGAGAACTGAGAATCCGAAAGTTTTCCTGCCAGCTAGTCTGGCATTTGTAGAGTAGACCAAAAAGAAAGACTTTGTCTCAAGAAAGATGGAAGGTAAAGACCTCAAGATTGTCCTTTGATCACACACATGCCACAGCACATGGACACCAATACATATATGCAATACACACAGACACACATACACACACCTAGATTTCCAGTTACTCTTAAACAATCAAATACTTACAAACACTGGTTCTTCTTTCTGTGACATCTCAGCAGTAATAATAGAAATTAGGAGAAAAGTAGTCCCCATTTTTAAAAAATATTTTATTTTATATTTATTTATTTCAGAGAGAGAGATACAAAAATAGGCAGGTAGAGAGAGAGAGAGAGAGAGAGAGAGAGAGAGAGAGAGAGAATGAGTGCTCCAGGGCCTCCAGCCACTGCAAACGAACTCCAGATGCATGCACCCCCTTGTGCATCTGGCTTACGTGGGTCCTGGAGAATCGAGCCTCGAACCGGGGTCCTTAGGCTTCATAGGCAAGCGTTTAACTGCTAAGCCATCTCTCCAGCCCAGTAGTCCCCATTTTTAAACAGCTAGTTTGGGTACATGACCAGAAAAGACAAAGTATCGAGACAGTTTAGGGGTGATAGGTCCCTGAAAATATAAACAAAGAATATTTGGAAACTATAGGGGGAGAATCTGACTTTTTCTTATATCTGCCTCCTGGGGAATCATTTAATCCCCTTCTCAGAAGGTCTTTCTGAGAGAATTATGATTTCTGGGATCATTGCCTGACCGCAGACACCTGAAATGACTGGAGCTTCACATAAAAGACCCCGACCAGAGCCTGGGGTGGGCTTCTCAACACCCCTCTTGTCTCCATGGGCACAAGCCATGGCTTCCTGTTTTCCTACCTTTTTGTTCCACTGGTAGCGTCTCATCCTAGGCCAGGATGGCCTGGAATTCATTACGTAATCTCAGGCTGGCTTTGAACTCACAGTGATCCTCCTACGTCAGCCTTCCAAGTGCTGGGATTAAAGGTGTGTACCACCACAGATGGCTACCTTCCTTTTCTTAAGTGCCACTTTTCTTAACACTCCTAAAGCTATCAGCTATAACAAAATCTTTCTGAATGTTGACCTCTAGTCTGTGGATTTCATTCATTGAGTTTATAAGACATGAACACAGAAGTCATGACTCAATACAAGTGTTGCATGACCTTTGAGATTTCTGTCATCCTGACTCCTGAGTTATTGCCCACACTCAAGAACAGAGATAAGGCTTCAAAGCTCTCAAGCTGTCAAAGACATCCCTAAATTCCAGTATGAGTATCTCATGCCCTGGTGGAACCAGTAGTGAACGCTGAGAACACAAAGACTTTATAATAATTAGCTATGCATGATGTACCCAAAGAATGAATAAAGAGTTTGGGAGCTGAAATCGTAAAAGACCCTGACTCAATAAGATGTCAACTGACCACCAGTCTATTCTTTATTTCCTGGCTTTTCCTAATCCTTGGGACCTTTAGTGGTCTTTTTGTGTAGCAGGCTTTTTCTGAGTCTACACTCTTCCATTTGATCCCTTAATCAATTAGGGTCTCTCATATATATTCAAATTAACAAACTAGGCTCATCACAACTTCATAACTAACTTTCATATGGACAGAACCAATAAGGCTTCTTCTTAAGATATAAAACCCTGCAGTATGGAGTGCAAGTGGCAACCCCTTTCAAGGCCCCTTCCTGTTGCAGGGAGCTGTCACTTTGGCTTCTCAATAAAACTTGCCCTTCAGCTATCCTCATTCATCATTCTTTGCAATCATGAGACAAAAGACTCAATTCCAACCCAGTAAACCAGTAAAAATAGTTGAACCTTTTCTGAGAGACATAGGCTCTTCAACATACTAGAGTATCCATTAGGCCCATGTAACTTATGTATATTACCTTCTTGGCCTACACAATATTTGAGATTGATATATTTAGTAAAGAAAGTTATAAGTACATGGTTTTGACTTATTTCCCAGTTCCAGCAATGAGTTCCATTCCACTGATTGGATATATTAGCCAAATCAAGAGCAGTTGGTTACCCACCATGGATGTGTGCCACTACTGCACTTGAAAACCATGTACAAAAAATGAGCTCAGTCTCCAAGATCCAGCCAGATACCACCAAATATAAGCTAGAAGAGGGCCTAAGCATATAAAATTCCCTTCAAAATATCTATGGCCATCCCATCTATCTAGTATTAACTTCTCTCTCCATTGGAGAATTTGCTTATCTTTTTCAGATGAATGACAAACCTGAAGGGAGGATCAGCCCATCACACCTCACCAGGGCCCCAGCTGAAACCACAGAGTAATGCAGGGGAAGGGCAAGAGTACAGCGTTCTTGGTGATCAGGACACCAGAAAAAGGTTGAAGGAGATAAACACAGAGAGCATCCAACTCCTACTAAGCCAGATATCCAGAGACACAGAGGCTCCCAAAACCTTATCACTGAAGTAGAACTAAAATGACCCCAATGTGGCTCAGGGAAACTCACGGAAGAGGGGGTGGAAAGAAGGTTAAAGCCACAAGTTGGGGCATTATGCACAGAGACTTGGCCTATCCCCCATAACTCTTGACTACCCCCACAATGCATAACCCACATTTCTCATTGATGAGGGTCCTTTTGAAGAGGGAGGACAGGGAGGAGGATAATGGAGTCACCATTATGAATATAAAATTAGACTAATATAAACAAAAATAAATTATTAATAAAAAATAAATAAACAAACAGATAAATAAATTTTAAAAAAGAAAAAAGTAAGTTATAAGTAAAGCCAATAAAAATCCTTACTCCCCACCCAAGCCACAAGAACTGGTTAAAAAAATAATGTGAAGCCGTGTGTCAAATATATGTAATCCCAGCAGTAAAGAGGCTGTAACAGGAAGATTGTGAGTTCAAGGTCAGTTTTCACTACTTAGTGTAGTAAGATAGACTATTGCCTAATATGCAAAGCACTGAATTTGCTTCCCAGAATAGCAGTGGCCATTAAGTTTTGCTGGGAATGTGGAGGCAAAGATGTTCACCTTTTGTTCTGTTATATATGAAAATGGTTTGTATGCCAGGGTGATGCTGAAAGCCATTCTTAGTGACAAAAGCAAGTTTTATGATGACAAGGTACTATGAGGAATACTGAAGAGAAATTAAAAGAAATATAGTATTTTTGGGAACCCATTGAGCTACAGGATCAAGTTTCATGTAAAGCTACCCTGGAATTTTCAACTATGAAGGATTATACATTCTCTTCTTTATTTAAGCCATTTTGAGCTTGGTAATTTGCTAAAAAAAAGTTTCTGAAGCATTGGTATACATGAATGAACATCTGTAAAATATTGGGTAAAAGTGAAGAATTACTATTTTCAGCTACATACTATAATAAAATCCAATTCATATACATAATCCTGATTTTAGTCCTATTTTATGAAAATTAGTTCACCCAGATATGAATTTTGGGTCTTCATAAACTTTTTACTGCTCACATAAAACTTCTTGCTTGGTTCACCTATGACTAATTATATATGATTTTATAAAATTTAACATGTGAAGTCAATTGGACTTCCCTGATCTCTAAGGTTTGTGTTAGATAATTTATAGCCTTATTCATGTACTATAAATGAGAGAATATATGACTGTATTGGCATATAGTCTATCTTATGTTTTAATCCAGAAATAAAATTCATTCTAAAAAGTTATTATTTAATAATTCTAAAATTCCAAAATCTAGATAAAATGTACAAAGCAACTAAAGGATCTTTTGGGGAGGATCAACTAGTAAAAGTCCTTTTCATAACTCTTATTTTGCAAGGAATTTAAACAGAGGTTTACATTCCAATTTCATAAGTCATAAAAGTAAGACAGTGTATGGAAGTAGGAGTTATAAACTGACACTAACAAATACAAAATAAAGTTGATAGTGGTTGATGGCATCAATGAAAGAAAGAATGAAAGAAAAAAGCAAAGACATAGAGAAAAAGACGAAAAGAACCAAAGCTGGATGTGGTAGCGCATGCCTTTAATCCTAGCTCTCAGGAGGCAGAGGTAGGAGGATCGCTATGAGTGTGAGGCTATCCTGAGACTACAGAGTGAATTCCAGGTCAGCCTGAGCTAGAGTGAGACCCTACCTCGAAAAGCCAAAATAATAATAATAATAATAATAATAATAATAATAATGATAGAAAAAAAAGAACCAATAATCCCTGATACTATCATGAAGTCAGAGTCTAAAATACACAGTCTGGCTCTGAAAACAGCACAGTATTGTGTATAGATTGTATAGATTATTACAATAGTTGGTATTCTATTTTATGATCCTGGTTAACTAGAAATTCAAATTATGTTCATTTGCTTTTCAGAAAACACATAACTATGTTGTGTGCTTAAAAATTATTTATTCTAAAGAAATTAAGTTTGTTAGGACTACAGGGATGGTTCAGTGGCTAAAGTGCTTACAATGCACACATAATAACCTGAAATACGATCTCTAGCACACATGTAAAAACCTAGGCATCATGATATATACCAGTAATACCAGCAGTGGTAAAGTAGAGACAGAAGGATCTCTAGGGCTTGCTGTGTAGCTTATCTTTCAAAATTGGTGAGTCCTGTGTTCAGTGAGAAACCCTGTCTCAGTAAGTACAGGGTGATTGAGGAATATACCCAAGTATCAACCTCAAAAGCCCACATGAACAAACACATATGTGCATCCTCATACACACATACCTACAAGCATGCATACATACACATACATGTGCAAAAGAAAACTGGTTGTGTTTAAAGTAATACATTGAAGTTACTACAAAACATAACTCAGTTCTTAGCAAACAGGAAGAATTTGATGTATCAGATCCTAGTAATTCATTTTGCATTCTTTTGAATAATATGTATACTATTTGAAATTTAAATGTGTGAATGCATTTGTATTTATTGGACTGGTTATTTATATAGATGTTACTTACCCCTAAAAATGTGATGTTAAGATACCATGTTTTTCTGCTATAATCTAAGCCATGTATGAGATGAAAAAAGTCCTTACAATTCATGATTATATTTATGGGAATATTCTTTAAAAACATAAAAGTAAAGTAATTCTTTATTTAAAAGAATACAGCAGATGAAATTGGGCTATCCACAAAATATCTAGTTCAGTGCATTATTTTATGTGTATTATAAATTTTCACCCACCACAAACTTTGCTTAAGTGAAGTTTTTCCATGCAAGAATTTATTGTGGCATAACCTTTTGACAGTCACAAAAATTTGGTTAGAGGTATGTGAGTTATTTCTGTTGGATTTTTTTTTTTTTTTTTTTTTTTTTTTTTTTTTTTTTACAAAAGAAAAAATGCAGAACTGGTAAGAATAAAGTAAGCAAATAGTTAGAGAAGGAAGAACAAGGCCTTTACAGTACAACTATGGAGAGGACATGTTCTCAGATGTTGGAGACTTGTATGCTAGCCAACTGAAGGGATTCAAATGTGCACAATGTCCTTTGAGATTGTGAAGATACTTATAGCTAGGAAGACACTGAACTAATTCTTATAGTCTAAAATCACAAAACCATTTAACATTTAGTTTGGAGAGAAATACACACGCACACAGACAGAGAAGGAGAGAGAGCAAATTATAATATAATAATCATATAATACATAGCAAAGCAAAATCAGTTTATCAATGTACAATTACTTTAAAAGAAATCAAAGGCACATCCAAATTTTTTAAAATATTTATTTATTTGAGAGTGAGAGAGACAAAGAGAGAGTTTTTGCATACCAGGGCCTTCAGATGCTACAAATAAATTCCAGATGTATAGCATTACATGGGTACTGGGGAATCAAACACAGGCCAACAGGCTTTGCAAGTAAGCACCTTTACCCACTAAGCCATATCTCTAGCTTTCAAATTTTTATTGGACTGAGGTAGGAGGATCTCTTAAAAAAAGAAAACAAAAATTTAAGCAGAGAACTAGATGAAAACATACTCTAGGGCTGGCCAGATGGCTCAGTGATTAAGATGCTTGCCCGCAGAGCCTAATGACCCAGATTAGATTACCCAGTACCCACATAAAAGCCAGATGTACAAAGTGATGCATGCTTCTGAAGTTCTGGAGTTGTTTTGCAGCAACTGGAACACTGGTGCACCTGTTCTTTCGGTCTATCTCTTCTCTCTGCTTGCAAATAAAAAAAAAATTAAAAATATCATTTTAGAAAAACAGATGCAAGTAGAAATTATTATATTAAACCAGATAAGCAAGACTCCAAAAGTATTAAATATTTAATATTTTCTCTTGTCTATCCAAGGTTTTATATATACATGTGACATAATGAAAGAAGGAAGACTGCGGAACTGAAGACTACCAGCAGAGTGGAGGGGAGAAAGGAGAGGGAATTGAAAAGAATGTGATCACCATACATGTTATACTTGTATAAAAATATCTTTATGAAACCATTATTAAATACAGTGAATATATGTGAATCAAAACATTAAAAAAAACACAGCCGTCTCCACAAAATGCAGCTAATCTCCTAGCCCAGTTCTGACAAAGTTCTTTCCTCCTGTCATAAGCCATGCTTCACAGTCTACAGCTCTTTCTGCATTTAGATCTTTCAACTCTAAACAGAATGGTCTATCAAACTCTGCTTACAGCACTGCAAGGTGTCTCTTAGTCGCAAGTTTCAAATCCTTCCACATCCTTCCAACAAATCTGTTCCAAAGGCCAAAAGCTAAAAAGTCAGGCTTGTAGAAGCAATAACCCCACTTCTCTGCTACCAATTTCCTATTGTAGTTGCCTTCTCATGCTTGAATAAACACTTGACTAAAAGAAGTGCATGGGAGGAAAGTTTTTTTTTTTTGGGGGGGGGGCTTAAAGTCTTGAGGGGAAGCTTCATGATGGCAGGGGAAAGCATGGCCTGAATAGAGATTGGAGATCATCTCTGCCATAACAGGTGTAAAACAGTAGCATGAGAGTGAGATGAACTAATACTAACAAGCCAGGGACTAATAAACCTCAAGTTACACCACCAGTGACACATCTCCTTCAGCAAGGCTCTACCTCCAAAGTTACCATCCACTGGGGAACAATAATTCAAACACAAGTGTTTATGGAGGACATTTGATTCAAACCACCATACTTACTGAGCCTGTAAACTTGCTAAGGAGGTGAGAATAATTTTATTACCTTTATACTATAATGTACATAAATCTGCAGAACTCCTCACTAAATACAGACTCACTGCTGAGTATGCTTGCTTTTCTTAATTCTGACTCAAAAAGCAGAACTTGTCCTTTCATTCTCTTTATGTGCTGACCAACGCCCTAAGCAACATTTGAAATTTTTCACCTTTTTTTCAATAAATTTCCTTTGCCTTACTCATGCCTCATCATCTGTGTGCTTAATTATTCCTGCTTAGGAGACAAGGAAGTCAACAGTGAAAATTTGCAACAATGGCTTCCATTATTCTCAAGACATATTACTCTCTCAATTTAGATGTGTGATAATATGCACAACAGTCTAGCCAAACAAGGAAGCTTACCTGAGTCCAGGTGTCCAGAGTTTTTATTGGGTACCTATGGTATAGACATGATTTATTGATCGATTCCCAATGTATTTAAACTCAATTTCTAGCAACTCCCTTCTGTTCCCGGAGATTAGGCAGATCTATATCCTGATAGATTCATCATGGGTCATTTCATTAGCATTACTGTTAATGTCTAAGGGGCCCAGATAAATAATGAAGATATTCCTGATATCGAGCCATTTCCTCCAATTGAAATAGTCCCTCCTGGAGCCTAAAAGTGAAGGCTCATAAATCTCAGAATCTCAATAAAATTTTAAGTGGCTAGAGAGATGGCTCAGCAATTGTGGTGCTTGCCTGCAAAGTCTAAGTACCCTGGTTTGATTCCCCTGTACCCATGTAAAGCAAGATGCAAAAGGTGGTGCACATGCCTGAAGTTTGTTTGTTTCATGGCTAGAGGCCCTAGTGTGACCATTTTCTCTCTCTCTCTCTCTCTCTCTGCCCCACCCTTTCTCATAAATAAAGAAGTAAATAAATATTTTTAAAATATAACTCTCGTGAGTTCCTCCCTAAACAATTGCTGGTGGGGGAGGAGATGCTTGTATGGGATTGCCTGCAAGTTGTACCTGAAACTCCAGTGATGTAACATTTGTGAGTGCCACCCATGCTGGATTCAGTTTTTGAGGGATGCAGCTGCCCCATTCATCTGTGCTCCAGTAGATAATGCCAATGAACTGACTGGTTCACCAGACCAGACTTGAATGCAAATGTAAAAACACTGATGTACTCTGTTAGTATAGTTCTGATTTTGTTTTATATTTAAAATATTCATGTGTTTTTATAGGTCACCATGGTTGTCTAACCCTGTTTTTCTGGTTGGCTTATAAATTCCTCATCTTTATCATAGTTGCCAGGTTGAGAAAGTGGATATTATTTTGTCAATACAATTTAGGTCATCTTTACAAAATGTGACAATTTATAACTGTGAAAAATGTCAAAACTGGTTGAACTGCTTTTATTTTTATATTAACTATTGCAAATGACAGCAACACACACAAGAATAAATTTAGGCAAAGAAATAAGTTGATTGGCTTATGTAACCAGAATATCTTGAAAGGAATATGTTACTTTAAGTATACCTGGATACAGGGTTTCAGAAAATATCAGGACTCAGTTTCTCTAATTACTAAGATGTGGATTTTACTGTGAAGTAACAGGGTAAAACTTATCATGTGAGGCTCCAGCCATTTAGTCTCACAATTTTCAAAGATATAAAAGAAAATGCCCTGTTTCTAATAGCATTGGCAAAATTTGGTAGTTAACATATCTTTCAGTTTTATGCAGTACCTGTCCTAATCACATTGACTCTTATCTACCAGGCTCAGAGCATTTAGTTTCCCAGGTCTAGAATCTAGGGGATGGAGTCTGCTGTCATTAAAATGACAAAAACTAAAAAAGTGATATTGTAAAGTAGTTATTCAAAGGAAAACGAGGCTATTGTCATTCAAAGAAAGGTGAAGGGGTTCTGAGAAGACACACAACTACCCTATTACAAAGTCCATTATTTGATGGTCATTCAAAATTAGTTATTTCAGTAGAAATTTATTTTATGTTGTATATGCTTTTATGGTTATAATGTACATAGAATAAATTGAACTCATTTTAAGTATACAACTGTATGAGTGTTTGCAAATGTGAGCGTCTGTGCAACCACTACAAGAATCAAGATAATGAAAAACTGGCCTGGAGAGATTGCTTAGTGGTTAAGGCACTTGCCTGTTAAGCCTAAGGGCCAGGGTTCAATTCCCTAGTGTTGCAGTCAGGTTCACATTGCTGGCAGAAATCACCCAACCAAGAACAGCTTTTTGGAATGGGGAAGGGTTTATTTTGGCTTACAGACTCAAGGGGAAGCTTCATGATGGCAGGGAAAATGATGACTGAGGGTGGACATCACCTCCTGGCCAACGTAAGGTGGACAACAGCAACAGGACATTGTGCCCAACACTGGCAAGGGGAAACTGGCTATAATACCCATAACCCCAGCCCCACAAATATACTGCCTCCAGGAGGTGTTAAGTCCCAAATCTCTATCAGCTGGGAACCTGAATCAAACCACCACACTTAGTACCCATGTCAGTCATATGCACAAAGTGGCACATGTATCTGGAGTTCATTTTCAGTGACCAGAGACTCTGACATGCCCATTTTCTCTTTATCTGCCTCCTTCTCTCTTTCTCTCTCTCAAATAAATAAATCAAATATTTTAAAAAGATAATACAAAATTTTTCCATCATGCCAGTAAGTTCCCCGTATAGGCTATTACCATTTATATCCCAAAACCAGGCAACCATTTTGTTGCATATTTTCATACTGCCATGTCCTTTGTCTCACAACCATGAAATATTAGACATACAGGTGAGGATCTCAACAACCAATCAAAGTCCTTCATATATATTTGAACTTGGCGATGAGACTCACTTTAATTGGATGCCTAATTCATATAAATGGATGGAGCCAACTTCCAAGAGAGAGACTTTTCCCAGTTTACCCTCTCATTTCCCCCTTCCTCTTGGCATGGAGCTTTCCTGCTTTTTAAACTTTTATTTTATTTAGTTTTATTTTTTTGCAAGCAGAGAGACACAAGAGCAAAAGAGAGCAAACAGGCATGCCAGGACCTCTAGCGGCTGCAAATAAACTCCAGGTGCAAGTGCTAGTTTGTGCATCTGGCTTTATGTAGGTGCTGTGGAATTGAATGCATATTGCTAGACTTTGCAGACAAGTGCCTTAAACTATGAGCCATCTCTCTAGTTCAATTTTTTTAACTTTCATTTTTATTGTATTTATTTAATTATAACAGAGCGAGAAGAGAGAGGGAAAGATCTCCTGGTTTATTACCTCTTACTTTAACTCCCCCTTAATAAATCCTACATAAATTATTCTGTGCCCATGTCTTTCAGTTCTTTGCTAAACACGGAGTTCTAGGCCCAGAGTCCAATCGTTCTCCTGCATCATTAATGGAGATGCAATCACTCCAAGATCCTGTCACAATACCACATCAATTTACGAAGGGCTTTCTGCATGCTAGAAAAGCACTTTACCAACTAATCTACATTCCCAGCCCTAGAATTAAGTAATATATTCCCATAAAACATCTTGCTGCAAATTTGATTGGGATTAAGTTGAATATGTAGACAATTTAGGGAAAACTGATATCTGAGCAATATAGGAATATCCCATAATTAAACGTGAGGTATTTCACTTATGTATTCTTTATTTTTGTCCAAAATGTTTTCATAGTTTTGAGTACAGAAGCCATATGAATTCATTAAATTAATCTTAGAGTATCTTATGGTTCTGATGACATTTTATTTATTTATTTATTTTGGAGAGAGACACAGAGAGAGACAGAGAGAGAGAGGGAGAGGAAGACAGATAGAAATGGGCGCACCAGCAGCCTCTCAGCTGCTGCTAGTGAAATCCAGATGCTTGCACCCCCTTGTGGTCAAGTGCAGCATTGAGCCCTTGCGTCACTTTGCATCTGGCTAAACGTGGGACCTGGAGATTGGAACCAGCGTTCTTAGGCTTAGGAGGCAGGAGCCTTAACCACTAAGCCATCTCTCCAGTCCAGTTCTGATGATAGTTTATAAGGAGTTATATGTTTTGGATGTCTGTGTATGAAGTGTGCATGTGTGTATAGAGTATGTGGGTGGTGGAGTATGTGATGTGTGCATGTGTATGTCTGTAGATACTCAGACCTTATGTACATCTGTGTATAGAAGCTAGAGGAGAACATTGGGAATTTTTTTGTATTGTTTATCCACATATAGCTTTTCTTTTTCTTTTTCTTTTTTTTTTTTTTTTTTTTTTTGGTTTTTCGAGGTAGGGTTTCACTCTGGTCCAGGCTGACCTGGAATTCACTATGTAGTCTCAGGGTGGCCTCGAACTCTCAGCGATCCTCCTACCTCTGCCTCCCAAGTGCTGGGATTAAAGGTGTGCGCCACCACGCCCGGCCACATATCGCTTTTCTTGAGATGAGGTTTCTTTCTCAACCCAGAGTTTCTGTCCATCAGCTAGTCCCAGCAATTCTCCAGTGTCTGGCCAAGAATAAAAATACTATTACCATGATTTTGGTAAGATTCTAATTCATTTCAAAACATTTTCTTGCTTCCTTAGTGATTTCAACTTTGACCCAATGTTTATTAAGGCAGGTGCTGTTTAATATCACTGTAATTATCAATGTGATTGGAACCACAATCACCTAAAGACAAACATGTTTGCATATCTGTGAGGAAGTTTCTATATCAGGTTAGTTGAAGTGTGGAACCCTGGCCTATGGGATGGTGCTATTCATAATTATTATGTATTTTAACTCCTTTATTATATGTGAATTAATATTTTAAGCCATTTTCATTGTGCATTACAATATCTTACCCAACAAAAACCCAGTCCAGTTCAGCATGAACTACATTTCAATAGTAAATGAAAATATGCTCTTAGATAGTTCCTATTCTTCCTCACTGTCATAGGAATTAAAATTTTTACATGTACTTTTCAACACATACTTTAAATTAATGCATTACATAGATAGAGATCAATGATAGATGATAGAGAGATAGATGATAGATGATAGAGAGATAGATGATAGATGATAGAGAGATAGATAGATGATAGATAGATAGATAGATAGGAATATATTCTGAACAATATATATTGATACCTTTGATATTTACTTACATATTTATATTTATCAGATTTCAGCTTTCCTCCTGTAGATTCAAATTACTCTCGTTTTTTTGTTTGTTTGTTTGTTTTTTTTTTTTTTTTTTTTTTTTTGGTTTTTCGAGGTAAGGTCTTGCTCTAGCCCAGGCTGACCTGGAATTCGGAATTCACTCTGCATTCTCAGGGTGGCCTTGAACTCATGGCAAACCTCCTACCTCTGCCTCCCCAGTGCTGGGATTAAAGATTAAAGGTGTGTACCACCATGCCCAGCTTCAAGTATTCTTTTGTTTTAGTCCAAATAAATCTCTTTAGTAATTCTTATGGGTCACATTCACTAGTGATGACATCTCTCAGTTTTTGTTTTTCTAGGATTATATTCTTTGTTTTTGAAAGACATCTTTTCTGGCAATAGAAATGTTAATTGACATTTTCTTTCTTTCATAACTTTTTTTAGGGGGGATTAGTTTTAATAGGTAGGGTCTCACTCTAGCCCAGACTGACCTGGAATTCACCATGTAGTCTCAGGCTGGCCTCAAACTCACAGCAATCCTCCTACCTATGGCTCCTGAGTGCTCTGATTAAAGGCGTGTGCCACCATGATTGGCTTTCTTTCAGAACTTTTAATATGTTATCTGGCCTCCGTGATTTGTGATAAAAAGCCAGACATTTATCTTCATGAGCATAACTGGATAAACTGCATTTTCTTTCTGTTTTTATGATTCATTCTTTGTCTTTGATTTTCCTTAGACACTTTCCCCTTTGCTGTTTTCATGATTACCTCAGTTTGGGGGTTGTGTTTTGTTTTGTTTTGTTTTGTTGAGATGATGTTTCATGTATCCCATGTTGACCTTGAACTCACTATGTAGCCAAAGATGATCTTGAACATGTATCATCTTTCCTCCCTCTTCCAAATGCTGGGATTTCAGGTGTGTGCCACCACACTCAGTTTTATATGATACTAGGGATTGAACCCAGGGCTTCATGTACAATATTTAAGCACTCTACCAACTAGTCTATATTCCCAACACCAGTCTTTGGTTGTGGTTCTGCTTTTGTTTTAAATATTTTTAATTTCTAGACAATTTCATACATGTTTAACCAGTCTTTTTTTTTTTTCCTGACACTAGTATGTACCACAAGATATACTCTACCTTTATGGATATTTTACATATACTTAAAAACACATGTACTCTGCTGCCTTCAGGATATTATTCCATAAATTATATAAAATATATATTGACATTGCTACACCAATAAATATAGCATGAATAAATTAGACTGATAGATAGGTATTGATATACTTTCCTTTTATGTTAACATTTTATAATTAAAAATCCTCCATTTTAGAAATAGAAATATATATTGTCTAGAACTACGCCTGTCTAATATTTACACCAGTCTTCTGTACTTACCATTTGTTTTGTATATCATTTTTCTTCCTTTAACTTTTGACCTACCAACATTATTACATTTATTTTGTATCTTTTATTAGGAGTCTATTTTTTTCTTATACCCAGTATCACATTTTTTTCTGGCTGTTTAATAGAACTACTTAATCCATTTACATGTGAAGTGGTTATTGAAACAATTGTACTATCTGCCACTTTGCTGTTTGTTTGCAATAAACTTTACTGTTTCCTCTCTTGCCTACTTTAGTGTTATTTTTTCATCTTAATTCTTCTATTGGTTTATAAGATATATCTCTGTTCTATTTTCATTGGTTTCTTGGAGTAATATATTGTTCATCTTAATCTACCACAATAATCTTAGCATGAACATTAAACTACTTCATGTAAAGTATAAGAACTTTTCAATAGCCTATTTTCAGTTATTACTTTACGCTCTTAGTGTTGGAATTGTATGTACATACGTATGTGCATATGTTATATATGCAGATAAATGTATATAGGAAGCCCAATGATGTGTTTTTATATATTTTTGCTTTAAATAGTCATATAACTTTGCAATATATTAAGAGAACAAAGACAAAACATACACATATTTTTGAGTCTAAATCTTACAAATTGGAGCTGCCTTTGCATAATATTTCTCTTGAAACAATTTTCTGTAACATTTCTTGCAATGCAGGACTGTTGCAGACAAATTCCTTCAATTATTGTTTGTGTGAAAATGTATTTTTCTTGTTTAAATTTTGAAAATTTTTGAAAACTTATTTAGGTGTGTACATATATTCATGTGTGTTTATTTATGAGGGCTGGGATGCATGTGCCATGATATGCATGTTGATATCAACGGACAACTTTTGGGTCAGTCTTCACCTAGCCACCTCATTTTGAGGCAGGGTTTCTTATTCTGGATGCTTGCTCTGGTGTTCTTTGCTGTGCTCGCCAAGAGGTTCTGGGAAATTCACCTGTCTCTACCTCCCATCTCACCATCATTGTCAGCATGCTGGAATTACAGAAGCCTGAAACAGCTACAGGATTTTTTCACATGGGATCTTGAGACTGAACTCAGGTACTACAGCTTGAGCAATGAGCACTTCATCCACTATACCCTCTATCCAGCCATGAAATGTATTTTTGATTATATATAAGTCCTTGTAGCAGACAGCTTCAGGTTCGCTGAGATGAACTTCCAGACCAGGCAGAGTTATGGAGGAAGGGATATTATTTATTGAAGCTTACAGATCCAGGAGAAGTTCCATAATGGCAGGAGAAGCAGCCTGCTCTTCACAGGACCAGGCAAGAGAGAGAAAAACCAACCAGGCACACAGCACACAGAGCAAAAAATACAGCCAAAAAGCCCAGCACACTTCAGGAACTCCCGCTAGGCACACTTTGCATATCTTTAAAATGGAATCTCAAACCCACCATCAACACCTTAAGATTGGCCCCCAGTGATATTGCCTCTAGCAAGGTGATTGCAGATGCAAACTATAACTAATAAAATACTGAATATATTGGGGGACATATATTCAAACTACCACAGTCCTATTTGGCATTTTTTATCTTTCCTTACTGTATCCTACTATTTCTATTTTACCTCTCTTGCTTTTAATATATTATTCCAATGTTGACTTCTTAATGTTTTTTTTTTTTAAGAAATCAGCCATTAATGATGATTTTATTCTCTGATATGCTCTATACTCTATTACCAAGATTTTTACTCTATCTTTGATTGGAAGTGATTTGAGCATTGAAGTGACTTGTGGTGACACTGCCTTTGTAGTTTCCTTGCTTTTTTATTGAGATTCATGAAGGGTAAGTTTATGTTTTTCACTATATTTTCCCTCCTATTTATCTCCTTCTCCTCTTCTTGATTTTGTCTCAAAAGCCTCTATTTTCTTCAACTTGTTTATGTGTTCTTTCAGTTGCATCATGTCAATGACTCTATCTTTAATTTTATTAATTTTTGGCAACTTTAGCTCTTTGTTTCACGTAAGGGATTTTCATTTCTATTATTGTACATTTGATAATTTTTATTTTCCATTACATCAGTTTTCATTTCTATGTTGTGATTCTCAGTTCGGTGCTCTGCATTTTGAAAAATATTTACAGTAGCACCCTCCTTGAAACCTTGTCAGGTATACCTAAGATTTATATTCATTCTGATGCACTTTCTATTGACTGGTTTTTGCTCACTAGGTATTAGTTAAACCTTGTGTTTTCATGCATATCAATAGTTCTTTATTAAAACTGGACATTAGAGATATACATTCTTGGGATTCTGAATTGTGTTTTACTCAAACTGCAAACTCTTATGCCCCCTGTGGTGTGGAGCAGCTGATATATTTGTGCAGCTTTTACAGATCCTTGCTGCTATTTTTACCCTGGCTTCCTGGGAATTTCACCTGCACCTGAATATCTTGGTGGTCAGCCAATGATTTTGTCACAGCTGATACACAGATATTGGGGCTCACCTTCTCTGTACTTCTTTTCATAAGATTTTCCACCTACATTTCTCTGAGACATCAAGCTAGTAAAATTTCATTTTTTTTCCTCATGTAAGTAGGTTGGGGAACACAGTCACATTTTGTAAAGCTCAGTAAAAAGTCACAAATCTTACCTAATGTAGCTACTTTTCATGGCTACATTCTTTTCTGTGCCCTGCATGATTTTCTTACCTGATATTCTAGTATTCATTTCCTTTCCCATGCATAGTTTAGCAGCCATCCAACATTAGATGAGGTTTAATGATGGTACTTTGTATTTCCCTCTCTAATAAATCTTGTTTTCAAAATCTTCTCCCATCCTGCTAAATTTACAGCTTAAATATTACAGCTGTTTGTTTTTGTTCCTTTTTTTTGGGTTTTGGATTCTTTCCTGAAATCATAATGCTGTGATTATCTTTCCTGATATAACCATGAGGTAGAAGAATTTCTCAGAAAAGAAACTGATGAACTTGGGATTCTTCATCTTCTCCTTGTAGTTTTCAAGAGCAAGCTCGTCTTCTTGCCCTGCTTTGTCGGCTCTTAAGATACTTTCCCATCCTTAATAGTATATACTGTGTATACCCCTATATACCCATGTACATTCCATATTTTGTAATTATTAATTGTACCACATTTAACTCAAACACTTCACTTTGCTGCCATTATTGGGAGTATACTCAAATTTTGAGCTTGGGTTTCCTTTTAACAAAAGTGCAAAAGCAACATGTATTCAAGAGAAATATACATCAAATTACAAATATTTATCTTTTCTCAGTGTAGTTATGCATTAGAATAATCACTTGACAGGCTGGGCAGCAGCAGCAAGCTATAGAATCTACATGGCCACATTATCATGAAGATAAACCACCAACACACTATAGTATATCATGTTCTTTTTAAAAATATATTTTATTTATTTATTTATTTATTTATTTGAGAGAGAGAGGGGGAGAGAGAGAGAATGGGAGTGCTAGGGCCTCCAGCCACTGCAAATGAACTCCAGATGTGTGTGCTCCCTTGTGTATCTGGATTATGTGGGTCCTGGAATACCAAACAGGGATCCTTTGGCTTTGCAGGCAAACGCATCAACTGCTAAGTCATATCTCCAGCCTTAGTATATCATATTCTTATGATATACTATGAGGTTCAGTAGGTTGGTGTAGTAAATGTATTTGCTTTATTTTGTTTTGAAACAGGATCTCATGTAACCCAGGCTGGCCTTGAAACTGCTATGTAACTAAATATGTCCTTTAATTTCTGATCCTCCTGCCTCCACCTCAAGTTCAAGCTCTGGTATTGAAGGTATGCCTCAGTATACATCCAGTTTTATGAGGTGCTAGGGAATAAAGCTCAAGGCTCCATACATACAGGGAAGCACTGTACCAAAATTAGCTACATTTCCAGCCCCTAAAAGCATTTTTAAATTTTCTTATTGTGTGGAACTGGGGAGGTCCACCAGGGCTTCTGACCATTTCAAATGAACCCCATATATTTTACCACTTTTCAAGTCAGGTTTATGTGTGTGACCTTGGAATTGAACCCTGGCCAGTAGGCTTTACAAGTAAGCACCTTTAACCACTGCACACTCTTCCTAGGCACCTAAATGCATTTTTGACTTGGGATATTTTCAACTTACAATGAATTTTTCAGGATGCAATACCATGAAAATTAAGGAGCATCTGTATTTTGAAGAGTATAAAAGGAACTAATGGTGTCAACATAGTGTTTAGAAAGTTTAATAATAAACTAACATTTTAACTTTTTTCATGTGTACTTATTGGCATTTGATGGGCAGAAAAATAAGTCAATCGTTAATTTCTTCCTCATAGCCACAAAACAATCAATTGCTACACCACTGATTAGATCACTCAAGAAGCAATTTCATATGGGTATTAAGAAGGTTGAAATTCTTTAACTTGTGAATGAGGGTTGATTATACAAAATCTATTAAAATATGATTTGGCAAAGCACACTGAGCATACCAAGGAACAATAATATGGTTGAGCAGTGAATTATCCCATTTGAAAACTATTAACTTGATTGAGTTCCATGATAAAGATTACAGACAAATTCTACTAACTCATAATCTACATGTAGAGAGGTTTACATGCAATGCAATATTATAATTCATAAAGCTAGGCTGAAAGAGGCTTTTCTTCAAAGTTTTGCATTATATATTTTCCTTTCTTGTAAACAGTTAGATAAATTTAGAAAGGTAATTAAATAAAGATTTGAATTTAGGAGAAAAAAAATGCTCTTAGCTCCTCTAGATGTATCCAAATGAGGAACAGGCATTAACTTTAATGTTCATGTCTCTCAAAACCTCAATGTGTGTGTCCACGCGCACACACACACACACACACACACACACACACGGCATCACTTGATGTTCAACAACCTTGCTTCTCAGAAGTAATTGATTCTACTTGTGTCTTGAGAGGTCCAAAAAATAATGTTTTGACAATAGACAATCTTCAATAAGCATGCACCACCTCTCAAGTTGGGTAGCTATTTGAACAACATTCTTCAACATTATAGAAACACAATGCTGAGCACCTCTTTACAAAGAAAGCCTCCCACTAGTGAAATTTAAGTGCAAATTACAAATAGATCAACTGTGAAAAAGCACATAGTTCAATAACTTCACTACTAGTAAGAAAAGCAGCTATTGGAACATATCTAACTTCATGATGACCTGAATTGTCATCTATGACTAAATTTTCATCAGTAAAAGTAAGTGCATGTAAGCTTAATCTAATTCTACTTTTTCCTCAGAACTCCTAAGCTTTCCCCTTTTCTGTTTTTTTGTTTCCTTTTTTCAGATTTTCCATTTCCAAAGCTAAAATATTTTGATAATGAAGCTGTGTAAGAAAAATTTAGAAAGTGGGGAGATAATATTTTAATAGAAAAATTATATATATTCACTTTTGCTTTATTTTCCTGTAAAGTTCAAGTAGAATGCCTTCCCAGGTTTTTTCACAAATTATAGAGAAATAAGAAAATCATGTTAACATGGAATTGTTTTTTAAGTAAGCACTAAAAAGAAATGAATACATCACAGTTCAATGACATATAAATAAATGAAATATACCAGCACCATTATGATATTCCTTATTCCCCTTATATTCCTTCCTAATTATTTTTTCCATGAAGGTAAAAACTATTATGAATTCTATGATGATCAATAACATTTGGCTGGTTTTGTCTGTTATAAATATGGAGTAATAAGTGAGGCTTGATGGCACAAGCCTGCAATAGTAGCCCTTGAGAAACAGAAGCAAAATGATCACCACAAATTTAAGGACAGTCTAATCTACATAGAGTCTCAGGTCAGTCAAGTAGGGCCACACAGTGAGACTCTTTCTCTAAAAAAAAGACTTAAACCAAAAAGAAGTAATAAAATTTGTAATCTTGGGTCTAGGGTGATAACTCAGTCAGTAAAGTGCTTGCTATGCAAGTATGAGATCCTGAGTTCAATGCCAACTGTTGTGCTAGCAAACCTCTGTAATCTCAGCACTGAGAAGGCAGAAAAAGGAGGATCTTTAGGGCACACAGGCCAGACAGTGTAGCCTAATTAATGAGTTTCAGGCCCTTGAGAGACTTGGTCTCATAAAAGGTAAATAGTAGCCAGGTGTGATGGCACACAGAGGTAGGAGGATCACTGTGAGTTTGAGGCCACCCTGAGACTACATAGTGAATTCCAGGTCATCCTGGGCTAGAGCGAGAACCTACCTTGAAAAAAAACAAACAAAATAACAACAACAAAAAAGGTAAATAGTGTTTTTAAGATAGTCCTGTTCCTCCACACACATACATTCTACACAAGTGCAGGCATGTGCACACCCATGCACTCACATAAGAAACATTTCTATTTTAGTTTCATGATTGTTGATAAGTACTTTGTTGTTGAAATGCATTTGTGTTGTTGTATATAAATAATTATCCATTTTCATTACTATTTCATTTTAGGACAGACAATATCAGAATGTGTAAATGTTGATAAATGAACACTTTGGATTCATCCAGTTTTATCAGTTATGAATAGTATTATTCTAAATATTCTTGAATATGTCTCTTAGTGAACATATACTAATCTATGGGTTATATTAGAGTAGACTTGCACTAATTTTAGTAAATATGATTTGAGGCAATTTGAACAGATTTTGGTACATTCTTAGGTAATGCCATAGTTAGCACCACACTGCTTGGATGGACCTCCAAACTAGACACAGTTTATGAGAGGAATGACATTTATTTCAGGCTTATAGATCCAGGGGAAGTTCCATAATAGTGGAAAAAGCTGGCTGCCTTTAACAAATCCACACAGAGAAAAACCACCAAAAACAAGCACATTCTAGGAACCCTAGGCAGAGCTTAAGCATTCTGTATACCTTTAGGTTAGAAACAGTTCCACCCCTAGTAACACCTTAAGGCTGGACCCCAGGATCCACGCACAGTGACACCTCTTCCAGCCAGGTGGCTAGAAATCTAAGTTACAGCTTTAATATAATATTTGAGTCTACTGGGTGACATAAATTCAGACTACCACAGTCAATAATGTATCTGGCTGCTAAAAACAATCTTTGAGATTCAGGGATCATAAATACTATAGCAAATGCAATTCACATTCATTCACATGTTCACATAAGCTTTTGGTAATCTGTTTCTATGTTTGGTGAGACAAGAGCACATTGTGTAGCCTATGCTTGCCTACAACTCATTATATACCTCAAGCTGGCCTGAAGTTCATAGAAATTCCCCTACTTCTGCTTTCTGAGAACTAGGATTACAGACATAAGCCACAAATTTTATATGAAAGCATTGAGCTAGGCATTAGCAGCACTGCATAGAGCAACTCAGATTCTGTGACAACCAAATAACTTTATAATAGTCTCTATTAAAATCGTGTCCATTTAGCAGAAAAAAAATATATATTACAGTCAGCTTCACATTGCTGGACGAACACTTGACCAAAAGCAAGAAAGGAGTTTATTTCAGGCTTACAAATTCCAGGGGAACACCATCACTGGTAGAAGAAGCTGACTCATTCCATCATACATCAGTATACCAGAGAGAAAAACCAAGACCAACAAGAACCAACAACATGAACAGCCAAAACTCCTCACTGCTCTCCACACACATTCAGGCTGGATCCACCCACAAACACACCTTAGGGCTGGATTCTAAGATCCGCCCCCAGTGGCATGCTCCCTATAGCAGGGATCTGCCTGCTAGGGACTCAAGTAGGAAGTTTAATCAAAAACGTCTGAATTTATGAGACCACACAATCAAGTTACCACAATATAGGGGAAACTTTTTATCATTTTGTATCGTGATCAAAATTGCGTACTTCTCACACATTCATGTGTTAAAGTCTTAAAGCTCACTACTGAAGATCTGAGAATAAGGCTTTTATATCAAAAATTAAAGTAAAATGAGTTTATATCCATGAGCCCTAACCCAATATGGCCAGTTTTTAATAAGATAAATAAGAAGAGGAGAGTAATGCTGAGATGGTTAATTCCATGTGCCAATTTGACTAGATTTCTGGACACCCAAGCAAATGGCTAAATATATTTTCCAAGTATGTTTGTAAAGGTGTATCTGGGTAAGATTGGCATTTGAATTGATAAGCTCAGTAAAGCAGATTGTCATTGCCAATAAAGTGAACACCATTGAATGTGTTGAGGGCCTAAAGAGAAGAAAAGGTGAACAATGGGGGAAATTTCTGCTCTAAGTGTCGAGCTATAGCATCAATTCTCTTCTGCTTTTGGACTGAGATGCATACCATCAGGGCCCCTAGGTCTTTGGCCTTGACACTTGGACTAACTTCACCACTGTCTTTTTGAAGTCTTTAATTTTTAGTTTTTCAGATTATGGGAATTCTAGCTTTCCTAATTACATGAGCAGTTTCTCATTAGCTGAATTTCTCTGTGGGACACCGATTAATACTAGGAGAAAACATGTGCATGCACAGATGAAAGAACATGTGATGGTACAGAAGGAAGATCAGCAAAAATGAGAGACTTTAGAAGAAACCAAACATGCTGACAGTTTGATTGTGGTCTTCAGCCACCAGATCTGTGAAAAAATAAACTTCAGTTGATTAAGACACTCAGTCAGTGGTGTCTGCTCCTGGCTACCCTGGAAAACTAAAACACACCATGTCTGGAAATAGCTTTTAGTTGTGAGAGCAAAATCAGGATGCAGAAAAGTAAAAGGTCCCTAAATTGAGCTTAATCAAAATTTAAATGGGTGGGGGAGATGGGTCAGTCAGTAAAGTGTTTTTTGTGTAAGTATAAGGCCCTGAGCTTGATCCCCAGAACTCATATAAAGCTGCAAATGCTGATAATCCCAGAGTTTGCATGTTGGGAGACAGGCAAACCTTGGGTTAAGCTGACTAGCTAGACTAGCCAAGTCAGTGAACACTGGGTTTAGTGAGAGACCCTGTCTTAATAAGAAAGGTATATATTAATCTGCATTATTCACCTCTGGCCTCCACATGCATATACACACATGTATGTGGACCTGTGTACACATACACACATGCATGCACACACACCATACATACACGTGCAAAAATAAATTTTAGAAATGTAAATATTTGTTCTGCAAAAGACAATGTTAAAGCCTGGCGTGGTGGCGCATGCCTTTAATCCCAGCACTCGGGAGGCAGAGGTAGGAGTATCGACAAGAGTTCGAGGCCACCCTGAGACTACATACTTAATTCCAGGACATCCTGGACCAGAGTGAGACCCTATCTCAAAAAAAAAAAAAAAAAAAAGACAATGTTAAGAGAATGGAAAACAAGCCACAAAATGGAAAATGATTATTTTCAACTTGAATTTCTGAAAGAAGACTTATGTTAAGACTATAAAAATATATTTAAAACTTAACAACAAGAAAGCTAAATATTCAGAGTTAGAGAAATGGCTTTATGATTAAGGTGCTTTCTGGCAAAGCCAAAGGACCCAGGTTTGATTCCCCAGTACCCACATAAGCCAGATGCACAAGGTGGCACATGCATCAGGAGTTTGTTCACAGCAGCTAGAGGCCCTGACAAACCTCTCTCTCTCTTTTTTTCTCTCTATCCCCATCTCTCTGTCTCTCTCTCTATCTCTACCTCCCTTTCTCTTTAAGTAATATATATGCTTTTAAAAAGAAAGAAAAATATTTAATAGAGAAATACAAATATTTTACTCAAAGAAAATATACAAATACCACAAAAGCACATGAAAAGATGGCCTACATAGTTGTTTAGAAATGCAAGCAAATTATATTGACATTCCACTACTCACCAATTGGAATGGTTTACCTGAAAAATACAGACCATACCAAGTGTTATGGAGGATGTAGAGGAAATGAAACCTTCATTCAATGCTACTGGCAATGCAAAAGGGTACAGCCACTTGGAAAACAGTTTGGCAGCTTTCTTACAAGCATACATTTACCATACAACCCTGAAATCCCACTCCTGGGCTTCTGTCCAAGTGGGATGAAAATCTATGTTAACACAAAAACTTGTTTGAGAATGTTCATAGCAGCTTTATTCATAATTACCCACAACTGGAAACAACCCAAATTTGGGTTCTCCTTGCCATGGGAAAGGATAAATATAATGTAATACATCCACACAACAGAACATTATTCAGCAATTAAAAGGAAAGAATTATTGATTGATGCAAACACATGAATCGGACACACAGTATACTAAATGACACATATATACTGTATGATTCTATTTACATGATATTCTAGAAAAATCAAACAGGATACAGAATTGATAGGTGTTTCCAGGAAGTAAGGGCTTAGTTGCAGAGGTGATAAGCAAGATAATTTAGGGTGAGGAGACAATGATAGAGACTGGATATTGCCTGTATTGCTTGTAGAAACATAACAGTATTTTTCTCAAAACTCATAAGCCAGTCACTAAATGAGTGAATTTTGTTGTATACAAGTGAAAACTAAATGGTAAAAATGTAAGAGATGTACATATCCATGAGTCAAACACATTTTTTTTTTTACTAAAAGAAATAATTTTCATAGATTGCTAAAAGTGAAGATAAGTTCAAGGATAAAACAAAGTAAGTAAATGATCTATGAAGTGTACGGTGGTTTGAATGTAAAATGTCCTTGCAGTGTTTTAAATGTATGGCCCCATGGGCTCAGGCTTGAATTTTGAGTCTCCAGTGGGCAGAACCCTACTGAGGAAGAAGTATGTCACTGGGGGAAGATCTTGGAGTCCAATCCTAAGGTATGTTTGTGGGTGGATCTAGAGTCTGGCCCTAATGTGTGTAGAGAGCAATTTGGAGCTCCTATCCCTTTGTGCTTGTTGTTTTGTGATGCTGGCTTTTTGGTGATGGCTATCTGCTATGATCTGTGGAAATAAGCCAGCTTCTTCTTCCATGGATGGTGTTCGCCTGGAATTTATAAGCCTGAAATAAACCCTTCCCTCCCATAAGCTGCTTCAGGTTGGATATTTATCCCAGCAATGTGAAGCTGACTGCAACAGTAAATTTATACCAGAGAAGTGAGTTCATTACTGTGATGAATCTTACAATGTAGATTTTGGTCTTTTGAAACTTGTATGCTTGAGGAATACAGAAGAACTTGGTACTGTGGAATCAAAAAGCCTTATATTGAGGTAAACAGTTTGATGAGCTATACTGTAAGAGTTTGAAAATGCTAAATGTAGAAAAAATTGTGGATTGTGAAGTCTTGGTTTATGAACTTTTAAAGGGGGACATAAAAGCTAACTTCATTCTTCTCCCCATGCCCAGAGACTTTGATCAAGGTTGAATTTAAAAGTAATTGACTGGTGCGCTTGGCAGAATGTATAGAACAGAAAGTTATGAAAGATGTGTGGTTTAGTCACAGAAAAAAGAATCAAGCAAACTTAAAGTTACTGTCACAGGGACTGGTTTTAAATTGGTGAAGCTGTAATTGGTATATAAGTTGCCACAATTAGGGGGGGACCAACTGCTTTGCATTGAGACAATAAGAAAGATACATGATGGTAAAATCCACCCAGGAAAGGCTCACGGAGTAGGAATGCAAGCTCTTTTGCTGGAGGAGACTAGAAGGAAGAATGATAAATGTATAACCTACTCTTCAAGGTCAACATTTACTACCTCATGAACTTCCAAATTTCCTGTGCTGCTGCACACCTGGTAATTGTTTGGAAGCATAAAAATGCATGGAAGGGTCATGAAGTATGCTCAGTTCCATAAATATGGAGCACAGATAGGTCCCTGTGTGGAGGCCCATTAAGGCCCTTGTAAGTAGATGAATCAATTCCAGTTACTGTTGAGATGCAACAATGGAAGCAGGGATACATTTCTCTTTGGAGACCAAATAATTCCACTGTATGGAGCAGTGAAGGTGAACCATGATGACAGTGAAGACTCAATGATGTTTTGGATACACCAGGACTGTACATTAGCTACCATGGAGAGATGGTGGCTCAGAATTGGATGTTTACCTGGGCTGTGAGTAATCCAACTGGTTGGACAGAACTGAAAAATTAAGAGACAGTTATCACTGGTAATAGATGTTAGACTTCAATTGAAGATATTTGATGTTTACCTGATGGGTATTAATTTGTATTTTCCTGGTCTGTCCTTGTTATGACTTATTGCAATAGAAATGTTTATTCTGTGCCATTATGTGTTGGAAGTATGTAACTTATTTTGTTTTTATGGTATTTGCAGTTATTAGACAGTCTTAAATCTCAGATGAGACTTGGGACTTCGGAAGAGTCTTAAAGTTGGTAAAGCTTATGGGGATCTTTGAAATTGGACTGAATGGAATTTGCATTGTGAGATGGTCATGAGTCTAAGGGGGTTAGGGGCAGAATATAATGGTTTAAATGCATAGTTCCCATAGATTCCAGCTTGAATCTTGAGACTCCAGTGGGAGAAGCTCTACTGGGGTCAGATGTTGGAGTCCAGCCCTAAGGTGTGTTTGGAGGAGGATCTTAAGTTCAATCCTATGGTGTGTAGAGAGAAAGTTTGGTGCTCTATCTGTTCAGGCTTGCTGATATTTGGTGGTGCTGGCTATTGGTGGTGTCCCTTTCCTATGGTCTATGGAAATGAGCCAACTTCTTTTGTCATTGATAGTGTTCCCCTGGAATTTGTAAGCCTAAAATAAATAGTTAACTCCCATAAGCTGCTTCTGGTTGGATGTTTGTCCTAGTAAAGTGAAGCTGATTGTATCAGTCTCCCATAGCCTCATGTGTTTATAAGTAATTCTCATACTTAATCACCAGCAGGGAAAGCCTTTGAGAGGTGGATCCTTGTTGGAGCAGGTGGATCACAAGGGGTTGGAAGTGGGGTTTTATAGTCCATCCTACTTGTCAGTGCTCAGCTTACTCTCTACCTCTCTGCCGATATGTGATGACGTGAGATGACTTCCCATTCATGCTATGTTTGCCTCACCATTGTGAATCTTCTCAAACTGAAATAAACTCTTTTCTTCCTTAAGCTGCTTTTGGTTGGGTGTTTTGTCCAAGCAATGAGAAGAAAACTGCTACAGAGTATATAGAGAGATGGAAACCACTTAATATTGCCAAAGAATGATGCTGAAGAACCCACTGGAAAAAATTAATGGAGGATGTTATATACCTTGCAGAGTAGTTTTGACCTTGTATTGTTAGAGAAGGGAAGACTACTGAGAGATTCTGCAAAAGGGAATGATATAACCAGCTGTACATATTATATAAACCATTCTGACTATGATATAGAGAAAATATTTGACATACAGGAAGACTGAAGACAGGACAATAAGTAAGAAGGCTTTTGCTATAGTCCAGATGAGATGCAAAAAGCCTGGGCTCAGGCAGTTGTCATACGAATATAGAATAGGTGAAGGTTGCTGAGCCCTGTGGAGTATAGGTACATAAGCTCAGAAAGCTGGAGGGAAGTAATGGCCTGAGCAAAGGAACATTTAACTTTGAAAGGCTTTTCACTCTCCTATTTTAGTCATAAGGGCAAGAATCAGTACTTCCGGGCTGTATTCATATTTCAATGATATGAATACACATGAATTTTACATACTTTTAAAAATTACCTGGCTTTACATGTTTTTCAAATGTTTCAATGAAATTCAAGTGACACTCTATTAACTGACTAAATGACTCATATTTAGGATGACCATATATTCCATTCTGCATATATATAGTCCTAGCATAGTTATTACAGTATATGAATAACAACTCCTTTTGCTTCATTCTCAAAACCTTGGGTAAAAAAAATTGATGGTCACCTTAACCTGCAGATGTATCCCCATTTGAATATTATCCAGTAAAAAATGGAAATGTGTTATTAAATTCATCCTTTGAATAAAAATCCAGATTTGTTCATATGCAAAGGCTAATAAAAATTAGAAGAGAATGGAATGCTATATAAATGAACAGGAAGCTAAATCAATTAATAACATAAGACTATATCCATTTAAGGGAATTGATTATCAAGTAATCACTGAGTTCTTTCCATGTATTTTCTTCCCTATTTGTACTCACTGTGTGTAAAATTTAAAGTCTTATTGTCCCTTTGTACTTAAAAATTCCAACAGAGTGCCCTTAGGCCTTGAAAGGAATTAGGAGGTTGTGACTAGTTGCTAGGTCCCTGGCTGTTCTCCTTTCAAAGCATCATCCTTCATTCTGTCTTCTATAATCCTATGAGAAACCAAAGCAAGCTTGCTCAGTAGGGTTCCTTGTGAACTATCAAGAATTCTGCACTAAATCATCACCTCGCTCATGCTAGGTCCACACAGGGCAGACAGAAGAGAAAAAAGCATAACAACTTTGTTTTCTGGCACACTGTTCTGTCACATCTAGATTGGTTTTTGATGCACCCCAAACCCTTTTTTCACACTCTGTTCATGATGCTAAAATATAATTCTGTCCTGTGTAAGCCAATATAAAAGTGATGGACACATAAAGTACTGAGACAAAAGAGACTGAAAGAAAATAAAATTGTTAATGTAGTTATTTCTGCCCATCTTAATTACACAAGGGACATGAGGCAATAAAACATATAATCAATGGTTGTAATTAATTATATTCATTTTTAGCAATAATCAAAATGATAAGTAACCCATCCAGTTACCCCTGTTTTTTTTTTTAGTTTGCTTAATCTATAGATTTTAAAATTCATTGAGCCCTACACACACTTCTTAACTTGAACAGCTTAAATAAGATACTAACTCAAAAATTCTTACATGGCTTAAAAAAATCTCAGTAGCAGTCTGATGAAATTGAATTTGGATAAGGATAGGACTTCTGAGGTCTATACATTTCCAGTTCTTCAGAGACTCCTCTCTATTTCATATTCTTTTTGAAGTCCATGTGACAGAAAATTTAGACCTAATTGCAAGCATAAGAAGTAACATATATATCAACAATTTTCTTTATAAAATAACTATTATAATCCTTCATTCTATTAAATATAAAAGATATCTAAGTATAATGTATTTAACTTGTTTCACATGGGAATCATGGACTTTTGCAAGGACTTTTTTAAAAAATGGTCACCTTTGAGCTTCCCTTACCTCCAACAGGAACTAAAGTGGATACTATGTGAGCTACCACCACCATGTGTTCTATTGTTTGGTGTGCTATACTGTAATTTATCTATTTATATATCTGTCTCCCCAGTAGACTCCATGGGTCACTTGAGGCAGAGGTTGTTTTCCATTATCTATATTTCTCTGGCATTTACCATGAAAGAAATTTGGTAACTTATTGAATAAATGAACAGGATACCAATTTAATTTTATTAGCAAACATATGTAAAACTTTTATAACTCCTTGTATAGCAAGCTTTCTATAAGTGCTAATTGCTATATGCTTTAATGTGGTCTGATAGAAATATGCTGGAGATTTCTGCTGACTTTTAAATTTCCAGGAACTTTTAATGCTGAAAAAAATAGAGGGGATTTAATATTGGTCCTTAGAGAGAAAATGTAGACCATGAAAATTTGGAAATGCTGTTATTTTTCACACTTATGCCTAAAGGCCATTGTTCAATATGTATTAGAACCCCCCTATAGTTAGATAACTTGGGCTTGCACTATTTAAATTTTCATTCCTATGATGAAATACCTTGGGTAATCACTTGAAAAGGAAGAAGGACTTACTTTTGCACATAGGTTTAGTTCATGGTCACTTGGCCTTATAGCCTTTGGGCTATAGCAAGGCAGAATATATGGAGAAATGGCAGAGGGGATTGTTCATCTCAGAGCAGTGAGGAAGCAAAAGATCCAAGAGGAGGACAGGCTCCCAATATCCCCTTCAAAGGTGCTCCCCTCCAATGACCACTTCCCAATAGAACTATGGCCTGGCATCCAAGCTTTTAGCACACAAGTCTTGGGGAGACATTTGAGAGCCAAAGCATAAAAAGACTTGAATCCCTCTAATTCTGTTCATGTGACTATATGACAAAGTGTACTTACTATATGTGTCCAATTTAGGAAAGAAGAGAAGAGAAGAGAAAGGGAGCCCTGCAGGGATGGGAGGTAGTCAGCCAGCCACTGAGTGAAAGTCCAAATGAACCCCCCATCACTGCTCACTTCCTTCAGACAAGAACCTTTACAGCCGTTTATGAAACATGGTATCCTGATGGGCTTAATTTTGGCCAACAAAAAAGAATTTCCTGCTGATCTCCAAAGTGGCAATTCAATACCTACCGCAATTGAATTCACAAGAAATTGAATTCATCAGAAAAAACTTCACATGCTATAACATTGACAATATAAAGGTTTTCTAACCATTAAAGTTTTAAGTGATGAAGTAGCTTGCCTTGGGGGCTGGGAGTACTTTATGTAAATTATAAGCACTCACACAGAAGCTAGATGAAAATCTGCAGACAGTGCTGAGCAAATTGTCACAGACTGATCCTAAAGTGCGTTGCTTTTCAGGCTCATCTGCAGGCTTCTCAGGACCCAATCCAGTACCAACTGCATCAGAACCTACATTTAGGAAGATACCCCCACCAAAAAAATACATAGATTCCTATGTTATTCACATGAAAATTAATGCTTGAGAAGCACTCTAGGATTCCTTGCTTCTATCACTTGGATGAAGGTAGAAACTCATTCATAGAGTTTTTTTCAGGAAATTAAATGCCACAATAAAACATGGTTGCATTGAACATACCAGTTACAAGCTCTAAAATTTTCTTAATATACTTTGTAGTAGGCAAAAGTTAGCAAAAAGAAAGTCAAACCCAAAGCATAAATTCTCTATATAGATAAATTCCTGAAACAAGAATATTCAGGGAAAATCCACAGACTTAAGGCCTACAAAAGCACTGGGTGCTGATACATGGGCAGGTCACCCTTATCCTTCTGTCCTATACTAAGAACTCTTCTTCTTTGCTCTCATGGACTCATGATACCTTGTGAATTCTTTGAAATCACCGTAGGAATGTACAGTAGCTATCGAACTACACTGCTTAGTCTGGCATTGTACTTGTAGCAATCCTCCTGCCTCAGCCTCCCAATGATGGCATTACAGATGTGTACCACCAAGTCCAACTTCTTTTGGGAACTTCCCTTATCCCACTTGACCTGCAATAGAGTACCATAGCAAATGAGTTCCACAATTAATGCCACTGACTGATATTAATTGACATAATTAACTGATATTATTGTTAGTATTTTAAATAGTGTCTTTGTTTCTATACTTTGTACATGGTTATAAATTGTGTATAGCAAAATAAATTCACAGTGTCAATTACTTGCATTGATAAAAGTATACATGATATGTATTTAGTGAATCAATTAAATGACATACTGCTGCAATTTCTCAATAGTATCATGCAAATAATATTTTACTTTAATCTTTATATTATAAGATATGAATATTTTCCTACAGTGACCAAACTCATTGCTTGTTTCTCAGTACTATATTGCTTTCTGACCTCTGCTGGGTAGAATAGAGTTGACAACCTTTTTCAGTCAGGGGCCAAGCAGTAATTTTATGTTAACACTCTCTATCACAAATACAGAAGCAACTATAAACTCAGTATGTAAATGTCTGAGCTAATGGGTATGGCTATATTCTAATAAAACTTTATTTACCAAAACAGGCAGATTACAGTTTGTTGACCCATGAAAGTAGAAGATTCTGTATCACAAGCTAGCCAAGGTCTCCTTTGTACTAATTCCAAGTAAAGATCACTTGAGTTCACATGGATTTGCCTTTTTGCTGATGCAAGAACCCATATGGGTCTTCTTTGTCCAATATAAACCACTGAGTACAATCCAAACATGCATATTGACAAAATGTTTGAAAATAAGAAAGGCAAATTTGCTCAACTATGCCTTGTGCTCCCATTTCTCCTTTCCTCTCTATCCTCAAGTAAATGTGAAGCTCTGTTCATCTGCTTATGTTTCTCAGTCTGATTCTGGAAGAAAACCCTCACACTTTGAAAATTCTTCCTTGGATTTACTAATGGAGATGGGCAGGTGCATGAGCCAAGGCAGAGACAAGTTGTATACAGAAATCTAGATTGAGAAGTTCAGAGACATTTTACTTTTCATCCTCTGCCAGTCATGCCAAAGGAGTGACCAGTTAGAGTCAGCAAGCCTGCTTTCTCAGGAGAACTTCACTAATTCCCCCTAAATCTGCTTAGTTCCAAGTCCATGATACTCCTTCCCATGACACTACTTCCCTTCCTGACTTATTTAACCAATTTGAAGAGGATTAAGGGCCCCGTTGACACTTACAGAATGAAAAACATGTTCTGGCAGCTTTGAGCCTTAGCACAATGAGTTTGAATGTCAGATAAAGGAAGAGGAGATTGTAACCCATTTTGAATTCAAGCTGATATCAGAAAGGCCTTAAAGGTTCTGTTTTAATTTGCAAATTGAGATTTACCAGAAGCCAAGAAAGACAAACAGTCCTCATCAGTGACCAGCTTTTGCAAGTTTAATCCACAAGTTCACAGTTGCTTTGACCCTTGTGGTGCTGGAGATTGCTTTGCTGCTCCCTGAACACCATGTAATAAAAGCAGGCTGATCAATAAAGAGAGACTTCCCCTGCATGTGAGAAGACAGCTACGGGGAACTGGAAAGCAGTCTGATTTCATGGCCGAGTCTGTTAAATATGTCTAATATTTTTCCAATTTTTAAAATTCAGAATTTTTACTCTATCTCAAACAGTACCAGGGGGAAAGCTCTGCATTTTCACTTGGAAAAGTTGTTAGTAATACAGACTTTGGCTTTACCCCAAAAGAGGTTTAAAGGTTAATTTATTTTTTTTGACAAGAGAAAGAACAGAGTCAGGTAATCCAGCTGTTATAATTTTGAAGTAAGCATAAATATGATTTGGAAGGATATTCACCTTGTTACTTGCCTGCTACTGAAAGATAGTAGTGAAATCCTCAACAGGGGTACAGATTACCATAATCTTAATGTACTGCAACCTGAAAACCATTAAGAAATAGTCCCAACCTTTAGAAGTCAAAAATCCAGCAAGGGAGAAAACAATGATAAACAGGAAGAATGTTTCCCTTCAGTTTGATCTCTGTAAGGCATGAATAGAATAGCCCTCTGCAGCTTCCCCCTTTCAATGTACAAATGAATATGGGCTGCTTCTCTTTCACCTAAACTGAATGTTGAAGAGAAGCTTCAATCTCATTGACTAATTCAGCTGTTTCTTTAAATTGAATTTTTAAACATATGGGCACACAAACCAATCTATATGCAGAACAATTCTTTGAACAGCATGCAAATGGTTTAGGATTACATGCTAGGTATAACACAACTGAGTTTTCACAGTACAAAAGAATGAATTCCTTATTGTGACACTCAAGTTAACAATACCAAAGAATTTTAGCTCAACTTTAAATTACTCCTCCCAACTGTTGCAGTTTTCTTAGTCAATGAATACGACTCTCCTCAGTTCCTGCTTTCTTTTGCCAAATCATTGTTTATTTCTACCAAAAAGTCGTTCACCTATCATTTCATTATTCAACCAGTCATTCAATAAACATTTATTAAGCAACTATTATGTCTTCAATAATATCTTAAATATTGTGACTAGAGAGATAAGGTCACAAGCTCTCTAAAAAGTATATTCTTTCGGTGATGATAGGCATATATAGAAACTAGTCATATCAGAAAAGAGAGAAAGGGAAACACATCCCAGACACGATAGTTTTACTTCACTGTAACAAATCTCCTTTTCATCACTGGATAACATATTGACCTTGTGTTTTGATTGATTTACGTATATCCTTGAAAAATTGTTCTTATCAGTCATCTTTCTTGAAAACAAATTATTATGAAGCTGGGCCTACCTTTGGATACAGGGCACCAGAATGGAACAGGCAGGAATGTGAAAGGAAGCACTCTGGTGGAAGCTGTTAACCATGATGCGTGAGCATGGAGAAAGTGAAGCCTTGAGATTTCTATTGACATATTTATCGGTGCACAGTGAGGGTTTCTGCTGCTGATTCTGCCCCAGCTCAGCAGCTCAGAGGTTTACTGATAAGTGAAGCCAATGAAGGGAAGAGGAGACAGGAAAGGAGAAAATCTTTTGAAATATTAAGGTATTTTATGGTCAAAGCATGGTTGATATATACCAGCATGCACTGCTACCTGACTGCTCAATATTTTCATATCACCCAGGGTCTAGGAGCCAAAGGTGTTATAAAATGCATACCGATTTGAATTTTATAAACTATGTCACCTTTGAGACTTCATCAGGGAAGAGGAGCCTCCTGAGACAAGTCTTTAAGGCCTGAACAGGAGCCAGGCAAAGGGGGCTGAGGGCACTCCAGGTATGGAGGACACCTCCATAAATAAGACACATCATGATGAGTATGGGTGAAAAACAGTATAAGCATCTCAGTGTGGATGAAGCATAGAGCTGCAAACAGGGAGAGGGGGCAGCTGAGAGCAGAATGTACACAAGCCACACATCACAGCTAATCTTCTATGGCATGTTATGGAGTTTGGGCTTTATCCTAAGAGCCATGTGGAGCCATTTAAAGGCTTAAGCAAGGCACTTTGGGAAAGGGGAGGATCAAGTTGTTGTAGAATTTGCATTTAAAAAGGTTACTCAAATTGCAATGTAGAAAACAGTGAGATTGGGAAAATACTTGAAGGAAAGACCTTTATAAATATCTGAGAGCTGGGGTTTCACTTGACTGGTACAGTGGAAGGGAAAGTTTCTCTGACCTTTGAGAGGCCAGTAAGGGGCACAAAAGACTGAACAAAATTTGAGCTGTTAAGGTAATGATTATCTCTGTGTAGCAAACACCAACTATCATGGAATTGAGAAAAGAGTGAGTTTGAAAAGTTGGAGGTTATAATCAGAAAATGGATCCCGGAGTCTAAGATTTCATCATCAGTGAACTTCTAACTAATGAAAATGAAGTCTGGACAGAGAATGTGAACACAGAAAGAGAGGGAAGCAGACAAAGTGCAGGGTATAAGTTATTCTCCATTTTCATTAAGAAATCACTGAGGAAGTTTGGATGGCACCCTCTGCCAGCTGAAGGTTCCAGGTTCTTGTGTCCCAGGACAAAGAATTGTACCAGACACATATTAAGGTAGTAGAAATAGACAGAATGGGAGTGGGTTAGTGAGCTACGAAAGACACACTCCTAATGTTGGGCCAAGAGCCTCATTGCCTTTTATAGGTCATTTACTTAGCATTGGCTTCTCCTGCATTTGCATATGAAGAACTTTTCTCATGCATGCTTTATATGTTACATGTATCCAATACTGAGATGGTTTCCAGTTTCTGATTTCCATCCTGATACAGGACCTTGGAGTTCAGGAGGAGTCCTCCAGAATTTGTGAATCCCATGTTTTGGGTTCTGTCCTACCCTTAATAAAGAATTAATAAAGATGGACTCAAGAAGGATACATTATGAATTATTAAGTTTATTTACAGGGAAATCACAAATTGTGGGGTCTATTTAAAGGAGAAATCATAAATTGTGGGATTTAAGAAACATCCTCTCATGTAGAAACACTGTATAGTTTATTAGGTTCACTTAAGACAAATTGAGGTATGTTTGAGGAAAAACTGGAGCAGAGCTGCAAGCATGAGGAGGACAGAACTTAGATGTATATGAAGAGAGACTCAAAAAGAATAAAAATGGCACTTGCCATGTGCTTTCCTGAAGAGGGAAAGTATCAAAGCAGAAGAGAAATTGAGGGATTTGGGGGAGAAACAGGAGTACAGCTGCAAGCATGTGGAGGATGATTCATAAAGCTTATTTAAGAGAAACTGAGGCTTTTGAAGAGAGATTAGAGTAAAGCTTCAGGCATGTGGAGAGCTCACATAAGAGAAACTGAGGCTTTTGAAGAAGGATTAGAGAGGAGCCACAAACCTGTGGAATGTAGAATCTAGGAGGTTGTATAGGGAAACTTAGGAGGGCGCCTTATGGCATCCACCATGTGCTTTTCTGTGTAGGAAAGTTAAGAGGGCAAATGGTGAGGCTCAAGGAAAAAATGTGAGGGCAGATGTCAAAGCAGACACCAAGAGATTGAGAAGAGAAATGAGTTAACAGAATTGCACTCATGGTTACCAGGAGCACCCAAGTGGTCTATCTGGAGTGTTAGGAAAATATGAACATGGTAAATAAAGAAAACAATGGGGAATCATGCATGTAATCAAACCAAGAGACAGCTGGGTGAGGGAGAAGCCAGACCCACATGTATCCCTGTGGCCTGAACAAAGAGAGGTAGGCAGGCTGAGCAAAGCCAGCAAGGTAGAGTTGAGCTGAGCAGAGTGGAGCAGAGTCCAGGACAGGAAGAAGATAGGAACCTTTATAGGCAAGGGGAAATCCCAATTGCTTGGGAGACGAGGAAGGGGGATCCTAGAGTCAGCCCATTTGGGCACTCTATCTAGGTAGCCTGCTAGACTGTGCACAGAAGAGGGCACTGTAGATCAGTCTCCATCAGACATGACTTCCATTTCTGCCAAGAGTTCTGTGGCTGTGCCAGAATGAGGTATGGAGTGGCATCTCCTGGTTCTCTCTTTGGGCCTCAATCTTTAAATAAAACTGCCTTAAAAAGTTAGCCTTCTCCGATCCTTCATTCTCCCTTATGAGATGAAACTTTAACTGCTGTTAGAGGGAACAGGACAAACAGACCTCTCTAACTTCTTCAGGTTGGATGGGGTCACATGCTGTAGCAATTACAATTTTGCTGAAGAGGAATTCTCCAATGTATGAACCACAAGTTTGGGTTCTATAGTACCTTTAAAAAATAATTGATAAAGATGGACTCAAGAAGGATAAATTATGAATTATTAAGCTTATTTAAGGAGAAAATCACAAATGATGGAGTTTATTTAAGAGAAATCGAGGTTTGGGGGAAAACCTGGAGTAGAGATGCAAGCACATGGACTTTAGGGAAACTTGGGCTTTTAAAGAGAAATTAGGGCAAAGCTGCTGGCACGTGGAAAGTAGAATCTAGGAACATGTGTAGGGAGACTTAGGCAGGACCTGCATGGCATCTGCCATGTGTTTTTAGGGAAGTTAAGAGTACAAATGGTGATGCTCAATGCAAAATGAGAGGGCAGTTATCAAAGAATAGATCAAGAGATTCAGAGGAGAAGCCAGGCCTGGTGGTGCACACCTTTAATCCCAGCACTCAGGAGGAAGAGGTAGGAGGATTGCCATGAGTTCGAGGCCAGCCTGAGACTATAGAGTGAATTCCCAGGTCAGCCTGGGCTAGTGAAATCCTATCTCGAAAAACCAAATAAATAAATAAATAAATAAATAAAAAATAAAGAGAGAGAGAGAGAGAGATTCAGAGGAGAAATGAGTAATGACAAGAGTTCCTGGTTACCCTAAGTTTAAGGATGCTCCACAGGTGACAGCCCTAAAGTTAGGAAAAAGCATCCATGTGGTAGATGAGAGACCAAAGGAAAATTATTTATGTAATGAGAGTGCGAAGTTACCCAAACCTATAAAGCAGAGGCAAGTAGAAAAATCATCCAAACCAAGAGTTTCATGCTCACCCTGCCACACCCAGAATGCCTTTAGAGTTAGGGAGGCTAGCTTCTCTACTTTTGAAAGCCATCAAAGATCATTTGCCAACTCTGACACGTCTGTTGTTTGCTGCCTTCCCTCCACCCCCCAAAAAGTCAGAAGACAGGAAGTGGTAAGAAGAAATTGGGTTGTTCCCAGAACTTGACTTTGTCCTCCCCTCTTTCCTCCAGTCCTTGTTATCTCTGTCAAAAGAACTCAGATGACACTTGCAGGGTGGAGTATGGAAGATAGGAGGAGTTTATGTCCAGGTAAAGTGTAGGAACTCTGAAGGGTGAAAGTCGACCACTACCAGAGGGATCACTTTGTAGGAGATTCAACAGTGGTCATAGGAAATATTATGCCAAAATACATTTTTAGGTAACATTATGCCAACCTACATTCTTTAAAGTCCCTAGAACACACAACTTTCTGAAAGATGTTTATCCATTCCAGTGGTTGACAGATCTATTTGTATGTACAATTACTGGAGAAGACAATAGTCTATCTTCGTTCCTTATTGGAACGTGTCTGGTTAGATAGTGCTCTTATGATCTTCCAGGCTTTCAGACTGTTTGTTATATTTCAACCCAGGGCTGGAGGTACAACTCAGATCCCATTCTTTTTTTGACCAGTTTTATTTTTTTAATTTATTTGCAAGGGGAGAGAAAGAGAGAGAGAGAAAGAAAAAGAAAAAGAATGGGTGCTCCAGGGCCACTATCCTCTGCAATGCTGCAAACCAACTCCAGATGCATGTACCACTTTGCATCTGGCTTTACGTGGGTACTGGGGAATTGAACGCCAAACCAGTATTTAGGCATTGTAAGCAAACACCATAAGTGCTAAACCATCTCTCCAGCCCCAGAGCCTGTTCTTTTGACCAGTAGTCAGAACCTGCAATTTCAGTTTCTTATTTTACAAGCTGCCAATTGTGAGGGAGGATCCATCCCCAGTGACCTGTGAGCCTGCTAGAAACTGAGTAATCACATAGGTGGACTTACCATTTTGGCCAGATTGGGGACTAAAAAGTTCTTACTTTTTCCCTGCCTTTCTTGTAGTAGGGTCACAATTTATAGAAAAGGTGAAACAAAAGCCAGAACATATACATACACATAGATATACATGTATGTATATTTAGCTGTGAATAAAGTTATGGAAATCTTGTAAGTTATGAAATTGTTTCTCCATAGCCAAGGATACAGGCCATTCCAGGCATAACCTGGAGAAATTTTAATTTTTTAGTGTCCATTGTTACAATACTACAAAATGATTAAGAATAATTGTGTCAGCTACACTTAATGTTCGTATTCACATATTGATGCTACTCTCATTTCTGGTTAGAGAAGCTTCTCTTTTCAGATGGTGCTGACCACTGGGATGACTCAAAAGGCAACATAGTGCTGAGAAGAAGGGATGAAGGAATGCCCAGAACTGAAACACCTCTGTCACACCCTCCAAGGCTCAGGGACCATTGTGGAAGAAGGAGCAGAAAGAATGTAAGAGCCAAAGGAAGGGTACAACTCCTTACAATGCAAGTGTCCAAACAGAAATTGGTCTCGATATCCATGACCTCACAGTACCTAATAATACCTTCTCAAGACCCTCATAATAGGAGGAAAAGATGATGACATCAGATTAAAAGAGAGACTAGGGCTGGAGAGATGGCTTAGCAGTTAAGGTGTTTGCCTGCAAAGCCAAAGGATCCTGGTTGGAATCTCTAGGACCTTTGTAAACCAGATAAATGCACAAGGGGGTGCATGCATCTGGAGTTCGTTTGCAGTGGCTAGAGGCCTTGGCGTGCCCATTCTCTCTCTCTCTCTCTCTCTCGCTCTCTTTCTCTCTCTCTCAAATGAATAAATAAATAAAATATATTAAAATAAACAAATAAATAAGAGACTAATGGAGAGAGGGAGAGGATATGACAGAGAGTGGAGTTCTGAAGGGGAATGGGGGAAGAGGAAGGAAATATCATGGTTTATTGTCTGTAAGTATAGAAGTTGTCAATAAAAATAATAAAATATTTAAAAAAGAATAATTGTGTCAGCAAAATTTGGACTTGGAGAGAGCGTCATGGTCAACATATGAAAGGAAGGGATTGAAAGAGGATGAGAGAAAGCTACCTTCTTTAGGCAGTTTTAGTTTTAGAGATTGAGGCCCGAAGAGAGAACCAGGAGATGCCACCCCAAATACCATCTCTCCCTGACACAAGAAGGAACTCTTGGCAGAAATGGAATTTGTTTCTGATCAAGACTGATATACAGCGCCCCCTGTCGCCCACAATCTAGCATGCTACCTAGACAGATGGCCCAGGTGGGCTGGCTTTTTAGGATCCACCCTCCTTCTCTACAAACCAATCAGGTCTTCCCCTTGCCAATGAAGGCTCCTCTTCTTCCTGTGTGGAACTCCATCCTGCTCAACTCAGCTCTGCTATTTTTCTGGCTCTGCTGCTCAGCTCTTCCTTTCATTTCTTGGCCACAGAGACACATGTGAGTCTGGCTTCCCTGTCAGAAGGTCTCAGGAATATGCACTTCTTTGGTGGGGTGTGTGGTTATATGTTTGAGGTGTGTGTGTTTATGAGGCAGTTTAGGGGGACTGGGCCCTGAATGTAAATGCAGGGAATGTTCTTGACCCTGTCCTTGTAGTCTCCACTTTGCTAGAAGTCAGATAAAGATCTGTCTTCTCCTTTTCTCTTGCCACCTAAAGGAGTTCCCTAGAACTGTTTTCCATAAACAACTTGAGTCCCTCCCTAGGCAGGAGTTTTCTTTTCCTAGAATTAAGATTCCAGGAAGGAATAAACTTGATCCTGGAATTATGATTGGTTAAACTCGGGCCCCAAGACTTGGCTTTATGGCTGGTTAGCTCATCTTCCATTCAGAATTTATAAAGGACAACAATTTGGATCTCTAGGCTGGCTTTACCCCCTCCTGTTTTTTCACGGACAAAAACTCTTCATAATCTCTTCTCTTAATCTAATAAAGTCTCTCTAAAATTTACCCTTTGTTTTGGGATTCCAATTTTTTGAATTCATAAGACAAGACTCTGGAAACGCCCCAAAATTCTTATATCAATGCATTGCCATATATTGGTGAGTTGGCAAGAAAACGAAAATTCTGGGTTTTGTTATAGGCAGGTAAGCACAGGTCACATGCTTGCATGTGCACTTGTGTGTATGTGTGTGTCAGATAACAATTTTGTGTGCAGGCCCTTGCCTTCCTTCTTTTTGTAGACAGTCTCTCATATTGTTGTTGACCAATTTGACTGACCCACAAGGTCCCAGGCAATTCAGTCTCTGCCTCCCATCACACCGTAGGTGCATTGAGATTATAGACTCTATGGTGTGTGGCATTTACACTGATGCTGGTGTTTGAACTCCAGTATTCGCTCTTGTGTGGCAAGCAACCGCTTCAGTAAATCATCTCCCTACCACACTTCAAACTTACTGATGCTTCTGATTTGGGAAACTGTGAGCTGAAGTTTGGAAGGATTATCCATGCAAACCCTGAAGTATTCAGAATATAGCAGAATTTGGGGAAGTAGAGAACGAAAACTCTTCATCTCATGGGAGATAGTGGCAAAAAGTCCATTTATGAAGGCCTTGAAGAGGAAGTGTTTGTGGCAAGAGCTTCAGAGGAACAAGGGTCTTTGCTGGAGGGTGAAGGATTTAACTCAACACCAGACAGCAAGGGATCAAAGGGTAGACCTCCTTTCCCAACACTGACTTGTTTTAAACTGTTTTACATAGCTTTAAGCAGTTCACATAGCCCCACTATACCACCACAACTTCCAAATTTCTTTATTTTGTGCACACACCTGTGTGATGTTCATGTGTGCATATGAGTGTTCATGCATGTTTGTGGGCAAACATGAGTGTGGAAGCCAGAGGACAACTTTGAGTGTAATCCTCAGGAGCACCATCCATTTCTTTTTGAAACATGGTCTGATTGGCCTGGAGCTCACCGATTAGGATACAGTGTCTGGCCAGTGTGCCCCAGGAATCTTCCTGAAACCACTTCCCCAATGGTATTAGTATGGATCGGCATCACTCCATCTGGCATTTTTATGTGACCTTTGGGGATCAAACTCAAGTCTTTGTGATTGCAAAGCAAGCACTTTACTGACTGAACCATCTCTCTATTTCCAAATTTCTATTCTGTTCTATGAAGAAGTGGCTACAGGGATGTTCTCTTATTCTGAAACCCTATTTTCCACTTAAAGAGCTTATTCCAATCTTTTTAAATATTTCATTCACTTTTAGGGCCCATCACCTTTGGGCAAAATCAAATAAATCTTCCAAACATGAATCTAGAAATTTTAAAATATGAATTATCTTCTAAAAGATTCAGTGGTCCACTTACCTTTTTATTTCAAGACATTTGTGAGAAAAAAAGAGTACTTGGATGGAGTAAATGGAATGCAATTAGATAATGTAAATTAGATCATATTCATAAAAATGGAATTCTGTGATTCTAAGTAATTCAGTATTATAAGGCATTTAGACAAAAGAAAAATCAAAGTTCTTGTCTCTAGGAGGAGGAAGCAGAGTAATGAAACCTTAAAATAAATGAAGAGTTCCATATAAGGTTTATGTGTTTAGTTTATTCTTTTAAAAATTATTTTGTGCTGGATAGATAGCTCAGCAGTTAAAGGCTTTGCTTGTAAAGCCTGAAAGCTTGAGTCCACTTTCCCAGTACCCACATAAAGCCAGATACAAAAACTGTCACATGCATCTGGAATTTGTTTGCAGTGGCAAGAGGCCCTACCATACCCATTCTTTTTTTCTCTCTCCTTGCAAATGGACATTTAAAGTGTTTAGAGATTAATTTTAAACTGTCCTCCAGAGCTTTAAATTCCCCCAAAATACTAAGTGTCATGTCCCTCATTTTCTTGCCAGTTGGGGTGAGTGAATATCAATCTTTTTCATCTTACAAGTTAGTGTGTATTTTGGTTTCATTCTTGGATTTCAAGTAAGGGTTCTTTGCTTTCAAGTAATACTAAGAACATCTTTTCATATTTTGTTGACATCTTTTTCTTGAAATTCTTGTTAAAATATATAAAGCTGTTAAGGGATTGCCTTTTCTTATTTGTTAGGCGTTCTTTATATATCGTGGAAATAAGCTTTTTGTCTAGTATCTTTTAAAAAATATGTTGTCTTGGGCTGAAGAGATGGCTTAGCAGTTAAGGCACTTGCCTGCAAAGCGAAAGGACACAGGTTTGGTTCCCCAGGACCCATGTAAGCCAAATACACAAGGTGGCACATGTGCCTAGAGTTTGTTTGCAGTGGCTGGATCCCCTGGTACGCTCATTTTCTCTCTCTCCCCCCTCTCTTCCTCTCTCTGTCTCCTTTTCTCTCTCAAATAAATAAATAGAAATACATTTAAAAAATAATTTCTCCCAGGCTGGAAAAATGGCCAGTAGTTAAGGTGCTTGCCTTCAAAGCTTAAAACTAGGTTCATTCCCCAGTACCCATGTAAAGCCCGATGCACAAGGCGGCACATGCATCTAGAATTTGTTTACAGTGGCTATAGGTCCTGACATACCCATTCTCTCCATCCTCTCTCACTCTCTCTCTCTCTGAAATAAATAAATAAATAAATAAATAAATAAAATTTAAAAAACATTCTCCCACTGAGCATGGTGGCACAAGCCTTTAATCCCAGAACTGAGGAGGTAGATATGTTCATTCTCCAAAGTCTGTTAAAATTTGTGTTTTCTTTTCAAAATTCTTTTTTCCATACACATATATAATGTATTTTGATCATAACTCTCTCCTTCCTATTCTGAACCCCTTTTTCTTTCAAAGAAGTACCTCTTCTGTCATGATGTCTCTTTCTCTCTCTCTCTCTTTTTTTTTTTTTTTTGGCTTCCTCCATCATCCATGATGTCATGTTGATAAATCCAATATTGTGCGGGTCTCATGCAGGTAATGACAGCTTCTATGAAGTCATGAATGCTACAGGTAATTCTTGTCCAAAAGACAGCATTCCAAAGCACTCCTCCACATCCTATGGCTTTAAAATTCTTTCTACCACCTCTTTCTCAATGCTCCCAGAGTCTTATAGGGAGTGATAGAGATGTCTCATTTAGGGCTGAGCGCTTAAGAGTCACTTATTCTCAGCACTTTGATGAGTTTTGATTCTGCCCCATGGTCATCACCATCTTCATAAAGAAGCTTCTCTGACCAAAAGTGGTCCCAAAGCTAAATATTTAGAGGGCAATTTGATGGGCACAATATAAACATTTACCAAATAAAAATAGTAGCTTCCTCCCCCAAGGGCCTATGACCTTTCAAGCCATAGACTTTTGATTGTATTTCTAGTACCACACATAAATACCCACCCATAGGGCAAGCTTCAAATCCAGTCAGAGTAAATTTCTATTTTTGATTGAATTATAATTATTCATATTAATGGGGTATACTGAGATGTTTCTCTGAGATGTTTTGATATCAAGTGTGCATAGTATAATGATCAATTCATGGTAATTAACCTACCAATCATCTTAAACATTCATTATCCCTTTGTGGTGAAAACATCTTGTGGTATGTTGAATGTAAAATGCCCCCCATAGAATCATGGGTTTATGATTAAACCTCACCTATGATATCCAGCAGAGTCTTTGAGAGGTCAAGTCTTTTGTGGGGAGGTAAGTTTTTAGGGATCTGCCTTGGGGTTATAATCCAGACCTGTTTCCAGTGCTAGCAAACCCATTCCCTCTCTGTCCTCCTTACTGATAGGTGAGGATGTGAGCTTGCTTCCTGCTCTCGCCATGCTTTTCGTGCCCTGATGAAACTTCCCCTCAAAACTGTAAGCTAGAAAAAAAAGCTCTGTTCTTTCTTAAACTGCTTCTCATCAGGTGTTTTATCCTAGCAATGGGAAAGTAACTATCACACATTCCAAATCATGTTTTCCTAGTTTTTATTTGAGATGCACAGTACACAATTATTACTATGTTAGAATGTCTTACTCCTATCTAATAGCAACTCAGTATCTATTGATCAACATTTCTTCTCCTTCTCTCTTTATTCTTCCTGGCCTCTGGGTAGCCACTATTCTACTTTCAGGAAATTAACTATTTCAGATTCTACACATGAGTGAAAACCTGGGATACTTCTTTTCCTGTGCTTGGCTTATTTAATTTAACATGATCTCAATGTTCCATTTATGTTATAACAACTGACAGAATTTCCCTTCTATGGCTGCAGTTTTTCTCACATGCATTTCTCATACTCAAGATTATTTTAAAGGTCATTTTACATTGCATTCTAAAATGCTAAAGCAGATTGTGCTCACCATTATTTAAAATGTGAGGTTGAGCTTAGTCTTTTGGATGTTGATATTCATGGTCTCTTGCTAACAGAACCTTTGAAATGAATAAACTTGATGTAGAAGCAACCAGAGGAAAAGGGGGAACTACCATGATGATCCAGTGATAATCACAGCTAACTTCATAGGTAGCTTTGGAGTTCAAATAGCCTCTCAAGATTTTTCTGGAATTGATCTGAGATGTATTCCTGAATTTTGTCATGCACTTAGCAATTTGATCAGTTGTTGGATGGAGGCAACCCTGGAGAGCCAGTGTGGCTTTGAGTAAAATACCCATTTTCAGCTGAGATAGTCATGGCAAAGGCCAGCACCTGAAGGCCATTTACAGGCAGCACTCTGGCCAGTCAGGCCAGGACTTCATCCTCTACTACATGAATGCATGATATGAATGGGATTTTTTTTCTTATATTTATAATACTTCATCCATTGGCTATTTATTTTATTTTATTTCATTTTGGTTTTTCTAGGTAGGGTCTCACTCTGGCCCAGGCTGACCTGGAATTAACTGTGTATTCTCAGGGTGGCCTTGAACTGAGGGCAATCTCCTACCTCTGCCTTCCGAGTTCTGGGATTTAAGGAGTGCACCACCATGCCCAGCCTGGCTATTTATTTTTATGTGTGACATGAGATAAAGGTTCTGGTTTTCCTATTCAGATAATCAATTTTTCTAATAATACTTAGTAGATCATTGCATCTTATTTGGATTTTTAGTGATTTAAAAGTAGACAAACCTAACTATGGTCGTGCACATATGTAATTCCAACACTGAGAATGTTAAGACAAGAGGACTGTAAGCTTTGCACCAGCTTGGGATACAAAATATATATATATATATATATATATATATATATATATATATATATATGGCTAGTTCTATCTCAAAAACACAAACAAGAGAATTTTAATAAAAACAAAACAAAATTCTTGAAAGTAGTTGCTAATTTAAAACTATAATTTTGATGTTTGTGATATCTAAGATATGATGTGGTTATTTCTTGTTTAGAGAAGAATGACACAAACAGAGCAATTTGTCAGATTGACGTCTAAAGAAAAATAATTCTCTGTCTTGTCAATTTTTATCATTAGAGCTATGAATCATGAAAACTAGAAGAAGATTTTAGTACATATTTTCTGGTATGTTGATTTCTCAGATGAGAAAGCTAAGGACTGAAGATTGGCAGGGATAGATCAGGAATCAAAACAAAAGACTCTTCATTTATAGAATAGCATTCCTCCAAACTAGGTTGTTTGCAAGAAAAATATTATTTTATAATATAGCCCTTTCATTAAAATATTTCCTCAAGGGGCTGAGAAGGTGGCTCAGTGGATAAAATTATTTGCCAAGTGAGCATGAGAACCTGAATTCAGATCTCACATCGCACTTAAAATGCCAGATGTGGTGGTGTGCACCTATAATCCCAGAACTTGGGAGGTAGAGATGGGTGGATCACTAGAATTTACTGGTTAGTCAGTCTAATCAAATGGGTGTAATGTATGTTCAATACAATACTTTGCCTCAGTAAGTGAAGAGGAGAGAGAATGAGAAAAACACCTGATGTCAACTTCTGGCCTCACTACATATGTGTATATATGTGCACATGCACTCCCACAGCACCTACACATGCAAATATACAAGGACACATGTGCACATACCACACACATACACATGCACAGATAAAAGGTAAATATTCCATTAAAATAAAAAATAAAATATTTACTTATTTATATTCAGTTTTCATATGCCTTGTTTGAAAATAATAAAATAGCATTTCTTAGCTAATAGCTCCTAATATTGCTTTCTACAAAAATCAACTGTCCTCTCCTCCCATTCTCCAATTATTTTGAAATTAGTGGGGAAAATTGTATTGGCCCCATGCTAATGGAAACCACAGAGTAATTAGCAAGTAGAAGGCACACTAAAGCCAGACGATACTATATTGGCTTGTAAGGATAATTGTAAGTTTACTGATAAAAATCAATTTTTATCGGCTCACTTACACTCCATAATAAGGCCACTGTGGCACTTCCTGCTCAGGGCACATAAGTGAGAGCTAGTGCATATTTGATTTTAATAAATACTGTCTGTGGGAAGCCTGAACAGGAATGAACAGATGTTGGAACCATATGATAATAGTGTGGTGGGGTTAAAAAAAAAAACCTGTGCATTTATATGGCACACCTGGTGTTTATGATACTTTTGTAACTTTTGTAACTACAGCATCTGGCCCATTGCTGCTGTTCTTTAATTTGCAGATACACAGGATCCTGTGTCTCTTGCAGTGTAGACATGTCTATCAGAAAAAAAGCACACTAAACATGCTATGCATCTTGCAGAGAAACAAAACAGTCTCCCTACAAGGAACTTGTGATAAATAATTAGTGAAATTTAAAAATATATGTAATCATTTAGATCAGCAATTCTTTTAAAAGGTAAAAAGTATTCATTCAAGAATTAACAGGTCAAGGCATGGTGGCTCACAACTTTAATCCCAGCACTTGGGAGGCAGAGGTAGGAGGATTGCCATGAGTTTGAGGCCATCCTGAGAGACTACACAGTGAATTCCAGGAATGTTTGTGCTAGAATGAGACCCTACTTTAAAAAAAAAAAAAAGGAATTAACAGGTCACTCATCTACACTGCAATTTTTTTTGACTTGCAATGAAGAAAATGTTTGCAGAATATCTGAAATATAACACTATAGGATCTATGTTCTGGCACATTTATTCTATTAGATCCAACTGATACAGGTTTAAAGGTAGACAGACAGTATAATTTTACATAGCTAAAGTTTGAATTTGGTGGTTTTTTTCTGAGCTTTAGGGTATGTCTGTGTGTTAAAAGATATGAAATATAAAGTATTTCATGTAAATTTTCACTTTTTCTAATGAGTAAATCATATTAATAACTTAAATCCACCCAAAGGCTCATAAAACTCATTACATGGAAACATGTTTATAGGCACAAACACACACAGATTTACTCTAAAGTAACTTTAGTAATGGTAGCTCTTCCAGGGATTTTTAGACTAAAGCTTGGGAGACTTGGTTTTGTTTTCTGAGTCAGAATCTCATGTAGCCCAAAGAGGCCTGGAATTTCCTATAAAGCCAAGGCTGGATTTGAAACTCAGATTCTCCTATCTCTACCTCCTGAATCCTGAGAGTACAGGTGTCTACCACCATGCCTGACTTTTAGAAGAAACTTCAGAGTAGAGAGCAACATCAGAAGATGACTCCAATTTTGACAACACATCTTTTTTCATAAAACATGTCCTTGGATTTTAGTGACAAATAACTTATTATGGTGTATCAGTTAGTTTCTCATTGTTGTGACCATATTCTTATAAGAAATAAGATAAGGGAGGAAATGGTTTATCCTGATTTTTTTCTGAATTAAAATTTTGAGGGAGTACATTCCATCATGGTGAAGAATACATGTCAGCAGGAGATGCAAACCAACAGGTTACATTGTAGCCACAGCAAGGAAACAGATGCCTAAGAGAAAGAAGTGTTGTACGAGAAAACTTCAAGGCTGCTCCTCAGTGACCAGCCTCCTCCAGCAAGGCTCCTTTTCTTACAAGTTCCACAACTTTTCCAAACTTGGTAACCAGCTAGGAACCAAGTATTCAAACCCATAAGTCTGTGACAAATATTTCATATTCAAACCACAACACATAGTTTGTAAAATATTAATTTTACATTAGAGTTTTTGTGAATTGGGAAAAAATAGGCAAGGTAACATACAATATGATCTTCTGATAAACACCAAGATGTTTAAAGAACTAAGTAACCCAGGTGAGACTCCTGCAGAAACAGAAGAGCTAGCTATCAGGCAATCAACAAGTATTGGGCTCCAGCCAGCAAGCACTGGAAAGGGTTTCTCCTCTCTCTGCCATGCCTGAGCCAGAAAGAGCATTGGAAATTACTGGAAATGGATTCTCCCCACTCACACTGACCCTGCAAAATCAAATGAACCTGCAGGAGAAGACAAGGAGGACAAGCTGAGCAACACCAGAACAACTCCAGAAAGCATTCTACAACCTAACCTCCCTTGTCTGTATGTTAGCAATATAAATATCACTGGAGATTGGAGGATGCCAAAGAATCCTAGCTACCCCTTCTACACACAGTGTCCAGATCCGCTGATAGAGAGGGCTGACCCATTAACCAACTGGTACACGCCCTTGCTGGACAAGAGAGCACCAGATTTACAATTCAACATAGGTAAGATGAAAAGTCTCTGCAAAGGTAACAGGGCTGGGTTACACTGGGGCAATACATACCTCAAAGGTATGTATGTAGGTTTGAACTGGAAGTACAAATTGCACCTTCCATATCAAGGCAGATTGCTAAAGAAAAGAAAAATCTCAGGAAAGGAAAGAATTAAAAATCCAACAACTGATTTATTAAATCTAATGTAAGTTTAGTATACTTTGCCATTTTGGTTATATCATTTTTTAAATTTAATTTATTAGAGAGAGAGAGAGAATGGACATGACAGGGCCTACAGCCACTGCAAATGAACTCCAGATGCATGTGCCTCCTTGTGTATCTGGCTTTATGTTGGCACTGGGAAATCAAACCTGGATCCTTAGACTTCACAGGCAAGTGCCTTAACCACTAAGCCATCCCTCCAGCCTGACTTTGCCATTTTAAAACAATTTATGCTAGGGTTAACCTTTGATATGTGTTAATTTTCACTCTTTGTTTTGCTCTAACCCAGTCTGACCTGGAACTCATTGCAGCTCAGCCAGGTCTTGAGCTTACAGGGAGTCTCCTACTTCAGCCTCCATAACAAGAGGAATAAGGGTGTGAGCCACAACTCCTGGTTTAGAGCCTCTTAAAAAATATCTCCCCTCATGTATATATATTCCATGCTGGTTTTGTGTTTTTATATTGCTGTTGAATTTTAATTTTGTTCTATATTTTTCTCCACCCAGCCTACTATTGGGATCTCTCTACTACTCTTCACACAATTCATATATGTTCCCTTTCCTCTAACCTCTTTTCCACATTCCTTCCTCCTACCCCTTCTCTTTATTTTCTATAACTACAACCTTTCATAGTCCAAACAACCTCTAAAATGGGTGGAAACTAACAGTATTGCAACTTCCTTCTCTCAGATATTTGTGACACCTCCATATTTCCAAATTTAATACTAGTCTCTACCATAACCTACCCTATACCCCTACCACTCCTAAATAAACAAATCTTGTGGTAGTTTGAATATATGGCTCCACAGACTCAGGCTTCAACTTTGAGTCTCCAGTGATCAGAAAGAACCCTACTGTGAAAGAGATGTGTCATTGAGGGTTGGATCTTGAACCCACCTCTAAGGTGTATTTAGGGCAGATCTTGAGTCCAGCCCTAAGGTGTGTAGAGAGCAGTTTTGAGCTCTATGTATTCATGCTTTTTGGTGTTTACTGGCTGTTTGATGGTATTTATCTGCTTGGATCTGTGGAAATGAGTCAGTTTATTCTGCCACTGATGGTGTTGCCCTGGAATTTGTAAACGTGAAATAAACCCTTTCCTCCTATAAGCTGCTTCTGGACAGGTGTTTGTATCAGTAACTAGAACCTAACTGAAACACTAGTCAAGTCATTGTTGTTTTGAATCTTGACCATGCATATTTTGGTCTTTTGGAACTTGTATACTGGAGAAATGTGGAAGGACTTGGTACTTGGGGATAGAGAAGCCTTACAATGGTTTGACAAGCAGAGTGTAATGGGCTATTCTACTAAGAGTTTGAAATGCTAAACATAAAAAGAATTGTGGACTGTGAAAGCTTGGCTTATGAACATATAAAGGGGGACAGATCTTTGTTGGAACTGGGCTACTGGCATAAAGTCCGGCCAGGTTCATCTTCTCAGGCCCAGAGAGTTTGAACAAGGTTGAATTTAAAAAGAATGGTCTGGGACTGGAGAGATTGCATAGTGGTTAAGCACTTGCCTGTGAAACCTAAGGACCCTGGTTTGAGGCTCTATTCTCCAAAACCCACATAAGGCAGATGTACAAGGTGGCATATACATCTGGAGTTCATTTGCAGTGGCTGGAGGCCCTGGCATGCCCATTCTCTCTCTGTCTATCTCCTCTTTCTCTCTCTCTCTGTGACTCTCAAATAAATAAACAAAAACAAGCAAAAAACCAAAAAAGAATAGACTAACATACTTTGGGGAGGTATATAACAGAAAGATGAGAAAAATGTATGGTTTATCAAAGGAAAAATTCAAGGCAAAGATTCTGGTTTTAAGTTACTGAAGCTGCAATTGTTAAGCAAATTTTCATCATTAAGGGTAGGCCAACTGCTTTTCATTGGGACAATTGTGAAATCTGCCTGAGGGTGAAATCCACCCAATAAGGCTCTATAAGTAGGAATGCAAATTGTTTTGGAAGAAGATGGCTTAAAGGAAGAATTCTGAAGAAGTATACTATTCTTCAAGGTCAAAATTTACCACCACCACTGCCCCACCCCTCAACCCCCAATTCCCCACCCCCAGTTGACAAATTTGTCTTACTCTGCAACTAGTAATAGTTTTTTTTTAAATTATTTTTTATTTATTTTTGGAGAGAGAGACAGAGAGAGATAGACAGAGAGGGAGAGGGAGACAGAGATGGGCGTGCCAGCAGTCTCTCAGCTGCTGCAAACGAAATCCAGATGTGTGCGCCCCCTTGTGGTCAAGTGCGGCATTGAGCCCTTGCCTCACTTTGCATCTGGCTAAACGTGGGACCTGGAGATTGGAACCGCTGGAGATTGGAACCAGCGTTCTTAGGCTTAGCAGGCAGGCGCCTTAGCCGCTAAGCCATCTCTCCAGCCCCGCAACTAGTAATAGTTTTGAAAGCATGAAAAATGGAAGAAAGTAGGTCATAAAAGTACACACAGGTCCAGGAGCCACATGAATGGCAGTGTGAAGTAGGGTGAGATCTCTGTATAGAGGTACACTAAGGTTATTATATGAAGAAAACCAGTTCCAGATGCTTCTTCTGAGATGTGGCATGTAAAGCAGAGTAGAAGTCACTATACAGAGAACAAATAAGGATATTATATGGCATTGTGAAGATAGACCATTGTTTGCAGTGGAGACCTGAACATAGTTTGTGTATACCAGGATTGTTCAATGGCTACCATGGAGAGCTGGTAGCTCAGGATGAGATGTTTGCCCAGGCTGTGACTAGCCCAGTGGTTGGAGTAGAATTAGAAAATGCTGAGACAGTGATCACTGCTTTTGGATGCCTGCTTTAATCGCAAATGTCTTATGTTTACCTGATAGCTATTGACTTTACACTGGCCCAGTCTCTCTTTGTTATGCTTTTTACAATGGAAATGTTTTCTCTGTACCATCATGTGTTGGAAGTACGTAACTTGTTTTGATTTTTACAGGACTTATAGTTAAGAGACACTCTTAAACATCAGATGAGACTTGGGACTTGGAAACAATGTTAAAGTTGGACTAAATGCAATCTGCATTGTGTGATGTTTATAAATCTCTGAATGTATGGCCCCATAGACTCATGCTTGAATCATTAGTCTCCAAGGTGGGTAGAACTTGGAGTCTAGCTCTAAGGGATGTCACTGGGGCAGATCTTGAGTTAATCCCTAAGGTGTGGAGAGCAGTTTGAAGCTCTGGCTTTTTCTGGCTTTTGGTGTTTGTGTACATTTTGATTGTGTCTCTCTGCTTGGATCTGTGGAAATAAGCCAGCTTCTTTCACCATTGATGGTATTTCCCTGAAAGTTTTAAACTTGAAATAAATCCTTTCCTTCTATTAGCTGCTTCTGTTCAGGTTTTTGTTCTGTCAACAAGAAGCTGACTACAATGAAGTGTTAGCATACTTTATACCAGTCTTGCTCATATACCCACCCACAATTATTGAAGTCAAAAGAGAACTATTATTAGTTTGCTGGTAGGAAATTCCCACAACAGGCATATGCACCAGCTTGGGTCACTCCTGATATTACCCTGGGAGTAATAATAAAGTTAAACTTGAGTTCCTACCCTGAAAATGTAGCTTCTTGTCTACATGTCTAAGAATAGTTGATAAATAGTATAAATAAATAGTTGATAAATAGTATAAAAAACACAAAAAATTAAGGTAACATAACTCTTCCAAAAAGTATAAATCCAACAGTAATGACCTTCAGTGAGACTGAATTAGATGAAATGTGGGAAAGTGAAATCAAAGGGATCAAAGAAGAAAAACTCCAGATGGGATCCCAAAAGAACACAGGAATAAGCTTAACTAAATAAGGTCAATATACGATATGAGTAAGTAAACAGAAATACTGAGGAAATACTAATCTGAAATACTAGAAATTAAAAGCATGTTAAGTCAAATTTTAAAACTCTGTAAAAAGTCTCACCAATAGAATAGATCAAGAAGAGGACAAAATATCTGAGCTTGAAGACAAGGTTGATGTTTTGGAACATTCTGATAAAGAGAAAGATAAATTAATAAAAATGCATAGGTGGGGAATTTCAAGACATCTGGAACAGTATGAAGAGATCAAAGTATATAATTTACGGGCTCCTTTTGACAGAAGAGGGGAAAGTATGTACATGAGACCACAGTTAAGAATAAACCACACAGCTGGGTGTGGTGGTGCACGCCTTTAATCCCAGCACTCAGGAGGCAGAGGTAGGAGGATCACCGTGAGTTCAAGGCCACCCTGAGACTACATAGTGAATTCCAGGTCAGCCTGAGCTAGAGTGAGACCCTACCTCGAAAAAAAAAAAAAAAAAAAAAAAAAGAATAAACCACACTTGAGGGGCTATAGAGATGGCTTAATGGTTAAGGCACTTGCCTCTGAAGCCTAAGGACCCAGGTTTGATTCTCCAGTACCCGCATAAGCCAGATGCACAAGGAGGCAAATGCATCTGGAGTTTGTTGGCAGTGGCTGGAGGCCCTGGCATGCCCATTCTTTCTTTCACTGCATCTCTCTCTCTCTGTCTCAAATAAATAAATAAAGTAAAATATTTTTAAACGGAAAGAATAAAGCACACCTGGATAATAATTAATGCAAGAGAATAACAGAAAGATATCAAATATTACAAAATCAAGAAGAGTGATGGGAATTAAAACATATATTTCAATGACAACTCTGAATATCATTGGTCTCCACATCCTAGCCAAAAGACACTGACTAGCAGACAGAATTCAAAGGCAGGAGCCTTCTGTTTGTTGTATTAGAGAAACTCAGCTCTCCATAAAAGATCGACATTACCTTAGGATGAAAGGATGGAAAATATTATGTTAAGCAAAGGGGCCTAGGAAACAAGTTGCTGTTAGTGTTCTACTATCTGACAGACTAGATTTCCTGTCAACATTGGTCATAAGTGCTAAAGATGATCAATTTATACTGATTAAGGGAACAATCCATTAAGAGGACATTACAGTATCCAACATATATGCACTGAACATGGGTGAACCCAATTTAATTAAAACAAACACTAGTAAATGTAAAGTTGTAGATTAACCCAAGCACAAAAGTAGAGGGTGACTTCAATACTCCACTTTCACTAACTAACACCTAGGAAAAACAAAACAAAACAGTGAAGCATCTTCATTAAATGACATCACAGAATGAATGGAAATAACAGAAATATAGCATTCTATCCAAATTCTGCAAAATATATATTCTTTTCAGCAGCACATGGAACTTTCTCTAAAATAGATCATATATACAGGAAAATTGAAATAATTCCTTGTACAGTGTCATAGTCAGGTTCACATTGCTGGGATGAATTTCTAAACCAGGCATAAATTTGTGGGAGGAGGGGATTTATTGAAGCTTACAAATTCAGGAGAAGTTCCATAATGAGGAAGAAACTGGCTTCTTTTCACAGGTCCACACATAGAGAGAAACCACCAACAACACTATAAACAAACACACTCTAGGAACCCCAGGAAGAGCTCAAGCAACATGCATACCTTTAGGCTGGAAACAGATCTACCCCCAGTAACACCTCCTCCAGCCAGAAGGCTGGAAATTTCAAGTTACAACCTGAATAAAACTCATGAATCTACTGGAGGACATCCATTCAAAGTATCACATTCTACCCTGGCACTCAATAGATTCACAGCTATCTCACATTATAAATTATATAGTGTTTTCAGTCCAAGTTCAAAGGTCCCATAGTCATTATCAATTTAAAATTGTTCCAAAGTCCCAAGTCTTATCTGAAATTTAAGATCGTCTCTTAACTGTGAGTCCTGTAAAATCAAAGCAAGTTATATACTATCAACATATAAAGACACAGAGTAAACATTTGCAACTGCTATAAGGCATAATAAGGAGATATTGGGCCAATGCAAACTCAATAACCATCAAGCAATTATCAAATATCTGCACTTCAAGTCCAATATCTATAACAAGTGACCAGGGACAAATCTCTGAATTTTCAAATTTTGCTGCTCCAGCTGGGCTGAGTCACCAGGGAAACTTCATTCTGAGTCAACATGGTAGTTCTTGCACAGTCCAGGTATATCCAAAACATCTTTGGGTCTCCACTACAAACCATGGACCATCTTGGAATATCTTGTTTCCCATGCCTCATCCCAACAGAGGCTCCTGGAATCATGTGCACTTCATAATCAACTCCACACATTTTTCATGCTTCCAAAACCAATACCATATATGTGGGACATTAGCCATATTGTTAATTCATGGACAAAATGAATTGTGATCTTGAAAAGCAGGTTCCTTCCTTTCAGCCAACCCCTTTCAAAAGACTTTGCATTTCTACCATTCAGTCTTTCCTTAGGCATCATTTCCATTATTTCAATGTAAAGCAGTTGGGCCATCCTTAATCATGGCAATATCTGCTTAATAATAGGAGCTTCAGCAATCAATCTCAGTGCCAGTAAATTTAAACTTGCTTAAGTTTTTCCAACTTTAAATCTTAAATTTCTCAGTTTCATATCTTTAGCGAAGCACATCAGTCCATTCCAAATTTAACCTTGATCAAACTCTCTGGGTCTGGTTAGCAAAATGCAGCCATCCCTAATCCCAGTAGGCCAGTTCTAACAATGTTCTTTGCCATCTTTCATTTCCCTTAGAAAGTTCATCAGCAAAGCCTCTAAATACAATTTTCTCTGTATGTTAGCACTTTCACATCTCACAGAATAGTCCATTAAACTTGGCTTACCACGCTGGAAGACATCTTCAATTACAAGTACTAAGTCTATGTCCATTTCTATAAAACAAAACTCCCAAAAGACAAAAATCCACATGGTCAGATTCATTAAACAGCAAAACCCCACTCCCAGTCCCAGTTCTGTCACAGTCAGGTTCATGTTGCTGGGATGAACTTCCAAACAGGCACAAGTTATCAGAGGAAGGGATTTATTGAAGCTTACTGATCCAGGGCAAGTTCCATAATGGAGAAGTTTCTGCGCCCCCTCACAAATCCATACAGAGAAATACCACCATGAACACTATAAGAAAGTAAATACCAGCAAACCCAGGCAGAGCTCAAGCACTCTGCATGCATTTAGGTTCCATATAGCAAGATGCACAGTAAAGCAAAGCATGCATTGTCGCACATGTGCACAAGGGAACACATGCTTCTGGAGTTTGTTCACAGTAGCTGAAGGCCCTAGCATGCCCATTCTCTCTCTGTCTCTGCCTCTCTTTCTCTCAAAAAAAAATCAAAAAAGCAAAAGCTAGCTGGGCATGGTGGCACATACCTTTATTCCAAGCACTAAGGAGATAGAGGTAGGGGAATTGCCTTGAGTTCAAGGCCACCCTGAGACAACATAGTGAATTTTAGGTCAACCTGGGCTAGAGGAAGACTGTACCTTGAAAAACCAAAATAACTTTTTTTTTTGGAGAAAGAGAGAGAGAGGGACAGATAGAGAATGGGCATGCCAGCAGCCTCTCAGCCATTGTGAATGAACTCCAGACATGTGCCCCCCCCCGGGAAAGTGCAACATTATGCTGTTGCATCATTTTGCATCTGTCTAAACATAGGACCTGGAGAATCAAACAGGTGTTCTTAGGATTAGGAGGCGGGCACCTTAACCCCTAAGCCATCTATCCAGCCTCCAAAATAACTTTTTTAAAAGCAAAAGTTTCTAAGAAAATATAGACATAATCATGTTCTTCTAAAATGTAACCCAAAGATACAAGAAAAATCCTTGCCAGAGTAATTTTTTTCTCATTTTATATTAATGTCTATCTCACTGCTTTGGAAAAATAAACACCAAAATAAAACCAAGCATTTTCAATAGTACAAGCAAAAAGCACAAGTCCCCAGAACACAAATTTAGAGCTTAGGTAAAATGCACATTTTATATGCATATTTTTTCCTTACCATGACTTTACCTTCAACTGTCTGTATGTGATGGTCAATAAAGTGTGGTTATGGTATGAAAAAAAAAAAAAACAGAGAAATGTGAATTAAAACTACTTTGAGAGCTGGGGAAATTGCTTAGTGTTTAAAGGCACCACTTGCAATGTCTGATGGCTAGTGTTCAATTCCTTGTACACACATAAAGCCAGATGCACAAAGTGGTGCATTTATCTGGTGCTGATTTGCAGTGGTAGGAGGCCCTAATATACCCATAGTCACTCTCTCTCTCTCTCTCTCTCTCTCTCTCTCTCTCCATCTCTTTCTTCTCCTCATAAATAAATAAGTAAAAAAAAATTAAAAATTAAAACTACTTGAAAATTCCATCTCACTCCAGTCAGAATGGTTATCATTCAGAAATCAAAGCACAATAAATGTTGTTGAAGGTATGGGTAAAGAGGAATCCTTCTCCATTCTTGGTGGGAATGTAAACTGGGGTATCTACTTTAGAGGTTCCTGAGACAGCTAAAAATATATCTACCATATTACCCAGCTAGACCACTCCTTGGGATATACCCTAAGGACTCTATACTATAGAGTTACATGCACACCTATGTATATTGCTACTCTAGTCACATAGCTAGGAAATGGAAACAGCCTAGAAGCCTATCAACAGAAGAATAAATAATGGAGTTGTGGTACATATACACAATGGAGTTTTATTTACCCTTAAAGAAAAATGAAATTTAGAAGAAAATGGATGGATCTGAAAAAGATTATACTAAGTAAGGTAATCCAGGCCCCAAAAGTAAAATGCCTATAATATGGACATCCTAGATATATATTGTTAGATTTGTATGAGTTGGAGTAGGAGTCATGGTAGAGGCCAGGAAGCTAGAAAGAGGCCAAGAGGGAAGGAAAAAGGGAGGGCTTAAAGAAGGGATGTAATAGATATGTAAGTAGAGAGGCAGCTGTTATGAATAAGCCATATGGAAATTAATATATATGTATATATACATATATATATTTATTTATAAATGCAACTTTACAGAGATGAATATAGCTTAATTTCTTATTCCAGAACCAAGAAGATCTCACAAGATAAGTCAACTGCATGATTAGAAACAGTTCCAAAGATGCCTTACAACAAACATGTTACTCTCACTTTCAGTTGAATCTTCCTGTCTGCATTGCGTGAAAGTTGCTGAGGCTTTTTTAAAGGTAACTCAAGAATCAAATCTATAACCATATGGAGTCAGAATGCCACCAAAACTTGGCTATCAAATTTAGCATAGCTAGTATCAATACTAAAAGACTTATCCTAGCCAAGCACTTGAATTGGTTACTTCTGACATGTAACATAACATTGTGACTTGCCGTATAAAATGAGCAAGGTCAGTAACTCCAGAAGATTGAGTTTTTGTGGGGTATCAGGACCCTACAGTGAATCTCTACCTTATTCTGTGTCCTTGGGCAATCAAGCAAAGATTAAATGTCAAATTCACTTGAAACTAAACAAATTATATTAGTTTTGCTTTTAACATAATATACAGAAACAAATATTCCTTTTATTGGGGCTGTCTCTATGTTGATACTGCTTTTATGAAATGAGAGATATTCAATATGCCAATTGTAGCAGACAGCTTCAGGTTCGCTGAGATGAACTTCCAGAACAGGCACAGTTATGGAGGAAGGGATATTATTTATTGAAGCTTACAGATCCAGGGGAAGTTCCATAATGGCAAGAGAAGCAGCCTGCTCTCCACAGGGCCAAGCAGAGAGAGAGAGAAACCAACCAGCCACCACAGCACACAGAGCAAAACTACTGCCAAAAGGTCACACAGCACACTTCAGGAACTCCTGCTAGGCACATTTGCATATCTTTACAATGGACTCTCAAACCATCACCACACCTTAAGACCGGGACCCCCAGTGACCTTGCCTCTAGCAAGGTGATTGCAGATGCAAACTATAAGTAATAAACCACTGAATATATTGGGGGACATATATTCAAACTACCACACCAATACTTTAGAATAAACTTGCCACCAAACAGTACTTGAAGTTTCTGTGTGAGTATTTTATGTTGGAATATAATACCAGAGGCAGGAATGAAGGACAAAGGACATAAAACAAGGAAAATGAGAGAGCCAAGCTCATCTAAATTACTTCATGAAATGCAACCAAAAATCTTCCACAATAAAGACAGGGGAAAATAAATATCAAATGTCTTCTTGTATCATCCCTTACTAAGAGGTAAGAGAAGTTCCACAGCCCGAAGCAAGAGCTTTTTGCTTTTGGCCAATGACATGAGTAGTCATTTATGTTAAAATTATGCAAAGCCTGAGGCTGTAGAGGTAGATTTGCAGGTAAAACACTTGAACAAGGGCTTGCAAGGGTCTGAGACCATCTGAGTTCCCTTGCCAATCATACATGAAAATAGCTGGGTGTGGCTACACATGCCTGCAAACCCAGTCCTGTGGGAAACCCTGGTCAGGAAATGGCTGGGGCTCACAAAAAGGCAGCTTTAGGTTCAGAGAAGAGACTCAGTCTCAAGGAAACATGGGGGGGGACACTTAACATTCTCCTTTGACCTCCACATAAGCATTCATGGAGTGCAACTTTGCACACACATGCACACAAACCATATCAAACACAAAAACTATACCACTCATAAAACAACAACAACAAAATTGGTCAAGACCTACTTGGTCACTCAGGTTTGATGGAGGGAGATTAAAGCAGATAGTTTGAAGTGATGCCTAAGTTATCTTCAATGGTAGATATATATTGCCAATGAGGAAAAAACATTCCATATATTTGTGACAAACAGAACAGTTTGTTTTTGTACAAATAATATTTTTTAACTCTCCTATATAATTTAAACCTGAACTCTAAGTTTGTTCCCTTTCAATTAGTATTAAGGAAATAATGCCACTGAGATTAGTGACATGATAAGCACGATGGAAATGATGCAAAATGGATTCTTTTATTAGTATTTTATCCTTGTTAGCAAAGAAATTCCACAACCATGCCATTACACATAATTATGAAATATAGAGTTGTGGAATCTAATTTAAATAATTCCACTTCTTCTCTGAGGTTTTTAATCACATCTGTGGTTTTGTTCAAGACCGGAGATGACAGGTTTACCTTTTGTGAAAGAAGACAATTTACCTACCAACAAAATCTTATTGTATCATAATTAATAACATGTCTATTTCCCTTTCTGGCAGTGTTTAAAATGTTTCTAAATAAAGGGTTGTTATAACTAAACTTTGTGGATTTGCTTCACAATATTCCTGCTTAGCCCATCCGGTAAAGGTATCCAAGTATATGTCCACGGATATTAAAAATGCAGGAAGGTTGAAAAGGGGTATTGGAAGAAGTTTTTTTTTTTTTTTTTTGCATGTGTGTAGTATGTGTGCTCTGTGTGGTATATGCACATGTGTGTGCAGATGTGATACCTTTTCCTTTGGCAGCTGGACTAGAATATCAAGTCACCTCCTCCATCACTCACCCACCTGCTTTTCCTTGGAACAGAGTCTTACTGTGGTAATTTGAATCAGGTTTCCCCCTCATGTGTTCTGAAAACTTGATCATAGCTGATAGCATTTTGGGAAGGGAGCCTTGAGGGAACAGGTATGTGGTTTGGGGAGGACCTGGATGATTTATTAGCGCTAGCTTACCAGTGATGGTTGGCACACTTTCTTATTGTTTTTGTCCACCTGATATTGGTCAGTAAGTGATGTTCAACCTCTGCTTGTGCTGTATTTTCCTCTGCCATCATGGAGTTTCCTCTTGAGTTTGTAAGCCAAAATAAACCCTATCCTCCCACAAGCTGATTTTTGTGGGGTGCTTTCTGACAGCAAAAAGAAGGTGATTGCAAACTTTAGTGATAGTGCAGCATGCTGTTCAAAAGCCCTGGTCATTTTCTGGTCTCCACTGTAGGACTAAGGGTACAGAAATATATGGCCATATCCAACTGTTTATATGGGTTTTGGAGATTAATATTCAGGCATTCTCAGACCCTCTCAAGACCTCATTCTTGCACAGGAAGTGGACTTAACCACTGAACTGTCCTTCAAGCCTAAAGAAGCTCATTTTTTAAAGTATTTAATTAATTAATTACTTTATTTATTTATTTATTTATTTATTTAAGAGAGGAGGAGAGGAAGAGACAGATAGAGAGAGAGAATGGGCACACCAGGGCCTCCAGCTACTGCAAAGGAACTCCAGATACATGTGTCATCTTGTGCATCTGATTTAAGTGGGTACTGGTGAATCAAACCTGGATCCTTAGTCTTCACAGGCAAGTACCTTAACTGCTAAGTCATCTCTCCAGCCGCAGAAGCTCATTTTTGAAGAATGTATTATTCATAGCCACCATTTTTTGAGTTCTCAAAAATTAGTGCTAATCACTATTCCACATAAATGTTTTTTACAAGGTATTTAATACTCAGCAAATTTGAGTTTTTGTTTCCATTACACAGATAAGGAAATTGAAGCTCAGAGAGGTTGAGTAATATGTCCATCCTAACATAGTAGTAACATATAGCTAGGATTCAAATGGGTTAGATTTATTTCTGTTATTCAGCAGTTCACTGTCTTTTATGTAGATGCCAGGAATGGCTCATGGAGGACCTGTAATTCTTCGTATATGAGGCCTGTATAAATTTGTCCTTTGGTAAACAAAATAAGTATATTCAAGTGTTTGGAAGAATCTGTCACTGCTCCCTCTTTATGGAAATTTGGACTCATGGATAGCCTGTCAAACTGGCTGAGAAGTATTGTCCCTTTCCTCTCAGCCACAGCCAGATGACATTGCAGGGTTTCATTTAGGAAAGTCATTAGATCATCACTTCTTTTTTTGTTCACCAGTTTTTCATCATAATTACAGATGTTTATTTTTCTAAATTTTGTTTTATTTTGTTGAGACAGGATCTTGCTATGGAGCCCAACCTGGGTTTGAACTCCTCAACCTTACAATCTTCTTGCTTCTACCTCCCAAATTCTGGGATTATAGGTATGTGCTACCACACCTGGCTTTCATTTTTTGAATTTCTAATGAAATTTCTAAATATGGCATTCTTAATTGCATTAATAATTTGAAAACCAGATGGCATTTGGGTCTTTTTCACGGAAATAGTCCACGTGGCTTCCCTAGTCACATTAAGCCCATATCAACCCCATTCATGTTTTCATAAGCCAAATGGAACAGTATTCATTACATTTACTAAGCTTGTCAGTTTCTTAAAAATATGTCCCAGTAGGGCCAAGGATACTTAATGAAATTAGTATCCTTAATTCTCATACAGCAGAAATGACCCAGCCTAGATAAAGCAGGAAAGAGGAAATATTCTCTGTTCTTTACTTCTCGAACATGTTTGGTTCATCTTTGAAGGAACCACATTATCTCTGCCCCAGTCTCAGCAAATGTTTTTCTGTAATTGGTAATGCTTGACCAGATTACCCTGTATGTCATGAACCAAGACTCATGAAAAAGCATGGGCTTAATTAATTGACAAGTAGAATATGTCTCTCTACACATTCTGGTTCCTGTTGGAGCACTATGTGTTCAAATAGGTCGTCACACCAAGCCAGAGATTGAATCTTTCATCATGTGTTACATCAAGTTTTCCAATTGACCCATGATACCATTTAGTGGTTATAAGAAGGAATAAAGCACTATGAAAATTGTACACAGTAATAATTAACTAACTATACACATCAGAAGGACAAACATGTTTAGAAAGCTTGCTTACCTAACCACGGAGAGTTCTGGGGGAGAGAGTCAGAATCTTTTGTTTTGTCAGTGTGTTAATATCATTTTTGCCTTAGAAATGAGCATGTGATGGGGAAAGTTGAAGAAACTACATGATGAATATTGGAATACAGAGTCTTTGTGACAGGGAGAAATGCTTTTGGAGACACCTAAATGCCTGTCACACTGTTCATGGGAGGCCATGAAATTGCATATAAAGCTAGTCAAACTGTTAGAGCAAAGAACTCTTGCACTTATGTTTTTGTTTCTGGGACAAAATACCTGACCAAAAGCAGCTTATGAAAGGAAAGGGTTTATGTCGGCTTATATTTTCTTCATGATGGGGAAATCATGGCATGAGCAAGACAGCAGGGTGTCACACAAGTAGTCTGAGTGAGTTGGCTAGAATCAAGGTCCTACCTGCAGTGGTACACCTCCTCCCAGAAGGTCCCAGTTCCTAATGGTTATACCATCAGTGGATTAAATATTAGGCTTAATCACAAACACATGAGATTGTGAGGGGCATTTAACATTTAAACCACCACAAACTAATCAATGCTGTAATTAAGTATTTTTTCCCTCTTAACTTCATAGTCCAGTTGGGTGGGAAGTGGGAAGGATTCGATAGGGTCACTCAGAAATGTAGACTCCTCTCATGAAGCTGTCTGCTATCTTCTAGCCCACCAGCACCCTTCACTGGATCCTCTGATTCCAGCTGACTGACAGGGGAAGACAAAGATAGAACAATGTTCACCTCTTCTTACTCATTTCAGTCCTGCTGCAATGTATGTTCCCTCTGCTCATCTATCAGCAAGAGTCAGTCCCATGATTCTACTTTCATACAAAAGGGCTAGGAAAAGCAGTTTAATGATATGTCTGAGACAAAAGAGAAAATAGACTTTCACCTGAGACAACCATGGTCAGAAGCATTCAAAATGATGGACTATTGTAGCTCCTTGCTTGATTAAAAATACTTATCATAAAATGTCATTACTTCTTTTGTTGTTTAACATGAAGTTTATTTGTTGTAGTTTCATGTTATCTCATTTGTTTGGTTTAGTCTATGTCTTCTCCCCAACATGAACGTACTGCCAAAAATCGCAACGTCTTGTTTTTCACTATTATATTCCCAGTACTCAGCAGAGTGTCTGGTACTTTGTAGGCACTTAATTAAAGAATTATTAAATGAATTGAGTGTCAATGCTATGGCAACAACGATGAAGGAGCAGCTCTAATAGTTCCTTAATCCTAAAATGTGCTATCTAATGAATAAGAGACTTTCAGAGGGGAGGGGAGTCATATCACATCAAACATACATGTTAATGATAGGACACATTCAGATTTCAGAAATACTACTCTGGGAAATATACAAAAATATCATGGTGATTCAGGTTGATAGGCTCTGGAATAGTTCACTGAGAATGTGTTATTAGATCTAATGGAAAGATGGCATTGTCAAGTTCAAGAAAATGAAAAGCCAGGCAAAGACATCTTGGACATGGAGAATAGCATTCACAAAGGCAGTGCAGCTTCCTTCCTTTGGGAGCAGTGAGTAATTTCATACAGTTAAAGTGACGAGTGCTTGAGGGAACAGCTAGAGATGTGTCTGGAAAGGCAGGCTCCAGCAATGGGGTGTCATTGACAAGTTCTATGCAATGAACTGATATTGTCAGATTTGCATTTTACAAAGTCTATTCTGGCAGCAGCATGAAGGGTGTGACTAAGAGGGTCTGGAGCAGAGTCAAGGAAAACAGCTGTAGTGCTACTTGTGGACAAGTGAGAGGTGAATGAGAGGCTAAGCATTTGCTATGTATCACCTCTACAAAATCCACTAAGCTGTGCCTTCACTTTCCCAGGACACAGTAATGGAAACCCATAATATGATCTGTTTTTGCTACAAAGAATAATTGGTATAAATTTAAAGAATAGACAGGCATCTGTTGTTTGAAATTATTTCTCATAATATCAAATTTAGGGTAAGCTAATGTGATTTGAATCAGATGTCTCCATAAGCTCATATGTTCTGAATGCTTAGTCCCAAGTTTGGGAGATGAAACCTTGCTGGAGGAGGTTATGTTGTTGGGGGTGGGCTTAGGGCTGCTGGTGCTGCTTGCTGCTTGCTGCTTTCCAGTGTGGACTGAAGACCAGCATGGACTGAAGAGCAGCATCTCTCCTGCCTTCAGTGCTGGGTTGGGACTGCTGAGGCCTCCAGCCTTGTGGACTGAGCAGCTACCAGGTTTCTTGACTCTTAAGTCTACAAGCTGCTATTGTTGGACCACCATAAGCTAATCCAATAAATTCCTTTTTTTTTTTTTTTTTTTGAGGTAAGGTCTCGCTCTGGCCCAGGCTGATCTGGAATTAACTATGTAGTCTCAGGGTGGCCTCGAACTCACGGCAGTCCTCCTACCTCTGCCTCCTGAGTGCTGGGATTAAAGGCGTGCACCACCACATCTGGCTAAATTCCCTTTTAATACAATTCATTCTATCAGTTCTGCTCCTCTAGAGAACCCTGACTAATACAGCATAGTGCAAAATGGCAGAAGTATATTTAGGGTCATTTTAGAAATTGTTGGAAATTGTGTCCTAATCCCATGCCAAAATTCATTTAATGATTTTTTTAAATGAAATTCAAGTCAGCAACTTAAACAGGGATTCTTAAGATCAAATATTCTGACACAGTGTTATGGCTAATCACAACTGTTAATCTAATTGAAACAAGAATCAAGTAAAAGAGCAGACCTGTGAGGCTATTTCCTAGAAAGATTTACTGAGGGAGAGAGACTCTCCCTAACAGTGGTTAGCCCTTCTGACCATAGGCCAGATATAAAGCTGTCCTAGGGGAAAACAGTGCTCTTTTCTCCTGTCCACCTTTGCTTCTTGCTACAGAGTACATCTATCCTGTTGCTGCCACCTTTTAGAAACCCTAGAACACAACTTCTTTAGCCTTAGGATGACAACTGAAAACCAGTGGTTCTATGCAAATCTTTCAGGCCTCAGCTGGCAGATCGCAACTACAGAAACATCCAGCCTCATGGTCTGAGCAGCTACTGTGTTCTTGACCCTTCTAGCATGCGGACAGCCATTGTTGAACTACTCTGCCTTTGTTGTGTTTACCCATCTAATAAATCTCTTTTGTAATATATTATTTTGGTTCTCTTCCCCTAGAGGACCCTGACTAATATAATACATGCTGAGGAATGATGATAGAAAAATAAGTTTTTGTTTTCTGTAATTAAACCATTAGGTATTACAAGTACAGAAAACTTTGTATTTACATTTGAAACATTTCAATTTGTAATACACAATAGTCTTGAATCTGAGCTGATGTGCTTTAAGAAACATTGCTTCACATTGCTCGGTGTGATGGCATCCACAAGGCAAGGTGCATAATCTATGTGTTAAGAACCAAGGCTATAATGAGATTGCATGATACAACATGGGCCAGAAATGCCAGAAACACTACAAATTAATTACTCATTTTAGTTATGAATGAACTTGAAATTGTTTACCATTCAGAAACATTTACTATTGCCGAGGATTTTTGTTACCCTCACATTCAGTTACACAACCCCATGTGTGGGTTGCAACTCACAATTTATGGTGCTATGAAAAGATCATTTCTTCATGACAGTCTTTATAATATTCAATATTGAAATTCAATTCTCCTTCTCTTTTAACAATTAAGAACACTCAATCTCCATCATCCCTTATACTATTATGCATGTGGAAATGGGGTGCTTTGCCCGTCTTGGACTCTTCCCCAGATCTTTCCTGTATGGAAACAGGAGTTTGTAAATCGCTTTTCAATGTCTTGTGCATAGATTTGAAGGACTCCTCAAACCTCTCTTGTTCTGAATTGTAGCGCCCGCGCTACCACCAAGACCCCGAGCTGGGCGAGGTGTCGAGGATTGAAGAGACGTTTACTTGGTTATTTGTGTTTTAAGAATGTTATTTATTGAATGTAGAGGGTGATATATATAGTTTTACAGCACTGTGGAAATGTACCAGGGTTAGAAGGTTATGTTTTTATATCCTGTTGTTTACATCCTCCTATCCTGTTGTTAACAGTTAAGCAAGAGCCACCTGCGGCAAACGGAACTTGTGTTTAGGCCAGGAAATGGGAGTGGAACAGGATGTTCTTAGGCAAACAATTCTTGGTTATGTCAGTCAAGCAGGGCAGCAGACCCCCCGGGAGGGAGGGTGGACCCCACACTGAATGAAGTTGGGATTGTGGAACCGAGACTCCACTGATGGCTGCATGGCACTGAATATATTGAAAAGATTATCTTTTTGATTTTTTTTTTTTGGTTTTTCAAGGTAGAGTCTTGCTCTAGCCCAGAGTGACCTGGAATTCACTGTGTAGTCTCATGGTAGCCTTGAACTCATGGTGATCTTCCTACCTCTGCCTCCCTAGTGCTGGAACTAAAGGCATGTGCCACCATGCCTGGCTTTGAAAAGGTTATCTTTTGATTAGTAAACATATCATAGTTTACTAGAAACAAAAGAAAAAAAAATAACAAAAAAATAGGGTCTAGGTCAGATCAGAATGAGTGCCAGCTCTGCCACTTCATATCTGTGTGACTTTGGGCAAATGGGGTGTCAAAAGTCAAATAAACTATTGTTAGTAGAAAGCCCAGAACATTTCTCTAAAACTCAACTAGAATGAATTGTATTTCACTCTCCAAGGCCCTAGACAACCTCTTGCCCCTTTTAAAACCCTAGATTTGTCATCTTCATATCAATAAGACATGTTTTCTTATATGCAAAAACAATGCTCTAATGAATTTCTCTCTCTCACATTGCTCTGCCCCCTTTTTTTGTTTGATTGGTTTAATTTGTTTTGGTTTGTTCAGACAGAATGGAAGTATGTAGCCAAGGGTAACCTCAAATTCAAAATTCTCTCTCCTAAGCCTCTGGAATGTTGTGATTATAATTGTTTATCACCACACCCATCTTCCTTTTCTCATATGTTTTTATAGAAAACATTTCTGTATAGTATTATGTGGCATGACAGGACATTCTGCCCATTTCTCCCAGTCAGGACTTACAGCATTTTCTTCTATAAACTTTTGTCTCCTTAGGCTTTCTTTCCTAAGCTGGGGATAAGGCTCAATTGGTAGAGGGCTTGCTTGGCATGCATGATGCCTTGAATTCCATCTCCAGCATCACATAGACCTGTGGCGATGGATGCCTATAATTCTAGTACTTGGAAAGTAGAGAAAGGAGGATCAGAAGTTTAAGGCTATTGAATTTGACGCCAGACTGGTAACATGAGATCCTGTCACAATGAAACAAAATTAAACTAAAATAAATAAAAGCAAGTTAATTTCCTTATCAATAGTAGGGTTGTGTCATTGGAGGAGCGCTATCCTTGTGAAGGGATTAATTTAGCTTCTGCAAGAATGGATGAGTTGCCAGGAGAGCGGGTTGTTGTTATAAAACAAATTTGCCTTCCCTGGCTCTCTTGCTCCTCTTCTGAAAAGTAAATCAATACAAATCCTTACTTAGCTGCTCCTTTTAACCTACACTTTTGTACATACATTCTCCCAGTAAAGCAGTCTCATGATATGGCTGTCTTTACATCATATTTTAGAGATTTTACTTTATATCAGTGAACTCTTGACTTTCAAGGGTTTTCAGTTTAGTGCACACAAGTTTCTTTTCATTTTTAGTGGGTGTTAATATTTTGGGTTCAATCTTCTTGTCCTGAACTTTTATGGAAGTTTCAGCATTTTAAAGCCTTTCTTCCACTCCCACACATCTAGCTATTCTTGGCATATAATCATTACATTCGGGGTCTGGTTCTGTTAATTTTTAGTTAACATCTAGGTATCACTGCAAACATCCTTATTCTTCCTACTCAATTGTGTTGGTTATGTAAACTTCACTATATGAAAAAAGTGGCTTTTTGCACTTCTGAAATATTTTTTTTTTTTTGGTTTTTCGAGGTAGGGTTTCACTCTGGCCCAGGCTGACCTGGAATTACCTATGTAGTTTCAGGGTGGCCTTGAACTCACGGCGATCCTCCTACCTCTGCCTCCCGAGTGCTGGGATTAAAGGCGTGCGCCACCACGCCCGGCCTGAAATATTTTTTAAAATTGTAATAGTGTTAGAAAGTTTCTTGAAAAGTTTGTTTTTAAAGCGATTTTAAATTTTACTTATTTAGTACACTGGACAGGGGTCACCATTCTTGGAAGTTTCCTCTCTGTACAGTATAAGAAATTTAGGACATTGGCCAATTTTGAAATTGTTTAGAAATTGGACAGTATGTCCTATGAAGGATCCATATTGTTTGCTAATAGGATTGACAGAGACAATACAAATGACTGCTGCTAGCTTCCAAGAAAGGACCAAACTACTGACCATACTCAGAGAACACAATATAATATTTTGTATTCTATCAACATTTCTCTGATATTGCCTTGACTATATCTGTGGCTTTAACATTTTAAATTGTTAAGCAAGTACAATAACTGTCTTCACACCCTGATTTCAATAATTGGTTTGATTCACATTCTAGAGCAAAAACAGAATGGAAATGGATTACTAGGGGTTAATTCAACAAGCTCAATTCAAATGGGCCCAACATATTAAATGCTCTACTGTGTACCTCTAATTAGATACATAAGACCTACATGATTTCTATACTGCATTATGATGTTACTGAAGAATATAGAGAACCATCTGAGCTTTACTTTTCTCATCTAGGAAAACTAAAATCGGTCATGAATGGTGGTACACACATGTAATTCCAGCACTTGGGAGACTGAGGCAGGGAGATGAGGAATGGAGGTCATCTTCAGCTACTTCTCCTGGGATACATGGGACTTCTAAACCAAAACAACAACAACAACACCCCCCCCACAAAAAAAAAAAAACCCTAAGTGCCGTTAGAAGTTTTCAAATCAGGAAACACCTCTGAAAAATCAGTGTTAGTTTTGCAACTCAACAAAATCATTTTCAACTCAGCAAAAACAATTTTGAATATTTAGTGTTTCTTGAAGAACATTTCTGGTTACCCTTTGTCATCCACATGTACACAAATACATGGATACTGTTTCCTGGATCAATGGAAGATCCATGAATTTTCTATCCCAGAATAGATCAGACAGTCATAGAAATGTGTGGTTTATTAAAATTTGTCCACACTAAAGCTCATGTTGAATCTTAGACCCTGCTGTTCCAGGTTTAATAGGTACTAAGACTTTTAAGAGGTATCTGTGTCATCGTAGCTGTATTCTCATGGTGAAGGGATTCAGTTAGTAGATTAGTTACTAGGGGAGTGGATTGATATACAACAAACTCCTCATGCACTAATTTGCCCTTCCAGCATGAGGCATTAGTGGGGACAAGAAGCCAAGATGATGCTAATACTGTGCTATTGGTCCTCTGGACTCATAAGCAAAAATAAACCTCTGTTATTTATAAATTATTCAGCCTCTTATATTCTGCTATAGCAACAGAGAATAAGAGTGACACATCCCCTTCATAACCCATCACACCTTCATCCACACCTACCCATGCATACATGTGCATGCATTGGCTAACTTTTGACTCATATATGATATATAGGGAATGAATGGTTTCCAAACATATGTGAAAGAGATTTTATTTTTCAATTGGTGAAGAAAACAAAAAGTTCTCTTTATGAAAGTGGGCCTGAGGAGGACAATAGAGTGGAAGAAGCAAAGGACTAACTTTGATTCTTCTTTAAAGATCCACATAAAGGCAGAAGCTGAATACAAAGACAATCCTGATATTTAGAGACATTATCCTTGATGGCAATGAGGTCCTCAAAGATCTTTTAAGGATAACAGACAGAGACAACTGGGAGTAGGAAAGGAAGAATACAGAAGTGACCACTCATGGGAATAACTGATAGGTCTATTTGTAGGCACATGCAAAGCACTCTTCTGGGGTCTCTTACAGGTTGTAATACTGAGACACTACTTCTATACAGTTGGAAGTTAACCAGATAGTATTTGGATTACAGCTGGTAACTCTTCCCCATGTTAGAATACAAAGAACAAGATATGGAGCGATACAACTCTCTAACTAAACACATCTCCAGAAAAGATAAAAGAACTCTCTGGCCACTTCTTATGAAACCAAGATCACACCCCATCCTAACCCACACATGCACCTCTAACTATTCTTGTTTAATTTAAAAAAGCCTTGAAAGGCCACATTGTCTGTTTGTATCTCTCCTATACCCCACCTCTTCCATCCTCCTCTACACCTTCTCTTCATGGTCTTTTGTTATCCACAGGAAAACAATCTTTTACCATCTAATTTCTCAGTTCATTTTCACCACCCTCGTTCATATTTACTCCCCCCATTTTCTTTCTTGAGTCTCTCTATCTTATTTCTATACTTCAACAGCTACCTTGCAGAGAAGTACCTAGAAACCTAACACCTGTAGGAACAAAAACCATGTTGTTAAGTCCTCAGGAGAGAATTATATACTCCTGACAGAACTTGAGACTTCAGAAAAAGTCTTAAAGGCTCGGACAGTAGTCTTTCCTTCTCCATAATTTTACTTCCTATAGTTTAACTTACCTATGATGTCATAGGATATGAAAACATTAATTGAAAAATTCTAGAAATACAAAAATTCATAATTTTAAATTGCACCCAATTCCAAAAATATGATCAAATCTCATGCTACCTTACAAAGAATATGAATCATCCCATATCCTGCTATCACCACACTGTCAATGTTACCTCTCCATTACTTATCAGGTGCTTCTCAAGATATCATAGTGCTTGTTTTCAAGTAATCATTGTGTAGTAACATGATGCTGTCACAATGCCTATGTCATTCACCTCACTTTAGCTCAGTGCATTGTGTCATGCCACATCATAACAAGAAGAAGGTAAGTATAGTGCCATAAGATTAATATTTTGTATTCTATCAACATTTCTCTGATATTGCCTTGACTATATCTGTGGCTTTAACATTTTAAATTGTTAAGCAAGTACAATAACTGTCTTCACACCCTGATTTCAATAATTGGTTTGATTCACATTCTAGAGCAAAAACAGAATGGAAATGGATTACTAGGGGTTAATTCAACAAGCTCAATTCAAATGGGCCCAACATATTAAATGCTCTACTGTGTACCTCTAATTAGATACATAAGACCTACATGATTTCTATACTGCATTATGATGTTACTGAAGAATATAGAGAACCATCTGAGCTTTACTTTTCTCATCTAGGAAAACTAAAATCGGTCATGAATGGTGGTACACACATGTAATTCCAGCACTTGGGAGACTGAGGCAGGGAGATGAGGAATGGAGGTCATCTTCAGCTACTTCTCCTGGGATACATGGGACTTCTAAACCAAAACAACAACAACAACACCCCCCCCACAAAAAAAAAAAACCCTAAGTGCCGTTAGAAGTTTTCAAATCAGGAAACACCTCTGAAAAATCAGTGTTAGTTTTGCAACTCAACAAAATCATTTTCAACTCAGCAAAAACAATTTTGAATATTTAGTGTTTCTTGAAGAACATTTCTGGTTACCCTTTGTCATCCACATGTACACAAATACATGGATACTGTTTCCTGGATCAATGGAAGATCCATGAATTTTCTATCCCAGAATAGATCAGACAGTCATAGAAATGTGTGGTTTATTAAAATTTGTCCACACTAAAGCTCATGTTGAATCTTAGACCCTGCTGTTCCAGGTTTAATAGGTACTAAGACTTTTAAGAGGTATCTGTGTCATCGTAGCTGTATTCTCATGGTGAAGGGATTCAGTTAGTAGATTAGTTACTAGGGAGTGGATTGATATACAACAAACTCCTCATGCACTAATTTGCCCTTCCAGCATGAGGCATTAGTGGGGACAAGAAGCCAAGATGATGCTAATACTGTGCTATTGGTCCTCTGGACTCATAAGCAAAAAATAAACCTCTGTTATTTATAAATTATTCAGCCTCTTATATTCTGCTATAGCAACAGAGAATAAGAGTGACACATCCCTTCATAACCCATCACACCTTCATCCACACCTACCCATGCATACATGTGCATGCATTGGCTAACTTTTGACTCATATATGATATATAGGGAATGAATGGTTTCCAAACATATGTGAAAGAGATTTTATTTTTCAATTGGTGAAGAAAACAAAAAGTTCTCTTTATGAAAGTGGGCCTGAGGAGGACAATAGAGTGGAAGAAGCAAAGGACTAACTTTGATTCTTCTTTAAAGATCCACATAAAGGCAGAAGCTGAATACAAAGACAATCCTGATATTTAGAGACATTATCCTTGATGGCAATGAGGTCCCTCAAAGATCTTTTAAGGATAACAGACAGAGACAACTGGGAGTAGGAAAGGAAGAATACAGAAGTGACCACTCATGGGAATAACTGATAGGTCTATTTGTAGGCACATGCAAAGCACTCTTCTGGGGTCTCTTACAGGTTGTAATACTGAGACACTACTTCTATACAGTTGGAAGTTAACCAGATAGTATTTGGATTACAGCTGGTAACTCTTCCCCATGTTAGAATACAAAGAACAAGATATGGAGCGATACAACTCTCTAACTAAACACATCTCCAGAAAAGATAAAAGAACTCTCTGGCCACTTCTTATGAAACCAAGATCACACCCCATCCTAACCCACACATGCACCTCTAACTATTCTTGTTTAATTTAAAAAAGCCTTGAAAGGCCACATTGTCTGTTTGTATCTCTCCTATACCCCACCTCTTCCATCCTCCTCTACACCTTCTCTTCATGGTCTTTTGTTATCCACAGGAAAACAATCTTTTACCATCTAATTTCTCAGTTCATTTTCACCACCCTCGTTCATATTTACTCCCCCCATTTTCTTTCTTGAGTCTCTCTATCTTATTTCTATACTTCAACAGCTACCTTGCAGAGAAGTACCTAGAAACCTAACACCTGTAGGAACAAAAACCATGTTGTTAAGTCCTCAGGAGAGAATTATATACTCCTGACAGAACTTGAGACTTCAGAAAAAGTCTTAAAGGCTCGGACAGTAGTCTTTCCTTCTCCATAATTTTACTTCCTATAGTTTAACTTACCTATGATGTCATAGGATATGAAAACATTAATTGAAAAATTCTAGAAATACAAAAATTCATAATTTTAAATTGCACCCAATTCCAAAAATATGATCAAATCTCATGCTACCTTACAAAGAATATGAATCATCCCATATCCTGCTATCACCACACTGTCAATGTTACCTCTCCATCTTACTTATCAGGTGCTTCTCAAGATATCATAGTGCTTGTTTTCAAGTAATCATTGTGTAGTAACATGATGCTGTCACAATGCCTATGTCATTCACCTCACTTTAGCTCAGTGCATTGTGTCATGCCACATCATAACAAGAAGAAGGTAAGTATAGTGCCATAAGATAGCTGGAGAAACAGACTATGTTAATATAGCTGTTGTTACACTACATCATTATAACTTTTTTTTTGTTTTTTTGAGGTAGGGTCTCACTCATTCTAGCCCAGGCTGACTTGAAACTCACTGTGTAGTTCAGACTGGCCTTGAACTCAGTCATTTCCTTACCTCTGCCTTCTGAGTGCTGGGATTAAAGGTGTGCACCACCATGCCTGGCCTCCATAACTGTTCTATTTTATTATTAATTATTGTTTTTCATCTTTTCCTAATTTATACATAGGAAAAATGTGTAACTTGCAATGCTTAGTCCCATGCAGTTTAAGGCATTCAATGGGGACCTTAGAATGTTTGCCCTGAGAATAGGAAGGAGCTATTATATAGAAGGCAGTGACTTGCTGTAATTCCTCTTAGAATTGTATTAATTTTGTAGATTTTATTTCTATTTATGTATTTATTTATTAAAGAGAGAGAGAATGAGTGTACCAGGACCTCTAGACACTGCAAACAAATTTCAGATGCATGCACCACCATGTGCAACTGGCGTATTTAGGTTCTTGGGCGTCAAACCTGAGACCTTAATCTTTTCAGGCAAGCACCTTAAATGCTAAGCCATCTCTCCTGCCCTAGAATTGTATTCTTTTATTTATTTTATTTGAGATGGATCTTTTATTGAATTTGTGGTCCTCTTGCCTTAGCCTCCTGAATATTAAGTGCTTGGGACTGCAGGTGTACAATATCATTCTCAGCTTTTGCATCTTTTCATGAATTTCATCTCCTTGTATATATTTTCTTTGTTATTTGGGGGGGGGCAGGAGAGAAGCATTTCTCAATATCAACAATAAAAATCTATACTCTGCGGATTCTATTCATTTCCTGTATAAAGACGAGAATGAAACATTTTTATGTGTGTTAGTCAGCTTTTTATAACTATAACAAAATACCTGAGTCAATCAACTTATGAAAAAAAATGTTTTGCCACATAATTTTAGAAATTCCAGTCCATGATTGATTGGCCTCATAGCTTTGGTATCTGTAGTGAGGCAGCTCATCATTGCATGAGTTCCCAGAAGGAAATGAAGGAAAAGAATGGCCCAGGGCCCACATTCTACTTCAAGGGCATACCCCCAAAGAGCTAAAGAAATCACACTATGCCCCACCTTTTAGAGCTTGTCCTACCTCCCCATAGCACCACCCTGGAAACCAAACTTTTAACACATGGGCCATTCCAGATCCAATTTACAGTGTTGTAGGAGAACAACCTAATTTTCTTTTTGGCTCAGGAATGATTTTTTTTTTTTTTTACTGTGACCTTCATGTAATCACTAATTTATAACTTCAGTAGCTATATATTCTAGGGAGCCATTCCTCTGAAGAGTTTGATAGGTTCTTACTGATCTAAATTTTGAAATAATAATGAAGAATCTCTTGGTAATTAGAGAAACGTTGTCATAATATCGTCTCAAAATCATACCAAAATGACTAGAAAAGGACCATGATCAAGGAGGGGACTATTGTAGGTCTAGTTTGCAGTAATGAGTGCAGGGCCTTGGTGGTGAGTCTAAATTATGCTGTTTTGTTATTCAGAAGCAGTGGGGTTGAGACCGATCTGCATGAATTGTACATTCGTAAATATAAGTAGGTTAAAGTAATTAATCCTATGTCTTACAGCTCCTACTTTTTCTCCCTTAAGAGGAATTACCCAGGGTCCAAGGCAACTAACAACAAGGTGTAGTGATAAAGTATTTGAGGCTTTTCTGATCTGGAACCTATTATTTGTTTCAATGTATGTTATTATTTTGTGTACAAAATGCATACTTATGCAAAAAAATAAGCATAATTTTGGTCAAACTTCTTATCCTTCCAAAAGATAAGGAAAATGCTTTTAGAAAAATAAAGTCACATTTTCAGAAGCAACTCACTGGAACTATTCAAGAAGCAATTATTTGCCATCCTAGTGGGATGGGTAGGAAAGCTGGTATAAAATGTGTGGGCAATCTATCTTCAAGTTTCTTTGTTTTTAGTTTCTGCCTTAATGAAACAGAAGAGAGAGAAAGAGGCTCTGTCCATGACTTTTGGGGAGTAACATTGAAGTAGTTTTAAAAATAATACAATGTTATTTAGACTCTTGGACAAGTCAGTCCATTTACGAGTCTTTTTCCTACCATACTCATTGTGTAATTATGTGGTTTGTCTGTTCACATGAGAAGAAACATTAGTGTAACCTTCAGAGGTTCATTCACAAAACAACAATATCAAAGGGATGGTTCTGCAACCTAATGCTTTACCAGCACAATATCATTCATATTTCTTTAGATCAAAGATAGAGCACTTACTTTATACCAGGCATTGTACTAAGTGAACCAGCCTATTAAATACTACAAAGTCCTCAGACTTACAAACTAATACATTTATATTTTTAACCTGATGCAACTAAAGCACAAGAAGGTTAAGTGGTTTATTCTAGGAAGTAATTAAGCTACTGAAAAAAAGATTCCAAATGCCATGAACCTCTGCGTGTCCATCCACTTTCAGTATACAGTTTCCTTTGCATTTTCCATGCTTCTAAGGTACATATGGTAAGGCACATTGCTGGTCTTAGGGCATTATATTGTGTTTTACTTATTTTCATTTTATTTTAGGTTTTTATTTTTGTTTTTTTAGCCCAGGCTGACCTAAAATTCACTATGTAGTCTCAGCAATCTTCCTACCTCTGCCTCTGGAGTGCTGGAAGTGCACCACTACGCCCTACACATATGGGTTTGTAATGAGAAGTCCTGATCTGATGCTCATTAGGAAAAGCCTGGGGCAGATGTAGACAAGTCAAGTGGAAAGATATGATGAAGGGAAACATAGGCAGAGTCAATCAGTGGTTTAGCAACAGATTGGACACTTAGAGCCCATTCTCAAAGCTGTCACAGATGAGGTCTTGCTCCACCTCACAAGCCTCAGTTTTCTCATTGACTTTACAAATGGAGGCTTGGAATATTTTTAAACATATTCAAGTGACAAAAATTTTCAAGAGCTTAGCCTCCTGCAGTTAATACACAAGATATGGCTCTTTAGGGAAATAATTATATAGCTATGAAATAATATGTTGGTCTCTGTCTAGAGAATAGCTTCATCTCAACTCTGCAAAGGCAGAAGTTCCTGTACTCAGGACCCTTCCAAACATCACCTTGCTTTTCTTTATCAGGCTATTTACTTGCATTCGTCTAAATGTTTTTGTAATATGATAAAAATACCAAGTAATCAGTTTTTTTTTCCTGAATTCTGTGAACTACACATGAAAATTAAACTTGAAAAAGGGATGGTAAGAACTTCTCATTTTTGTGTTATCACACTAAAGTTAGAGGCAACCTGAGTACCTAATTGTGATTAACTTCTGACGTAGGTGAAGGAGCTCCTTGTGGGCTAAATACTTAGCTTGTGAGGTCTGCACTAACCTGGTTAATATCACGATTAAGTTAAATTGCAGGGCACCCAACTAGTATCAGAGAATTGCTCGGGGTGGAAAAAAAGCAACATCAGCTATTTGGTTACAGAAATGTTATGTGTTTCATGTTGAGTATATTGAAAGGGGAAAAACCTCTGTCTTTCTCTATATGCTATACCATGTACAAACATAGAGCAAGACCTAGTAATGCTGTACCTTGTTATGAAGAAAAAGTCATTCATTTATCACTTTTCCTCTGCTAAAAAAATGTCACCTTGATGGATATGCCTAAATAGACCATTGAAGGAATACAAAATATGGCATTTTCTGATGTAAACTTTTTGAATTTTCCATTTCCAAACTTAGTCAAAGTAATATTGTTTTAATAAATATAGACCTAATAAATATAGACCTAATAGCATAATTTTGAGCTTATGAATTCTTAAGGCTATTTTTTGTAATGATTAATGATGAATCATTTCATAAAGCTGGGGTGATTCATCATCAGAGCAGCATGGCCTTACAAAACAGGTGCTCTGGGAATTCAAACTCCGTAATTCAAAGTTTTCCTCTCTGTTGTAAGGATTTTCAAGTCACCTGTAAATAGGAACAGAAACAAGGAATGTAAGATATATCTACTCTTAGCTCCCCACATTCCTTCCATCTTCATGGGATCTAATAATTCAGTCTAGAAAACTGTAAATGACAAGTACAGTCCAATTTCAAAAGAGGTCTAGCAGCATTATCAGAAAAGATTGTGCAGCAAATTATAGCTGTATTTTTCTTTCTGGTATTTTGTCCCTGCTGTGTTATCTTAAAGGATTAAAACAAGTAGCAAAATGCATCTGCTCCAGAGCTCAGATGTTTTAAATCCATGTGGACTGCTTCCCTGGAATTATTCTTCAGAAGGAAAAGTGTGATAGTTTGAATAGATGGCCCACAATATATTCAGTGTTTTATTAGTTTGTAGTTTGCATTTCAGCATACCTGAAGCTGTCTGCTACAAAAGGTATAAACCTTATTTTAGAGGATACAAGGTAATGTGACAAAGATCAGGGGAGAGGGAGAAGTTGATCACTGCCTATTAGATTCCATTCCTCTGAACTCAGGAAATCATCACATGATAGAAAAAAAATAGTCATGAGTGTTCTTTTTGTCTCTTGGTGGTTTTACCTTATCCAAAATATAACAACATAAATAGCTGAGAATAAAGAAATCCTTGAATTATGATATGCCCATGTGACCAAATATATTGCAGCCATTCTAAATGAATACTTTAGTGGAATATTTAATGACAGGGAAAATATAATATAATAAATACAATACAGATTAATAACAGCAGAATGCAATACAAAAGTGGTATGAATTCTGTAGTTTGAATGGATGTCCCCAGTATATTCAGGAGTTTTTTTTAAAGCTTATAACTTAGATCTTCAGTCGCCTGGCTAGAGGAGGTGCCATTGTGGGTGGATCCTAGGGTCCAGCCCTAAGGTGTGAAAGTGGATTTAGAATTTCCAGCTAAAGTTATACAAAGGGCTTGAGTTCTGCCTGAGTTCCTGAAATATGCTTGCTTCTGCTGATGTTTTTTTTTTTTTCTCTCTCCCTGGATCTGTGAAAAGGGGTCAGCTGTTTCTACCATTATGAAACTTCCCCTACATCTGTAAGCTTCAATAAAACCCTTCTCCCATAAAGTTTATCTGCTCTGGAGATTCATCTCAGGGACCTGATGCTGTCTGCTAAAAGCTCAAAATAAAATATGTCATTCAAAAATGAACGTTAACATTAGCAATGAGTATGTCTAGGTGGTAGTGTTATCTTTTATATTTTTCCCTACTTCTCAAACATACTAAAATGGATTTATATATGCACTTTTGTTGTTAGGAAACAATAACACTTTTTTAAAGTCAAGGTTAAGCCAGGTGTGGCGGCTTATACCTTTAACCCAGCATTTGGGAGGCTGGAGTAGGAAGATCACCATGAATTCAAGGCCAGCACAGGCTACAAAGTAAGCTTCAGGTCAGCCTGAACTACAGTGACATCTTGCCTCAGAAAAATAAACAAAGAAAATAAAGTCAAAGTTATTTTTTTCTTATTCTCAGGGAAGTAATATTTTTTATTTATTTCACCATTCTTTAATCTTTCTGTAGATAAAAGAGTGACAGGATTTTACGTAATGCATTTCCTTTTCCTGTAAAAGTATAGGGCATTTGTATATGATCATATTCTTAACCCATGCCTAAGGTGCCTATTTCACATTATATTTGGCTTTCTAACAGTTTGAAGAAAAAAGCCATTCATCAAACGTTTCTTCTTCTAAAAAAAATGTCACCTTGATGGATATGGCTAAATAGACCATTGAAGGAATGGAAAGTTTTGTCATTTTTAGATGTAAACTTTTGAATTTTCTGCTGCCAAGCACTTTCTTTATCCATTCATCTGTTGATAGACTACCAACCTGATTCAATAATGTGGCTATTCTAAATGAGCTACAATAAATATGGAGGCCAGGTATCTCTGTGGTATGTTGACTGAGTTTTTTCAGGTGTATATTCATAAGACTAAAAAGAAACCTAGATGATATGGTAGTTGTGCTATTAGCTTTTTTGAGGAACCTTCATTCTTATCTACCTTGATGCCTTGCCTTTCTTTTTATTCTTTCTGGAAACAAATTCAGGGCTAGGAAGATGCTTCAACAGTTAATGGTGTTTATTTGCAAAGTCTGCCATACTAAGTCCATTGTAGTATGTTTGAGACATAGGGAAGAGTATTCCCCACTACCCACATAAAGCCACATGCAAGAAGTGGTGCATGCATCTGGAGTTCATTTCTAGCAACAAGAGGCCCTGGCATGTCCATGCTCTTTCTCTTTCTCTCTCCCCAACTCTCTAATAAATAAGAATTTTAAAAAAAGAAAAAATAATTATATAGTCATTCATATAGATAACTCTGTCAAAGTTGTTCATACAATTGTCATGAAAAGGGACCTTCTTGGTTTTAAACTTCAAAGGTACAGCCATTTCAAGGTGTTCAAGCAGCCTGTCCTTATGCCTAAGACGAGGCCCTTGCTTGGTTAATACTCTAATGTTCTTATCCTGATTTTTTTATTTCAAGGTTTTCTTTTTATATTATATATATATATATATATATATATATATATATATATATATATATATATATATATATATTGGAAATAATTAGCATGTTGCCTCTTCCTCTGAAGTTTCTCCTGGATCCCAATAAATGTGGTAGAGGTGGAGTATCTCATAATGAGGAGTCACCTGTGTTTTCTTGTTGAATTGGTGGATCTTGGACCTTCCCAGTATTATCTGCCATCTGTAAAATAAAACATAATCTCCAACCAAGGAAGAGAGCAGCTGTGATTAAAGGAGGAGTATGCATATAATTTTGAGAGACCATCAGGTAGGTTGTGTAATTTGCAGGGTCTCCTGCTTATTCACGTTGTTGGTGACCATTATCACATGATAGCTCCCTTAGCATTTTCAGCACCATGGGGGTTTATCAAGAGAGGACTGGTTTTCCTCACGGTTCTCACATGATGTCTTTGTTCTCACATGATGTCTCACATGATGTCTGGGATGGCAGCTTATGCTATCTTTAGCCATAGGGTCCTGAAAAAGACCCATATTTTTATTTTATGTTGGACTTAGCAAATTATAGGATTGGTTCCATCCAGAGGCCATTTCTGAGTTATCATTTCTTTAGACTTAGTAGCATTTAATTCAACTGACCATACACTCTTGAACACTTTATTTAGCATACCTAAGGGGGAGGGGGACAGAGGAACAGATGATCCCTGGGGCAAGCTGCCTAGCTAGATTAGCCTAATTGGTGAGTCTTGTGATCAAGGAAGAGACTCTGCCTATGTAAACATGATGGAGAATAATAGAGAATGACATCTGCCATCACCCTTTGGCCTCCATTCATATATGTACACACATGCACATATATACATATATATATATATGTACACACACACCATACACATGCTCATCCATACACATATGAAGATATATACACAGTTACACACACACACACACACATGCTCATGTAAAAATACAAAAAATATAAACAAATGTCAATACCTTATCAAAGATGTATATCAGACCAGAACTGATTCCTAAACTATAATCCACCATTAGCAAATTACCTGCTTTAATATCTCTACTTAACTGTTCAATATATCACATGTAGTTAGAACAATTCCAACTTATCAAATTTTTGCATATAAATAAACCAGCATTTTACACTCAAAATACAATCGTTTGTTCAAGAAATATTGTCATCTTATCAGTAGACATCTCAAATTGTACATGTCCAAAAATTAACATCTGGTATTCTCCCCCAAGCCTCCTGTCTGCTTTCTTATCTTAGCAAAGGATATAACCATTTGCATACAGTGTTAGAACTGGGGATGGACTTAGTGTACAGCTAAGAAAGTCTCCATAGATCCTTACTTCCATGGACTCTTCTAAATTGTTAAAGTGGGTCTCTGCAATATACTGTCTTGTTCATATTATTTTTGTCAATTTTACTAAGGTTAAAAATACTCTGCTGTTGAGAAATAAATTCAAAAATATACTTTGGAAAGTGTTTTATTCAGGGTACCTAGAGAAAAAACAGCTAGGAAGAGATAGGGAGATTCATAGATAGATTATAAGGGTGTTTGTAATGGAATAGCTCATGTAGTCATGGAAGTCAAGAAATCCCATAAAATGTAGCCTTCAAGTTGGAAAACCTGGGAAGCCAGTGGCATTTAATTCACTCTGAGTCCAAAGGACTGAGATCAGGAAAGCTGATGGTATAACTTCTAGAATGACAGTAGGAGAAAGTGGGGTGTTGGCACAATTCTCATAATCAGTTTAAGTAGGAGGATCTCCAATATATCAAAGCAGGAAAGGTGGATGGGTCAGCTGAAAAACAGAAAAAGAAAGTTCCCCATTGTGGTAGTTTGAATAGATGGCCCAAAATATATTCAGTGTTTTATTAGTTTGTAGTTTGTATCTGCAGCCACCTGGCTGGAGACAATGTCACTGGGTGGATCTTAAGGTGTGGTGGTGGGTTTGAGATTTCAATCTAAAGATATGCAAAGCATGCCTAGCTGGAGTTCCTAAGGTATGCTGTGCTGTGTGGCTTTTGGTTTGTGGCTTTTCTCTCTCTCTTGCCTGGTCCTATAAGAGCAGGTCAGCTTCTTGTGCCATTATGGAACTCCCCCTGGATCTGTAAGTTTCAATAAATATCCCTTCCTCCATAACTGTGCCTGGTCTGGAAGTTCATCTCAGCGAACCTGAAGCTGTCTGCTACACCCATCCTCTTCCATTTTCTTCTATTTAGGGCCTCTGTGAATTCAATGATGCCTATCAAGATTGGTGAGAGTAGATTTTATTCATTTCACTGATTTGAATGTCACCCTTTTCCAGGTACCCACAGACACACCCACAAATGATGTCTTACCAGCTATCTAGGTATTTAATAGCCCTGTCAAGTTGCTATGTAAAATTAGCCAACATACAGTGTCAGACAACAAGAAAAAAATATACAGACTCCTGATTTGGCTGAATCTGAAAGAGACTTATTTTGTCATCATTAAATGTATTTATTAAAGTGGGGAGGAAATTCAGATAAAAAATTAATGAATGAAGACACAATAGTGATAAAAATGAATGATGAAATCAATAAAAATGAGTCTGACATTGAAAAGTGAAATAGCTTTTCCAGATTATGCCAAAAGCAGTAATTCAGTAAAAGGATGAAATATATTTTAAAGAGAAGTAATTAATAGGCTCTTGGATTGTTTTAAGAATCCAAAGAGTGAAGAGAAGTGAATCATAGGAATAAATTGGGAAAAGATTTAAATTTCTTGCTGATTTGACGCAAAATAGTGTCTCATTGATTAAAATAACATAAAATATAGGATGATTCTATGACAATAAACACATTGACTCAAAACTAGTTAATGAGCATCATCAATTCAAATAGTATTTATTTAATATTAGTCACTATAGAAAAAAATTAAAATGTCATGGCTCATAAATTAAATAAATTTGACAGAAAGTTTTAAAAACTAGTCTAAAATCCTAAAACTGCACAAGGAATTACCAATAATATGTTATGAAGCTGAAATAAATATATAAAGACTGTCAGTAATAAAAAAATGATGAACCATGCTAGAAAGAAAATTGACTCCTTTCATTGAGTATGCAAACAAAGTGGTAGGGGGAAATGGTATAAGAGGGCACCAGGCAGTTAATTAATAAAAATATTATATTATTTTTCTAGAGTTGTGTGACATCTATGTATGTGTCAGTTTAAAAAATACAATTGATTCGGGATAATACCCTTTTTTATTCTATAACTGTTTTTCCTGGCTGCATGACAAACCACCCCAAAAGTCAGTGATTAAAATGATAACAACAATTGTATTGCTTCATAGTATCTGCAGATGAAAGATTCAAATGTCTAAGGTTGGTCTCTTGTGAGGCTACAGTTAAGATGTTGGTTAGGGCTGCAATCATCTGAAGATTTTTCTGAGGCTGAAAGACCCATTTACACAATAGCTCAGTCTTATGACTGTAAATTATCCTGGTTATTGGTGGGTAACCTCAATTGGTCCCCAAGTGACATGCTCAATAGGGTCACTTACAGCATAATAGCTGACTTTCCCCAGGGTGAGTGATCCACAAAAGAGCAAGGTAAAAGTCACAGAGTCTTTTATCATTTAGCCTCAGGAGCTACACACTATCATTTCTGCATTATTTGACTGGTTACATGGGTCAGCCCTATTTAGCATGTGAAGAGACTACATAAAAGTATAAATACCAGGAAAGAAAAATCACTAAAGCTTATTTTGAAAATCTGCTACCACAGTCTTCCCTGTGGCCACCAAAGATTTACGTTCATTTTATATTTTAAAAAATCAGTCATTCTCCACCAGGTCCTTAAAAGTTTAATAGCACCTTAACATTAGCTCTGAAAATCTCCTCACCATAGCTTAGATGAAGCTTTTTTAGTGTGGTTCCTTAAGTATACATCATTATGAACAATTCTTGGTAGGCAGGCCTGTCAACAAAAGACAAAATTGATTTGCTCTCTACACAGTCAATATACAGTAGAAGTAGGGATATAACTGTGATAGCCACTGTACATACTCCTGTTCATAGGAGGAGGGAAGGGAATCACACTAGTCTGAAGAAAATCTGAAATTAATCTGGACAAATATTGGAAGGTCTTTTGAATAGATCTAACTCTTACTTATGACCAGGAACTATTTTGCATTTATTTGGCTCTATTTCTTTTCTTCTCGGTTCTACCTCTGGGGTCATTTTCTAGTTACATAGTTTTTTCAACTTGCTTCCTGTCTGGAGAAGGTCTAGAACCCTATGTCTTCTTTTTTCAGGTTCTGGTCCTTTTTATTGTAAGCTACCAGTGCTCTTTGTTAATATAATAAAAACTTTGTGTATATCATATGAATAGTGTATGGAGGGGTACTCCATTAGACGAAATCTCTGTGAGATCAGCCTTGCCCTCCCTTGAGCTGCTACTGAACTACCTGGGGGACAACAATCTTTAGCTTCTTAGAGGCTTTATTTGTCTAACTAAATAGATATATGAGACACCATTTTGCATTTTATGAGAACTTTACAAATAATTTTGCAGTCATATTCAGCTCTGTAGCCCATGTTTTATTGACAGCGCCTCAGATTTAATCTATTGAGAAGTTAGAACACTCATAACCCAGTTACCTCTGAATAGCAGCAGTGTCTGGGGACCAATAGTTAAACACATGACCCACTTACCTACACACCCTAATAATGGTGAAAACCTTAAGATAGAGAGTATCTTTGAAGCTAGGTTGTGTATATGAGTGTGTGCATGTTCATGTGTATGAGGACATGCATGTGCCATGGTGCACATGTGAAGATCAAAGGACAACTTTTTGTTTGGTTCTTGCCTCCCACCTTATTTTGAAGTACTTTCTCATTGCTTTCCACTGCTTGTTTTCTGAACTCCCAAGGAATTCTCTCTCCACCTCCTTTTTGCCATAGGCACCCTGGGAATCCAGCAGCCCACCACAGCTTCCAGCTTTTACCTGGGTTCTGAGGATCTGAACTCAGTTACTCAGAGTTGTGTGCCAAATGCTTTATTCACTGAGCCATCACCTCAACCCACTTAACTTTTTAAAGAACAAAAGAAGGGAAGAAGAAAGAATGAAAAAAAAGTAGAAGATAAGACCTGAATAACAACATAGAAAAGTAAAGGTCAACTTCAATGATTAGAAGACTTTTTACTTTTTTATTCTTAGTCTTTTTTCTAAGAAGGTTATTTGATTAAAAGTACTTGAGTGCAGTTGTGGAAGCAAATATCATTAAATATGTTTTTGGTAATGCAGCATCTGCAGGGTGATGTATTTAAGTGGTGTAGTATATGGGTGTAGGTGCACATGAAGACTGAATATAGGACCTTGCACATGCCAGTCAAATGTTCTATCAGCTGAGTAATATCCTCACTCTGACCTTATAAAAACCATGTGAGGATTAAATGACTTAACTCACATACATGATTTGATTTTGAAACATTTCAAATGTTCTGAGCTCCTATGTACTATCTGTAAAAATAAGTACATCCAATCACATCTGAGAAAGACTATTTAATGTTTCATGATTATGAGTATATGCTAAAATGTGATTATTCTCTTTTGGGATGTATATGCGGTACATGTAGGTATGTGTACAGAATATCTGCACCCTTTGCAGAGACCAGACAAGGATGTTGGATGTCTGTACTCCTTTATCAATTTTCTCCCTTTATTCTTGAGACAAACTCTCTCACTGAACCTGGAGCTTCAATTTTTTGGTTAGTCTATACGGACAAAAATTCTACTGTATCCTCCCTCTCACCCAGCACTAGAGTTATTGGCATACACAGCCACATCTGGCTTTTTGCAGGGTTCTGAGGAATCAAACTCAGGTCCTCATGCTTGGGCAAGCAAGAGCTCTTACCCACTGAGACATCTCCCCAGCCCTCAAGATGTGACTATTCTTAAAATCTAACAGAATAGGCAAATGGCAGGAAGAGAATAAAGATGTAAGATATGTGAGGGTAAAATGGAAGTAAATAATTTTGACAGTTCTTGAAAGAGTGGAATTGAATAAAAAGGCTTTTTTTCTTGTCTTGAAGTTGGTAACAAGGAGAATTGAATTAGTGCCCCTAACTACTTAAAGAAAATAGGGAGTGCTTATTTGTATCTAATAAAGCACAAGGAGCTGGAAGTGTGGCTCAGTGGTAGAGCTTTTTCCTAGCCTGCTTGGAGCTCTGAATTCAATCCTAAATCACCCCCCCCCAAAAAAGAAAAAAAAGCTATGATAAAACACAAGGAATTAAGATGCCTGTTGAAAAGATGAAGATGTGGGGTTGAAAATCATACAATGATCTCTCTCGTCCTATAAATTTTGTATTCTTGAAAGGCTCAGACATTTCTGCTCAAACTTGTCAATGAATTCAGTATTTTCCAGAGCCCCAGCACAATTAGATACTGTTTCGTGCCTATCTTGTCAAGTGAGAGAATCCTGAAAGTTTCCTTTATAATTAGAGCTCATAAGCTGGTAGATTGCATTTTTTCTTTTGTTTTAAAAATAGTACAGATTTATCTAGATACATACCAAAATTTTCATAGGTTTATCTTTCACTATCAATTGTCATAAACTGATATATAAATCATTGGGCATTTTACTGTATCAATGTACATAGTAATTAGGTAGAAAACATTTTCTATTCTTCAGTTTGCTAACAGCCAGTCTACCTAGTGTTTTTTTTTTTGTTGTTTGTTTGTCTGTTTGTTGGTTGGTTGGTACAGAAAGAGAGTTCTTCTAGATTTAGAATAGGAGAGAATCAAAAGCAGAGAATATAGGCCAGGCTGCTAAATCTTCTGAAAGGACATTGAACATGCTATCTAACATGGTGGCAGTGAAGGGTGATAAAAAATGACTTAACAGCACCTTGTTTTTCCTGGTGACATTACTTCTTTCTAAGGTTGACTATTTCTATTTGTAGCTTTGAATAAACTGAGGGAGATAGGGAAGGGTGAAGGGAAGAAATGGTGGGTCAACCTTTACATCTGAAAATGTTTTTTTGGTCCGATAAATACAATCATCATCAACAACACAAGTACTTTGAGAGTAGTTCTAAGGTCAGAGGAGTGATTTTAAATGTCACTGCTTACTGTTGGGAGATTTATCAAGAGAAAAAGAAGGTATCTGTTGGAAATTACTTCGACAGTCTTTTAATAGACAACTGGCTATCTAGATCATTCCTTTATATGTTTCCTAAAACACAAAACATTAGAATATTAATGAAATGTGAAAGAGGTATTGGCTTTTTATAATTTTGGTCAAGATATGGTAGTTACAGCTGCATTTTTTACATGCCTAATAGATGCTTTGGAGAATAAATCATACTTATTGTACATCATTATTGAAAGCTATCATATTTTGCTATTGAATCCTTAGTGAAGTTGCTGAGTCCCAATAATAATTGTTCCTATGGGAAATATAATTTATTTCATAATCATTAACATAGCACAGCAAGTAATAAGGATCACATAGATTTTGTTTCTTTTTCAAGATTTGTGTGTCCCTTGAATACACACTTTAAAGTTATTTACCAACTGGAGAGTGTTGATTGAAATCAGTTGAAGAAAGATGTCCTCCCCTACAGGTATGGGTTGGGGTGGACTCAAATCCTTGAGAAGTACAGACCTACCTATTAAAAATGCAGGCACTTGGAGAATTTCATTGGAAACCTGTTGCAGAAAGTATGTCTGGAGTGAGGAGTGTGGCACAAGGAAGAAAAGAAGAAAACATCTAGATGTGACTTTATCTTCTAAAGAAACATGTCTTTAAATGGAACAGTACTTCTGGATCGTCCAGAAAGACAATGTGAAACTTTGAGGGAGCAGTTGGCCTTTCTGAAAGTCACAGAAAAATGAGAAATTAAGAAGTAATCATCTAGAATCATAAAACAACTCTAACTAGCTTAAGAAACATTCCATAAGCAGTCTATAAGGTGAATTGGCCTTATGTATTTGTGCTATCAAGCAACATGAAAAATACAGCATTCAAATTATATTTCACCTTTTCTTGACTCTGTACATACATAGTGCTATTTAGTTTATTTACTTTGGGTTCACAAAGGGAATAAAAGAGAAATGGCATAACTAATTCATCAAAAATTTCAGTGAAGAGAAAGTTTGGGTAGGAGTATAAATAGGTACAAACTTTCTGAAGGGAATTTGTCATTAAATTTTAAGAACTTCAAAATATTTCTGGCCTTTGACTTAGTAATACCACTGCAATAACTTCATCTAAAGAAAATAATTCATTGTGCATGAAGTTTTATAAAAAAAAAAGATTAGAAAAGAATCATTACCTTTTCTCTTCTCTTCATCCTTCCATTAGAAATGATAACTGTCAGAAAAGTCACTATTATATTGATGAAAATCACCCACAATTCTGATAACACTCATCTTGGTATTGTTTTCTTCTATGTAGTGTTCTATTTGAGTTATAGCAAATTATCACAAATTAAGCAGCTTAGGATAGTAAAATTTTACTCTTATAGTATGAACATTAGAAATCTGATGCAGGTATTTTTAAATGAATGAATTAATTAATTTGACATTTTCATACATGTTTATAATGGATTTTGTTCATTTTCTTCCTCATGACACTCACAGTGAACCCCTTTCTCTTTCCAAGTCCTCCTATTTTCATGGTGTTTTTGTTCTTTTCTGTTAACCCAATTAGTTTCCTTTTAAAATATATGTTTTACTTATCTGTGAGTAGAGAGAGAGAGAGGAAGACAGATATGAAGAGGGAAGTAGAGCTAGAGTATAGGCATGTCAGGACCTCTTGCTATTGCAAACAAACTTCAGGTGCATGCACCACTTTGTCCATCTGCTTTATGCGGGTACTAGGGAACTGAACCTGGGCTGGCAGACTTTGCAAGTAAGTGCCTTTAACCCCTGATCTATCTCCCCAGTCCAAGTTTCCTTTTTTAATCATCTGTTTATGTCAAACTATAATATACCCACAGAAAATACAAAGAATGTAAGTATACAATGTGAAGAAATTTCACAAACTCAGTGTACTTATATAAGCATTCACTATCCAGATAAATAAATAGAAAAATACCAATAGTCCAGAAATCCATTTCATAATACTTTCCAGCCATTACTATTGAGATGATCATTCTTGTGACTTCGAGAAGCATAGGTCAAATTTGAATGTTTCTGTACTTTGTGAAAATAATATTATATGAAGTGTATGCATTGTGTCTACTTTGTTTCATGCAGCTTTGCAGTTATAAGTTTTAGCCATATTCTTTCATATAGTTGTAGATTATTATTTCTCTTGTGTATCAGTTACCTTCTCGTTACTGGGAAAAATATCTTACCAAAAGCAACGCAGGGAAAAAACAGGTTTATTTTTGCATTATAATTTTGAAGGGAAGTCTATAATGGAAGGAAAATCATGGCAGGAGCAGATTGCTAGTGCCGTATCATCACACCTACATGGAGAAAGTAGAGAAGAAAAATGGCAAGCAGAGCTGGGTGTAACACTTCAAGTCTCATTCTAAATGTCCCACTTCCTCCAGCAAAGCTCTACCTCCTAAAGGTGCTACAACCTCCTGAATAGCACCACCAACTAAGGATTAAGCACATGAGTCTATGATAGATATCTTACAATCAAACTACCATAACATTCTATATATAGGAATATATAGAATATATAGGAAGGAAAAAAGAAAGAAAAAAGAGAGACAGAGAAAGAAAGAGTGTTCCAGGGCCTGTTGCCACTGAAAACAAACTCCAGACACATATGCCACATTATGCACCTGGCTATATATGTGGGTACTTGGGTATTGAACCTGGACGCTGTAAGCAAATGCCTTTAACTGCTGAACTGTCTCTCCAGCCTGCTTTCAATTCTTTTTTTTAAATAAGTACATTTTCCTATTTGACTTAATAACTACTTAGAAATGTGTTATAGAATTATAATCAGTTGCCCTTCTCCTTAAATTGTTAAATTTTAGTTGTATTACATTGTGATTAAATAACATGTTCTGTACAACATCTTTTAGAAATGATTTTCTTTTAGGAACAAATATTTGATCAATTTTGAAAATATAAAATGATTATGTAAAAGCAATATATAGTCTTTATGGTATCTTTTACAGTCCTTACTATCATATATCAATTATACCTAATAATGGATTTTTGTGACATGTCTTTTAATCATATGCAACTCCTTATCCACTCTTATCTGTCTCCCACTTCAACTGATACCCATTCTCTTCCCAACTAGTCTACTGTCTACTTTCACATCTACATTTTTTTTTTGCTTTACTTTGGTTTGGTTTTGATGACTCTGTATTTACTTATGGCTGCTTAGAGCATCATGGCTTAAGATTTATTTCAGGAGCATAAAAACATACTAATAGGCACACCAATGAAGTAATGCTTCTCTCTCAACCAGCCAGGCATAATGTACCCAATGGTGAAGTAGTGGCACATAAGTTATGGAGGGTCATTAACTGCTCTCTGATTGTATAAGAGGCAACTCTCAGTAGGAAAATATTCACTTTTGGTACTGAGAAGCAAATTAAGAATCTATGGCTTGGAAGTTCATAGAGTCCAGAGGGAATATTCCACTGTCCTTTAGTTAAATAGAGATGTTATATCCATCAGAAAGACTTCTAAATGTGTATGTCTGTGCCATTTGATTAATGTTGTCCTCAATTTATATTAAAGAACCTACTTTATACTGATGGTGGAAAATACCAGGAAAACCCAATGCTCATCAAAATGACAAGAAGACAAAGCCCAGGGTTTGATACTAGATGATTCATCTCTACCACACTTTCCAGGTCTCAGGGAACATTGCAAAGGCAGTCCTTGAAAGAATATGAGTGCTCTTCTCACTGCTAACCAGAGAACCATCTGTGTAGAGAAGTCAATAGACACTGAAGAGATTCCAAACTTATCAACGTAGAAACTTAGAGACTATTGAGAACTCAACACTAACGGAGATTTCTACCACACCCTCCAAAGTTCACGGATCATTGCGGAAGAGGATGTGGAAAGAATGTAAGAGCCACAGGGTGCATAGGTATACTCTGGGGTACTGCCCTCCTGACATGACCTGACTGGTGCATTCATGACTCCACATTGGTTTATACCCCCATAAAACCTGCATGGCTCTGATCCCAACAACACTTTGACATGGATAAAAGAGAAGGACCAAAGAGTGAGACAGGGATGGAGAAATGGCTCAGCAGTTAAAGACACTTGCTGGCAAAGTCTGATTGCCCTGGTTTGATTCCTCAGTACCCATATAAAGCCAGATGTACAAAATGGTACATGTTTCTGGAGTTTGTTTGCAGTGAAAAAAGGTCCTGGTGTACCCACACTCACTTCCTCTTTCTTTCTATTTCTCTCTGACTCTCTCTCTTAAATAAATAAATAGATTTTTTTATAAAAAAAAAGAATGAGACATCAAAGCAGAGAGAAGACTATCTTGAAAGAGGAGGGTGCTCAGAGAATGGGGACAGAGTATGGGGCAAAAAATTATAAAAGGACATGAACATGATGAATTTATTCTATGTTCATATATTAAAGTTCTCAGTTGTAAAAAGTAAATGATTCTCCCTTCCTCTTCAACCTCTAGCTGCTTATAAATCCTCAGGGGAGTGTGGGACCTCATAATCCCCTCCTCCTCCATGATAGACTGTTGATGGACACCCTTGTCAAGGCCATGTGCAAGGTGATCACATGTTTTGAGAGTTTAAGAGTATAACAGCCTTGTCATGCCCTGTAGACAGCACTCCACAACACTCTACTCCTACATCTGGTTCTTATTTTTTCCCACACTCTCCTCCATGACATTCCTTTAGCATTGAAGGGGATGGCATACATGTCCCATCAAGGCCGAGCATTCAACAGTTATTTATTTTCAGTACTTTGACCACTTATGGATCTCTTCAGGATCCATTGCCTGCTGCAAAAACAAGCTTCTCTCACCAAAGCTGCCAGCAGTATATATATATATATATATATATATATATATATATATATATATATATATATTATTTTGTTTGTTTTGCAAGGTAGGGTCTCACTCTAGTGCAGGCTGACCTGGAATTAACTATGTAGTCTCAGGGTGGCCTTGAACTCACGGCAATCCTCCTACCTCTGCCTCCCGAGTACTGGGATTAAAGGCATGCACCACCACTCCCGGCTACCAGCAGTATTAACCTATGGGCACTCTATGGCGTTTCCAGTTTGTAACAATAACCTGATTAATATTTAAATCATTTACTGTATTGCTACTTAATCTAATAAAACAAGGGTATATTAAATATTTTCACTTCAGTTTTGTTTCTCTCATTTTCTTGGAGGCAGAACATACAGCTGTTCCCAAATTTCACCATGCAGTATAATCAACTAGAATACTGGGTAAAATTCAAATTACAAGCCAGGCGTGGTGGCACATGCCTTTAATCCCAGCACTCGGGAGGCAGAGGTAGGAGGATCGCTGTGAGTTCAAGGCCACCCTGAGACTACATAGTGAATTCCAGGTCAGCCTGGACTAGAGTAAAACTCTACGTCAAAAAAGAAAAAAAAATGAAATTACAATGGACTACAGCCTATCTGAAGTGATGCCAAAAGTTTGCATATTTAATCATCACCCTAGGTAATTCTGACTCAGGACTAACCTTTCATACACTACTGTAATGTTGTAGAGGTTCGCAAATCACAATATTCTTGAGTATTGTGGTAGCTTGAATATATGGCCCCCAATATATTCAGTGTTATATTAGCTTGCAATTTGGATCTGCAACCACCTGGCTGGAGGCAGTGTCACTGTGTGGAATTTAGGGCCAGCCCTAAGGTATGGTGGTGAATTTGAGATTCCAATCTAAAGATATGCAAAGTGTGCCTAGCTGGAGTTCCTGAAGTGTGTTGTGCTGTGTAGCTTTTTGACTTGTACTTCTCTCTGTGTTTGGCCCTGTGAAAGCAGGCCAACTTCTTCTGCCATTACGAAACTTCCCCTGGATCTGTAAGCTTCAATAAATAATATCCCTTCCTTCATAACTGTGCCTGGTCTGGAAGTTCATCTCAGCGAACCTGAAGCTGTCTGCTACAGTAAAGTGGTACCGAGGAGTGTGGGGTGAGATGAACCTGACCATGTGGATGTTTGTCTTTTGGAACCTTTGTTTTGGAGGAATGGACATGGACTTGGTGCTTGCAACTGAAGATGCCTTCTGGAGTGGTAAGCCAAGTTTTATGGACTATTCTGATGAGAGTTTGAGAATGCTAAGTGCAGGCAGTATTGAACTTCGAGGTTTGGCTTATGAACTTTCCAAGGGGAAGGAAAGACTGCAGAGGACTTTGTTGGAACTGGGCTACTGGCATAAGGGTGGCTGTGTTCTACTGCCCAGGCCCAGAAAGTTTGAACAAGGTTAACTTTGTAATGGACCGATGGACTTGGCTAAAGATAATTGGACTAAGAGATTTAAGATTTTTAAGGTGGAAAATCTCAAGCAAGTTAAAATTACAGGCACTGAGACTGGTTTTAGGTTACTATTGTCAAACACATTAGCAATCTTAAGGAAGATGGCCCAACTGCTTTACATTATAACAATGGAGAGGAAGCCTGAGGAAAGACTATGATAAAAATGCAAACTCTTTTGGAAAGAGTTGACTGGAGAAGGAACCTGCTTTTCAAGGTTACGAATTATTTCATGTTGGGGTCCCTCCCAAGGCCAGCTCAGGAGGGAGGATAGGGTCTCTGCCGAATTGGGGTGAGCAGCGCGGTGTCACAACACAGACTCCGGGAGTTGGGTGAGAGCGGAGCGAGAATCCACAAACTCGTTTATTCAGGAAGTGCACATGGGTTTTAAGGGGCTGTTAATCCTTGTATGGGGCGGTCCCCTTTTGGTGATCAATGACAGCTTGTCTCTGGACAGGACATCTCGTAGTAGGCTTCTTGCGAGCATGGGACTGTAACTGTTGTCACATCGAGCCTGCGCAAAACGCCATTTTTACAGAAGCCACTTCCTGTTGTCTTCTGCCATGTGGTCTGGCTAGGACCAGGCCTGTATTGTGCCATACATATCCTCCTTTTTGTTTTTATTATTGGCAACCCTGAGAGGTATGGTTTATTGGCAAGCCATTGTTGAACCCAGGCCCCAAGGGATCATCATACGTGACAGTGCCTGTCTTAGCTTGTTCCATCTCATGGAGCCTTAACCATCATGGGCCAAATGCCACCTAGGTGAGAAAACCCGAGGGGGATGGCCTGGTATGGCTTTTGGAAAGCCATTGTTGAACCCAGGCCCCAAGCGATCATCACATGTGACAGTGCCTCTCTTAGGTTGCCCCATCTCATGGAATCTTACCCGTCATGGGCTGGCTGCCATCCTGGTGAGAAAACCCGAGGGGTATGGCCTGGTATGGCTTTTAGCATGAGGTCTGGCTAGGGGCTAGACCTGTATTGTACCATACATATGAGGCTGTTGCCTAGGAGGCATGGAAGGGCCAAGTGGGCGTGGCATGTGAACAGTCCCAGCAAGTGAGAATCAACTAGAGAGCCTGAAGAGGACTGGGGTAGGACAGGTTGCTGGATGAGTTCAACCTAGCGTCATAGTCAGTAGCATTGAGTGTCCTTAATGGTAGCAGCTCAATGTAATGAAAGGAGTTGGAAAGGAATTTATAGGTAGGTGGGGGGTAAGTTTAAAGTCCCATATGTAGTCTGAGGGATCTGGCATCATCTTCTTCAGCAAGGCTGGTCGCTGAGTCAGTGGCTGGTGGGGGGAAATAAGTTTAAAGTCCTGTATGTAGTCTGAGGGATCTGGCATCATCCTCTTCAGCAAGGCTGGTCGCTGAGTCAGTGGCCGGTGGGGGGAAATAAGTTTAAATTCCCGTATGTAGTGTGAGGGGTCTGGCATCATCCTCTTCAGTAAGGCTGGTCGCTGAGTCAGTGGCTGGACGGACATTTCTGGCAGGAATCCAAACTGGGATCTGTGAAGTTTCTGGAAAGACACAAGCATACCCTCGGCCCTGCATTAAAAGAGGGTGGGGCCCCTTCCAAATATTAGTAAGAGGATCTTTCCAGCAGACTAAGGGTAAGGGTGTCGTGGTTGGTTGGGATCTCCAATGTTTGTAGGCTGGGGAGAGTCCTGCCTCATCAAAGGTGAGAAAATTGAGGGTGAAAAGAGCTTCCACTAGGGCCAAGTGGGGGTCCTCGGGTGACATAGTGGACTTTTGTTTTATAATTAGTTCCTTTAGGGTCCGGTTTGTTCTTTCCACGATGGCCTGTCCTTGTGGGTTGTAGGGGATTCCAAGGGAGTGTTTTATTCCCCAAGATTCCATGAAGGATGTGAATTGGGCAGATGTGTATGCAGGGCCATTGTCTGTTTTAATTGACCAGGGCATGCCCATGACCAACATAGCAGTTTTTGTTGCCTTAATGACATGGGATGCCTTTTCCCCAGAGAGAGCAATAGCAAAAGTAAGCTTAGAGTAAGTGTCTACAATGACATGGACATATTTGAGGTTACCAAAGGAAGGTATGTGGGTAACATCCATCTGCCAGATAGAATTTGGGGTAAGGCCTCTGGATTGACTCCTTGAGGCTGTAGGGGGGTCCAGGGGGGATAGGGGGGCACATGCCTTACAAGTACGGGTTAAATGTTTGCATTGGCTAAGGGAGAGCTCAGGATATAGGGTCTGTATAAGGTCCTGTGCCAAGGAGTATGTCTAAGGCAATTGGAATTTTATCCCTAAGATTTTGGCGGGCCTGGGATTTAGCCAGGTCACTATAGGCGGGATGGCCCATTGTAAGAGGACTTGTTCAAAGTAAGCAGAATTAACGCCTGATTCCTGGGCCGCCTTACAGAGCCCTACGTTAACAGGGAAGGTGGCGAAGAGGCGTGTCAGGGAACTGGCAGTCACCTGGGTGTGTCCAGGACTGAGCGGGGGGAGGTCCTTGGAAGGGTAATGAGGGGGAGGGGTGGTTGCAAGTGTGGCCGTAGCAGGAGGGGGTTGTGGTGGTGGTCTATTGTAATGTAAAAGTTTGACTTCCTCCTCATCCGAGTTACCGTAAGAGGGGGGCTGGGAGGAACGAACTTTGAGGAGCCAGTTTAGGATCCTCCTTACAGTGTTCGTTATGGGTAGAAATGACGTTCTCCACAGTGGAGTCTTTAAGGCCGGCAATTATGGCAAGGAGGATAAGAATCCATGGGGCTAAAACAATAGTTTCATCCCAAAAGCTATGGAAGTGTTTTTGTTTTAATTTTAAGCCACATTGCAGAAGGAGGGCCTTAAGAGCTTGCAATTGGGGCTTCCTCTGGAGGGGAGGGAGGTTGCCCATTGCCGCGTGGTGTGGTTTGATGTGGGGGCTGGGCTGGGACACTCCTGAATCAAAGAGACTGAGAAAATAATAACCCAGATCAAAGATGATAGACCAGAGGATAATCATGCAAACCACAAGTCCTAATGCTGGGGCCAGCTGAGACATATGGATAGATTGTTTAGGACCCACGTGTCTTGTGCTTAGTGGGGGGAGGGTGCAACACAGGCTTAGGGCCCTGCGGCAGTGTGTGCCTTACTGGGGGGAAAGGGAGGACAAACAAAGGAAGGGGGGGAAGGGGCTGCCTGCTCACCCACAGGCAACCGTTAGCCGTTTTTCTCTCACCAATGAAGAACTGAGCGCTTTGCTCATCGGACTTTCAAGGACGAGGCATCGCCGAGGGGGCTACTCGCCGAGGGGGCTTCTCGAAGAACTGGGCATTTTGCCGTTCTGCCAAACGCCGAGGGGCTGCTCACCAGCTCACGGGACGTTCAACGGGGCATCTCGCCAGATGCTGATGGGGCAGAGGGTCACGGATGGGGTGTCTCGCTAACACCGACGTCGGGGCAGAGGGTCCCTGTTCGGGTGCCAGATGTTGGGGTCCCCCCCAAGGCCAGCTCAGGAGGGACGATAGGGTCTCTGCCGAATTGGGGTGAGCAGCGCGGAGTCACGACACAGACTCCGGGAGTTGGGTGAGAGCGGAGCGAGAATCCACAAACTCGTTTATTCAGGAAGTGCACATGGGTTTTAAGGGGCTGTTAATCCTTGTATGGGGCGGTCCCCTTTTGGTGACCAATGACAGCTTGTCTCTGGACAGGACATCTCGTAGTAGGCTTCTCGCGAGCATGGGGCTGTAACTGTTGTCACATCGAGCCTGCGCAAAACGCCATTTTTACAGAAGCCACTTCCTGTTGTCTTCTGCCATGCGGTCTGGCTAGGACCAGGCCTGTATTGTGCCATACAATTTCATCCCTGAATTAAGAATATGGCTGTGTCCTGCACACCTGGTATTAGTTTTGGAAGCATGAAAAAGGTGTGGAGTGGTCATGAATTGCACACGGTTCCAGGAGCCGCTACTGAGATGCAGCATGAGACAGAGTGTGATGACCCTCAGTAATAGGCTGGAAGAGCCTTTGGAAGATGAAACATGGTTTGCATGGAGACCTGAAGATGTTTTGGATATACCAGGACTGTGCAAGGTCTACCATGGAGTGCACTGTTGGCCTGGGATGGGAGTTTTCCCTAGATACTCTTCCCAGCTGGAGGAGTGGAATTGGAAATCCTGGAGACTGTCAGTCTCTGGTTATATTGAACTTGAACTTCAGAAGTTTGATTTTTTTTTTGATGGCGGTTGAGTTTGCATTGTTTGTCTCTCCTTGATGTGCCTTATGCCAGTTGAAAATGTTTACTCTGTGCCTTTATATGTTGAAAGTATTTAACTTAACTTGATTTTACAAGACTCACTATCTTAAGATAGTCAAGACTGTGGGGACCTTTGAAATTGGACTGACTACAATTTACAATGTGTGATGCTTTTAAATCTATTGGGGGCCAGAGGTGGAATGTGGTTGTTTGGATATATGACCCCCAATATATTCAGTGTTTTATTAGCTTGTAGTTTGGATCTGCAGCCACCTGGCTGGAGGTGGTGTCACTGGGTGGATCTTAGGGTCCAGATCTTAGGTGTGGTGGTAGATTTGAGATTGAAATCTAAAGATATGCAAAGTGTGCCTAGCTGGAGTTCCTGAAGTGTGCTGTGTGGCTTTTTGACTTTGTTTTTCTCTCTTTCTGTTTGGTCCTGTAAAAGACAGGCCAGCTTCTTCTGCCATTATGGAACTTCCTCTGGATCTGTAAGCTTCAATAAATATCCCTTCCTCCATAACTGTGCCTGGTTTGTAAGTTCATCTCAGTGAACCTGAAGGTGTCTGCTACAAGAACAAACCTCATATTGTTTCCTCAACAGTGAGAATGTGGAATTATCTTTTTGTTTCATTGCCTTATATGTAAACTGGGAATGATAATCATATATATTACAGTGTTAATTTAACATTAAGTTAATAAATGCATGTGAAAATGGTAGCATAGTACTTGGCCACACATTAGTCATTATTATGTAAAAGTCAATGGTTCATATTTGCATAGACTGTGAAGAGTTAGGTCTTTTGTCAGTTCAGTCTAAAACTCAATTACAAGTTGTAACTCATTTATAATTATTTCTATGAAGCTTTTTGCTTCAATATTTTCACATTTTTTACTTTACTTAATATGGTACATTTCCTATACAGTTTTGTTTGAATATGGGGAGGATTGACCATGTTTTGAATTTATCTTTTGGTTAAAATCTCTTTACCTATATTTCTCTTACCAATTTCAAGTATAGCATTTCTTGGCTTCACCTGTCCTTGTCCACTATCCCTAGTAAAGGAAGAATAATGAGAATCATCTCCAGATGTTCATAGAACATTTTTCATTTTCTTTATGGAGCTGCAGATAGATCTATACTCCAGGCAATTGCTCAGCCACTTAGCTATATCCCCTGCCCAGCATAGGATTCATTTTTAAACTTGGAATTTTTAAGATTTCTATTACTTACCTTATTTATTTTGCATAACACTGACTTTTTCAACTTACAGTTTTTTTCTCGGCTTCCATTTCTGTCTCTACTTTATCTATTCATGTTACTGTACAATTTGACTCTCCTAGATCTGTCTTCATTATCTCATTACACTTCTTTAATTTTGACACTATTTTTAAGTCTTTTAGGACTGACTTTTTCCATAAACAAAAAAAACTAAAATCAATGCCTCCGATGTTAATGCTTGTATCTTATTATTTAATGTACTCAAAAACTTTTGCTATGCCATCAAAGATGTATCATCTCATGTGACTTACATGTGAGGTAAAATTTTACTTAGTTAAACCACAAAAAAGCAGTGATATGGCATGTCTAATGAATTGTTCTATGTTGCATTTATAAAAATGAAATTCCAAACATCATAAACATGGCTTTTCTTTCATCCTATGTCTACCCATTTAGGAATAACTATATGGATAATGTGTGCTTAGTGTATGATGTCTGGAGAAACAAGACCCACAAGCTTTATCTCCATGTACTTCTCCATGCTCATCTTGTTCTACTGTGTGTCTTATATTGAAATTTTTACTTCATCAAATACTTCTCTGCTACGGTTTCTATGACTCTCAGTAACAAAAAGCCCTGACTCAAACCAACTCAAATGATAGGGGAATGTATGAACTAAAACTGGAGGTCCCAAAGATTGTCAGGCTCTAAGTAGACTAGAAACCAGTAGTGATTCAAATGGTATTAAGCACCTCAACTTACTCCAAATTTGTGCTAAGCTTTCTGCAGTTTGGCTTCATGTTAAAGCTGGTTTTCCTCTATTTAGAAAGCTGATTGTCAATAGAAATAAAGGCTATAAGCTACTAGTGATCATGTGTAGGGACAAATGAAAGAAAATCTCTTCTTGTAATATGGAATGGGTAATATGTTTACAATGGAGTTATATCCAGGAAAGATGTTATACTGAAAATATCAGTCCAAAGTGTATGTGATACTTATAATCTAACATCATAGTTTAGGTGAGCCTTCCTTATATATCATCAGAACACCTATATTAACTCCTGTTTTGGGAAAATAAAATAAAACCTATTTTATAATAAAATGCTAAATATCTCATGTAGCTTCTTGAACACGCTTTTCTACAAAACATTACCAATGTTCTAGAGTTATCAGTTGTTATCCTCAGGTTAACAGCTTGCTGCTACTGCTAAGCATGGGGAAAGAGAGGGTATTGTACCACATATTACTAGTGAAGATCAATATTCAAAATTTAAATTGTGGGACTGGGGAGATGGCTCAGTGGTTAAAGATGATTGCTTTCAAAATCTGCTGGCCCAAGCCACCCATACAGAAAGGATGTATAAAGCAGTGTGTATGTCTTGTATTTGTTTGTGCACCCATCCTTAACCTTTCTCATAAATAATTTTTTAATTTTTAATTTTTATTTCCACTGATTGTATATCACATTTGTATCATCAGAGAATCATAACATATTTTGAGACTGTCTGTACTTTTCTGTAGTTTTCATTAGACTAAATTAGATCAGGTCTCAACTGTTAGACAAACATCAGCCATCAAGGAAATACCATAAATTATATAGACTAATTATCAGGATTCCCCTTAACATGCAGACATGGGAATGGGTGTCTGAATAAAATTGAAATCCAAATCAGAACATCAGGTTTAAGCAGATGTGTTTACTTCTGTTCTCAAATCCAAGTCTTTTCATAGACTATTTCCTGTGCCTGGAGGTGCCTTTACTCACCTCTTTACCTTACTTACTTTTGCATATCTTTCACCTCTCACCTTTTTGTAATTTTTAAAAAAAATTTTCAGTGTGCATATGATTGTATATACACATGATATAAGTATTTGTGGGAATGTATGTGTGTGAGTAAATGCAAGTTTGTGACATGGCACAAGTGTAGAACTCAGAGAACAACTTTTGTATCTATGCTTCCCCTATACCTCATTTGAGGCAGAATTTCTCTTGAAATTATCGTTGTGCTATTGCTATGTTCACTAAGAGTTTCCAGAAAATCCTACTGTTACCAGCTCTTACCTTGCAGTCAGAATGCTAGGATTACAGAAGTGTCTTACCCATTCCAGATTTTTAGGTGGGGTCTCAAGATCAAACTCAGGGGTCCAGCTTGAACAGCAAGTGTTTTATACACTGACTCATCCCCCATCATGACCATTCATCTTAAGCATAATTTACTGATAATGCAAATTACATTATACATGTTGGGGCCATATAGATTTTGTAGATTGATTGTAGCTTGTAGAATAAAGTAATGATAACTCAGTAGTCTGAGGGAAAAAAGTTGTTCATAACTACCTTTCAGGCTTGAGGTAAAATTTTCATATGGCCTCATAAGTTATGACTACAATTGAATGGTACCCTTTGAAAAGGGCCAAGGTAATAATACTGTAACTAATGAGCTAAATCCAGCCCTACACCTTGTTTTGTAAGTAGTTTCTTTAGTAAACAAGCATGCTCATTCATTAATGTAAGCCCCACCAATCTGAAAACATTTACTGCATGTCCCTTTATAGAAAAAAAAAAGGCATCCTCTAAATTGGAAAGCACAAAAGCCCTTTTATTAGGCCTTGTTTTGCTGGGAGTTGTTACATTTGGCAAACTGACTTGGAATTACCTACCCTCACTGTAAAGAATAAGAATGTAATGAAGGTTCTTGCCCTAGTTATTTGCACTTGGTAAGCAGGGAGAAAAACAGCCATACGCCATATAACAGATGGAAGTTGAGCAAATGAATGGGATGGAAATGCATGGAAATGCCCATGAGACTGACAAGGATGAGTGGCTTGTGCTTGGCAGATTCCTCATACCATGTTGTAACCAACAGCTGTAAATCACTGTGGAAAACTTTGGGAGATCTGGGATGTCAATACATCTATTAAGACTCCTGCAGCTTTATCTTCTGCTTTATAGTGGTTATTTAGTAGTCTTAATAGATTGGTTTCTGTATCTGTTGTCATTAAACAAACTTAACATCCTTCAACCACACATATGTATCCATCAATTAGATCACTAGACTACAACAACAGAATATTTGTAAATCTATATTGATGGCTCATGGTCTTTTATGGAGGTAAGGTAATACATGAAAGCATTTACTTAATAAATTATACCTGACTTTTCTTCCTCATGATGAACTTGTTAAAGACAGGGACCATATGTAATACTGTCTATATGTCCCAAGTAGATGATGAAGAAGTGCTGGATTGCTCAATAAATGTTTATGAACATAGAGTAAAAGCAACACTCTAGGTGGGCAATCAATGAAAATTGAAGGTTTTGCTAATTCTTTGTTTTAAGAAGGAGAAAAATCAGGTTTTCTATTTCCAATAATTGTATTTGTTCTCTCATATAAAATATGTAACTAAAACTATAATAAACCCTTAGGAAGTGAAACCAGAATGGCATATTTGCTGTAAAAAGCACACATAAGGACCATTAAGGTAGACTATATGCTTGCTCCATAATCATAGCCATATTCATAAAACGCTCAGGAACTTAAGCATGCTTGAGCTGCCCCAGACTGATAAGGCAACTCTGAACTCTATTTCCTGCAAATGGCATTTTTTATAAAGTCAGAGCCTATCATTATGAAAAAAGAGGCAGCCTTTTCATGAACTCAAAAACACATAGAACCACTGGGTGTGGTGGTACACACCTTTAATCCCTGCACTTGGACAGCAGAATTTGAGGCCACCCTGAGACATCATAGTGAATTCTAGGTCAGCCTGAGCTAGAGTGAGACCTTACCTTGAAAAACCAAAATAAATAAATAAATAAATAAATAAATAAATAAATAAACACTTAGAACCAAAGGTGAATTGTGATTCCAGACTACAAGACTGGTGCATGAAAGGTAGTAAAGTTAGCATAATGTCAACTATATGACTGAATATTGAGTTAGTTGTAGCTCTACCTTGGTTCAGACCTTATTTGCAAAAGATGGAGGGCTAAAAACTGAATTCAATCATTCTTTTTTTCCTGCTATATGCCAGACATTCTTCAAGGCACTAGATATAAAATGAATAATATAAACAAATTCTCTGTTCTCAAGCAGTTTTCTTTTTTTTTTTTAATTTGGGCAAGACATAGAAATCAGATGAATTACAATGATAATAATCACAAAGCAAATGATAGGTCAGACAAAGTGCTGGGAGTGATGAGAGTGCAGATAAAGAATATTGAATGGAGAGTGGGGACTGAAGAATGACCTCCATGAGAAATTACCCTAAAACTCACATCATGGGGGAAATTGATCCAGCATCTTAAGGAGTTGAGAAGTTGATGGAAGTTGTGGTAATGAACATCCTAACCATTAAAAGGCTCTAAGTTGGAAACACATGGGAGGAAAAGGAGAATTTTGGATGGAATAAAAATTTTCTTTTTTAATTTGATTTTTTTTTATTAGAGAGAGAAAATTGGCACATCAGGGCCTCTGGAGACTGAAATTGAACTCCAGATGTGTGTACCACCTTGTGCTCATATGTGACCTTGTGTGCATGCATAACTGTGTGTGTCTGGCTTATGTGAGCTCCGGGGAGTCAAACCTGGTTCCTTGGCCTTCACAGGAAGGTGCCTTAACCACTAAGCAATCTCTCCAGCCTAGGAATAGGTATAACCCTACTAATTCAAGAAGTAGAAAGCATGGATTTCTACCATGTGTTCATACTAAAATGATAGCCAGGCATGACAATCATAAAGGAATCTGTTGATTTTGCTAAAGATTTTGAATCATGTTAATGATTTTAAGGCAATGAGAAATCACAAAAGAATTTCCACCAAGATAGAATCATGTTTTCTTTGTGTTTGTGTGTGTGTGTGTGTGTGTGTGTGTGTTAATAGTACTGGAGATTGAACCATAGGCAAGTGTTCTATCAATGAGACACACATCTCTCCCAAAAGTATGCTTTTTAAAATATCTCACAATTGTATAAAAATCAGACAAGGGCAAAGGCAGAATGTTGACATGATATAACCATAGCTTTGTTTCCCAATGCTTTCATTTATAGATAGCACTGTGCAGTGCAATATCTACAGCTCATGATCGTTTTGTTAGTGACATACTTGAGACTTGGAATTAGTCAGGAAAGTCTAGCTTATAGTGCAAGAAAAACCTCCAAAACTCTAGAAACTAAAAGTTTGGTGTTTGCTGATGATCCATGTTCAACTTGAGTCAACCAGTAGATTTACTATATGTCATCCTCACTCCAAAATGCAAGGTGATAGCTGGTATCATCTTTAGTGTGACCTGCTGCTAGGAAACTTATGACTACCCAAGATGAAACCATACTGATTTCTAGAATGTCCATGTAGAAGTGACACATGGATACATGTTGTAGAAGATATCTTTAGGTTCGCTGAGATGAACTTCCAGACCAGGTACAGTTATAGAGGAAGGGATTTATTGAAGCTTACAGATCCAGGGGAAGTTCCATAATGGGGAAGTTGGGCCCCTCTTAAAGGACCAGTCAAAGAGAGAAAAAGCCAACACCCAAAAGCCACACAGCACAGCACACTTCAGGAACTCCAGCTAGACACACTTTGCATATCTTTAGATTGAAATTTTAAACCCACCACCACACCTTAAGATCCACCCAATGACCACTGAATATATTGGGGGCCATCTATTCAAATTATCACATGTCATATCAAGAGGTGATGGAGGAATGTCTCCCTAAAATATAATTGGAAAGAAGAAAATCAAGAGATTTTTTACCAAGTATCCTTTTTCTAAAGATCACTGGGTTTTCCATGGTAACAACAGCCGTGTGTGTGTGTGTGTGTGTGTGTGTGTGTGTGTGTGTGTGTGTGTGTTCTTGTGTATGAATTAGTTACAAGTATGGTCTTGCTATGAAGCCCAGTTTGGCCTGGAACTTGTGATCTTCCTACTTTATACTCCCAAGTATGAGTATGATAATTACTTGTGTGCTTTGTTTTAATCTCAATATACAAGAGCCAGTTTTAGCTGTATATGTGCTATATTCTTTATATTTGTGCATGAAAGGTAGTAAAGTTAGCATAATGTCAACTATATGACTGAATATTGAGTTAGTTGTAGCTCTACCTTGGCCCAAAGACTAAGAATGGTTTACACTTATTGTCAACTTGATAGAACCTACAATTGCCCTGAGATTACTTAGATTGTGAGATTATTTTATGTCTGTGTGAATGTATGTGAGTCATTGTCCTGATTAGGGACATTGTCCTCATTGTCCCAATTGAGGTGGGACAACGTACCATAACTGTGGGTGGCACCATTCCATCAGCTGGGTTTCTTGACTGTATAAAACTGAAATCATAGGGCTGTAGCTAAGGCTGGCTCAGTAGCTAAAGGTGCTTCCTTGTATAGCTTGATGACCTGGGTTCAATTCCCCAGCCACCATATAAAAGCAAGATTGGCAGTGGCAAGAGATCCTGGTTTTACACACACACACACATACACAGGCAAATAAATTTTAAAAATAAAAAAAGCCCAGGCTGAACACTAGCATTCATCACTTTTGGCTTCCTCACTGCGAACATGCTTCAAGCTGTTTCAAGCTTATTCTACTACATGATGAAATGGAAGCTGGAACTATGATCAGAAATAAATGCATCTCCCCTTAAACTGAATTTTGTCAGGAATCTTTTCCCATCAATGAGAGAGTAACTAATACAGTGGTTGCTCTGTGTTTTTTAAATGATATGTTGGCTGTCCTGAAAAGAAGATATCAAAGTAGGTAAGAGAAGAGCAAATGTCATTGTTATTTCAGGCTACAGAGAGATTGTACTCTTCAGACAACCTCAATATCCTGCTGATCAAGAGCATATTGATAAAAATCTGTTCTCTTAAGGTCACTGAGGATCATACTTTCTTCCCAGACATTTGTTTGATCATGTGTTCAAGTCATGAAATTCAAATTTTGTTTGCTAAATGAAGCAAACAGTATTAAAATACATAGAGCAGGTCAAAAGAATATGTGTAATGGCTTGACAATCAGTGTCCCTTTTAATCTAAGTTGATACTCCTGACAATGGTATTTTCTGATCAGGCTTCTCCAACTCAGCAAGCAAGGCACAGTTATGAGTGGGGTGGCCCATGCAATCCTTGTCCTGTCATTTATTAATGGCTCATTGCAAAGCAGTGTGGGTATTACTAAGCAATGGGTCTAAAACGTGTGTTTCTTTTTGGTACAATGAACGAAAGGCATTGGGGTAGATTGAATAAGGCTATGATGTGATCAGAAGAGGGAAGAAAAGCAAAAGAAACCTAGAAAGGCTATGTGATAAGAGATTTTGAAATATCTATTTTATTTTCGTAGTTTTTGGTATCAAACCCAGGACCCTCTGCATGCTAGACAAGCTCTACTTACTCTTGAAGTACTTCTTTAGCTATAATTTTAAAAAATTTAAATGGAGTATGTATGTGTTTGTTTTTCCTTATTAAACCCAAGCACCTGATGCAAAATAGCTTTAAAAGAAAACAGGTTCATGTAGTTTATAGTTTGGGAGACTGAAAGTCTTACACAAGCATTGTACAAACTCTGGCAAAGGTGCCCCTTAAGTTTAGCATCTTATGGTGGATGGCAATAGTGGCAGCAAATGTGACAGAAAAACATCACACCATCAAATAGGAAGCTAGAAAGTGATGCAGGGGACAAGTTGGTCTTATAATAGCTCACTCTAAGTGCTCAGGAGTCTTATGGGATTTACTTAAATCCCATCCAAGGGCAACACTTCCACTAAACAAAGGGTATCTCACTACACCCTACCTCTTAAAGGTCCTATCACCTTTCATACCACATGGTGGGCCAAGCTTCTACACACAAACCTGTGTGGGAACACAGTCAAATCATATGTACAAGTCATAAAAGAGTACAAGTCATATTTTCACTACTTGCTAGGTAAATGACCTTGAATTTTAGGTTTCCATGCCTCAGTTTCTTCGTCTGCCAGGTATTATGAGGAATTCATAAATGTTTAGAATTATGGTTCTCATGCTTTTTCATGCATCTCAGAACAATCTGAAGGGGTTTGCTAAAACTCAGTGCCAGGTCTCACCCCTTGAGTTTCTGATGCATTATGTCAGGGCTGCATCTGTAGGACAAGTGTTTAAGATGTTCCTGGTGCTGCTGGTCTGGTGACCGCTTGGTAAACCATTAGGCTAAGGCCCTGCTTGACCTATGTTAAGTTACGATATGGCATTTCCTAAAATTATAACTACAAATATGCACTTTTTAGACTTATCATTACAGTTTATTTTATGTATATTGTCTCATATAAGCATCACATGAAGGTAGGGGGACCAGTACCTGACCATTGATGGAGGAATTCACACCAAAAGGAGCTGGGAGAAAAATCAGCCAAAGGTATGAATTAACTCAGTCTGTCTGAGTCCAGAAATTTTGCAGGTGCCTGTTGCCATCTGTTACTGCTTTCCATCGTGTAGTGCTTTGACCTTGCCATAGTTACCTGTATGCTGTTCTCTTTTGAACCCAGCAGCTAATCACTCTGCCATAAGGTACTAAGCTTTGAACATTTTAAACATTTTTCATCCCCAGATCCATCCTTACCCTTTCCACCTGCTAACCCCAAGAGGGAAGGGGTAGGTATTGCCACCTATGTCTGGATGTCCCTCTGTCTTTCCTAGCACAGATGTCTCCTGTTTTCTATTTTGCATTAATATCTAACTCATATGTCATCTTTGGAAATCATTCCCTGACCATCTCTTTCTTTTGCTGTCAACCCAAGGGAATTGATTGTACTCTTCTAAGAATGTATTAGAATACATGGCTAAGTATATGGGACTTCAAACTTACCCCCCCCCCAGCTTACTAGATGCATGAACTTGAACAAGGTACTTAACCTCTCTGAACCTTTGTCTCCTCATCTGTAAAATGATAATAAGGGTCCCTACCTAAGGATTGTTGGAAAGATTAAGTAGGTTTATTTATGTAAAAATATTATATAACAAAATATAGAGGCTCTATATTGTAATGCAAAGAAAACAAATATCAGCTGTTTTAAATTATTTTTTAAATATTTTAATTTATTTATTTGCAATAATGAGTGTATGGGATCACCAAGGTGTCTTGCCACTGCAAAGAACTCTAGTTACATGCACCATTTTTTGCATCTGGTTTTACATGTGTACTGAGGAATCAAACTCAGGCCCCCAGGCTTTCCACACAGATGCCTTTAATTGCTGAATCATCTCCCCAGCCCAACATTAACCTTTTTTATGCTATCTTCATTTATATGTTCTTTAAGAAAAGTGGCTGTATGTATAATCTGTTCCCCTATTTGTAATCATAGTTTTCTAAGCTACAAGCTCCCTGAGAAACTCTGCTTGTGTTGTTGCCATACCACTGGTCTTTTTACAATGTTTTTGCATGTATATGTGTGCATAGTGTGTGTTTGCATGCTGTACGTGCAGGTGTGTGTATGTCTGTATGCATGTGTGCACATGCATATAGAGGCCACAGGTAGATGTCTCCTCTGATACTCTCCACGTTAATTATTAAGACTAGATATCTCTAACAAAACCAAGACCTCGCCTGTTTGACTAGACTAGCTAGCCAATAAGTCCCAGAGATACCTCATATCTGTCTTCCTAGCAGTGGGACTATAGGCACACACCATTCCTGGCTATTTATGTGGGTGCTGGGAATCCAAATTGAGGACTTCATTCTTAAGTGGCAAGCACTTTACATACAGAACAACCTCCTCATCCTGCTATACCAGTGATCCTTAAAGTGTGGTCCATACTCTTAACTTACTGCTTAACTTTGTGGCCTTGGTCATTGGTCTGGGTAACTGTAGATTGAGTCCTGTTATCTTGAAATAAGTTTATATTTTGGACTAAATACTTGCATCAGCTCTCAGCACAATGTGATTCACCACGTACTCTGTAAAAGGTAAGCACTTTTAAAATATATTTTAAAATGAGCTATGTTATAGGTTCTCGACATGTGTTTATTGGGCTAGCAGAATAAAGTCATCTGGGAACTTGTTAGATCAAAAATTTTATAGGAAGATCCCAGTAATCCATGTTTTAATAATTTCTGAGCTGAATTTTGAGAAGCATTACTCTACTGTGCATAGTTTAATAAATGCTTTAATTCCCAAGAGCTTATACTCTATTAGCTGTCCTGCTTTTTTTGTCCACAAGGCATATTGTTTTGTGATTTTCTGGAGTCATACTCTAGTACTATCACAATGGAATAGAAATTTATGAACTCAGAATTCATTTCAAGGTTATGGTGAGAAGAAAATATGCATCTCAATGCTGTGTATAATATCCTTGAACTCACTGAATGTTGAGTAAGATAAAATTTTCTAAGGTTCTGCTATTCCTATGAGGAAAATACCACTTTAACCATCCTTATCACAATTAATAAGCATCAAAAGATTGAGGGAAAATAAGTCTCTTTCCACGAAAACAAACAAAAAAATCCACCCTTCTTTATGTTAAGCTGAGACAATTTCCCATTGATTTTAAGATATCTCTTAATCAAATATTTAACTCCCCTATTGAATTGTACAGCCTACTTATGCATACACACAATTACTGACAACTGTAGAGAATTTTAACTCCTTAAGAGAGTTCCAGAGGCAAATCCTTAGTGGAAAAACAAAAGTAGCAACTTTATCAACGTACTCTAGACTTCATTTACAGAGTCCAATGTGTTCGGTATTCTCTTGTATAGCTCCTCAAAACCATTTGAGAATTCTTTGTTTGCATATGAGCTAAGCTAGAGTCTCAGTTATTGAGGCTATAGAACCTCACTTTTGTAGAGATTCTAGTTAATATTGAACAGAGCACCTGGATTTCAGCCTAGGCTCTTCTATTCTGAATTTATATGGCCAAAACCACTCCCCTCAATTGAGGATTGAGATGTTTAAAACACATGGTTTTTCTCAAACATCTGGGTAGCCCAATAGTTAAGATATAGAGTTAAAGTAATAAAAAAAATTGAAGTTACCTCCTTACAAATAAAACAATGGAGACAAGTCCCTAAACATATCTAGCTAAAGGCTACATAGAAACCACCGGAGATCAGCATAGACATTATCAGTCTGATGGTACCATGCTCCCTGAGGCTTAGCACACTTCCTGAGGACAGTATACATACACACTGATCCCAGGGCCTTTTGCCTTCATCCTTTGTGCTAAAGTCCATTTAAGCTCATGCTATTGAATATCTGAACCCACCTAGGTAAATTCTGTCCCTCTGGAGATGTCTACTGTTCTTAGATATCTCTATCTAATGACAATATCTTTGCATCCAGAGGTTCAGAAAGCAATATGGATCCTCAGAGGCACTTAGGTGCTATATAGGACTACCTAAAAATACTCTATTTTGGCATATTAGATCTCTCTTCACTCAGGCGATTAGCATTACCTGTACCATTTGCAGCAGGTAGAAAGATAATGAGCCCCCTTTTTTTTGGCTTCAAAGGGTCCAGTCTATGGTTATTTGGCCCCATGTACTTAGTCAGACCATGGAGTATGTTGCAGAAGTAATTTTTCACATCATGGTGGATATGAACAGGTAAAGATAAAGGCACTGGAACTAGATGTAACCATCAAAGCTACCCCAATAGTGACCCATTTCCTCCATTTAGACCCTACTTCTCAAAGTTTCCACTACCTCCCCTAATAGCTCCAGAGCTGGGGACCATGTGTTTAACACATGGACCTGTGGGGACATTCCATATTCAAACTTTAAGATTTAGAATTTAAAGTAGATTTTTATATTGCTAAAGTATTAATCTATTTGTATTATTTGTAAATCCATTCTTAAAAAGGTTTTTATCAAAAATGACCACCGAGAGTTATGGGGGATAGGCCAAGTCTCATTCCCCTTTGAAAGAGGGAGGACAGGGAGGAGGATAATGGAGTCACCATTATGAATGTAAAATTAGACTAATATAAATTTAAAAAATATTAATAAAAAATCCAATATAAAAAATGATGACCAAAATGAGAAAAAGCTTCTGATTCACTCCAAGAAAGGGGATAATGCTATAATAACTCAGTACCCATACAAATCTAGATGCAGAAATGCAGTACAGGTTGATGTGCCCCTTATCTGAAATTCTTTGGATCAGCAATGACTTGTAGTTCATAATTTGGGCATATTTGCATATGCATAAGCAGATATCTTGGTTATGCATCTCAACTCGAAACACAAAATTTATTTAAATACAACCGAAACATGTAGTGTGACAGTGATTTTATACAATATGTATTTTGCCTGCAATCCATAACAACTTGGTGTAGACTTTTCCACTTGTAGTATTAAGTTGTTACTCAAAAGTTTCACATTTTTGGAGTATTATAGATTTCTGGATTAAGGATGTTCAATGTATATTGAAAATGGTTAAAATTTATACTAGAGACCTATCAATAATTTGCTGTCCATGACAATATTAATTGCCCATTTTGTTGCATTTTATTTGGCTACGTTGACTTCTAAATGTTTGTTTTGGTACACAGTTATCAGTTTGAGGCTTTCTGATTTTGCATGTCTGATTTCAGATCATTACTCTTGGTTTTTCCTATTTTAATTCTGATGACATTTTTAAAGCGAGTAAATACTAAAACAGCTTCAAGACGAACAAGCATCAGAGTGCCCAGGGATCTGGCAGTTACACAAACAAATACAGTCTAAACAGATGCTTTATCAGCCAGGGGAGGCCTTCGGCAGAGCGGAGTACTCAGCCTACAGGAGATGCTGGCAGAGCACAGAGACATGGTTTCCTAGTGTGTAAGCAGCCTAATCCCCCAATGTTATGCCTCCTGCTTGGGGAGGGTTTATTTCAGGTCTCAATGTAGGTTCCAGGAGCTTTGCTTTCCTTCTCCCAAACCTCTGTCTGAAAGGTTCTCTCCCCCCTGAGAAACCTATGCCAAGAAAACCAAATGGAGAAGCAAAAACTTGAAAAGTGGATGAAATCTCAAAAGTCTAAAAACATTTCCATGAATTTTAAAATAAGAGTTAACATTTGGAGGGCATTTTTGATTTGGCAGGCACTGTGCCAATTGCTTTATATGGATTATCTAATGTAATCCCCACAACAGTCTAGGAGATAGATGCTTTTTCCTCTCATGTTATCAATAAGGAAACCAGGGCTGGGGAAGATAAGTAACTTGCTCAAGGCCATAGATTTCATTAAGAGGTGGAACTAGACTTTGGACTCAAACCATGTGGCACCAGATCCTACCAGATCCTGTCGTGTATGGGGGCCGTCCTAGTAGGGACCACTTTTGCAGGACTGCTAATGGTGGTGAATGTCTTGGGCATCTTTGCAGCACTTGAGCTGTGTGCTCACTGCCTATGGATCACACTAAAACTTAGGGCATTGGCCCTACAATCCACAGACCAAATGGTTGTGTCTCTATCGCTAGAGAAGAGCTGTTCTGGAAGAGATAATTCTGCCAAGCACAGCTCAACAAATAAAAAACATTGCAGTCAAAAACTGGCCTGACAGGACACCAGGTGGCAAGGAATAAGGAAGAAAGCAGCAAAGGCATGGATGATTTGAGGGGAGCTGGAGGGTCCATGGGAGGCAGAGAAAAAAATAGCTTCTGCACATCATTTGCCAAATGCACCTAGGGTAAGTCTCATTAAAAAAAAATCCAGCCAACACACCAATGAGCAGGTGAATAAGAGGCTGCTAGCAGGTGCACAAAACCATTAAAAAAAATTCCTGCCTTTCCTGCACAGGCCCATCCTTGATGGCTGTTCTTGTTAAATTTCTCCTAGCATGCCAAGATGACTTCAGTGCCTGCCCTTTGAAACGGCATTATCCTCCTCTCAGGAGTACAGAGACTCTGGGTCAGAAAGGGACCTGCAGGTCACCAAGCTATTCTCCCAATGGCCAAAGAAGCACTGGAAATATAAGTGCCTTCCAGGAGGGAAGATTGGGTCAAATGGGAAAAGGAATCTCAAGAGAATCCCAGATGATAGGGGCTTGCCAAAAAGGCCCCTATCTATTTCTCGTTTTCTGTATAACACATAGAATGTGCATTAAATCCAATTTCCTGGGCCATGAGCACATACATTAGCAGGCAGTGGCATCATATAACTATATTTTTATGACCAGCTTCAACTTGTTTTAACCTACTGCAACATGACGCCCCACAATCCTCAGTTGTTATATCCTACAGAACACTGGCAACAGACACTGTGGCTCCCTTTCTCATATGTACTGCTCCATCAGTTCATGTGTTCAATGCAAAAAAATGTAGTAAGGAAATACTAAGGCTGAAAAAGATGACACATCTCAGTCCGTTAAAGAGGAGAGAAACACAGACAGAAATGTTTTCCTGATTCAAGTTTCCCTGAGCCTTAGGAACCACCAGTACGGATGATGCCATTTAATGGCAATAAAGTGTATCCCTGTTTCTTACTCCCACCTGCTAAGGTACTAGCTTCAGACTCTCTGTCAATATGCTAGTTTTTCTTTTGAAGAGAGAGAGAGTGAGCGAGCGAGAGAGAGAGAGAGATTTTCAGTTACCAGTTTTATCCTAGACCTGACTTGCTGTAGGGTTTAGGCATGAAGTAAGTGGGGAGCTGTACTGGGAGCTAAATCCAAGAGGTACATAGTAAATCCAGGACAGGACCCCAGTCTGTTTGATTTCAGGACCTGAACTCTTAACTCTGAACTGTTACTATTTCCATCCATTTAGAAACTTGTTATTTGTAAATGTGAATTTCTACAGTGGGAATTATTTTGTCTTTTCACTTACACTTTCAAACTTGAATTGGGAGTGTGAGCATAGGGAAAATTGGAGGGGGAGGTAATAAAAAATAGATTAAAGTCCATACCCCTATAAAGCCAAGTTTACAATCTCTCTGCAGTGGAAACTTAGAATTAGTTTCTTTACAAGGTACTTTCTGGTTCTGAAGATGGAGAATTCCCAGAACTTGCAAGCAGAGACACTGCAGAGTTAGGCTACAAGCTACTGAGTACAAAGTATTCCACAGACTGTTCTCCACTTTTATTTTTAGACTTTTCTGCATAGTGGTGGCTCAGGCTACCTACAATCCCTTCTTGGAATGCATTCTGCCCTATTTTTCTCCTGTAAGACTGTGGTTTCAAATTCTTCTAATTACTTCCCTGTGCAGCATTAAATCAAGGTGGCTTCAAAAATGGAGATGACCCAGTGAGTTTAATTATTCTCTAATGTGTCTCACTGTGGCAAAGGTGTGTTTTCCACATAAATAACCATTCCAGAAGACAGAAAGTGCTTTGCTGGTTTTTGGCTGGTTTTGTTTTATAAAGACAGAGTATAAGATTTATCTGTGTTTTACACCTTACGTTGCCATCTTTTCCAAATAATGGTACACTATTGCAAAATTGTTTTCACTAATTCATTCAGGTTCTTTCTTCCTGATTTTTTTCTGTTTTTTTTCCATTTTTTTTAAGCAGGACACTGAATAAGAATTCTAGTGAAATTCATTAATTAGCACCTTTGCCAAGCTATATCACCTCAATGACTCCTCAATGGTTCTTGTTTGTTTATACACAAAACATTATTTGTTGATGAGAAATACTAGTACTATTTACTGTGAGATTAAGCTAAAGCACAGCAATACGTATGCCAAATAAAATAAGATGAAAGAACAAGGAAAAAGGCCTTTTATCATTTGATCCATGTATACTTGAAACATTGAAACTTTATGACTCTTTGAGTCTTTATGCTCAATTTCTCTTTCTCTTAGTTTGCCTGTTAAGGTAGAACACAGTCCAGTTTCAGAGTCCATTTTTTAAAAATACTTTTGATTTATTGGCAAGCAGAGAGAGATACACAGATAGAGAGAATGGGCATGCATGCCAGGGTCTCCAGCTACTGCAAACAAACTCTGGATGCATGTGCCACTTTGTGTATTTGGCTTTACATGGGTGCTGGGAATCAAACCCAAGTTGTTAGGCTTTGTAGACAAAGGCCTTAACCAT